>CM056500.1:7713851-10130574 GCA_029783415.1 Anisodus acutangulus
GGGTATTCCCCACCGGGCCTTCAAGGGGCAATCTACTAATTGAAACAATTTACGATTGTATAGAAGTACTACCACCTCCAAGTCCCAAAAATCTAAATCACCCACCACCTATTGAACAAACTAAAGAAGAAGTGTTGTCTAGCGTAGAACACCAATGCAAAAAAATATATAGATTTTATCAACAAAAAAATGCTAGTAACTTACTGGCTTCCATACCATCTTCTTCATCTTCAACACAACCTCACAAAAGACATGTTGTTTCTGCGGCTAGTATTGAAAGCCTCAGAAATAGAATGTGCGGCCGTACCTCTACTACTAACCAAATTAGCGAGTTGGATATTTTTGTTTTGCAGGGTTCTGTACCGTATCAAGAAGTTATCAATGAAGATGGACATGAAGACTTGCTGAAATACTGGAGGGGGAATGAGAAGACCTTTCCGACACTTTCATTGATGGCCCGAGATGTTTTGAACATTCAAGAGTCATCAACTGCGTCTGAAAGCATTTTTTCTGCTGGCAGATATTAAATAGGAGACCACAGACACTCAATAGCCGGAGACAGCTTGGAAATTGCAGTATTATTCAAAGATTGGATACAAGCGGAGCGGAGAAGGTGCGGTCAACCGGAGATCAACGAAGAAGAAGATGAAAACTACAACTAAGTCTTAACCGAAGGTAGTGGAAGCGACGTGAATCAATTTGATCAACAAGTACCAATTCCAACCGAAGAACCACATGAAATCATCAAGCAATTAGAACAGGTTTTTTTGAGAATGTAATTTTTTTAATTGCAATTTTATTATGTAATTTGCAACTTTTGGACAACAACACAAAGTTGCAATTTAGATTTTAGACAATTGTATTTGTATTACAAAAAAATCATGTCTATTAAATAATATAAGAGTCACAAAAATAACCTTGAGATGTTTTTATTACACTATCTTATCTTGTTTATTGAGTTTTTTTTATACATATGTTATTTTTTATTTTTTATTTTTTTTTAAAAAAAAGGAAAACCCGTCGGACCCCGCCCCGACCCCGACCCCGACCCCGCCCCGACCCGATACCGACGGGATCGGGATCGGGACGGGACTGGAGCAAGTCCCGCCAGACCCCGCCAGACCCGACCCCGACCCCTTCGCCCGTCCCGTCCCGACCCCGACCCGGCCCGCCAGACCCGAGCCCGGCCCATTGGCCACCACTATTAATAGTTTATCACTTGGTTCCACTGGCATATATATTTCAAGCGCTTTACATTCCTCTTTATCTTGTAGATGATTTATATCATCAATAGGCTTTTCCAAGACCTATGATGTGAAATCAATACACCCATTTTAATCTCAAATTAATCATTTTATTCCTAGCTTTGGTTATTAGATGGGAGTTAGATTCTCAGATCTTTGCCATTAATATTTTTCCTACCCACTATTCTTTTTCAAACAGTAAAGGGTTATAGGCACTACCAATGTTGGTCACCATTGATATCGTTACACAATGAAGCATTAATGGAGTATAATAATAGTAAATAACATAATCAAGCATTTAAGACACTCATTACATGAATATCCATTGAGGTCCACAACCCTAGATATATGATTAGCTACTTATAGTAATTGAACAAAAAGTATTAAATAAATGAGAATTCATTGTCACTTACAAAGTAATTGAAAGTTGAATTGAAATTGGAATCAAATTGAAATCAATCTCTCCTCAAAAGCTTAAAAGCAATAACTATAGAGTGTTTGGAATATTTGGGACAAAATCTGATATTGGAATATCTAACTCAAAACCCAAGGAATCTATTTATAATCACCAAACTTCATGCACACAAATTGAACAAAAATAACCTCGCGTCAGTCGATGAACAGCAAATCATGACTCAGACATGACCCGCAATTCACGGGTCTTGCAAATGCATCGCATGTTGTGTTGAATCTCAATCTTCATTGACATGGTCTGCAGTTGGTCTGTGGTTCGCAGACATGACCTGATGTTCGCAGGTCATGTCGCAGACTCTGCTCTTGTCTTGTTCAGCTTTTCCAATTCCCTACAGCAGTTTGCGGTTCGCATGTCATGTTTGCTCCTTTTCACTTGTATTTCATATCCACACTCCTTGTCCTACAAAACAACACCTATACATAAGAAACGACGAAAATGTACTCTAAGATAAATAAAATTTTAAGTAAACAACATCAAATATATCATAATTTTACGTTACATCACCAAACTCGATACTGCTTTAAAGAGATTTGGTTTTGTGCAATAATATGCAGATTATTCTTTATTTTCTTATATAAAGAATGATTTGACACTACATGTTCTTGTTTACGTCGATTATCTGATAACTGCAGGAGATGATTCTGGAGCTATTTCTAACTTCAAACAGTAGTTGCTTCGATGTTTTTACATGAAAGATTTTGTGATCTTAAAATATTTTTTGGGGATAGAAGTGGCCAAAAGTATAAGTGACATGTTTCTTTGTCAAAGAAAATATGCACTCGATATTTTGAGTGAAACCGGTCTTCTTGGTGCCAAACCTGCCAGTTTTCCTATTGAGCAGAATCACAAACTCGTGTTGGACAACAATAATGATTTTGCTAAACTTGAAAAATATAGGCGCTTGGTTGGTCGGCTAATTTATTTGACCATCACTCGTCCTGAGCTGTGCTACTCAGTTCATATATTGGCTCAGTTCATGCATCGTTCATAGGAGAGACATTGGGAGGAAGCACTTCATGTACTGAGATATTTGAAAGGCAATCCAGGTCAATGAATTTTCTTACGAGCTGATAACAATTTTCTCTTAAATGCATATTGTGATTCAGATTATGCAAGTTGTCCAGTGACACGACTCTCCATAATTGGTTATTTTATTCTATAGAATCAACATATTGTCTCTCGCTCCTCAGCCGAAGCGGAATATCATTCTATGACAACAACATTGTGTGAGTTGAAATGGCTCAAGGCTTTGGTACGATCCTTCGGAGTCTTTCACAAGGATCATGTTCGTTTGTATTGTGACAGTCAAGATGCTCTCCATATATCTACAAATCCGATCTTCTAGAGCGTACGAAGCATATTGAGGTTGATTGCCACTTCGCACGTGATGAAATAACATCTAGACACATTATTGCGTCTCATGTGTACACTTCTCAACAACTAGCTAACATATTTCACTACAAGAAAAATGGTCATTAGCAACGGAAATTTTGGTCCCTAAAAGTTCAATTTTAATTGCTAACACTCAATAGCGACCGTATCTGCTCGTCCTAATAGGCTTCGCCGCTAAAGGATACTAACGACGAGATTTCACATCTGGTCCTAAAAGGTATTTAGCGACCATATTCTGTTCTGTAAAACATTTTTAAGGACCTCATTTTTGGTCCCTAAATATGGTGTTTGGTAATTAATTTTTTGCATACAGACTATTGGCGATCATTTTTTTGGTCCTAAAACGTCTTTAAGGACAATAAATCTGGTCCTTAAAGGATCTTTAAGGACAATAAATCTGATCCTTAAAGGATCTTTAAGGACAATAAATCTGGTTCTTAAAGGATCTTTAAGGACAATATACCATATTGTTCCTATAGTTTAAATAAAATCAAAGCCTGCCACTATATATATTTATAATAAATTACAATTTATAGTACGGTAAGTCAATGGAGACAAAATTAAGAATAATATCATAGCTTTATATACATACAATTAATTACAAAAATGAATTAACATCTTATTAGTGTCATTGTATGACTATGATATAAATCATTGTATTGTTTACACAACCTATTAGCTAAAGAGCTAAAATTCATAGGAAAAAGTATAAATTTTGCCGGGACTCCTAGCAAAACTATAACAAACTCCTCAACTTGTATGAAGTCTTCAAAATCTATATCTTGACTTGTAAACTCAAGTCCCCAAAACCTGTAAAATATATCAATATATGCTATGAAAAACTATGAAGATGAACTAGAAAATTGGTTACATAATGAAATAAGTCTAATAGTAATTTAACGACTCAGTGTCAAATTCTATCAAGTGTAACTATCTGCACCTTCAAAATTTGAAACATCAACAGCAAAAGGACTGCAAAAATATAAACAATAATAAATTACCAATGTCAAACAAATAATGTTAGAGTAGAAACTAACATTCTATTTAAACTTGATACAAATTATAAAAATTGAGCACAACTTTATAAAGTGGTCATTAAACACAAAGAAAGATAAAACATAAATTAATCATGACTGTATCTCATTGATGGAAATAATGATCAAATGTAACATGTGAAAGGAAAACTATAGTAGAGAAAGATACCAGAAAAGTGATGTGCGATAAAAGATATAAGCTTTGCAACAGACTTGTCATAGCACTCACAAATTATGCCTTTCCCTTAAAGATTCTCTTAAGTTCAAGTCCGACCTTAACCATGATTTCACAAAGCTATTAGTTCATTAACACGCTTAGGAGTACTTTAGTTCACAGCAAATTACGACTTCTAGAACATCAAGAGAATGCATATATTTCAAAAACAAAACAAAAAATGTAACCTACTGGAACATTAAAAAAAGCAAATCAAGAATTAAGAAGTGTACTTCATGCAATAAGCGCACCCATTCATCCTCCAAAGGCAGTGGTCTTGGCCAGTTCCATTTTCTTTAATTGAGGACCTAGAATTGGTGTTCGGAATGAGATTATATTTGAAAAGAAATATGCAGGAAAAGGCTACAAGATCTCAGAACCTATAAATATTCAAGATATATATATATGAATTATGAGTTGCTTAACATAGAGACTTCATGAACACAAATAAAACCAAGAGTCTCATACCTGATACCCCTACTGGAAGGATTTTCCCGTGGGATGGGTGTAGTACAGATGCATAGTAGAAGAGAATCCAAAAGGCAGTCACAAAGACCTGTTTACCGGTATATATCTGTAGACGATCAACATCAAATGCAAACTTGCCACTTTCAAGAGTAACCTTTGATCCAGATGCCAGATGATCATAACTCATCTCCTTGTCTGCATAAAATTCAGAAACGGTCATTTATAAGGACTGTTGCTCAAATACAACTACTGTTAAAAAAAATTCACGTGTATAAGCAATTTAGCATCTGACAAATTAACAAGGTTGTTTACGGCTACCTTAATGGTAAACTTATTAAAGTACCTAGCAAGAAGTAGAAGTTCAAAGTATCCAAGACCAACAAGTACTGAACTATAAGTGACTATGTTATCAAAATAGTGAATCCCTTCAAAGTATCCAAGACCAACAGTGTTCCTCTAGTCCATGTTCAAAGATGATACTCGTATTTACATTAAGGACTGCTTATCAAAATATAAAAGAGTGAATTGACAAAGAATGTAAACTATATATATATATATATATATATATATATATATATATATAATTATTCCACAAAGGAATGTCAATCGACATCCCTTAAATACACATGTGGCTCTGCCACTATTGTATTTGACTCTTTGTGTTTGTGATGGTTGGATGTGTATTTGCGGAGAAAATGGTCAAATGAGCTCTCAACGTTTGACAGAAATTATAATTATAAATCAAATCTTTATAATTCTATTGCCCTCTGATCATTTTAAAAGTGAAATATTTGCACCTTTAAAAACTCACACCCACGTATGTGTTAGCTGGTGTGCACCCGCGCTTGACACCTGGAAATTTCATTTTTTTTATTTTCGATTTATCCTATGATTCTCCATTTTTTAAAGCAACCCTTAATAAAGAAAAAGAAAAGGAGAGATAAATAGTACTCCTACTGTACTTCGGTTTCTGGGTTTATTATTTAATTTTTTATTTTTTACTTTCTTTTTATTTCTTTCCTTCATCTTCTTCAACTAACTGTTGTTTCTTCTCCAGCTCTGTCACCCCCCTCATTGTTTCTTCTTCTTCAGCGGACCTTTTCCATCCGACGAGCTCCGTTGAGCCCAATCATTCACTCTACCATGAACCATTGCTTCCCCTATCCCTCTCCATTTCTCTCTCTCGCTGGCAAAGTTACCGAAGAGCTCCCATGTCAGAGCTCTGGCGAACTCCACCATTGTACAACTAATGCACCACCAATGCCTCCACTTCATCTCCCTCTCTCATCCCTCTCTATTTTCTGCCAGTTGCCGCCGTCGAATTTGACCACCGGACGGCCGATGATGACGACCACTAACCACAATCCACACCAACACAAAACCACCAACCAAACGCCTTTATCCCTTTCCCCCCTCTGTTCATTGTTATCGAAACAAACCAACGCCACCTACGAACAACCAAATAGCTCTCCTCTCCGCCGCCATTCACGACGTCGCTCAGCAGAAAGTTTTCAACATATTAAAAATAATCGGGAAATCTAATTTTAGAAATGTGTTAGAAACAAATAAGAAAAAAAAATTAATAATACATATATTTATGAAAGGAATTAAAAATAGGTTTTAATATTATTTTTGGTGCTCACTCTCTCAAGGAGAGTGACATACACTCACTTTGCCACGTAAACATTTAGGGAGGTAAATATTTCACTTTTAAAATGACCAGGGGTAATAGGATCCCCGCAAAAATTTAATATGTAGTTGGAATATCGATCAAACCATAAGGGCTCATTTGGCCATGAGGGCTCTTACAACAAAGTTCCTATGGAGGTCCTATGGAGATGTTTGGAGGTTAGAGGTGTACTTATGGCGTACACTAGGGCGATCAAGGATATGTATGATGGAGCCAAGACCAGGGTACGGACAGTGGGAGGAGACTCGGAACACTTTTCAGTGATGATGGGGTTGCACCATGGATCAACTCTTAGCTAATTCTTATTTGCCTTGGTGATGGATAGACTGACGCGACAAATCCAATAGGAGGTGCTATGGTGTATGTTATTTGCAAACGACATAGTCCTGATTGATGAGACTCGCAGTGGAGTAAACGCTAAGCTGGAGGTTTGGAGATAAACTCTGGAATCTAAAGGGTTCAGGCTCAGTAGGACCAAGATAGAATACTTGGAGTGTAAGTTCAGTAACGGGAGTAACCTTGAGACAGGCGTGGAGGTGAGTCTTGGTACTAAGGTCATTCTAAAGAAAGGAAGCTTCAAGTACCTCAGGTCTATTATCCAAGGGGATAGAGAGATTGATGACGATGTCACACATCATATTGGGGTAGGGTGGATGAGATGGAGGCTCACCTCTGGAGTCTTATGCGATAAAAAATGCCACCAAAGGCAAGTTCTATAGGGCGGTGGTTAGACTGACTATGTTGTATGAGGCGGAGTGTTGGCCAGTCAAGACTTCGCACATCCAAAAGATGAAAGTTGCAGAGATGAGAATGCTGAGATGGATGTGCGGGCATACAAGGAGGGATAAGATTAGAAATGATGATATCCGTGACAGAGTGGGAGTGGCTTCGGTGGAGGATAAGATGCGGGAAGAGAGGTTGAGATGGTTTGGGCATATGCAAATGAGAGACACAAATGCCCCAGTGCGTAGGTGTGAGAGGTTGGATATGGACAGGTTCATGAGAGGTAGAGGTAGGCCGAATAAGTATTGGAGAGAGGTGATTAGACGGGATACGGCACATGTGCAACATACTGAGAACATGACCTTATATAGGGGGTTGTGGAGGACACGGATTAGGGTAGAAGGGTAGTAGGTAGTCGAGCGTAGACTTACACTTGCAAAATGATAGTTGTAGTGTTATTATTGTAGGTCCGTTTAGCCTATTATACTAGTAGGCACAATATTTCTTTATAGTCCCCTATAGTTTGATTTCTGCCGCTATGTGTCATTTAGTGTACTTTATTTAGCTTATTTACATGCGTTAGCTACTGCTTACTTTTTCGGAATGCGCTATCATGGCTTATTCGCTTTTGATACCAGCATTTTCATACTGCTTTAAATTTTTTCTGACCGGGTCTGACATTTTCTCTTGTTTTGCTTTTGTTGTTGCTTTGCTTGTGCTTATGATCTGTCTTGAGCCGAGGGTCTCTCGAAAATAGCCGCTCTACCTACCAAGGTAGAGGTAAGGTCTACGTACACTCTACCCTCTCTAGACCCACGTTGTGAGGTTTCAATGGGTATGTTGTTGTTGTTATGTGTGCATACATATATACATAAATATAAACATACATATGGGATTTAATTAGTTTAAGGAAAATGGGATAGTTCGGTTATATGGGATGCCTGGATAACTATATTAATGTAAGAATGATATTATGTGACGAATGATAAAGTATGGAGTATTATACGGTGACACAAAATCAATCAATTTCAAGATTGTAGTTAATAAAAAGGGTCAACTCTGGTTAATCCAGTACAATAAAACAATTAGTAGAGAAATGTAGAATTTAGACTTCAAATATTACACACTATGTTAAATCATGAGCCTAGCTCTAAAAATAATGAATAGATAAATGTCTTTAGGACATACCCAAATACTAAGATATCATTAATTAAATAGAATTATCTGTAATTATTTTTTAACAAAAAAGGATTTAAAATATTTACGCATTAAAAATAGTTTAAATTATCCTCTTTCTCCCTATTGGACCTCAATTGTCTTTAAAGTTGGTTCATAGGTTAAAATTTTCCTTCTTTCACCTATTAGACTCCAATTGCCCTTATTAATTTTGAAGTTAAGAATACCCCTCCCTTTAACATAATTATAAGATGACACATATGGAATGGAGGTCTAATTAAATAGGTGACATTGATTTATTGATCCATGTGGCTCCAATCATAAATAATTCCACCCATCTGAATTAACCTAAAATAATTAAAATTTACTTGTTCGTACTCAATTTCTTCAGTGCGTCACGTTTTGCGATTGAATGGATTTAAAAGACAATAAAGTCTTCTTTATTTGAAGCTGCAATTTTTGGTTCAATTTGGTGGAAATAAGCTCCAATCTACTCCATATTTGGTTCAATTCAGTTTCTTCATCCTTTAAAAATAGGCCGATTCTAAGAAATTCATCCCAACAATTCTAAACAATAAATTTGAATGAGCCTGGTTATTTAGGGTTGGGTCTAAGATTTATGTTGATCAATAAATCAATATCATCTATTTAATTAAAGTTCTACATATGTCATTTTATAATTTTGTTAAAAGGAGGGAGATTTTTAAAACGTAAAGGACAATTAGGGTTCAATAGGCGGAAGGAATGATATTTTAACATAAATATCAAAGTTAAGGACAATCTGTTAGGATAGGTGAAAAGAGAATAAATTTGAACTATTTTAAATATGTTACGGACATTTTTGGTCTTTTTCTATTTTTTATTAATCTAATTGTGTACATATTTTCATACAATATTGAATATTATTAACCTCTTTTACCAATCCCTAGGTCACATGTCCCTACACCCTCGTTGCTTCCTCGTGGTCCATGTGGGGGAGCCCTTTGCTTCCTTGCTCAGATGTTGGACTCGTACGAGACAGGCACTCCAATTCCACCACACGGGTGCTGTCCGTCCCTTTTTTATTTTTCTCCCTTTCTTTCCTAATTTTCTTCACCTCGTCACACCCTACATGTTTTACATATTACATTTCTGGTCCATCAATTTTACCCCATCATCATTTCTTCCTTTTGTATTTTTTCCAAGAAAGGGAAACAAATGTCAAATCTACTGTTGCATGAATAAAATAAGGACAGTCCTTCATATCCCCACCCCACTCCAATTGTAAGGCAGGCACAATCAATCAGTTCGATTTCGGGTCCCATAAAACAGGCATTTTCACCGAAAAATGGATCTTAACAAAACTAGTCCTTTTTAAAGAAATATGTTCCATTAATTTTATTAATAAATTATTTATCATATATATAAAGTTACAAGAATATTTTATTTTAATATAAAATAGATAACTAATTAACTTAATTATAAAAGAATTATAATTTTACCTAAAATAAGAGATATACAATTAATACAATTAATAAAATAATATTGGAAAATATTCTATTACACCCCCGCAGTCGAAGCGGGAGATTCTCGAACACTAAGACTGGCTCGAAAATCATCAAATAGTATGCGTGGAAGTCCTTTGGTGAAGATGTCGGCAATCTGATATCTGGAAGGAACATGAAGGACGCGAACTTGACCACGAGCCACTTTTTCGCGAACGAAATGAATGTTCATTTCAATGTGTTTAGTGCGATGATATTGGACGGGATTTCCGGAAAGATATATGCACTAATATTATCGCAGTAGACTAGTGTTGCCTTTTGAATTGGACAGTGAATCTCATGTTGAAGGTTACGAATCCAACAAGACTCAGAGACGACATTGGCAACAACTCTATATTCTGCTTCTGCACTGTATCGGGATAATGTAGGTTGCATTTTGGAAGACCAAGACAATAAGTTATCTCCGAGGAAAACGCAATAACCAGACGTGAAGCGTCGGGTGTCAGGACTTCCACCGCAGTCAGCATCAGAATAAGCAGTAAGACCAGTGAGCGAAGACCTGTATAGATATAACCCGAAGTGAAGTGTACCTTGGACGTATCATAAAATACGTTTAAGGGCATGAATGTGTGCTTCTGTCGGACTGTGCATGTGCAAGCAGATTTCTTGCACGACATAAGATATGTCTGGTCTCGTGAATGTAAGGTACTGCAGGGCCCCAGCCAGGCTATGATAGTGAGTTTGGTCTAAATATGAAGGGCCAAAATCAGCGCTGAGCTTGGAATTGGTGTCTATAGGCGTGTGGGATGGTTTGCAAGATGTCATGCCTGCACGGTCAGAGATCTCTTTGGCGTACTTCTTCTGACATAGAAATAGTTCGCCAGAATATCGAGTGACAGAGATGCCCAAGAAATAACTCAGGGGGCCTAGATCTTTCATAGCAAACTCAGAGAAAATGAGAGACATAATGGACCGGCGGAGAGCATCAGATGATGTGGTGAGGATGATGTCATCAACATATAATAATAGGTAAGTCATGTATGTACCTTTGTTGTAGATGAACAGGAATGATCAGATCTGCTGTGTGAAAATCTGATAGAGGAGACATAATCGTCGAATTGTTGGTACCATGCTCGAGGATCCCCATGTAAGAAGATCCTCATGTAAGAAGGCATTCTTGACATCAAGCTGATGAATGGGACAAGACTTGGATATGGCAATGTTGAGAACAGTCTGGATGGTTGCGGGCTTTACGACCAGGTTGAACATTTTATCACAGTCCACTCCCACCTGTTGAGATCGGCCATCACTGACAAGACGGGCCTTGTACCTCTCAAAAGAACCATTAGATTTCTTTTTATGTCTAAAAATCTACATATAACGAATAATGTTAGCATCATGTGGATGTGGTACTAGGTCACACGTCTTATTATCAATAAAAGCATTATATTAGTTAATTATTGCGGCTTTCCAATTAGGGTCGGACAAGGCATCCTTCTGGTTACGAGGGACATGGGAAGGGACAACTGAAATGGAAAGGTTAAACAACCATTTAGGTTTATGAATTTTGTGCATGTCATGGGTTTTCATGGTCCGAGAGTGTGTCTCGGGATGCGGGATAAGATGGGGGTTTACCGCGGGATTGTCGGGAAGAGGAGGAAGGGTAAGAGTGACAATAATGGCTGGTTGAACCTCGGTATGCTTAGAGGTGGCTACAGAATCTCCCTGAGGCGGGATGTTCCAGGCCACCATCGGTAGAACCGGGTGGGCAGCTAGTCCCGGACTGGCCGAGGTGGTGGCGGGTGCCGAGGTCCGGAACAACGGACTATGTAAATGGTGAATTAGAAGAGGGTTGAGGCTATCATCTAAGAAGTCGTAGAATGTCGAGGTGGCGAGTGTAGAGAGGCAAATGGGGAATTGAGACTCATCAAATAGGACATGACGTGAAATAATAATTTATGGCTCGATAAGTCATAGCATGAGTAACCACGATGATTGACATGGTAACCCAGAAACGCACACGGGGAAGACCAAGGTTGGAGTTTGTGAGTGGTCGGATAGAGGGAGTAACAAAGTCATCCAAAAATATGCAAGTGTTGGTAGGAGGGGTTCCTACGAAACATAACTTAGGTGGGCAACCGTTGAGCTATAGACTTATTTGGGATTATGTTTAGGAGATAGGTGGCCATGGAGAGTGTGTAATGCCATAATTGAGGGATAATTGAGGTGTGAGCAAGCAGGGTATGAATGAGGTTGTTTATGGTTCAGATTTTCCGTTCGGCTTTACCATTTGGGAGGATGTGTGAGGAAATGAAAAATGAAAGGTAAGACCATTTTTGGAGCAAAACTATTTGAATTGGTTATTATCGAATTCTCTGTCATTATCACATTGAAAACATTTAATGCTCTTTTCAAATTGTGTTTTTACGAAAGAACTAAATGAAGAAAAATATGGTAGACCTGAGATTTATTTCCAATTGAAAAAGTCCATAGAAAGTTGGAATAATCGTCCAAAAATAACACATAATATCGATGGACAGTTGTACTCAAAATAAGGGATGTCCACAAATCACTATGTATGATATCAAAAGGCATTAAAGTACAATTTATGGATGCAGAAAATGACAATTTGACATGTTTCTCAAAAATGCAAAATTCACATATAGGAGTCCTATAAATACGGTTGCAATAAAAAAAATATTTTTCCTTAGGAAGCGTAAAATAAAGTCTCCCGGATGTCCTAATCTAGAATGTCATAAGGAAGACGAAAGAGCAACAAATATTGAGGGAACTAAGGCTGGATTGTTGACGGTGTTTGTAATAGGGTAAAGATCTCCGGTGGTGTCACATCTCATTATTTGTCTCCCTGTCGTAAAATCCTTTACAATAAAACGAAAAGGATTAAAGTCAAGGGAAACCAATTGTCAGTTGTGAAACGTCGAACATATATTAGATTCTTAATGAGTTTAGGGGCATGTAGGACATTTTTTAAGATTAGTGGTGGATGTGATGGGGATAGGGAGGAATGACCATAACCATGGATGAGAATATCTTGTCCACTACCATCAATAATATTCCGATTTAAATTACTCAAATTGGAATAAGACAAGAGAGTATCTTGTGATGATGTCATGTGAGATGTGGCTCATGTGTCCATATTCCAATTTTCGTCTGGAATGTTGAGTGACATTATGTTCATAGTTGCCTCAATGTCAGTCGGTGCATAAGTCGATGGCGGGGGGCCCTGTGATGTGTAGGCCTGTTGTGGATGTGGGCCAAGTATGCCAAGTTGGGCTTGTCAGTTCTGATGTGGAGTCCATGAGGATGTCGTATATAGGCAAAGAGGGGAGGCCCAAGATGGTGGGGCCCATACGGCCCACGGTGGGTAGGTTACCCACGGCGAAGGCTGTTGTCACTGCCGCAGTCACTGTTGGCTATTTTCGGCCTGTGGGGACTGCCCCTTTACTCCGCCGTTGTTGCCGGAATTTCTTCCTCCGCAGCCCTTGTCGGACTGCCTACTCTGGAGGTTATTACGGGAGGAAGTGGACTATTGCGGGTCCTATGGCCGACTGTTCTGGTTGTCGGACTGGGAGGCACTACTGTCGGTGGAGGGCGTGACGGTGGTGGTGAGGACAGTGTCTGCAATGCTGGCCCGAATGGTGCTGCGCTTGATTTTTTGGGTTTCCTCAAGGATGAGCTTCAAACGAGCCTCATAAAACGGAGGTAACGACGTACATTGCTGAAGAATAGTGGCAACGCCGTCATAGGATTCGTTCAAACCTGCAATAAGTTGCATGACCAATCGTTGATTAGTGATTGGTGCGCCGACGTTGGAGAGTTGGTCGACAAATATCTTGAGTTCTTGACAATAGGCAGACACGTTTGGGAAATCGTCCTGATGAACGTCCATGAACTGAATTTCAAGGTATAACACTCATTGAGTTTTGTTTTTGTGGAAAATATTGTCCAAACGTTCCCACGTTTGGCGAGTAGTGGCATCGATATCAATGATGATGTGCAACAGATCATTAGATATCATGTCGTATATCCACTGAAGGACGACTGCATCCAAATGAGACCAAAGTACATCATCAGAAGTCGAAGCCGATGGTACGTCTGTGGACTTCGGCGTGGGAGGGATGATGTGGTCGATAACTTCGTAAACACGACAATGGATCTTAAAAAGCTCCGCCCACGAGGAGTATTGACCCTTTTCCATCTCAAGAGTCACAAAGATGAAGTTTTTAATGTTTTTATGGTAAGTATCGGATGAAATTTGGTTTTGTCAGCCATGGAAGAGGAAATTTAGGAGGAAGAGGGAGGAAGAATGGCCGAAAAAACTAGGGTTCTGTCATGGGAAAAAGAGGGGGGGCGAGATAGGTCGGCGGCTAGGGTTCTGACGTGGGCTAGGTGACGATGTGGAAAAAAAGGTGGCAGCCGAGAAGGTGTATCGGCGGCTAGGGTAGAGTTTGTAGTTTTAGGCTACTGATACCATAGAGAAATATGTTCCTTGATTTTATTGATGAATGATTTACAATATATATAATGTTACAAGAATATTTACTATGATACAAATTATGTAACTAATTAAGCTAATTACAAAAAGATTATAATTTTACCTAAAATAGGAGATATACAATTAATGAAAGAATATTGGAAAATATTTTATTATTTGTCATCTCCTTTTCCTCGTACATCAAAAGACCTAGTATGTATTTAAAAAATTAAGACAGTTAAATTAATTTTATAGTACTAACTTTTTTGTCTGCGATTAAGTTTGGTTTTCTCTTTTTCCCAATAAAAGATACTATATCTTTGGACGGTAAGAAACATCCTCAAGACAATTTTATAAATGGAACAGAATGCTTAAAAACAATAACTATCTTTTATTGTTCTGTTTATAATAATAAGTGTCTCAAAATGACTTTGGGCTAATATTCAATTTGACACTCATACTTGCACATTCTTTTAAATGCCGGCCTTCTAATTTTACGAATTTACATATAGACATCTGAAGTTGATTGAAACATATATTTTTAAGTGTATCTAATCCAGTGTGTTCTTCAATTGTCTTGAAGTACGTTACACATCAAATTCATATAAAAGATTTCATGCCACTTCATCACCATCTTCTATTTAATGAAAAAATAACAAAGAGGAAAGTCATATCTTAATCCGCCACCCTTTTCCACAAAATCTAATTGTCAACAAGTTATTTTACGTACATTTCTACGAATCTCTTTTAATGGAAAAAGAACAAAGAGGAAAGTCAAAAAAATCCATCCTCTGTCTTAACTGTACCAAAATCATTAAATTTTACCGTCCAAAATCTCTCAAGCTAAGAAAAGGCAAAAGAACCTTCCTTTTAAAAAAATCCTTTTTTATTTTTTATTTTAATCCTTTTTAGTCAAAATCACTGTATTCATTCTCTTTATACGTTATATATTTCTGAATTAATATGTTCTTTTAATTTTATTAATTAATGATTTATAATATATATAAGGTTATAAAAATATTTTATTTTGATACAAACTAAATAACTAATTAACCTAATTACAAAAGAATTATAATTCAACCTAAAATAGGAGCTTTATACAATTAATACCATTGATGAAATAATATTAGGAAATATTCTATTACACCTCCGCAGTCGAAGTGTGAGGTTCTCGAACACTGAGACTGGCTCAAAAAATCATCAAATAGTATACGCGGAAGTCATTTGGTGAAGATGTCGGCAATCTAATAACTAGAAGGAACATGAAGGACACGAACTTGACCACTAGCCATTTTTTCGCGAACGAAATGAATGTACATCTCAATGTGTTTAGTGCGCTGATTTGGACGGGATTGCCGGAAAGATATGTCGCACTAAATTATCGCAGTAGACCAAGGTTGTCTTCTGAATCGGGTAGTGAAGCTCAAGTAGAAGACTGCAGATCCAACAAGACTCGGAGACGGCGTTGGCAACACCTATGTATTCTGGTTTTGCACTGGATCAGGATATTGTAGGTTGCCTTTTGGAAGACCAAAATAATAGGTTATCTCCGAGGAAAACGCTATAACCAGACGTGGAGCGTCGGGTGTTAGGACATCCACCACAGTCAGTATCAGAATAGACAGTGAGACCAGTGAGAGAAGACATGTATAGATGTAATCCGAAGTGAAGTGTACCTTGGACGTATCGTAAAATACGTTTGAGGGCATGCATGTGTGCTTCCGTCGGACTGTGCATATGCAAGCATATTTGTTGCACGACATAGGATATGTTTGGTCTCGTGAATGTGAGGTACTGCAGGGCCCCATCCAAGCTACGATAGTGACCTGGGTCTGAATATGAAGGGTCGGAATCAGTGCTAAGCTTGGAATTGGTGTCTATATGTGTGTGGATGATTTGCAAGATGTCATGTCTGCAAGGTCAAAGATCTCTTCGACGTACTTCTTCTGACATAGAAATAGGCCACCAGAATATCGAGTGACAGAGATGCCCAAGAAATAACTTAAAGGGCATAGATCTTTCATAGCAAACTCAGAAGAAAGGAGAGACATAATGGATCGGCGGAGAGCATCAGATAATGTGGTCAGGATGATGCCATCAAGATATAATAATAGGTAAGTCATGTCTATACCCTTGTTGTAGATGAACATGAAATGATCAGATCTATTGTGTGAAAAATCGATAGAGGAAACATAATCAGTGAATCGTTGTTACCATGTTCGAGGAGCATGTTCAATCCATAGAGCAATTTTTGAAACAGACACATATAATCCGGATGAATAGGATCCTTGAAGCCCATAGGTTGATGCATAAATACTGTTTCATGAAGATCCTCATGTAAGAAGACATTTTTGACATCAAACTGATGAATGAGCCAAGACTTGGATATGGCAATGTTGAGGACGGTCTGGATGGTTGCGGGCTTTACGACCTGGGTAAACGTTTTATAATAGTCTACTCCTACCTGTTGAGACTTGTCATCACCTACAAGACGAGCCTTGTACCACTCAAAAGAACCATCAGATTTCTTTTTATGTCTAAAAGTCCACATAGAACAAATAATATTAGCATCAGGTGGACGGGATACTAGGTCTCACGTCTTATTATTAATAAGAGAATTATATTCGTCAATCATTGCGGCTTTCTAATTAGAGTCGGATAAGGCATCCTTAGGGTTACGAGGGACAAGGGAAGGGACAACTGAAATGGAAAGGTTAAACAATTATTTAGGTTTATGAATAACGTGTATGGCACGGGTTTTTATAGTCTGAGAGTGTGTATCGGGATGCGGGATGGGATGGGGGGTTTGTCGCGGGACTGTCGGGAAGAGGAGGAAGGGTAGGGGTGCCGGTACTGGATGGCCAAACCTCGGTTTGCCGAGAGGTGGCTGCGAAATCACCCTAAGGCGGGCTGTTCCGAGCAACCATCGACAGAACCGGGTGGGCAGCTAGTCCCGGACTGGCTGAGGTGGTGGCGGGTGCCAGGGTCTAGGACGATGGACTATGTAGTGAATTAGAAGAGAATTTAGGCCATCATTTAGGAAGTCTAAAGAATGTCGAGATGGCGAGTGTAGAAAGGCAAGGGGAAATTGAGACTCATCAAATAAGACATGACGTGAAATAATAATTTTACAGCTCGTCAAGTCATAGCACGAGTAACCACGATGATTGCCATGGTAACCTAGAAACACACACGGGGAAGACTGGGGTTAGAGTTTGTGAGTGATCGGATGGAGATGGTAACAAAGACATCTAAAAATACAGAAGTGTTGGTAGGATGGATTCCTACGAAACAGAACTTGGGTGGGCGACCGTTGAGCTAGAGACTTGTTTGGGATTATGTTTAGGAGATATGTGGCCATGGAGAGTGCGTAATGCCAAAATTGAGGATGAATTAAGGCGTGAGCAAATAGGGAAGGAATGAGATTATTTATGGTTCGGATTTCCGTTCAGCTTTACCATATTGGGAGGATGTGTGAGGGCAGAAAAAATGAAAGGTTATACCATTTTTTTAGCAAAACTGTTTGAATTGGCTATTATCGAATTCCCTGTTATTTTCACATTGAAAATATTTAATGCTCTTTTCAAATTGTATTTTTACCAAAGCACTAAATGAAGAAAAAATGGGGTAGACGTGGGATTTATTTCCAATTGGAAAAGTCCATAGAAAGTTGGAATAACCGTCCAAAAACAATACATAATATCGATGGACAGCAGTACTCAACATAAGAGATGTCTACAAATCACTATGTATGATATCGAAAGACATTAAAGTACAATTTGTGGATGCAGAAAATGGTAATTTGACATGTTTCCCAAAGATAGAAGATTCACATATAGGAGTCCTAGAAATACGGTTGCAATTAATAAAATTATTTTTCTTAAGGGAGCGTAAAACAAAGTCTCTCGGATGTCCTAATCTGAAATGTCATAAAGAAGACGAAAGAGCAGCAAAGGTTGAGGGAACTGAGGCTGGATTGTTGACAACATTTGAAATATGATAGAGATCTTCGGTGCTGTCACATCTCATTATTCATCTTCCTGTCGTAAAATCCTTTACAGTAAAACCAAAAGGATCAAAGTCAAGGAAAACTCAATTGTCAGTTGTAAAACGTCACACAGAGATTAGGTTCTTAATGAGTTTAGGGCATGAATGACATTTTTTAAGATTAGTGGTGGATGTGGTGGGGATAGGGAAGAATGACCATAACCACGGATGAAAATGTTTTTTCCACTACCAACAATAATATTCTGATTTAAATTACTCAAATTGGAATAAGACAAGAGAGTACCTTGTGATGCTGTCATGTGAGATGTGGCACATGTGTCCATATACCAATTTTCTTCCGGAGTGTTGAGTGACATTGTGCTCATAGCTGCCTCAATGTCAGTCGGTATATAAGTCGATGACGGGAGGCCTGTGTTGTGTAGGCCTGTTGTAGACGTGGGCTAAGTATGTCAGGTTGGGCCTATCGGTTCTGAGGTGGAGTCCACGAGGATGTCGTATACGGGCAAAGAGGTGAGGCCCATGACGGTGGGACCTAAGTGGCCTACGGCGGGTAGGCAGCCCACGACGGAGGCTGCAGGCACTACCGCAGTCGATGCTGGCTGTTTTCGACTGGCGGGGACTGCCCCTTCACACCACCGTTGTTGCCGAAATTTCTTCCGCCGTGGCCCTTGCTGGACTGCCTGCACCAACGGTTGTTACGAGAGGAAACGGACTGTTGCCGATCCTTTGGCCGACGATTCTGGTTGCCGGACTGGGAGGCCCTACCGTCAGCGGAGGGCCTGACGGCGGTGGTGAGGGCGGCGTTGACAATGCTGGCCCGAGTGGTGTTGCACTTGATATCCAGGATTTCCTCAAGGATGAGTTTCGTTCAAATGCAATGAGTTGCATGACTAATCGTTGATTAGTGACGGGTGCGCCGACGTTGGAGAGTTGGTCGGTAAGCATCTTAAGTTCTTGACAATAGTCAGACACATTTGGGAAATCGTCCTGATGAATGTCCTTGAACTGATTTTCAAGGTATAACGCTCGTTGAGTTTTGTTGTCGTGGAAAATACTGTCTAAACGTTCCCATGTTTGGCTGGCAGTGGCTTCGGTCTTAATGATGGTGTGCAACATATCATTAGATATTGTGTCGTATATCCATTAGAGGACAACTCCATCCAAACGAGACCAGAGTGCATCATCAGAAGTCAAAGTCGATGGTGGGATGCTACGGTCGATAACTTTGTAAACATGACAATGGATCTTAAAAGCTCCGCCCACGAGGAGTATTGACCCTTTTCCATCTCAACAATCACAGGGATGAAGTTTTTGATGTTGTTTACGGCAAGTGTCGGATGAAATTTGGTTTTGTCAGCCATGGAAAAGAAAATTTATGAGGAAGATGGAGGGAGAATGGCCGGAAAAACTAGGGTTCCGTCGTGGGGAAAAGAGGGGGCGGTAGCTAGGGTTCCGACGTGGAAAAAAATGTGGCGGCCGAGAAGGTGTATCGGTGGCTAGGGTAGGGTTTGTAGTTTTAGGCTACTGATACCATGAAGGAATATGTTCCCTTGATTTTATTGATGAATGATTTATAATATATATAAGGTTACAAGAATATTTACTTTGATACAAACTAGGTAACTAATTAACATAATTATAAAAGGATTATAATTCTACCTAAAATAGGATATATACAATTAATACAATTAATGAAAGATTATTGGGAAATATTCTATTAATTTCATGTACTTTGTCAAACTTGCCAAATTAACATCACATAAACTTGGTCAATGATCAAATGCAACAACAACAACAATAACAACATACCCGTTGTAATCTGAGGTCTGTGAGTATAGTGTGTACTTAGACCTTACTTCTACATTTGAGAAGATATAGATTTTTTTCCATTAGTAACGGATCCAAAAGTTTTAAATTGTGGGTGCTCAACTATTTGTTGGAAATTTGCCTTTGGCGGGAGTTGCGTCCAACCATCTTCAATGACTTAAACACTAGGGTTCCGCATGTTGGAGACTTTGATTTTTCACACGTGCATAATCTACTAAGTATGTAGATGACCGTAGGGCCAAGGATCGTCAAATTTCGTTGAGAAATGAAAGAGATATTGGTCCACGAAGTGAGGTGTTTGAAGCACGGAAAAAAAGTGGTAAAGACCAATCCTCCCTCATCGGTGGGGGAAGAAAGATTTGTTTAGTTTATAAGTCTCAAAATTGGTTTGGGGTTTGGGACCCTAAGGGGTATCCCATGTGTTTAAAGGAGGAAGGACTTAGAGGTGCTTTGGTTCGAGGCTAAGCCCACACGCGCGCCGCCGTCCGTCCAGTCCGGGCTCGGGTCACGGGCTTCAATTCACCATTTATTTTGGCTGAATTACTACCTCCATAATTGTCATTACTTGGCCAGTAACAACAATTATGTGGGCAGTTGATAAGTCCTCTCCTTACAACTATATAATGAAGCATTTGCTCAATTGTTGAGACTACAGAAAAACACACAAACGAAATCAGATTCTTCCTACAACTTTTCAGCATCATTTCTTACTCAAAGTTCTTCAAAGTAACACTTGAGTTTCCTTTGCTCATTTGTTGAGTTGTTGTTTTATCTTGAGAGACTATTGTCCAGAACGTAGAAAGGATATATACGGGGCAATCTTGTCTTAAAGACAGAGTGTCATCACTCGACCCAACATATCAAACTGTTTGTAATTCTAGTTTCTATTATTCCAGTTTATTGAAATTCAGTTTGTTGTAATTTCAGTTTGTTATAATACTTAGCAGTTACTTATTTCTGTTTCCTGCACCATTGTAATCAACACTATTTTAATCTGAAAGTTACTATTGAGACCGGGTGCTCAGTTAATATACTTATATGAATTACTAGTTTTTTATATGTAAATAATAGTGATGGCTTTAAGAGTAATGGGTGCTCAAGCACCCATGACCCAAAGAGTATATCCGCCACTGTTTCCGATAGAGCATCTTCAAAAAAAAAAAATGAAAAGAAGGCGTTACCAACAAGCATACAAAAACAATGATCCAATGCATTTGACTTAAAGTATTCATTTTGTCTATTTCAGAGCTTATAGAGTTAGGTCGTAAATTTCAAATTGTATATTAAGCCAAAGAAGTTTCAAATTACAAAAAAGAAATGTTCAAAACCTCTTATTTTTTTTTAGCTAAAAGAGGAAAGTTGAATTGGTTGCATCCGATGATGAAGTTAAGGGCTTTCTCTTTGTCACTTTCCTAAAGTACTACATGATTGATAGTAGCCTTATAATGTGGTGTCGAGGCAAACATAGGCATTGTAGATCAACAAGGCTATGAATAAATATTTCTCGTAATAGGTGATATCAGTTGCTCTGTTTTCAAATTCTGGTCATTCAGACATATTTTGCGATTTACTGATAGTAGTGCCGAGGGACCGAGACTACTATCTCCAGGAATAGTCTGGCGTAAGTCGAGAAGATGGATATCAAAAAAGAATGTCTCGTACATTGAGTTTTCTAACCTCGTGTGACATCATTGCGACTTTGAGTAACATTTCTATTTGTAATTATTGTTCTTTACAAAAATCTTCAATAAAAAGAAAAGTACTCTCCACTAAATTTTTGGTACCATTGGAATTTTGTTATTCTACTTATAGCATCGATCATATGTTTGTATATGAAGTGTTGTTATTTACCAACTCGGCGTCGTTAAGTTCCACGTAAATAAAAACAAAAGGGAAAATACAAAGTTTTATGTATTTTTCTTGTTTAGAACCCTCCGTCAATTAGTGTGATATTGTTTGATTAGGCAGTTTAAGAATGAAAAGGAGATTTTGTATTTGTTGTCTAAAACAAATAATATGTATTTATGTGATTATAAATTATTTTATTAATAGTAAAATGAGAATTTTAAAATTATATATTTCTAAATATAAAAAAATAATTTTTTTAAATAAATTAAAAATAAAAACATGTCATATAAATTGGGACAAAAGAGTCCTATAAAATTACTGCCATTCTTATACCCATCCACGGCTATACATATAATCCACTAGTGGTGAAAGAAATATTTTATATGATATTAAGTGTGTCTTAGTAGTTTCAATAGTCCTCATATGCAAAACAAGAAAAGGGAAATAAAGTGTTTATAATATATCCTTTTAAAATTCGAGTGCATAAAAATATCATTGAAAGCGTCTGAACATTTCAAACTTATTGGTAGAAAAAAATGTGTAAAGGACGGACGTCCGTACATTAAGCTTCTGATGTGTGAGATTCAAAAAAAAAGTCGAACCACAAAGATTATTTGTACGCAATCTTACCCTGTATTTTTGTAAAAGACTATTTTAAAAATAAAGAAAATGTGTGAAGCAAAATAACATTGAGTAAGTAATAGTAGTAACTTTGAAATAAAGCTCTCTCCTAAGTTTCAAGGCAATGCACAAAGTCTTACTTTTTTGAATAGTTAAGTGAAAAATATTTTTCATAATGAATGACATGCAATTTTATTTGAATTCAGGAATCTCTGCATGTTTCAATATCAAGTAGCTGGGAAAATTGGGGTGAGAATTACAATGTGGGAAATCGAACTATCACTAATAAAGTAAAAGATCAAATAATCAATTAATTGAGCTACTAAAATTACCACGAATAATAAATTTGAACCATCTCGTAAAGCTTGAAGGAAAGTTTGTAAGTTTTGCCCCACAAAAATACTTTATATTTCTAAGTTAAAGATTTAAAAACTATAGAAAATATATACTCCCTCCGTCCCATATTACTTGTCCATTTTCCTTTTTATTCACCCGTTAAGAAATCATAAATAAAAGTGCAATTTTTACTATATTACCCTTATCTCTCTTCAATAAATTGCACTCTAATCAATATTTAACTATTTTAAAAAAAATTAATGTTAAGGGAAAAATAGGAAAACTCTACCTAATTCTATCTTAAGTTTGTAAATTGACATGTATTATGAGACGAATATTTTTAGTAATGTAAACAACTAATATGAGATGGAGGAAATATAAAAAGAACGGAAAAGGGCCTAAAATGCACATGAACTATTGGATTTGGTATAAAAATGTCTTCCGTTTACCTTTTCGCTCTAAAATGCCACTCCCGTCAACCTATTGGGCCTAAATTGCCCTTATTTTTAACAGGCTCTTGACGGCAGGTGCATTTTAGAGCGCAAAGATAAACGTCTGACATTTTTGTACCAAATTTTATAGTTCGGGGGCATTTTAGGCCCTTTTTCATTTAAAAAAAACGCTCTCTCTACATTCACCAGTTCACCCGACCCCCTTTGATCCATTATCTTCTCTCTTTCATTTTAGTCTTCTTCCACTCATCAACCCCTCCCTTCTCCAATATTTTCTCCAATTACTTATTTGTTTGCTCATTTCTTAAAAGTAAATCGTTTAATTATGCAAAATTATGTTGATTATGATCAAAATAATTAAATTAGTTTGAGTTTGAATCTGATCCTAAGTTTTTATTATTTTACTTAATTGTCTAAGCTTCTTGATTTAACAGAGTAAAATATTATTTATTAATTACAAGTTAGCTTATATAATTAATTTGATAATTATTTTCACTATTTAATCTTTAGAAACTTTGATAAAATGCCTTTAAAATAATAATAATTATGATTTAACTCTTGGGGTGTAGAACTTAGTATTCCGCACTTATGTTGATTTCTATACTATGCTAATGGTTAAAATTTAATTGACTTATACTTTCGCATGTTCTTTAAATTTTTCGGTTTAAGCGAAGGGCTCGCCCACCAGGGGACAACGTAGGCACCCTCACAATCCGTAATTTAGGTCGTGACACTAACACACTGTTGTTTATAATATGTGAATTATATAACTCGATATATACCGTGTGAATTGTATATACCTGACAATATACAATGTATATATTTGCTATTTATTGTGATTTAAAGGCATTTATCGGATTTTTAAGGATTAAATAGGGAAATAATTGTTTAATTAATTATATAAGCTAACTTATAATTAATAAATAATGTTTTACTCCGTTAAATCAAGAAGCTTAGACAATTAAGTAAATAACTAAAAACTTAGGATTAGATTCAAACTCAAATTAATTTAATTATTTTGGTCATAATCAAAATAATTTTGCATAACTAAATAGTTTACTTTTAGAAAATGAGTAAATAAATAAATAATTGGAGAAAATATTGAAGGAGTGAGGGGTTGATGGTAGGAAGAAGACTAAAATGGAAGAGAGAAAATAAATAATGGGTCAAAGGGGATCGGATGGACCGGTGAGTATAGGGAGAGATCATTTTTTTTTATAAATAAAGACAATTTAGGTCGAATAGATTGACGATAGGGGTATTTTAGAGTAAAACAATAATCATAGTACATTTTTATATCAAATCTAATAACAGGGAAAAAAAGAAGAAGTATAGCATTCACAAACAAACATGATAAAATTTCTCTGACATCATTAAATAAATGTTAGAGGCTTATTA
Source organism: Anisodus acutangulus (assembly GCA_029783415.1). NCBI lineage: Eukaryota > Viridiplantae > Streptophyta > Magnoliopsida > Solanales > Solanaceae > Anisodus > Anisodus acutangulus. The sequence goes on from CM056500.1 coordinate 7,738,737, forward strand.
GGGTGTGTGTCTTTGACTTGGACTGACACCTTCACCCGCTACACCCTTTCAATAATAGAATCCAAATCCCCACCCAAACTTAGAAGACATAGAGGCACTCTCCTTTCCCTGCAACCATCTTCAACTTCACCTATGACCTCTTAATTCTGCATTAACTCTCCCCTATCTTCAATATTTTATTCCTCACAACTCTTAGTTTTGCATTAGCAAACACCATATATAATTGTTAACTTCGGCGATGGGCGTATTTCACTGTCGTGGCCATTATCTACAAAACACACCCTCAACTTTCTCTTTTGCAACCATAGCCACTTTAACTTTCCTTTTGCTCACTCCAGTTGTTTCTGCTCTGTGTCTTAATCCCACTCCAAGACTCAGTGAGTTCACTTCTTTCTCACTAATTTTACTTTTACTATATTGATTTTACTTATACATACTCTCAACGTAGTTAATTTTAATATTATGAGTGTAATTTAACTTGTTTTCGTATCTTGTACAATGATCTGCGCTATTTTTTTTTGTTACTAAACTCACTTTTTGTGAAAGATTACCTATAATTATGTATAGGTGTTCGGACGGTGTAAATAAACTATTTGTGTATAGGAAATAATCTCTTTGTAATGAATTTACCATCTTTCTAAAAAAATTATTTACACTAGGCTCCTCATTGATGCTTGATTCTTTTTCCTTAATCTAATACGCCAAAATATTTTTGTTGATGAACAATGGTGAGACTCGAATGCATAATTTTATACTCTTTTCTTCTCATTTTAAGTTTATTTTTTTTAATTTATCCTAAAAAGTATGTTTATTTCATATTTAGTAAGTTGACAATTTAAATATTTTACGTGACAAGTTTATCACCTTAAGATTAAAAGACATTTGGAAAAGAGCCAAATTTACCCATGTACTTTGAGAAAAGGTTAATATTTACCCATAGTAAGTTGGTCTTATCAAACATATCCTTATTGTTAATAAAGTTGTTACATTTACGCTCAACCTAACATTCCTCTAATGTGGCATGACCACGTCATTTAAAAATTCCATATCAACCGCCGCATAAGCTGTAACGGACCGCCCCAACTTCTCAACCGACCCACCTATCTGACCCCGACCCACTCACTTTTTTTTACCAATCTTTATAATCATATTTTCAAGAACATGTAAAAATTCCTCCAAGAATCTTCCTGCATTTATGGATCTTGCAAGTGCAAATTACTGTGAAGCTCCATCTCTGTTTCCATCTCAAGGAATAAATATAATGCTAGCCCATTAATTTTCAATTTTTTTTTTATGTTCTTGAAAAGAACTTTCATTAACAAGCCATTTTTCTGCATCATCCCACTTAGAAGGAAATTTCCTCCAACACTGAAGCTGAAAATGGGTCGACCCGGTGTTTGATAGAGCATCCATATTATTCCTTGTCACTGAACTTACTCCTTCCTTCCTTCCTTGACAAAACTCTATTTTCAGCAACATTACTTGTTGTTGGCAATGACTTAACAAAATCAGAAGTTTCCTTTAGATTAAGTTTGCAAAGCGGGTTAGGAAAACTATCCAAGAATGGATTCCCATTTTCCCCTTCTAATGTTGTTTTCTATCAATAACAAAAAAAAAACAAGAATCAGCAACCAAAAATATAAAAGAAAAAAAAAATCCATGTAGATAAAATTATTCAAGAACATAAAAGAACAATTTTCAAAATTGGTCAGATGGGTGGATTGGTTGAGAAGTTGGGGCGGGTCCGTTACTTATGTGGCGGGTGACATGGAATTTTTAAATGAGGTGGCCATGCCACATTGGAGGAACGTTAGGGTTGAGGGTAAATATAACAACTTTATTAACAATAAGGGCATGTTTGATAAGACCAATTTACTAGGGGTAAATTTGACCATTTTCTCAAAGACATTTTAGTACATTATACATATTTTTAATTTAAGATCATAAAATTAAAAAATTTCTTTATTTCTTGAATTTCATCTCTAGTCAAATTAAGACACTTAAATTGAGACGGGTGAAATATAATGTTATATTGAATTGTCTTCTCCTTTAAAAACTTAAGCTCTTACACTTGGATAGTTGATACCTTTTGATTTTCTTGTTTAATCATACGGCAAGATATCTCAAATTTACTGATCCGATTAATTTAAATTTACGATGAATTAGTATACCTTTTTGATGGCGACTAAGTTACCCTAACTAGATATATGCGTGTTTTTGTGAAGCATAGGTAGTGAGTCAGAAGTAGTTGAGCGAGTTGTGACTCATAGAAGACTGAGTGGACCGGGTTCATCACCACCCACCTGCAGATCCAAGTGTGGAAAGTGCTCGCCCTGTAAACCGGTTCGGGTTTCCATTCAACCCGGTGTTAGCCTTACTTTAGAGTACTACCCTGAAGCGTGGAGGTGCAAGTGTGGAAACAATCTCTTCATGCCTTAAAAAAAATTACTTACTAGTGTAGTAGATTACTCTTCTTTGTATTTAATTTTTTTTTACTGTGTACTAATTAATCACTTATTCTACCCTCTTTAGTGCCTACAATATCGAAATTAGTAATTCCTTCGTCTCAAAATATTTATTGTCCTTAAAAATATTTGTGTGAAGATACTTTTATCATTGTATTTAATTAAGATAAATTTAAGTAAATTTTTTCCATTTCACCCTTGTATTAATTAGCAACATTTAAGAAGTTTTCATCTTTGATGGAGTAAATATTTATTGAGAAGAGATAACATAATGAAATATTAAAGAAGTTAAAATAGTCAAAATGTTATTCTTATAAATGTTTTATTAAGAAACGTGTAAATTAAAAATCCGACAAATATTTTGAAACAAATGGAGTACATCACATTTGCTAATTGCTACTTACAATCCAAATTAGGGCTTTTTATTTTTGTTAGTTGTAATTTTTACTCCCTCCGTCCAATTTTACTTGTCCATTATATTAAAAATAATTGCTCAATTTTATTTGTCCACCTTAGAAAATTAAGAGACAATTTACAACTTCATACATATTTTATCTTATAATTTATTATTAGGAGGTTGACAAGTTCAAGAAAATTTTAGTGGTTGTACAACTTTTAAAGTATATTTTATTTATTTCAATTATTAGATTACTTAGTAATAATTAAAAGTAATATAATTAAATTATCATTTTATTTGACTTATTAATAAGTGTGTCAAGTTAAAATATGACAAGTAAAAAGGGATGGAGAGAGTAGTAAAATAGTATAATTTTTCTCTCTCATTATTTAACGGAAAGATTCTCTAAAGATAAAAAGAAAAGTAAAAAAAGTACTCACTCCGTAGTCAAAAGATGATACTATTTTCCTTAGTCTATCCCAAATAGTTTGATATTTTTATATATTTAGAAATAATTTAATTTTATGAGATATTTATAGTTATATAAATATCTAAAATTTGTTCTAAACTACACTTTTTAAAATCCTTCTTTATTTTTAAAATTCCGTATTAAGTTAAATTAGATCAATTTTTTTTAAACGGATTAATTATTTTGTAGTGTAGTTGTACAAACTGATTCTTCTCTTTTTCATGCGAATGACAGAACCTTGGAAACGTAAGTTTCTTTTTTTGAGACTTCAGAGATGTGTTCTTCACTCTTTTGTTCACTGTTCATTGCTCTTGCGGGACACTTGTTTTCTTTCTCGCTCCTTTATGTACACCATTTATTTAGAGTCCGTTTTGGATAAATTGATTAAAGTAATTGATAAATATTTAAGTGTTAAAAGTTAAATTTATAAATAATTAGTTATGTGTTTGAATAAAAATATTAAAACTGAGAATAAATTATTAATGTGTCTGATAAACAATTTTTTAAAATGCTTAAAGTCCTTGAAGCTATTTACAAAAAAATATAAAATTTGAAGTATTATTAGACAAAAAATGAATTACCAAAAGGGAATGGAGAGAGTTAAGAATGTTATTTTGTTAAGAATATTTTAATGATTACAAAAGATATTAACGGCAAATTTGCAAGTGAATGAAGATTTGGTCAAATTAAAAATGTTTATAAGTTACAAAAATATTAGTTCAAATTGATAAACTAGAAATTTGAATTAATCCGAAAAAACATAAAATGCATAAATTGATAATACTCGAGATCACATAATTCACCGTATGTCCTTAAGGAATTTAATCTCCTTATTGTACCCGAGGTTATGTATTGCTTCCTCCCATGATAAAACGGATATATCTATTGATGGCGGAGCGGTATCTCAAACCCCACCAACTCCGTCGAACACAAATTCGGCAATAAATCACACAAAGACTCTATTGTTTGTTTATAAGAAAGTACGCAGAAGTTCTATAATTCAATGCAAAAAATTAGGATTGTAACTTTTCTCATATCAATTTAATGAAAAAATATATTCTAAAATACTGATCAAAATTTACATAATTTGACTCTTGAAAAATAAAACATCAAACTAATTTGAGAGTTGGGACCGAGGGAGTAATAGATATATCCGATGAATTAGTGAATATGCAAGCAAGTTAGATTTGGAATTTTAAGGTGTGAATGAAAAATTAGAAAATGTATCATTTGGAGTACACCAAAAATGCATCTTTTGGATTACAACTCTCTATCTCACGTGTTCATTATCTATAAATTCAGAGGAATAACCATTTAAATTGATTCTCGAAAAACAAAACGTGATAACTAATTTGGGACGAAGGAAGTATTACTACAACACAATACTTTTGTTTTCCAGCTCAATCAAATATTTGTTTAATGCTTACTCCATCGGTCCAAAAAAGAATGATTCACTTTTCTTTTTAATTCGTTCCAAAAAAAATAACATATTTTTTTATTTAGTAATAATTTAATTTTAAATTTTATATTTTATGTAAAATGAGATAATCTATAACAACACAAATATTTTTAATTTATTTTAAATTATAAAATTCAAAAATATTATTTATTAAATTACAATCACGAGGACGAAGGGAGTACTAAATAGTAAATATAAAAGCAAGCGGGCAGCAGTTACTGAATCATGAGTGAAACTAGTTGAGCTTCGTGAGCTTAATCATGAAAGGTTGAACAGGCAATCAATCAGCGAGTGTGGGCCTACAAGTCTCATTTGTGGGCCATTGGGCTCGAAGACTCGTAGGCCTTAGTCAGATAGCCTCATTAAATGCTCAGTCTGACTAAAGAACTATCGTTTAGCAGATAGGCCGTGTGTCTCGACTTCTGGGAAAGCCTGATGTACACTGTAAATAAATACTCCTATTTTTCCTATGGAAAAAGGAAGGAAAACAATGCTGTCTATTTTACCCACCCAAAAACTGAAACTCACACGTGCACCTTTGTTTTCTTTTTTCCTACTGGATTTTGTAATTTACGTCCCTGAAGTTAGGGATGGCAGGTGGGTATAATTTTGCGGATTTCGCATCGCACCAGTCCTAATTGGGGCGGGTATGGGTATAACTTTGGCGGGTAGTAGGCGGGTATGGGTATTGAAAATGTACCCGTCACGGGTAGGCGGGTAGGTGGTGGATTTGCAGTCATATCCGCCTACCCACCCGCCTACCCGCCTACCCGCCCGCCTACCCGCCTACCCGCCAGCCTACCCGCCTAGCTTATATAGCTAAAATAATATCTGAGTTTTGTCTACATTTGTAATATATAGTTATTTGGGTGGATAATTTTTTGGGTTTCTTAGAAATTTTATTTTCTTGATTCTTTGTTGTGCAATGGGGAAGAGGTGAAAAAAATGGGTGGTGGGTAGGCGGACGGGTAGGCGGGCGGGTAGGTGGCGGGTAGGCGGACGGGTAGGTAGGTGGCGGGTATAGGAATATACCCGCCTAGACGGGTATGGATGTTGAAAATTGTACCCGCCACGGGTGGCGGGTAGGTGACGGGTATAATTTTTTTTGGCGGATACGGGTGCGGGGGAGGGGGTACCCGCACCCGCCCGCCCAATTGCCATCCCTACCTGAAGTTTGAGCTTAACACTCCCTAACGTCTTAAAATGGTCAAAAATCTGCACATAGTTTGAGAACTATTGTGTATGAAACAAAAACAATTGCTAGGTTGGGAATAATTAAGAACTAAATTTTGTATATTTGAATATGGCTTTATATAAGATTTTATAGGCAAAAAAATTGGTAGGTCAGGTATGGAATATGCTACATTGTTATTATATTTTGCGCTTTAATTACTGAATCGCTTCTCAATGGTCTGTTCCGGGTTTGTTTAGATCTGATTCTCAATTCTATTTCAGGAAAGATCCCGTCTAACTTACAATTCAGTAGCCCTGTTTTTCTAAACCTATAGCTTTTACTCGTTTCATATCATGTGAAGGCATTTGATTGTGTGCAATTTTTTTTAAAAATAATTACAATTTGTGATTTTAATTATATTGTGATATTTCTATGACTATAAAGTAGTATAAAGTCATATCATATAAAATAAGTAGTTTACAATTATATTATTTATTTTTCGATGAAATTGATTATAACCAAAAACACAGTTAGAGATTTGTATTTTAAGGTTTAAAAACAAGTATGTTGTATCCGATCCGGAGAACCCCTGAATGAGTCCGGTACGAGTTAGGTTACGAATGTATAGAATAAAAGATTAAGTAAGTATAAGAATAAACAAGTAAAATGAGTAAATGAGCTAGATTTGAAATAAGCAATGGAAAATAATGAACAAGTGCCTCGCTTAGTATATTGCTATGAGAAAGAGATACCTTAGTTACAAGTGTAAGCTTAGAGGATACAATGTGTCCTGCCTTCTCTTCTAAGTTTCACATGTCTAAGACAAAACTAGACTATTATGCTCATCTACAGTTATGACGACGTGAGCATGCTGATGTCATCGTACCGACACGACGTGGCGCTCTGATATAGGAGAACTGATGTGACGGAAGTTGTTGGGAGTGGAAAACAGTTGTGTGAAGACTCGAGGCCGTTGAAGCTTCCGGATACATTAAATGACCCGGAGGCGTTCTTACCCAATACAAATAGTCCCCCACTTTCCAGGCCCTTCATTTTATGAGTCCGGGAAGTGGAAGAGTCTATGCGTCTTTTTTAAAAAACTTTTCACAAGAACCGAAACGTTACATGTTTTTCTCTGATCAGAAGTTTCGTCAGGTCAACATTAAATACGTTCAGTCACTCATTCGACGTCGCCCTTTTGGAGTCACCGATTTGATGCTTTCTGACAGGGCATGCTGCTTCGATTTTCAAAGCTAATCATTACTCCAACAGGCTATTTAAGCTGGCGTCCCTGATCATACTTTCCAATTCTTACTCTTTATCTCCTTTTCTCCGAGCAATCTTATTTTCTCGCTTCCTCAACCTTATTTTCATTATGTCTTCCTCTTCTACTTTTTCGTCTTCTTATTATGACCTCATCCTTCTAAAATGCGAGAAGAACTCGGCGCTACTACGGTGACTTCCGCCCGTTGCCATACATCTCCTACTGGTATTACTAGGGCCATCGACTTGGGCTTTGCTGCCTCCGAGGTTATCCCTTCCAATTTTAATTTTGACAGGGATTTTCAAGTAAACTTTCGCTATGTGTCCATGGAAGGTATGTCTTCACTGATTGACCACTCCATCATTCCTCAGGTCCACATTAACTGTCGATGAGGCCTTGACATAGATATATTCCCTCCACCTGTTAACGCAAGCATCACTCAGCACATTCCAGGGATGTCCTTGATTTACATCTACCCTTTTACCATTAGTTTCGGCCTCTCGATCCACCGGGTTATTGAGGCCTTTTGCTGCCGATACGATATTTGTGTGGGGTAGTTGACCCCTCAAACTTGGAGAATAGTTCATTATGTGCAGTATTTGTCAAACCTTGCCCACTTTCCTTCACTCTGGATAATTTGATCAACCTATACTCCCCCCCCCGGGCACTTCGCAAGAGGATAATAAATTTAGTTTTCCGGGGTTCTAAAGCCCTTATTACCAACATTGAAGATGATCACGACCGAGGATGGTGTGATTGATTTTTGATGATCCATACCCACTGTCCCCATAAAAATGTTCTTGTCTGAGCATTTACGCTCTTTTTATGTTAATGACAATTATCAATTTGCTTCTATTCACGCTTTGACATGTGCTTTATTTTTTGCAACAATTATGATCATTTAATGACCAGTTGGCTTTTTAATTTGCACTTAACCGTCGATGCATGACCGTTGCACCCGTCTACCAAAACTATGCTAATATTCAAATGTTTGTTGATTAAGTTAATGTATGATGATCAGTGCACGCTCATGTAATTTCTGCATTTTGTGTTTGAGGTCATCTTACCTTAACCCAATCCGGGAATGTCACATCTGGGAACACTTGCGTGAAATTAAGATTTAAGACATCCATTTTTTAAATAGAGGGGGATACTCTATTTTCAGTGCTCACGGGGAAGGCGTCTCAACCCCATATAAAGGCATAAAGGTTCAAAGAACCTACATGCTCTGAGGCTCTATGGCCGTCTCGTGTGTTAGAAGCGGTTTTACGGGGGCATATGGTTTTCGAGTTTGGTTTTGCCCCGAACGTTTTTTCAATGTACAATTCAATCAAAAAACGAGTGAAAGATTTTTTATTTCAGTTTTTTAAAATTATGAAGGACGACTTGTCGTGTGAATACATGATCCATCTTCGGGGCTTTACAAGATTACAAAATGAAACCGTGCGAGTGCGGTGATTGCCAGTAGTCCAGTTCAGACAAGTTCATGCTTGAAGAGATTTCACCTTTTTAAATATACATATTCCTCCCCCCCCCCCGAAACTCGGGTGCGAGGTATCAAAGAGCCGAGTTTCGAGATATGGGTTGATACGCCAAGCCTGATATGATTTTGAGTTGTTGCCTCATTAAAAACCTTGCCAGGAAAACCCGATTTGGGACAAAACCTTAGTCAAAGAAAAGAGTGCAACACATATCCGTCCCCTCTGGGGGATTCCTGTTTTATGGGCAGTCGATGTCAATGAGAGACAATTAACTGAAAAATAAATGATTTTTGAAGACAAGACATACCTGCCTTTTTTCAAAGGTAAAATCTCTTCAGGTGACTAATGTTCTAGCTATTCTTCAATTCTTTTTCGGACTTATCTTTGATCCGTAGGATCCCTTTCCCGTGATTCCTGTTATTTGATACGGTCTTTCCCAGTTTGCTCCCAGCTTACCCGCATTCAGATTTCTGGTTGCAAGAGTAACTTTTCGGAGGACGTAGTCCCCGATTTTAAAATTTCTCAAATTCATCTTCTTGTTAAAGTACCTCTCTACTATTTGCTTTTGTGCAGTCAAATGCATGAAATCTAGCTATCTTCTTTCCTCCAATAACTCCAACCCTATCGCCATGGCTTCTTTGTTAGATTATTTGGCGGCCTGGGTGCATCGGAAGCTAGGTTCCCCAACTTTCACGAGTATCAGGGCCTTGACTTTTTAGACCAGGGAAAAAGGGATTTCCCCGGTGTTTATCTTGGACGTGATCTTGTAAGCCCAAAACACCTCTGGTAATTCTTCTGGTCACTTTCCTTTCGATCTTTCCAACCTCTTTTTGATGCTTTGGATGATGGTTTTGTTAGTCAACTCAGCTTGTCCATTTGCGCACTGGTGATAAGGTGATGCCGTGACCTTTTTGATGTTTAATCCTTCCAAGAATTTGGAAATCTTTTTTCCCACAAACTGCCAACCATTGTCATAGAAATCATTCCGTATATGACTTATTGGTAAAGAAGATAATAAAGGCTGACTACTATTGGTCTCGGATAGAAGATGACACCAAGGCCTATGTTTGAAAGTGTGAGAAATGCCAACAATACTCCCTTATGATACATCAACCTGCCAAACCACTCAACTCGGTGGTGGTCCCGTGGCTATTAATAAAATGAGGGATGGACATCGTGGGGCCATTACCCGGAGCTGTGGAAAAGGTAAGGTTCTTGATGATCCTGACAGATTATTTCTCGAAATGGGTTGAGGCTAAGTCTATGACTTGCTTCACCCCCGAAATTTTTATACGTTTTAGCCTCAACCCATTTTGAGAAATAATCTGTCAGGATCATCAAGAACCTTACCTTTTCCACAGTTCCCGATAATGGCCCCACGATGTCCATCCCCCATTTTATGAATAGCCATGGGACCACCACCAAGTTGAGTGGTTTGGCGGGTTGATGTATCATAGAGGAGTATTGTTGGCATTTCTCATACTTTCAAACATAGGCCTTGGTGTCATCTTCTATCCGAGACCAATACTAGTTAGCCTTTATTATCTTCTTTACCAACGAGTCATATACGGAATGATTTCTGTAGTTGCCATCATGTATCTCCTTCATCATGTACTAGCCTCCGCTGGTCCCAAACATTTAGCCAAGGGCCAGAGGTAGGACCTTCTATACAACTCTCCCTCGTGTGTGAAATATATGGCTGCCTTGGTTCTTAAAGCTCGTGCATCCTTACTGTCTTTCGGAGGAGTCTCGGTCTGTAAATAGTTGATGATGTCATTCCGCCAGTCCCATTCCAGGCTAGTAGAATTTACCTCGTGTAGGCTAGGATCTAGGATGGAACACAAGAGATGGACAACTGATTCCGATTCTCCGTTAGTTGCCCCAGATGAAGAGCCTAGGTTAGCTAAGGCATCAGCTTCAAAGTTCATTTCTCGAGGGATCTGCACCACTTTCCACTTCCTGAACTGGGTCAAGAAAGTGGTGGCTTTGATTAAGTATTCATGCATTCATCTGTCTTTGGCCTCGTAATTTCCTAGTATTTGATTAACAATCAGCTGTTAATCACTTTTGAGCTTGATATTTTTGGCTTCGAGTCCTTAGGCCATTCCAAACCTATAATTTCGGCCTCATACTCGGCCTCATTGTTAGTTAAAGAAATATATTTAATGGATTTCCTGATTGTAGCCCCTGCCGGAGCAATCAAGACAATCCCCATCCCAGTACCCTTCATGCTTGTAGCTCCGTCCGTATACAGGACCCATTCATCGGATGCTATTTTAGTTTCCTAAACCGCCTCTGTATGAGCATGAGGCATTATGCACGGACTATAATCAACTACGAAGTCGGCCAAGGCCTGAGACTTGATAGCGAGTTCTGGGTCGATAAGTAATGTCGTACTCGCAAATTTCAATCGACCAACTTGCTAGCCTGCCCGAGAGTTTGGGTTTGTGCAAGATATTCCTTAAAGGGAAAGTGGTGATTAAGTATATTGGGTGACATAAAAAATACGGCCTCAGTTTACGAGACGCAACTACCAGGGCCAAAGCCAATTTCCAAAGGTGAGGGTAGCGGGCTTCAGCCTCGGTTGAAGTCTTGCTAGTATAATAAATAAGATATTGTGTGCCTTTTTCTTCTCGAACGAGCACAAGACTTACAACGATTTCGGATACAGCGAGATAAATCAACAAGAGTTCTCCTTTATCTGGCTTTACGAGCAGGGGTGTATTTGTTAGATATCTTTTTAGGTCCTCTAGGGCCTGTTGGCATTTCGGGGCCATTAGAAATCTTTCTTTTTCTTTAGCAGGCCAAATTTTTTTGACATCACTTAGACGACCTCGACATGAATCTCCCGAGTGCAGTTATTCTCCTAGTCAAACGTTGCACTTCTCGAGCATTGTTGAGTACGTTCGGTATTTGCTCGATTGCCCGGATATGATCCGAGTTGGCCTCAATGCCCCTGTTCGATACTATGAATCCTAGGAACTTTCATGAGCCTACTCCGTAAGCGTACTTCTCCGAATTTAGCTTGAGGTTGTATTCGCAGAGAATCTCAAATATTTCCTGAAAATGTCTAATATGTTCCTTTGTTTCCAGGGACTTAACAATTATGCCATCTAAGTAAATCTCTCACGCTCTGACCCAACTGATGTTGGAACATCCGTTGGGTCAGCTGGTGGAAAGTAGTGCCTGCATTTTTTAAGTCGAATGACATGACATTATAACAGTAAGTCTCGTGCTCCGTTATGAATGAAGTCTTTTCATGGTCCAACGGGTCTAACCGTATCTGGTAAAACCCTGTGGAGACATCCAGGAAACTGAGAAACTCATGTCCGACCACCGTATTGACAACATGGTCCAGGCGGGGCATGTGGTACGAGCTCCTCATGCACGAGGCATGGGTTGATGCTCAGCTTATGAATGACCAGAGGCACATCAGTGATATTTGACTTTACTAAAAAATTCAACTAAATTTTCTCGAAACTCAGGGTTTAAACCCAACCCCAGGTATACCTGTTCCTTGAGGATGTCCGGATGACAAGAGGTTAACTCAAGATCTTTAGCCATGGATCTTCATGTGTCTGGTTCCTTCGGTGCCATAAATCCCCGGGGTATCTAATCCGTCGGGTCCTCCAGGCAGAGACCCCACACCGGTTCCTTTTTTCACTCAATTTCAGAGTAGAGCTCAGAATCGAGCATCTGTGATTGCTATCTGTCATTTTCGACCGGTTTATCTTTCTCATAAACCAAAGAGATCTCTGATTGATTAGGTTCAATGTCTCCATGTACTCCAGCTATTCCCCATGGCGTTTGGAATTTCATGACTTGATGAAAGGTAGATGAGATTGCCCTCATGGTGTGTAGCCATGGTCTCCCGATTACCAGATTATAAGGCATTCCCCTTCAAGGACGTCAAATAAAGCTTTTAGCAAAACTCCTTTCACGTGGGTGACCTGCTCGATCTGTCCCTGGGTCATTTTGTTAGGCAGGTTGAAATCGGTTAAGTCTTTTATTACCGGGACTATTTGCCCAGTCAGTTGCATCTCCTTGATTACGCGGAGTTACACACATTTACATCGCTGCTTGGGTCAACAAGCACACGCTTAATGTTAAATTGAAATATTTGGATAAAGATTACCAGAGCATCGGCGTATGGGTTCTTGATGCTTTTCATTTCCACTCTGCTGAATGTGATGGGATCTTCGGGCTCATCCCTCATCCTTTTTTTGGAAAGAGGTGGCCCCTTGTGTTGCTGCATTTGAGACACCGCCCCGACTATTTTTCCTTCAGCGATCATGTTGATCGCTTCCTGCTGTGTTGTGCATTCCCGTGAAGTCCCAGTCCCTTTTTCTTTGGCATATTTAGATCGACTTCTAAAAAATTCTTTCAAGTGCCCCCTCCTTAGTAGGTCTTCCACCTCATATCTCAAGTGTTTGCAGTTCTCTGTTGAATGTCTCGGGATAACCATGGAACTCACACAATAATGCTCTATGTCCGCACCCCGTTTGTTTGGGTTGGACCAAATTACCACCGAGAACTGGGCTTCCTTCATACTTTTATCACCACAACCAGATCTACGATCTCTACATTAAAGTTATAGGAGACCACGCTTGATGGTCCCGAGTCATTCGTGGGCTTTTTTTGTGGTATCTCTCTTTCTCTCATAGGCTAACCCTGATCATACCTCAGCTTATTCGATCGTCCTTCATGTCTAGGTGGCGGTCGAGTTGAATAAGGTTCGTACTAACTTCTTGGGTCCCTTTGTCTGTATAGAGGAGCATTTCGAGATTTCTCATGCCGTCCTCCATCGACTTATGTTCGGGTGTCAACCTTATGATCATCATTTATTCTCATCTTGGTGGTATATCTGTTATTTACTTCATTCCAGGACATAGCCGGGAACTTCCTTAAGCTTTCTTTTTAATTTTCTTGATGCATCCGAACTATTGACATTCAAGCCGTAGGTAAATCCTTCGGCAGCCCAATCCCCAAGAATCGCTGGTAACAACATTCTCTCCCATTGTAAATGTTCCATAAAACTGTGGATCAACTCGTCAATCCTCTGCTTCACGATGAAGATGTCCTCCCTATGAGTTCCGACCCTCTAAGCCCCAACATGGGCTTTTACAAATGCATCTGCAAGAGCATCAAATGAATCAATAGAGTTTTTAGGTAAGAAAGTATACCAAGAAAGTGCTCCCTTTGTGAGCAATTGGCTAAATTTTTTTAGCATGACATATTCGATCTAATGTAGCTGCAAGTCATGTCCGGTGACTGCATTGTCAAAGGTCACGATGTGCTCGTACTGGTCTGTGGTGTCGTCATACTTGGGTATGTCAGGCATCTTAAACTTTTTCAAGATGGGCTCTGGAGCCGCTTCTTCCCTGTAAGGTATCTTCCCGTACTTCATTTCCCCAGGCCCTTTCAACACAGGGGCCCCCTTGGTATCTGACACATCCGCTCGTGGAGCTCCTTTCCTTGTGCAGCGAGTCTTGCCAGGTCCTCTTCTGGCACTGCAGGCTGTGTTCTCTCCGCGTTTGCCTCACCCGTGGCTTCCGCGTTATTTGCCGGACGGTTACCCGACGCTGCCTCAGATAACGAGTTTAAGAATTTTTCCTTGCGCTCTATTATGGCGTTGTTTGATGCTAAGACTACGGCTAATGCCGCCTCTGAGGGGGTACCCTCTCCTCTGAACATCCCATCTACCTTGGAGTGCGGGTGTCTTTTTCTTTTCTTGGGGTACCCCTTTTTGGGCCGTACTTCCTTACTCTCCGCCGAGTGGCTTCTAACGTCTTCCTCATTTAAGGGTTTGTTAGGGGCCGCTTTCGGGATGACTATCATTTCCTCCGACTCCGTTCGTAGTGTTTTTGAATGATCCGTCAGGTCCCGATGGTCGATGGGTACCTGTTCCTCTATGAGTTCTTGCGATCCGTGAGTACTGTTGTTTTGACCTGACATGTTTTTTTTTAGTGTAGTGATTCCGTTTAGTTATATCAATGAGATCAGCTACAAATCGATACAACACCACAATTATCTATCCCTACAGACGACGCCAAACTGTTTTTCGGTGAAATTGATTCTAACCAAAAACACAGTTAGAGATTTGTATTTTAGGGTTTAAAGACAAGTAGGTTGTATCCGATCCGGAGAACCCCTCAATGAGTCCGGTACTAGCTAGGTTACTGATGTATAGAACAAAAGATTAAGTAAGTATACGAATAAACAAGTAAAATGAGTAAATGAGCTAGATTCGGAATGTGCAATGGAAAATAATAAACAAGTGCTTCACTTAGTATATTGCTCTGAGAGAGATTGATCTCGGTTACAAGTGTAAGCTTAGAGGATACAATGTGTCCTGCCTTATTTTCTAAGTTTCGCTTATATAAGACAAAACTATACTATTATGTCCTCTACAGTTATGATGACGTGAGCATGCTGATGTCATCGTACCCACGTGCGCCGTAATACTCTAATCTAGAAAAATTAATGTGACGGAAGTTGTTGGAAGTAAAAAACAGTTTTGTGAAGACTCGGAGCCGTTGAAGCTTCCGGATACATTCAATGACCCGAAGACGTTCTTACCCAATACATTGTTTTTAAATATGTCTTTTTTGAAAGACTTGAAAAGAATGGCCACTGCATATAAAGTGTAACAAATGAAGTAATACAATATACACTACTTGGGGAATAAAACCCCAAGGACCTTAACTGTTAAATAATGAATATTTTTTATTTGTTTCAGTCCATAGCTTTTAAGCTTATGCCAAGTTTGTTTCTGAAGAATTCTATAGCATCATTTGGTTGAAATATTCAATTCACAAAATGAATGTATGGTGTAAAATTGTAAATCTCTATCCGATTGTAGATATTTGATTATTAAACTACGAGAAACAGCCAAACAAACTTTCGCCACATAAATTTAAATGAAAATCACTGTGTACACGTGGCATAAAGAGACAGCATTAATCTCCATATATCAGTAATGAACTCAACATTTTCTCAAATTACTGTAACTTTATATTAAGGTCCAGCTTACCAAAGAATAGTAGCATCAGCAGACATGGCAATCGAGGTGAGTTTCCAAGAATAAAATGTGCCTTAGTTAAATAAAACAACTTAATTTGTTCGATAAAATATATATTTATAGATTGATTAATTGATTGTTTATAAGTTTAGGCATGGTTCATGGATGAAAATTTAGAAGATCAAAGGCTACCACACCAAAAAAATCCACCGGAGTTTGTGTCAGTGGAGCAATTGGCAGAACTTGGAGTTTTGTACTGGAAATTGAATCCTAAGGATTATGAGAAGGATGAAGAATTGAAGAAAATTCGTGAGAGTAGAGGCTACAGCTACATGGTATTTATTTATTTATACTATTACTTGTCTTTGTGCTTTATCTTGTTTCTTGAATTTATTTTTTGTTGGTGTTGCTTTAATTTGCTTAATAAATGGAAAATGTGCACCTTTTGACTTCTTAGCTTATCTTTTCTTTCTCTTGGGTGTAATCATCCGCTATCCAGTACTCGCAAACTCAATTAATCTTAATCCGCGTCCTTTAGGACTCATTTAAAGGGAGAAACACTCCCTACCGGGAATTTCTCAGGGCTCAGTGGCGAATTAAGGGCAAAAATTGGGTCATGTGCGTGATCACCCGACTAAACTCGGTATATTATATGTATAATTCTTAAAATATGTCTAATATGATCTGAAGTAACCCATGGTCAAAAGAGATTTGAGTGATGCACTGATTAAGGCATAGGGTTTAATTCGTGACGGTCGAGGGATTGAACTCAACTTGCTACACTATAACTTAAACTTTGGCCAAAATCCTGTATATTTGTCAAGAAATCACTGAATATGTATGTACAACAAACTCTAGAACCTATAAACTTTAAGTCCAGAACCCATAAACTTCAAATTCTGAATCTGCATGTGCTCGAGACCTTTGATTAGGGTGAAGAAATCTCGTTCATCCCACCACAATCTTGGTGGTAAATTATTTGATAGAGTGTTGTTTTAATCACTTAATAGAATGGAAAATGTGCACCTTTTTTGTTTATCTTGAATTGAGCAGAACCTATTGAATTATGATTGTAATTATCCTAAAGTGTTTCCCAACTTGCACACTCCCATCATATGAACTAGAAGTCTGTAAATTAATTTTCTTTTCGAATTGTTAATTTGATTCTTTTTAAGTCCAACTTAACCTATTTCCTGAATTCTAAGAAGAACAAGTAATTGTGATTTCAGGATTTGTGAAATTTCGGCCATCGCTCTCATTAGTCACAGCCGTTTATTGCAGAAAAACTCAGTTTTGTGGCATCTCCTACTTAATTTTAGTGATACCTAGTATATGCAGGGATACTGGTGAACATCTTAGATGAAAATATGAGCTTGCAGTTACATCAGGCCTAATGCTCCTATAAAATAAAGCTATTCTAAAAGGGTTTAAGACTACTTCACTATAGAGCAATCTGTCAAATTTTCTTACTTTGAATTTCTTGATTCGCAAATCTATCTAGATATTAAAAGTTTGAGCTTCTTTAAGTCTTCTGCACTAAAAAGGAAGCTAGATATATTATTTGCAGTTGGGTATCAGTGGGTAGTTTGAACTAGGAAGTGATCGCGAGATAAGAATGATGTTTCTACTGAACTGCATGATAAAATTATGTAGCAGACATGTGATTCATGGAATGAAAGAGTTTGAAACTTTCTCTTATAAGACAATAGTTTAGTAAACGGATTAGTAGGTTAACTTCTAGGGTGGCTTCTAAATTAAAGCAATTAGAATAAAATATTGAGTTACTTTCAAGTTTAGGATTAGAGCTATTTTCAAGATTTCTCATCTTCTGGATGGAAAAAAAATAAAGCAAGAGATGTTTAAGTGGTAGTTTTATGTTTTATCATTTGGTGTCTTAGTGAAAACGATCAAAGAAGGTAGTGTTTGAGCTATATGTGGACTTCCAGCAGGCCAGGGAGATAAAGAGCAGCGAGGAGTATGCAATTTGTGTTTTTCCTGTCTTTTGTTACCTTTTTCCGATTTGCTGTATGTGATTTTCAAGTGAAAATCTTCTCTCTTGAAGACTTATGTCCAAAAGGAAGGTGACTGATAGTGAATATAGAATTATCACTATCGTAGCACGTTAAACATGTGCACACTATACATCAGCTCTTTAGAAGTGTGTGATTCAAGGTTCGGCATTAGTAGTCATTTCTTGTGTTCTTTGTAGCTCACAATTACCCCTCACTACACAAAAAATCAGAACTTGCAACTTCAGTTCCTTGGTTTATATTAGTCTATCGACTTAAAATGTAGCTTTACCAGAGCTCCCAATAGAGTTGCACATGATCTTTGTGATTATCTATGGTTGTTATGTTCAAGATTGTAATTATTGTGTCCACCTTAAACTCTGTTTCTTTATTATATGTTGCACCATCATTTTCTTAATCCTATCATGTTTTTGCTTTGAAGGATTTGCTGGATTTGTGCCCTGAGAAGGTCGAGAACTATGAGCAGAAGTTGAAAAATTTCTTCACAGAGCACATACATGCAGATGAGGAGATACGTTACTGTCTGGAAGGGAGCGGATATTTTGATGTAAGAGACAAGGATGACCGCTGGATTCGCATCTGGATGAAGTCTGGTGATATGATCGTCCTGCCTGCTGGGATTTACCACCGGTTCACCCTCGATACTGGTAACTATGACAAGGTGTGTTGGAATTCGTGTTTCTCTTCTATGAAGCATAGAATAAAAGTTGCCATTTGCCAATGACATTAACAAAGATCATCGAGTAATAGTGAAAAATAAACACATGGGGAATCTAGGGCACATTTCTCTGTTTGACTACTTGACTTGTATATATTGTTAACAAGCCATAGGGAATGGTCTAATAGTTCAAGCTCTATCCTAATCAACCAAGAGTAGTGAATTTCTCCGGTATAAACTAAGTGAATCTTGTAACTACATAATTGATAATTTAAAATTGGTAATGCAATGACTCTGTTTAAGTACTTGTACATATTGTTAACAAGCCTTAGGGAATGGACTAATAGTTCAAGCTCTATCCTAATCAACCAAAGAAGTGAATTCTCTCCAAGTCAACCTTGCTGCTACTCAATTTTATAATTTGTTATGCAACGATGTAACTAACAAGTTCTTTGGTAAATATGATATCGCGGTAAATGTTTTCTCAAATACCATTTTAATTGTGCATTTCGTATGTATGATTTTGTGTGCAGTTGATGAGGTTGTTCGTGGGAGAGCCAGTGTGGACACCTTACAATCGGCCACAAGAAGATCATCCAGCAAGGAGGGAGTACATCAAGAGTGTTACTGAAAGAGTAGGAATGCCTCTTGCAGCACACTGAGACATGTATTTCTTGTTGATGAGGGCTCTGCAAGCCTGAGTGAGGCAAATTATTAAAACCTGGGAATAGAGTTTGCTGCATATGTATAGAATATCTTCTGTATATCTGGAGACAGTGTAATAATCAATATTCTTTTATGAGGTTACAAAATGAACATATCTGGACTAGAACATAACTAGGAGCTTAAGTTGGCTGGCCAATGAGCTATAGTTGGTGAATTTATGAAATGTTCAGATATTGCCAATGGTGTGGTCTGATATATATTAGCACAAGGACCAAGAAATTCTAAATTAAAGTTAGGTATAGACAAGGTGACGTGAATCATTCCTATTTATCCTTTTTTTTCCCTTTTTAGCCTTTTCCTCTTTTTTTTTTTTTTTTTTCATTCATGTAAAAATACTTAAAAATCACTCATTAAACTCTCTTTATACCTTGGCCGTTTGCCTTCTCTAATTGAAAGCTCAAATTGGCTGAACAAATTCTTCACTTACAATATTAATTTCTGCTGATATGAGTGGTCTTGAGCTTAAGATAGACCATAACTTAATCGAAGAACTTGAAGGGTTCTTTAACAAACATTGATCACCACTATATATACACCTACGCACTGTAGGATCATATCTAGCAATATTTCATGATACATGCATCTTGATTATTTAGTCTGTTTATGTTAGGACCTACGTACGTACGATATTGGGGGTGGCCGATGATCTTTTTGGGCAATTCAGAGATAAATTATCTTCAGACGCGGTTTGTTAACTTCTATTCCTGGTCTTATTTGGTGGATATAGTAGTTTTATTTACCCTATTTTGGTTTTTGGTGATTCATTAAAAGTATTGTTTTTGGCTGATAATTATGATTTTCAGTTGATCTTATTCTCTTCTCTTTTGTTTATTCTTGATGCATAGAGACAATAATTCGACTGCTGAGGTTCGATCAAGTCTTTAGACATCAAACTACATATTTATACTTTCGGTGATGAAAGTGATATTTTGTTCACAATTTCAAATAAATTTAAGGACTTTCATGGTTATTGTCACGGTTAGCTCTGCCAATAAATAGTTAATTCTGTCAACAATGATGTAGTTTTTTCTGTTTGTTGTTTAGTGCAAAAATTATTTCTGTGATGTATGATTTTTAATATGGGTTGTCAAAGAAAAGAAACTAAAATAGTGATACGAACTTTTAAAAGTTTTTCTTGGTTTGACGGTTCGTGCATAGATTATTATTGTGCTACAATTTATAATTTATTTCATTTGGATGATTTTAAAACACAAATGTGAAAAGCATTTGGATCAATTAAAAATACAAATGTGAAAAACATTTGGATGATTTAAAAACAAAGTGGAAAAAGGAGTACAAGTCGGCAGTAGAGAAGCAACTTGCAACAAGCATCAAGACCCTTCGATCGGATCGAGGAGGTCAGTACTTGAGCAAGAATTTTCTAGATTACTTAAAGCTACATGGAGTCTAATCAGAATAGACACCTCCTGGAACGCCACAGATGAATGGTGTTGCCGAAAGGAGAAACCGAACCTTATTGGATATGGTTCGATCCATGATATGCTTCTCAGCTCTACCAACATACCTTTGGAGACATGCTATACAAACCTCTATGTATGTTCTGAACAGGGTTTCTTCCAAGTCAGTAGAAAAGACACCCTATGAGATATGGTGTGGCAAGAAGCCAACTCTTAAACATATGAGACCTTGGGGGTGCCCTGCATATGTTAAGAAGATGCTCACTGACAAGTTGGAATCTAAAAGTGAGAAAAGTTACTTCGTGGGGTATCCAAAGGAAACTAAGGGATACTACTTCTATCTTCTTGGAGAACATAAGGTCATTGTTTCCAGGAACGCAACTTTCCTTGAAGAAGAATATCTACAAGGAACATAGCTGCACAGAGATAGAACTTGAAGAAATTCAAGAACCACAAGATAACACAGAAGTTGAACCCTTGTCGAATGACCTAAACAAGGATTCAGTGGGAGTATCTGGTGAAGATTGGGTACTTAGAGTACGCCCTTCAGCCAGTAGGAGTGTTGTGAGAGATAGTGCAGAAATGCAAGGCTCTCATACACAACTAATGGAAGATGATGCGATCGTTGTACATCATCCCATTTAGGAAATACATGAAAATGACATTCCTGAAAACTCTCAAGGTGATGGATTGTCCAACACACAAATACCTTCTCACAATCAGAATGCAACAAACACTGAAACGCAGAATACTCAACTTCGCAGGACCACTAGGACTCATCGTCCACCTGAAAGACTTAATCTCATTGTTGAAACACACAATGAGATAGATATTCCTGATGACGATGAACCTGCAACCTACAGCGAAGCTATATTAGGCATTGATTCGCAGAGATGGAAAGAATCCATGAAATCTGAGATGGACTCGATGTACATAAATCAAGTTTGGAACTTGGTTGATTTGCCAACAAGGGTTAGACCCATAGGATGCAAATGGGTCTTCAAGAAGAAGATTGATGCATATGGCAATGTACAGACCTATAAAGCAAGACTGGTGGCTAAAGGTTATAATCAACGGCCTGGGGTCGATTATGATGAAACCTTTTCACCCGTTGCTAAGATTAAGTCCATTCGGATTTTGCTTGCAATAGCTGCATATATGACTATGACATTTGGCAGATGGACGTTACGACTGCTTTCCTCAATTGTAATCCAGTTGAGGAAGTGTATATGAACAACCTGAGGGTTTTTCACTTGAGTCCAAACCAAATGCTGTATGCAAGCTACAAAAGTCTATTTATGGGCTTAAGCAAGCCTCAAGGAGTTGGAACATTTGCTTCGACAAGGCTATCAAGTCATTTGATTTCGTCAGAAGCAAAGAGGATCCACGTGTTTATAGTAAACGCAAGGATGGAAGTATTACCTTCATTATCATATATATAGATGACATATTAATAATGGGAGACAATAAGACTCTCCTGCAGTCGGTCAAGGAGTGGTTGTCCAGTACCTTCATGATGAAGGATTTAGGTGAAGCCTGCTACATTCTGGGGATTAGGATCTATAGAGATAAGACCTAACAGATTGTTGGGGCTGTCACAGTCAGTCTATATATACAAAGTGCTTAGACATTTTTTTATGGAAAATTCCAAGAAAGGCGGTCTACCTATGGGACAAGGCATCAAGTTATCTAAGAAGGATAGTCCTTTTAATACTATGGGAAACCTGCGGAGAAGTTATCTAAGAAGGATAGTCCATCTAATACTATGGGAAACCTGCGGAGAAGTTCAAGGGGAACTGCTACCACTGTGGGAAACCTGGTCACATGGTCAAGGACTGTCGCAAGCTCAAGACTGAGTAAAAAGAGAAGGCCAAAGGCAAGGCACATGCTAACATTGTCGAAGACACGCTTCTTGACGATATGATTGAAGAGTTCTTGGCGGTGGTGCTTGAAGAAAACCTTGTTAAGAATCTCAAACAGTGGTGGATTGACACGGGTGTAACCCATCACATCTGTTCCGACAAAGATGCCTTCTCCACATACACTCCTGTTGCAGACAATAAGTTATTCATGGGCAACAACGTGTCCTTTGAAGTGTTGGGGGTTGGAAAAGTGATCCTGAAGATGATTTCTGGAAATGAACTCACTCTGAAGGAGGTGATGCATGTCCCTGAGATTAGGAAGAATTTAATTTCAGGTCCTGTATTGGTTAATACTGGTTTTAGGCTAGTATTTGAGTCCACTAAATTTGTAATCACCAAGAATAGAACTTTGGTGGGAAGAGGCTTCGTCTGTAAATGCCTCTTCAAAGTTAACGCCCAGTTTGTAATGCGTCCAAGCAATAAAATTGAAGATTCTTCTTACTTGCTTGAGTCTTCTAATTTATGACATCATAGATTAGGACATGTTACAATAAGTCCATCCAAAGGTTGGTGAAGTTGGAGTTGTTGTCATCTATCGACGTAAACCCTCAACATAAGTATGAGGTGTGCGTAGAGGCAAAACTCACAAAGACTCATTTTCGATCTATCGAAAGGGATACCGCTCCTCTAGAACTTGTTCACACAAATATATGTGATTTAAAGTTTGCACAAACTAGAGGGGGAACAAGTACTTTGTGACATTCATTGATGATAGCATAAGGTATTGTTACCTTTACTTATTGAAAAGTAAAGATGAAGCCTTTGGAGCATTTAAACGATACAAGGCAGAAGCTGAAAACCAACTAAGCTTGCGGATTAAGGCAATTCGTAGTGATAGAGGGGGAGAATACGTAGTGTCGTTTTAGGAATATTTTGTCCAATCGGGCATTGTTCATCAAACGACGGCTCATCACTCACATCAATCGAACGGTGTCGTTGAACGCAAGAACCGTACATTAAAGGAAATGATGAATGCCTTGCTCGTCAATTTCGATCTTCCCCAAAATATGTGGGGTGAAACTGTCCTCACCGCTAATACAACTCTTAATAGAGAGTCCCACATAAGGGTAAGGACAAAACTCCATATGAATCATGGAAGGAAAAAAACCCATCTTTAAATATTTGAAAGTGTGGGGTTGTTTGGCAAAGGTCGAAGTGCATAAGCCAAAACAAGTCAAGATTGAGCCTAAGAATGTAGATTGCATCTTCATCAGATATGCAAATAACATTAGTGCTTATCATTTCATAGTGCATAAGTCAGATATTTCAGATATCCACGGGGGTACAATCATGAAATCAAAGAATCCTCAATTCTTTGAGGATACATTTCCTAGAAAGGAAAGAGGCGCAACTTCTCGCAAACGAAGTTATGAACAGAGCTCTCATGGACGACAAGAATCAGGAGTGCCTAACTACCCAGATCTAGATGGTTTAGATCTAGTGGACTCCGAAATGGCTGATTGTCCGGAACTGAGTGTTCCAGATACTCAAAACTTAGAGTCACTAGAGGCTGAACTAAAACGAAGCAAAAGGGACATAAAGGATAAAACTTTTGGTCCTGACTTTATAGCTTATATGGTCAATAACGAATCGAGGACAGTTGCTGAAGCATTGTCTACTCCAGAAGCGTCGCTCTGGAAAGAAGCTATTGAGAGCGAAATAGACTCCATCCTGCAAAACCATACGTGGGAATTGGTTGATCTTTATCCGGGAAACAAACGTTGGGTTGTAAATGGATACTCAAACGGAAGTATAAAGAAGATGGGTCTATAGATAAGTACAAAACCAGGTTGGTATTCAAGGGCTATCGATAGAAGGAAGGCCTTGACTATTTTGACACGTACTCCCCGATGTCTAGAATGACGTCCATACGAGTATTTATTGCGATCGCAGCGTTGCGTGACCTTGAGATAAATCAAATGGATGTCAAGACAACCTTCCTAAATGGTGATTTGGAAGAAGAAATGTATATGGAACAACCCAAGGGGTATGTGGTTCCAGGGCAAGAGAAGAAAGTCTGTCGACTTGTCAAATTTCGGTACGGGCTTAAACAAGCTCCGAAGCAATGACACAAAAAATTTGATAGTACCCTACTATCGAACGGTTTCTCCATTAATGAGTGTGATAAATGTGTCTACATGAAAGGTAACTATGATTCTTTCGTCATGATATGTTTGTACGTAGATGACATGTTGATCACGGGAAGCAATCCTAGCTTGATCCTAGAGACTAAGAACACGTTGAAACAATGTTTCGACATGAAGGATATGTGTATCGCAGATGTCATCTTAGGGATAAATGTCTCTAAGACGTCTGACAGACTGGTCTTGTCTCAGTCTCACTACATTGAGGATGTGTTGAGAAGATTTGAGATGTGTGACAGTTCACCTATGAAGTCACCACTGGATATGAATCAAATTATTGATAAAAATCATGGTGCACCCGTATGCCATGAGCGATATGTACATGTGATTGGGAGTTTGATGTACATAACAAACTACACCCGTCTTGATATCGCTTATCCAGTCAACAAGTTGACTATGTTTACCCGTAATCCAGGAAATGATCATTGGAACGCGTTGAATCGGGTACTACGTTACCTAAAATACACGCTAGCTTATGGGTTACATTATTCGAGATATATAGTTGTACTAGAAGTGTAAAGTGATGCAAACTGGATATCTGATATAGAGAACACCAAGTCCACCAGTGGGTATATATTTACAATTGGGGGTGGAGCCGTGTCTTGGAAATCCTCTAAACAAACTTGCATCGCTGGATCCACGATGGAGTCGGAGTTTATTGCTTTAGACATAGCAGGAGAAGAAACTGAGTGGCTTTATGACTTCTTAGAGGACGTCCCGTGTTGGGACAAACCCGTACCTTCTATAATAATCCACTGCGACAGTCAGTCGGCTCTAGGGAGGGCACGGAGTTTTATGTATAACGGCAAATCTCGTCATATTCGACGTAGACATAAGACCGTTAGACATCTGATCACCACGGGGTATTATCTCCGTTGATTATGTAAAATCAAAGGATAACATAGCAGACTCTTTGACTAAGGGCATACCCTGAGATCAAATGTTCTGCTTGTCTAGGGGAATGGGCTTAAAACCCAAACAATAAAGGACTGATATGGTAGTAACCCAACCTTACTGACTTGAGATCCCAGGAATTAGGTTCAATAGGAAAACTAAGCTGTAAAGGTTCTGTTGAGCGCTTCGGTGAAAGCAAGAGCACTTCGGGTTATGATTTATGTAAAGAACATAAACCCAAAGTCATTCCCGCGATAGACATTAAATGCTATCTGCAGTGTGGGTAAATGTTAAGTTCCCAAAACCTTTAATGATCCTCAACGGTTGAGGTTAGGCTTGGGGAAATTTTTAATGGTTCCTAACACTGGTGAAGTGGGGGTATAGCAGGATACCTTGTAGGAGACCACCTATTTAAGTGCGAGGACAGGCTGCCTCAAATAAACGCACCTAAGAATCCAAGAGTGTCCACGGCCAAAACAGACAAAATATTAAGAAGAACAGAGTAAGAGAAGTTGTTGTGTTGGTGCCATTGTCTGGGCTTACATTAAACACTGACAGTTTAAGACATCACGTTCACCGCGTAGTAAGTAAGTTCGATGTGATTCAACTAGGGAAAGTTCAAAGCGGAAGCTACTTCTCTTGATGCAATATCTTTTCGCTGAAAGATTGTTGAAAGTAGCCACCTTGTGTGTGCGCCAAAATCTCTTTCAAGAGGGGATTGTTGGAAATTTACTAATGTGGAATTAAGTTTATTCCATTATTTATGACTCGAACAATTGGGGCCCCCACGTCGGAAACGTCATTTCCACACACGTGCACTCGTAGTGCCAAGTATCGTAAATTTCATTAGTGAAAGAGATATTGGTACGTAAGTAAATGTTTGAGATATAGAATGATGGACGGTCATTGGCCGAATGACAAGTATTTCACGTTGGTAAATGAAGGAAGAAGTGTGCATAGTGTAAAGATGGAATGGGTCGGAAAGGGTCGCGGAGCCGAGAAGGGCCGCGACACCAACCCCGTCAAGGCCGCGGCGCTTCCCTAGCAGAAAGTCTTAGACAAAAATCTAATTTTTGGAGACTTTTGGGCTGTCCTCAATGACATTCATTCCAGCATTAATCAGTCATTATTTGGGCTAATAAATTGGTGCCATTACTTGGGCAATTCATTGCTGTTACATGAGTGATTCAATGTCATTACTTGGCACTTAAGAGACAATTCTTACACTATAAATTGATGCATTTGGATAAATTGTTAATACACTTGAGAGAAAATCAAACAAGAATTTTTCAGAAAACTTCTTCCTCTCTAGCACTCTTTCTATATTCAAGTTCTTCACAAGAAACACTTGAGTTTCCTTTGCTCATTTGTTAGTTGTTGTTTTATCTTGGGAGACTACTGCCTACTAACGTAAAAGAATATATACGGGGCAATCTTGTCTTATAGACAGAGTGTATCACTCAACTCAACCAAGTCATAAGAGTATAAAAAAATTAGGCACATAAAAAACATGGCTACAAAACTTATCACTCACAAAAATGATTTTTTAAAAATACCTTATCAAACTCAAAATAAAACCTTCACACAACTCTTTTTAGTAGTCTCATAAAGATCAAATTGGTTTAGATATTAGGAACATGTACCACCTCCTCAGTCAATGGCAATGATATTTCAAACATGAGTTTAATTAGAAGAACTTTCCTTTTCAAGGACGTGACTAGTTCTAGATCCTCAACACAAATAAATTGTTCTTCTTCAACTTGGATGCAGGAAACAAAATTAAATTTGTTAGTAAATGTGCCTAGTAGCACAAAAGTCTGACACCTAATCTCTTACATTAGCCATAAGATTCGCTTGATAAATGACCACACAATTATATCAACGCTTAATTAAATTTATCTTTATTTAGCGGGATTATCATTTCTCCTAATCATCTTTCACATTGAAGTATATGTATGATGACTTGCTTTGCCATACACAAAATAATTATTATCTCATTGGAGGTTTCTTGATTAATTAGGACTTGTAACCAGTAGATTATCACTATGTAAAATTTTTATCTATCATCAGAAGTGTGAAGGAACAAATAGAAATGTAATAGCTAGCCATCCAAACATTCAAAACAACTACTAATTGTTTTCTCCTTTGATTGGTAAACCACTGATAAAAGATAATCAAATCTATCAGTAACACTATAACAAGAATGAGCATCTCTTCCATTGTTCCATTAAAGGTCAAAAATTTATTATGCTTAAATATCATAATTGAAAATTCTCATTACTGAAATATGCGCGCGCACACACGAGAACTGAAATCCGAAATTCTAAATCAGTTAAACCTGAGTAGTTATGTCACTTTGCAACAACCATTTTTAGGGCAACAGATAAAAATGACGTAACATATGTTTGATGGACATTAACATATATCCAAGAAGTTTGCTTCAACATGTACGTACCTTTACATTCTCTGTAAAGAAAATGTCCCACATGACGCCCATAAATAAAGGTGAGCAGTAATTTCTTTTTCTTTACATGTTGGCATTGGTTTGGTTTAGCAATCCTCTATACCGTCGGGTGTGGAATTAGAGTAGTGATTACGACAGTTTCAACAAAATTTGTGGTAATTGATTTTCCGTAAGAACAAAGTCGAAATATCCTTAAGATTATTGAAAATTTTACGGAAAATACTCGATCACAAATGCCATATGTAATTCTTGAAAGCTTGAGGCGTGTCAAGAGACACTGTCCTTAAGGATATTTCACCCGGTATAGGTGTATCCCCATGAAAAAAATCCAACGCTATATAATATAGAAGGAATAATTTATCTTGAGATCTATCTCCCATAAGAAATGGACCACAAGTATATATAGATGGTCAAGACAACTCATCATCGTAGAATCTCATAGCCAAAGCAACGGCTATAAGGATTTATGTCAAATGAAAGTTCCAATATCACAATAAAGAGGCCAACTGGTATGTTACAAAACCTGAAAGTAACATTAGAAATTGATATGGAATAATCGGCAATTAAAGCTGTCTGTTATGACATTTAAGATTGGTGTAACATTAGTACACCAAGGACTCATTAATAAGATTTAGACATGAATTTTTGAGATACTAAAATTATTTTTTCAACAGTAGTAACCCATAAATTATAATCTTTGAATTCTGGCTCAACAATTGGAGACTTGGAGTCTTTTTTTTTCCCCGACATACAAGTGGAATCACATTTAATTTCTCAAAATTTTGAGATTTACGGTATTCTTTGCAATAAATGAACATCATTACTCATTTAGTAATACTTGAATTTTGAATGAGTGGTTGTGTGGATTTAGTAAGGCATCATAACACGATAATTTAATGGGCCTAGATAAGCTAGCTCTTGGGCCTATGAAATGTAAGGCCGCATATGATGCATTTGTAAGGTATAGTTGGCCTATGGTAATAAGCTGGAGTTGGTGAACTTGTAATGAGGTCCTTGGTTTATAGATTGCCCCCCAATGACCAAATAATATTCCTACAAAAGTGGGGGTTTTACGCTGGGAGGACACTAGAAGACAACAACGACGACGACGACATATCCAACATGATTTCATAAGTGGGGTCTAGAGAGCGTAGATGTACGCAGATCTTACTCCTACCTTTATGGGGTAGAGAGATTGTTTCCGATAAACCCTCGCATCACAAAAGCGTTTTTTTCGAAATAGATTTGAGAAATACACGAGTAGAAAAGTTATGATAATAATATCGAAGGAAAGAAAAGTTTGACAGTAATAATAGTAAAAATAACCAAAGTAAAAAAATAAGAGTAGTGATAAAATAGAAGAATATGAAAATGATGATGATAATAATAATATGATAATAATAATAATAATAGTAATAATAATAATAATAATAATAATAATAATAATGAAATTGTGCTCGACTAGAACCATGCTCTCCACGGAAAAGAGAGAAATAGCTCGGCTACCTACTAACCTTCTACCTTAATCCTCGATCTCCATACTTTTCTATCTAATGGCATGTCCTCTGTGAGCTAAAAATGTGTCGTGTGCTGTCTAATCAGCTCTCCCCAATTCTAAAGTTTTATTTCCGTTGACAAAACTTTAGAATTTTTAGGGTTCAGTCAGAATTTTCTTCTTCCTCCATTTCCGTCTTCTTATTTTAATAAATCATGAGTACACAATTAAAATTGAAAAATAATGAAATATGTGCTATAGAAAATCAAAGATTCATTGCTTATTTGAAGGAAAAAATTGATTGGGTAGTATTCCATTGAGATTATACTGTCAATCTTTAATAATTTGGATTGATTAGAATGGAGTTGAAATAAAAAACTTTTTGAGGAAGAAAAAGTGGATCTATCAATTTTTTTATGGTTTACGTCGAATCTAACTATTAGAAATCATTGGGATTGGCCTCAGAAAGCAGTATTTTAAATTTGAAATTGATTTGGATTAACTTTGAATAAAAAATGTGTTAGCGGTCTTTACACAATATGTTATGGTGATCACGATGGATCGCTAGGATTTTAACCACAAATGCTGAAAAATTCTATCGATCCGTCACGATTTCATCATCAAAATTTGCTGTTAAGAAAAGTTTTGGCCAATATCAAATGAGAAATCTTGCTGGTTGCTATGATTTTGCTTAGAAATCCTGACTAGCCACCATAAATCATTCTGGCAACCATTAGGAGCATGCTTCCAGTCTGGCATGGAGGCTATTTTTCCACGAATTTTTTTAGAGGGATCAAAATGTAAACGTTGACATAGAAATATTCTATTTGTACAAATCATCCTACAAAAGTTGTACACGTGCTACAACTGTTGGGAATAATAATGTTTAATGACGTTTGTTGTATAAAGACCCTAAATTAGTTTTGTACAAATGAGAAATTTTCTCTAGTAAGTTTTTCGAATTTGAGATTAGAATTGTTGTATGATGATTGATATTCTGGCCTGGCAATCCATATAATTCTAGTTCTACTAGAGGCCTTTGTCTCTTTGCTATTAACATGTTACTAAAAAGAATTCTTTTTAAAAAGGTCTTTTCTAAAATTTTAGTTCCCATATTGACAGGAACACTAGCTATCATGATATTCGACTAAAGAAAACTGGCCCATCTAGTAACATAGTAGTATAGTACCAATTGAATTTATGTTTGACGCTAAAAAATCCATGTGTTGTTGACTTAGTGACATGTGTTTGATTGTTACTATATGTGCTACGTGATGAATGAGCTTATAGGGTTTTGTTGGAGATTTAAAGTCAACTTCAAATTGAATAAGTTACAAGCATGAAAAGTAACAATTCATTGTTTAATAACTATTATAATCTCATATGTAGTCAAGTTTAAACCAAAAAAAAAAATGTTATAAATTAGCTTTATAATAACATTGTCACTTACTTTATGTAAATGGAAAGTTTGATGACATCAGATTATGGATATAGATTGCGAGGAAACATTCAGTTAAAATTGGATTATACAATTACAATGCAATTATTCAAAATAACTTGTGTGATATTTGTAGAATTTTATGGAACTTTGACCAAAAAGGAAACAACCCTATTGAATATGTAAGATTCTTAAATTAAAATTCGTCAAGATTTTTAATACATTTCATTAATTGTTTATAGTTGCACAGACATGTACCATGACAAAGAGATTGAGTTTTTCTGAAGGAGACCTTCATTTTTTGGTTTCGCACCCAGTTCTCACAT
Source organism: Anisodus acutangulus (assembly GCA_029783415.1). NCBI lineage: Eukaryota > Viridiplantae > Streptophyta > Magnoliopsida > Solanales > Solanaceae > Anisodus > Anisodus acutangulus. Next base: position 7,769,982 of record CM056500.1, read on the forward strand.
TGAGATCCGACTAAATATGAATTCACATTGAAAAGTTCTATATTTGGGCGGGCAAAACGCTTCCTAACAAAGACAACTTTGTACCCTAGGTAACTTCTCAAAAGAGATGGTAGATTAGTTTTAAGTATATAAAATATTTAAAAAAAAACTTGAAAATTTTGGATTCAAATTTTTATTATAATAATCAATGTGGATTCATTTGGTTCAATTTTGATATTCAAATTTATCGAACATCTATAAATTTAATATGGTGATGATTCAGTAATCAACGTATACACAAACTAGCACTATAGTTGAAAAATGATAGCAGCTTCATTTTATGAATTGTTTTCTTATAAAAGTATTCATTGAAGATCGTATCTTAGTAATATCATCATATTAGTATTTGACATTGAACGTCTATGGTAATGTTGTCAAACTAAATTAGAACAATAAAATACCGTGAGATTGCCAGTATTCGCTTCCCACCAACCATTTCACACCAAATGACGAAAAGACCCTTACTTTCAACTAACCTCAAAAGGATGATTTCATTTAACCTGGACATATCACTTATAGGCCGTTTGATTAAGCTTAGCTTTCTCAAAAAATACTTTTTTTTAATTTTAAATGAGGTGCTTAATCAAGTTTTTGGGAGAAAGGATAGTAGAATGATTGCTGCTCAAACGTGTCTTTAAAATTAATTGACCAACACAAATTGTTTCTCACAAAATATTTTTCTAAAAAATAATTTTTAAAATAAGCTGATTTTAGAAGTTTGGTCAAAAAGACTATAATTTTCCGTGCGTAAATTGGAAGGTTAATTTAGTCATTTAACAAACTATACGTGCCGGTTTAAAACATGTGAGAAAAAACACGAGACTCAGATTTAAGGAGGGTTCTATTATTTTCCTCAACATTTGTACTACCTTATAACTCACATTTTCAAGATTCCTTAACAACCCTTAATTGTTAAGCAATAGCAAAAAAAATGGGTTCCATCGCAAAGGTATGTCAAATCCAATTTTTTTTTCTGATTATTTTTTCTTATTTTTCATTCTTGTTTTCTCTTTATACCCATTAATTTTCTTGAATTTTTATGGGTTTATGACTGTTTCTGAATTATATCTTCTTAATTCATTTTCCTTGATACCCTTATATATATTTTTTTTGATTTTTTATTGGGTGTTCTGTGGGGCTTTGATGTTTTTATTAAAGTTTCAATCTTTTCTAGGAAATTTATTATAGAAGTACTTATATGCTAAAGAGTTTGATTTATTGGTAACCTGATTTTGGATTGTGTAAAGGGTTTGATTATGTGAAGGTTGATTTTTTTTAGCTTGATTGATACGCATACATACACACATATGCTAATATTCATTTTTGTTTAGTTCATACACATAAAGATAGGAATTCCTCAACTAGGATTGTCTTTTTCTTAATCTTGCTTTTGGATTCTATAAAGGGTTTGATTAGTTTTCTGTTTGAATTTTCTCGCTTGTTTGATATACCCCATTTGTGGGATTACACTGGTATGTTGTTGTTTGATATACCCAACTTAACCTTAACTAATAATCCCCGTCTCAATTTATGCGGCTCAGTTTGAATTTCGAGAGTCATACGGTTTAATTTTGACTGTGAAATGCATGGAATGTTTTCATAAAATTTACATATTTGAAAACTACGTAAAAAGTAATATAAGTCACAATGATTGGTAATTCGAAATATTTATAAGATATACGAACAAATTACTGTCAAAGAAAGACTTGTTTGACCTCGAAATCCGAAAGGGGCCACATAAATTAGGAGGGGGTAATCGTTTTGCACTGGGATTGTTTTTTTTGTTGGACAAATGATAAAGGTGTTTCCTTTTTTTACATTTTATGAAATCTTTTATGGTTTTCGAGCTGTCCGACTTGCAATTTCTTATTCTTTGGAAAAAAGCCTATAGTTTGCTAGGATAATTATTGTGCTCATGAATAGACCTAGACGATGCTGCTATCGGGGAAAGGGGGTGTTATCCATGTAACGAATCTGGAGTTGACTACCGTTACTCAAGGAGTTGTGTTTAATTGCTGAAAATAAATAGTGTTGAGTATAGGGAAGTCGAAATCTAATCTATTGTCTATTTTATTGTACTAGATAGAATTCATTATGGATGAATAAAGGAATTTTGATAAAAGGAGATAGATGAGCAAAGCATAAATGAACTTCCGTGAAAATTGAGAAGAAAGTAGTTTAATTTATAACAAGCTAGATCTGTTAATAAGATGTGCGTGATAAGAAAATTTAAACACATTTTGGAATAGTTGAGGTACTAGCAAGTTGGCTGGACACCACCGTCATAACAAAAATGTTTAATCACACCTTTTTGTTTTTTCCAAAATTTAGGGGTTTATACTTTTATAGCGATATCTTTAATGTCCATAAAGATACATTAGTGCATCATAGGGCTATTAACTGTTTTAAAACATAATACATTTCTTTCTCTTTTCGTTTTTTGGATGTTCATGGTGTCCGGGCCAGCTTGTGCGTGCCTCAACTAATTCCAGGGGCTATGTGCTACCTCCTACCAACATAGGTATCGAGTAACTTTGTCCACCAAGGCTTGACAATTATATTTTTCTGGTTCGACTTTTATTGAGTTTGTTGCAAAATGCTTTATAGAATATCGACAACTTTTACAATGAAGACTGCCTTGCTTAAAAGTGAAATGTTCAAGTAAACTATGGAAAGAGACAAATAAAATGATATAAACACTGGACAAAAAGGAGTTTGCATTTTATGGTTATAGGAGTCTAGGAAGGTTGGCGGACCATTATTGGCTTGTCATGGTCCTTATAATGCTTGTATTGTTGTCCAGTGTAAAAAATAATCCTTGTATTGTCCTATTACTTGATGCATTTGGTTGTTACGTTGGGTGAAACTATGGTTTTCTAAAATGATGATCATCTTTTCCCTGTCCATACAATAGAGTGCAATCTGAATTTTGAACTCAAATCAGGGAGCAAAGTACTAATTATGACATAACACAATGGGGACAAAGTCCGAGTAAATTGCTGTTAAATAACATTTTCGTAATGACTTCTTCTGGTCCCTTTTCACACACCAAATCCACTTAATAATGCCACTACCCTCCCCTATCTTTAAGGCATGAATATGAGGTCTCATGCCAACTAGAGACTCAAAATACAATCAGATAGCATTGCAGAGTACAAGCCCCGGCAAGATTATGATGATTAGAACTTCAAATGAAGTTTCTGATAGTTAATTATTTCGGGTTTTATTTGATTTCTTTTTGTGCTCCACTAGAAATTCTGGATTTTTTGGCTTTATCGCAAAAGGCATAGATGAAGTACAATTTTGAGGCGTCTTTCAAGATGAGAACCTGAAAGCCTGTCTCATGCGAAAACTGAATGTGATCTTGAATAGGTCACAGACTCAATAGTCTTGGAAGAAAGTACTTTGCTGAGTAAAAGAAATTGGTTGTGTTTCTGAGTTTATTGTAATAGAGTTAGCTCCTCTCGCCTGAATGAAGAACTTGTAATACTTTTTACAATAGACAGCAAAAAGTAAAAACAAAATGCATCAAGCATTCTTAGGCAATCTTATTTTAAACGGAGAACGAAGACGAGTTGGGACTTATGCTACACCAAGTTTTGTTTTCTTTGCTCCTTTTTTGGTTCAGGGTTAGGGTCGGGCTAGCTTAACTATATATTTTTAATTTTACCATGTTACTATCAATATATATGATTATATCATTTGGGCTTTTCATTTAACATGTTAACTGTATATGATTTGGTTACTTTGTTCGAGTTACTCGGCCCCCTACATTTGCAAAGAGGAGAATGATCCTAATGCTGTTTATGAATGTATCTTTACACATTAAAACATTGTATAGTTTACCATAAAATTGGTGAGTTGGAGAAGAAAACGGAGAATTATTCGCAGGCTCTCTTAGTTTTTTCAATTCCTGCAGGATCCAAGAGAGGACGTCATAAATGCATGGTACATGGATGACAACGATGAGGACCAGAGGCTTCCTCATCATCGTGAGCCAAAGGAGTTTGTGTCTCTTGACAAGCTTGCTGGTAAAGATCAGGCTAAGAATTATATCTATATAAATTATCTATGAGGAACAGAAAATCCCCCTTCACCTTCCCCCACTCAAAAAGAAATCGCCCAGGTTTCAGGGCAGTTTATGTCTTCCTTCCAATACCTTCTAATAAGTTCTGTACTTCTCTGAATAAGGATCTCACGTTGGTAAAATTCTGATTAAGTGGATAAATCTTTTTTATGTTGCTATTGGTGGATGAGTATCCCAAATTGATAGGATGTATTATACAACAACAACATACCCAGTGCAGTCCCACAACGTGGGGTCTGGACTGATAGGATGTATTATCATTTGTACAAATTCTAATTGTGTCCTTATCATATGATGAACAGGGAATAAAATAATGAACCAACCCTAAAGTGTGTTCGATATGAAGGAAAACCTTACAAGTTGATTGCTGGATTTGGCCTGCCTTCATATTCTCTTCTTAATTACTATGTGAAACTTTCAGAGCTTGGAGTGCTCAGCTGGAGACTTGATGCTGACAATTATGAGACTGATGAGGAGTTGAAGAAAATTCGGGAAACTCGTGGATATTCATACATAGTATGTTAAAGTTACAAAATCAAGATCTTTCATCAGTGATATGGATACACGTTGGTCCCTTTTTTAGTTTTTTATTTTGGGAAATACTGAAGCATTAAGGGTTTCCAATTATACCAGGATTTCTGTGAGGTTTTCCCCGAGAAACTACCGAATTACGAGGAGAAAATCAAGAACTTTTTTGAAGAACACCTGCACACTGACGAGGAGATCCGTTACTGTGTTGCAGGAAGTGGTATGTTTGCAGCTTATTGATTGGGTTTTGCTATTCCACCTGCGAACTGTACTGCTGTTGCTAAACCTATACTTCTGGGTGTAGGTTATTTCGATGTTCGGGATGTGAATGAGAGCTGGATTCGCGTATGGGTAAAGAAAGGTGGAATTATTGTTCTGCCTGCTGGAATTTATCACCGCTTCACGCTTGATTCAAGCAATTACATTAAGGTACTTCTTAAGAGCATGCATGAACACACATAGTTAAAGATGTAAGGACATTGCCATTTTCCTTCCATCGCTGTCCCCTATCAGCTATTGCATTTCTTACATGGTATATTTGATTAGAGGAATGGCTGTCAAGTGCATTATTTATTATATTTGGTTTGTGTAGGCAATGCGGCTCTTTGTTGGTGACCCAATTTGGACTCCATACAATCGTCCACATGATCATCTGCCTGCAAGGTCTATTTCTAAACTCACTCTCTATACTATCTGGTTCTTGTTTTAGTCGGATCAGAAATGGTCTTGGGTGTGCAAGCTAATGAACATCTTTTTACATTGCAGGAAAGAATATGTTGAGACGTTTGTCCACGCAGATGGCACTGATCATGCAGTTAATGCTGCTGCTTAAATCTACTAGAAGTGAAGAACTTGAAATCTTTTTAGGTTGTAATAAATATTGCCATATGGTGGTTTTATGGTTCTTGATGTGTGCCTTACTCAGCTTGTTGAATGTTGTATCCTAGCACTAAATAAACCTCCATATGGAGAGATTGTTTTATGCAAGTGGAGTAGATTGTGTGATTTTAGGCACTTGTTCTTGTCAAGTATTCCAATATTTTCCAACTCTGCTTTTAATTTAGCTGCAATTGTTTTGTTGGTTGTATTGTTCCTTTTGCAGAATCATTCCTACATGGGCGTTGCAAGAAGGTGCAGGTACCATTAACCCCCCCCCCCCCTCCTTTTTCCTGCTTATGTTACAATCCAATTTTTACGCATGAAACTATGAAACCTTTATCTAATCAAAACTTTTGAGTATGATTTAAGTCGTTTAACACTTTATACTCTTTTCTTGATACCATGCTTCAAATCTTTTTCTTTTGAGTCGAGGGTCTATTGGAAACAACCTCTCTGCCCCAAAAAAGTAGGGGTATGCGTACATCATACCCTCTTCAAATTCTACTTGTGGGACTACACTGGGTATATTTGTGGTAGTTGATAGAGAACCTGAATCTTTGATCTTCCAGATCCCTTTCTATAAAAATTATATTTATCTATGCAAAAGGGTGAAAGTGCATTTCAGAAATTAAAGATCTTGGATGCTACTAGAAGATTATACACAGCAGCAACTTTCAAACTGTAATACGGTAATACCAACTCTCTTTTTATTTCAAATTGGATTTGTAATAACTTTTATTGGGAAAGTGGGGCCTAGGATCTACTTACAACAATAACATATTCACTGAAATTTCACAAAATAAAATTTGAGAAGGATAGTGTACACAAGCTAGAGAAGCACGAGTTTAATAATTACTTATTCCTAGACTCGAAAGTATTTGTCAAAGAAGAGGATGACATGAACATTTTAATTTGATGTCATGATTAATTTTATTATGAAAGTGTCAAAATACCCCTTAAGAGTTATATATATATATATATATATATATATATATATATGTGTGTGTGGGGGGGGGGGGGGAAGACGAATCAAGGCCTAAAGTTGATTCGCCTAGCAAAAGAGAAAAGTAGGATCAACAAGAATTTCATACATTATGCTAGTTCTTAATTTAGTTAGGATGAAAAAAAACAAGTTGGGATGATGTATTATCTATCAGATCTCCTTCTGTTGGTGTTTTATATAGGAATCTTAAAATTTTTAGTCGACTAAAACAAATCCCACCAGCTAACCGTAATAGGTTGTAATTGTCGTCGGTGTATATTAGTGTATACCAAGTGTATATTGATAAATGTATGATCATTAAAAGTGGCGATGTTAACATTTTTTGCTAACTAATGTTGAATATTTACAATGAAAACAGGGAAAACAAGAAGGAACATTCGATTTCATATTCATTGATGCTGATGAGGAGAATTACTTGAAATACCATGAGATAGTACTAAAATTGGTGAAAGTGGGAGGAGTAATAGGATATGACAACACCTTATGGTTTGGGACAGTGGCACTCTCAGAGGATGACCCTATGCCAGAAGGCTTAAGGGCATTGAGGGGAGCTGTTAGGAATTAACAGCTTTTTAGCTAATGATCAACAACAACAACATACCCCGTGTCTGGAGGTAAGATGTACGCAAATCTTATCTCGATCTTTATGGGGTAGAGAGGTTATTTTCGACAGACCATCGGCTCAAAAGGGAAGCAGTAGATGCAAGATTGCAAGGAAAATAAGACCACAAAATATTAAAATAGAAAGAAAATAGAGCAACATAAAGTAACACACACATAAAGAGTAAGGATTTACATGATACCTAAACGACTAAGAAAAAGAGAAGCTAGCCCCATACCTCACGCACACAATGTGACAAAAACTCAACTACTTACTAACATTCTACTCTAATTCTCGACCTTCAAATCTTCCTATCTAGGGTCATGTCCTCAGTCAACTGAAATTGTGTCATGTCATGTCTAATGATCCTTGCATGTATTGGGCAAAGCACACCCCCCCCCCCCACATATTGGCGTATCCGAAGATTTAAACGACTCGGAGGCTGCAACTGTCTTCCACTCCTAACGACTTCCATCACATCAACCTTCCTAGATCAGAGCGTCGCAGCGCGCGTAAGCATAATGACATCAACGTAGTCCCGTTATCATGACCGTTAGGGATAGAATAGTCTTATTTTTTGTTATATATTGAAAGCTTAGGAAGGAAGGAACTCCATTCTGCATCGTCTTGTTCGCACTGGTAACCTAAGCTCTATTTTCTCTCAAAGCAATATACTGAAAAAAAGCACTTGTTCATTATTTCCATTACCTGTTCTAAATCTTAGCTTACTTATTTATTTTGTCTATTTATTTCTTACTTTTACCATCTAACACCGTACTCGTTGAGGGGTTCTCCAGATCGAATACAACTCACTACCCTAAAATACAAATTTCTAATTGTGTTTCTGGTTAGAACTGATTTTACCGGAAAACAGAATGTATAGAAATGATCATTACCGACCTCTTTGGTATCTATTGGTATGTCATGATCCAGCAATTGATCATAAATATGCTTTTTCACAAAATCAATCTTACCCCGAAACTTCTAAGCATTAGTTCATCGCTGAATTCTCAATCTTTTGTTTGTTGTTTGGTGATAATACCAATATAATTAATCGTTGATATCAGGTACAAGTACCAGTTGACATCTCTTCAGATATATATATATGTCGACGACTTCACAATTTTTCACGTGAATGAATCGCATATATACTAAGTAAGTTAAATAATGATTTAATTTTAAATATAGTTTTACCTTAACTAACTATTGTCATCCAATGCCTAATAAATAAAAAGGGGTTTCACAAACATTAAAAACATTTAAATAAGGGTTGAGGGATAGCTCACTTGGTAACCTTCCCAGCCTTCCACATTTAAGGTGAAACGTTAAAATCACATCAATAATGTAGTTGTTAATAGTCACACATCATAAATGAAATGAGAATATGAACTTAGACAATCCACACTCTAGAAGCTAGCTTTTAAGTTGAGTTAGGCCCAAGATCAATTCTTTGCATGCTATCAGAGTCAGACTCATTTCAATTATTTGTTCACCGATGTTGGGCCCCCAAATTATATTGTTCACGCTCCAGTTAACGAGGTATGGGCGTGCGTGGGAGTGTTAAGAGTCCCACATCGAAAATGGAATGAGAATATGGACTCCTTATATGAACTTGGACAATCTTCACTTTATAAATTATTTTTTTGGGTTGAATTAGATAAAAGATGCATTCCTTCACTAATATTTCCTTTTTGTTTCCTACGTCATCTCCCTCCTCCCGGGCGTAATTAAATAAAACATTTTAACACGGCAAAGTACATTTCCTAAGTGGATATAGTAATAAAAGCTCATGATGATGTTACTCTAATGCTAACTCTTTCAGATTTCTCATTGGATTTGTAAAACTTTTGCTGGGAAGGTGGGGGCCTGGGGCCTGCCTTACTTCCACATTCATCTCAAATCTCAATTAAAATATTACAGGATAAAGTTCGATATTAATTTATTTTTTATAGTCAATTAGACGTGCCACTTTTCAGCAATTTTTTGGTGGGTGGATGTTGTAACACATGTCGAGGTTTTCTTGGCTTAGACCATATATTAGTAATTCAGGAGTTAAACTGGATAGGTTCAACAATTTAAAGTTTTAACACTATACTTAATTAGCATTTATTAAATACACTATTTCTTTCAAAATTTGTAGATCGAACTAATTTAGATGTGCATCGAATAGACATATCTATAGCACTTTTTATTGAAAGCTATTATATTATCATGACATAAATTTGAGACTTTTGATTGAGAGTAAAAAGGATTTGATGAGCAGTTAATTAGGACCGACAAGTTTTTAAATTGGTAAGCTTATGAAGATAAGATGTAATTGTACTTTAGGCGAATTCCACGTCAAATGGGAAATAAAAGTTATTGAGAAATAGAATATCTATTTGTAATTGTATTACTTTTACTTGTATTTTGTATTATTGCATTTTTTGTATCAGTGCTAAGTCAGCATAGTTTGTTAGGATTTAGTTACAGTTAGTTAGAGATTAACTTAGGTGACAGAGTTAGTTATTAGATTAGTGGTTACTTAGATATTTTGATCTTTAGTTTCTCCAAATTATCTCAACTACCTCCATAGTTCTCTCTCTAATTTACGAGCCTTCTCCATTGTTGAAGCATCAATCGAGCTTCTCATAGAGGTTGTATATCCAATCCTACTTGGATTTTGATTATGGTATCAGAGCGAGGTGATTAATTCTCTGAACCCCACGCATAGCGAGAGCTTATTGTACCGGGTTGTCCTTTTATCAGAGCGAGGTAATTAATTATCGCAATCAAAATCGAATTAATTCGACTCGGTTCTCAATTAGGTCAAATTAGTAACCTTGTTGTTCCTGTTCTTCGAATATAAGGTTCGTAACTTCGATCTCACCTTCAATTTGCTAAAACTAGTCATATATAGATTAATTTCAACCTTCCATTCAAATTACTAAAATCAATCAAAAAAAGCCGTAATTGATATGGCGAATGATGATCAAATTAGAGAAACCAGTGAAACACCAGTCAATGCGAACAATGTGTGCGATACAATCGATGTGAGTAGTCCTCTCTACATACACCCCTCAGATAATGCATGTGTTGTATTAGTACCAATTCTTTTATCAAACCAATAGGGCAAAGTTATACCAAATACAAAAGGAGATAAGTGACCTAAATCAAGAAACACTAGACATTACAGGCTACTACACTTGTATGAAGAATCTTTGGAAAGAAATAAGCAATTTGGCAGCAAGACACCAATGCAGTTGTCAATGCAGTTGTGGAGGAAATGAGTTGATGTATAAGGCAGAGCCGGATAGGAAGTTGATTCAGTTTCTTATGGGAATTGAATGAGGTTTATGCTGTGATAAGGGGTAGTATACTCATGATGAATCTCCTACTATCCATGGGACAAGCTTTTTCAATATTGGTACAAGAAGAGAGGTAAGGTAGGTTAAACCAGATAGTAATGTGTTTGCTGAAACAACCTCTCTGAATGCAAGTTTTTCAGGTTCAAGGAACTTTAAGACTGACTACACAGCTAGTACCAATCATTCAGGAAATAATAAGTCTAAACTGTATTATGATTTTTGCAAGAGACCAGGGCACACAAGAGACAATTGCTACAAAATTCATGGTTATCCTAATTAGAACAATAAGAGAAACCAGAGTTTTCAGAGGACCAATCCCAACATAAACAACCAAAACAACTACAACAACATGGGTCAGAGATATCAGGGATCCAACCAGAATATGAATAATCATGACCAAAAAAATTTCAACCAAAACAGTAACAACATATTCAATAAAGGAAAATAGTTGCAAATGTACATGGAATGAATGTAGACATGGTTCCTAAAAAGGGAAGTGAAACCAGTGGGCAATGTGACAGCCAAGGTGTGACTTTAACAAGAGGGCAATATGAGCAATTGATAAACATGATCCAGCATTTCCAAAATGTTGATGGAAGAGAACATGCTAACAATAACAATCTTGCCAAGTACTATTGTTTGCACATCCTCTATAGATTTTGATAAACTAACTTGTGGATGTTTCAAAGCTAATGCTAAAATATGGATCTTAGACTCAGGAGCATCACCTCACATGACCTTTAGCAAGAATCACTTGACCAACATCATGACACTACCTTATCCTTTATTAGTGAAGTCGCCCAATGGCTATAAAATCAAAGTGACTTATTGATAAAGAGGCCTCTGGAGATTGATAGTGTACATGATAGGCTATATTTCCTCTGCTCAGACTGTCTAAGAAAGAGCAGCCATGCAGCTGGATCAAAGAGTACTAGCAACATCTTTACTTATTGTCTTTCAAATTTTAGTCTTGTGAATAAAATGCATTGTCATGACCATTTGAGTCACTATCATTTACTTATTTCCCAGTTGTAAATAACTCATTTCATAATAATACAGACAATGTTTTTCCATGTTGTGTCTCTTACTTCTCATAGAAATAATGTGGACCTACTGTGTCATCATAGACTCGGACATGTTCCTTTTAGTAAGAAAAAATGAATAACATCAATTCCGGTAAACTTTTCACCTAAATAGTCTTTCCTTTGACATGTTTGTCCCATGGCAAGGCAAACAAGATTGCCATTTCCCACCAGAAATACCACCACAAAATCAATTTTATACCTATGGGGTCTTTACCTTGCACCTACATATGATAAGTATAAATATTTTCTCACCATAGTGGATGACTATAGCAGATCCACTTGGACTCACTTAGAGTTCACAAACAATGAATCATCCATTTTTTTTCAAAATAAAGGTATCATACACCAGAAAACTTGCCCTTATACACTCCAACAACATGGGATAGTGAAAAGAAAATACAAATACCTCTTAGAGACTACAAGAGCACTATTTTTCCAATTCAAACTCCCTTTAAAGTACTGGGGAGAGTGCATTCTTGCAATAACCTAAATCATCAATAAATTGTCATCTGTTCTCTTAAAGAATAAATCACTTTTTGAATTATTGTACAAATAACCACCTACTTACTCACATATGAGAAATTTGGATGCTTGTGCTATCCCACCTTACCTAAGCCAGTGCTATCCCACCTTACCCAAGCCACACAGAGACAAATTTAAACTTATAACTTCCCCTCATGTTTTCATTGGTTATCCCTATGTTTTTTGTTGATGAGTCTTATCCAAGTTATACACTCTCAGACAAAGTTCAATATGATTCATGTGGTGAAAATGGTATTGATCCAAATCAGTCACTTGACAATATAGACATAGGGTCAACGTCTCTCTTACCAACACCTAGTTCAGCATCACATGAGAACCAAAGCACCACTGCAGTTCTATGTAATCCACCTAGTTATTTATCGCCTCACACCTCACATCTTCCTCAAATAACTGTAGAAACCAGACAGTCCCATAGAATTTCCAAAATTTCATCATACATGCATACATACATACATGCAGTACCCAATCTCAAACCACATGCTCCCACAGTACCAATCACACCAACTTATCCCTGTTCCATGCATGCATCTTTTTCCTTAAATCAACACATTCCTTCTGATGATCTAAGCCATGATAGTCAACATTTTGTGATGAATGTTTGCAATGTTAGTGAACCAACTTCTTATGAGGAAGCGGCATTAGACCTTGCTTGGCAAATGGCCATGACACAAAAGCTTAATGCTCTCCACACTAACAATAATTGGCATTTAGTTCCCTTACTTGCAGGAAAGACACATATAGGGTGTAAATGGGTATATAAAATCAAGCATAAGGCAGATGGTTCCATAGAGAGATTTAAGATCAGCCTTGTGGTCAAGGGGTATACACACGCATCTAGTATACAAAGACTTTTCATCTGTTGGCAAGATGACAATAGTCAAAACTCTCATTGCTACAGCAGTGAAGAAACGGTGGGATATCTATTAACTTGATGTGAATAATGCATTTCTCCATGGAGACTTACATGAGGAGGTGTATGTGGATATACCCCCAGGTTTGGATACTGGTACACCATGAATGGTGTGTAAACTGAATAAATTTTTGTATGGCTTAAAAGAAACCGGGAGGCAATGGTATGAAAAACTCATAGAAGCTTTGAATTCAAGAAGGTACACTCATTCAATGCATGACTACTCTTTGTTCTGCAAAAGAAGAGGGTCATCTATAGTCTTCCTTGCCATCTATGTGGATGATGTACTACTATCAGGTACTGATATGGATGAAATCACTCAACTCAAACAGTTTTAGATGACAAGTTCAAAATCAAAGATTTAGGCAAGCTACAATACTTCCTAGGCCTAGAAATTCTGTATAAAGCAGATGGAGTTATCATCTCTCAGAGGAAATTTCTGCTGGACCTACTGAAGGAGTTTGATGCCCATCAGTATTCTAGTGTTAGTTCCCCTCTAGATCCTAATATAAAATTGAAAGCAAAAGAAGGTGAACCTTTGAGAGATCCCACATACTATAGAAAGCTCATTGGTAAGTTGAATTTTCTCACAAATACTAGGTTGGACATAGCCTATGGAGTGCAACACCTAATTCAATTTATGCAAGATTCATGTCACAATCCCTTTTCTGGAGTCATTGTGGCACCTACATATTCTCCACTGGTAGGCGAATCACTTTTCAAATTATCAACAAAATCAAGAAGAATTGCGGAAATAGTAATATTAAGTAAGCTATCTTATATTTCTGTAAAAACGGAACATAAGTCTGAATCATCAAATACAACTCCCCAAGATCTGGTCATTAATACAAGAGCGCTAACACACAAATGCACATAATTCTCTGGACCTAGACAAAAGTCATAGAATAATATACATTTCTGACTATAGTAGTAGTTGACATGACACACTTAGACTTACAATTTATTAAACCCCAAAAACCCATACACGAGGAAGCAAGCCACACATGACAACCAAATCAATTCAACAACCTCAACCATTAATCCAAGTGTTCATAGAGATCAACATAATCATTATTTTCAAGTATTCACAGGGACAAGCTCAATTATAGCGACCATTTTGGTCCAATACAATCAATTCAATCCAAGTAAATTATGGTTTCACCCAAGTTCCAATAACCAACCATATCACATTACCAAACCACAATTAATTAATATATAGATGTATGTATGATATGAATGCAATGCATATGAAATGTACCTTTCTCAATCTGGTATACAATATGTAAAGATTTAATTATGATTCGTACACCGATAGGGGACCCGCAAAATCCATATACCACTCCTAGCCAACCAGAATTTCACACATGAATTTGGCTAGAGCCATAGACTCATTTATTTGAATAATATCATGTTGTAGGCGTGCAACGTCATCCCCCACTTATCGATATCTGTTGGGGTGTGCAACCCGAGCCATCCATATTATCATCATCTCAATGTTGCCATAATCTCATACGTGTTCTTACCTTTCCAGCCTTCTGGGCCCACATCATATTCATACCAAGGAGATGTAATATCACATGCTTTCAAAAGTTCAATAACACACATATAATTCAATACACAGGATTTCATAACAAAGTAGTCCATCAACCATAATCCTCGTAAAATCAAGATATCATAGCAAAGCATGTGTGATGAATAAATACAACAATATCAAATATAGCAACGAGCCAACATAATGGTGACAAGCCCAAATAACAGCAGTCGGAATCAACATAAGACTGATCCGCCAAATCACTCATTACCATAGTTCAACTCCGGTACCCACTCAAGCGTTCATCACAACCGTTTGAGTGGGACCCCCAATACCCCTCAATATTTATAATTGCTACATAGTTCTATCGGAATCTTGAAAAGCTAAATCGTAGCCTACCTCAAACCCGAGCAGGTGTGCTCCAAAATCAATCCTCGGTGATAGTCTTGCCATTCCTTTGCGCCTCATGATAATCAAAGTCTATACACGCATATTACATCGTTAATATAAAGCTAACACAATAAAATAAGACTTTAAATATCTATCTCGAGCTCACGCTACCAAGACCTGAACTTTATTACACAAAAACTATTATTACATACTAGGTAGTCAAATCCTTATGTTAATTGAAAATCTATACACAACTGAATATCCAATTGAACAATAATTAAAAAGCCCCAATTAAAATCCTAGAAATTTCCCCCAATTGAAAACAAGCTTCTACAAAAAAATTATGACTTATAACATGATAATCTATCATAATTCATTCTTAACTCATGATATTAACACCATTTGACCCATAAATCTCTATTAAAATCACCCACATAGGTCTCTTATTCTCACAACATGCATAACTCATCTTCCCCAACTCAAATAATATGTTAAACCACCATTAATAAGCTTAGAATCATAAACTTAAACCAAATAATGAAGGAAACTCTTACCCAATGGTGGAAATTGCTCTTAAGGCTCTAGTTATACTCCCAAATGACATTGGTATCGAGATAGATTATTTTGGAATGGAAAAGTCCGACCTAAAAATATTTATAGGATACCTGAAATAGTAATTCGCTCCAACGGAATCTACTTCGCTGAAGCAGACCCGCTGCAGCGGAAAACCTTTTGTTGGGGCGAGTCACTTAACACCTCACCTCTCTCAACGGCGGACCCTGCTCCGTTATGGCGAAACTCTCAGATTCCTCTTCAGCGAGCCGACCTCTGGCTGAGGCGGACCCGCCGGAGCGAATGCTGGTGTCGCCGCGACGGACACCAGACTCCAGCATAAAGAAAAATAACCAAATCCTCCATGCAACACCTGAAACACTCCCGGAACCCCCGGATATAGACCAGACATGCTAGTCTAAAGTAAACAGCGCTAGAAACTTGCTCGTACCCTCAGATTTCACATATCACCAAGCTAAGACATACTTTTCTAAAGAATCGTCCTATACAAACCAAAAGTTTAAACGTACAAATAAGGCCACAAAATTTATATGATTGCCTCGGGAAGTGAATCAAAGAATCAACTAAGTCATAAATGACCCTTCGGAACTACCGAAAGTGATGGAACCCAAAAATGAACTCATCTAGCCAAAAGTCAACTTTGAGTCAAACTAACCAACTCTAAGTTTCCAAACTTGGGCTTTTTCATCCGGAACTCATAAAAATGGACTTCGGGATCCGTGCCACACGTCCTCCCCTATAACAAACCCCACATAAATATCACGAGAAAGGTTAAATAGTCAATTTAAGGTCTTTAGCTAAAACAATCAAACTTTAGATACCAATTAAACAAACGTTCGTCCTCGAATGGAAGAAGGAAAGAACAAAAACTGACTAGTAACCAAGAAATATCTTTGATAACCTCATGAGATCTCAAATCGACAAAAAATAAATCGATAGCACAACTTGTTCACTTAGTCAATCAAACTACTATAACTTGCCTCAACCCCCCAAATTTCATAACCGAAATTTCCTCCACAACGGATTCTCAAATGTAAGAAGTGACTCTGCTTAATTCCCTAACTTGATCATAGCCATAACTCTATTTGCGCTCGATTGAATCCACAATTACCACAATAGTTACCAACATCCCTTAGTTGCAGCCTCAACCGTCATCCACCGTTGACTGATAACATAGTCTCATAATACTAGTCTTCCTTCTCAACTATCAATTATGTCTTTCGCCCCAAGACTCCTTAAACACATAAACATACATTAAAAGTCCAATTTCACTCGAATTTCCAAACCACCATTCTATAAACATGATTACTGATTACTTTGTAGTGCCAAATCCATAGAGAAACGACTAATCCCTCTGAAGACTTTCTATAACAAATTGTATTTCCTCAATGTATACCAAGTAACCGTGCAAATAATTAGAACTGTCTGAATCGCTATCATCTAAAAATTATCATCAATCTTACTTGCAATTTCGATGGGAGCTGGTAACACCGTCATACTTCCATTTCCAAAATGAAATCCCTCGAATCCTTGTCAGTGGTTTACTAGAATACCACAAGTCCTCCAGTCAATATAACATATGACAGTGGCCCTAAATGAATAAATCTATCCTGTAATAAAATACTCAATTTCTAAATCATCGTTGGCCACCCGAACAGATTCCAAATGAACTAGTAAGATTTTCATAAACATGATATGATCTCTTGAATATCCTTTCCTCACGAACAATCAAGCACCGACGAACCATCACCCACATCTTTCAAGTTATATTCTATCATAGTCATCAATTTAGCACCGACGAACCATACCCTTGATTATAATCTTCAAGTTCTTCAATTTTTACCGATACGCAAGTCTAATAGAATCACATGAATTATAAACACAATAAATCTTCCTCGTACTTTCTCTTAACTCACCCATAACTCTAGACACCTTGTCGAACCTCTAATTGTCATATCTCGCTAATTACCATCCTTACCAATTTCTGATGTATCAACCTTACCTTCAATTTACCTATCATTTCCCAATTGCTCTCAAGTTCTAATACTCGAATACTCTTCCATGCTATCAATCAACAATGTCTCAACACAGTCTACCACCTATCGCCCAACACAAACCTCATGGAATATTCTTCATAACACTTAGTCAACTACGATAGGCCTACTCCTCCGAACGTACGAAACCATTTTACCTGACCGTAAAGCCGTGATGATAATTCCTACATAATTCATAACTAACCTCAGAGTTTCCATTATTCAAATCCAGATTCTCCTCAATCCTCGAAGAGACACCTCACTCATCCTGAATTAGCTCAACACATAATTATCGATTCCTTACATTCCCATCTTTTCTTTCAATCACAATTTCCATTGTCAACTGACCTTTACTCGAGCTTATCCCGGAGTGTACAGAAATATCAAAGGCCTCACATAATAAATGAACCAATCCTGGAGATAGTAGAACACTACACACCAAATCATAGAGAGTTTCCCCCGCTCACTCCAAAAATTGGGAGTTATTCCCAAAATCCAACATCTCCCATGCACCATTTCTTATAAGATTCCTCGACTAGAACAGGTATCGATCCACTCTGGTTACTCTGACCAAAATCCTTTAGTACCCACGTGATAACTCAAACCACTACTGAACTGGTCCTTAATCCGACAGTTAATCCTTAGTTACCGAACATATACCCTTGCTAACACTCTCATATAATTTCGTCGAAATACTCTTGCCAAAAATCCTTAACTGAAATAATATCTTTCTATACCAGTCCATGCATTCACTGACCCGATCATTGATACCTGAAGCCTTTCACAACTGAAATTAGATCAAACCATCATCAACTCATTACCATAAATATTTCCATTTACCAACACCTTATTCGAGAGTCTATCTGATGTTTGCCTGTGAAAACTCAATCTTTACCTTATCTTACCGAAACATAACATGTCCAACTAACCGTGCAATTTTTCTGTTATTCGGTCACCTCCAAAGTCATTATACCAGTAACTATCAAACTTCTCAAGTATTAACCCTTAAATATCATGCCCACAAATCTTATCCAATAACTAAATGTAGCACCTAGTAATCCCTTGATAAAATCTTGCATTCGTCCATCACAAGAGTTATTCCTATTAGTCGATCACTCACTGGCTCCCATTAGCCTACGACGAGTGCAACATACCAATGCATATATGACTTTTTCACTCACTCGATAATCTGTTGGGTATTTTTGCTCTATGGTACTTTATAAAGCAGTACGGAAAGTATATAACTATTACAAGTATTCGAAAGGATAAACAAAGATTCAATAATTCAACTAGTAATCTGAAAATTACAATATAATCACAAAACTGAAATTACAATTTTGTTGAAGACGGAAAAAATGGAAATTGGTTTTGCTGAGTCGAGTGTGGCACTCTGTCCTTAAGACAATATTGCCCCGTATGTATCCTTTATACGTCCTGGACAATTTGTCTCCCAAGTAAAACAGCAATGGAACACTTGAGCAAAGGAAACTCAAGAGCTACCGTGAAGAATATTGAGTAACGAAATGATGCCTTGGAAGTTGTAGGAAGAAGAAAACTTTCTGCTTGTGTAAGCTTCTGAATTTCGTGTATATTATATGTGTGTTCTTAGTGCTCAACAATGGTGTAAGGGGGTGTTTATATAGGTGATGGAGGGGCTGAAAAACTGCCTCCAGAATAGCCAAATAATGGCCATTAGGAGGTAGTAAAGTCACCAACATAAATGGTGAAAGACCAACGGATTTGGCCATTATAGGAGGAGTAATTCAGCCAAAATAAATGGCTGAATTGAGAGCTTGGCGTTTCAGCTTTGACTGTCCAAATTCTGACGTTCTGGAAACTTCAGGGACCAAACTGTACATCTTGAAACTTCAGGGACCAAACTGTACATTTGAAAGAATTCTGGTCCGAATCAGACATCCGGAACTTCGGGATCAAACTGCATTTCGGAAAAGTTCTCTCGCCCAAAAGATAATATCGAAGGCCCACACCACGACCCGTGGACCCGTGGACTTCGAGAACTCTGAACCCTGAATCCCGACCGGACGCAAGGGCAAGGGCGGCCAAGGCGTGTGGTCTTTCCTTGAACCCAAGCACATCTAGGGCCTCCCTCCTTTAAACACATGGGATACCCCTTGGGGTCCCAAACCCCAAACCAATTTCGAGTCTTATATACACAACAATTCTTTCTTCCTCTACCGATGAGGGAGAATTGAACACAATACCACACTTTCCATGCTTCAAACATCTTACTTCGTGGACCAATATCTCTTTCATTTCTCAATGAAATTTGACGATTCTTGGCCCTACGGTTATCTACGTACTTAGTAGATCATGCATGTGTGAAGAACCGGATTCTTCAACATACGTAACACTAGTGTTTAAGCCGTTAAAGTTGGTCGGTCGCAACTCCCGCCAAAGGCAAATTTCCAACATAATCAACAACTGTGAAATAACTCACAACTCAACTATCTATTGGCCTCAACAGCTCCCCTATCATCACTAACCTCAAAATGCCAAGTGAACCCACAAACACACTCTTAGGTAAAGAAACGCGATAGTCTATTCCATTAAGCTTCACTCATCATACGTAGAATTGCCACCTAATCTCAAACATATAATCATTTCCTGAAAGAACTCATAACCACTAATTCTACTCCGCTATCCTAATTTTTCCAAATCGAAGCCAATTTAACCTTTTATGACCTGTAGGACATCCACCCTCGTACATCTTGCAACATAACCTATCAAACACGTCAGATAACAATTTTTCTCTTCATATAACAGAGATTGATCCATCCAATTTCTTTTCCTTACATCTCTGAATTATCATTCCTACTCTTCAAGGATATCACCGAACTGAGAAGTCACAATCATAACCCCAATCAACTAAACCTTCAAATCATAGTTGAAGACTGAACTCGGTCACACATCTGAATCATGATAACACATCTCCTACCCTTCCGCACGACATTATATCGAACCACTTACACATGAATTAAAGAGTGTGTTACCACTATTGGTGATAAAATAGAAAAAAGAAGTTCAGATACCAATTTGATTCAACTTAGCACGAAAGGAATGAAGAAAGCAAAGTTTCCTAAATATCCCCTTGCCTCTCAAAGATAAGTACGAACGTCTCCGCACCGACCCACAAGACTCTACTAGAAATTGCTATTATATTTAAGACCGTTTAACCTAAAGCTCTGGTACCAACTGTGTCATGACCCCTTTTCGAGAGTCGTGGTGGCACATACACAATCCCCACCGGTAGGCGAACCACTTTCCAAATTATCAACAAAATCAAGAAGAATTGCAAAAATAGTAATATTAAGTAAGCTATCTCATATTTCTGTAAAAGCGGAACATAAGTCTGAATCATCAAATACAACCCCCAAGATCTGGTCAATAATACAAGAGCGCTAATACAGATACAAGTCTGAATAAAAGACCACATAAGCCAAAACTAAACTACATAGTCTGAAAATCTGAATTGTGTCTCTCGAATCAAGGTAAAGACAGAGTAAGAGAATGAACATCCAAGGTACGCTGAAATATAGCATCCTCACCTTGAATACTGGAAGTCAACTTGCTCGGACTCAAACTCAAGATCTCGAACTGGTAGAAGGACTTGTATCTGCATAAAAAATGATGCAGCAGCAAGTGTAACATAAGTACACAACGTACCCCTGTAGACATCATAGGCCGACAATGACGGAAGATACGTAACAGAGATAAATATCAAGTTGACACCAGATAAACCTATACTAGACAGTTCAATAGTCCATATAAGTCACGTTGTACATATATCAATTCACTGATTCATAGTCACATTGTTCACATAAGGTACCAAACACAGTCAAGTACAGTCAATCCGTTCACATATACAGGGACCTTACTATCATAGTACCCACTGACTAGTACTCTCTTATTCAAGTCATACTCAAACTTAACCTACTTATCCAACTTATCATACGAAGACTTACATCACAATAACCATTTTAGAACGCTTCCAAAAGTGTTACACCTAAGCTAAACATGATGACGTTAACTCCTTTATTAACCTTAGCATTTACACTTAATTAAGTCTCAATACAGTTACGGTCTGACACACATAGATCGTTCCACATCTACCTTTCCCACTAGTGATACTTGTTACGGTTCACTTTTACGCGGGGTATAAAAGCTATTGAATAACTTGTGGACTCTTGAGATTATATTTATTTTTAGAGTCACCACCTACTTTATAAGAAAAAATAGAAAAACCATATTTTAAAAGTGAGAATGAAACACACTTTTTCATTCTCCAAATATCTCAACTACCCCCATAGTTTTCTATCTCTAATTTGCGAGCCTTCTCCATTGTTGAAGCATCGATCGAGCTTCTCAGGGAGGTTGTGTATCCAATCTACTTGGATTTTGATCAAAGTGAAGAGCTTTATAAGACATAACTCAAGTTAATATGATATGCATGTTTTTGGGGCTCAAACTGACGTAATCAAAAAAAAAAATCATGTAGAGCTATGCCAAAACGGATAATACATGTCATGGGTTTAGATCGTGCTCCTAACAACTAGTACCAGCACTTAATTTCTACTTCAATTTGATTAATGATTATAATAATTGCACTTATCATTTGTCTTTGTCTGCCCTTAACTTTGTTCTTTCTGGAATTCAAGTAGACCGCCTAATTTATTTACTTTTATGTTTAACCAAACGTAGTGTTTGTAGAAAGCAAGAAATCTGGATAGGTTCATAATAGAGTGCTTTGTGTCGAAGGATATATCTACCGCGACATATATATTTAACTTAGGAAATTGGCCGCGCTTCCGCGCGGTAGTTAAATTTATGAAATGAATTTTTGGATATTTAAATACAAAGAGAAATTTAATAAATAAATAAACCTAAAATTTTGACAATCGCATTCTGTTCATATTTATGTAGAGTTAAAGTATTCAAATGTTTTTACAAGTTATTTAAGGATATAAATAAAAATTGACTTTAATCCCTACATTTAGCTTAAAGGATTTGTTTAGTTAATGAAAATAAGCATATTACAATAATAACGCCCATAAAAATTTGAAGAAATGTGTTAATAAACATAAGCCTTAAATTAACTGAAAAGGAAGGAAATACACAGAAAATGTGCAAACAAAAGAGAAATAAGCACAAAAAAAAGGTTCTACGCTTTGATTTGATAAGCACTTGATAATCTAATTAAAATGAACATTATGTAAGAATGAATATGAAATCTCTTTAAATAAGCGATAATACTACAACCTTCAATAAATACCGTTTCCCATTCTTCTTAAATCTTTTATTGATATTCTTGTATCTGTCATCCTTCGACAAAATATATTCAACCATTTTTTTCATTCACTTTCATCTTCTAAAATTCCTCGTCATAAGTATAAGAAAATAAAATTAAGGAAAAAATAAAACTTAAACAACATACTCAGTGTAATCCCACGAGTAGGGTCTAGGGAGAGTAGAGTGTACGCAGAGAGGTTGTTTCCGATAGACTCTCGGCTCAAAGAAAGAAACCAAAGCAATCCGAAAAAAGAAGTAATAGAAGCACAGAAGTCACGGCAAAATAAACTACCAAGAGATACGTATATGAATGGAGACTTCAAGGAAATATAAGGAAAAAATATACTAATAGAACACTTACTTTCCTCTCCACACCAGGTAAATTCTCATTTATATTAAAGGATTTGTTTCATTAAAGAAAATAAGCATATTACAATAATAATATGCATACAAAATTAAACTAATGTGCTAATAAGCATAAGCCTTAAATTAGCCGAAAAGAAAGGGAAAACATAGTAAAAGAGCAACAAAAGAGAACTAAGCACACAAAAAAAATGATCTACACTTTGATTTGATAAATACTTGATAATCTAATTGAAATGAGCATACAAGACATATAAGAATGGATATAAAATCTCTTTAAATAAGCGACAATACTACAACAATCTTTAATATATACCTTGTTGGGTTTAAATGTCCCACATCGGTAATGATAGTGGAAAGAAAAGTGGGAGTTCCCTCTTGCTTTATAAAATAAGCATTTGTCCCACATCGGAAAAAGAAAGGAAAAGAGAGGTGTATATATTACATTACACCTTCTCCAGTCACTAAAAGGGTTGAGGGGGCAAGGACCCCTCGCGCCGTCGTCGTCGCTCGGCTTCGGCTTCGGCTTCGGATTAATTAGCTTATCCAATCATACCCGTTAGTGACCCGGATCCGCGTGTCTGACCCGCGACCCGGTTTCTTTCCCATATTTAAATTTTCCACCAGATTTTGGTGGTTGTTCAGAAGGGTTGCAAACCTTCAGAAACAGTACTTCCATGGCTATAAATTCGTTTGATTCCTCAGAATTTTACTTACTAATTTTCTGAACTACAAAAACTTCTTCTTCTTCTGCACGAATAAAATCTGTGTGATATAATACTGTTGAGTGGTTCGCTGCTACCAAAATTTGGAGTACTACTATTCTGGTAAGATAATCATTCTATCCTGTGAGGGGATATTCCATCAACCTCGAGTAATGTGAGGGGAATAATTTCCTTAAGGACACACTTTGAACTAAGTGGGCTCGATTATATTCTGAAAAATATTTTTTATTTTCCAACACTGATTCTGTTCATTTTTCAGTTATTATTGTTCACTGGTTTTTGCAATACAGATTGATAACAATCTTAAGGAAATTATATTTTTAGATTAATCTGTATTTTATTTTGGAGACTAAAACCTGTGTGGTTTTCTACTCCGTATGAAATTTCATATTCTGACTTGAAGACATAAAAACTTCGTTGGAATATTAAAGTTCATACTTGTACAACGATTTGAAGAACATAAAAAACTTCATCGTTGATGTATTCTGGTTTGGAGATTAAAACTTGTGCAGTTTTCTACTCCATATGAATATTAGTATTCTGACTCGAAGATATAAAAACTTCGTTGGAATACTAAAGTTTCATAATTATACTGCGATTTGAAGAAATAAAATCTTCATCATTTAAGTCTGTGATTGAATTGCTATTCTGGTTTTATTAACTAAAACAGTTTGTCGATGTGACAGTGACAAACGAATAATGGCAATTGAGACTGGAACTACCTCTGCAAATACTGCACCAGCGGTTACTCCTACAACCCGTACCGTTGTGCCTCCGCCTGAGAAACCTGCGAAGTTCACCGGTGCCAACTTTAAAGGATGGCAGCAAAGAATGTTCTTTTGGCTTACCACCCTTGGTATGCAAAAGTTCACCAGTGAGGACCCTCCCTTGCCTGCCGCCGACATGCCTGACAACCAAAAGTTCATGGTTACTGAGGCTTGGAAACATGCTGATTTTTTGTGCAAAAGCTACATTTTGAGTGCCTTAGAAGATGAATTGTACAATGTCTACAGTGCAGTAGAGACTTCCAAAGAACTATGGACTGCACTTGAAAAGAAGTACAAAACTGAAGATGCTTGTTTGAAGAAGTTTGTGGTTGCCAAATTCCTAGACTACAAAATGGTGGATGGAAAAACCGTTGGAACCCAAGTTCAAGAGCTTCAACTTATCTTCCATGACCTTATTGCTGAAGGTATGGTAGTAAATGAAGTGTTCCAAGTGGCTGCAATGATTGAGAAGTTGCCGCCCTCATGGAAAGAGTTCAAGAATTATCTTAAGCACAAAAGAAAGGAAATAAAGTTGGAAGATCTTGTGATTCGTCTCAAGATCGAGGAAGATAACAAAACCGCTGAGAAGATGTACCGTAAGACTTCACCAATTGAAGGGGCAAACATCGTTGAAGATGCTGCTCTGAAAAAGAACAAGAAAAGGAAGAGGCCTTCTGGAAAGGAGAAGGATTCCAACAAGAAAAAGTTCAAGGGCAACTGCTTTAATTATGGGAAAGCTGGCCACAAAGCCCCAGATTGTCGTCTCCCGAAAAAGAACAAGGGAAAAGGACAAGCCAATATGGTGGAAAAGAATGATGATATGGATGATCTGTGTGCAATGCTATCGGAGTGCAATTTGGTTGGAAACCCAAAGGAGTGGTGGCTTGATTCTGGTGCCACCTGACATGTTTGCGCTACAAAAGAAGCATTTGCAACATATGCTCCCGCTAGACCCGAAGAGGTACTGTTTATGGGAAATACTGCAACAGCCAAGGTTGAAGGATATGGGAAGATACTTCTGAAGATGACTTCCGGCAAGGTCCTGACTCTCAACAATGTTATGCACGTTCCAACAATTAGCCGGACTACTCGTCAAAAACGGGTTTAAGTGTGTGTTGGTTAGTGAGAAAATTGTATTAAGTAAGAATGATTTGTTCATAGGAAAGGGCTACCTCACCGAGGGCCTTTTCAAACTCAATGTAATGGTTGTTGACAGTATTAATGAAAATTCAGCTTCATCTTACTTATTGGAGTCAAATGATTTATGGCATGTTCGTTTAGGACATGTCAACTACAAAACATTGCGAAAATTGATCAATTTAGAAGTATTGCCTAAATTCGAGTGTAATAAATCTAAATGTGAAATCTGTGTTGAATCTAAGTTTGTTAAACATCTATATAAGTCTATTGATAGGAATTCAAATCCTTTAGACTTAATTCACACAGATATATGTGATATGAAGTCAATACCATCTCGCGGTGAGAAAAAGTATTTTATAACTTTTATTGACAATTGCACTCGATATTGTTATGTATATTTGCTTAATAGTAAGGATGAAGCAATTGATGCATTTAAGCAATACAAGAACGAAGTGGAAAATCAATTGAATAAAAAGATAAAAATGATTAGAAGTGATAGGGGTGGAGAGTACGAATCTCCTTTTGCAGAGATATGTTTAGAATATGGAATTATTCATCAAACTACTGCCCCTTACACACCACAATCAAATAGAATTGCGGAAAGGAAAAACCGAACATTAAAGAAAATGATGAATGCCTTACTAATAAGTTCTGGTTTACCGCAAAGCTTGTGGGGGAAGCTATCCTTACAGCTAACCGAATACTCAACAGGGTGCCCCACAGCAAAACACAGTCTATTCCATATGAACTATGGAAAGGAAGAAAATCCAACTTGAAATATTTCAAAGTGTGAGGGTGTTTAGCAAAGGTCCAAGTTCCTTTGCCCAAAAGGGTAAAAATCAGACCAAAAACTATAGATTGTATTTTTATTGGCTATGCTACAAATAGCAAAGCTTGTCGGTTTTTGGTTCACAAATCGAACAATCCCGAAATTCATGTTAATACGGTAATTGAATCAGATAATGTTGAATTCTTTGAAAACATTTATCCGTATAAAACTGAATGTGAGTCGTCAAGTGAAATATCTAAATGACCGCGGGAAGAACCAAAGGAAAATACATCAAGTAAAGAGGATGCAAGGCGTAGCAAACGTCAAAGGACATCTACTTCCTTTGGATCAGATTTTGTGACATTCTTGCTTGAAAATGAGCCTCAAACATTTAAAGCAGCGATGTCTTCTTCTGATTCAGCATTTTGGAAAGAGGCAGTCAATAGTGAGATTGAATCAATTTTAAACAACCATACATGGAAATTGGTTGATCTTCCTCCTGAAAATAAACCTTTAGGATCAAAATGGATTTTTAAAAGGAAAATGAAAGCTGATGGCACTATTGACAAATATAAGGCAAGACTTGTGGTCAAAGGTTATAGACAAAAAGAATGCCTTGATTACTTTGACACATACTCGCCGGTAACAAAAATAACATCTATTCGGGTGTTAGTGGCACTGGCGGCCATATATGGTCTTGAAATCCATCAAATGGATGTCAAGACAGCTTTCTTAAATTGAGAATTGGAGGAAGAAATTTACATGGAACAACCTGAGGGTTTTGTGGTTCCTGGTAAAGAAAGGAAAGTGTGCAAACTTGTTAAGTCACTTTATGGACTTAAACAAGCACCCAAACAATGGCATGCGAAATTTGACCAAACAATGTTGGCAAATGGATTTAAGATTAATGAGTGTGACAAATGTGTTTACATTAAAAATACTCCAAATCATGAAGTCATTGTTTGTTTATATGTCGATGACATGTTGATAATGAGTAGAGATATTGCTGATGTAAATGCTACGAAGCGTATGCTGGCTAGCAAATTTGATATGAAGGACTTAGGAGTTGCTGATTTGATCTTAGGCATCAGAATTCATAAAACTCCACAAGGTCTAGCATTATCGCAGTCTCATTATATTGAAAGAGTACTTGACAAGTTTAAGTATTTAAATTTCAATGTTGCAAATACTCCAATTGATGTAAGTTTTGCACTTCAAAAGAATGAAGGTGAAAGTGACTCACAATTGGACTATGCACGAGTTTTGGGAAGTTTGATGTATATTATAAATTGTACACGACCAGATATAGCATGTGCTATAAGCAAGCTGAGTCGATTCACGGGTAATCCCAATCAAACTCATTGGATGGCTATGAAATTAGTCTTGGGTATTTAAAACACACCCAAACCTATGCTTTGCATTATAATAAATATCCCGCAGTAATTGAGGGATATAGTGATGCAAACTGGATCATCGGATCATCTGAAGTTAAATCCACGAGTGGATATATTTTCACCGTTGGTGGAGGAGCAGTGTCTTGGAAATCATCAAAACAGACATGCATCGCCCGCTCTACAATGGAATCTGAATTTATATCTTTAGACAAGGCCGGTGAAGAAGCTGAATGGCTCCGGAATTTCTTAGAAGACATTCCATTCTGGCCCAAACCTTTGGCTCCTATATGTATACATTGTGACAGTCAAACAGCAATAGGTATGGCAGGGAGCGTAATGTACAACGGAAAATCTCGTCACATACGATGAAGACACTATACCGTTAGACAACTCCTCTCTAGTGGCATTATCACGATTGACTATGTAAAGTCAAGAGATAACGTGGCGGATCCGCTTACAAAAGGCTTATCTAGAGAGGGAGTTAGTAGATCATCAATGGGAATGGGGTTAAGGCCGAGGACAAGTCATCATGGCGGTAACTCTACCTAGCATACTGGAGATCCCAAGATCTAGGTTCAAGGAGATCAAACAAAGTTGTGACTGACGGTTCAACATTGTCAAATAACTCAACCCATTCTCGGATGAAGACAATGTTCAGAAATAAGGATAAAACCTTATGGCTTGTTAATGAGTTAATAAAGCATTAAGGTTCTTTAATGATTATCTAAATCTGGCAGTGTATGACCAGATAATGTGGCTATAGGACCACATGTTTAGAAATCACCTATGTGAGTGTTAAGTGTAAGCCGCTTTAAAGGGGAATGACAGTGAAGACCCATTTTCTATGCACTCATGAAACCAGGAGGTGTTCATGGCTGAAACGAACATAACCGTGAGAATCATAAACGGTTGAGGGTTGATTGTGTGACTTATGTTGTCTAGGTATACAACAAAGTTCGACGGTTCAAAGATATCAAATCTACCGATTGATCGAATATATCCGATATAAGTTCACTACGGAAAGTTCAAAGGTAAACCTACTTATCCAGATGCAGTCAATTCTCGCTTGTATATCACACTTGTCTGCGCATTCTTTTATATTATAGTCATTCCTCATTCATGTGGGGGATTGTTGGGTTTAAATGATAGATTGAATGGAAAATGGAGCATTTGTCCCACATCGGTAGTGGAAAGAAAAGTGGGAGTTCCCTCTTGCTTTATAAAATAAGCATTTGTCCCACATCGAAAAAAAAAAGGAAAAGAGAGGTGTATATATTACATTACACCTTCTCCAATCACTAAAAGGGTTGAGGGGGCAAGGACCCCTCGCGCCGTTGTCATCGTTCGCTCGGCTCGGCTTCGGCTTCGAATCTGATTGATTGATAATCTTTTTGGACCAAATTTTCTTTAATTTTAATTATTTAATTAATTATTATTTAATTAAATTAATTAGCTTATCCAATCCTACCCGTTAGTGACCCGGATCCGCGTGTCTGACCCGCGACCCGGTTTCTTTCCCATATTTAAATTTCCCACTAGATTTTGGTGGCTGTTCAAAAGGGTTGCAAACCTTCAGAAACAGTACTTCCATGGCTATAAATTCATTTGATTCCTCAGAATTTTATTTACTAATTTTCTGAACTACAAAAACTTCTTCTTCTTCTGCACGAATAAAATCTGTGTGATATAATACTGTTGAGTGGTTCGCTGCTACCAGAATTTGGAGTACTACTATTCTGGTAAGATAATCGTTCTATCCTGAGAGGGGATATTCCATCAACCTCGAGTACTGTGAGGAGAATAATTTCCTTAAGGACACACTTTGAACTAAGTGGGCTCGATTATATTCTGAAAAATATTTTTTATTTTCCAACACTGATTCTGTTCATTTTTCAGTTATTATTGTTCACTGGTTTTTGCAATACATATTGATAACATACCTTTCTTTCATTCTCCTTAAATCTCCATTGATCTTCTTATACCTGCCATGTTTTTACAAAATATATCCAATTATTCTTCTCGTTCAGTTCCATCTTCTAAAACTCCTGCCATACACACAATGAAATTAAAATTTAGAAAAAGAATGATACTTAAAGCAGATATGTTTGAATCAATTGAATGAAAAAAAAAATACTAAGAAATACATATATGCGTACTCAAAGGAAAAATAAGGTAAAAAAGCATATTAATAGAACACTTACTTTCCTCTGCACGTCACTTAAATTCCCAATTGTCCTTCTCGAATCTCTTTTGCACAATTGTCATTGTAATGCAAAATCACGAAATTTCTTTTCCTTGATTAATTTCTCTTAATGCCTATAAATATTTTTTTTAAATGAAGATAAAGAATAATAATTGAGTGACATACATGCACAACTGTGGATATATAGAAAGAAAAAACTTAGAATCATACCCGATATAGAAGCCAAATTACAAGTAAAATCAAAACGTGAATTAATAATTATAATGAGGATAAATAAAGAGGAAGAAACTCTACTTTGATATCTTAGTAATGCAAATGAAAGTGGCAGCGTAAAGCCATGAGGGCATAGCAACTCCTTTGTATATGAAAAATAATGGGTAGTTGAAATGGATCATTGTTATAGAATTAATGAGGTACTAATGAAATTGAATGGAGAAAGGAACGTGGGTAAAGGAATTAGTGTGGGTTAATTTAGTACGGTAATAATTAAGGAGAGGGAAAAGCAGAAGTATACATTTTAATGGCAACCGTTAAGAAACATGATACAACTCTTTCGAAAGGATACGTCTTTTTTACTAATTGACTATATAATTAAAAATGAAAAAAAATAAAAAATTTGAAAAAAAATAAATAGATTTGCTGGCTTTAGTGATATGTCACATCACCTTCACTAAGCCCATTTTTATAGTAATATATAGATTGTACTTGGAGTATGTCTTGTTCAAATAATTTAACGAATTATTTTGTATGTTAGATTGATCATCAGCCGCTCACAGAATATATAAGTGCTTAAAAGTCAATTCTTAATAATATTTTTATTTAAAGTTTTTTTAGCTTATTAAGATACAAAGTTAATAATAAGTTGTAATATTTTTTTTTGAATTGACAATATAATCCGTTCAATTCTTTAATTAAGACATCGTTAAATTTTTGTAAAATTTACTTTAGTTTTGAAAAAATTCCTTTAGCTGACATTCAATTCACTAATAAATAATTTTCCATGCAAAGTACAACCATATGAAAATTGGGTATACAAGGACATTAAGCACATCAACTTATAATTCCAATTTAGAGCTTTTTACGATTTGAATTATATTTTTTAACGAGTCCATAGAGACCTTGAAAGAAGAAATCAGGAGCGGATGCACAGTTTTGGTTATAAATTCACATGAACTCAATTTTAGTCCAAACTTTATATATATATATATATATATATATATATATATATATATATATATATATATATATATATTTTAATTCTGGACTCTGTCCAGTCACTAGTCTTTAACTACTATTCATCACCTCTGTCATTTGTCCTTAGTTACTGTTATGTTCTAGACTGCGTTATACTTTTTTATTTCTTCCTCTGAGCTGTTCATCTCTTCTCTAAGACCTTACCCCAATCATGACAGTCGTCTTTAGCTACACCCAATTTTCAGGCCAAAACAGTCCTTCAGCGGACAACAACAGGCCAATAATCAACCACCGTTGACATAGGAATTTACAAGCTAATCCATAGAGGTCATAACGGAGTCCAAAGATAACCATATACTTAGTTCAGAGGATAAATATTAAAGCATACTGCGGTCAAAATTATAACAATAATTGCCAGATTTATGACATAAATTATAACAGTAATTAAAGATTCATGATGAAAATATTAACATTTTATGAACATTATATGAACATGGTTCCTGTATATCTACAGGATTTCATTAAAACATTAAAACATAATATACATGGTGGAGATAACTACTGAAAGAAAAAACTTACATAATTAGAAGTACGGGGAGGTTTCCCTTTCGGGAGTCCCGGAAACTACTGCACACTTAAAATTTATTCCAAGCACACTATCTTACATAAAGAGGGATTTATACAGTGAAAGTGTTGAGAGGAGAGGAAAGGGGGTTGTGCATAGTTGTAGTGATTTTTTCTCTGGATTCTTTTTGTTGTGTCTGGTGGTGTCTTCTGTCTTGCTATTTATAGAGTCTGGCGGACTTCAACTCCGGATTTCAAATTGTAAAAAGAATCTTTAAAGTTTCGGCCGGGTGCGCTATGGGCCCCATCGTCGCTTTAACTTTGAAGACTTTTCTTTCCATTTTGTCGTCTTATATTGTTGTCCTGCTTTTGCTTTTTATCTTTTATTCTGCACCGTTCTTTTTTCTCTTTGTCTGTTTCTAATTATTTTGCTGAATAATTCTTTGCGCGTCTAGGTACTCAAATTGTGTAGTGCTACTGAATCGAAACTCATACCAGAATCATCGTTCTCATTAGGATCCTGAGCATCTTGAACATAGTTCGATTCTAAGAATTCTCTGTCTGAACTAGTTTCTGAAACATGATTTATACTATTTCCGTCTTGATTTGTAAGGGATATCACATGCGGAGTTACTTCTGGATTTTCATGTTTGTCTTCACTAATAATGTCCTTTTGTTCCTTAAAAATATTCTCTAAAGTATCTCTAATTATTTTTTCGATACTCTTATTTTTTTCTGCTTTTGTTTTTCTAGTTCTAGTCTTTGAAGTTGTCCCAGTAAAGGTCTGTGGGAGTCTGCGTCTTGTTTTTGAAGAGGTAGCCTCTTCGTGTTCACTTTTGGGCAAAGTGGCAGCCATCAACGGATTTGATTTGTCTTTACCGGCAACCGTTTGCACTGGACTAGCTGTACCTCTATCTGGTACAGTAGATTTCTTTACATTCAGAAGGGAATGTACACCTATCTCATCCATTTTTTGAGGAGATGGAGAACTCTGTCTGATCTGAAGTTCTAATTTAGTGACTTTCTCTAGGAGGTGTATATTTTGTCTCTGGAGGTCTTCTTTAGTTTGGTTGAGTCTTTTGAAAGCTTCGGTCATTGAGCTACAATGATCGCAGAATATAATTTTGTCTGTATCTTTCTGTATTTTATACTGAGGTGTCTGCGACTGGGTAAATCTCAATGCTGGGGATATGAAGTAGTTTGGCCCAAGGGTGCCTCGAGCATAGTCTAAGGCTTCGGTGAACACATTGAAACCTTTGAACAAAGGGGTTTTGAAATCCTTTATCGAATCTACTACTTCAAGCCATGTTTGAAAAATACCATTAGTCTTTCCATGGACAACTACATAAAACTTAAATTTTTTGTCCAGGTTTTTCTCATTAAGATAAAAACATGTACTATTTAATGTGGCCACGAAGTGACTTGCGTCCCTTCTGTTGTGGGCTATCCATAAATTGTCTACCAAACATTTTTGCTGTCTATCTAAAACATAGTCTGGAAGTATTTTAAATGTTAAATTTGACGAAGGAAAAGAGACTAAATTATTCTTACCAAAGTATAGTCTTTCTAGTGTTGGAGTCTCCTGAGCAGTTATGGGCCTGAAATTCAGGTTCCCCAATACTGATTGTCTATATTCGTCTTGGGGTTTGGCTGGGCCTTTCCCCTTGTCTTTCTGAGAAGTCTTGGAGGAACTCATTCTGCTAAGATTATAACAAACTGGTTAACTTGTTGTAATCTTTAATCTACTAAGTTGATCGGCTATGTTATTGTCTTTTCCTTTAATATGTTCAAATACTAAGTTATAAATGGATATTGTATCTAAAAAATTAAGCCAACGTCTTCTACTGCTACTTTTATCATTAATTTTTTGGTGAAACTTTACTATAGCTTCACAGTCTGTTCTTACTAAAGTTTCTGGTTTATTAAGAATATAAAGTCTAAAAGCATTTAAATCATATATTACTGCTAGGATCTCTGCATCTATGCTACTCATATTTCCCTTTTCTCTATATTTGCCGCTTTGATAGGCGCAAATTTTTTCTGTGGTCTTGTTGCTATATTTATTAGTCTTTGCTTTTAAAACTGCTCCCCATCCTTCAAAACTTCCATCTGTCTCAATGATCAAATAGTCAGTTTCTAAAGGCATGTCTAAATCAGGGATATTTTTTATACGTTCTTTTAAAAGCTTAACTATTTTTATGTCTTCAGCATTAAAATGCTTTTGACCCGTAGAACCAGTCTTTGAGTAAAGTGGTCCTGCTATTTTTCCTAAATCTTTTATAAAGGTTCTAGCATAATTTAAAATTCCTAAAAAGGTCTGTAGATCTTTTGTTTTGTCTAATTTATCAGGCATGTCTAGTGCCTTTTTAGCTATGTGTGGCTGTAACTTGATCTTTCCTTCTCCTATGGTTACTCCTAGGAAATTTATGTATTGTTTACATAATTCCATTTTCTTTTTACTTATAATTATACCATTGCTTACAAAAAGTCTAAAGACAGTCTGTAAATGTCCTAAGTGTTCAGCTAAATTACTACTAAAAACTAAAATATCATCGACGTAAACTATTACAAATCTTTTATAGTCTCCAAAGATTTGGTCCATTTTCCTTTGGAAAATTGGAGGTGCTGTTTTCAAACCAAATGGCATGACTAACCATTCGAAATGCCCCTCTGGACAAGTAAACGCGGTCCATTCTATACTATCAGGATGCATTTTAACCTGCCAATATCCTGATTTGCAGTCGAACTTACTAAAAATATTTTTACCCTGTATTCTGTTTATTAGTTCTGTCTTATCGGGTAATTTATAACCATCGCTTCTAGTATTATCGTTTAGTCTCTTATAATTTATCACCATTCTTGCTTTTCCTCTAACTATTTCCGAATGGTTTCTGACTATGAATGCTGCTGATCTATGTTTAGACGTAGATCTTCTAATTATATATATATATATATATATATATATATATATATATATATATATATATATATATATATATATATATATAAGAGTTCTTTAAATATCTAATAATTGATTGTAAATATAACTATTATCATATATATTAATTTAAAGTCGTTATAGGAATTCATAAAATTCAAATCTTGAATGTGCCTCGTGAATAAATTATATAAAAACTAGAAATCTAAGTAGGCGTTTGGACATGCGATTTCATCCCATGAGATGAAATTAGTGTTTGGACATGCGATTTCATCCATGATTTCATCTCATGAGATGAAATCCCAAATCATCCAAAAAGGTATGATTTGGAATTTCAAAAATTTTAAATGTAAAAGTTGACCCATAAGTTTATATTTTATAAAAAACAGATTCATAAGTTGGTAAATATATTTACCAACCATTTATATCAAATATTAAAATATCTACAAGTTGGTAGTATATTTATAACAAATTTACTCTTACCAGCCATGTGGGTGATTAATCAAAGAGTAGTTACACTACAACTCATATTCAATTTTCCATTTTCCATTTTATTGAATTATAGTTTGATCAATTGATGTTGTATTTTTTAGAAAGACCGTCTAGTAGCGTATTAATTTTGTTATGAACTATGACTTGCTCATTTTATAAGATTGTATAAGAATTGGGAAAGTTTTGATAGTTTTCACAACTTGTGGGATTTTTATGTCTATAAGAAAAAAATACAACTTAAGAAATTCAAATTGCATGTCCAAATAAAACTTCAACTTCAAATCATCGTGATTTCATCTCATGTCCAAACGGCTCCTAAGGAGGCGTTTGGACATGCGATTTCATCTCATGAGATGAAATCATCGTTTGGGCATGCGATTTCATCTCATGATTTCATCTCAAATCATCCAAAAAGGCATGATTTGAGATTCCAAATCATGATTTTAAAAATTTTAAATGTAAAAGTTGACCCATAAGTTTATATTTTGTAAAAATAGATTCATAAGTTGGTAGATATATTTACCAATCATGTTTACCAACCATTTATATCAAATGTTAAAAGATCTACAAGTTGATAGTATATTTATAACAAATTTACTCTTACCAATCATGTGGGAGGATTAATCAAAGAGTAGTTACACTACAACTCATGTTAAATTTTCTAGAAAATATCTCATCGTCTAAATCTAATGGTATTTCAGGAAAAAATTCAGTATCAACCAGATCATCCTATCTAGGAATAGAATGACTAGAAGAAGTACAATTGCCCTTGTTACCCCTACTAGAAGAAGTCTGACCCATACCCGTAATCATACGTTTCCATCCTTCCATTTTAATTGTACAAATAAATAATTAAAGTAAATGAAATTAAGTGCGCTGAATAAAATAAAGAAACAATAATAATTTAATGAAGGAATGAATGTACCAAACGCCGACGTAACATCGACGTGTAATCGAGAGGTTAAAAATTGAAACTTTGCTCGATGGAAGATCCTCAAGCTAGTTGCCAACTTCACTCCCAAATGAATAAATAAAATTGAATATTTAGTAGACAATGTAGACTTGTAGAGAGATAGATTGAGAGATTAGAGAGATTGTAGGAAGATTTATGAGAAAGATGAAGAGAAAATGAGTTATTTATAGTTGGAAAATTGAGTTAAAGTGTAAATATAATAACTTAGGGGTTAAAAATAAATATTAAGGGGGTAGGGGGGTTGGGGGAGGAGGGAGGACAAAAATGGTCGTTGCACAATGGCCAAAATATAAAATGGTTGTTGGTGCAACAGTTATTTTATGCAAAGGGGAGAGGCCGGGTGGGACAGGGGGCGGGACCGGGGCGGGTCGGGCCGGGGCGGGACAAGCTCAGGTCTTGTCCCGGTTCAAATCCCGATATCAATTTTTTTTTATAGCTGGATCGGGGTGGGATGGGGTCGGGACCGGGCCGACCCACCCCGTTGGCCACCATTAGTTACACTACAACTCATGTTCAATTTTCCATTTTATTGAACTAAAATTTGATCAGTTGATGTTGTATTTTTTTAGATAGGTCTTCTAGTATCGTATTAATTTTGTTATGAACGATGACTTGCTCATTTGATAAGATTGTACAAGAATTGAGAAAGTTTTGATGATTTTCACAACTTGTGAGGTTCTTATGTCTATAAGAAAAAATACAACTTAAAATTTTTTAATTGCATATGCAAACAAAATTTCAACTTTAAATCATCATAATTTCAATTCATGATTTCAAATCATGTCCATACGAACTACTAATATTCAAATTTGGAGTGAATAAGAGGAAAGACGCAAGACGTATGTAGGTTGCGCCAAACGAGAATATCTAAAACCTTTTAGGGCTGGCAATGGATCGGAGGTGGATCGGGTGGAGCTCAATCCGGCTCCACCCGCCAACGATCCATCCACCACCCGACCCATCCATCACCCTATTTTTTTTAATCCTCATCCGATCCACCCATCATCCACGGGTGAATCGGGTGCTTCGCGGATGGAAGCGACGAAGACTTATGAAAATTGGTCGATACTCAAGTCTTGTAGGTAACTTATGACAGTTAATAAATATGTCAGTTCAAATTTCACAAAAATAAACTTTACTTTGTTCATTTTATTGGAAGTAGAGAATTGTATTGATTAATTCGAGAATGGCAGGGTCTGGTACCCCACAAAGTTGCATTTGATTATATCAACTGTTAAAATAAAATAAATATCATCAATTCTCCTAGTATTGTGAGTTCATATTTTCATGTGAAAACGATTAACATTTATTTTTTTTCCTTTCTTATGTTGTTCAATGTACGTTTTACTTGATCAAACTTAGAGTAATATAATTAGCAGATAAAAATATAATTTGTTCAATCTGTTTAAATTTGAACGAGTTAGCGACCCACAT
Organism: Anisodus acutangulus; assembly: GCA_029783415.1. Taxonomy (NCBI): domain Eukaryota; kingdom Viridiplantae; phylum Streptophyta; class Magnoliopsida; order Solanales; family Solanaceae; genus Anisodus; species Anisodus acutangulus. The sequence goes on from CM056500.1 coordinate 7,807,794, forward strand.
ATTTCTTAACTCAAGTTATTTTGATTAGCCTGATTCAGTCAAATTAAAAATAGCATTTATTAAGCGTTTGGACATGCAATTTCATTTTATGAGATGAAATCATCGTTTGGACATGCGATTTCATCTCATGAGATTGAAATTCCAAATCATTCAAAGAGGCATGATTTGAGATTTCAAATTTTAAATGTAAAAGTTGACCACAAGTTTATATTTTGTAAAAATAGATTCATAAATTGGTAGATATAATTAGCAATCATGTTTATCAATTATTTATATCAAATATTAAAAGATCTACTAGAGGGGTGGATTGAAAATAATTAATTTATAACGGGTGGATGGGTGGGTTGGGTGGTGGGTTGGATGTATGTCCACCCGGATCCGTCCCGATCCGTCACCCGATCCATCCGTCACCCGATTAAATCCATATTTTGTCGGATTTTCGTCCATATAATCGAATCGGGTGGATCGAATATCCATTGGGTTAGGGTGAAATTGTCAAGCCCTAAACCCTTTCTTTTATAATAATCGAGCTATGTACAGACCCTTTTTGGAATTATTTGCCACGATATTATCTAAACTCTCGTAATAACGTCCAGTTTTAGTAAATGAGTATTACTAAAAATAGTAACCCAATTCTTTAGAGTTAGTTATTAGTGGAAAGAAAAGACCCAAGTTTAGTTATAAATTTATGATATTTTTGTTTAACCTAAGCAAGACTCGATTGCTCAGTAATCAGTTTTTTTTCAATAGATTATATTATACTACTATGAAGTATGCAAAAATAATCATTTGCTAAATGCAAGTTCTAGATGCTTGATTCCATTGCATTCAAGATAGTGGACCCTTTAATTATAAATGACAGAAGACGCACCTGTCAATATCAAACTTAATTTAATTAACGTATAAAATAAAGTGCAGTGGCCAAGATATTTCCCTTACTTTTCAAAAAAAAAGGTGGAACTCCCACCCCAGGAGCCCCCACACTCCGGTCCGACAGGTCTGTGAAGGAGGTAAATTATGGTGACTCAATTGATTTCAAAGGTTATTTCCGACCAATCTTTTACTACGCATTTCCAAGTATTTCGATACGAAAATCAACATATATTTCTTTTTGTTTTTGGTACATTTAGAAATTCAATATTTTCATAAGCAATAGTATTGTTTAAATATATGAAGAAGAAAAAATTTATATTCTTGATCGTCCCTTTCAATATATACATATTATCGGGATGCATATGACTTTCATTCGTATAAAGATTATGCATTTTTATTTGCTTTTGATTTTTTCGAGTAAATGCTCACAATCTTCAATCATCCTATGTAAACACTTAGTTGCATTCTATTTACATCAGATTATATTAATTTATAGTGATTATATGGTAAGGTTAAATTAAATTAATATTTATTATATAATTGTAATTTAGTGCTGACAATAAACATGAGGGTGCGTAAATAATATTACTAGATCTGAAATTTTGATTTCCAACACCAAATAGCCATCCACTACCTTAATATCTGCAAGTGGTCGATGTGTGAAAAGACAAGGAAAAGATATGTAGGGGAGAACAAAATTTCCAGTTAAAAGAACTGCATCAATGTTTTCGTGGGGTCCAGATATCATTTCCTTTAATAATTAAGCCATACTAATATTTACCAGCTCCAGAAATCTCTGGAACTCAGTAGTATTCAAATCGAAATAGACTTTAATTCCAAAAGCAGTGCTCTGAAATGTTAGAAGACAAAAGAAAGAGAGTTAAAGGAATAAAGAAATGTTTTAGCTGCATTTATGAAAGTTAAAATAGTTAGTGACTTTATATTGATATATGTCCTCCAATATTGCAATTTTATGGAAAATAAAGGTCAGACTTTTTCCCATTATATTATTTTGGTTGAAAATGAAGAAAATTACTTTGAAATCCAAAACCCACTTGGATCTTGTAACAATTACAATTACGCTTGATTTCAAGCAAGTTGACGTTAACCAAGTGAATCTTCAATATCTATACATGTTGCTTCATTTATGGTGCGTTTTAGAAAATATTTTCAATTTTTTTATGTTTGATTGATTAAAATATTTTTCCTAAGAAACAAATTTATTAAAAATTAAAAAAATGCTTTCTTAGTGGAAATAGAGAAAATAAGTTTGATAAGTGACATTTTAAGTTCATTGTCTCTTCCCCCAATCCCTCCCCTTCCCTTGACCACCCCTCCCCATGCCACCCTTGATCCCCCACTTTCCACCCCGCCAGCATAATATTACATATAAATATTTTTTGAGATAATATATTTTGATTACTTACCAAACACCATAAAGTAAGTAAAAATATCACTTGTTTTCATAAAAAAACATTTTTAGAGAAAACATTTTTCATGAAAAATAATTTTAGAGAAAACATTTTTCATGAAAAACAATTTTAGAGAAAACATTTTTCATGAAAAACAATTTCTTTCGTACCAAACACACTCTTAATCTTGGATCCCTTGTGTTTGGTAAATGAGGTATGAGTTGCATCTGTATATATTCATTGATATGTGGCCTAGGGGTGGAGAAGAAGCAAATAAGGAAGAATTGATGAGGGAGAAACTAATTTTCACACAAGGAATTTGCCTTATAATTAAACATGGGCTTTGAAAAAGTAATTTTGTATGCAAAGTGCTTCATAGAGAAGACTAAGAAATCATAAGAAGTTACGATTTCCTCCTGTCAAGAATTGTTAAATGCTAGTAGAATTTTAAGAAAGTTTTTGGATGTTGAGGATTAATAGAATTGCATTGTATCTGTGACTTCTTGATCATTTCCCTCATCTTTTTTATGTAAGACCTTTTTTGTATATTATTTCAAAAATAAAGTTCTGAATTAAAATCACTTAAATATTTAAATTTGGTGAGTAATTAATATTAGAATAATAAGTGAATTAATCATTGTCTGACTAATCGATTATGCTCGCCCCCTCATTTTGTCTCTACCTAATTAATGGAATCGGCCCCGTCCCTTCCCGAGATCCAATGAGTTGGCAAAGTAAATATACAAGATTAGGGTCGCCCTCTCCATTCTAGGTAAAGTTTTGAAATCAATGAAATAAATGACCTAACAAGTATATCCTATTTCGCACATCAAGTATTTGAGACATTTCAAAATGTTACAAAAACATCTTACTGCTTTTGACCAGAAAGAGAAGCAGATAAATTAAGAATTTAGATTGGTAGTACAAAGTTAATATTATCTACCATTAGGTTCAATTAACAAATAAAACTGTTCTCCTACCAAGACCTTACTAACGAAGAGGGATTCTTGGAAATTAAAAAACAAAAAGGAACTGAAAATATCTAAGGACCATTCCATAAACTATGAGTATTATTTTCAAAACCTGTATTCATCAAACTATGACCTAATAGCTCCTTTTTCCATCTCTTTTTCTCCTCTCTCTTGACCTCCATTACAACTTATTTTAATTTCCATCTCCTTCTCCTCCAAATCTACATCTAAGTCTTTCTGATTTTACAAATTCTTTTACATATCTTTTTACCTCTCTACACCCTCCATTTTCTTGGAAAACTTTTTCTTTTTCTACCCCTCTTTCTTCTTCATTTTCCCATCTAAATCTTGATTCTCCTCACTCCCAAACCCTTATTCTTCAAACCCTAACGCCTTAAGTTAAACCACTCCAAATCTATATACCCTTTGAAGAGAAACTCCCAAAGATGTTGTAGCATCACTACCTTTGAACTTCAAAACATATTATACATATTTCACTTTCAAAATTTATTATTATTCTTTGAGCTTCACCTTATAAGATTTAATATTCTACCCCTTGTTAGATCAAGATATTTAAGTAATATGGATCCTAATTTTCCCCCAATAAAAGAAAAGTTTCCTGGATCTAAAGAGCCTTCTTCTTTTATGTGGATTCCTCAACCAATGGAGGGGCTTCATGAGAATGGACCTCCACCATTTCTAACAAAAACATATGAACTTGTTGATGATCCAAACACCAATGATGTTGTATCTTGGAGTATAGGTAACAATAGTTTCATTGTTTGGGATCCTCAGACTTTTTCCATGAATCTACTTTCAAGGTACTTCAAGCATAGCAATTTCTCAAGCTTTGTCAGGCAGCTCAATACTTATGTAAGCATTATTTTATTCTCTAACCAACTCAAATAGTATATATGAGCACACAAAAAACTTATAGGGAACAAGAAAGAGCAAGACTTGAAGTTCTACATAATGATATATGGAGTAGTTTTTTCTTTATTGATATATATAGTGCTCTTGAATTTCTCATGTTCTTGAAGATTCTAGTCAATATATTTTGAATTTATTGCAACTTGCACTAGATTCTTTTTTCCTTTATTGGCAAGTTGCACTAGATTTGTTTCTTTTTTAAGATATTGTGGAGATAATAAATCAAATTGACTTTAAACTGAAAAAAAACAATAGTTTAGAGAACTATATCTATCTACAGCTCAATCACTAAGAAAGGGCAAGTGAAATATTCTGTTCCAAAATAAAAAGAAAAAATAAAGTCTCCTTTGTGTAATTAACATCACAATAACTCAGCCAATTCCAATTACCTTCTGTCCAGCTATATTTCATTAGTGGATGCAGTTCTCCTAGCCAATACTTCTTGTATGAATACACAAGACAATTTTAATATGAGTTTAACTATTGTACCTGACAATTTATACCTGACAATTTATGTAAAAGACCTTTTACGGTATCATATATCCTAAGATAACTACAGATGGGTTGTCCATAGAAAGCGAAATTAGTAAACTAGAAAATAAAGTAGGTAACCCCACAACAACAACATACCCTCAATAGTCCAAACATTATTATTCTAGCACTATATATAAGTTAAATCCTATTATAATATATTGGTATTTCATGATCCTTCCCTATTTTTTTTTTCTTTCCTAATTATGGAAGACTACAAGCAATGTTAATTATCATGCAGGGATTTAGGAAAGTTAATCCAGACCAATGGGAGTTTGCTAGTGAAGGTTTCTTGAGGGGCCAAAAGCATCTCTTGAAAACAATTAGGAGGAGGAGAACAAGTAATTTCCATCCAGGCCAAGATTCAAATCAAGGTATAGACTCTTGTATTGAATTGGGAAAGCTTGAATTAGATGGAGAAGTTGATCGATTAAGGCGCGAGAAGCAGGTTTTGATGATGGAATTGGTGGAGCTTAGACAACACCAACAGTCTACAAAATCATACATCAAAACAATGGAAGAAAAGCTTAAAAGGACAGAACAAAAACAACAACAAATGATGAATTTCTTGGCTAAAGCAATGCAAAATCCAAGGTTTTTGGAGCAAATGATGCAACAAAAGGAAAGAAGGAAGGAACTTGTAGAAGAAATTAGGAAGAAGAGGACACAAATTGATCATCAAGGTCCTAGTAATGTTGGACTTGGAGAATTAGGCCTTAGTGTGAATAATATTGATGGAAATCTTAATATAAAGATGGAACCGCAAGAATATTATCATGGTGAAATTTATGGATTTGATGATTTTGAATTGGAGAGATCACTTGGTATGATCATGCAAGGACCAAGTGGGAACACAATAAATTTTGATCAAGAAGACTATAATATTGAGAATGAAGATTTGGGAAATTTTGGAAGTGAGAATAAAGCTATTGATGAAGGATTTTGGGAGGATTTGTTGGATGAAAGTGTTGAGGATGAGATTTATTTAATTGGTAATATTCAAGGAGATAATGAAGAAGATCATGTGGATGTTTTGGCTCATCAGCTTGGATTTTTGGGGTCTAGGCCAAAGTAAAGATCACTTTACTATTAGTTTTCCATCCTTTTCTTTTTTATGATTTGGATTTTAGTTCTATGATTTACCTAATATAGAACTAGAAATTAGATGCTAGCTAATTAATTGAGATGATGCCAATTCTTTTGCAAAAAAAAGCAACTCTACAAGTTTGATTTTATGATTCTCAGGTGTTTTATGTTCATTTTAACCCATGGAATTGTTTGGTACCTTTCACAACTTGGGATTAATTAAGACTGACTTGCTTTAATCTATTCAGTGTTTGCAATGTAACTTTGTCCCAATTGGATATTTGTTACCTTATTTTCCCGTTTAAACACCTGTAAGTACAGAGTTATTCGGTATTTGATGCTAGTAGAAGATAGCATATAACTTGTGAAATTAATCAAGGTGTATAAATTAATCCGTATATCACGATTATTAAAAAATAATACCAAATTTGATAGCCTCAAAAATTAATGCTGAACCTTACAACCAACGATCAGTTGCATAGTAGTAACAGATATTCTTGATTTCTAATAATTGAGTAAAGAAATTGACCGATGTAATGTTTAGCAATGAAAAGATAGGAAGTGTTGTACCTAATGAAGCTCAAAAACTATATATGATACTGTTAAATATTGAGGGGTTATAAAATTGACTAGGAGTTCAGATTTTGTTTGATTCTTGACAAGCATGTCTCAATTTCCCACAACAGATAGCATATTTTTATATTTGGTGTCTCGGATTAAAAGTAAAATCATCATTGTTATTAATCCAGTGACTATACGAAACCTGCCACGTAACTAGTTTCCTTGTTATCCAAAACGATGAATTTAGGACAAATAATTAAACTGATTATATTCTTGCTCTCCTTAAGGATACAAAATACTGTACGCTAATCTAGTTTTTCTTCTTGAAAAATGATTTTAAGTATATAGTCGGATAGTTTAAAGATTTTTTTACATTTATAATAGCAGATAATTTATTATCTTTAAAATATTTATTAACAGTTAATTTTGATAGAATATTTTCATATATTGTATATTATCATTGCTAGAATATTATCATATTTTGTATATCTTTTATATTAGATAAATTTATATTCCAATTGTAATTAGGAAGATTTAGTTACCTAGTTTGTAGTCATATAACACTTTATATATAGTACACAATAATTAATGAAAGGAAGGGGAACATATTCCTACATTGTATCAGAAGTCAAACCCTAATTTTTCTCTCCCCAAGCCGCCGCCCAATTTCTCGGCCTACCTCCATCCGCCGTCCTCCCCCCCACCCCCATTTTTCTTCCAATTCTCGAGCATTCTCCTCCCCTCTTCTTTTCCAATTTTCAATGGTTAAACAACCTAAATTTCAGCCTGCTCTTGCAGTCAACAACATCAAGAATTTCATTCCCATAACTCTTGAGATGGAAAAAGTTCAGTATTACTCTTGGGCGGAACTGTTTAAGATCCATTTTCGTGTATACAAAGTTATCGATCACATCATCCTTCCAAAACCCAAGCATATTGCCGAACCCCTGGAGAAACATGATGACGAACTTTGGTCACGTTAGATGTTGTTGTTCTACAATGGATCTACGGCACAATCTCGAACGATCTATTGCATACAATCATTGAAATCGACGCTACTGCACACAAACTTGGGAGCGGTTGGAAAGTATCTTTCACGATAACAAGACCCAACGTGCCTTGTATTTGGAAAATCAATTCAAGGAAATTCAGCAGGATGATTTTTCCAATGCGTCGGTCTATTGCCAAGAGCTTAAGATGATTGTTGATCAACTCTCCAACGTCGGTGCACCGGTCACCAATCAATGATTGGTGATGCAACTCATTGCAGGTTTGAATGAATCGTATGACGACATCGCTACCATCCTCCAACAAAGCACGCATTTGCCTCCATTCTATGAGGCTCGTTTGAGACTCATCCTTGAAGAAACACAGAAAACCAAGTGGGCTGCGGCCAATGCAATCATCGTCGATGCCACCCTTGGGACCATCGGTGGCCCAATATCGACTCGAGAGGCTTAGATTCTGCCTCGCCATACTGACAATCCAACGACCCAAAACGTGGCTCACAATCCCGATCAAACAACAAAGGGCAAAATTCCGGTCAAAGTTGCGGTAGCCGAACAGTGGCAGCGGTGGCAGAGAGCAGCCCCCGCCGGCCGGCAGCAGCCCATGTCGTGGGCTGCCTTCCCTCCATGGGTTGTGTAGGTCCCATAGGTTTGGGCTTCTCTACCGTGTCCCTATCTGACGTCGTCCCGGGCCCCACCTTCGGCCCGACAGCCCCAGCCATGCATCCTCGATGCACGTCCGCAGTAGGCATACAGTGCACAGGTCTCTCTTCATTCAACCTACACAGCGATGGATATTGAGGCGGCTATGAATGCGATGTCTCTCTAAGCACTACATGACTGTTGCTACATGGATACTGGTGTCACATCTCATATGACGGCATCCTAAGGTACTCTCTCGTTTTATTTCAATATGAGCAATTTAAATCAAAATATTATTGTTGAAGTGGACAAGGTATTCCCATTCGAGGTTATGGACAATCATCTCACTCCCCACCACATCCACCGCTAGTCTTAAGTAATGTCCTTCATGTCCCAAAACTCATTAAAATCTAATCTATATGCGTCGTTTCACAACCGACAATAATATTTCCCTTGAATTTGATCCTTTTGGTTTTCTGTGAAGGACTTATGACATGGACGTGAATAATTAGATATGATAGCACTGGGGACCTCTATCCTATCACCACCACCGTCGGCCATCTAGCCTCCTCTCCATCAATTTTTGCAGCTCTTTCATCTTCTTTATGGGATAATAGATTATGACATCCGAGAGATTCTGTTTTACGCTCCCTTAGCAAAAATAAATTTATTCAGTGCAAACATGTCTCGACTACTCCTGTCTATGAATCTTGCATTTTCTGAAAACATGTCGATTGCCATTTTATTCTTCATCCACATGTACTTTAATGCCATTTGATATAATACATAGTGATTTATGGACTTCTCCCATTTTAAGCACGGCCGGGCATAGATATTATGTGTTATTTTTTTATGATTATTCCAACTTTCTGTGGACTTTTTCCATTGGTAATAAGTCCCAAGTCTATTCTATTTTTTCATCCTTTAGTGCTATCATAAAGACACGATTTGAAAATAATATCAAATATTTTCAATGGAAGTGAATTCGATAATAAAAAAAACTCAAACTGTTCTGCGCCAAACACGACCTTGTTTTTCATTTTTCCTGTCCACATACCTCTCCATAAAATGGAAAAGCCGAACGGAAAATTAGAATCATAAATAACTTAATTCGTGCCCTCCTTGTCCACGCCTCTATCCCCCCTTATTTTTGGTATTACGCACTCTCAATGGCAACTTATCTCTTGAACATTCTCCCAAACAAGTTTCTCAAACACAAGTCACTCATTCAAGTTCTCTATCTTCGGGATCCTTCCTATAAGCATTTACGAACTTTCGGATATTTATGCTACCCCCTCCATCCCTCCACTCAAATAAAAAAGTTCCAACCTCGGTCATCCCCGTGTGTCTTTCATGGTTACCCCCCCCCCCCCCTCCTCAATCCTAGAGGTTATAATTGTTACGACTTGTCAAGCCAAAAAATAATCATTTCTAGGCATGTCATATTTGAAGAATCTCAAATCCCCTTTGCCAATCTCAATTCTCCACCTCTAAATTCCTATGACTTCCTAAATGATGGTCTAAATCTCATTCTAATCCATCACTTGCAAAATCAATAGTCACGGCCTTCCGTCTCGACTACCTCTCAACTAGCCGAGCCTTAGAACAGCCCATCATGACCTCTCATCTCGGCTGTCTTTTGGCCAACCACCACTCTCCCCGACACCACTGCCCCGTCTCAGCAACACCTCCTACTCCCGATCATATTCCCAGTCCCGCTGCCACATCTCAGCCTCCACATCCCAATCCCGTCCAACCTTCAGTGGCACCCCGACGGACAATGGAAACCCATGCTATGCACAGTATTTTCAAACCCAAATGACTATTTAACTTGTCCAGTTCGGTTGCCCCTTCCACTATTCCTCATAATTTTAAAGATGCCTTGTCCGATCCTAATTGAAAAAATGCAATGATTGGCGAATATAATGCTCTTATTAAAAATAAGATGTGGGATCAAGTACCTCGTCCTCCTGATGCTAATATTACTCGTTCTATGTGGATTTTTTGACATAAAAAGAAATCGGATGGTTCTTTTGAGAGGCACAAGGTCCATCTTGTAGGTGATGGCAGGTCTCAATAAGCGGAGTGGATTGTGCTGAAACATTCAGCCCGATAGTGAAACCGGCGACTTTTTGGACCGTTCTCAGTATTGCTTTGTCCAAATCTTGGTTCATTCATCAACTTGATGTCAAAAATACTTTCTTGCATAGTGATCTTCACGAAACTGTATATATGCATCAACCTATGGGATTCAGGGATCCATTTCATCCAAATTATATGTGTCTTTTGAAGAAATCACTCTATGAACTGAAACATGCTCATCGTGCATGGTACCAACGGTTTGCTGACTTTGTATCCTCTATCGGTTTTTCACATAGCAGATCTGATCATTCACTGTTCATATATCGAAATGGTAATGACATGGCATACATCCTACTATATGTTAATGATATCATCCTCACTAGATCTTCCGATTCACATCGCCGATCCATCGTGTCATTCCTTACCTCTGAATTTCCTATGAAGGATTTGGGGCCCCTAGACTATTTTCTGGGCATTGCTGTTACGAGACATGCATGTGGCTTATTTCTTTTTCAAAGGAAGTATGCCAAAGAGATCCTTGAATGAGCAGGCATGACATCTTGTAAACCGGCCCACACGCCGGTGGACACTAATTCCAAACTTAGTGCCTCTTCGGGTTCCCTGTATGCCGACCCGACTCACTATCGCAGTTTAGCATGAGCATTAAAGTATATTACTTTCACGAGACCAGATATATTATATGCCATGAAATAAATATGCTTACATATGCACTGCCCGACGGATGCATATATGAATGCGCTCAAACTTATTTTGCACTATGTACAAGGTACTCTTCACTTCGGCCTCCACCTGTATAAGTCCACACTCTCTGGTCTCGTCTCTTATTCTGACGCTGACTGGGGTGGCTGTCCGGACACTCGTCGTTCCACGTCAAGTTACTGTGTCTTCCTTGGAGATAACCTACTTTCTTGGTCTTCTAAAAGACAACCTACTATGTCTCGATCCAGTGCCGAAGCCGAGTACAGAGTAGTCGCAAATGTTGTCTATGAGTCTTGTTGGATACGCAACCTTCTGTTGGAACTTCACTGTCCAATCCGCAAGGCTACATTGGTCTACTGTAATACTGTCAGTGCGATATATCTCTCCGAAAATCCCATTCAACATCAGCGCACTAAACACATTGAGATGAGTATTCACTTTATACGTGAAAAAGTGGCTCGTGGCCAAGTTCGTGACCTTCATGTTCCTTCCAGATATCAGATTGATGATATATTCACTAAAGGAGTTTCGCGTTTTTTTATGATTTTCGAACCAGTCTCGACGTACGAGAACCTAACGCTTCAACTGCGGGGTGTGATAGAATATTTCCATATATTGTATATTACCATTGCTAGAATATTACCATATTTTGTATATCTTTTATATTAGGTAAAGTTATATTTCAATTGTAATTAGGAAGATTTAGTTACTTAGTTTGTAGTCATGTAACACTATATATATTGTACACAATAATCAATGAAAGGAAGGAGAACATATTCCTACACATTTATCAAGAAATTTTTATATTTAACTATAAATGACATAATCATATAAATATTGTTTTGCATGATCTGTGAATATAACTTAAACTTATTGATTAATTATTTTTTTTGTATTTCTCTTGATCAATTAAAAAGTTACTTTATATGTTTGCAAAACTAGATTTTAGTATTTTACTCTATATCAATCAATGTTTGACTTGTTTTTTTAATAGTTAACAAAGAGAAATGACAATGGAAAAAAAAACAAGGAGAAATAGCATTATTGCTTGTTCTTCTTTAGTTTAATTTCTTTTAAACTCATCTCTCTATATATACCTGACTTGTCCATATTAATTTTAAATTTGATCGTTAAACCTTATACCTGATAAACATTGAAGTCGTGTATAGTAACTTCAATTGTTTAAAAACAAGCTCTGCCTACACTTAATTAACGGTGCGTACATAATAAAAAAGCAACGAGTTTAATATATCAGAAATATATCAGTTTATAGAAATGTGTTCAAACTAACGTAAGAAATTAAAGGGTAAAGCAACACGACTGTAGGTTGACGTTAACTAGGTATACATAGAGAGGCGATTCATGAAATATTTTATGTTTCTAAAAATGAGACAATTGATAAAATATATCACCTTTCGTTTAGTTGATAATACCAATAGATTCTAGCGCATGTATCTCTGGCAGCTTTTAGATTTCAACTCTGAGACAATCTATTTTTTTTCTATTGGAGCCTAATATCTGCTTTAAGACCTGAGTAATTTGAATACGAGCTAGAATGTCTAACTTTGCAAGATAAAACTGTTTTCTATCAAAAGCATGTCCGTTCCCAAAATTCAAATTTGAAAATCCAATTAACGATGATGACTGAATATTTGTCACTCCACGGCAATCTTTAATAATAACTTTGATGCAAATTCAGATGGATTAATTCTAAGTTTCTAACGACATAGATCTGAATTAACACCCCACTAGTTGGTACAGCTACAGTTTGCACGTCATAAGTTAGTTGAAGGCCGAAATGCACTAGTGCTGACCTAGGATTTTACTATTCGTGCAAGTCTTAAAGAATGCCTTAGTGTCCCTTTTTTCTTTCTTTTTTTCAACTTTAATAGAAATAGGGGCAAAAATTGAGTCACCCCAAACATAAGCTAGATGAATTTGAATATAGTAGAGCTCGAGTTATTCCGAGGGCCTCTACCTCATAAAGATAGAGATAAGGTCTGAGTATATCTTATCCTTTTCAAATTTTATTTGTTGGAATGCATTGAATATGTTGTTGTTGTTATTATACAGCTTCACATATCTACACTATCTATTTACATTATCAAATTATAAGGATTTAAATTTTTTACAAATTATTGTTATACTTTCACGTTATTTTAAAATAATTCATAGATCTCAAATTGTTCAAAAGTTCATTGGCCTCTACGTCTATTCATCGATCGGATCAGATCGGATTTAGCACATTTTGGATTATAATTTTAAATTTTGTAAAATGCAATTTAAATTCAATCTAAATTAACCTCGAATAGGATCGAATTTTTAATGTTTGATTCGAGTAAAAAATATTTCAAATTTCAAATCAGAGTGTACGTATTATTAAGATGTTGGGTAAGTGAAAGTCAAGCGTGGCTGTGGTAGTCAAGCAAGTAGGAATAGGTTCTTTGGCGGAAGTGTATTTTTTACCATTAAATCTTAAATTGAACTCACTTTCTTAATTATAAGTTTAAATAAATAAATGAAAAAAGGTTAAGAAGATGTATTGAATGATTCCACAAAAGAGTTGTCTGTCTGGACCGGGCATGCCTTTGGCTTGTGATAAAGTCGAAAATGGGATCGGGCAATTAGGTTGGCACACATGTTAGCTTCACCAGATTTACAGACAGACACAAACATTCACACGGACACAAAAGGTCATCCTTGTTTCGGCTTTCCTAGGCATTCGTAATGTTATTATAATTAGTTTAGGTGTCAAGATTGCATATGTTGCCCAAAACCCCAAGAGCTGCCTTTTTCCAATTCCCTTTCTTCATTTGGAAGACTTCTTCTCTCGTTCACATTGCCAAGAATTTTTATGACAAGTGGTTCTTATGGGCTTCAGGATAACAATATATACTAGCGAGTATTGTCGGAAAAAAATCGTTGAAATAAACAAGATGAATATGAATATGAATATGATTTTGAAATATGAATATGATTTTGAAATATGAATATGAGTAAAATAGATAGCTTAATCCATAGATTTTGAAATATGAATATGATTCATGTTGTAACGATCCATTTGGTCATTTTATATTTTTTAGTCTTTTTTTTCTTTAAAATGACCCTTTTCGTAGCTTCATAATGATGTTTTTGGCTTGTGGGGTCGGTGGCATGGTTCCTAAATGATCCGATGGGAAACGAAGAAGAAAATTCAAGTTTTTGAAATTTGCAGTCTTAAGGATAAGAAGTTTGACCTAAAGCTGATTTTTGGATAAACGTGTCCAAAATCGAATTCCGACAGTTCCATAAAGTTTGACCAAAAGTTAATTTTTATCGCAAAATTTAAATTTTTGAAAAAGTTATTTTTGTGAAAAAGCGTGCCTTAACAATGTTGGATAAGCATTCTGTGTTCGCGAGCAAGTTCGTAGCGTCGTTTATACTCAAGTTACACTTTTTGTTTGTGTTCGTGGAGTTCCGAACGAGTAATTTTATAGGACTACTGATTTATCTTATTCTGGTGCAAGCGCACCTGCGGGCTTTCTCCACTTCTGCGAGAGGAAGTCCGCTTCTGCGGAGTCGGGAAGGGTCAGATATTTCCACTCCTTCGCATCTGCTGTTTCACTTTTGCGAAGTATGGTCCGCATCTGTGGAGGCTATCAGGGTGTCAAGTTTCTGCACTTGCGTGGGATGGTCCGCAGGTGTGGCGTCGCTCCTGCGCATCTTGGTCCGCATATGTGGATTTGGGAGAATAAATGGTGACCGCTGCTCCGGTCCTTTTTTCGTTGGTGAGGCACTGCACTTGCGAAAAAGAGCCCGCAAAAGCGAAGATCGATGCACAAAACTAAGGTTACTTTTCCATTTCGACTTCGTTTGTTCAACCCACAAATTTGGGAACCAGAGACCTCAGTTTCGTGAGATTTTGGAAGGGTTCTTCAAAGTTTTTGGCGGGGTAAGTTTCTAATCATTATCTTGTCACCTTTCGTTGATTTAGTCCATCATCTTAGTGATTACTTCATGGTTTTGAGTGGGAATTGGGAGAGGGTGTTTAGCCCTATAGTATAAATTGTTGGTTTTCTAAGGTACTTTATAATGCAGTACGGGAAGTAAATAACTATTACAAGTATTCGAAAGGATGAACAAATATTCAATCTTCAGAAATTGAATCTTGTTGAACAAATAGGCCAATCTTCTTTTCTTGCCGCAAGCTTGTTGTGTCTTGAATCTTGATAACCTGAAATCAAGAAACAACTAAATTTGGATGGTTACAACGTTGTGTGTTGAGTCGAGGATAGCCCTTTATCCTTAAGAAAAGATTGCCCCGTATATATGCTTTTACGTTAGCGGGCAATAGTCTCCCAAGATAAAACAACACTTTAATCTCAACACTACAAAGCCAATAGGTTGAGCCTGGCGAAGAAAACAAATATGACTCGACTTGCTGAAGATATGGAATAGGAAGGAAGAGTTTCTCTCTACTCTTCTCTTTTGTCTCTGTGTATATAGTGTGTATCTGTAGTGTATATCTTGTGTATATGTGAGGGTTTGCTCGCTGTTTTCCAGTCACGAATTGCACAGATTTTTGCCACTGTTTTGGACAAATTTCGGCCACTGTTTTGTGCCATTTTGTGATTGAAAAACGCTGCTGTTTTCGTGTGTTTTCAGTGGTGTTTTGCAGTGCGTTTTCTACCTGTTGTGCACTGTATTTTCGTCTATTTTCTGGCTGTTTCTTGCTCCTATTTTGAGCCAAATGAAGCTCAATATATAGCATGAGGAGGGGCTGTCCAACAGCCACAAACAAGGCTGTAATGGCCATTGAGGGAGGCCATTAAAACAGCCAAGTAATGGCTATTAAGGCCATTGAAAGAGGCTGCCCAAATGCCCAAGTAATGGGCAGTTAATCAGCCAAGTAATGGCTGGTTAATGCTCCAAAACGCAGTCCAACAGTAGGCAGAAAAAGTCTCCAGAAATTCTGGGGACCAAACTGTAAATATTGAAACTTCAGGGACCAAACTGTACATCTGGCAGAGTTCTCTGGTCCAAAAAGATAATATTAGACAGCCCCACAACCTGTGAACCCGGAACCGGACGGGACGGGCGGGCGGCGGCGGCGCGCGTGTGGGCTTAGCCTTGAACCCAAGCACATCTAGGTCTTCCCTCCTTTAAACACATGGGATACCCCTTGGGGTCCCAAACCCTTTACCAATTAGAGACTTATATAGAGAGCAATTCTTCCTATTCCCACCGATGTGGTAGATTTGTCCCACACCACATTTCCATGTCTCAAACACCTTACTTCGTGGATCAATATCTCTTTCATTTCTCAACGAAATTAGACGATTCTTGGCCCTACGGTCATCTACTCACTTCGTAGATCATGCATGTGTAAAGAGACAAGGTCTCCAACATACGGAACACAAGTGTTTAATTCATCAAAGATGGGTGGACGCATCTCCCCGCCAAAGGCTAATTTCCAACATAAATAAGATATTTTTTGAATTTAAGGTCAATTGTGGTTAGTTTTAGCTCATTTTTGTATTTTAGATTATGGACAAACCCATTTTGAAAGAAATTTTAGTTTTGCCTTTGTGGGCTCGGGTCACCTTTTTTAGTTCGTTTGAGATTTTCAAAGTATTGCATTACGAGTTTCTACAGATTCATTTCCTTATGAATATCGTGAATTTGATAGAGTGAGAGCATTCTGATGTTGTACGAAAAGAAAAGACAAAATTTTGAGGGTTCATGGCTCCTCCTCTACTCTCGAGGTAGGTTATGGCTTATCATTTTAAACTACGATTGGGGAGAGTATATAGATTATAATTACTAAGGGGTTGAGGGAGTGAAAAGGGAGTCCCACACTTATGATTGAGATGAATGCTTGTATGGGTACCATGTATCTATATGGATAGTGTAGGTTGATAAATTATGGACATTGATACGCGGAAATATAAGACATAGTTGTGTGTTGGTAGAATAATTTGTATTATATGAACGGTGACAATGTTTGACTTTTATGTCTTATTTGCATCACTTCCTATTTGGCAATTCTCGTATTCTCTCATTAACCGGGCCCTGGTGCATTATTGGCATAATGGGCTATCTACTGTCTTGCATATGATATCATGCATGTTGTATTCATTTATAATTATTTACTTGTTGTGTGGTGAGTTATGGAGGAGATACAAGGTGGTCTTTTAAGGCCCGAATAAAGGTAAGAGTGATGTTCTTGCACCATTGATGGTTAATGAGATCGGATTGCATGTCACAATATATATATATATATATATATATGAGATCCTATTATAGGTCGCGACGGGTATATGGACCAAACGAGTCAATCATGATCATGATTAGACGGAATGACCGCTAGTATGTGTGTACCTGAATTTAATATTGACCAGTACATTGTGTTTGTTACTCTCCTTCTCTTTATATTTGGACTGCATGCCTGTATATGTTTATACTTGAACATGATTCTTCTGTGCATTTGGGAGATATATCTGTGTAGTTAATAGAATTATGTGTTCAGTATTTATATATTTTATGCGTCGTTCTGATTGTTGTCGGCCTATGATATCTACATAGTACTAGTGGTTGTACTCATACTACACTTTCTGCAGATATCGATCATTGCTCCACCACCTGACCTCGTGGATGATCCCAAGGCTATCATTCAGAGATCTTAGGGTGAGCTGCTAGTGGACCTGCAACACTGGATCTTTTCTTATGTTATTCTGTCTATTTTGTATTTCAAGACAATTATTCATTTCAGTATTTCAGATTTGTATTTTTTAGAAGCTCTTGTATGAGTTAGATCAGATTTTGAGATTTGTATTGACTAAGTTCTATTTCGTACTTTTCTATATCATCAAGACTTAAAAAATATTCTATTTTTTATGTTTTTCGCACTTATTAATTAATGATTTGTTGTTGTTGGGGGATGGTTCGCCTACCGGGGGATAGTGTAGGTGTCATCACGATCCGTGATTTGGATCGTGACACATGTACATACTACATATCAATAGCCATAAACACACATGGGCGGCTTAATACAATCAGTGGCCTAAAGCCAAAACTAAATAAAATTTCATAAATATTTTAAATAAAATTCATGTAATTTTTTAACTTCACTTTTTTATAACGTTTTTATATGCAAAGCTATGAATTTATCATTTTAAGGATAACTCCATTCGGACATTGTGTTTATTTGATAAATAATAATAATTGATTCAAAAATATTAATTATATAAAATTGTTATAAACAGGAAAAAATAGAACAAAGGTACGAGAAGAAGGAAAAATCAAAATCAATGAGGTAGGTACATGCGTACTAATTAATGAGAAATAAACATTTAACCTAATTTACTGTAACATTCCGTAATTTTGGGCGATGATTTGAGCACCTAAACATAGAAAAGTAGACTCGAGCCTTGGAGAATTTATGTTATATTAACATATGTTAATAAAAAACTTAGTATAAAAAGGATAAAATTCCGAAATAATTTAGGACTTAGTAAGTGTGACGATAGTGATTAAAAATAATATTTGGTGTATGTAAATTAATAAATAAGTGATATATAATATCACCCCTTCCACGTGGAAATGCATGGGCAGGTAGTAAAATGACTACTCACTCATATACTCATCTACTAGTAGACACATTAATGAGCAAATTCACTCATATTAGGGGCTGGACACCTGAGGATTGCAAAGGGTGATTCATCACTTTAAAGTGACTATAGCTAGACCAAGGAGTGTAATATATATATATATATATATATATATATATATATATATATATATATATATATATATATATATATATATATATGTATGTATGTATATGTATATGTATGTGTGTGTGTTTCTCACGTTTTAGCTATTTAAAGAAGATATGGATATATTTATTCTTCTTACCTTAGTTAAAGAGAGTTTAAGGAAAGTGGACAGCAACATTTTTTTTCCTTCCAAAACTGAAACCCACGTGAACTCATTTTTCGTGAAGCAGCAGACGTGTTTTTCATTTCAAAGGAACAAATATAATCCTTTCTCATAAAGTAGTAAAGGGGATTTTGCTCACTACTTCTCTCTCACTGATTTGTCTTCATCATAGTAAGATCTATGTTCATTTAGTTGTTGTATACTCACGGTACTAGCATTCATTAATCTAAAAATTGATCGAGATTAATGTAAGTTGGACGGGATGATCTAGAATAGCTATCGAAAGGGTGTTATTTAAGGTATGCTAAGACAAATTATTTCTTTTCTTTGGCATGTTTCATATAACGAAATGTAACCGTGATATTATTTCATAAATTACTTTACTCCTAGTAGTTAAGGAATGTTCATATTATTAATTTCTATGTTAAAAGCATGTCTAAAAATATTCCTAAATCCTTATTGAGGTATGTGGGAAAGATGTTGATATTCCCAATGTTAGCCAAAGGTACAAGGATATTATGTCATCCGATAGATTCATAATGTTTTATTGTCATTCATGCATTTTCATTTTATATTATATTCATGTATTACTCTGGACCCACTTGTGTTATATACACTACTATATGGTATGAAATATATATATGTAAGGGATGGAAAAAAGAGAAAGGCGTTATATACGCGTCACCGCCTGCAGCTGGTACAAATATTACGAAAATGAAGATGCACATGTGAGGTCAATATTGATGCCCTTGTATGGCCAATATAATAATGAAATGATGTCCACAGAGGTGTTATGGAAAGGAATATGCCCTTGTGTGGCCAATATTTATATGTATACCGCATTTGCATTGTGCATAACATTTATGCATATGTATTAGGGCCCTCAGAGGCATTTATTGTTGGTCAGTTGTTTCTGTCGGTTGTTGTTGTTGTCGGCTGTTCTTATCAGTTATCTTTGTCGATTGTTTCTGTTTCAGATTATTATGTATCTCTGTGATGATATTTCTTATGCCTGACATACTCGGTACATCAGTCGTACTGACGTCCCTTTTGTCGGGGGACGCTGTATTTCATGCCCGCAGGTTTACGTAAGCAAGGCGACGATCCACGTTAGTAGGTTGCTAACTCAGCGGATTTTGGAGCACTCCCCTTGTTTCAGAGTGTCGGACTTATTTTGGTACGGTATATTTTTGCATTTGTATATGGGTATGGCGGGCCCTATTCCGACCTTTTGATATCACACACTCTTTTAGAGGCTTGTAGACGGTGTCATGTGTGTAGTAGTCATGTACGGCCTCGTCGGCCTTGGTGTGTATATATATATATATATATATATATATAAGTTGGGTTTCTGGTTTACTGTTTCTATGTTCATATATGTCAGCAGAGTACTAAGTGACGACCCTTGTGGCCGCGGATAATTACGGGTAAATGTTAAATGTACGGCTAGTGGTACCCGGCGGGTAGGGTCCGGGTGCCCGTCGCGGCCCTTCGTTTGGGTCGTGACATTTACTTACACATTTGAACAACTCAAACTAAAATTGAAAAAAATAAAACCTTTTATTTATGATAATTAGAAAATTATACCATAAATAATTAACTGCCAACTTCCCTAACCCCTGCGACTGTGGTTTAACTTTTCATATTCGAGTTGCTACCTGCAATATCATTTAATGTAATTTGAGAGGGTGAAACACTGGTTAGGTCTCACACACACACTACACTCTAGTGCCCAACATGTGTTCGATAATTTTTCACACCGAATTTGAGCCTAATATGGCAAATTCAACTAGGTATTTTGAGAAAACCTAATACAACTACAAATTAGGAAGCACTCTACAGGGTACCCGGGAACCTACCCGAAACCGCAGGGTCCGGGTAGGTTCCGGGTAATGATTGTTACGGGTAGGTTCCAGATAGTAAATTTAGGAACCGATCTTTTACTGGGTAGGGTCCGGGTAGTTCAAAAAAGTTAGGGTACCCAGATCCGTTCACCCCTAGTTTGAGCGATCGAAGTGACAATCAAACATGCTAATGGTGAAAGATGATAGGGAAGGAGGGGTAAAATTGGGTTTGGTTTGTGAGATGTCATGTCAAATGGCATTTACTTCATTAAAATATTAATGTTATGCGGGATTGAGGTCCACCTTGATCAACTTTAAAGGTAGAGGGATATATTTATGCCCAAAGTATAATGCTAAGGGTATATTTGGATTCAAAGTATAACAAGGGGTATATATGGCCCTTTTCCGATAGTACAGGGGTAATTTGGCCCTTTTCCGTATAATTAAATATCATTTTCAAGTCTTTTTAATATACAAATTTATAATTTTCTTCTATAGAGACATAGAAATGCATTATATCCCAAACTCGTGGCTGATTGCGACTTGCAAGGGTGACTGTCGAAGCTTTCAGGGTGAGCTACTTGATCGTCTGCGCGAAATCCATGTTATTTTCATTCAACCGCTACAAGATCAACAATTCCATAAGCTTGGGCTTCTGTTGGTGACATAAAAACATCTCTTTCCATATCTTTGGATGTGGCCCCTGGAATCCTCCCTCTTTTACTTGCTTTCTGTTTTATATTCGACTGACAGATATTTTACCTTCAGGCATGTATTCAGACTTGTATTTTAGTTTTCGCATCGTTAGAGTTGTTGTACCTTCAGACCAGATTTTGGGGGCATGGTTGGATTATTATCAGTAGTTATGATATTTAAGACTTGTGATAAATGGTTTGTTTATTACTTCCGCTTTTCTTAACTTGTTTTCTTCTTAAATTGGGGATGATTCGTCTATCGGTGGGTTAAGTGTAGGTGACATCATAATCGCGATTTGAGTTGTGACACTTGTAATATAAATATTTAACTATAAATGCATGAAATAAGGAATTAGATTTATCTATTTTAGAAATAGAGACTTCTCCTGCAAACATCCCTTCGGAGGCATCCGGCAATACAAAAAAGATTTAACATTTCTCTTGTTCAAGGATAGGATAGGATACACAAATCAAAATATGATTCCTGAACATTATTGTCAGGCATTTAAATCAATGTATCGTGGCCAGTTTATCGTCTCTAAGGACCAAGGGTACTAATCTTTATACTAATACAATAGTAGCTGGATTTTCAAAAATGAACTTGTTCTGTATAATAAACAAATCCTTTTTTATTACTTAAAATGATTCATTTGGCCCCAAAAGGGGATTTTAAATATAAAAATAATGGTTTTAGTATGTGCAGACGAACTTTAATATTATTTTTATATTAAAGTACAGTAAAAGGACTCAAACTCAAGCTTCAAAATTTAAATTTTAAGTTGAGGAATTATTGTCATGAAATCAACTTAACAAAATGTTTCATTTTATTACTATTAAACGTTATAAAGAGTCTTGGAGTAACTGGTAAAGTTGCTGCCATGTGACCAGGTGGTCCATGTGACCAGGTGGTCATGGGTTCAAGACGTGGAAACGGCCTCTTGCAGAAATGTGAGGTAAGGCTGCGTACAATAGACCCTTGCGGTCCGGCCTTTTTCTGGACTCAGCGTATAGCGGAAGCTTAGTGCACCGGGCTGTCCTAAACTGTATAAAGGTTCTGCGGGATTAATTCTAGAAATCGTATACTAAAGTATTGTATAATTTCTTTAATAAACCAAGAAGACATTAAGCCTTGTAGTAATAAATGATATACCCGACTTTTAGAAAACCATTACATGCTCTCTTTTTTTTTCTTTTTTTTTATATCCAGCTTTCTGGCTACGCCATACTATTCCTAGAGATAGCAGTCTCGGTCCCTCAGTACTATTACCAGTAAATCGCGGGATGTGTCTAAATGACCAGGGTTTGAGAACAGAGCAACTTGATATCACCTACAAGGTTTTACCCCAGTAGAGAGCAAATTGCTCCCACCAGGGTTCGAACCCACGCTGCAGGCCTCCAGCTGGATTTTAAGTTCCCTCCTTTGTCATTTAATGCTTATTTGCATTTACTAAAAACGATGCAGAGTAGCTTGATCAAATAACCTTTTACTAACTTATTTTCATAATAAATGTGTTCAAAGTTTAAGAGATTTTTCTTTTGAGTTTGAGATAGTACTCTCTCCCGCTCTACCTACTAAGGTGGAGGTAAGGTCTGTGTACACTTTACTTTCCCCAGACCCACGGTGTGGGATTTCACTGGGTATGTTGTTGTTGTTGTTGTTGTTGTTGTTGTTGTTGTATAGTACTCCCTCCTTCCCATTTAACTATTGCTTTAGCTTAAAAATATTATCCCAAAATAGTTATCACTTTAGAAATTCAAGACTAAAATTGATAATTGGTTCCAATTATATCATTAACATTAAATAAGTAGTGGTTCTTTTCAATACTACTCAATTCTCAAAAAACATATAATAAAAAGGGTTTAACTTATAAAATTATATGTTATATTTATTATTTTTCTTATGGACGTGAAAAGAACTAAACGACAATTAAAATGGAACGAACGGAGTATAAATATAAATTGTTTACAAAACAAGTCTCAAGGGGGTCGAATTTAACACTTAGGCACAGTGGCGGAACTTGTCCAAAATATTAAGGGGGCGGTAACTACTAATTAAAATATTATAATTGAAATTTATAAGAACAAAGTATAATTTTATCAAAGATTCAAAATAACATCAACACAACAAAAATATAATATATAAAAGGAAAGATGTACCTAGAATTAAAGTGCTGCCCTTCGTTCTTTTAAAGAATTGAAATCATTAATAATTGAATCAGAGCTAAAGCTTTCAGCTATCTCTTTTTCAATATAAACCATCATATTGTCAGCAAGAAATTCATCCTCCATCTTATTACGCAACCTTGTCTTGATTATCTTCATTGCTGAAAATGATCTTTTTGTAGTAGCCATAGAAACTGGAAGAGTTAAGATAGGGCGGATTATCCGGTCAATCAAGTAATATGTATTCGCCTTCCCTGTTATTTTCCAAAGCTTCACACAATTCAGACATAGTTGACAAGTTATTCAATTCTTGATGACTAACAGCCTCAAGAATAAAGTTTTGAAGTTGAAATCTCAAATTTGTTTTCTCTTGCTCACTAAAATCCACCAGATAGAATTTTTCTACAAGAGTACATATATCATCCATATTAAATGCTTCATAAATATCTTTAGGAATCAAATTATTGCTTAGGCTCAAAAGCTCCATTGTTTGCACATTAAACCTGTAATTCAATTCCTGCAATTGTTGATCAATTGTAACACAAAAGAGATTCACTCTAAAATATTGACCCACTGTGATGTGATCCTTCTGATGACGAGCGCGCCCTTGATGCTCTATATAAACATCATTACAATCAAGAGAATCAATATCATGTTGTTCACAAAATAATGTCACATTTTTCAATAATTGATCTCATCCTTCATCTCTCAACTTCCAGTTGAACCGTTTGATCATCGGAATAGTGTTTTCAAGTGTCGATGTTGAAGCTATACAATTTTCATCTTTGTTGGAAGCTTTCCTCTTGAAAAATGCATCAATTTTCTTAAGTTTGACCATCGTACCACTCCTAAACTATACATAAATTAATTATCAAAGATGAAAGATCATAATCATTTTAACACACTTTTTTAGACAGTTTCAACTCAGCTTATATTTTAAAACAATTACATATTATCCTTTAAAAAACAATTATTATATATCAAAACAAATTACAATCCACTTGAATTGTCAAAATAAGTAATAAAATATTAATTGTCTTTATGTGGTGGTGGTCGGTGGGGATGGAACCCGCTAGCACAACACTCGTCATTTGAAATCAATTTTAAAAGAATGTGTAGTGACACTGTGACAGACAGCTAAATTTCTATTATTCACCCCAAAAATCATTTACTGATGGTAGCAATTTCTTTTCCTCTCCAAAAAAAATTTAATTTTTTACCAACATAAAGCTAAATAGAAGATTTACCACAGTTAAAAACATATAAAATAAGAAAATTACAGTGAGTGAGAAGAAAATTTATATGCGTTAAGGCGACGGTGAATTTAGGACAACCGGGGAAGGTTGGAATGCACAGGAGAGAGAAGAGAGTTGTATTGGGAGAAGAGTTGTGCCCAATATCTCTCAGTACCCAAAAATAAATAAGGCCCATTTGTTTGTGGATTGAGTAGTAATATATAATTAAAAAAATGAGGGATACCACGGCTCCCCTCCGCTCCTACAAACATCCGCCACTGCTTAGGCATGGAGGTCGATCTGAGCCCGAGTTAACCCCGAACTAAGTCGAATTCAATCGAGTTGAGTTAAGTTTGAGCCTAACTCAGTCGATCTTTGTTAAATATAAGTGACCTTAGGCCGAGCTAAGCTCAACTTAACTTTTTAATATTTGAAAACAAGTGTAGTTCTACGCCATTAGAAAAATAAAATTATAATAAATTGGTTGATTAAGAAAAATCTAAATATTATTAGTTTAAATTAATAATTGCATTCAAATATTATTGAATTGTATATGTTTCCAAACAAGCTTTTCGGTGGGAAGAACCCCTATCTTCTCACTAAAATTAGAAGCAAACTCCTCTTTCTATACTTTTCATCTTTATCGCAATAACAAATCACTCCGAACGGAGTTGAAGCGAAATTCTACGACTCGACAATGATGCCTCGTGTTGGGATACCGAGTCGGACATGAGGAGTAGATATCCCTAACTTTTCGGGAGATTCAGATACTTCCTTTCTCTTTACGTTCGAGGACATACGTGTGTTTAAGTGATGAATCATGTAACGACCCGTTAGGTCATTTTGATTGCTTTGCCTATTTCTCCCTAAATGACCCTACCCCTAGCTTCCGTATGCTATATTTGACTTGTGAGGATGGGTGGCGCAAATCCCGAGGCAATCAGAGGAAAAAAGCGGATGAAAATTTAAGTTTTGAAATTTTGAGGTTTTAAGTTTGAGAAGTTTGACTAAGAGTTGATTTTTGGATAAATGCGCTCGGAATCGAATTTTGATGGTTCCATTAGGTTCGAAACGTGATTTTTGACTTAGTCAAATCGTTGATTCGGTTCCCGAAGGACTCGGGGGTATTTTGGACCCTTGATTTGAAATTTACCTTTTAAGAGAGTTGGAGTTGACCACGGTCAACAATGGGTTAAAAGGACCCCGTATCAAGCTTTTATTTCAATATTTTCTTATATAGTCATGAACTTTGTCTAATATTGTAGAATTTTGAATTAAACTACTTAAATCTTCATATCTACAAATAAGATTTTTGACAACAAAAATCAAAGTATTGTATTGCAACAAATGACTAATATACGAAAGAATCTATCCCAAGTAATATATTTTATGGGCCGAAAGCTGATGCTTTAGTGGTCTTACCTTAGGGCACCCAAGTAAACACAAAACAAGTTGGAGAAATGCAATTTATAAGGAGTATTTTTCTTTTAAAAAATAAAGTGTAACTGGCGATAAACACATAAACAAGAAGATAATCACATGTTGTTTTGCTTGAGTAAAAATAGAGTAAAATAGATAGACTAATTCATAGATTCTGAAATATGAATAAGATGCATAACCATAAACAAGCAGCTAGCAATAGCATCAACTCGGTTGATAAGAAATACATCAGACAGATCCTCATGATCATCGACCTTCATTCTTTCTGCATTACCCAATAAAATTATGTCACCTAAATCATATTTGTCACATGTGATACTATATAGTACAATTCGTACATTCTGCATCAGCCTCTTAGTAACTCCAGCACAATATTGTTCGTGGGAGCACAAGTCAAAGTTCTACATTTCCTCTTTAACAAGACATAAAGTAAAGAGGCAACTGTCTTGGTCTTCCCTGGAAGGCCCAAATTAGCTTTAATCATACATTTGTTTTTGCATTTACTTGTAGCAACATAATTTATAACAGCTTCTTCTTGAGCATTATCTAGGCCCAAAGGACTGAATAATGGCCTTTGAATCTGATGCAACATTTGTTTCAGTTTTCTAGAGGAACAAAGGGAGCGGTCTACTTCATTCTGCAAACGACTGAAATTTACTAGATCTCAATAAATGTACACTTTAATTTGATGTATGAATACTATAATAATTAAGTCAACAAACTAGCTTTTGTCACGTTACGGAAAGAAGAGGTTTACTTACAAGATTTGGATCACTTTTCAGCAGAGTCTTAGTGAGTTTCAGATTTGCATTTTCCATTTCTAAATTCAAAGCTCTCCATATCCGAATGTTTGTAGTCAAATTGCAAAGACATATTTCCATTTTCTCCCTTGAACTATGGCAATAAGATACTATATCTTACGCCCGTTCAAATCCTCAGTTCTTTATGGTCTCACATCCGTTAGTGCAATTAAATCACCAACTTCTGGTACATATTTGGTCTCTCCCTCTTTGCCTCTTTTCAACACGAGATTGTAATATAACTCTTCTTTTGAGGCTTTGATATCAAGAACCTCGAGCTGGGGCTTGTGAAACATTACGCATACTTTACAACAAAGCTGTGTGAGTTTCTTCAATAAGTGGATTAATGAATGAGTTGAAATATCTATCAATCGACACGAATGACTGGGGGATTTTTTTACCTAACACTTTGTTATAAAATCATGTTCAGAATATTAACAACTCTAAAAAATCCTTTCCCCCAATAAACTAATTAGATATAACAATATGAAATGAAAACCTTACATCTGTTGTAGATTTCAATTGTTCCATCGTAACACTAAGATTATTGTCAGCCTTAATTTAAGGAGGGGTCAAGTTGAAGCGTTCAACTTCGGCCTACCACCTTTTCTTTTTCAAGATTAAGCTTGTTCAATAGCTAATGATATGATGTCCTTCCCTTGCTCAAAAAAATGAGGACTTTTTTTTAGCTACCGGCCCAAACAAAAGAGATTACTCTCTATATCTAAGCTTTACAAATGTTTAATGTGGGACATAGATAAAGGAAGAAGAGGGCATTAAACTAAAACCACTCAGACGGATCTTAAGCCTTCAATATATTCAAAAAGAAGTTTACCTAATAAATAACTAAACACTTCGATATGTGCACTCTTTATCCATCCTTTAACTGTACTACTCTACTTTATTTGTAGAAAAATTTCTATTCGATATGTGCACTCTAGCTTGACCTGTGCAACAACTAATGTTGGTTTCACGACTTTATGTTCCCACGAGGCAGTGTTCCTTGCCTTCCATTATGCGATAAATCAATGCAGCAGCAACAGCTAGTATCCACTCTCTGCAGCTTCTACCCAGTGTGTTTCGAGTTACCTTCTTCCAAATTCCTTGAAGATCTTTCTGCAGTATTATTCCTTTTCCTAGCCAGATTAGAATTTCTTGTAAGCACTGTTGAGAGAATGAACACTCAAAGAACACACGAGCCACTATTTCAACACTTGATCCACAAAGCAAGAATTGATCATCCTGGTTGATTCCCATTTTAAGTAGTTTGTCCTTGGTTAGCAGTCTGTTTAACAGTGCCAGCCAGCAAATAAAACTATGCTTTGGTTATTTGATAAATATTCGAAGAATGTTCGCTAATACCTTTACTCCACACCCATATGTACTATGGCCATTGATCCAGTTCACCTCTTCTCCAATTATAGCCACTTGCGATGGTGTACTTTCCTGAAGGTTGCAACCACCCCTGTTGCACATAACCAGGAGCAAATATGTCTCTAATCTTGTATAACTTCTTCCAATACCAACAATAGTCATTTGGAGGTAAATATCAGTCCACATCACATCTTTCTTATAAACATGATTAATCCATCTAACCGTGCAATTAAATGTTAAGGGTGATAACCAATTTTTGAGCCGGTAATCAAAGTTTAGCTTCCATTTCAAATGCAATTGGAAAGTAGTCACTTTTAAAGCGAAAATAAAAAAAATGGACAAATATATTCTAGCTAAAATACGGAACAACTCCATCAGACTATGTTGGAATTTGGAGTTTGACAAATGAAACTTCATGATCAATTCATAAAATTTAAATCTTTATCAAATCAAACTTTAGAAACGATTCAAGAAATTCAAATTTTTCACAATATAAGTGAGAATATTTGTCGAGTTTCACACTCCGTGAATGATTCACGAAGTTTAAATCGATAAATGTTCAAACTTCAATAATAACTTTTCGGAACTAAATAATTTTGAAATATTGACTAAAACTCAATTGGTGATCAAAAATGGATATTTGCCAAATCTCCTACATTTTTGCCTTTGGAGTTTGGATATCGTTTTCTCACCGACAATCCGCACTCCCATCGTAATCTCATCAATACACAAGGTATCCCTCTCTTTCAATTGGATGCTAAGGAATACTTAGAGACTTATTTCACTAGTCCAGTCTTATTAATGTTAGTAGGGAGCCACCATTCGAATTGACTAATAACTAGATAATTGTAACTTTTTAAAACTAAACTTTTTAATAATTAATTTGATAATATCATATTGACGATTTCATTTTTTTTCTTTTTGGTTGTTAACCATGTAGAATATAACTATAACCACAAGGATTTTTAAATTACACGAGGTCCATTCGGCTGGAGATATGTTCAATAGATGATTTTGACATTTAAAAATTTCAACGAATATAATTTCATGTTTCTTTTTGAAAAAAAACATCAAGAACAAAAATATGAAAAAAACCAGTAACTTAAATTTGTATTTTCAATCCTAGGTATACAGAACAAGGGAAAAGGATTTTAATTAGTATAGTTGAGATATTTCGGGTCAATTATATTCCCTCTAATTTAATATCCCTTAACAAAATTTACAAACGTGTACATATTACCAGGAGAGTAAACTCATGTTAAGCACTAAAATTCAAACAAAATCTAAGGGCACATTGAACAGAAGGATGCATTTTCACCTGTTTGAATATATTTAAGAATGCTCTTATTGGTTAATTCATTATCCAAAAATTAATTTTTGTAGCATAAACCAAGTGCATTACCAATAATTAGATGCGTCATATTTTCTTATTATGATTTTAGCTTTCAAAATTAACTTGATTAGGAAAAGCTACCTTTGTGGAAAAATGATCAGTATTTTAAAGTTTGGCATGAAATTTTGTGAACTTAGCAATAATTTGATCTCTTTCGTCACCTTAGCACTGGCTCAAGTTCTATAAATTTCTCATTAAGGAATGTGTTTTAAATTTCAACTGTTGCATTTTTATAGTAAAGTAAATAATACTTTTCACCTAATTGTCTCTCTTTTTTTCTCTTATGATGGTTGAAGCTAAGTTTAGCACGAGTTATGAAATAGTATCACAATTGAGGTAGTTGAAATCAATGAAATGTTGGAATCTAGTAATTAAATTGGTTGTTTTCATTTTGTCGGTGAGAGTTCGAATCCTCACGTTTGTAATCCCCTCTCCATTTTCTCTTTTTCTACTTCACATGTAATAAAATTTCAATGAAATGACAAGGGATTAATGAAGAAATTAAAGCATCGTCTTATACGAGACTGGCACCGGTCTACAATACTAACATACGGACTTTGGCATTGTTCTACAGTATTAATATATAAAAACAAAAACTAAATTAACTTTAAAAACAAAATATTTTATCCCTCACAGTTGGTGTAGAGACTCAAAGGAGCTTATTCGATTTGACCGATTGATAGAAGGATGGGAGCTCGAATATTATTAAGAGTTTAGGTTAAAAGACGACCATTCACTTCGAGCCTCATATTTCAACGAATCAAATGAAAGTTCAAAATATAGAAGTTAAAATAATCAAATCACTATAATCATGAATTGCAGTTTAGAAGTCTCTAAATATTTGGCAACTTTCACAGTTTTTGCTATTCGCTGAATTTTGGATGACATCTTAAAAACTATTCCTATACTTTATTTTGTAAAAAAATTCAAGTTATGATGTTGTTTGTTTTTGTTTTTCACCAATGTTTTATATCATTATTGCGGCCCGACGAAGTCCTAATTCATTCCTGGAAGTCCACATTTGGTAAATCGCTTCCTATCATTAACGATTGCATATTCAAAATTCAAATTTAAAACCTCTAATTAAAAATATATACATATTTACCACTTTATCTAAATGACTCGTGATCATAACTTTTTAATATCTAAAATTTGATAAAGAAAAATAAATTATGCGGTGTGATTTAGTTCTAGAAATTACTCTTTTTATCCCAAATACTTATCACTTATCGTTTTTTGAGATTCAAACGATATAAATTTTATCTAATATTTTAAGAAATATTTTTTCACCATATTGATATAAGAAAAAATGAGTATTTAGTATTTCTGGTACAGTTTTCAAATATTTTAATTGAGCTACGGCCTATGAGTTTTCAAGGTGAAATCCATGGCACCAAAATTATGACGAAATCCACGGCACGTAGTACAGTACAGTAGTATTTATTTTCATAGGTTGAGAAGCACGATATGAGAATCTTGAAACCCTAATGACATGGTAAAGTGTTCTCAATTTATTCGAAGTTGATCAATTTTGAAGTTAAATTAAAAAATTTATATTCTAATTTTTTTCAACTCTTTTCATATATTGCGAATTATAACTTATGTAAATTTATAGTACTTTTTAAATAATTTTTAAAAATATAAATTTTATTATAAAATATTAAAAAATCTATAGTTAAAATTAAAAATATTATTTGAGTTTCAAAGATGATCACTTTCAAACAAATAATAAATTGGAACGGAGGGGATACTAAGTTTCTAAAATACTCTTTTAATTTTTTATAATCACCAAGTTGATCTCATCAAGTCTTTTTGGTATGAAATATGAATAAGCTCATATATTGCCACGTGGACTACCTCGCCGACGAAATTCAAAAACTAGCTACAAACATATAACTGACACCAAAAACCACAAATTGATGATAATAATTGATAGTGAAACTCCACCAACTTAATACATTGACCAATTAGCTCTTTCATTTGTCCTTTTCTTTTTCATTAAGCCTTTTAATTTGTCAAAAACCATCAAAATCAATCTCACTTTATATAGACCATCTATAGTCAAAGAAAGTGTATGACTTAGTACTCGTTTGGTACGAAGCATAAACAAAAATAATTCTGGGATAAAAAATTTAATAATTTTTTATCTCTTATTTGATTATTAATTTTGAGATAAGTTATTTCTGAAATAAAAATAGAACTGGGATAACTTATACCTGCCATAGGGTGGAATAAGTTATCCCATGATAAATTATCACACGATTGTAAAAGAATTTATTCTTTTTAGAAATTGTGCAATGTATGTTGCTTTTAATACAACATACCAAACATTCAATAAAAAATAATTCTAACATAACTAATTTCAATATAATTTATCTCAACATAATTTATTTTCGAATCGAATGACCCTACAGTACTATTGTTTTTAAGGTAGTGCTAAAATTGAAATAACATAATCAGGTTAGGAAAAAGTACTTGCATCTACTGACTTTAAAATTAAAGATGAGCCTTAATATGAAAGTCATCAGCCAAGTTAATTATCAAATTAATTAACATGTTTCATTTAGAAAGGCAAAGGCATAAGTGGTGTTTATTATCTAAACAATAAATATTGATATGTAAAGACGATCAAGTGAGAAACAAAAGTAGATTAAAAGAATTTGATTGAGTTTAGGATGTTTGAAGGGGGATGCATTCAATGTGATGGATGCCAATTTTGATTATAAGTAGATATGTTCAAGTGGGAAAATAGTCTTGATTTAAGACATTCTATTTGCAAATGCAAGTAACAAAAGCATGCATGTTTTTAAACTAAGAAGAACATATAATGATTTTGTCTTAGCAGGTTTAGTTTAGATTCATTGTTAAACTCTAAAAATCATTTGAAGTGCAAGGGGGACAAAGGGGGGGGGGGGTGATTGGAGGCACAAATTTCTTAACAAACAAAAGATAATAAAAAAAAATTGATAATATTGAAATCAAAATCGCATCTCTGAATCAAGAGGTGCCATCCCCCCCCCCCCCTTTTCTATATTTAATTAATTATTGATGAGAATTTATAAGTGTACACATTGTTAAGATAATTAGGGACATAATCCCTAGTTATCTCCATCATATCAATCATATTGTAATTAAATCATATAATTAGGATAATTAGATCAATTATCATGATTAGCATATCCTTAGGATAGCCTAGATTGATTCTGTATAATTGTATATATAGTGTATACTTGGCATGAAATAAACTCATGAGATTAATTTTCTTCATGGTATCAAGAGCCACAAAATAACTCCCCAATTTTTTTGCCCTAGTCTTCTCGTTGGCCGCCCCTCTCTTAACCTGCCCGAAAACCACTTTGGTGTGTCAAAACCCTAAGCTGAAACCACCTTCTTTTCTGCCTCATCCTAATCCTAACCATAATCTTAGAACAAACCCTAGCCGGAAATTACCCTCCCACCAATTAGTAATTTCGGCCCTCTACAAACAAACCGCTAATTAGGGTTCTTCATCTCCCTTATTCTACACTCCAAATTAATTCTTTTCTACACCTTTTTCTTGTATTTTCTTGGGCAATAATGGCTGACAAACAAAAATTCCATTCCGCTCTTACCGTAAACAACGTCAAGAATTTTATTCCTATTACCCTTGAGATGGAAAAAAGGCAATGTTCTTCTTAGGCGAAGTTGTTTAAAATCCGTTGTCGAGCATACGAGGTTATAGACCATATTATTCCTTCTAAGTCTTCATCGGAGTCCACCGTTGTTGATCCAAATTTATGGTCTCATTTAGATGCTATTGTCCTTCAATGGATTTATGGCACAATCTCCAATGACCTTTTGAACACCATTTTGGAACCAGACTCTACGGCTCAATGGGCTTGGGAACGTTTACAAAATATTTTTCAAGATAATAAAACTTCTCGGGCGGTATATCTTGAAAACCAATTCACCAATGTAAAATTGGATGATTTTTCAAACGTCTCCACATATTTTCAAAAGTTGAAAATGTTTGCCGATCAACTTTAAAATATTGGTGCGCTGGTAACAAATCAAAGGTTAGTTCTCCAATTGATTGTGGGATTGAATGAACAATTTGATGGTGTTGCTACGCTCATTCAACAAATCAATCTCTTACCACCATTCTATGAGGCTCGGTCGAGATTGATTCTAGAAGAAACCCAAAAATAAAAATAGGTGACGGGGGCGGCAGCGAATGCCGGCACCGCTCTTATTTTTACCAACACGTATAATGATGATTTTGGCACTCAAAATTCTAGTTCTGGTAGTGGTTCAAACCGATCGAATAATGGATAAAAGGGGGGGTCAAAATCGTAACAATAACAAAGTAAAAAATAATGGTGGAAAGGAGCGGGGTCGGGGTGGAGGACAGGCCGCCGGTGGTGGCAACAACCGCGGCCAGCAGGGTCAAAATAGACTCTACTAGCAGCAGCCCAGCCAGCCGGTCGACGGGCAGTGGGGGCAGTACCCACCGTGGGCCTGGCAGCCGCAACAGTGGGCTGCCCCACCTGCCCGTATCCCATGGCTCAGTGGGCCAGGCCTTCTCCCGCCTCTAGACAGCCCGGGGTTCTTGGCTCTCGTCCGCAACAAGCTTTTGCAACCCACGGATCATCTTCCGCAGGTTATGCTCCCACGAATATTGAACAAGCCATGGACAACATGAATCTAACTGTTCCCGATAATTCGTTGTACATGGACACTGGGGCAACGTCACACATGATGACATCTCAAGGTAATCTCTCGTCTTATTTTAATATGAGCTGAAATAAAAATATTGTTGTTGGCAGTGGGCATGAAATTCCAATTCGGGGTATTGGCCATTTAAATTTTTCCCCTCCTCACCCACCTTTACATTTGAAAAATGTCCTATATGCACCCAAACTAATTAAAAACTTGGTATTTGTACGTCGTTTTACTACTGACAACAATGTTTATGTTAATTTTGATCCGTTCATTTTTTTTGTGAAGGATTTTTATATGGGGATGTCACTAATGAGATGTAATAGTATTGGGGACTTGTATCCCATAACCACCGCTACCAATAACCAAGCCACCAATCCATCAACCTTTGCAGCTATTTTTCCTATTTTATGGCATAACCGGCTGGGACACCCGGGAGCACCAATGTTCAATGTTCTTAGAAATAATAATTTTGTTGCTTGTAACAAACGTATGAACTCTTCTGTTTGCCAGGCTTGTGTATTTAGGAAGCATGTTAAACTTTCTTTTTCATTATCCACTTCAAAATGCTTATGCCATTTGATCTTATACATTGTGATTTGTGGACATCCCCGATTTTACGTTCAGCAGGTCATAAATATTATATACTTATGGACTTTTCCCTTAGGATAGAAATTGTAGGTCTTCACCGTTTTTAAACAATTTAGTATTTTTATCAAAGCTCAATTTGAGAAATCCATTAAAAGTTTTCAATGTGACAATGGGAGGGGCTTCATAAATGCCCAATTTAAAGAATTTTATCACCAAAATAGAATATACTTTCATCTTTCATGTCCACATACTTCTCCTCAAAATGGGAAAGTCAAAAAAAAAAATCGAACAATCAACAATATAATCCACACACTTCTTGTGCATTCGTCCACACCATCGGTCTTTTGGCATCATGCTCTTAAAATGACCACATATCTTTTAAACATTCTTCTTAGCAAACTACTCTCAAACATATCACCTACACAAATGTTGTACCATCGTCTTCCTTCTTATACACATTTGAGGGTTTTTTTGGGTGTTTGTGTTATTTCTTGTGTCAGTCTACAACCATTAACAAACTTCAAGCTCGTTCCACTCCTTGTGTCTTTTTGGGATACCCACAAAATTATAGGGGATATAAGTGTTATGATACGATGAATGGGAAAATTATCATCTCTCATCACGTTGTTTTTTATTAGTTCACATTCCCGTTTGCTAAATCTCACGTGGCATCCCTAACTTCATACGAATTTTTGGACGATTGAATACATCAAATTTTACATCACCATCTCAATACCCACACGCATACTGAACCAACCCAAAAAACATCACCAATTATATCATCCTATCAACGAAATGGGACTGGGCTAGTCCGAATTGAGAAGCCCACTGTCTTCTCCTCTTCGGCCTCGACCCAGTCCACGTTACGTGACTGTCATGCCCACAAGAGGGAGCCCACTGCTCCCTCATCCGTGTCCCCAACCAGGACAATATGCCCAGCTCTCCTGGCCCAAAATCTTAACCCCCTCGGCCCAATTCCCAAACCATAAACCCATTATCCCAGGCTTCGGTTTTGGCCCAACATCGGACCTCCTTTCATCCCAATTCACAAATCGAAAGTCCATTGCCCCAGTCTTCGGTCTTAGCCCAACCTCAGACCATTGAAACTCGTGGCATGCACATAATTTTTTGGCCCAAGCGCCAGTTTAACCTAACATCTTCGGTCCAACCATCACCTCTTCCCAAAAATCCCAAAACGACCCTATCAGACCCGAATTGGAACGCTGCCATGTTAGACGAAATTGATGCTCTTATTAAAAATAAGACGTGGGAGCTAGTGCCCCATCCATCTAATGTGAACATAATACAATCTATGTGGGTTTTCTGTCATAAAAAGAATTTTGATGGCTCTTTTGCGAGACACAAAGCTCGTCTTGTTGGTAATGGCACGTCTCAGCAGGTTGACGTGGATTGCGGTGAAACATTCAGTCCGGTAGTTAAGCCAGCAACTATCAGGACCGTTCTTAGTCTGTCTCTGTCAAAATAATGGTTCATTCATCAATTGGACGTTAAGAAATGTTTTTTACATAGTCACATACATGAAACAGTTTACATGCACCAGTCTTTGGTTTTTCGAGATCTTACACATCTGGATTATGTTTTCCTGTTGAAAAAATTATTATATGGTATGAAAAATGCTCCCAGAGCGTGGTATAACAGGTTTGCAGGGTTTGTATCCACAATCGGGGTTCTCACACAGCAAGTACGATCGTTCTTTGTTCATTTATAAGAAGGGAAATGACATGACATATATTCTTCTCTGTGTGGATGACATCATTCTCACAGCATCGTCTGAGTCACTTTGCCAACCTATTATGTCCTTCCTTGCCTCGGAATTTGCTATGAAGGATTTGGGCCCTTTAAACTATTTTGTGGGCATTGATGTAACTCAATATGCAGGTGGTCTGTTTCTCTGTCAAAAGAAATACACCGAGGAAATCATTGAAAATGCCAGTATGTCCTCATGCAAACCGTCACATACGCCGGTTGATACAAATGTGAAATTGAGTAACTCTACATGTACTCTATACAGTGACCCAACACATTACCGCAACTTAGTAGGGACATTGCAATATCTCACCTTCATGAGACCCGATATCACCTATGCAGTTCAACAAATTTATTTACATATGCATGATCCGAATGAAGAATATATGGGGGCTCTTAAATGAATTATGCGGTATGTTAATGGTACTTTTGATTTTGGGTTGCATCTGTATAAGTCCATAATTTCTGGACTCACATCTTATACATATGCTGATTGGGGTGGCTGCCTGGACACACGGCATTCCACCCCTGGTTATTGTGTATTCCTAGGAGACAACATCATTTCAAGGTCGTCGAAACGCCAACCGACACTATCTCGATCAAGTGCTGAAGTAGAATATCGAGGGGTAAACTAATGTGGTCTCCGAATCATGTTGGCTCCGTAATTCTCCAATCGAAAAAGCAATTGTGGTTTATCGTGATAATGTGAGTGCGATATATTTATCAGGTAATCATGTTCAGCATCAACGCACAAAACACATAGAAATGGATATATTGTTTGTCCGTGAAAAGGTTGCACGTGGACAATCACGTGTTCTCCATGTACTATCCCGTTATCAGATTGCTGATATTTTCACCAAAGGTCTTCCGCGCGTACTGTTTGATGATTTCAGGGACAATCTCAACATACGAGAACCTCCCACTAAGACTGCGGGGGACTGTTAAGATAATTAGGGATATATTGATTATGTATGATTATATATATATATATTGTATACTTGGCATGAAATAAACTCATGGGATTAATTTCCTTCACACATGTTTAATTGCTTTAGGTAAATTTTTAATTTGATTGCATGGATTTGTATTAATAATTATATATTTTAAATTATACTCTTGCTCTAATACATGGTGAGTGAGAATTTATATAACATACTCCATTTGAGTTTGAAATTGAGACTTATTAATTATTATTTTAGATAATCACAAAAAAAAACTGATGTAATATAGTAGAATATTAGAGAGAATAATTTAAAATGTGTAACTTAAATAGATAAAATAAAATGAGTTTCCCTATAAATATATCACTTCCATTAACATTTTGACTTAATTGGATGAAAATTGGCTTAAAAAGTCTATTACTCGCTCAATACCTTCTTAATCCATTTGAAAACTGGATACACAAATAATCGAAATATCCATAATGACATTTATACAACTAAAATTAAAATTATGAATTGTTGATAAAAACTTTTGTATTTATTTTTAGTCTAAGTTCTATGTTTTTCATTTAATTTTTTATATTTCATAAAACATAGATGAAAACAAGTGTAGTCAACATGATTAAATTTTATTTAAATTAATAAAAAAAATGGCAGTCCGGTGCACTAAGCTCCCGCTATGTGCGGGGTTCGGGGAAGGGCTGGACCACAAGGGTCTATTGTACGCAACCGTACCTTACTTTCTGCATGAGGCTGTTTCCACGTGCCCTTCTCCGAACCCCGCGCATAGCAAAAACTTAGTGCATCGGGCTGCCTTTTTTTTATTGATTTAAACAAAAAATTAAATCAATATTAATATTAAAACCTCATGCTAAATGACTTATTGCAGCTAGATATTTAATACAAACCAATGCTCTCTCACACTAGAAGTTATTATCATTACGTCTCGTGTTAATTTTCAAAATATATCTCACCTTAGGCATAAACACAAAGAATTATAATTAAATTTTGAAAACTAGAAGCTTTACAACTTACTTTTAGTCCATTAATCCTCCTCGTATCATCATCATGTGTTTTTAAAAATTTAACAAGAGAAAATAATTTAAACTCGTGATACTTTATAGACTTTTCACATGAAACATTTTATCACTGAATTAAGTTCAATCAATATTGACAAAAATAAATATTCTCAAACCATTTCCCTGTGAAAGAAAGTCTCTCAAAACATCAAATTCATTGAATGGAAAATATCTAAATTAAGCGATAGTATGGTAGGATGCATTACAAAAAATAATGCATGAATTAATTTTTTGTATTATTATTTTTTTGTTTGATATTCTTTTTAAATTCATATATAATTAATATAAGCATTAGTTATACATCATATTTGATATTATTCTATACATAATTAATACATAGCAAATCATGATATTAACATGTTATTTCTAATACACCAAATCATACCGTGGATAATAAATAATCTCTGTATAATTAATACCAGCATAACTAAGCCCAACATTACTAATAACATCATTACTAATATACTCAATTCAACATTATAATACTTCTTCCGTTTACTTTTACTTGTCCATTGTACTAAAAATAAATTTTCATTTTTATTTGTCGACTTTAGCATATCAAGAGAAAAACAAATTTTCTTTTCTTGTTTTATCCTTAATATTAATTACCTATTTCTCATTTTTTTCTAAATCTATTAAAATTATATACCAATTAATATGCGTATTACAGTATAATATATATTTTATTTATTAGTTTTTAAGGGCGTGCAAAGTCAAAAGTGGATAAGTATAAGTGAAAGAGGGAGTAGATTCTAACAAACGACCCCTAAAGAACAAAGGGCAATTTTGTAAAATCATGTAGAATTTCAAGTTTTTTCTTTATCTAAAACCAAAGAGTATGAAAAGTCCTCTTCCTTTCTCTCTCTCTCTTCGTTCCTAAGCCACTCTTCCTTCTCTCAGATCCACAGCTCCAACGAATTTTTCATCGCAATGCCATTAAAACCTCTCTATACTCTCTTTACAATGTCGTAAATTCGCACTTCTGAAGGTACTAGAACATTCTAGAAGAGTCGACATATATATATATATATATATATATATATACACCGTTAATTTCCTGTGTCGGCCGTACGGACGGAGTAGTGTGAATGGGGGGAGTACCGTCAACGCCGAGGTTCAACGGTGGTGCAAGGCCGAAGGACTCGGCGGAGTATCTAATTGGAGCATTTATTGGAGAGAAATCGTTTTCACTTGCTTCTGATTACTGGCAGAAGCTTCTAGAACTTCCTCTTAATCTCCATTGGTCTTCTGATCGTGTTCATCAAGCTTGCCTCCTCTTTGGTAACCTAACTATCTCTATTTTTTACTTTACACGCCTTTTTTCTGTCTTAAATTGCTCATTTCATTGATAATTTATCGAATTTTGTGTAGTTAAATTGTAAAGTTAGCTCATAGTATATATTAGGTTCTGTTAATTGGTGCCGACGAGTATTTGAAATGTCGTGTAGAAACTGTTACTTCCTCTCTCCGTCCGAATTTATGTGATACTTTTCGCTTTTCGAGAGTAAATTTGATGGAATTTTGAAGCTAAATTGGATTAGATTAATTCAAATTTTTTATATTTGAAAACTACATAAAAAGTACTATACCTACCGGTGGAAAAAATACATGTTAAAATGTTGGTCAAAATTCATGCAGTTTGAATAGGGGGAGTGAAAAGTATCACATTAATTGGGACAGATGGAGTATTGATTATTCTAGTTGATGATTAGAAGAGACTAGAATATTCACATGTTTGGTTGAGTTGCTGAGCAGCTTCCGTGGTAGTGTGCTAGTTAATAAGGTGCATTGATGTAGATTGGGGAAAATGAGTGAATTGTGGCTATCACGGTTGTTGAGGTATTTTGTTAGGTTTGAAAAATTCTAAATCCATAGAAATGGAAAAGGAAAAAAATCACAGTGTACATGTGATTTGTAACACTGTTTTTCGAATTTGCACGGCTCCTCATTTGTCTCGTTAGCTGGATGTTATTGTTTTGTGTTCCAAAGTGCAGTTCAGAACATAAATGGTATAGATATCGAGTAAAATGAGTAAATTTGGCTCATACAGAAATGTGATTTTTGCAGACTATTTGGTCTGTGGTTGTTGGCTCCTTTTAACAATTTGGCGAAGGTTTAGTGTCTATACTAGTTGTTGTTTTGGTAGTTAGGTCTGAAGCGATCCATTAAATTTGCCACCTGATGGAGTTCTACACTGAATATTCTTGTATTCCCGCATACTCTATTTAATGTGGAAACTAGCCTAGTTGTCTCTCTATCCTAAAACTAGAAGGTCACAATGATGTTCCCAGTTTAAGAAAAAACTAAGGTCACAATGTCAGATGTCAAAAGGAAAATGTTCTATGCCATTGATCCCCTCAGATAATCTTTTAGAACATTTTAAATGCAATAGTATGTTGGTTCCGAGATTTTGGTCCATTTGCGCTTCCCAAGAGCGGGAGAAAGAATTCTCTAACGAAGATTTTCAAATGGATTATGGTGTCTGTTTGAAATGGAAAAAATTGCAACTTATAGTAATTTCCCAGTCTAAATTTCCTTCAAAAAGTGAATCATTATATCTCCGATTGAAGAGCAAAAATCTGCTAAATTGACACTTGTAGAATTTAAATAGACTGAAATTTTCTGGGAGATGGAATAATTTAAAGCTTTGTTTAATTATTGTTCGAATTTTGCGGAATACTGTGCAGTTTAATTTGAATGTGGAGTATAATATATCAGATATATATACTGGTAAATCTTAGAAAGATGAATGTTTTCCATGAGCTACAAGTGGATCAACATAAAATTTTGAAGGGGACAAATGTTAATGGGTGTACTTGCTGGTGTTCCTAGAACCGACCTTCTTTTGATATTGACTTCGAACTATTTTCAAAGTAACATAGATGACCAAAGAAAGTGTTTACTCTCTGGTGTTGGACAAACTTTGGCGTGCGTTGTGGATCTGTCTGGAAAACAATCGCTAATGGCATGGAATAAAGGATCTGACTCTAGGGAGGAAATTCAAAAGAAAAAATAGGAGATATGGGAAGTAGCATCTCTAGGCGGTCATGTGGACCTATGTTGCTCGGACTGTTCACTTTCGGTGCTGCATCCGTGTTGACACGATATGGGTGTGGGTGTGGGATCCGTACCCGATCTGATGGGTACTTTGACCAAATTTATGTAGAAATTCCGGACAAGTTCAATGATTTCTTTAATCAAAACAAAAGCTAATGTGAAATTGTAGAAAATGGAATACCTTGTATATAGAAATTTCTATGTCACTCCTTTTCCTTTTATCTCCTTCCGGTATTTTCCTCTTGATCAATATTTTCTCTTCAAGTTTTTCACATAATATCTCATATTTAGGTTTTTAACTCTATTTTGTAGATATTTGAATTTTTTTACCAGAATCCCATACTTGTATCCATACCTGGATCTGTATCCCCGAATTTCAAAATTTAGATCATGAAGGGTCGGACCTCTAGATCCACACATGAATCGGACACCCACACCCGAGTCCGTGCAACTTAGATGTGGACAATATAGAGAGAGGAACCAGAGGGCATTTGATGGAATGGGGAACTCTTTTGAACATATTAGAGGAACTTTGTTCTTTTTTATGTTTATTGAGCACTTCTGGTATCCTAATTATACAGATGATTGGGTGCGTTTTGTAGAGAACCATGTCTTTTCGCAAGGTTCTCTATTTAGTCTGCATCTTGTTGTGGGGTTTCCCCATCTTTGTAATAATTATTTTTTGATAACCATCTTT
Source organism: Anisodus acutangulus (assembly GCA_029783415.1). Classification (NCBI taxonomy): domain Eukaryota; kingdom Viridiplantae; phylum Streptophyta; class Magnoliopsida; order Solanales; family Solanaceae; genus Anisodus; species Anisodus acutangulus. The sequence continues at coordinate 7,850,303 of CM056500.1, forward strand.
TTAGTAAAAAATTTACCTTTGTTAGGAAAAAAAAGGCGGCACAAAAGGGTCTTGCATCAAGCTTCTGCGGTACCTCAGCTAAGACCATTTGTGTGGTGATGTAGCTAGAACATGGACTGACTAGAAATGCATTTGATTTCTGTTACATTTAAACTGACAGTATATTTGGAACTACAACAACAACATACCCAATGTAATCCCACAAGTGGGGTCGGGGAGGGTAGAGTGTACGCAGACCTTACCTCTACCTTGAGAGGTAGAGTGGCTGTTTCTGAAAGACCCCCGGCTCAAGTGAAAGCATGACCAAAAAAAGAAGGTGTGGCGTCGCCCGGTAGTATATCTGGAATTCTTGCGTAATAATTAATAGAACAGGGGAGAGAAAAAAATGAGAATTGATATAGGATAGAAGTACAAAAGTAGGAGAAGTTTTCCTATAGTGTATAGGAGTATAGACAAAATTGAAGATCAACTACAGTTCAAGCACCTAGGTTAAATTACTATGGAACACATAAATTCTCCCCTCCGGAGTTATTATTGAAACAAGAACTTCTACTCAAGTTGAGCAGATTCATGCTAATTGCCTAATTATTTAAGTTGTTATATCTTTTTCTTATTGAAGAGTAGAGCGAAAATTAGGTAATGCTACTTGCGCCTCAAGTTATGGAGAGTGTTAATGCCAATGTTGTGCAAGTAAAATTTATATCTTTTTCTTATTGAAGAGTAGAGCGAAAATTAGGTAATGCTACTTGCGCCTCAAGTTATGGAGAGTGTTAATGCCAATGTTGTGCAAGTAAAATTGTACTCTCTTTTCTGCGTTCTTCTGCTTCGTTATTATGCGAAGGCCTTCTTTGGGGAAAATGAACTTAGTACTAATTTCCATGTAACATGATTTAAGGCTAAGATTTTTTTTCCTGATAAAGTGATACAAGCATGAAAGAATTAGGTAAAGTAGAGGGTGAAACATGGTACTACTTCTACTTTTCATGTTTTTATGCCTCGTTCTATGTGTTGTTAGTATTTTCTTGCTGATATATAGTTATTAGTTATAACGACATAGCTGCAGTGGTTGTAAGATGTCACTCTTACATCTATTATGACATATTGGTGGGCTGTTGCACTATCCATATAAACTCTTTATCCGACCCTCCTATTGTATCTTTCTTTCTATAACTTCCTTGTTTACTTTTCTGGAACCAATTCTTGCTCATGAATGGGAAGAATTTGTTTCTGACATTTATTCCATCTCCTTTTCTCTTTTGGGGGGGATGATGAGCTCACTTGTATGATCTCTTCTAATACCATCTGTGTTTCTTGCAGCTCAGAACAACTGTTACACAAGGCATCTTGCCAAAATTTTAATTCACCTGTCCTGGTGCTTGCAAGAGTGTGTTTCTACTTCCGATGCATCTTCATCAGCTTGTGTGAAAGCTCTCAATGCAGTGTACGTCTCATCTGTTTTTCTGAAGCACTTCATTGAGAATGCCAAAACTGACAACTTTGAAGATATATACATGTCTCTGAATGAAAGTGAGGAAATTCCAAGTAATGTCCCGAAAGGTAATGCATTCATAAGTTGTTTTTTCATTTTTGTTTAGTGGGTGTAAGGTAGATTTAATTGTATCCTCGCTTCTTAACATCATTTTCACAGTTCAGAACAATGTGTAGTCTAATTTATGAAAAACTTGAACGATTGTCTCCAATTGTACTACAGTCACTTCTGGACACACATTAAGGTAAATTAAGAAATATTCTGTTACTTATTTATGGATGAAATTGAGCAATCGTTTGTAATGACCAAGTGATTCTTTGATATTCTAATTCATATCTCTTGTAGCGCTGATTTATGTGAGATATCTTTCACAAGTTGTTGAAATTGAGCCATACCTTTATAATGACCGACAGATTCTTTTAGATTTTAACTTGTATCACTTATAGAGCTTTGAGCCGAGGGTGTCCCGGAAACAGCCGCTCTACCTACCAAGGTGGAGATAAGGTCTATGTATACTCTACCCTCCCCATACCCCACAGTGTGGGATTTCACTGGGTATGTTGTTGTTGTTGTTGTATCACTTATAGAGCTTATTGCAGTGGGATAGCTTTCGCCTTTCATAAGTTGTTCTTTTGCAGATTTGGTCTTATTGGGTCCGCAACATGTGGGAATCTATGTTGTTTAACCTTCTCACTTATTTCTTATCTTTATGTTCAGATGTCTGGGAGTCCAAGTCCATTACTTCCTAACTCTTACTACCATTTCCTCTTTCATTTTCTTTTACAGAACAGAGTATTGAGCATCTTGTTGTGAATAGTGTGCTTAATTTCCTTGGCAGAGTAGATGTAAGGTATGGTGAGCTTTTTGCAATAAATATCTTATACATGGCTTGTCAGTTGCGTGCCTAATACTCTGGTTTTTCTGACAGCTCGGAAACATATCTTCTACACTGCGAGTTGCTTAATTTCATGCTCGTTGCATTATCAACTCAGCTTCTCTCTGGGCCATCACTTGGAGCCGACGACATTCATCCTTTCTTTGATGCAGCAATGGCTCAGGTCATCATTGGTTTCTCTCAGTAGATATCTCTGAAAACTATTGAAATGTTCTCAATTTGCTGCCAAATTCCTTGGGAAGTCATGAGCCGCTTCTGAATGTATATTTTTGTCTGCAGCCAACTTCTTTGGTTAATCTGGCTATTCGCAAGCTGCTGCTTAGCTACATCACACGGCCACATTTCCCTTTGAAGGCTTCGTCTTATTATATATTTTCTGAAGGATATCAGCCTGGAGTTCTACAGAGAGTTGGCTCTGTTGCGGGTAGGACCCCCCCCCCCTCCCTACACACCCCACCCCGTTTCTGTAGTGTGTAGCTTATCTCCTCCCTTCCTTTTAACCACGTCCATTCCTCTTATAGCATTTAGTATATATATATTATGAAAGTGTAGAAATCTACATTTATATGATCTTCATATTTACTTGCTTAGCACAAGTTTGGCTTCTATTCAGCTATTTATTGCCGCATCTCCAAATGTCCATTCTATAAAAAAATTTATTCTTGTTCCTTTGCTCATGTATGCAGCATTTTGTTGTCAGAAGATGATCTTAGAATTGTTGAATCTTTCCATTCCCAATTTATTCACTTATTTTGCCTCTTGTTTAGTCACTGTGCTGTCCTATCATTCTCATTAAAACTTCTGCCTTTTCCATTGACTTGCAGCAAATCTCGTGCTACTGCCATTGAATTTCTTTGCCAGTTCAAGTAATGAAGCTTCCAGAAGCCCATTGGCAGACAGCAGTCTTAATATTTTACTCATCCTTGTTCATTACCGCAAGTGTCTTGGCGTGGACCATTTGAAAGATAAACTTGACTATAGTAGTCCAGATTCGCTACCAAAGGAAGAGTCCTTCTTTGAGAATCCTTACTGCAAGGCCCTTGAGAATGCTCGGGATATTGAATGTTAGAATGATTCTTTTTTTGTTCTGGTGTCCCTTTTGCTACTCATGAATTTTATTCATGATTCTAAGCTTCTTTGTGTTCTCTCAAGCAGTTGATCGTGTTGATGTTGAGGGGAATGCACCTAGTGGTCCGGTTGTGAGATTACCCTTTGCTTCTCTTTTCGATACCCTTGGCATGTAAGTGTTAATCTATCTCACTTGTTGATCTAAGGTGACAACTAAAAGTTGGCTACAATAGTAGCTCCCATTTTGTAATGAAAATTGGCTATGCATGAGGAGTTTATTTGTGACCTTTTACATCCCCGTGGTGAAGATGTTTTATCATTTGGCTTTTAGTCAATCCTTTTGGTGTATTCATAGTGAAATACCCTTAAAACTACTTCCACATTTTGATCTTTTTTTTTTTACAAGGTGCAATTTTATAAATTTATCAGCATACCTTTATGCTGGTATAATGGTATGAACAATTGAGTAGCACAAAAATAGTCTCACAGATTATGCAGAGAACTAATAAAGTCGATATGACCTCTGCATTGTAACAATCATATACATCTGCCATACTGGTCCAAAAAGTAAGTGAAGAAATACAATAAAAAAAAAAGACTAGACATTGTCCTTCTTGTCTTCAAAATTTTTTGAGTTCCTCTCTTTTCATATTATCCACCAAATTGTCGCTGGTATTGCATTCCAAATTCTTGAATGTATGTGAAGAAATACAATAAAAAAATAAGACTAGACATTGTCCTTCTTGTCTTCAAAATTTTTTGAGTTCCTCTCTTTTCATATTATCCACCAAATTGTCGCTGGTATTGCATTCCAAACTGTTGAATGTATACCCCTCAAACCTCTTTTAGGCCAATCTTGTAGAAGCTCCAATGTGGCTCTTGGCATTGTCCACTCTAAACCCAAAATGTTGAAAAGCATATCCTGAAGCTGTGCAGTAATTTTTTCAATGCAAAAAAAAAGATTTGTGGCTTCTGGCTTCTCTTCACAAAAGGAGGGATCTACACAAATGATCAGCCCTCTTCGTTGCAAATTTGTCTGTGTTAAACATGCATTTTGCCTACTTCCACGTTATGATCTGATAGCATGGAATATGTGTATTTGTATATTTGATGATACAATTGTTCACATACATTATTTGGCTCTGGTAATGAGTAAGTGGGCTTGCAACTATGTTTCCAGGTGCTTGGCTGATGAGACTTCTGTACTTCTGCTTTATTCACTCGTTCACGGCAATTCAGATTTTCTTGAGTATGTGTTGGTGCGGACTGATCTGGATACACTGGTAAGAATTGATGGTTTATGTTATATTTTTATTTCTTGACTGAATAATGGCTGTTGCTTGTGGATATCATTCCCACCAATCACTGTGTAAGGAAATCAAGACATGATGGTTAAGGAGAGTATTTAGCAATAAAAGTGTAGCTAGATGAAGTTTGATCTCTTGCAACTGCTTGCTCTACAAGTTGCTGTATTTATGGATTTGAGGTCTTAACAATAGTAATTGGGACTATGATCCTTGGTTATCCATTAGCAGATACTGAACTTTTTCTACCGTATTTTTCTTATTTAGTTTCTAACTGTTCTTTTTGAGAATTTCACTTTCCAACTTTCTCGTGTTGGTAACTATAATTTCTTGCCTCTGAACTTGGACTCTACTTTGGTTTTCCCCTTTGGTTACAACTTAGATTCTTACTGTCTGTTTGAATAAATCAACAGTTGATGCCTTTGCTCGAAACACTTTATAATGCACCAAGGAGGACTTCCAATCAGATATATATGGTGCTGATTATCCTTCTTATACTTGGCCAAGATTCCTCGTTCAATGCCAGCATTCATAAACTGGTAAGTAAAGAATATCTCTGGCTTTTGGATATGTAAGCCATGGACTACATTGATTCCACATCTTTCTGCAGGTGCTTCCCAGTGTTCCATGGTACCAAGAGCGGGTTCTTCATCAGACCTCTCTTGGTTCTCTTATGGTCATAATTTTGACGAGGACAGTGAAATACAACCTGTCTAAGTTGCGGGTATGATATAAAAAAGTCTTTTGGTTCATTATTGCAGTTTCTTATTTCGTGCTCTTCCTCTCTCTCTCTTTCTCCCTCTCTCTCTGCTGTTCTTATCTCTTTTTTCTCTCCTGGCAGTTCCACCATATATTTGTTTTACCAGAAGAAAATCTTAACTGTTACTTATATCCTCATCAGAATATACTGTAATGAGGCAGTATTTTTAGTGATCTACTGATACATCAACTTGAATTGTTATAATGTGCAATTGGGTAGAGCAATGCAACTAACATGGAATGGACCCTTGACTTCTGTCTTAGCATGGGGTACATAGTTAAAGTTGCTCCTCTTTACAAATAAAGTTTCTCCTATGATTTGTAATTTGTTGATGTTACATGATAAAGTTGATCAAATCATGAAATCTGACTTCAAGCATGTGTTTTCTGATGCATTCAACAGGATGTTTACCTTCATACAAATTGCCTTGCAACTTTAGCAAATATGGCACCTCATGTCCATCGCCTAAGTGGATATGCATCACAACGTTTAGTCAGCCTATTTGACATGCTTGCACGCAAGTAAGTTTATTGTACCTTGTGTACTAGTGAGTTTAGGCTCTTCTGGTTGATTGATTGTTATTTGAGCTTGATCTACAATTTAGGTACAACAAATTGGCAGAGATGAAAAATGATAAGATGCATGTGGCCAATGGTGAATCAAAGGAAGGAGATAGTCTCCAAGATAGTCTCCAAGAAGACATGGTACGTCGCACTTGTCCTTCAGCATCATTCACTTTCTTTATTAATTGCACTCATCTAGCATAATTGGTAATTGATAGCATCAAAGTTCTTCAAATATTTTTGCAGGAAGCTGAGCTACATATTTATACCGACTTCTTAAGAATTGTTCTTGAGATATTTAATGCAATTCTGACCTATTCCTTGCCGCGTAATCCTGAGGTATCAGTACTTTCAATCTTCTATAGTTGTTTGTTCATGAGGATTATTTGCTCGTTGCAGCTTTTATTAATTGCAATCCAAAATTGGCAGGTTGTTTACGCAATAATGCACAGGCAGGAAGTCTTTCAGCCATTCAAAAGTCATCCACGATTCAATGAACTGCTTGACAACATATTTATGGTGTGCTTATTCATTTGTGCATTTGCAGTACATATGTTTTTTAAAAGGAGTTCCCTGAAAGTGGGACTTACTTTCTACTCACTGTAAACAGTTCGGTAGTGTAGTCTGGAAGGCATTATGATTTTGTGATGTTATTTCAAGGTTTTGGACTTCTTCAACAGTCGCATGGATGCCCAAAAGATGGAGGGGGAATGGTCTGTAGAGAAAGTACTGCAAGTGATTATTGTAAATTGCCGATCTTGGAGAGTCGACGGACTAAAGGTAGAATGCAAATCCATCTAGTAGTTATGCCAACTTATGATGAATTGATTGTATCTGATGATCATATTCTGACATACATTTTGTTGGGATCAGATGTTTACCCAGTTGCGTTTCACATATGAACAAGAGAGTCATCCTGAGGAGTTCTTCATTCCATATGTGTGGCAGCTGGTGTTGTCTCGAAGGTTGGTTTATATAGTAAAACACATGCTCTTTGTTAGAGTATCCTTTAATGCCATGTGCTTTTCCAAGTTTTATATCTTTGTTTTTCTCAATGATACGTTTTGAAACGTGTCATAATCTACCATTTGTTGATTGAATCTTGTACCATGCAAGTGGAATCATTCTGTTATACCTATTTCATTTGTGGTGGTGGATGCATATTTTTCCAATCTGTAAATTCATTTCTTTTCTTTGTTTTCCGCAGTGGTCTCAACTTTTGTCCTAGCAGCATAAATCTTTTCCCGGTTGACCTTCCTCTCCAAGTGAGTATGCTTGCTTTCTGTTCTTGATTCGACCCATTTATATATGGTCTATGGTTGGGTTGGGAGATTTTGATGGATGTCAGGATATTTTCTTGACCAAGTTAGAAGGTTTTCTTTAATACAATTTGCTTTTTGTCTGAATTAATATGGTTTGTTGAGCCTGGATTTACGTGCAATGGCTGGCTTTCTGTGTTTATTGTCTTTTCTTTGTAGTTCCAAGTCTCTCTCTCTCTCTCTGTTTGTAGTTGTTAATCTACCTGCCAAAGCCAACTCCTGTATGCTTTCCTGCTCTTAGACACTGTCAATGAGTAGGGGTGGCAAACGGGCGGGTCGCGTCGGATATGGGCGGGTTGAAAATGGGTTAAACAAAAACGGATCAACTACCCGATCTGTCCATATTTAACACGGATAAAAAAATGAGTTAACCCGATGGATAATATGGATATCCATATTATCTAAAGTTACTTTAAAGATGTTGGCTTCATGTAAGCTAATATGGAGAAAATTAATTTACCTTCTTGTCCACAATCCAATCTCTATTACATAGATGTACCTCAACATTTATAGGAAGAATAGAACTTCGAAGTTTTTCAATGACACGACCTTCAAGAAATCATTTTTCAAAAAATCCCACCCAAGCCCCACCATTGCCGCCCCATTGCACCCACCCTCCACCACCCACTCCCCAACCAAATCCAACCCCCACCCTTGAATGTACTTCATCTTCACTCTTCCCTATCCCACACCACCACCCATCCCACATCTCCGCCCCACTCAAACCCCCCCCCCCCAAACCACAATCCACAATCCACTACCCATCCCACACCAAATTTAATCACGCAAATTTCTCATTCTTTACAAGTTTTTATAAAAGTAAAATAAAATATATGAAGTAAAAAATTTGGGGAGGGGTAGGGATGCGTGGTGGTGGTGGATGGTGTAGAAAACCAAAATAAAAAATTTCAAGAAAAATTAATTTTTTTGGAGGGGTATTGGGGTCGGGAGGTGTAAAAATCAAATAAAATTTCTTAACTTTTTTAAAGAAATATTTTTTTTGGAGTGGGGTGAGTGGTGCAGAATAAAAAATAAAAACTTAAATAAAACTGTTTTTGGAGGGGGGGGGGGGGGTTGGTGAAATGTCACTCGTGGGACTTGTTTTCCCTAATGTTATTAAGAAAGTCATTTTTCCTTATTTTAAGGAATTTGTTTTACTAAAGTTGTGGATTTTTTCATTTTACCCATTAAGTTGCCCATATTTTAAGTGGATAATATGGGTTGACCCATATTGGACCCATTTTAAATGGATTGGATATCCAACCCATTTTAAATGGATTGGGTCGGGCGGATATCCATATTTTTTACCCATTTTGCCGCCCCTATCAATGAGCATGATTAAAATTCCATGTCACATATACGGTCCCCCGTAAAATTTTATGTTTCTTCAGGATCCTTTTATGATACCTGCAGAGAGTTTGTTCAGCATTGCATTTCGAAATTACTAGTCTGGTCTCTTTTTAGTTTCATTCAAATTTACTTGACAAAATTAAACTACTTGACATTAATGTCGAGCATGATGTGTGTTCTGGAAGGGTTGAATGTTTTTACTGGTAACTAATTTCTGACTATCGTTGTATGAGGAATCATTCTCTGAATTGTTCCGTGTCTGAAACAGGATAATGTAGACGAGGATGCTGAAAAGCCTCAGAAAGGTGACATGAAAGGAAATGGGCTAAAGATAGAGGTACCAGTTTGACGGATTGTGATCCCAGAAGACTACGTTGTGTATATACATACATGTATCCATAGATATGTATTTTTTTCATTCTTTTCTGTTCATAGCTTAAGAGTAGAGTACTTTTATAATATTTATATACAGCTGAGTGAATTGAAGTATCACCAGTATAATTAAATAAGGGTATTGGTCAAGTTTTGGCTTTATGATATAGTTCTACATGGTAAAACAAACTCCCAATTTATCAATTTTGAAGATGCAACTACGGTATTTGCTTACGCTTTTGGTCAAGTGACCAATATGAAGTGCTTGTTGAAGAAAGCGGTTTTTTCGATTCTATTCAAAGAGCTGGTGGTTGTCAATGGTACAGTAGCCAGTATATTTTTTCTTCTACAGTGTATGAGAGATGCTGTAATAGTGATATAATATGATGAATGTGAGAAAAATGAAGTTTATCTTTTGCATTTTGCCGACCATTTTGGATGAACTGACCAGTTATACTGATGTTGAGTCAAGTAAATTGCAAGATCATTCCATTATGAAGATATGACTTGTGTAGTCGGCTTACTCATAAGTGAAGTTTCATCACGATGCAGCAACTGCAGTTGCTACTGAGGAGAAGTCATTCTCATAAAATCACGTTTATATCTTCCAGTGCTTCTTTAAAATGGTTCTCTTTCAGCTCGACAGGGAGTGCGCGTGCCGGAGCGGGCCTAACATGTCAAAATTCATGTTTGTTACATTGATATATAGAATAACTTAATTCATGTTTGCACAGCAGCATTATCACTTCATATGTTGCTTATAGTTGAATCACCAATGTATTCCGGACTATGTTTATGTCGCTTAAAATGTTTTTTTTTTGGTTTAGCATTTAGAATATTACTATTGACATGTCAAAATCCAAGTTCGGCTTGATGCTTTGTTAGGAGCATTGTATATTGTATTCATGTTAATTAGGTAACAAAGAGATGTCCTGAGATCTCTCCTTGCATGCTTCACCTGGTTTTTTCCTTGTGGCCAGTGGCTGCTAACGTTCTTGTCTACAGTGAAGATTAGGCGAATTATTGCTGCCAAAACAGCGTAAGCACGTATCTGGTGCTGCATAACAGTATACACATTTAACTTACTAATAATTGATTTTCACAAAATCGTATGTAAATATATGGAGTATATTTAAAATATTTTGAGAAACTAGACTTGAAGATTGCTGTTATCAGATAAATTATTAATTTAGACACTATTATTAGAACTTTACACAAGTTTTGCTTTTTATTTTTATAGTAACATGATGAAACTTTCTCAGATGTGAAAATTTTATTCCAATTTATTTGGCATTTAATTGGCACTGACGGTCTCACCTAACATCCTTAGTCTATCTGCCTATCCGCCTTTCAGGACACAAGTATAGTGTGGAGATATTCAACCATTAGAACCTTTAATAGTCTTCATTTCTCGACTCATAAAAGCGCAAGCACAGTTAAGAAAACTAAAATGAGAGACCAACAAATATGTGAATCAATTATTTGTTACATTGATATATTGTTTACATCAGATAAACTTAAAAAGACAAAATTAACTCTATATTAATCGATTTATATACTCAGACTTGGAAGAGTCCAGCTCCTTTAACATATTCAGTAAAAGCTAAAGCAACCAACCCCAACATAGCAAATCTTCCATTCCAGATCTCAGCATTAGCACTCATAATCCCACCAGATTTGGATTCAGCACCAACTCCTTGGAACAATGGGATAAGTGAAGCCAAAGTTAGCAAAGCACTTGTTCCCAAGAACCAAGAAAATCCACCACTTGATAACTGAGCAGATAAATCTCCACCGTTGGCTAGCTCTACACCCATGGCTGCTACAAATCCGATCATTGCTAGTCTACCGTTGATCCTCTCAGGTGCTGGACCGCTGAATGAGAACACGTCAAAGAAATTGGTGCTTGGCTTTGGCTGTTACATATATAGCGCGTTAGAAAAGAAATATTAAATTAATCTACACATCGATCAGAACACAACTTTTTGCATAATGAGAAATGGAGATCCTATAAAACTAGATAGAGTCATTTCAATTTTTTTTTAGAGTTAATTTAATATCCCGTACTTTCGGGTCATGGTTTGAATCGCTAGGCGTATGTAAATAGACCCGAGTATTGAAAGATTTTTGGTCATATTCACGTATGCAAATGAAGAGTCTAGTATATAAAAGGATAAAATTCCGAAATAATTTGAGATTTAACAAGTGTGACGACGGGGATTAATTATAATATTTAGTATGTTCCAAACGATGTTATGGACTAGTACTATATCGCACGGTTATGACATTGAGTATATGAAGATTTTATAAGTTATTAAGATTTAAGTGAATTGGGATCAAAAATTAATTATGGAGAAGTTTAATTGAAGTGGGAGACAAGATGTCCACATGGAATCACGGAGGAAGAGAAATTAAGTGACTAATCTACATACAATTGTGATAGGTGGCATCCTAAAAGGATGTAGAACGTGGGCTTGATTCCACCGCCCCACTCTAGCCTAAAACGACAAAGGGTATTAATTTAGCATTTAATATGTTGACAGCCACTCTGTCATTTTCGTTGGGGGGGAGCAAAATCTCTATTTGGGAGAATTGTACCTAAAAAGAATTAAAACAGTGCCCTACAAATCCTTTGGTTCATTTGGACAGTCAAGAAGTTGCTCACGTTGTAGTCCATTTTGTCCTTGGAAACTCTCGATCAGTTCTCATGGTTTGTAGGATAATACAAGATTTTTTAACAAGAATAAGACCAATAAAGGTATGTTAAGGCAAATCATTTCTTCTTTTGGCATACTCCATGTAACGAAACGTAAACGCAATATTATTCCATAAATTATTCTACTCTTAGTAGTTAAGAATGTTCATGTTATTGATTTCTATGTTAAAAGCATGTCTAAATATGTTCCTAAATCCTTATTGAGGTATGTGGGAAAGATGTTAATATTCTCAATCTTAGCCGAAGGTACAGGGATATTATGTCATCCGATAAGTTCAAAAATGTTTTATTGTTATTCATGCATTTTCATTTGCATTATATTCATGTATTACCCTGGACCCACATGTGTTATATACACTACTATATGGTGTCAATATATATATATATGTAGGGGATGGGGAAAAGGAAAAGGCGTTATGTACGCGTCACCACCTGCAGCTAGTACAGATATCACGAAAAGGAAGATGTCCAATGAGGCCAATATGATAATGATTATGCCCACAGAGGCCGAAATGAAATGATGCCCACAAAGGCTGTTATGGGAAGGAAGATGCCCTTGTGTGGCCAATATTTATATGTATACCCCATTTGCATTGTGTATGACATTTAGGCATATGTATTAGGGCCCTCAGAGGCATTTACTGCTGGTCAGCCGTTTCTGTCGGATGTTGCTATCGGCCGTTGCTATCGGTTGTTGCTATCAACCGTTGCTATCGGCTAATTCTGTCAGTTGTTTCTGTCGGTTGCTTCTGTCGGTTGTTTCTATTTCAGTTTACTCATGTATTCCTGTTATGCTATTCTTTATGCCTGACATACTCAGTACATCAGTCGTATTGACGTTCCTTTTGTCGGGGGACGCTGCATTTCATGCCCGCAGGCTCAGGTAAACAGGGGAACGGTTCGCACTAGTAGGTTGCTGGTTCAGCTGATATTGGAGCACTCTACTTGTTTTAGAGTTGCAGTCGGGTTGTGGTGTGATATTTTTGCATATGTATATGGGTATGGGGGCCCTGTCCCGACCTTGTGATGTCATGTATTCTTTAGAGGCTTGTAGACAGTTGTCCTATGTATAGTAGTTGTGTATGGCCCTGTCGGTTGTGATGTATGTGTCAGCCGAATATTTGGTAACGGCCCTTGTGGCCATGATTGATTACGGTTAGCTGGTAGATATGTAAAGAGTGGTGCTCGGCAGGTAAGGCCGGGTGCCCGTCACGGCCCTCCTGTTTGGGTCGTGACAGTTAAAGTCTATGAGTGTACTCTAGCAAAATATATTTAACAAAATCAAATCACTTATTAGATAATTGTAAAAAAAATCTCATAATAAGCATTAATTGATAATCATGTAAAATAGTAGCCAACCCATCATCATAAGTTAAAACTCACTGTCCATCAAGTAAGTTCAAACACAACATCCAGTTCCTATTCAAAATGTTATTTAGAAATATAGATCCGGCCAAGATATATTAGCAACAAGCTCAACTTCCCCTCATGTTTAAGAAAAATACTATAGGAAACTTCTAACGAAATCAAAGGAGTATTCTTTATTCTGTTTCAAATAGAGTAGTAAACAATCTGTCTTCCTTCATGTACTTGCGATTGGAGTACTATTATAAGTCCATTTTACATAATCGTACTTTACCTATAACCATGACCTTTATAGTTTTTTGTCAAAAAACTGAAATGGAAATCTGAAATCCACCTAAAAAAATATGATTATGTGAGACATGTGAACTGAAAAAGATACCAACCTTTGCAATAGGAGGAGGTGTTGGCTTGGGTGTAGCAGCAGCATCAGTCAAATTAGGGTTTGTGGATTGCTCTAATTTCTCACCCTCCTGCATTTTTCAACGTTTAAGATATCGCCTTATTATCAAGAATACTTGTTATAATAACAAACTATTTGGAGTATCATATTATTTAAAAGTAAAACCATACTAAAAACAAAGGTTACTAACGTATGTACAAATCAATACTATAAAAAGAGTTTAAGTTCTAGACACTGACCTCGCACATGCACTTAACACAAAGATGGGAACTACTCTGAAGGCGTGGCAAGTAACAGCTAGGAATTACAAACTGATTCAAGCCATTTTTACTTTGTGAAAAACTTGTGACTGGACTTCCCAAAATCATGGATTGCATCGCAAATGAAGTCATTTTTTTCTTCTCTAAAACTCACAAATAGAGTAAGTGCTTTACTCTTCTCTTAACAGAGACTAAGGGCTCAGTAAAACACTGAGGAACAAAGAAAGTGAAGAAAGACAAGTGTAGTAGTAGTAGTAGTGTTCTTTAGTGACCAAACTAATTAACTCACTTGATATAATTGCACTATAAGGTTGGTGGGCATTTATAGTGTGCATGGTGGAAGGGTAAGGAGGAGAATACAAAAGGGGTGGATATTTGTTGAGCCACGTAACTAACTTTTGGGCCTGTAAAGATACCCAAATCACGTGTATTCATTGGGCTTTTTGGCAAAAGTAACAGACTGATGTGGCCTGCCAATTAACCCCAATATATGTAGAATAATTTGGATGAAGGTAAAAAAAAAAAAAAAAGCACGAGTTTATCAATTTTTCATCTGTAATTGAGTGATAAAAATATTCTTAGCTAAATAAAATAAGAAATTGTCTTGGATTCGAATTTCAGAATATTATCCTGAAATTTCAATTGTGTAATAATTGAGGGATTGGTCCCCTTCTTACATTAGAAATGTGATACTTGGTACATTCTGCACCATTATTGATTCTCTCCAACACTTTTTTCATGTTATGATATTAAAGTATAACATATTAACATCTATGAATTGCACTATGGGATTATGCGGAAAATTCAGAATTTTAAATTATTGTATACATAATATTGATAGTGTATCATTATATTTGTAATACTAAGTACAGAGTTATTATAAGTATATAACTTTTAAAAATGCATTTTTCCAATAGTTACGTTAATTTATTCACTCTTACATGGAACACGGTGTATAATTTCAAACTGGAAACTGTCGTGTAAATCAATAAAACACCGCCATGCGGTAATATTTTTAAAGGAATATATTCTCTGATTTTATTTATTAATGATTTACAATATATAGAGTATTACAGAAATATTTGTCTTGCTACAAACTAGGTAATTAATCAACCTAATTATAAGAGGAATATAATTCTACATAATATAGGAGATATTCAATTATTATGAGAAATATAATTCTACCTAATATAGGAGATATTCGGTAAATATTCTATTACACTCCCGCAGTTGAAGCGGAAGGTTCACGTTCACTAGGGATGGCAGGTGGGTATAATTTTGCGGATTCCGCACCGCACCCGCCCCAGTTGGGGCGGGTATGGGTATAACTTTGGCGGGTAGTAGGCGGGTATGGGTATTAAAAATGTACCAGCAACGTGTAGGCGAGTAGGTGGTGGATTTGCAGTTATACCCGCCTCCCCCGCCTACCCGCCCATAAGCCCAGTAATATTATATAATCTTGTAGTAGACTAGTAGTCCGTAAGCCCATCCATAAGCCCAATACCCTTAATTAATAAATGAGTACTAGGATTTACTCTTCTACTCTTACGCCTTCACTTTAGTCTTCACTCTTCAGCACTCTGTCTCTCTCTCTTCTCAACACTACACTCAGTTCTCACCATCGACTCATATCGACTCCATCGACCAACCCTTCACTCTCTTCTCGACCATCGACCAGCCCTTCACTCTCTTTTCGACCATCGACGAGCCTTTCACTCTCTTACTGCCTTCAGCCCTTCACATCCATCGATCATTGGAATCGGAGCGGGTAACGATACACCTCGAGTCGGTTTGTTTTGCCATTCAAACCCTAAATTAGGCGAACAACTTCTTTACTTTATCTTATCTTCTCTTAGAGGTTCTACTCAATCCGCTAAGGTAATTTCTCTTGTCTTCAACCTAGTAAAATGTAGTACTTCTTAGCTCACACTTATTATAATTTAATTTGATATTTTGGTTGTTAATCTAGGTTTTGGTTGCAGCTTCTCTACTTTATCTTATCTTCTCTTAGAGGTCCTACTCAATCCGCTAAGGTAATTTCTCGTCTTCAACCTAGTAAAATGTAGTACTTCTTAGCTTACACTTATTATAATTCAATTTGATGTTTTGGTTGTTAATCCAGGTTTTGGTTGCAGCTTCTCTACTTTATCTTATTTTCTCTTAGAGGTCCTACTCAATCCGCTAAGGTAATTTCTCGTCTTCAACCTAGTAAAATATAGTACTTCTTAGCTCACACTTATTATATTTCAATTTGATGTTTTGGTTGTTAATCCGGGTTTTGGTTGAGAGTTGAGACTGGATGCTTGTAGGCGATGTTCCTTGGAAGTATGTTTTAATTGAATTTTAATCCTTTTTGTACTTTCTCATGGAAATAGATTTTAAATTTTGCTGATCGATCCCTTTTTCTTCTTTTTTTATCAATATATCCAGAATGTTTGTTGATACGTGTAAGAGAATCAGGTTGATGAAGAGCTCGGAGGCCATTGGATTAGGTAATTAATCTAATTAAGTTCCTTTTTTCATTATTTAATTTGTTATTATGATTAGCTGTAGATCTGTAGTACTAACTTCTATTGTTAATTTGTTTGTGTAGCTCCAAGGACACCAGTGAAATTTTCAAGTATAAGCTAAACAAAGAAGCCTTCGATATCATCCTAATTAGCCCAAAGATAACTGCAAATGTACATATACCAACTATGGGATTAAGGCTTTTCTAGAAAATAGTATTATTGTTCTGCCTCAAATAAATTTAACATTTTTCAATGTTGTCCTAATCTGTATATATGTAATTGCATAGGAAAGAATGACAAGCAAGGGTAATGCCACAACTATGTCTTCCTCAAAACCATCAAATCCTTCTACGGCAAGTTGTACTCTGAATATAGTGGGAAAAGGTAAAGAAATTGAAGAGAGCCAAGAGCAAACTAATTCTGCAGATACTTATGTTTTGCCCCGAACCAGTAGACATACATCAAAAGCTTGGGATAATTTTACAAGGAAATGAGTAGGAGAAGAAATAAAAGCGGAGTGCAATCATTGTTTGAAGCAGCTTGCTGGAGGACTAAGAGCTGGAACAAGTCACTTGAAAGAGCATGCAAGTAAATGTCCAAAAAAGAAATGCATGGATCTCCGACAAACAAGGATGTTCAGTACACTTGCTAGCCCTTGTGATACGAATGAGACGCTGACATTGTCCCCGTATAAGTTCTGCCAAGATAATGCGAGACAAGACTTAGCAGTAATGATTATTCTCCATGAATACCCACTAAGCATGGTTGAGTATTATGGCTTTAGAAAGTACTCTAATACTCTTCAACCAGGTTTCAAGGTTCTCTTCCGCAACACAACAAAAAAAGACATTCTCCAACGACACAATGTCGAAAAAAAGAGTTTAAGTGCTTTGTTAAGGAAAGTCAAAGGAAGGGTTGCTTTGACTATCGACATGTGGACTGCAAACTATAAAAAAAAAGGATACATGGTTGTCACCTCACACTTCGTTGATAATTCATGGAAACTCCAAAGCTGAATCATCAGATACTCTTTCATGTTTGATTATGCAAGTTTTAATGTGGTAACTGTTTGTGATTATTTGATAGGTGTGGTCTTCTATGATTATGTGATTATGCAAGTTTTTATTTCAAATTTCTTAATAGTAATATTATGTTCATATCAATCTAATAGGTTCTTGTATGTCCCGGCACCGCATACATCTGAGGTGCTTGTCGAGTCTTTAAAAGAATGCATTCAATCTTGGAATCTTGATCTTAGATTGTCTTCTATAACGGTTGATAATTGCACTACAAATGATGTGATGATGAATTTATTGCGTTTGGAATTTTTTTTATGGTTCATTGATGTAGCATGGGTGTTTTCTTCATATGTGTTGTGGTGCACACATACTTAATTTGATTGTTCAAGATGGCTTATGTGCCGTTTTCAAAGAGGGTATTAAAATAATTAGGGAAAGTGTTGTCTTTTGGACTTCATCACATAAGAGAGCTCAAAAATTTGAACAAGTAGCTAAGCAAGTTATTCCTGATTATTCAAAATCACTTATACTTGATTGTAAAACTCGATGGAATTTGACGTATGACATGCTTCTAGTTGCTATGAAGTTTAAGGATGTGTTTGTTGTTTTAAGTGTGCGAGATAATTTGTACAAAAATCCACCACTTAGTGGAGATTGGGATAAGGTTGTGAAAAAATGTGAACTATTGAAAGTGTTTAACGATATTACACATCAATTTTTTGCCTCGACATATCCGACTGCCAATATTTATTTCCCTAGAACTTGTGAGATTAGAATCTTATTAACGAACTGGTTTTCCTCACCTACCATTTATATAGGAAAAATGGTCGAGGTAATGCTAGATAAATACAATAAGTACTGGTTAGATGTTAATGGTCTTATGGGCGTGGCAACTATACTTGATCCTAGGTTCAAGATGGCTCTCATTCGGTTTTACTTTGCTAAAATTTATGATAAACTTGTTGATGTTGAGGTAAAAAGGATTTATGATTTTCTAAAGGAATTGGTGGATGAGTATGGGCACAAAAATGGTAATAATCCAACTAGTAGTAGTCACGTGTCTTCAACTGATGTTATTAGTAGTATGGGAATGGGGTACATGCAAGATTTTGCACAATTTGTGTCACAAGACAATAGTAAAGTTGGACTAAAATCTGATTTGGAGAAGTACTTGAAAGCTGAAACTGTACCACTTGTGGATGATTTCGATATTCTTAATTGGTAGAAAATAAATGGAAATAATTATCCCGTTCTCCAACAAATAGAATCTGCATTTAGCACTAGTGGACGTGTACTTGATCCTTATCGTAGTCGACTTCTTCCGGAAACGGCGGAGGCATTAATGTGTGCTCAAAATTGGATTTGGGCGGATATTAAAGGTAACATTAATTTAATTAAATTATTTATGTTGTATTAAATTGAAGTTAGACTCTAATTACTTTATTTATACATTATGCAGGTGGTGGTGATGTCAAGGATATGGAAATATGTGATCTTGAGGAATATGATACTCAAGGCCTCTGTTGAATTACCTGAAATATCTCAACTGGAGAACAGGTCGTGCTTGTGATTAGTTACTTAGATATGGACATGCTGCTAACTGATGTTGTTGGCTTGCTGCTAACTGATGTTGCTGGCTTGCTGCTAAAGATAGCTAAAGATATGGACATGCTGGCTGCTGCTAATTGGTGTTGTATTTAAATCCATGTTTTATGTATTAGTTACTTAGAAAATATATTTTCAGTTCTTGCTGGTGGTGTTCCAAGGAAGTTGGCAATTCTTGGATCAACTTTGTTTTTGTCATTTGTTAACTATATTGGTTTGACTATTGTTGGTTATGTTGGTGTTGCACTTGGGGTTTTTTCACTTGCACCATTTATGTTAATATCTAGAGACATTTAAATGATCTGATGAGAGTTTGACAGTGTTCACTTGGAGAAGGAACAATATCTGGTATTCTCAATGTACCTATTTTCTTCACCCACAAATTTGCTTAGTTTTGGTTTCTGTTTCTCTAACATTTCTCATTATTTTTCCCTCTCCAAAGTTGATATCCAGGCGGGTATAGGCAGGTATTGGTCGGTGGCGAATATCCACTTGGGTGATTGGAGCGGGTGTGGATTTAAAAATATACTCGTCTAGGCGGATATGGATGTTGAAATTGGACCCGCCACGGATGGCGAGTATAAAATTTTCTAGCGAGTACATGTGCTGGGAGGGGATACCCGCACCCGCCCCCCAAATTTCCATCCCTAACGTACACTGAGACTAGTTCAAAAATCATCAAACAGTATGCGTGAAAGTCCTTTGGTAAATATGTCGGTAATCTGATATATGAAAGGAACATGAAGGACACGAACTTGACCACGAGCCACTTTTTCGCATACAGAGTGAATGTCTATTTCAATATGTTTGGTGAGCTGATGTTGGACGGGATTGCCGGAAAGGTATATCGCATTAACATTGTCGCAGTAGACTAATGTTGCCATTTTAATTGGGCAGCGAAGATCCAGTAGAAGGTTACGGATCTAACAGGACTCAGAGACGACGTTTGCTACACCTCTGTATTCTGCTTCAGCACTGGATCTAGATAGTGTAGGCTGCCTTTTAGAAGACCAAGACAATAGGTTATCTCCGAGGAAGACGCATTAACCAGACGTGGAGCGACGGGTGTTAGGACATCCACCACAGTCATCATCAGAATATGCAGCGAGACCAGTGAGCGAGGACCTGTATAAGTGTAAGCCGAAGTGAATGGTGTCTTGGACGTACCGTAAAATACGTTTGAGGGCATTCGTATGTGCTTCCGTCGGATTGTTCATGTGCAAACGGATTTGTTGCCCGGCATAGGATAAGTCTGGTCTCGTGAATGTGAGATACTGTAGGGGCCCGGCCAAGCTACAATAGCAATTCGAGTATGAATACGGAGGGCTGAAATTGGCGCTGAGATTGGAATTGGTGTCCACTGCTGTGTGGGTTGGTTTGCAAGATGTCATGTCTGCATGGTCAAGGATCTCTTCAGCGTATTTCTTCTGATACAGAAATAGGCCTCCAGAATGACGAGTGATAGAGATACCTAAGAAACAACTTAGGGGACCCAGATCCTTCATAGCAAACTCAGAGGCTGGTGGAGGACATCAGATGATGTGGTGATGATGATGTCATCAATATATAATAAGATGTAAGCCATGTATGGACCCTTGTTGTAGATGAACAAAGAATGAAAATCCGATAGATGAGACATAATCGGTGAACCGCTGGTACCATGCTCGAGGAGCCTATTTCAGTTCATAGAGCGATTTCTGCAAAAGACAAACATAATTCGGATGAATAGGATCCTTGAAACCCATAGGCTGATGCATATATACCGTTTCATGAAGATATCCATGTAATAATGCATTCTTGACATCAAACTGATGAATGAGCCAAGACTTGGATAGGGCAATGCTAAGGACAGTCTGGATGATTGCGGGTTTTACGATTGGGCAGATCATTTCATCACAGTCCATTCCCACATGTTGAGACCTATCATCACCTATAAGACGGGCCTTGTTCTGCTCAAAATAACCATCCGATTTCTTTTTATGTCTAATAATCCACATAAAACGAATAATGTTAGCATCAGATGGACATGGTACTAGGTCCCACGTCTTATTATCAATAAGAGTATTATATTCGTCAATTATTATGGTTGTCTAATTAGGATCGGACAAGGCATCCTTCAAATTACGAGGAACGGCGGAAGGGACAACTGAAACGGATATGTTAAACAACTGTTTAGGTTTGGAAATGTCGTACATAACACAGATTTACATCATCCATGGGTGTACCTCAGGATGCTAGACGGGAGGAGAGGGAGGTGTCGCGGGACAGCCGTGAAGACGAGGAAGGGCAGGTGTTGCGGGTTCGGCTGGTCGAGACTCGGTTTGCCAAGCCTTGAGATGGGCTGGTCTGAGCCTCTCTCAGCGGAACTAGGTAGGCTACCTGTCCCCGACTGGCCGTGGTGGGGTCGGGTGTCATTGACTAGGACATCGAATTATGTTAATGATGCATTAGAAGGGGATTTAGGCCATTATTTAGAAAGTCATATGAAGGCCTAGGTGGCGAGTTTAGTGAGGCAAAAGGGAATTGAGACTCATCAAATAGGACATATCGAGAAATAATTACTTTACGGCTTGATAAGTCATAGTAAGAGTAACCACGATGATTGGGGGTAGCCCAAAAACACACACGGAGAAGACCGGGGTTGGAGTTTGTAAGTGGTCTGATGGAGAGGATAACAGAGACATTCGAAGACACGTAAGTGTTGATAGGAGGGATTCCTACAAAATAGAACTTGAGAGGGTGACCTTGAGCTAGAGACTTATTTGGAATTATGTTTAGGAGGTAGGTGGCCATGGAAAATGCGTAATGCCAGAATTGAGGGGGAATTGAGGTAAGGCAAGTAAAGCACGAATTAAGTTATTTATTGTGTGAATTTTTCGTTCGACCTTACCATTTTGGAAGGAGGTGTGAGGGTAGGAAAAATGAAATGTAAGATCGTGTTTGGCGCAAAACTGTTTGAATTGGTTATTATCGAATTCCCTACCATTGTCACATTGAAAACATTTAATGATCATTTCAAATTGTGTTTTTACGAAAGTACTAAATTATGAAAAAATGGAGTAGACCTAGGATTTATTACCAATTGAAAAAGTCCATAGAAAGAATAATCATCCAAAAACAACACATAATATTGATGTCCTGGCGTACTTAAAATGGGAGAAGTCCACAAATCATTATGTATTATATCAAAAGGTATTAAAGTACAGTTTGTGGATGAATAAAATGGCAATTCAACATGTTTCCCAAAAATGCAAAATTCACAGACCGGAGTCTTAGAGACACGGTTGCATTGAATAAAATTATTGTTTCTAAAGGAGCGTAAAACAAAATCTTTCAGATGTCCTAATCTAGAATGTCATAAAGAAGATGAAAGAGCATCAAAGGTTGATGGAACTGAGGTTGTGTTATTGACGGTGTTGGAAATAGGTTGTGATTTAGATTGGGTTGCATGCCCAGACCAAGAAAACCAGTGAGTGGTTACCTTGTGCTATTGGGGAATAGTCCTATGAGTTGGAAGTTTAAGAAGCAGAAAACCATATCATTATCATCTGTAGAAGCAGAGTACATGGCTCTTAGAAAGGTGGTACGAGAGTTTGTGCGATTAAGCAGGTTGTTTGAAGAACTCACAGTCTCTTCTCTAGTGCTATTCAAAGTATTTTGTGATAGTCAGTCTTCCTTACACATGGCTAGGAACCCTGTGTTCCATGAGAGAACAAAAAATATTGAGATGGATCGTGGGTCATGGGCCTTGGGCCTTGGACTTCTTCTGATAGACCCTCAAATTGTTTAATATTTATAGTTTGGTCCTTATAGTTTCTGGAAATATGAAATTGGGAACTACGGAAGGCAGAAAGTTTCTGCCTACCTTTTGTGTTGGTTTTTGGAACGTTAAAAACTCTATTAATTTGTCCATAACTCCTCTTTAAAAGCTCATTTATGTTGCACATTAAATCAGCCATTATTTGGCAGATTAACTCCCTCACTAATGGTCATAAACAGTCATTACTTGGCAGTTGAGAAGTCCCTCC
Organism: Anisodus acutangulus; assembly: GCA_029783415.1. Classification (NCBI taxonomy): domain Eukaryota; kingdom Viridiplantae; phylum Streptophyta; class Magnoliopsida; order Solanales; family Solanaceae; genus Anisodus; species Anisodus acutangulus. The sequence goes on from CM056500.1 coordinate 7,873,326, forward strand.
CCTTATGTTATATATTGAAGCCTTTTGGCTCAATTGTTGAGACTACAAGACTACACTATATACTACACAGAGACAAACAGAAGAGAGAACAACACAAATTCTGTCCAAAATGTGAGCAGAAACAGTGGACGAAAACAGAAAACTCTTCCTTCTTTTTCCATTTTTCAGCAAGTCATTTCGTGTTTGTTTTCTTCGTCAAAATCAACCTATTTGCTTTGTAGTGTTGATTAATTATTGTTTTATCTTGGGAGACTATTGCCCGTCAACGTAAAAGCATATATATTGGGCAATTTTGTCTTAAAGACAGAGAGTCATCTCTGGACTCAACCACAGTTGTAACAATCCAGATTTAGTGTTTCTTGATTTCAGGTTATCAAGATTCAACATTCAACAAGCTTGCGGCAGTTCTGAATATTGGCTATTTATTTATCCTTTCGAACACTTATAATATCTATTTACTTTCCGTATTGCTTTACACATCCAACAAATTTAAGACAAGATTGTATTTGTGTTCGAAAGACGTCGGTCAAAAGTTGTGTCACCAAATCTGGATATGGCTGTGGTTTTCTGGTAGAAGAGAGTTTTGATTATGTTGTTGAAGGTCAACATGTTCATGGTGTCACCGCTCCTGAGAGTGGTGGGAACAAGCGCCCACGAAAGGCTGAGGATGTCAACTGGAACAAGAGGAGAAAGCTGAAGATGTGGTTCTATCTTGTAGCAAAAGGCCTATATCTATCCCAGACAAAAGATCCGAATTATGGTAAGGAATGAAATGGACACTCAATCCGATGAAGTGACTGAAGTGGGTCAGAATCCGAAATTGGGATAAGTAATTTTTTTTCTCCCTTGTCATGAATAAGATTAAATGATGTCTGATTAAAATTGGCCTAAAGTAAGGAGGAATATGAAAATGTTTTCACGAAATAATATATATTCCTTACGCTTTAAAATCAGAAGTTTAATCACATCTTCCTTCCCGTTTAAAGATTGGATTTTGTAAACGACTTAAAAAGATCCGTTCTTTTAAGTGTAATTATTAAAAGTGTGTAAAGTATGTTCGCACATACGAGGGAAAAAGATCCACTGACTGTGCGAAAACTGTTACCATTCTTAAGTAAGCGCCAACAATTGTCTGGGCACCAATCTAAAGGGAAGAGGACTAAAAGATAATGTCTTATCTTAAGACGTTGACCCTATCACACTATTTGACAGAAGATCCTTCATTTGATAGGATGATATTGGACACTCAATCGTACAAAGCATACGGGCGACTGGAGTGGGCCAAAATTCCTTTGTAGGATCATATTGGACACTCAGTTGTACAAAGCCTACGGGCGACTGGAGTGGGCCAGAATTCATTTGATAGGATGATATTGGACACTCAGTCGTACAAAGCCTACGGGTGACTGAAGTGGGGCCAGAATTCATTTGACAGAAAAGTAATGGACACCTAGTAAGGTGGGCCAGAGTTTTCAGGTCTTAAATGATCTGAAGGCCAAAAGAAAGGCAGAAAAAAATTGGACACTCAGTCTGCCAAAGCAACTAGAGTGGGCCAGAGTATCCAGATCACATATGATCTGGTTACGCCCTAACCACGGGAAAGAGGTTGTTCACATGAAGTAATACCACCTCTAAAGTAAAAGGGGTTGGAGAGGTTGTCCTCAATAGGACTTCAGGGAACGTGATCACTCTAAAAGGAGGTGATACATGTCTCAAACTTGGTTTAAGGGACGATGTTGGTCAAGCTGGTATGAGACTAGTCCAACAGGTCTGTAATAACTAAGAATGGTACAATATGTCTGTAGCCAAATGAATGATATATTTGTAATTCGTGCATCTATGACATCATAGATTAAGACACGTTAAATAGAAAGTCATTCAAAAGCTAACGAAGTTGAGATTGTTGCCTTCTGTCGACATAAACCCTCAAAATCAATGTGAGGTAGGCGAAGAGGCAAAATCATATTTCCATTCCGTCAAAGGAATAGCGAAAGAAGCACCGCTCCTCTAGAACTTAGTCACACCTACATGAGTGATTTGAAGTTTATACAAAATAGAGGGGGGAGACAAGTACTTTGTGACCTTCATTGATGATGGTACAACGTATTGTATCCTTTGTTTGTTGAAAAGCAAAGATGAAGTTGTTGAAGCGAATAAGCGCTACAAAACAGAAGTTGAAAATCAACTAAGCCTACAGATTGAGGAATTCGTAGTGACAAAGGGGGAGAATGTGAAGCATCGTTTATCAAACGATTGCTCATTACTCACCTCAATGTAACGATGTTAGGCAAGCGCAAACCCGTACGCCCAAATTATGTGGGGAAAGGCGATCCTTACCGCTAATGTGATTCTCAACAGAACTACGCATAAGAATAAGGATAACCATCCGTGTGAAACATGGAAAGGATATCACATACAAATGTTGTGACGTTAGGTGACTTGGTAGAGGTTGGAATACCGAAATAGGTCAAGTTGGACCTAAGACTGTAAATTGCATATCGATTGGATCTGCAAATAACAGTAATGCTTATCGCCTCTTGGTGTCAAAGAATGCTGAATTCTTTGAATATAACTTTCTTTGAAAAGAAAAAAGAAGTAATTGCTCAAGGTTAACAAGAACCTGCGAGTGCCTGACTGTCCGGAACTAGACGTTCCGTATCTACAGGACTCAGAAGTTGTTGTCTATCCGAAACTTAAAATTCCAGATTTACAGAACTCAGGAATTCTAGATGTTGAACTGAGACAGAGCAAAAAGGGGACAAAGACTTGTTCCAGGCCTTCTAGCTTGTATGGTTGAGAATGAACCATGGACAATTAACAATTAATTGTCATCTCCAAAAGCGCTTCTTTGGAAAGAAGCTACAAAGAGAGAAATAGATTCCATCATATAGAATCATACTTGTGTAATGGTTGATCTTCCTCCAGGAAAAGAACATTTGGGTTGTGAAAGAGGATACTCAAAAGTGAATACCAAGTAGATAGATCTACTGACGAGTATAAAGCCTCGGCTACTTGTACATGTGTTTCCCTGTGAATAGCTTAACATCCAGGGTCATTGCAGTTTTGCGTGGCATGGATGTTGAAACAACCTTCCTAACCGGAGAGTTGGAAAGGGAGGACCAGAGTTGGTTTGCTGGACTGTTGGGCTTCTTCCTGAACTTTCATTTTGGTCCCTGAAATGTTTACATTTTGGTCCTGGAAGTTTCAGATAAAACAGAAATAATGAATCTGACCACATAAACATTGACTCTGAAGTTAGAAAGCCAACAGTTGGAAAATCAACAGTCTGAAAGTGGAAGTTATATTGAAACAAAAGATACGGGTATCACAGATAATATCTTAGGAATTGGATTTCTAAGACATCTAATGGACTGGTCTAACTCCAAACTCAGTTGTGAGATAATTGATAGTCTCGTTGAAGCCATCAATGGATATGAATCATAGAATTGATTGAATCATGGTGCACTCATAGACAATGAGCGATATGTGCAGATCACATGTAGTTCCATGTATTGTACACACTACAACCGACCTGGTATCGGCCTACAAAGCAGATCAGTTTAACTAAGGATCACTCGTGATTCTGGAAATAATCGATAGAAGGCATTAAGTAGGATATGACGATATCTGAAATATTCGATTATCTACGAATTATGATATTCTGGATGTCCAGCGGTTCTGGGAGAACACAATGAACCGCCCAAACCACCCGACCATCCTATGTACCCATCCACACCAGCAAACCGCCCCCACAAAAAAATATTTTTTAATTTTCTACAACACTCTCCCGCTGTTGTGAACCCCCTACCCACCCACCCCAACAAAAAAAAGTTTTTATTTTAATTTTATTTTATACACCACACCACCACCCCGCTGTGAACCCCCACACCCCTTCCCCCTACACCCCCACACCATCAATGTTTTTTTTTTAAAGTTCTAAATTCTTTTTTTTAATTTTCTACACCAACCCCCATCCCCACACCCCCACCCAAAAAAAGTTTTAAATATTTTTTGGGTTTTCTACACCAACCCCCAACCTCCCCAAAAAGTTTTAATTTTTTTATTTTCTACACCACACCACCATGTGAACCCCTCCCTCCACCCCTGATGCGGAACCACCCCACCCCCGACCCCCCAAAAAGTTTTAATTTTTTTATTTTCTACATCATCCTCCTCATGAACCCCTTCCCCAAATATATTTTTGTAAAAAGTTTTAACACCAACCCCCCACCCATACCGCCTCCCCTCCAAAAAAAAAAAATTTAAAAAATCTACACCACCCACCAATCCACCACCCCGCGCCCCTATCCCAATTTTCTTAAAAAAAAAACACCCTCACCATAAACCACAACCCACACACCAAATTTAACCACGCAAATCTTTTATATTTTATAAAAGTAAAATAAATATATGAACTAAAAAAATTGGGAGGGGTAGGGGTGCGGGACATGGAAAGGAGGGGGTGGGGCGGTAGATTGGGGTGTGATGTAGAAACAAAAAAAGTTGAAACGAGGTGGGGTCGGAGGAATGGGGGGTTGGTGTAGAAAACCAGAAAAAGAATTTAAAACTTTTTTTGAAAAAAAATGGAGGGAGGGGAGGGGGTGTAGAAAACCAAAAAAATGGGGAGGGTCTTAGTGGTAGGGGGTTCACATAGGGGTGGAGGAAGTGAGGTAGAAAATAAAAAAATGCAGTGGGCTAGGTGGTGGTGGGGTAGAGTTGTGTGTTGGTGTAGGATAGGGGTGGGTGGAGAAGAAGTATGTTGGAGGGTAGTGGGGGTGGAATTTGGTTGGGTGGTGGTGGGGTGGGTGCTTGGAGTGGATGGTAGGTGGTGAGTGGGGTTGGTGGTGGGGTGTGGGGTGGTGTGGATGGTGGCTTGAATGGGGTTTGAGCGAGCATTTTCTCAAAAATATTTTCTACTACCAATCGAACAGAAAAAATAAATAAGAAATTCATTTATTTTTCATTACTCAAACGAATATGAAAAAATAAATAAAAATTCACTTATTTTTTAAAAACTCATTTTTGGTGGAAAACATTTTCCTCCGTATTAAACACACCCTACGAATTATGCTTTTTTTCCTTGTCCTATACTAGCTTTAATGGAGTTCAACATAGTTAAAAGAATGAGACTTGTCTACCGCCAAACCCAGCTCCCTTCTCCTGCTTTTCTGTGCTTAGAGAAGCTGTTGGATTTAGTACAGAGCCTCAAAACAGGGCCCAGAAGCAGCTTCTTTCTATACAATATTCCAAGTCCCTGTACGTTTTCCTTTCTCCAATTTGAAAAAGGTTAAGGTTGCAGAGCTCCACGTCACTATTTAAGCACTGCACATAATTACTGGTGTTACAACCTAATAATTGCACCTTCAACATTTAAGTGGAGGAAAAATTCAAGAAAAAGAAAGCATTTGAGGATTAGTTACAGCAAATTATGCGTCCCAACTCCAAATTCAATAAATCAAGTTGAACAAAAACAAAAATCAATTACCTCAAAACGAAATCTACCATTTTCTAAACATAAACAAAATCTTCAATCTCATTTCCATGATTTAGTTGTGAAAATTCAACGGAACAGATACAAATTCTAGTCAGGGAGCAGTAAAAGGGAAATGGAGACTACAAATTAACCCACTGCAAAGTAAAATAGCTTTGGGTATGAAACTTAACCTAATAATCAGTAAAGTAATGCAAAGGAACTGACATTATTGTGAAGACGGTGAACAAGTTCTGCATTAAAATGACAAAGCAGACTGTAGACTACACAATCTAACACAATTTGCCATGAAAATACTAGTATAGTATTACACTGTGAACAATAGCATCCAACTAAAGACCACACAGCAAAAGCTCATACATAAGCTTAAAATAGCATGTCAATTCATAGGCCAGAACACATGATAGATCAAAGCAACAGAAAAATAGCATTCATCATGTATAAACAGAACAGCTAGTCATATGATCAAACTCTAGAATAAGAGGTCATTAATAGAAGTCTGATAATGAGCACCAATATAAGAATCTGACAAGTTCGCATCCACAGAGAACATAGAATCGCAATAAGCAGACCTAAAACATATGAACCAAAACTGCAGGTGGCCATTGCCATTTTTCATTTCATACCATTGAATATTTTATATTACATAACCAGCTTTACTCCTTAACTCCTAATGCTTCCCCAAAACACGAGCCCCATTTACATCTAAAACTCCTGAGATGCAGATCCAATATCACCCTTTCCAGAGCCAGCCTTCTTAGGCAACAGATTCTGGTGAATGCTGGGAAGAACACCTCCATTAGCAATAGTAACATGTCCCAAAAGCTTGCTCAGCTCCTCATCATTCCTCACAGCCAACTGAATATGCCTAGGCACAATACGATTCTTCTTGTTGTCCCTTGCTGCATTCCCAGCCAACTCCAACACCTATATCAACACAAACATAACAAACTTAGAATCCGTTAACAATAAACCACATTTTCCAAATTGAAAAGGAATTTTATTATTTCAGCTCTTTTTGGAGGAAATTGAAGTGTTTACATTAGTTTGGGAACTATCAGAGTTCATGCAGTGTAAACTTTATTAGAAAATGTGAAACTTATCAATTAATAATTGTTAAAATTTCACAAATAAACTAGGTTAAACTAGATTCCACTAAACTTGCCGAAAACTTGAATATGTACACAGATAAACACATCAAAAACAGTACATATCTCCAATTCATCATCATAAATCAAATTCTGAAGTCAATTAACAAAATAAATCATCAAAATACACAAAAACGCACAAAATCAAAGTATTACCAATACTTGAATAACATTTCACAAATAAACTAGGTTAAACAAGATTAACCTAAACTTGTCAAAAACTCATACATGCAACACATCAAAAACAGCATGCAGCTCCACTTAATCAACATAAATCAAATTCTAACTTAAATTAACGGTAATTAACAAAACAAACCGGTAAAAACATTACATCAGCAGCAAAATATTCACAGTTTATGCAGTGTAAATTTAATCAGAAACTGTGTAAACTATTAATTAATTGTTAAAAAATTCACAGATAAACTAGGATAAATTAGATTTCCTTAAACTTATAGGAGTAAATAGATGCGCTCTCAGAAACAGTATACAGCTCCAATTAATCAACATAAATCAAATCCTAAACTTAAATTAACAGTAATTAACAAAATAAATCAGCAAAAATACACAAAAATAGGTTAAATAGATACGCATATCAAAAACAGTATAAAGCTCCAATTAATCAACATAAATCAAATTCTAACTTAAATTAATAGTAATTAACAAAATAAATCGTCGAAAAAACACGAAAATTATACCTCAGCAGCGAGATATTCAAGGACAGCAGATAGATAAACAGGAGCACCAGCACCAACACGTTCAGCATACTTTCCAGCCTTAAGGAAACGAGCGATCCTACCAACAGGGAATTGAAGACCTGCTTTCGAAGATCGAGATACCGATTTCGATGCTTTCGGCTTGCCTCTACCGGCGCCGCCTTTACCTGCACCTGAACTCATTTTTTACAAAACCCTAACCCTAGATTTGAAGTTTAAAGGGAATGAGAAAGAAGAAAGATGGTGAAATGTGATATGGGAGAATTGAGGTTGTGGAGTTGGGAATATATATAAGGATGTACCGTGTGTTTTGATTGGTTGGAACTGAGGTGCTAGGATTGCCATCGTGGCAATGGCGGTTTGTTTTGTAATTTTTGGTGTACCCTCCATTATTTCCCTCTGTCTCTACAGTTTAAATATTCACAAACTTAGCTTTTCCTCTCTATTTTTGACGAAATTTTAGATAGTCGCTTTACTTATCTATTTTCCACGAAATTGATTCAATATCTTTGATAAAAAGATTTACTTAAATTTCAAATCTTATACTCTGTCCGTTCAATTTATATAACTTTTTTTTTTAATCGATCCAAAAAAGAATAATATTTTACTATATTTAATAAAAATTCAACTTTAAATTTATATTTTTAGTTTTAATGAAATAATTTGTAGCAACACAAATTTCTATTATCATTTATTTTAGACAACAAGTTTCCACAAAAAAAAACTTAAATTCTATATTCAATCAAACTATATCATATAAATTGGGACAGAAAGAGTAATTATATTACACGTGTATGTAATTGCAATATAAGATTAATTTTCTTTACTAATATATTGAGTTGAATTTTAATCATTCTTTCATACTCAATTATGATTTAGAGTAGTTACAAGTTACATACCTCTAAGAACATTGTTCCATCTTTTTGTACTAATGAGTTTTGCTCAGCCAGTTTTTGTTTTCTTAACTAAGTAGCTAGAAATAGTACCAACGAACCTTCAAGCTCAAATTATAGAATAGCTGCTGATCCTAACTCTTTGTATCCCACTAATGTACCTTTTGTTTGATACTTATAATATAAATCTTACTGCAGTATCTTTCCTACCCAAAAAAAAAAAACTCTCCAGCCTTGAAAATATTCAAGTAACCTCTTCAAGGCTATGAGAATTAGACCCCCTTACGTAGGGGTGTCAAAACCATTTTGAATACTAAATCCAATTGACCGAAGCGATTGTTAGATTTTATTAAGTAAAAAGAATAAATCCTACGAAAAAATAGGGTAGGTTTTTACTATTTTTATAACAAATATTGTCCGAACTAAATAAATTTATATGTTAAAGTTTAAAAATAGAAATATTAAAAAAAATTGTGTGAATTTAGATGAACACAACTACAGAACATCAAACCTAACATACCAATAGTTGGCCCCAAGTATTAACCTTTTTTTAAGGATAATGATAGAATATTTGAATAGTCTTTGTACATCTCCTATATTAGGTAAAATTATAGTCCAAATGTAATTAATAAGATTAGTTACTTAGTTTGTAAATGAGTAAATAATTATGTAACACTATATATATTGTATATAATAATCAATGAAAGGCAGAGAACATATTCTTTCATGGTATCTACAATCAAACTCTAAATTCTCTAAAGTCGCCGACCCCATCTTCCCCGTCCAACCCTAGGCAGTCGCCCTTCCCCCTCTTCTTTCTACTACCTCTCGACCGCTACCTCTCTCTCATCTTTCCCAAATTTTTCAATGGCTGAGCAACCTAAATTACATCATGATCTTGCAGTTAACAACATCAAGAACTTCATTCCCAGAAATCTTGAGATGAAAAAGGGTCAGTATTCCTCTTGGGCGAAATTGTTTAAGATTCATTGTCGTGTGTGCAAAGTCATCGACCATATCATCCCTCATAAATCAAAGCCTCTGGAACACCCCGATGATTCTGTTGATGAACTTTGGTCCCGCTTAGATGCGGTTGTCCTACAATAGTTCTACGACACGATCTCGAATGATATGTTGCATACAATCATTGAATCTGACGCCACTGCTCGACAAACGTGGGAGCGCTTGGAAAGTATTTTTCAGAACTAAAATCAATTTAAGGACATTCAACAATACGATTTTCCTAATGCGTCGGCTTATTGTCAGGAACTTAAGATAATTGGATATCAACTCTCCAACGTCGGAGCACCAGTCACTAATCAACTATTGGTGATGCAACTCATTGCAGGGTTGAATGAAACTTATGACGGCGTCGCTACCATTCTCCAACAAATCACGACAGTGCCTTCATTCTATGAGGCTCGTTCGAGACTTATACTTGAAGAAACCCAAAAAACCAAGTGGGTCGCGGCTCATGCGAGCACCACCGATGTCGCTCTCATCACTACCGGCGGACCCCTCAGCGGACAGCAGGGCCCCGTTTTTCAATTCACAAAACTGGCAACCCGACGACCCGACACACGGCCTGCCATCCCGGAATCACCACAAAGGACAAAACTCTGGCAAAGCCCACGACAGTCGCGGTGGGAGGGACCAGCCACTACAAACCAGCAATAACCCGCAGCATCAGCGGCAGTGGCAGCAGCCTCCGTCGTGGGCTACCTACTCACCATGGGCTATGTGGGCCTAGTTGGCTTGGGCTGCTCCACCTTGCCCATACCCGACGTCTTTCTGGCACAACATCCGGCTCAACTGCCCCAACCCGGCATCCTCGGCACACGTCCTCAACATGTATATAGTGCACATGTCTCTTCTCCTTCCACCTACACCCCGACGGATATTGAAGTGGCTATGAACACAATGTCCCTTGACATTCCAGACAATAATTGGTACATGGATACTGGCGCCACATCTCATATGATGGCATCCCAAGGTACTCTCTCGTCTTATTTTAATACGAGCAATTTAAATCATAATATTATTATTGGCAGTGGACAAGGCATTCCTATTCGATGTTATGGACAATCATCTCACTCCCCACCACACCCCCACATTAGCTTTAAACAATGTCCTATATGCCCCGAAACTTATCAAAAATCTAATTTATGTGCGTCGTTCCACAACCGACAATAATGTTTTCCTTGAATTTGATCTTTTTAGTTTTTTTTTGTGAAGGGCCTTATGACAGGGATATGAATAATTATATGTGATAGCACCGGGGACCTCTATCCTATTACCACCAATGTCGGTCATTCAGCCTCCTCTCCGTCATCTTTTACAGTTATTTCCTCCTCTTTATGGTATAATAGATTAGGACATCCGGGAGACTCTGCTTTACGCTCCCTTCTCAACAATAAATTTATAGATTGCAAACATGTATCTTATCCTCTTGTTTGTGAATTTTGTGTTTTTGGAAAACATGTCAAGTTGCCATTTTATTCTTCATCCACCCGTACTTTAATGCCTTTTGTATAATACACAGTGATTTATGAACTTCTCATATTTTAAGCACAGTCGGGCATCCATACTATATGTTGTTTTTAGATGATTATTCAAACTTTCTGTGGACTTTTCTCATTGGTAATAAATCCCAATTCAATTCTATTTTTTATTCATTAAGCGCTTTCATTAAGACATAATTTGAAAAGAATATCAAATATTTTCAATGTGACAATGGAAGGGAATTTGATAATAATCAATTCAAACTTTTATGTGCCAAACACGATCTTGTTTTTCATTTTTCATGTCCCATCACCTCTCAACAAAATGGTAAAGATGAACGAAAAATTAGAACCATAAATAACATAGTGCGTGCCCTTCTTGCTCACGCCTATATCCCCCATCCTTTTGGCATTACGCTCTATCCATGGCAACATATCTCTTAAACATTCTCCCCAACAAGTCTCTCAAACACAAGTCTCCCACTCAAGTTCTCTATCTTCGAGATCCTTCCTATACGCATTTAAGAACTTTCGGATGTCTATGCTACCCCATTCATCCCTCCACACAAATCAACAAACTGAAACCTAGGTCCACCCCATGTGTATTTCTTGGTTAACCCCTAATCATCGTGGTTACAACTATTACGATATGTTAAGCTGAAAAATAATTATTTCTCAGCATGTCATATTTGATGAGTCTCAATTCCCCATTGCCAAACTAAATTCACCACTTGCGCATTCCTATGACTTCTTAAATAACGACCTTAATTTCCTTCTAATCCATCACTTGTAAAATCATTCGCTACCGTTACTGGTGCCCGACCCGCCTCCTTATGTCCCATCTCGGGTGAGCCAGTCGGCCCCGCCATAGGCTCCTCGAAACAGCCACTCTCGACTGCCCGAGGTCACTGCATTTCTCGGCCAGTGACGATGCCCCTTCTCCCCAATTCTGTTGCCCTCTCTCGGCCTACCATTATGCCCTAGTAGCTTCCCGATCCCGTCCACCCTCATGCGGCACCCATACAGACAATGGAAACCCGTGCTATGCACGTCATTTCCAAACTCAAATGGCAATTTAGTTTGTCAAATTCGGTTGCCCTTTTACCTCTTCCTCGCAACGCAAAACATGCCTTGTCCGATCCCAATTGGAAATTTGTCATAATTGATGAATATAATGCTCTTATTGAAAATAAGACGTGGGAGCTAGTGACTCGTCCTCCTGATGCTAATGTTATTCGTTCTATGTGGATTTTTAGACATAAAAAGAAATATGAAGGTTCTTTTGAGAGGCACAAGGTCCGTCTTATAGGTGATGGCAGGTCTCAACATGTGGGCGTGGATTGTGATTAAACCTTCAGCCCGGTGGTGAAACCGACAACTATACCGTTCTCAGTATTGCTTTGTCCAGATCGTGGCTCATTCATCAGCTAGATATCAAAAATGCCTTCTTGCATAGAAACCTTCATGAGACTGTGTATATGCATCAACTTTTGGGATTCAGAAATCCAGTCCATCCAAATTATGTGTCATTTTAAGAAATTGCTCTATGGACTGAAACGGACTCATCGTGCATGGTATCAACGGTTTACTGATTTTGTATCCTCTACCGATTTTTTACATAGCAAATCTGATCACTCACTTTTCATCTATAGCAAGGGTAACGACATGGCATACATTATGTTATATGTTGATGACATTATCCTAACTATATCTTCTAATGCACTTCACTGATCCATTATGTCACGCATTGCCTCTAAGTTTGCTATGAAGGATTTGAGCCCCCTAAGCTATTTTTTGGGCATTGTTGTTATGAGACACGCATGTGACTTATTTCTTTGTCAAAAGAAGTACGCCGAAGAGATTCTTGACCGACTAGGCATGACATCTTGCAAAATGGTCCACACACTGGTGGACACTAATTCCAAACTCAATGCCTATTCGGGTTCTATGTATACCGACCCCACTCACTATCGCAGCTTAACAGGAGCATTGTAGTATCTCACTTTCACGAGACCAGATATATCCTATGTCGTGCAGCAAATATGCTTACACGTGCAGAACCTGACGGATGAACATATGAATGCCCTCAAACGAATTTTGCGACATGTATAAGGTACTCATCATTTCGGATTACACATGTACAAGTCCTCACTCTCCGACCTCACCTCTTATTCTGATGCTGATTGGGGTGGATATCCTGACACTCTTCGATCTACGTCGGTTTACTGTGTGTTCCTCAGAGATAACCTACTTTCTTGATCTTCTAAAAGACAACCTACTATGTCTCGATCTAGTGCCGAAGCCGAGTACCGAAGTGTAGCGAATGTTGTATTTGAGTCTTGTTGGATACGCAACCTTCTCCTGGAACTTCACTGCCCAATCCATAAGGCTACATTAGTCTATTGTGATAATGTAAGTGCGATATATCTTTCCGGCAATCCCGTTCAACATCAGCGCATTAAACACATTGAAATGGATATTCACTTTGTACGTGAGAAAGTTGCTCATGGACAAGTTCATGTTCTGCATGTTCCTTCCCGATATCAGATTGTTGACATATTTACTAAAGGGATTCCGTGCATACACTTTGATGATTTCCGAGCCAGTCTCAGCGTACGAGAACCTCCCGCTTCGACTGCGGGGGTATGATAGAATATTTCTAGAATATTCTTTGTACATCTCCTATATTAGATAAAATTGTAGTCCAATTGTAATTAGGAAGTGTAGTCCAATTGTAATTAGGAAGATTAGTTATCTAGTTTGTAAATGAGTAAAAAATTATGTAACACTATATATATTATACATAATAATCAATGAAAGACAGAGAACATATTTCTTCAGATAATTCAGGATTTGACCAAGTTTTTAAAATATGTTTATTATGAAAAATGTTTTTGTCATAATTACTTTTAGAAAATTTACTTTTTAAGAGGTAATAATAATTTGTGTTTGGTTATTCAATTTGAAAAGAACTTATGTCAATATTAGAGTTAGCACCTTTTGCTTGGCCAATGTTCAAAAGTATTTCTGAAAAAAACTATTTTTTTTAGTTTTTGAAAATTATTTTTGCAACTAATCAATAGCACTTTAAAAAAAAACACTTTTTGCTTCCTAAAAACTTGGTCAAATAATCTATCATATTAAACTCTACATGTTCAACTTCTTAATGGCATTGAACTTATGGGTTTAGACCTACTATTTATTATAATTTTATTAAAAAATTATACATAAAATTATACTCTAGGTCAAAAGTACTAGTTCGATAAACTCGATGCATTTGTAATTTTGTATATATTAAACGGTAGCGATTTTCAAACGAGGATTTTTACCATTTTGGGGTAGAGAGAGCTCGAGGGGGTGATCAAGGTGCGGAATTTGACCTAAATCTTTGAGGTATTGATTCCTTACCCCTCCTATTAACTATGTTTAATTTTGGAGTAACTATATCCATGAGATCTTGAGTTAGAATGCATAAATTTGGGATCTCAAATTGGTTAATTTGGAATTCACTTAGCAATTGTTATAAAAATTGAATTTTGATTATTGATTCAGACTCCTTAGCTTACGGATAATATGTCAGTGGAATTAATTTTAGATTTCAGACCATTAAGCCGAAGACGATTTGGGTTGATCGATAGTTACATTTGATCCCAAGGTACCCTAAAAATATGAGATTTGTTCTCCTAAATTTATTTGAATCTATTATTTATGTTTTTTAATAGACTGCGGTTACTGAATTTCGTTTAAAGGTATTTTGGCATTTCAAGAGATGCTTTCATATCGGTAATAAAGCTAATGAGAATATAACTTTTGAATACTTGCTATGTTATGATTTGAAATCAGCATTATTTAGGAGAGAAAGGATCGATATAGGAGAGATGAGTGTAAAATAAAAGGATCCTCCGCTACATATATTTGATCCATATAGTTTTGGAGAAACAACACCAAATACTCCAAAAAAAAATAAAATTACCCTCATCCCTCCTCTTCTAAATTAATTTGGCTTCTTACCTAATAATAATTACTTGAGTACCTCCCTCACCCCAAAACCCTTTCTCCATGATACCATCGCAATATATTTATATATCATGAAGGATTAAGAGAATGACTGAATTCAGTCATCCATGATACCATCTCAGTATATTAATATAACATGATGGTACCATAGATGATTGTGGGGTGTCTCATTGAAGGACTGAAACATTCCTCAATGATACCATCACAATATATCTATATAAAATGATGGTAACATAGAGGGTTTTTCAAAAGTGTGTCTTTTTCAATAAAAGAATATGATCCTCTATAAATACCATCGGTCACACCCCAACCTGGGGGGTGGCCGGCGCCCGAAGGCCCGAGCGTACCAATTCTGATATCTATAGCATATTCCCGCAAAACATGGGCCGATAAGGCCTCTAGCAAAAATTATCTGATCAATACACGATCACTTGCACGCAGAAAATGCCCAACCTATACAGATATATCTACACAAGGCCGACATGAATACGATAAATCTACTGGAAGGGCCTACAGGGCCACACACAACACCATAATACACAACACGACTGTCTACAAGCCTCTAAAGAGTGAAATGACAACATCTAGTAAGGACAGGGCACCGCCATACCCAACTATTTACAAATGCACACTCATCATACCTATCAGCTCACTATACAGCTCCGGAAGAAATGAGCGTGACAACCTTCAACTGAGTTAAGTCACCTACTGTGTGGAGTCATCTACATCTCTATATGTATCTGCGGGCATGAAACGCATTGTCCCCGAAAAGGAATATCAGTAAGAAAGATATATTGAATATGTAAGGTAGATAACAAATGTATACAACAGATATAACGTAGGGGATAAGGGTACATAAGTCAACCTGAAACTCATAACAAGCCTCTGAGGGCCTATATGTCACAATCATGAAGATATATTCATGTTTGTAAAATTCAAGCCACTCTATGGAGCCATATAATGTAATATCCCGCCTCTCTGTGGGGCAAATTATAACATAATGTATATATATTGTATCCGGCCTCGATGAGGACTCGGGCGTACCCGGCCCAGATGTGGGACTCGATAATATCAAAATCAGTTGTAGTGATGTGCACAAATAGGTTCCATACTCGGCCGACTATAGCGCGGCCGATATGAAAATATCTATATATATATAAGTGCAATGTAAGGACGGACTCTGAAGGGCCTTATGAATTCAATCGGAGTGACTCAAGATTATCGTTATGTAACTGGGTCTGTATTAATTATCTGAGAGCCGACCAATATCATAAGAAAATATAAGCTTCAAAGGAAAATAAGGCGAGAAGTGTTCTTGACAAGGAACAACAATAAAATTCTGGAAACATATGTCAATATGAAACAATGAGGTCCGCAAGCTTTCAATCTCAAGAATAGAGTTTTTTAAGTAATGGCATTATAGTTACGTTTCTTCGTAGATCATGCCAAAAGAAAGAGAGGGTAAGCCTTAACATACCTTTGTTATTTTAACGATGCTAGCTAACGATTTGTTATTTTAACGATGCTAGCTTACGATTCTCCGGTCGTCCTTTGAATGATAGCCTACGTATTAAAGATGTTTCGGATCAATCATGGTTCAATCTCAATGTATTCTATCATAAAAAAATTCAATGTCGCCCCTACTTATCACCACCATGCTATCCATGCATTTACGACTTCATTCAATAGCTCAACTCTTACAAAATCAGCCCAACACAAGTAAGTCTCAACAAGAACAATCTTTACATGATTTCTAGCCTTTCTTCTTTTAGCTTGTAATTTCATTATTAAGACTGATATGTTAAACAAGCTTAACAACAACATAATCAAGCTACATCCCATGATTCTCAGTCACAACAATCATATATTCAACCTCCAAACACTCCAAAATTAAAATAACAACATCTTTTATCCTCTAGGGTGCCAACTTGTAAATTCTTTGCCCAAATACCTAATTAACGCATGAATAAACTTAAGTACAAGAAATGAAGTGTAATTATCACCTTACACAACAAGTATGACCTTGAATTCCATCTCCTTAACTCCAAGAACAATTTTCAAGTGCATACCGACTCCATAGAAGTGTTTTCCGTCACTTATCCTAGTTTTTTTTAATGTAGAATTAGGGTGTAATCGACTTGAAGTCACCTTGAAATCCTTGAAATCAGTTGGGAGGATTAGGGAGAGAATTTGGGAGAGGTCTGATCGAAATTGGGTAAAAAATGACCCAAAAATCAATTTAACCCGAAGTTAAGTCGGCCACCGTCAATTTTGACGGTCCAATTTGACACTCCGTACAATTTTGTACGGTCCGTCAATCTGGACCGTATAATCTGCCTCAGAAATACGGTGGGGAGGCCCATTTTGACGATTCGTACAATTTTGTACGGTCCGTCCTTTTGGGCCGTAAAAATGAGATTCCGTTGGTTTTCGTCGAAATATATATTTTTTTCAATCCGTTTAACTTTTATACATCCCGATACTTCCATAAACAACCTATAAACGTTTCTTATCCTTCCGTAAGGTCACATCTTATCCCGGAATGTCGGTAACAATAAACAACGCGACGAAACGTAAACTTACAAGGTGTAACATCATCTCAGTTTTTTTATATACCATGATGGTATCATGGAGGACTAAGAGAAGTACTGAATCAGCTGTCCATGATACCATCTCAGTATATTTATATACCATGTTGGTATCATAATTTAGGGGTATCTCGGGTAAATCGTTTTAATTTTTTCTAGAGGCACGAAAATAATGAGGGCAGGGAACGGGAAAATATTTTGCCTCCAGTGGGCATGCATGATCTTTCCCTATAGTTTTAGTGGGTTGTTTCAAGTGGAGCGGGTCAATAAAATGATTTAAAGTGAATAACTTTTTATTTTGTAAAAGTTTGGCTTCAAATAAAAGATTTATATCAGCAAAATTCAATTGAAAAATTATTTAAATTAATTGGGTGACTTTGTTGATGAAATTTCGAGTGACTTTTTGATTATAAAACAAGGAAAGGTGACTTTCTAAGAGAACTATTGATCATTCTGAGAAATCACTCGAAATCAAGAAATTTATATTTAAGAATTACAAATTAAAGTGAGAATTATATCACTTAAATATGCAAACGGAATCAAAAGCGTCTGTTTTTTTTGTTGATATCCAACTCAAATGGTGGTTATTTCGGCAAAATGAGACCGGATGACATATTGAGACATTTTGGTCATTGCATAAAACTAGGTGAAAAAGAGAGAAACAAAGAGAGTACATATGTAATTATGTACTACTCATACAACAACAACTATTAAATGATACAAGGAGAATGTCCATGGTGTTATAGCATAGTTCACTTGTGGAAGCTTAACTTAGGAATGTCCATATCCCGGAAAGGATGGTTTGGAACACAATTAAATTGACAAGGGGTACAATTAAAGGATGAGTTTACTTATTGAAGCACAGAATAGGTGATTTAGTTCTTTTACGCCAGTCATCATGGACGTGATGTTACTGCTTTAATGGTGTATTAGCAAACCGATAATTGTACTTTGATACGACTTCATGGTCTCTTTCTCCATAGACTTCACTAATAGGAATAGAGTCAGTAATTTCCTTCAAATCCTCTGGTGTAAGTTTCACTCCTAGAGATTGGATATTGACATTGAGGTTCTTGATCTTTGTTGTTCCTGCAATACATCAGCCGAGTATATGCATTAGATTCCAACTCATATAAAAGGTTAAAGAAGACCACCACTAGATTATTTCACCAAATGGAAGGGACGACAACTAGTCTTGAATACACGTACTCTTGGAGACACGAAAGTATTGCAGTGAGCAAAAATAATCCAACTAGATTTTGAGAGTAGAGGAATTAGCTGAACTGATAGACAATGGAACTTGATTTGTATAAACATCTATAATGAAGAAGGTAGCATACCAGGTATTGGAACTACATCGTCTCCCTGATGCATAAGCCATGACAAAGCTAGTTGAGGAGGTGTGCAACCATGTTTTGCTGCTAAGTTAGCGAATCGTGAGTATAGAACTTTGTTCTTCTCCAAATTCTGTTCATTAAACCTTGGATGTGCACCCTGAAGTTAAAAAAAAAAGATTGAAATAACTAACCTAACTGACTTGAGGCGGAGCCGTGATTTGAAGTTTATGGGTTCGGATTTATAGTCCTTTTAAGCTATTGGGTTCTAAATTAATAATTTGTTCATGTTCAATGGATTCTTAAGACAAATACAGGATTCGGATCAAAGCTACTGGGATCAGCTGAACCCGTAAGCTATACTCTAGCTCCGCCCTTGCCTAACTCCTCCTCATTCATCTTTATCAAACCCCCTAACATATAACAAAAGCTTTTTACCAAGGTCTCATTTTCAAGCACTTTACAAGAACCATATTATCCCTATTCTACAGTCTACACTATGTTTGCTAGATTGCAAAAGCGACATAGAAGTGGTTAGCTGTGCCATTTCCTCTGCCAGCTCTTCCAAACTCTTTTTGCCACCTCTAGTTTATACCAAACAATAGAAGGTTAATGATGAATGCTTTATTTAAGGGAAGTAAAACTGATAGGAACCGTGATATATGACATATACTAACTAGCTCATTGATACCAGTACCGATCATGATCTTCAAATGTTTTTTCTAGCAATTACTTACCATCATACTTCCCGTAGGCAAGCTTTCTGTGACAGCTTTCCCACCAAAGAAACCGCGGCCGAGGGGGCTATATGCAACTATCCCAATGCCCAGTTCCCTGTATAAAGGAGGCAAAGTAAATATTAAGAAAGATCAAGGAGTTCTGTTCTCCTATCTATCAAATGATGATCATTAACGGAATCAAGACTACGGAGGAAAAATAAAGAATTCAGAAAAAAAGTTATGCTTTCATATTATGCAAATATGTTGATGATCAATATATCTTAATTTCGAACATACCTACAAAGCGGAATTACATCCTCTTCTATCTCACGGGTCCAAAGAGAATATTCCATTTGTACAGTAGTGATGGGATGAACTGCATGTGCCCTCTTAATTGTATCCACATTGGCTTCGGATAAGCCAATGTACCTGATCTTTCCCTCGTTGACTAACTTCTTGAGTTCCGCCATCTTCCCTCGTGAAGTGGATTCGTAAGTCAAGTTTCTCTAGATTAGCACATATATCACAATAGGTAAGAACAATGGATAAGATCGGATGCTTACAGTTTCCTCTATAGGCACAGTTGTGTCTATTCGATGTGGATAATATAGATCAATGTAGTCTACATCAAGCCGCTTCAGACTTTCTTCGCAGCACTGCCGTACATATTCTGGAGTGCCTTTGACATGACACTGAAAGTCCTCAGAAATTATCAACCCAAATTTGGTTGCCAGTTGGACTTGCTCACGAGGAAGCTGCTTCAGTGCCTGGTTATTGCAAAATGACCATTAACGAATAGAATGTTTTTTTTAAACGGGGTAGTTTAAAAATAAATACATGTCTCAGTAATGCTGAGTGATTTAATTGGTCAAAAATCTTCAAATAGAACATTTCATCCTTCTTTTCTCATAAACTTCATACCTTTCCAACCATTATTTCATTGTCACCTTCATGCCCATATAGATCGGATGTGTCAAAGAAGGTGATGCCTTTATTGAACGCTTCCTTTAAGATTGAGCATCCAGCTTCATGTGACTGAGGAATATTTAGTATTCCAGAAAGTCCTAAACAACCAAAGCCTAGTTTGGAGACCTGGCAACAAGAAAGGTTTATGTAATTGTTTAAAGCTTCTGGTATAGCATAGAAGTAATCCTTTGGCTTTTCTTTTTGCAAGAATTTCAGAGTTGTCTAGACGGAACAACCTTTTTCTTCCAATAGTCGAGAAGTATTTAACTCTCAGTTCAGTGAACTGCTGGAATGAAAAGATACTTAAGGAGAATGGAAAGTGGGATTATTACATGTACAAAGTACCTAAAAGCTTTGTGAAAAGAAAAAAAAAAGCAACTGCAAAAAGATTAAATGTAATGCAAAAAGACTAAGCATAAACACAAGCAACACTTGTATGCGCCAGAAATTGAAGCAACTGCAACTAAGTTGAAAATATGAAGTAAGAACCACAAAAATTACTTAAAACATTATAGCTCTCTGATTTAGTGATGACGCCTTATCAAGTTTCTTATTCTTAGTTGTTAACATCTACATCATAATATTCTTTTCAACAATTACTAGTATATTGCTATACCAGCTATATTTATAGCTTAACAATGCCCTCTTCAAGGCAGATCCCATAGGTGTTTTTTATGGCATGCATTAGCACCGTGGTGCCTGCACTAAAGTCTAAAGCACACCCTGCGATGCACCTAGCCAGACACCTCACCTCAAGTTAGCCTTTGACAACACTGTTATGACTGACTGCGAAACACTAAAGCGAGTCATGATTCATCATCTTTAAAGAAAAGAACATGCAAGGATTGTTGGGATATTGTAAAGCAGTACGGGAAGTAAATAAATATTACAAGTGTTCGAAAGGATAAACAAATAGGCCAATGTTTAGAACTGCCGCAAGCTTGTTGTGTCTTGAATCTTGATAACCTGAAATCAAGAAACACTAAATCTGGATGTTATAACTGTGTGTTGAGTCGAGTGATTGCACTCTGTCCTTAAGACAAGATTGCCCCGTATATATGCTTTTACGTTAGCGGGCAATGGTCTCCCAAGATAAAACAACACTTTAATCTCAACGCTACAAAGCAAATAGGTTGAGTCTGACGAAGAAAACAAATACGAATAGACTTGCTGAAGATATGAAAAAGGAAGGAAAAGTTTTTGTTTTCGTCCAACGTTTTTGGACTGACTTTCTCTTCTGTTTTGTCTGTGTATATAGTGTGTCTCTGTTGTGTATATCTTGTGTATATGTGTGTCTTTCCTCACTGTTTTGTGCTGTTTTCGCCACTGTTTTGTGTTTGTATGTGCTATTTTTTTGCCACGTTATTGATGCCTTGAGCCAAAGAGGCATCAATATATAGCATGAAGGAGGGACTCCTCAACTGCCACAAACAGGGCTGTTAATAGCCATTAGTGAGGGTTGTTAATGGCAGGTTTAAGGCCATTAGTGTGGCAGGTTTAAGGCAATTAGTGAGGCTGTTCATGGTCATTGAAGGAGGGCTGATTATGGAGGAGTTAATCAGCCAAGTAATGGCTGATTAATGCCCCAAAAATCAACTACAACGGTAGGCAGAAAGTCTCTACCTTCCGTCGTTCCAAATTCAACTTTCCAGAAACTCTAGGGACCAAACTGTAAATATTAAGCAATTTGGGATCCAAAAAGTGTGACCCGTGACCGGACCGGCGGAGCGCGTGTGGGCTTAGCCTTGAACCCAAGCACATCTAGGTCCTCCCTCCTTTAAACACATGGGTTGCCCCTTGGGGAACCAAACCCTTAGCCAATTATGAGACTTATAAAGAGAGCAATTCTTCATTTTCCCACCGATGTGGTAGATTTGTCCCACACCATATTTAATGCTTCAAACACCTTACTTCGTGGACCAATATCTCTTTCATTTCTCAACGAAATTTGACGATTCTTGGCCCTACAATCATCTACTCACTTAGTAGATTATGCATGTGAGAAGAGACAAAGCCTCCAACATGCGGAACACTAGTGTTTAATTCATTAAATATGGGTGGACACACCTCCCCTCCAAAGACAAATTTCCAACAAGGATCAGCAACACTGAACTCTGATTCAGTAAAATCATCACATCTCCTCCAAAGGCCAGTACTGATCTCAGTAAGTCAAACAAGGTGTTCGTTAACAACTCCGAAATCATCGTTTGGGAGGCTGAGATTTGGGCTAACACAATCATCTAGAGAAAGCACAAAATTAAAGATAAATTCATACTGATGTACATTCACTGTTAGCTACAATCTTAGTAGCATAATCTTCTCTCTTTTTCCAAATAAAAATCCTCAAAAATCTTATACCATTGACAAGAGAAAACATATAATAGTAGTAGTTACCATTAAAAAAAAACAAAAATAGTTACCACTAACTTCGGGAAAAGGGTGGAGTTAAGTAAAGAAGATATGTCTGCAATGAAGCTGTTTAGATGGTATCCAGAAAGCTAAAAGGGATTCTCAACACAAATAAAAGTGTCCACCAAAAACTAATTTGTTGTCACAATTTTTTCCCCCTGTTGATTCTAGCTAAATTACCAGAATGCAAAAACTTAACACCTAAGCAGTAATTGAAATCATAAGTAAAAATTTGTGTTACCTCAAGCCCTTGTGTACCCAATTTGACTCTTGGAATTTGGATTTGGAAGGTGTGCTCCGTTATCTTCATACTGCAAAATTCAAACACCAAATGTTTGATGATAAGAAGCTACTCAATTGACATAACATATATAGTGGATGCACATATTAACTACTAGCAGTGGCAAAGATATAATTTTTAGTAAGAAAAACTAAAATATAAGAAAATAAATAAATGAACAAATCACAAAGATTCAACATAGGAGTATATCGCGTATATCTTTTACCTATTTAATACTAAAGTAATACTATAATTTTCGAGCTACTTTTAGGACAAGGATGACACTGCTACTACTATAGAAGTATGTAATGTGAGGTCAAGTCAAAAATATATATTGTCAATGAGTAAATTGCTTATGCTAACTACTCACTCCGTCCAGTTTTACTTGTCCATATATTAAAAATAATTGTCTAACTTTACTTATTCACTTTAGAAAATCATGGAATAATTTACCAATTCATACATATTTACCCTTATCATTTATTATTGAGTTATCAAGTTCAAAGAAATTTTAGTGATTGCACAACTTTTAAAATATATTTTATTTATTTCAATAATTAGATTACTTAGCAATAATTAAGGATGATATAATAAAATTATTATTTTATTTTTTACTCGCGTATTAAATTAAAATGTGATAAGTAAAAATGGATTGGAGGTGTACTTTAAACGTTTCATGGGTTTTATAAAAGAACAGAGGACAGAGACAAAACTTCAGAAGAGACGATGTTTACAAGGTGCACTGGGTTTTAATTTCTGAGTCACGTGTTCATTTATTATTTTATGTGTCCACGTATTAACAAGTATAACTCCTCTGATTTCCATTTTTTATGTCTTGATTGAGAATGAATTTTGAAATATAAAGAAAGATTTTTTGCAATGTATCAAGGGTCAAACTATAAACATGCTATAATTTTTTATTAACAGTATGAGTATGCTATAAAATTAAGATGCAAACTTTAAAATTAAAGAGTATTCAAATACAACAATATATCAAAGTCTTGGAAAAACAAAATTTGTTTAAATATTTGGCCTGCCAAAAGCATCAAATATTTTCAAGACATTTCAGGCCAAAAAGGATCGTTGCATTTCATGACGAGGGCCCTCTCACGGAAAAAGTAGCTTAAATTTCAAAGTTAAATCTACTTAGAATCTTTACAACTCATTCCGTCCCAGAGATTAATCACTTTTTGTTTTTTTTGCGATTCAAACTATATGAATTTTAATTTATATTTTAAAATATATTTCTTCACTATATTAATATAAAAAATATTATAATTTATAGTACGTTTTGTATAGTTTTTAAATATCTGATTTTCTTATAAAAAATTTAAATTGATCTGATCAAATTTAGTTATGAAAATTAATTGATCGAAAACTGAACCGTGACAAATACTTTGGCCACAAAAGAAGTACCTTAAAAATAAAATAAAGCCAAAAAGTTAGATTTCACTGTTCAGCTATTAAACCCCACATTCAGAGAAGTTGGTGGTAAGGCAGCTCACAGTTTTCAAGCATTGTGGATTATATATCAATTTCCTTGTTTTTTTAGAATTGAGTTGGAATTAAAGTGGACGGAAATGACAAATTGCTACATAGAATTGAACGGGATTATAAATGCGACCAGTAAATTAGGTGAAGCTAGCAGACGGTACGGTTCGATTTGCATTAAAAGGACTCGATTTTCACAATCTTATTCATACCCAGCTCTCTTGTGATTTGGTATGAGTAGATAAGGTTGTGTATCATCTCACACGACTCCCAAGTGATAAAAAAAAGAATCAATTTTCTTTCTCTGAATTCGTTCGAGCAATCCAACTAGCAAAATTCACATACGGATAATCAGTCTTTAGAAGCATTTTCTTCCGTGGGATCATAACTGGGTTTTCAGTGTGTGATTATCTAAAATAAAGTACAAGGGTGATAGAACGATGAACATGTTCTTACTTATAGATTATACCTTTTTGACCCGGTTTTAGCAGTTAGAAAATAACTGCTAAAACTGGACGAAGCTAGGACAGGTTGAAAGTATGGAGATATGCTAAACGGAACAGGGGAGAGCGGGTTAAGATTATTCCGCCCGCCAGTCAATTGCATACTAGGAAAGGATAGCTTTAACTTGGACAATAATTAGATCAACTATATATTATATACATGAACAAGGCATAACAATACATGGACAATAACTAGATGAGCTCCATGAAAGAAATAATCTTCTTGATTATTTCCATTGATTGAATAGATATATATACAAATTACAAAGTCTTCTTCTACCATAATTCTAACTCTACAATTATGGTAACTCTACAATTATGGTAGTGTATATTCCTAATTATGATAACCTATATATTACAATATATTACACATATATTTTTCTAATATACAAGATTCTTACCTTGTCTAATATTAACAATTACCAAAAGAATTAGAGCCAAATCTGGCCAGCAAATCCGAGAGACAAATATGGCCAAATCCGAGAGCCATAAGGCATTGCCTTATTTAACACACCCCCATGAGCCATAGCGGGCGGTCTTCAACGCCGAGATCGCCCTAAAATCTTCAAAGAGAACCGCTGGTAGACCCTTTGTAAAGATGTCTGCAATTTGATAACGCGACGGGACATGGCATACGCGAACTTGACCCTTTGCAACCTTTTTTGCGGACAAAGTGAATGTCCATTTCGATATGCTTAGTACGTTGGTGTTGAACTGGGTTACCTGAAAGGTAGATGTCACTAATGTTATCGCAATATACCAAGGTTGCCTTCTGAATAGGACAATGAAGCTCCAAAAGCAAATTACGTAGCCAACATGATTCGGAGACCACATTCGCCACCCCTCGATATTCTGCCTCGGCACTTGAGCGTGATAGGGTTGCCTGACGTTTTGCTGACCAGGAGACCAAGTTGTTGCCAAGGAACATACAGTAGCCAGAAGTCGACCGTCTGGTGTCGGGACAACCACCCCAATCAGCATTTGTGTAGGAAACAAGTGTGGATGTAGATGACGGATACAAGTGCAACCCATAGTCTAGTGTCCCCTGAATATACCGAATGATGCGTTTGATTGCATTCATGTGCTCAACTCTGGGATCATGCATGAATAAACACACCTGCTGAATCGCATATGTAATATCCGGTCTGGTAAAGGTAAGATCTTTGGAGGCCCCTGCAAGACTACGATAGCGGGTCGGGTCCTCGTATGGTGCACCTGCTGTGGCACTTAGTTTTGGGTTTGCATCAACTGTCGTGGAGGTGGACTTACAGGATGACATCCCAGCCCTCTCGATGATCTCAGCAGCATACTTCCGTTGAGACAGAAACAACCCACCTGAATGACGCTTGACGGCAATCCCCAAAAAATAACTCAAAGGCCCTAAGTCTTTCATAGCAAACTCAGAAGTCAGAACTGAGCATGGTCATGATAGACTGGCGTAACGCATCTGAAGAGGCAGTCAATATGATATCATCCACGTACAACAGGATGTATGCCAAGGACGAACCACTGCGGTAGATGAACAAGGAATTATCTGACCTGCTGTGAGTGAACCCAATAGTTGAAACAAATTCAGCAAACCTCGTGTACCAGGCCCTTGGAGACTGCTTAAGCCCATATAATGATTTCTTCAACACACAGACATGATTAGGGTGGTTGGGATCCCTGAAACCCAACGGCTGATGCATATAGACTGCTTCCTTGAGGTCACCATTTAGGAAAGCATTCTTGACATCCAACTGATGAATTGACCAAGTCTTTGAAAGAGCCAAGCTAAGCACAGTGCGAATGATAGCCGGTTTGACCACCGGACTAAACGTCTCACCACAATCAATTCCAACCTGCTGAGTCTTACCATCACCAACAAGTCGCGCCTTATGTCGAGCAAAGGACCCATCTGAATTCTCCTTATGAGCAAAAATCCACATAGACCTGATAACATTAATACCATATGGACGGGGCACCAACTCCCACGTCTTATTAGCAATAAGAGCATTATATTCATCAGTCATAGCAATTTTCCAATTAGGGTCATTTAAAGCCGACACAGGATTGCGGGGCAAGGGGGATTTAGAGACATCCGAATGTAAATTAAAATGTCTTTTAGGTGTAAAAATACCCCGCTGACTTCGAGTGACCGGTCTATGACTCGAGGAAGAATTGAGAGAATTTTGGGAATTTTCACACCTCATGAGATGACTCCCCGTCTTGAAATCCTTCACAGAGAAACCGAAAGGATCAAATTCAACGGAAACAGAATTGTCATTTGTGAATTTTTGGACAGACTCGAGTGTGACGACACGTGAATGTTGGTTGTCTTGAAATATGTCACGCAATCTATTCCATGCAGCCATAGCCGTGGTATCCGGCTCAATAATCGTTTGTAGAAGGTCCACCGAAATAGTGGCGTATATCCACCGAAGAACGGTAGCATCAAGTGTAATCCATATCTCAGGATCCTCCGCAGGAAGAGGTCTAGCGGGAGGAATGATGTGATGAAGAACTTGATAAGATATAGCGTGAATTTTAAACAACTCCGCCCACGTTGCATATTGGACGTTTTCCATCTCAAGGACAATAGGGACACTGAGCTTGATATTGGAAACCGTGAGGGCAGGGTGAAAATTGTTCTTAGACATATTGAAAGAACAAAGAATGAGGGGAAATTTAAGAGAGGTTTTTGAGAGCGGAAGACGAAATTTTGGAAGAGAAAAATCCGAGGAGGGGGGGGGGGGGTCTCGGCAAAGGGAGGCAAAAGTTTGAGAGAAATTTTTTTTTGTTTAGACCTAGTCTCTGATACCATGAAAGAAATAATCCCCTTGATTATTTTCATTGATTGAATAGATATATATACAAGTTACAAAGCATTCTTCTACCATAATTCTAACTCTACAATTATGGTAACTCTACAATTATGGTAGTGTATATTCCTAATTATGGTAACCTATATATTACACATATATTTTTCTAATATACAAGATTCTTACCTTGTCTAATATTAACAATTACCAAAAGAATTAGAGCCAAATCTGGCCAGCAAATCCGAGAGACAAATATGGCCAAATCCGAGAGCCATAAGGCATTGCCTTATTTAACACTCCACTTATTGAAAAACAGAATAGATGATTTAGTTATTGAAGCTCGAAAACGGTGATTAGTCCCATTATGATTTCTCACGGTAAAGAATGGATTTTGGGCCTAACTCAACCTCAAAAGCTAGCTTGTAGGGTGAGGATTTTCCAAGTCCATATAAGGAGTTCATGTTCTCATTACATATTCGATGTGAGACTCTTAACAATCCCCACACGCCCAGATTTCGTTAATTGGAGCGTAGATAATATAATTTGGAGGCCCAACATCGGTGAACAAAGAATTGGAATGAGTCTGGTTCTGACACCATGTAAAGAATGGATCTTGGGTCTAACTCAACCCCAAAAGCTAGCTTGTAGGGTGAGGATTGTTAAGTAGTCCATGTTCTCATTACATATCCGATTTGGGACTCTTAACACTCTCCCGCACACCCAGACCTTGTTAACTGAAGCTTACATAATATAATTTGGGGGCCCAACATCGGTGAACAAATAATTAAAATGGGTCTGACTCTGATACTATGTAAAGAATGGATCTTGGGCCTAACTCAACCCCAAAAGCTAGCTTGTAGGGTGAGGATTGTCCAAGTCCATATAAGGAGTTCATGTTCCCATTATATATCCGACGTGACTCTTAGCACTCACAAAAGTGATGTTACTGCTTTAATGGTGTATTAGCTAACCGATACTCGTACTTGCACATAATTTCATGCTCTCTCTCTCTCTCCAGACTTGACTAACAGGGATAGCATCCGCGATTTCCTTCACATCTTCTGGTGTAAGCTTCACTTCTAGGGATTGAATATTGGCATTTAGATTCTTAATCTTTGTTGTTCCTGCTATTACATTAGAAATATGCTTAGAATACAAACTTATATGAAAGGTCAAATGGTACACTGCAAGATTATTCACCTAATGGAAGAGGAGGATAACCCAAAACCAATTCTTTAACTTTTTCTCCAATTAAATGCTTTATCCTACCAAAGAATTTAACAATTATAACTACATCTCGAGTAGAGTAACTAAATTAACTGATTGAAAATGTAATGTGATTTGTATGAACTTTTGTGAATGAACAAGGTACATATCATACCAGGTATCGGAACCACATCATCTCCCTGATGCAGAAGCCACGCTAAAGCTAGTTGAGGTGGTGTACAACCATGCTTTGCTGCTAAGTTAGCAAATCTTGTGTAAAGAACTTTGTTCTTCTCCAAATTCTCTCCAATAAACCTTGGATGAGAACCCTAACAAAACAGAGAGATCGAATTTTTTTTTAGCCGAATTCCCAGTATTTCAATTCATGTTTACCAAAACTCTGTTGCACTTAACATAAATTTTGACGCACAAAGAAAGTGAAGTGAGACTAGGCAATATTTTAGTGTCTACACGCAAGAAATTTAGATACCTATAAGTTTCCGAAGGAATGACATGATAGATAAAGATTTAGCTCACATAACTACAATAGATGGTAGAATGAAGAAGTTCTAGGGAAGTACTATGCAATATGAAGATGCCTAATAAAACGGAAAACAAGTTATATAAAATTGTTACAAGACCAACAATGTTATATGAGCGTAAATGCTAAGCTTTTATGCTCCAACATGGCAACAATGTTGCTGTTAAGATAGATGTGGAAGAAGAAACCAAAATTATAGAAAACTAGAAATAATCCCCTTGATTATTTTCATTAATTGAAAGACTATATATACAAGTTACATATTTTCATAATAGGAGAATCCTATTCCTATTCCTATTCCTATTCTATTTCTAAAACCTTATTCTACCATAATTCTAACTCTACAATTATGGTAAGTGTATAACACTAATTAAGATAACCTTTACACTACAATATACTACAAATATATATACCATATATACAAGATTGTATTGTCCATAAACTGTCCGAGAATGGGCCACTGCTGGGCCACTGCCGAGACCGAGAATGGGCCAGTCCAGTTCACTGCTTTGCAGTCCAGTTCACTGCTTTGCCTGTGATATACACTGCTGTATATTGGGTGTATATCACAGGTATATTGCTCTGTTTAACAATCACGTTTGACTGAGGGTGCAAAAACGAGAGAAAGTCTCTTGATATGGTTTGATTATGTAGACCTCCATATGTACTGCTATATAGGTGAGACACCATGATGAATGAAGGTGATAAAAGGAAAGAAGTAGAATAAGGAGGACCCTTACTTTGTCTCAAGAAACAAATGAGTTAGTACTGAAATGAAGTAAGTCTGAATAAAGAGAAATGAATATAGAAGATTCATATAGCTGTCTAACCCTTAGTAGACAGAGTTACCAGTACCTGTGTTGGTGAAAGGTAGAAAGTATCCCATGGAATTAGTCGAGGTGCTCGCAAACTGTCCGTACACCACGATTATAAAAAAAACCTAGTTTGGGATTGAGGAGTAATTGATTCTTCATTTCCCAGAACTGTACAAAGAACTAAGTCATCTTGGACTACATTAGCTAGAATGAAGAAGATGTAACATACGTGTGGTAGGTATGCAATCTCTTACTGGCAACCCTTCAAACCCTTGTAGATCTATTATGCAATACTATAGTTATACCAAACAAGAGAAAGAGAATGATGATTACTTCATTCATGGGAAATAAATCCGAGAGGAACTGTGCGATACCTAGTACTCCCTCCGTCCCAAAATATTTGACATGTTTTTCTTTTTAAAAGTCAATTTGACTATATTTCAAATCTAAATTAGATTGGATTAATTCAATATTTTAAAATTAAAATTTAGAAATTCGGAAACTATAGAAAAAGTAATATAAGTTGCAATTCTTTCTCATATTAATATGATAAAAAAATATAGCTTAAAATGTTGGTCAAAGTTCATATAGTTTGACTGTTGAAAAGTGTAACGTGACAAGTATTTTGGGACAAAGGGAGTATATACTAGCAACTACTGCAATTACTTACCATTAAACTATCTGCAGGCAAGCTTTCTGTGACCGCCTTCCCACCAAAGAATCCGTGGCCAAGGGGGCTATACACGACAATTCCAATACCCAATTCTCTGTATTAAGGAGGCAGAAAAAAATTAGACAATTCTTGAAGTTCTTTCTACAATCTACAGATATCTTAATGAATAACCAGGTCAGAGACTCGAGGATAATAGTGTCATCCAGGATAAGAGATTGTGGTTTCATATGCAACTATGTTGGTCATCAAAGTGATCTTAATCTTTGAGCTCATCAGATACACATACCTACAAAGTGGAATTACATGCTCTTCTATCTCACGCGTCCAAAGAGAATACTCCATTTGTACAGCAGTGATGGGATGAACAGTACACTTATCCAACGTGCATTACACCCTCAGTGCTGTTTTTCTCATCAATTAATCATACCTTTCCCACCATTATCTCATTGTGATCCTCATGCCCATATACATTTGCTGTGTCAAAGAAGGTGATGCCTTTGTTGAATGCCTAGTTTCGAGACCTGGCAAAAGCTTAACTAATGATTTAAAAGCTTCTAGCACACAAATCTCGGAACCATCGTGAACCAAAGGCCTTCTTTTCAAGAGCAGAACTAATATGGGTCTCTAAAGGAGTTCACGATCCGATCAATGGGTTGTAGTCCCTCAGTTAACTGAATTGTTGGAGAATAATAGTGAGATAATTAGGCATCTCATAGGCCTTGGAGCAACAGTGAACACAGGCATTAAATCTCAATCAAATGGCAATACTGAAATAAACTCATACAAGGAATTCATTGAAAGCTGTGAATTCATCTCTAAGAGAATGAGAATCAAGCCAACACTTTGACGGCAGTGACGGATGGAGAGTATTATATGTAAAAAATCATTAAATTTCAAAAAACCAGTGGTAAGAACATAAAGGTTGAATCCATAATCCACCTCTTTTCAAGGTATAATCAAGTTTAGCTACACTCTTGGTAGTATAATCTTCTTTCCTTCTCATAGTCAAAAGTCCTAAATATCTACTACAACACAGAAATTAAAAC
This sequence comes from Anisodus acutangulus, assembly GCA_029783415.1. Taxonomy (NCBI): domain Eukaryota; kingdom Viridiplantae; phylum Streptophyta; class Magnoliopsida; order Solanales; family Solanaceae; genus Anisodus; species Anisodus acutangulus. The sequence continues at coordinate 7,905,461 of CM056500.1, forward strand.
AAACACCGCTAAAATTTCAAGACTCTAATTTTAACTTCAAATTTCAAAACAAGAATATTTGAGAATCAGTAACAAGAAAAATATATCTGCAATTAAGTTAATATAACTTTAGGCAGCAACCAGAAAGGTACTCCCCGTTCACTTTTAATCACTTAACTTTGTCCGCCTAATATTTTAAGATATATTTTTTTATTATATTAATATAAAAAATTGTAATTTATAATAGTAATATTTTTTATATAATTTTAAAATATCTAAATTTTATTTTTATAATATTAAATTAATATAATTTAATTTAACTTATAAAATTAATCAAATTAACTTTTAAAAAATAAAACGTGACAAGTAAAAGTTAACACAGGAACGGGTACATGAATGCTGATCCAAAAAAAACTAATTAGTTTGTCAGATAAATTATCAAAATACTATAAACTCAAAACCCAAATGAAAATTTGAAAGAAGACTTAAAATATTTGTAATTACCTCAAGCTTGGGTACCCAATTTGATTCTTGGAATTTGGATTTGTGGGTTGGTTTCCATTTAATCTATTACCAAATGCTTAAGAAAGAGGTACTTAAGGAATAAAAAAGAAAGCTTGAAAAAGCTACTACTGAATTGGACATGATTATCTAAACAGGTAAGTGGGGACATGAGAGAGTTGAAGTGGTGATTGATTGCCACGTGGCACAGGAATCGTCATGTTTTGGACTAGTGTTCATTTCGTTATTCTCACTTCATAAGATTTTATTTGTCCAATTCAATTGTTCGTCTTTTTAAAAAAAAAAAATTGTGTTTATACGTGGAATATTTTCTTGAGGTCTGAACTTTTTCCAGAATTTATTTATTTAAGGCGTGTTTGGTCATGATAATTATTTATTTTTTTCTGATTTTTTATTTATTTTATTTAAAAATTGATGTTTGATCATAAAAAATTTAAATATAATTTAAATTTATAATTGGAATTTGTAAAACATCTACAAACTTATATTCATTTTTTTTATTTTTGATACATTTAAAAAATCAAATATTTTTTGCAAAAATGATAATCAAACATAACTCCGTCTTCAACTCCAACTTCAAATATTTCAAATAAGTAAAAAATATTTGATTTCTATGGCCAGATACCTTAGTTTTTTCTCATAAGTTTTTACAAAACAAATTTCAAACTACTGTTTAAAGCACTTGGTTTGTGTTTTTTGCGAAAAAAAATTTTTCCAAGAAAAATAGTAACGCTCTAAAATATTTCGGAAGAGAAAAAAAGAAGCCATAATCTCCCAAACACTTTTACTGTAAGTCCTGAAACCACAACTCCATACCGTCTGATTTTTTTTTTTTTCACTAATAAGAGTTGGCTAGGCATGTCTTTGGGGCAAGTATACACATTTTTGGCCCATCGGCCAAAATTAATACGTTCACTAGTTAAATTTATAAAAATATACACTATTATATATTAAAAACTGTATATTTTATGTATATTATACATTAATATATAAAAATATATATTTACTAGCTATTATTTTGATAAGTGATTATTTTTGTCAATTTCTCATATTTTTTTGGTCAATAAAGAATGAGATAATATTAATGGTTAAAGAACCAAATTTTTTGAAATTTGAAATAAGACGGATGTAAATAGAAACGAAATAGTTATTAAATATTCATATAATCAATTCTAACCAGCTAACTTAATATTCAGGCTTACTAGCTGTTGGTGCAGTAATAGTAATATTTTTTTAACATACTTGAATAAATTTTCCATTGAAATAAGTGTAAGGATACCTATCTACGCGCCGCGAATCTGAATATATTCGAGCTCCAATACAGGTACCGGACACCAGGTGGGAAACAGAAAAAGAAAAAGAAGAAGATACCTATCACTAGACAGAATCTCTTCAATAAGTCATGGCTGAAGAAATAAAATCTAAAGTATAATTGTTTTTCGTTTGATAAGAAAAGGAGAGCATTGTTAATAAATAACGTAGAGCTTGCTCTCTTAAAAAAGAAATGCCCATTTTTTTTGCATATATGACGAAAATGCAACATGATCACGAAACTATCCTATCAAAAGCTATTCCTCTAATACAAGCAAAAATTACTGCAATGAAGCATATATCACACTTTGTAATTTAAGCAAATGTCGTACGGTTTGCTTGAACAGGCTGGAGAAACAAATAATGTATTCTCCTAGGGAAGAAAAAGAAAACAAAAGGGCATATTTGTCATATTAAATTTTAATTTACATTAATGAAAATACTTAGGTTAAAATAATGATCGATGTGATGATTGGTGAAGCGAAAATATTTGCAGTCAAATGTCAAAGCATGGTCAATGTCATAAACTTGCTGCTAAAATTAAACCATGAGTTACAAACTATATATCTTAGTCGATTGTGTTCAACTACACCATATAACATATGGCTTTCAAACCTCAAACAAACCAGTGATGACAATTGTTTCAATTAACTAAAACAAGTTTGGTCTAAGGGAATGATCCTAAAATGGATCATGTTATGGCTTTAGTTCTCTGTCTGGTCATCTAGGATCACCTGACCTAGGCTGATGGTGGTTTGTAACGACTTGTCTAGAATCCAATATTTTTTAAGGCTTAGATGTACTAGTATCTGTCTTCGTTTTCTCATCATCGGCCTTGATAGGAACAGGATTACACTGAATAAGTGATTCATTATGATCACTGGCAAACACTTGTTCTTGAGAATAAGACAAATTACCGGGAAATTTGTTACATCCTAAACTATGCTTCAAATACTCAACAAATTCTTGTGCTTCATCACAAGAAGCTTTGAACGATACCAAACGTTGATGGAAATTTGCAAGAGCTGAATTAACATCTGCTGTGCTTTGGTCACCATTAGTCTCTCTTGTCTCTAGTACAATGGCTGCTGCTGTTACAAATTCCGTATATGCCTTTTCGATTGAGTCCACGATGGCATCCATTTCTTCTCTGCAAAAATAAAAAAAGACATTTATAACAATGGCATTCCTCCTTCCCTTTCGAGCTAGATTCAGAATTTGAAATTTATGGGTTAATTTCTACATCAATCTGAAGTTAATATCTGGTGATAATTGAGTTCATGATCAAATATTTAAAGGTATTTAGTGAATTTCATAATGCATATACATATTTTTTTCTACACCAATCTGAAGTTAATATCTGATGATAATTGAGTTCATGATCAAATATTTAAAGCTACTTAGTGAATTTCGTATATACATAATTTGAAATGGGTTGACGTACGTAAACCCATAGTAAATAAACTAGATCTGTCTATGCTTTTCTTTCCTAGCTAGGAGCAAAACAATTATCATCATCTTAAAAGACGAATGAGCTACATATTACTATTTTTCTTTTATAATTATAGATATTTGAAATACTTATAATTAATTGAACTCATAAATTATGATCAACAAATAATACGAGTTGTGAGATACATCGGCCAAGGTCTCATGATAATTACCCTATCCTATGCAAATCGTACTTGTAACTATTCGATATCCCTTTGAAAAACTGATTATGTCGGAATGCAATTGAAAATCCTCAATTAACACACGATTAAGAAAATCGATGAATAATGGGCTTACCTCTCTATATGAATATGATACTTAGATCTCAATTCGTGTACAAATTCTGACTATTCTAGTTTATCAAGTACACAAGAAACATCAAGCTATTTAATTTGGATCTTATTTGTATGAAAGAGTTATGGAGGATTGATTCTAGGTATATAGAAAAGATTAAATTGTTAAGACTGGAACATAATTGGCTCAAAATTACAAGTTAGTTCAACCCTAATATTAAAAGCTAGATCAACGCCATCTATATTTTTCCTCACTAGAAAAGAGTGACAAGCAGATTGATCAAATTCATCTACAAAAGATGTTTCATAAATAAAAAAAGGAAAAGATGTTTGCCCCAAAACATTTTACGTATTAAATTGAAATTGATTTATAACAAAAATTACACAATGTAACCAATTCTATATCGACGCAAATATGATCCTCCATGTACAAACCCTATCTAATACATTCATCAATCCAGGAAAAAAACAAATCAACAAAAAGAATCAATCTTAAAGACAAAATTCTCTATTAATTATTTGATGAATTAAAAATCAATAATCAGTTATTGAAAAATAAAAGAGAATTAAACAAGTAAATGTTTTGTTGTAGTGAAGAACCTTACGGGTCGAATGACGAACCTGGAGGCTCCACTGGAAAAGGTACAGCAACGTCGGATTAGGCTACAGTATTTTATTTTGTTAAGAAATAAACGGAGATCATCTATTTATGGTGATTTTTAATTGAATACTCCTTGGATTTTGTCGATACAAATCTGAGCAGAAAATGAATTTAATTAAATTATTTTTTCCATTTCTGCTTTCAATTGTAAGATACTTATAATAAACACAATCACATTACATTTTATTTTATTTTATTTTATTTGTAACCGTCTTTTATATCATATATTATTTAAATCAAACGCGAGTACACCTACAATGAGAGAATGAGGATAGTATCCCACTCATCGAACCAAATATAGAAGGAGATGCTCTAGCAACACAATGAGAAACCTGATTCAGTAATTTTTTAACAGACGATAAAGACTAAAGTATCAAGAGAAATTATCAGTTTTCATAATAAGTTTCGATGTACTGAATGACTCCTTTAACCAAATAAAAATTTCACGCACCCCTATGATCTCGGCCAACAACACGGTCGAGGAATATAGTTTCCCAGCAATACATTAACCCAAGTTGTCACGTAACACCACACCTACCCTGCCAAACTTATATGAATATCGTAAGAGGCATCGGTATTACATGTAATTGTGTCGAGGGAGGCAATTCACATTTAGTAGTCATAGTATTCACGACATTAGTAGGCATCTCATCTTCTCCGGCTCCTTCTTCGCATGGTACAAAGTGTTGGGAAACAATTGTTGCAGGGAACGGGAAGTAAGTAACTATTACAATGGTAAGAAAGGATAAACTAAATATTACAATAAACTGAAAATCAAGAACTTAACAAACTGCTTGTGTGATTTGCTGAGTCGAGTGATGACACTCTGTCTTAAGACAAGATTGCCCCATATATCTCCTTTTACGTTGTCGGGCAATAGTCTCCCAAGATACAACAACAACTTAACAATTGAGCAAAGGAAACTCAAGTGTTACTCTTGAAGAACTTTGAGTATAGTAACTTTGCTAGAGAGGAAGAAGATGAATTCAGAAAATTCTGGAGTATTTTCTAAGTGTTGTGTAGTCTTCTTCAATTGAGTCAAACGCCTCAATTTATAGTGTAAGGAGAAGACACCTCAACTAGCCAACTAATGACCTTTAATAGCTATGTAATGACACTTAATTGAGGGGTTACATTCAACCAAATAATTGTTGAATTCATGTGCCAAGTAATGGAGAATCAATGCTCCAAAACCAGCCCAAAGGTCAGAACTTTCCAACTTCACGTCCCAGCATTCTGCCTTCGAAGCGCCGCGGCTCTGTGAATTAGCGTCGCGGCTCCAGTAACTGAAGACCCAATTAGCGCCTCGGCTCCGACGGGGCTGCGCCGCGGTCCTTTGCGGCTCCGCAGCGATTTCCGACACGTTTCATCTTACACTTCGTACATTTCTTCCTTCATTTACCAACGTGGAATACTTTGTCATTTGGCCAATAACCGTCCATCATTCTATGTCTCAAACGTATTACATACGTACTAATATCTCTTTCACTAATGAAATTTGCGATACTTGGCACTACGTGTGTGGAAACGACGTTTCCGACGTACGGGGCCCCAATTATTTGAGTCATAAATAATGGGATATACTTAATTCCACATTAGTAAATTTCCAACCCAAAGTGGCAGTGGGTGCATTTTGCATATTATTCCAACAGAGGTTATATCTGGCTTCCCACAGGCTCCGCAAAATCATGACTGATTCTTCCATTCTTGTTTTCACATTCCTTTTCTCTGCTCCTCAAACGACTCCACAAAATAATTTGATTAAATCCAACATTAATTTGCTATCCCATTTTCACATCCATGTATCTCCTCGGGGGCTAATAAATGGAATTTGTCTAGCCACCTCTATCTTAGAGGCATTAAAAAATTAAAGAGCATGCAACAAATCTGTCCTATTCTCCTACACCTTATTTCATCAGATCAGCTACAAGGACGTTGTCGCTCCCAAGAACATATTCATCAAATAATGTGGAATAGTTGATTGAGCAAGACTTCTAGGCCCGTTCGGGAGAGACTAGTACCCTTCCAGCTATCATCTTCGAGGTTACTCTATTTTGGATACAAGCAAAGACTGCTTGTTTTGCTTCTTGCAACCACTGCCAGCAAGCCAAGATACTTTTCAGGAGCATCTACCTCCTTCAAATGAAGGATATTTGCAATCTCTTTCTTCACACTTACATTACATAGATGAAAGACATCGCATAAAAATGAAACAAAATATGAGTTTAAGTTACTCTAAATGTAACTTTTTTAAAACATTGATAGGTCGTCAAATGATATCTATACTTGTTAAAATATGAAATTTAATTTTGAAAATAAGATGTATTATCTGTTGATCTGCTCCAACAAGTGAATCTGAACTAGTAATATAAAAATTCCTTACCATAAGGATCATTTCAATCGAGTTGAATCGAGCAACTCTTTCCCTAATTGGATAGTTAGTTGCCAAATATGAGCATGTGAGGAAATGAGAATTAACCTCAGGTTGAACCCATCAGACCCCCGTGGTTCGCAAGATCTTTCACTTAGACATTTCAAATACGACTTGTTTCAATTAGACATTTTAGGTGGATCCCGACTGTTTCATTTAGACACTTTTTGCACAAGCAACTAAATATGTAATGTGTGTATAACACACTCGCCGATGACGTGGTAAATTGACAAATTAAATTAGTACATGTGGTGTATATATCCAAATTAATTATTAAAAAATAAAACATAAGTAGACAATTATTTTAAAACTATTTAGTTAATTAAAAAAATTTAAAAATATATTTTCTAAGCCATGTTCTCACTGTAAAGAATGGATCTTGAGCCTAACTCAACCCCAAAAGATAGCTTGTAGGGTGAGGATTGTCCAAGTCCATATAAGGAGTCCATGTTTCCATTCCACTTCCGATGTGGGACTCTTAACACTTCCCCGCATGCCTAGACTTCGTTAACTGGAGCGTGGACAATATAATTTAAGGGCCCAACATCGGTGAACAAAGAATTGGAATCTGTCTGGCTCTGATACCATGTAAAGAATGGATCTTGGGCCTAACTCAATTCCAAAAGCTAGCTTAAAGGGAGGAGGATTGCCCAGTTATCCCTTGTTTAACCTGTCGAACAAGGGAAGGGATAACTGAAATGGATAGGTTAAACATTTGTTTAGGTTTATGAATTTTGTGCATGACACGAGTTTTCATGGTCCGAGAGCGTGTATCGGGACGCGGTTTGAAAGGGGGGGTGTCGCGGGACTGTCGGGAAGAGGAGGAAGGGTAGGGGTAGAGGGATCTGCTGGCCGATGCTCGGTTTGCCGAGAGGTTACTGCGGAATCACCCTTAAGCAGAATGTTCCGTGCCACCGTCGGCAGAACCGAGTAGGCAGTGTGTCCTGGACTGTTCAATGTGGGGCAGGTGCGGGGGTCTGGGACGGCGGACTATGTAAATGATGAATTAGAAGAGGGTTCAGGCCATCATCTAAGAAGTCGTAGTAAGGCCAAGGTGGCGAGTTTAAGGAGGCAAAGGGAAATTGAGACTCATCAAATAGGACATAACGTGAAATAATAATTTTACGGCTCGACAAATCATAGCACGAGTAACCTTGATGATTGGCTGGGTAACCTAAAATCACACACGGGAAAGATCGGGGTTGGAGTTTGTGAGTGATTGGATGGAGAGGATAACAGAGACGTCCAAAGATACGCAAGTGTTGGTAGGAGGAGTTCCTACAAAACAAAACTTGAGTGGGCGACTCAAGATCGATTCCTTACATGGTATGAGAGCTAAACTCATTTCAATTCTTTGTTCACCGATGTTGGGCCCCCAAATTACATTATTCACGCTCCAGTTAGCAAGGTCTGGGCGTGCGGGGAGTGTTAAGAGTCTCACATCGAATATAGAATGGGAACATGGACTCCTTATATGACTTGAACAATCTTCACCCTGTAACCTAACTTTTGAAATTGAGTTAAGCCGAAGATTCATTATTTATCCTCGCCCACTCCTTGACTAGCAGAACCACCATTGACGCCAACCATTGTCCCATTTTCTTCAATCTCATTTCATTCGCCATAACCGCTACTTACACAACTTCCAATCTATTCATTTTATAAAATCTAAGCTAGAAAAATCTTTCCATTAATTATATTTTTCCATCTTCAAATGAGATTTAATGAAGTCTTCAAATTTTTATCTCAATTTTTTAATCCAAAGTGAGGAAACAGTGATTTTGATGGTTCTTTCAGTTGATTTTGATTTCTAAAAAGGTGAAATTATGTGTTTTAACTGGATTTCTTTATATTTTCTTGGATATATTGGTGGGTTTGTTTTAATATTTTAAATCCTTAATCAATTGGGTCTTTTGTCTGCAAAAACGCGCCCCGCTTTTCTCCACCACACTCCCTGTTTTCATTTTGCTTCTTTAAATTATGCTCAATCGGGAAAAATGAAGTTTCATCGAAAATTGTTTTAGACCTAAATTTATTTTATGTATTATGTTGTTACAGATGGATTAGAAGGGTGGAAATTTGGTGGTTCTTGTGGTGGGTGAAGAAGGAAATGACGAAGACGTGGTGCTTTCGGTGGTAGCAGCGAGAGAGTAGATGGAGAGAAGGATAGATATGGTAAAGAAAGTGGTAGGAGGGAGGAAGAACATAAATAACAAAGAAAACTAACAAAATATTCTCTTTCACACTCCACAAAGGTGAACTACAGGCACGACATCAGCAAAAATTGTTCAATAACATATTTTTACTAAGTTCAGATATCTAAATGAAAAAAAGCATAAGTTTATTTTTAAACGACAAAAATTAAAGACCAGCCCATTTGAAGGACAAAATTAAAGACCAACAAGCTATGTAAAGAACCAATTTTGAAGTGGAAAAATTAAAGAACATCCCATTTGAAGGGAAAAATTAAAGATCAACACAAAATAGGAATAAAAGTGTAAATGATCCAAAACACTTTAGAGGGTGCTTGGATTGACTTATTAAAAGTAATAGTTTATAAGCTACTCCCTCTGGATCAAAAAGATTGTTCACTTAGTTTTTATTTTTTGAGGTAAAAAGAATGTTCATTTACCAAACTAAGAAAAAATTAATCTTACTTTTCCACTTTCTCTTATTAATTGTTAGAGAATCAAATCTCAATACCTATTTAATTAGGGGCATTTTAATCAAATTATTTATTTTTGCCTAAAAGTTAGTATTTTCTTAAAGGGTATGAAAATGGCTAAGTTGACACTCTTTTTGATCCGGAGGGAGTAAAATCTAAAAATCATAAGTTGGGAATACCCAACTTTGACTTTTGACTTATTTTTGTACTCCCTCCGTCCCATATTACTAAAAATATATGTCCAAAATTACTTTGTCGCTTTCTAAAAATAAGATATAATTAATGAAGTTTTTCCTACTTTGTCCTTGATATTAATTATTTTCTAAAAAAAATAATATTGATTAGAGTGCAATTAATTGGAGAGAGATAAAAGTAATATAGTAAAAATAATCTTTTTATTTATGATTTCTTAAGGAGCGAAAAAAATGACCAAGTAATATGGGACGGATGAAGTACTTTTTAAGTCTAAAAGTAAGTGCTTGAAAATATTTTTTATCTTTCTCAAACACCACAAAAAATAAAAAATAAATTAGATCAATAAACACTTAAAATAAGTCAATACAAACAACCTCTTACACTAATACATCAAGTGATTCTAGGTTTATATGAATTTCAAATACTACGACCTTATATTATATTTGTTTAAATGTTTTATAAAACAATTAAGTTTAGCAGCGTCAATTTTTCCACCTAATCAAAACGACCTCAAAGAGTGCTTAAACTTGAGCAATTTCTTAGAAGCTTCTGCTGGCCTCAAAATCCAAACGCTTTTTAGGGTTCTTTATAGTTTATGATAAATAAATGTTACTTATTTGCTTGAGTGTTACTCGCGAAATTTCTTGAACCCCAAATCCAAAAATTAGGAAAACACGTATGCTGGCCAATAGATGGAATGCTGATGTTTTATCGAGTTCTATTTTCTTTTCTTTTTCTATTGGCTACGGTACAACTATATGGACATCATCAATTATCAGAATACGTGATAACCATTTAAAATTTGAAGATATGAGTACTAAGTACTAAATATGGAGTATTTTGTTTTGACAAGCTATTTTAATCTACTTAGACATTCAAGAAACTTTTAATAAGAGTAAGTGGAGTGGCCATATGACGGTTAAATGTGAAGTGGTGGTATTATTTCAAGTTTGAGAATGTTTATGTATTTTAATCATCAATATCATTTTAATATGCAGTGACTAATATGTCATAGTATTTAAGTTACTAATTTTATTACTATTTGTTATTATCATTGTCATTATTTTACTTTTTCACAATGGTTAGCGTAAGTAATTTTATAAATAATCACCTAACTTTTCATTTTATTGCATCAAAGTAATTAAGTTATTTTTTTAATTAAAAAACATTCAAATTTAGCTAAGTATCAAAAAAAGTTTCAAAACTATTTTTTAAAATAGAAAAGTTACTCAACTTTACCTAGTTATACAAAATCAACCACTAAAAAATTCCATAGACATTTTGTATGATACTCCGTCAATATTTTCTCTTTAATTATGCTCTACAGACACCATAGTTTGGTCATGAAAGTTATGACCACCTTATAGCTCATTATTGGAAAGGAGGAGACAAGAACAAGTAACCTTTGCTGATCAATATAATGGTGCAATGTGTACTTCTTTTCCTGTGCATACATGGTGTTCAGTCGAAACTGCAAGGTGATTTCCTCAAAATTTGGACTCATTTGCTGCCTATGATGGCTTCTGTTACGCCTGTGAATTCTTGAACTACATATATATAAAAAAAACTTTGTGGATTTTGAAATTAGTATCTCTTTGCCTTTTTGTGTTCTGTATGAACTTTGGAGTTTGTCAATTTCAGTCAGGTACTAGCTAGTTGGTTGCTGTGATATTAGATTGCTTGGTTTTGTTATATGCATTTTTTTAATGTATGTAGTATTTTCATTTTTTCTTGCTTTATCATGAGCCGATGGTCTATCGGAAACAACATTTCTACCTCTCAAGGAAAGGGTAAGGTCTGCGTACACTCTACCCTCCCCAGATCCTACTTGTGGGATTACACTGGATATGTTGTTGTCGTTGTTAGTATTTTCATTTTCTTAAATTTGGTTCTTTATGTGAAATTCTAAACTAGGTTTGATTTGACTCAGAAGTAAGAGTTGATATTAAAGTTTAGTTGTTGTTCTTACACTTGCATTAGGTCCGGTATTAGTTAAAATTCCTTTAAATCTAGTTGTATTCCGGAAAGAAATTGACCTGAATAGAGTAGAACGGATAAAGAGGAGCCATATAGCCTATCCCAACTAATTTGAGATTGAGGTCTATTTAATTGATTGATAGTATTAGAAGTTAGCTTTTATACTTCTAACCATGAACAACAACTACGCTTCGGTCCCAAACAAGTTGGGTCGGCTATATGATCTGTATTCATGCAATAGGAAAAAAAAAGTTGAAATGTGAAATTAAATTTAGTTGTTAACACTTGCATTAGGTCCAGTGTTAGAAGTCCTTTAAATCTAGTTATATCCTAGTAAAAAATTGACCTAAATATAGTAAAATGAATAAAGAGGAATCATATAGCCGATCCCACTAATTTGAGATTGTAGTCTATTTGATTGATTGATAATATTAGAAGTTACTAGCTTTTATTATACTTACAAACATTAGCATGCATTTTGATTGAAGAGAACCATATGGAAAGTGGTGAAGCCATGAGCTAAGGGTGTTCAAGATTTAATATATAAAAAGTAACTTTTGACCTATATACTTAGTAGTATTAGTTTTTATACACACTATATATTTTTTGATGAAGGGTGTGCGACTGACCACTCTTTATAGTATGTGGCGACGCCACTCATAGAGTTATTTGTTGGAGGGTATATGCGAGAATACTAGAAAAGATTAAAGATTTTATCTTCTTCTTAGTTGTTTTGCTACACTGCTTTGTTTTGAAATTGTTTCTCTATGTGAAGCCAGAGAGTTAGCTTGTGAACAGAATGAGGATCAGAATTCTTCTTACAGCAATTTTAATATGGGATTTGACCTGCGGTTTTGGCTTCGACGTATATGCTGATAATATGATTAGGATTGAGCTAAAAAGGCAATCTTTGGACCTTAATAGCATAAGGGGTGCAAGAATCTATGCTAAAGATCTGAGTGGTTCCAGTAGAAACTTTGCTTCTGACAATGAGCAGATTATTTACCTGAAAAATTATCGGGATGTCCAGTACTTCGCGGAGATTGGTATTGGTTCACCGCCCCAACATTTCACTGTTGTGTTTGATACCGGAAGTTCCAATCTTTGGGTCCCATCTTCAAGATGCTTCTTCTCGGTTAGTCTTGTGAAGTTGTCGATTTACACATTTCACAACATAAAAATACCTTTCTGAATGAATATTCGATGCAGATTGCATGTTATCTTCGTTCCAGGTACAAATCAAGACTATCAAATACGTATACGAAAATTGGTAGCTACTCAATGGACCTCAAAACTTTTATTTTGGTTAAATGCCTCATCGATTGAAATCCTGATGGCGTCTACACTGGCTTTTATGACAGGAAAGTCTTGCAAAATCCCTTTTGGCACTGGATCAGTGCACGGATTCTTCAGTCAAGACGATACAAAAGTTGGAGGTTCTGTCATAAAGCAGCAGGTTCCATCTTATTTCTTTGCAGCTGAAATTGTAGATATGTTTGAAACTTACATGGAGAATAAAATATATCAAACAGGTTTTCACTGAGGTAACACGGGAGGGATATTTCACATTCCTGCGTGCACGATTTGATGGAGTGCTTGGACTTGGATTTCAGGGAACGGATTCAAAGAATGTCACACCGATATGGTAAATATTATCTGTTCATATTATAGTAACTTCTGGCATAGTAACTTTGTGAGCTGTGACATAGTTTTAGTCATCTTATTCTCTTATTGATTACTGATTTCAGAAGATAATGTGAAGTAACTCAGCACAACAATTTTTCAGGCATAACATGTTGCTTCAGAAAATAGTTAGCAAGTCAATCTTCTCATTCTGGCTAAATCGAGATCCTACGTCTAGGATAGCTGGTGAAATTCTCTTTGGAGGCATGGATTGGACTCACTTCAGGGGTCAACATACATATGTCCCTGTTGCCAAAAGTGGTTATTGGGAGGTAATCTGACTCCTGTGTTATTTTTCTTGTTTAAGGAGTAGAACTTTATTTGTATCGTCTACTTGGTCTCTGAACAAACTGAGTTTTGTCAAACATTCCAGATTGAGACAGGGGATCTTTTTATAGGGAACAATTCAACAGGTAATCTCTTCATATACAAATGATACTCACAAGTTGACTGAATGCACCTTATATATCCTTTGTGCAATTTCTGCTTTTTTCTGTCTTTCAGGCCTTTGTAAGGGTGGCTGTCCAGCTATTGTGGATACTGGAACATCTTTTATTGCTGGTCCAACTGTCTGTATTTAGACCACTGTTGATTTTGATTATTATTTTTAAGAATCTGTTTCAGTTCAACCATTTTATTAACTCCATTTCAGACTATCTTAACTCAAATAAATCATGCTATTGGAGCGGAAGGGATTGTTAGTTCGGAATGCAAATATGTTGTCTCGAATTATGGGAACTTGATCTGGGAACACTTGATATCAGGGGTAAGCTCTTTGTAACTTATCTGAAGGTTTAGCTCTTTCATCAATTTGCAATATCGTGTGTGTATTTTAGGTGTCTCTCTTCTTTACCTATCATCCTTTTTTATCCTGCAGTTTCAGCCGGATAATGTTTGCCACAGAATTGGGCTCTGTACATATAATGAGTCTTCAGGTGGAAGGTTAGAATCTTGAATTCTTTTCTTTAATCTCGACTGCTTTCTGATCAGAATGACGATCCAAGACGTTTAATCTTAAATATATTCAGTGATGAACCCAAAATGGAAAGTTCAAAGTCAGAGAAGCTAAAAAGGAATAGTCTATGCTCTTTTTGTGAGATGGCGGTGTTCTGGATTCAAGTGGAGATTAGAAAAGAAAGATCAAAAGAAATAGCATTTCAATATGCCAATCAGGTAAGGTTTTCTTTAACAGTGTGACAGTTTGTTATTTCTGAATTCTTCTTAGTTAAGAGATATTTTCGCTGATACTTCTAATAATTTGTGTTGAAGCTGTGTGAGAAGCTACCAAATCCTGGGGGGAAATCATTTATCAACTGTGATGTCTTTGCCCTGCCACATATAACTTTTACCATTGGGAACAAATCTTTCCCCCTTTCTCCAGATCAGGTTCGTTGTTATTCGAATCTGCTCTGTCCTACTCGAGATGTTTTTGCAGTTAAAAACATACTTCTGTGCTAGTTCACTTTAATGTATGTTGTTGTGTTAGTTCTAGGATGTACCTAAAGTTACGAAGATGACATAATTAGGTGAGATGTTATCAACAATGTTCAAATAGTGGCTTTCTGTTGAACTTATGAGTAAGTAGTGGTGAAAGTAGATAGTTGAGCTGATTCCGCAGATGTTAGAAGAACAAAATATAGTAACAAGTTCAACTGCAGTAATAAGCTTCTAACGTAACTTTTTGCTGCTTCTTTTTTTCCTGTTGATGGATAATAGTTGACAAATGATGTCCCTTTAAAAAATTCAAGAACGAAATTTCCGAAAAAGCTGGAAATAGTTATCTGCTCTTTATACCTAGCCCAAACAGGCACTATGAATCCAATCCCATCTACATAGATGTTCCTAGCCACGATATGAGGGGTTCTCTCTTACTGTTAATCCATCTTCAACTCTTCTTTCTTTACTCTTTTCGGCATCGGGGCTGATAATTGGATAGAATCTCCTTAAATAAATAAATGGGGCATATAAATTGGGTTTTTGGCTCGCAATAAAGCTAGGGTCTCGATCGGGCAACTAGTAGTCCTATCTCTCCACCTCTCGAGACACAATATCTTGAGAACCTACGATGGTGACCACATCAAGGTCCAAAATTGACCTACGATTGAACTAATTTTCCAGTACAGCTCATTGAAATAGCTCAGAAACCTCAGCATCAGGTTTTAGGCCGTATATTAACATATTATAGTTTCGAGGGTCATCAATTACTTATTCATAGACTATTATGAGTTCAAGATAGCCACTTTGGTGAAATTGATGCACTAAATGATTTTTTTTGATGAACTGATCTAATCGTAACTTTGAAATTAAAATTATTTGTGTGTTATCTGGGAAACAAGTGAGTGATGCTATACAGGATAAAGCCAGCCAAATGACCCTTTCTGTTATAGAGCTTAACTTGCTATTTCAATATGCATAACAAAAGCATGTTAAATTATTCTTAAATAGCTGTTAGTACTTTGTTTCTTTCCCCATACCCCACACTGTGGGATTTCACTGGGTATGTTGTTGTTGTTGTTGTTCTTCGTTTCTTTCACTTACTATTTCCCTCGGTGAATCTCTATAATAGTATGTTATCAGAGTTGAAGACAACCTAGGTGTTCGCTGTCTCAGTGGATTTACAGCTTTAAGTGTGCATTCTCGACGTCCCCTCTGGTAAGAATACTGTCACTGTCACAAGTTATTCTGCATGAAATTCATGAAAACATTGTCATATCCCTTGCCACATAACATATACATGTATATGACATATTCAAGATTTTACTTTTGCAGGGTTCTTGGAGATGCATTCTTGAGAGCATACCACACCGTTTTTGATTTTGGCAATTTACAAATTGGATTTGCAGAAAGTGCTTAGATTGGTTTAAAGTGTTATGACAACTTCTTGGTTATCCTGAATTAGTCAAAAGACATTGAACTGTTACTACTCAAGATTTGTTTGGTTTTGCAACTTGGTTTTTCTTTTGAGGGCAGATGAAAGTCTAGTGTTGTGAATAAAACTGCTACTCTATATTTCTATCTTTTGTTCTTCTTCAGTCATTTGTCAATTTGCAACTAGTTCAATGTCCTTCATGTTGATGAACACTGGACACTGAAAAATTGTTTTGAGAATATATATTTCAGATATCACAATTTACTTTTCTGGTTTCTCAACTGTCACTAGCAGTTTAGTGCACCGAGATGACCTTTATTTTATTCTTGACATAACCAAAATACTATAGCACATAACGATATTTTAATTATTGAATTGTTCCCTCAATACTCACTAATGAGTAGGATGTACACATCACACAGTAAAAATTAAAAACTACTCCTATATGTCATTAAATAACCCATTCTTTTATAAAGTCACTATGTCATAAATGACCTTTTAGCAATTGGAAATGTTTCTTCCTAACTAAATGCGTCGCACACTACAATGTAAAATGAATAACACATTATCTTCAAGGATTATAGCCTAAGTAATATCAGTGGGAGTCTCTTATACCTAGTTATATTCTACTGCTTTTCTTTCTCTTCTCCATTTCCCCTTTGCCAATTTGTGTAATGAAAAAAGTAAAAAATAAATACTTCTTCCATTCTATTTTAATTGTTAATTTTTTAAAATACTTCTTTTTTTTAAAGAAAAAAGAGAGAATTGAATTGTTTTCTTCAGTTTTACCCATAATTAATAGTGATGAAAGCAAGAAGTGATAATAATGGTAATAAATTGAGATAAAAACAATATTAATTGAATTAAATTATTTTTAGTTAATGGAGTAATTGTTTAGGAGTTTTGCAAAAGACAAACATCACTAGTAGAAAACGGTAAAATGATAAAAATTTACCCAAATCTTGTGTATGCACCTAAGAAAAGTGTCTTGCATACACTCATTCATCACTTAATTATGATTAAGTGTTACTCCTTCCGTCACAAAATACTTGTCATGTTTCTCTTTTTAAAAGTTAAATTCACTAAATTTTAAAGTTAAATTAGATTAGATAAATTTAATATTTTAAAATTTAAATTTAAATATTTAAAAACTATATAAAAAATACTATAAATTGCAAATATTTTTAAATTAATATAATGAAAAAATATAACTTAAAATAGTATAGATTAACTTTTGAAAAGTATAATATGATTTAATTTTCAATTACTATCCCGCATAGTTCATTAATTATATATCTCGCGCACAAATTACGCACTATCAATCCTCTCTCCGAAACGAATTTCCACAATTCCTCACAGAAGATGGGAACGAGAACCGGAGACGTAATTAAAATCGCTTTGGTAGCGATTTTGCTATTCAGTTTCGTAAACAACATAACGGCGTTATCGGTAACAGTGAACGATGAAGAATGCGTATACGAATACGTTCTCTATGAAAACGACACGATTTCTGGTAACTTCGTTGTTGTCGATCATGATATCTTTTGGAGCTCCGATCATCCAGGCATCGAGTTCAGTGTATGACTCTTTTTTATTTATTTCTATGTTTAATTTTGCAATTTTTCAGTATCGATTAATGCATTACTTGTGAGTTGTTTGAGATTGATTTTAGGTTATCGTTATCAGATCCACTTGTTTTGCACTTTGTTAAAATTTGCTTTTAGCTATGTGTTAATTTTTGGGAAATTTAAAAAAAATATAGTCCATCCGTCCTAATTTATGTAACTGGGCACGAAGTTTAAGAAATAATGATTTTTTTTAATCTTATGGTCTAAGACAAACCAAATATATTTGTGTGGTTATAGATATCTCGTTAAGCGTAAAAATGTAAATTTTAAAGTTAAATTGTTGTCAAATAAGAAAATGTTTCATTCTTTTTGAGACGGACTAAAAAGTAAAGTGTATCATATAAATTGGGATAGAGAGAGTATAACTTTTGAAAATTATTACGCCACGTAACCCAATATACAATACTCCCTCCGTCCCAATTTATACGATGTAGTTTGATTGGACACGAAATTTAAGAAATAAATGAAGACTTTTGAATCTTATGGTCTAAAACAAGCCAAAGATGCGGTTATAAATCTATCTCATTAAGCGTAAAAGGTAAAGTTTAAGTTAAATTATTGCCAAATAATGAAATGTGTCATTCTTTTTTGAATTGACTTAAAAAAATTGTCATATAAATTGGGACAGAGGGAGTATTATACATGGGAAGCATTATACATAATGTATCACCCTTGTATAAAAGTGTATAATAGTCTATAAAAGGTGTTTATACACAAATATAGGTTAAATTGGGTAACAAACTCAAAGTATGGGTTACGTGGCGTAAATATTTTCAGAATTAGACAGACAGCGTAATTTTCACTAAATATCCTCTCTTTAAGAATTTGCGTAGATTTGATAGATAACAATGATAAGAACTATTGCATGTATAATTCTTCATAGAAAACGTTTATACGGTTTCTCTTTTATAATTGCTGTTGAAATTTGTTTATCTAGAAGGAATTGCTGTTAAAATTCACACGAACTGTAAAGGTTTCCGCTTTGTTTCCCTATGCTTAATTGTTCAATTTTTCAGTATCGATTTACACATTACTTGTTAGCAATTATATCAATCCTCTTGTATTGCACTTTTTAAAATTTGCTTTTAGATGTACATTAATTATTTTTGGGAAAATTACATTGTATGATACCGGGAGGAAAATATTTACCCTCTTTAGCCCATATTTACAAATACGTTATCTATGAAAAAGACACCATTTCTGGAAACTTCGTTGTTGTGATCATGATATCTTTAGGAGCTCCGATCATCCAGGCATCGATTTCATTGAATTCCTTTTTTTATTTTATTTCTATGCTTATTTTTGTATTTTTTCAGTATCGATTTATGCATTACTTGTTAGCAATTTTATCGATCCACTTGTTTTGCACTTTTTAAAATTTGCTTTTAAAATAACGCTCTATGTCTTCTTGGAGAAAATATTTACGCCGCGTAGCCAATATTTTGAGTTTGTTACCTGGTTTAGCTCATATTTGTGTATAAACACCTTTTCTACACTATTATAAAACTTTATACAAGGTTGATACACTATGTATAATGCTTTTCCTATGCTTAATTGTGCAGTTTTTCAGTATCGATTTACGCATTACTTGAGAGCAATTTTATCGATCCACTTTTTTTGTACTTTGTTAAAATTTGCTTTTAGCTGTGCGTTAATTTTTTGAAACATTACACTTTATGATACCTGGAGGGAAATATTTACCCGGTTTAGCCCTTTGTTGTGTATAAACACCTTTGATACACTAGGTTGATACATTATGTATAATGCTTTTCGCCAGGTATAATGTTGTATAATATTTTATAAATTGAAAATATGGCTACGTGGAGTAATATTTTATGTCAGGCTGTATATTTTGAAAATTTCCCTTTTTTCTCGTGTTTCTTTAAAAGATTTTTGCTCATTGGGATTTTGTATAGATTTGATAGGTAATAGTGATAAGGACTCTTGGATGTATAATTCTTTATAAAAACATTTATACTGTTTGTCTTAATAAAATTGCTGTTGATATTTGTTTATTTGAAAATGAATTGCTGTTAAAATTCAGACAGACTGTAAAGATTTCCTTTTTAAAAAGAAAATGTGAATTAAGGTCAAAAAGCTGAATTATCTTGAAGTGATGTGAATATCTGAAAGAGAATAGTTTTCTACAAAAATTGTTTTCGGTATTCAAGTATTTAGTGTTCTTAAATTCTCAAAGCTTAAGGAGGGATTAGGATTTACACTGAAGGGAGTAAAATAGCTTATTCCATATGCTATAAAATCCTTGAGATGGCCTGGACCGAATGGTGTGCTTCAATGACTGGATCTTCTGCTGCTTACTGCCATCACTTGTTTTTGTTTAGAAATTAGCGGCACTTACGCTGCTCATTATTGGCACTCGCTAATCATCCTACTGTACAAGAAAATGCCTTTCAACCATTTTAACTTAGACGGAAAAAGGGCAGCCCGGTGCACTAAGCTCCCGCTATGCGCGGGATCCCGGGAAGGGCCGGACCACAAGGGTCTATTGTACTCAACCTTACCTCACATTTCTGCAAGAGGTTGTTTCTATGGCTTGAACCCATGACATCATGGTCACATGGTAGCAACTTTACCAGTTACTCTTACTCCAAGGCTCCCCTTCAATTTTAACTTAGACGAAATAGTGAAAAATCAATCAATCAACTACGCCTCAACTCCAATTCTGTTGAGTTTGGCTATATGATCCTCTATATGAACTTCACTCTTATTGAGGAATGTCACTCCAATACTAAATGATTTGCCTGTAAGGCAAATAATGAAAAAAGTGAGAAATTGTTTTCCCTCATTAAAGTTTCACGATTTCCAAATTTTTCCTCTCATAGCTATGCTCATACCTCCAACTAGCTTGATAGCACCTTTGGCTGGCCAATGAACATATACCTAATTACGAGTCCTAAATTCATTACAGAGCTATCTTGTTTGGTCCCGGAGGCAGACAAAATTAAGCTTCAGAGTATTAGACAAGCGCTTTGTCTTGCTCGTCTTACATGCATCATTGCATTCATCGT
Source organism: Anisodus acutangulus (assembly GCA_029783415.1). Classification (NCBI taxonomy): domain Eukaryota; kingdom Viridiplantae; phylum Streptophyta; class Magnoliopsida; order Solanales; family Solanaceae; genus Anisodus; species Anisodus acutangulus. Next base: position 7,926,195 of record CM056500.1, read on the forward strand.
CTTTGGAGAAACCATACAACAATTCATGGATCACTATATATTGAGGCATTTTACTCCGCGGACTTGTTATTGCTCAACTTGGAGTTTGGGTAGCCCATGTAGTTTCCTTGAGAAATTTTACTAACAGCTTGCTCCACAGCGATGTACTCTTCTGTCATCTTCAATGGTTGAACCTCATTTGACTTGGAGATATCTTATTCTCTTTTGTAAGAGCTCTTAACTTCTTTTGTTCTGGTGCTTGACCAGATTCATTGTTCCAATGAGAAATCTTAACCTCCGATTATACAACCTTTGTGTCCTTCTACCTGACCTTCTTTTCTTCTCCTCTTTCCTCTTGCAGTCTTTTAACATGCTCAAATAACCATCAGCTCTTCTGTTTGCAAACTCACGTCTAACCCCCATTCCACTGAATCAGCCCTATCACTAAGGTTTGCTTAAGGTGTGCTTAAGCCTTGAAGCAAGGTGCATAGCTGCACAAAAACACTAAATTGTGAGCCTCGTCCCTATTGGCTCGGTCTGGAGAGCATGTCAGTCAACAACAAATGCTTATTCTAATTATGTTTTTTTTCATTTTTATGTAATTACTGTTTGGGTATTAAGTTATTGTTCTTGAACTACATATTTCAGTTTTATCTTTTCCTTTATTTTCACCTCTGGTTGAAGTCTAAGAGAGATGCTCCGGCACTAGAAAATTTGGTCTTTCTATGGTGGTGATGATGAGTCGCGGGAATCCAGCACATCTTAATGTCAAAATTTTAATTGTAGAATAACAGACAGTTTCCACCTCTTCGCCATGTCGCCATTGACATGATTACTAATGGGAGTTTATTGAGTTCAGAAGATGGCTGTCTAGCTCCTTGCTATTATGTTCTCATTTGCTTACTTTCTCTGCAACCTTAGTGAAAAGAAATCACGAGTCTTTCTTATCAAATCTTGGTACTCTCGTGCAGGTGACAGCACCTGGAGAAAATGTTGTACACACACTGAAGGGAACATCTGGGGATAAATTTGAGTTCAAGGCCCCTCGGAGTGGGATGTACAAGTTCTGTTTTAAGAATCCTTATTCAACACCAGAAACTGTCTCCTTCTACATACATATTGGACACATTCCCAATGAGCATGACCTTGCCAAAGATGGTTAGTATTATTTGCCATATTATTGTGTTATCATTAATATTTTAGAAAGATTACTTTCTGCTTTTTTACATAAATTTGGTTCCATCAGTGAGGAGAGTGATATATTCTTTACGGATACATGTAGCTGTGGAGGTTGTTATGCATAATGTTAGTTGTCGGATATGTTCTTATACGTATTGCTGGGATAGTGGGATATTATGTATTATATCTGTTGACTGATATGTTCTTTATGTATTGCTAGGATTAGCTGCAGACTGTTGCGTTTTATGCATGTCCCTTCTATTTTTTATCTAATATGTACTAACCTTTGCACAGAACATTTGGACCCCATTAATGTCAAAATTGCTGAACTAAGAGAGGCATTGGAGTCGGTTACTTCAGAGCAGAAGTACCTAAGAGCACGTGATGCCCGTCATCGTCATAGTAAGACTCCATTCTTGTCTCTCAATAAGAACTTTATGTCTTATTATAAATGGGTATAACGTGATTGGTTTTCCTTTCTCCTACTCTGCCGAATATTATTCATGTGGTAAATGCTTTGATGGCATTGAGACCAGCTAGCTTATAAAACCTTGATTGGTGGATTTACTTTTAAATGTTTTATTGCCAGCAGTAGGCAACCGTATATTTTACATTTGAACCAACTAATGCTAATTCTGAAAATGGTTGCTGCAAAAAATGGACCTTGTGGTGACTTTAACAGACAATGGATTTCTCAGTGAGGCATATCATTCTCTGGAGACATAACACAATATCAGTCGTCAAACTGATTTAAGCTTATTATAGGGTTCATTAAAATATTGCTAGGTGTTCATGGAGACTTTTAGATATGATTGTGGTATTTAGACAGGTTTATAGCTTTTAAATGCTACTGCAAGGAAGGTAAATTTTCTGCTGCACTCTAAGGATCCCTTTATCTAATTCCAAAGTATATTTGTACTCTTTTCCTATGTATCTTCCTTTCTTATGAGATGATGGAAAAAACAATGAGAATTTGAAGCTTAAAATTTACTAAGCACCTTGTCTGGAAATAGTTAAGTGAAGTTATCTTAGTTACTTTAAAAATGTCGAAATTTTCCACTGAGGTTCTGAGTCTTGAATAAATAGAGTTGTTCACTCATCATGCCACCTACTGCTTATCTGATGTGTGTTAATCTGGTACAGCTAACGAGAGCACACGGAAGCGTGTTATATTTTACACAATTGGAGAGTATCTGCTGCTTATATTGGCAAGTGGGCTTCAGGTCGTGTATATTAGACGTCTGTTCAGCAAGTCTGTTGGCTATAATCGGGTTTGACAAGTTGAGGAAGCAGCTAGTTTTTTTTTCACCTCTGTTCTACAGAAACTTAAGATTTATTTTGGTTAGCAGTTGATATTTAGAGAAAACCATATCCTTCTGTAGCATCTGATTCTAAGTTATTCTAAAGGATTGGTTATTATTTCAAGGTAGACTGATATCACATTTTGATTTATAAAACGTCCTCTTGGAAATGCATGCTGTTGTTACAGTAAACTTGTTCGAAATTATGCCGTATAATTTGACGAGTATCTTTTCTCCTGTTGCAGATTTTTTGGCCAGATCGTATTTGCAAATAATGAAATATTGTTTGGAATTTGGAATTGATTCGAATCCGGATACTATTATTAAATAATAATAATAATAATTAAATAAATATACCAACACAATATCTTCTAAATCTTGAGATGGAAATTTTTATACATTTTTTTCTATTTGATTACTTGATTGGGGCATTTTTGTTTTAATAGGCGAAATGGTGATGAAAGGTTAAATCATATATTGCCAGAAATTGTATGTTATTCTCTGATTATGTTATATTTTGATAAAAGAAAAAATCAATATTTGTTATACAATTTAGTTTGTTATTTTACTATAACTTCACTTCAAAATTTATCTGAGGAGTATTTAAAGAGTAATAATGGTTCACTCAACAATTAATTTCTTCAAATTCATGTCCAATACTTCCAAATAACTCTTTTTTCAACTTTAATCTCAAATACTCAACTTCTAGACCATCCAAATATTTTCCAAACGGGTAAGACAGCCCAGTATGCCACTTAACAGGGAAAAGGGGTGGAAAAAGTCGTAGCTGATGAATTAATTATTCAATGGATAAGGGTGGACCCTTGTGAATTCTTTATTGATTTGCTACTCTGCATACCTAAAAAGTCAAACACTCTGGTAAAAAAATAGTCAATTCTAATTTTGCTTTGGTGAGAAGTAATTGATTGTTGTTGAACGTCTCTACAATCTCAAAACTTCCTATTTCTCGTTATGCTTGATTTTCCTGCAAATTGGAATTCTTTGAGGATTAATATTAACTTCATTTAGTTGGAATGCAATAAAGGTAAAATCACAATGAAACCTATTTATCTCTTCGTTGTTAATTTGTTAGTGACCCTCATGTTTGAATCACATTTAAATGAATTTACTCTCCGTCGATTTATATGTGATTCTTTCTTTTTTCGTCTAATTAAAAAATAATTTAGCTTTATAATTGTCATTATATCCTTAATAAAATAATTTATATCCACAATTTTTTATGACTTGTTTTACGTGATAAGTTTTAAAAGTTTTTTCTTTTTTTCTAAATTTTGTGACTTAATCAAACATCCTCACTTAGATTGAGACTGACGAAATAACTCAATTTACCTCTCATTTGTAGGAAGAAAATTTCACCTGGCATCCTTTTTGTGGGAGGATGCTTAAATTTTGTGCCCGCTTTGAAAGAAATTGCAAATATAGATCCATACTTTTCTTCTTCTCCCTCCTCCTTCCATCTCTTTGGTAACTATCTATTCCTGCGAATCACGGTATAAAGTTGATAATTAATGATCATATATAAAGCCATTGTAGTGGAAAATAAATGAACTCAAACACTCAAACGTGTTTCGACTAACCGCATGCAAGAACTTCAATCCTTTGAAGCCTTTCAGATAATTCATAATAATCACGTTAAAGTGGGAAGCAAGGCCATGCTGGTCAGGGCTGGATCTACAGAACTTCTTGTTCTTCGTAGCGCTTCTCCTCCAACTTCCTCTTCTGTCGTGAGTTACAGGTTCGATAGAACTTAATAATTTAACTTAGACTCTGCGTTAAAAAAATTATTTAATATGTATAAGTAATATATTTCAATAGTTATAATATTTTAAAATTTAAAATTCATAAACAAAAAATCAAAATTTAAAATTCATAAACAAAAAATCATGAATTCACTTATGATATGTCAGAGTTTGACTATTTATACGGTATTTATTGGAGAAGTGAGAAAGTGGTTTATGGTGGTGGGATCGTGAGTTGATGGTTGAAAACTTGAAACTGCATTTTGGTGGATAATAAAGATGGTATTAAGTCTTGTCAGTTTGGCAAAAATTGTTTACATTTTAACAAACTACTATGTAGCATAAAGACAATATCAAAATTTTATTAGTTTGACAAATTTGTGAATAATTAAATAATAAGAAATTTTTTGCCAATCTGATAAGACCGGTGAATAACTTAACAAAATAGGTAGAAATGGAAATTGTATCAAGTCTTGTTAGTCAAGCAAAACTTGTGAACAAATAAACAACACACAAAATTTATCAATATCATGTTAAATTTGTGAACAATTTAACAAGTAGGTAGAATGAAATAGTATTAAGTCTCGCCAACCCAACAAAACTTATGAATAATTAAAAAAACACAGACAAGTTGTAGTCCAACAAAACTTATGAACAATTGAGCGCGCGCACACAAGTTTTATCAATATCATGTTAAATTTGTGCATAATTCAACAAGATATGTAGAACAAAAATAGTTTAAAGTCTTGTCAGTCCAATAAAACTTGGAATGAAAGAAATAATTTCTTGATTATTTTTATTAATAAATTAATATATATACAATTTACAATTTTCATAACATGAAAATTTCTATTCATATTCTACTCCCAAAACCCTATTCCATTTGTACAAGAATTCTACAATTATGGTAAGTGTACAATGCTAATTATATACAATAATATACTACCAAAATATACCGTGATATACTTTTCTTGTATGGCTCGTGTTTCCGTGATATACACGGTATACATAGGGCAGTGTATATACCGTATATATCACGAGTATATCGGGTATATTTATCACACCCCCGCAGTCATAGCAGACGGTCTTCGTACGTTGAGACTGTCCCTAAAATCGTCGAATAGAACCGATGGAAGACCCTTAGTAAAGATGTCTGCAATTTGATATCTGGAGGGGACATGACAGACGCGTACTTGTCCACGAGCTACCTTTTCGCGAACAAAGTGGATATCCATCTCGATGTGTTTAGTGCGCTGATGTTGAACCGGATTACCAGAAAGATAGACCGCACTAAAATTATCACAATAAACCAAGGTAGCTTTCTGAATGGGACAATGAAGTTCTAATAGAAGATTACGTAACCAACATGACTCAGATACCACATTGGCTACCTCTCGATACTCGACCTCTGCACTAGAGCGTGATAATGTAAATTGTCACTTGGCAGACCATGAGACCAAGTTATTACCTAGAAACATACAATAACCAGACGTGGAGCGTCTGGTGTCTGGACAACCACCCTAATCAACATTTGTATACGAGACAAGCGTAGAGGTCGACGACGGATATAGATGCAAGTCATAGTCAAGTGTTCCCTAGATGTATCGTATAATGATTTTGAGCACATTCATGTGCTCAACCCTAGGATCATACATAAACAAACACACTTGTTGTACGACATACTAATATTCGATCTCGTAAAAGTAAGATACTGAAGAGCTTCGGCAAGACTACGATAGTGGATGGGATCCTCGTAAGGTGAGCCAGCCGCAACACCCAGCTTGAGTTTAGCATCAACTGGAGTGGAAGTAGACTTGCACGAGGACATACCAGCCCGCTCAATTATCTCAGCGGCATACTTCCGTTGTGATAAGAATAACCCACTTGCATGACGTGTGATACCAATCCCCAAGAAGTAACTTAAGGGCTCTAAGTCTTTCATAGCAAACTCAGAACTGAGAAGTGTCATGATAGACTTGCGTAAAGCATCAGAAGAGGCAGTCAAGATAATATCATCCTCATATAATAGAATATATGCCTGGAAAGTACCACGACGATATATGAACAAAGAATTATCATACCTGCTATGAGAAAACCCAATAGTAGATACATAGTATGCAAATCGTTATATCAATCCCGTGGGGCCTGTTTAAGCTCATATAAGGACTTCTTCAATAAACAGACATGATTAGGATATGTGGGGTCTCAAAAACCCAAGGGTTGATGCATGTAGACAGTCTCCTTAAGATCATCATGTAAGAAAGTATTCTTCACATCGAGCTGATGAATGAGCCATGACTTGGAAAAATTCGGATGGTGGATGGACTAGCCAGCAGGCAGTGGGCCTGCTAGGCCAACACCAGAATCTGGATCGAGATCGGGAACAGAAACAGGGGCAGGATTGGGCTGGATGAGCGGCCCAATTTCTGGACCTGGAACGGGATGGGCTGCGGGTGTTGGCGGGCCAGTAGACAGTGGGCCTGCTGGCATTCTGGGGGTACGGGATTGGCCCAATACGTGGTGCATAATGTATGGGGAGACTTCGTCATCTAAAAAATTATACGAACTAGGCACAGGATTACTCACTTTAGCAAACGGAAATTGGGTTTCATCAAAAATAACATGGCGACTAATGATGATTTTATTAGACGATAAATCAAAATATTTATAACCACAATGATTAGATGGATGACTCAAAAACACACAAACGGTAGAACGAGCTTGAAGTTTGTTAATTGTAGTTGACGAAAATAGTGGATAACACAAGCACCCAAAAATCATAAGATGTGAATACAAAGGATTCTTTCTCTAGAGGATTTTAAGAGGGGATGATTATGCTAATCCTTTGGTAGAAAGTATGTTAAGGAGATAAGTAGTCATTTGTAGAGCATGATGCCAAAAGGAAGGGGTACGGAAGCATGGACCAATAAAGTACAGACAATGTTATTAATGATACGAATTTTTCGTTCGGCTTTTCCATTTTGTGAGGACGTATGAGGACAAGAGAAACGAAAAACTATGCCATTAGCATCACAAAGCCCCAAATACTCAATTATCATATTCTTTGTCATTATCACATTGAATATTTTTTATTTCCCGTTCGAATTGGGTACGGATGAATGCTCGAAATTTTAAGAAGGTGGAAAAAACTTGAGATTTTTTCACTAACGGAAAGGTCCATAAAAATTTAGAATAATCATCCAAAAATATAATATAATAACGATGGCCCACAGAACTGAGAACGGGAGAAGTCCATAAATCGCTATGAATAATATCAAAAGGCATCAAAGTTCGAGAAGTAGAGGCTACAAATGGTAATCTAACATATTTACCTAAAGGACATGAATGACAAATTGGTGTACTACTCGTACCCTTACAAAAAATAAAATTATTTTTATGCAAAGAAGAAACAATGGACGACCCACGGTGACCCAAACGTGCATGTCATAAGGAATGAGCTAGAGGTGCAAATGTTGATGGCAAGGCTTGACTCGAGAGACTGGAGGCGGGCGTGATTGGATAAAAATATCCCCTACTATTGCATCTCATGAGAGGTATCACCGTTTTGAAATCCTTCACAGAAAACCCAAGAGGATCAAAATTAACAGAAACTCAATTATCAGTGGTGAATTTCCGGACATACACCAAATTTTTAATTAAGTTAGGGGCATTTTTTAAGACAAGAGGTGGATGTGGGGGAGACAAAGTTGTATGACCGTAACCACGAATTGGAATCGTATTGCCATTATCAACAATAATGCCACGATTTTTGCTCAAATTGGAATAAGACGAGAGAGTACCTTGGTCGGACGTCATGTGAGAAGTGGCGTCGGTGTTCATGTACCAATTCGCGTCTGAAGGATTTAATCCAAGTGTATGCATGGCAGCCTCAATATCGGTGGGTGTAGGCATCGAATTTAGGCCCGCAACATTGAATGCCTGCTGGGACCGAGGCCCAAGTACACTGGACTGCTGATCCGACCCGGGATGCTACTGGTAAGAACCCGAGTAAAGGGCTTGTTATTGGGCTGGGTCGAGGCCCAATGTGGCTGGAAATAATTAGGATAAGGGCCGTAGGCGGGGATCGCCAGCCACTGGTCCAGGCCCATCGCCAAGGGCCCAAGGTCAGACCAGGCGATGGGGCCCCACCCCGAGGTCCACCCCATTGTTGATCTTGTTCCGTCGGCGGTGCTATTGCTCTAGCCGCCGCCGTTGTTTCCGCCGCGATTTTTGCCATTATTTTTACGATTGTGACCCTTCTTGCGGCCACCGTTGTTGCGGTTTTGGCCCAAATCCATAATTGTAGAATTGTTGTACAAATAGAATATAGTTTTGAGAGTAGAATAGGAATAGTATTTTCCATATTATGGAAATTGTACAATGCTAATTATATACAACAATATACTATCAAAATATATCGTGATATACTTTCCTTATATGACTCGTGTTTCCATGATATACACGGTATATACAGGACAGTGTATGTACCATGTATATCACGAGTATATCGGGTATATTTATCAGTGAGCAATTGAGCAACATATAGTTTTGTCAATTAGACAAGATTAGTGAATGGTATAACAGTGCAATTAGAATAAAAATAGTTCAAAGTCTCTACTAGCTTTGTTAATCCTGCAATACTTGTAAATAATTTAACAAGATAAATATAATAAAAACAATTCCAATCTCGTCATTATAGCAAAACTTGTGTGTTAAATAGAGCAATATACATGTGATATACACTGAATATACATCAGTGTATATCACATATATATCACTGGATTAAAGCAGTGGGCTTTTGGCCAGTCCAAAAAATATTAAAGCAGTGGGCTTTCGGCCAGAACAAAGGATTAAAGCAGTGGGCTTTCGGCCAGTCCAAATGATATTAAAGCAGTAGGCTTTCGGCCAGAACAAAGGAGTTGTTGTTGTATATATGGTATATATATTTGTAGTATATTGTAAGGAAAAGGATACCTTAATTAGTGTTATACACTTACCATAATTGTATAGTTAGAATTATGGTAGAATAAGGATTTAGAAGTAGAATAGGAAAAGGATTTTCCTATTATGGAAATATGTAACTTGTATATATAGCCTTTCAATTAATGAAAATAATCAAGGGGATTATTTCTTTCATGGTATCAAGAGACTAGGTCTACACAAAAGTTTTTCTCTCAACTTTTGCCTTGTGGTCGAGAACCCCCCCCCCCCTCGGGTTTTCTCTCCAAAATTTTGTCTTCCGCTCTCAAAAACCTCTCTTAAATTTCCCGTCATTCTTTGTTCTTTCAATATGTCTAAGAAAAATTTCACCCTGCCCTCACGGTTTTCAATATCAAGCTAAGTATCCCTATTGTCCTTGAGATGGAAAACGTTCAATATGCAACGTGGGCGGAGTTGTTTAAAATTCACGCTATATCTTATCAAGTTTTTCATCACATCATTCCTCCCGCTAGACCCCTTCCTGCGGAGGATCTTGAGTTATGGATTACACTTGATGCTACCGTTCTTCGGTGGATATACGTCACTATTTCAGTGGACCTTCTACAAACGATTATTGAGCCAGATACCACGGCTATGGCTGCATGGAATAGATTGCGTGACATATTCCAAGACAACCAACATTCTCGTGTCGTCACACTCGAGCAGGAATTCTCTCTCGTTCGAATGGACGAATTTCCGAACGTTTCTGCATATTGCAAGAAACTAAAGGAGTTGGCAGATCAACTCCGTAATGTTGGCGCACCAGTAACAAATAATCGTCTAGTTCTACAGTTGGTTGTCGGTCTTTCAGAGGCCTATAATGGTGTTGGAACTCTACTTCGCCAAAGCAACCCTCTTCCCGACTTTCATCAAGCCCGTTACATGCTGACATTGGAAGAAGCCGGTTTGGCTAAAAAGGCGGCTACCGGAGCAAGCCCAGTTGTCATGGTGGCATCCTCTCCTAGTCCTTCGGGTTTTGTTAATAATTCGGGCCAAAACCATAATAATGGTGGCGGCAAGAATAATCGCAAAAATAATAACAAAAACCGCGGGGGCAAACGCGGCGGTTCTGGTGGCGGTTCTGGGGGTCAACAAGCAGGCGGTGGGCCCCATCCAGGGTACAGTGGCCCACCACCGCCCTAGGCCCAGCAGTGGGGCCCATGGCAATGGAACCCGTACCATCCAGCGGCCAGTGGGCTGGCCAACAGTCCAGGCCCAATACCCAGCAGTGGCGGCCCATCGCCGATGGGCCCGAATGGCAAAGAACGGCAGCTACGGCCCGGCCCAAAGACGACCAGGAGTTCTTGGGCCCCGACCTCCGCAAGCCCATCATGCAGCAGGCCCCACTCAGACCGATATCGAGGCCGCAATGCACACATTGGGATTGACTCAACCGAACCCAAATTGGTACATGGACACTGGGGCCACTACTCACATGACTTCCGAATCAGGTACTCTCTCATCTTATTCCAATTTGAGCACCCCTCAGGGGATAATTGTTGGTAATGGCAGTTCTATTCCAATTCTAGGGTATGGTCAGAAAACGTTGTCTCCCCCCAATCCGCCACTCCTTTTGAAAAATACTTTATATGCTCCTAAATTGATTAAAAATTTAGTGTCTGTCCGAAAGTTCACAAATGACAATTCTATTTTTGTTGAATTTGATCCTTTCGGTTTCTCTGTGAAGGATTTCAAGACGGGGAGTCATCTCATGAGGTGTGATAGTAGGGGGGATCTGTATCCTATCATGCCCGATTTCAGTCCATCGAGTCCAGCCTTGCCATCAGCTTTTGCAGCCATCTCTCATTCCATGTGGCATGCTCGTCTTGGTCATCCGGGATCTTCTATTTTATCAGCTTTAGATAAAAATAATTTTATTTCTTGTAAGGGTACGAGTCGTACTCCAATTTGTCAGTCTTGTTCTTTAGGAAAAATTGTTAAGTTGCCATTTGCAGACTCCAATTCTCATACTTCTATGCCATTTGACATTATTCATAGCGACTTATGGACATCTCCTGTTCTTAGTTCAATGGGTCATCGATATTATGTTCTCTTTTTAGATGATTATTCTAGATTTTTGTGGACGTTTCCAATTGCGAATAAATCACAAGTGTTTTCCGTCTTCATCAAATTTAGAGCGTTCATTCGTACTCAATTCGAAAGAGAAATAAAAAATATTCAATGTGATAATGGGAAAGAGTATGACAATAGGGAGTTTCAGGATTTTTGTGCTACTAATAGGATAAATTTTTATTTTTCATGTCCTCATACATCTTCACAAAATGGGAAGGCCGAACGCAAAATTCGTTCCATCAATAACATTGTCCGAACTATCCTAATTCATGCCTCCATACCTCCATATATTTTGGCATCATGCTCTACAAATGGCCACATATCTTCTTAACATAATTCCTTCTAAAGGTCTGACATATTCTTCCCCCCTCAAAATCCTATATAATAAGAACCCTTCTTATTCTCATCTTCGGATTTTTGGGTGCTTGTGTTATCCGTTATTCCCATCCACCATAATTAACAAACTTCAAGCTCGGTCTACGCCGTGTGTGTTTTTGGGTTATCCGTCGAATCATCGTGGTTATAAGTGTTTTGATTTATCCTCCAAGAAAATCATAATCAATCACCATATCATTTTTGATGAAACTCAATTCCCATTTACGAAAGTTCATACTCCCGAACCTAAGTCATATAATTTTTTGGATGACCAAATATCCCCGTATATTATTCAGCATTTTTCGGACATCTCCCGTACCCAAAATCCTCCAGTAGGCGATGCAGCCCCACAAGATCGCCACGCCCGGCTATTCGACCAACGAACAGTTCGGTATTGGGCGATCCACCCCTCGAACTGGTCCGTAAGGCAGTTCAGTTTTTACCGTTTTGGGCCTGCAGGCCCAGTGCCTGCTAGCCAGTCTGTCTCGAGCCTAGAAAATTCCCAAAATTTCCTCAATTCTTCCTCGAGTAATAGACCGATCACTCATAGTCAACGGGGTATTTTTACACCTAAAAGACATTTTAATTTACATTCGGATGTCTCTAAATCCCCCTTACCCCGCAATCCTGTGTCCGCATTAAATGACCCTAATTGAAAAATTGCTATGACTGATGAATATAATGCTCTTATTGATAATAAGACGTGGGAGTTGGTGCCCCGTCCATATGGTCTTAATGTTATCAGGTCTATGTTGATTTTTGCTCATAAGGAGAATTCAGATGGGTCATTTGCTCGACATAAGGCGCGACTTGTTGGTGATGGTAAGACTCAGCAGGTTGGAATTGATTATGGTGAGATGTTTAGTCCGGTGGTCAAACCGGCTACCATTCGCACTGTGCTTAGCTTGGCTCTTTCAAAGACTTGGCCAATCCATCAGTTGGATGTCAAGAATGCTTTTCTACATGGTGATCTCAAGGAAACAGTCTATATGCATCAGCCGTTGGGATTCAGGGATCCCAACCGCCCTCATCATGTCTGTTTGGTGAAGAAATTATTATATGGGCTTAAGCAGTCTCCACGGGCCTGGTTTACACGATTTGCTGACTTTGTTTCGACTATTGGGTTCACTCACAGCAGGTCAGATAATTCCTTGTTCATCTACCGCCGTGGTTCGTCATTGGCCTATATTCTGTTGTATGTGGATGATATCATCTTGACTGCCTCTTCCGATGCCTTACGCCAGTCTATCATGACCATGCTCAGTTCTGAGTTTGCTGTGAAAGACTTAGGGCCTTTGAGTTATTTTTTGGAGATTGCCGTCAAGCGTCATTCCGGTGGGTTGTTTCTGTCTCAACGGAAGTATGCTGCTGAGATCATCGAGAGGGCTGAGATGTCATCATGTAAGTCCATTTCCACGCCAGTTGATGCAAACCCAAAGCTAAGTGCCACAGCAGGTGCACCATACGAGGACCCGACCCGCTATCGCAGTCTTGCAGGGGCCCTCCAGTATCTTACCTTTACCAGACCGGATATTACATATGCAGTTCAGCAGGTGTGTTTATTCATGCATGATCCCAGAGTTGAACACATGAATGCAATCAAACGAATCATTCGGTATATTCAGGGGACACTAGACTATGGGTTGCACTTGTATCCGTCATCTACATCTACACTTGTCTCCTACACGGATGCTGATTGGGGTGGTTGTCCCGACACCAGACGGTCGACTTACATCAGTATGTTCCTTGGCAACAACTTAGTCTCCTGGTCAGCAAAACGTCAGGCAACTCTATCACGCTCAAGTGCCGAGGCAGAATATCGAGGGGGTAGCGAATGTGGTCTCCGAATCATGTTGGCTACGTAATTTGCTTTTGGAGCTTCATTGTCCCATTCAGAAGGCAACCTTGGTATATTGCGATAACATTAGTGCCCATCTACCTTTCTGGTAACCCCGTTCAACACCAACGCACAAAGCATATCGAAATGGACATTCACTTTGTCCGTGAAAAGGTTGCAAAGGGTCAAGTTTGCGTATGTCATGTCCCGTCTCGTTATCAAATTGCAGACATCTTTACAAAGGGTCTACCAGCGGTTCTCTTTGAAGATTTTAGGGACAGTCTCAGCGTTCGAAAACCGTCCAATATGACTGCGGGGGTGTGTTAAACAGAGCAATATACATATGATATACACTGAATATACATCAGTGTATATCACATATATATCACTAGATTAAAGCAGTGGGCTTTCGGCCAGTCCAAAGGATATTAAAGCAGTGGGCTTTCGGCCAGAACAAAAGATTAAAGCAGTGGGCTTTCGGCCAGTCCAAAGGATATTAAAGCAGTAGGCTTTCGGCCAGAACAAAGGAGTTGTTGTTGTATATATGGTATATATATTTGTAGTATATTGTAAGGAAAATGATACCTTAATTAGTGTTATACACTTACCATAATTGTATAGTTAGAATTATGGTAGAATAAGAATTTAGAAGTAGAATAGGAAAAGAATTTTTCTATTATGGAAATATGTAACTTGTATATAGAGACTTTTAATTAATGAAAATAATCAAGGAGATTATTTCTTTCATCGTGAATTGAACATAAACAAAATTTATGAATAACTTAATAAAATAGTAAGAATAACAATTGTATTAAAGTTTGTCCCACCAGCCTAACTTGTGAAAACGTAATATTTTAGTTTCCCACGTGTATCGTCAACATTATTTTTGCACAAAATTCTTAAATAAGGACAATTAAAACAAGGATCTTAAATGATCATATTGGTCCAAATCCTTCTAGAATGGTCCAAATGTAGCACAGAAGATATAACTTGGATGGATAAATAGGTCACAGAATTTTACTGGGCCCCTTCATTATATCTCTTTTTCAATAATTTGGACTTCCACCAAACAAAGTGCAAGAAAAGCCTTTTTTTTCATTTGTTTATCTTGTCCAGAAAATTCTTCTAATCTAGGAGAAAAATGGCTCCACATATTAGATGACACGTCACATTTCTATTGATTCACGGAAATATTATATTTCATGTCTCTCAAATTATTTATCATGATTATTAAAAATAGTTATTTTAAATTATTTATTATTTTAATAATTCAAATATAATTTTTTTTATTTATCATTTGTCATTAATAAAAATAATACATAAATAAAATAAATATTTAATAAAAAATTTAAAATTTAAAAATAAATAAAAATAAAGTAGATTAAATATTTTTCTTAATTAATATTTTTAAAAGTCGTGTAAAAAATGAAATATAATTTAAGATGGAGGGAGTAATACTTTGAAAAAAGGAGTTAATTATCCAATATAATAACATAAATAGTAGTACTAAGATTTTAATATCTTGTCAGTAACAGTATCATGGCCACGCAATCAGTGCTCCTTTGGATAAGCACCTCCATTTTTATAAAATTTGAATTTACGAAGATACCCCTCTAATATTTCTGGATATTGCTGTTGACTAGTCATTGTCACATGTTCAACTTCCTTACGTGCTGATGAGTAGGACATTTTTTAAATTATTTTCCCACTTTTTGGATCAATTATCATAATATTAAGTTCCCCACTTAAAAAAAAAGATTATCACCGACACTAATCTGGCTGGATATAATTATTTTTTAGACATACTCAACAATAATACTACACACGTAGGTTTAATTTGGTTATAGAAAATTGAAAATTAGTCTAATTCATGACTATTACTCATAGCAGGAAAAAATATGTGCTGAAAGAATAATATTCCAATTTAGGACAATATTTTTAGAGTATAATGTACATATATTCGTAGGCTAATGTACAATAATTATAATTTTCATATTTTGGTTTTAGATTAATAAATACCTATAACTATTTGAAAATTTTCGTATCTAGAATTATTTAGTCTAGCAGACATGAATAATTTATTTTAAAAGCATACAAATAGTAGTAGATTTAATTAGTTCTGAACGAATGAAACCCAATTTTATAGGAAATTCTAAACATATTATATAGTTTTACAAACCTATAAAAAGAAAATAAATATAATTACATTATTGACCATATAAGTTTGAGAGATATATGATCTTTCTCGCATAGACATCAATTTGAATATAAGATACTTATAAATAAAAAATATGAGATTTTTATAAAGTTATTTTCTTCTATTTAAATAATTAAATAAAAGGTACCATTTTCTTTATAAATTTCCAACTTTTCTTCTTAAATCTAAAAAAGAAGAGCTCTTTAGAATTTTCCACTGCAATTTTTACATAAATTAGTAATAAAGCAAAAAAAAAAAAGAGGAAAGAATTCCCGTTCTAATTTATAAATAGTTAAATTCTAATAACATATCCACTGTAATTATATAAGTAAAGTCTAGGAATAATAGAGTGTATGCAGATATTATCCTTAACTCGTAGAAATAGAGAGGTTGTTTCGATAAATCTTGGAGTCAAATAACGCATTTCACAACGGTTTAAAAAAGAAAAAAAATATAAATATTTAATTATTCTATTATTATAAAAAAAATTAGGAGAATCAATATTGGCATTTATAGCTATCCAAGAAAAGAAAAAATCCTTCTCCACTGAAAATGCAAACTATTTGAACCCCATTGATCATCATCATTTTGAGAACCACTTTACAACCCAATCACTGAAACCAACCTTTCGATCGTATCAGAAAATGCTTGCAGTTTTTGACAAATCTGTGGCTAAAAGCCCAGAAGCCCTTCAAAGCCCGAATAATGACACTGCTGTTTCTGCTTTGAAAGATGGTTTCTTGGCACAACGTTTCTCTTCAGCCCATTCTGGTTCAGTCACTATCAACCTTGGCTCTGCTGGATTCTTGGCTTACTCATCTGATCGCCAAAACCCTCTTCTTCCCAGGTCCTAATAATTTCTCAAATCTATTATTTTTCTTACCCCATTTTGTTTTGCTTTATTCTTTCATCTGTGTGAATTTGCAGTGATTCTTGTTTTTTTTTTATTATATAGGGGTAGGGAAAGAGAAATGGGGGAGGGATTCTAAGGTGGGAGTCAAATCTGATCAATAAGGCGAAAGTTCATGTCTTGAACCAACTGAGCCACTAAGATCCCGTGATTCTTGTTTTGTTTTGTTTCTTTTCAATTGTTTTATTACATAGGTGGTAGGGGAAGGGTAAATGGTGGGAGGGGATTTCAAAATGGTGATCGAACCCTTGTGAAAGTTTATGTAGCGAATCAACTGAGTTATTAAGATCCCGTGATTCTTGTTTTGTTTTCTTTTTTCTAATTTTTTTGCTACATAGGGGTGGGGAAAGGGTATATGAGGGAGGGATTCCAAGGTGGAGAATCAAAAGTTCATGTAGCGAATCAACTGAGCTATTAAGATCCCGTTATTCTTGTTGTTATATTTGGTACAGTAGGAAACAAGATCTGCTTTTTATATGCATAGCGAGTATTTATCTAGTAGTACATGTCTAGATATATAGATTGATTGTTTTCATTTCCAGGCAACACGTTGACTTTGTGTTCTTAGGTTCAAATTTATACCCTCTTTTTGAAATCTGCTTTTGTCTAACCCCATTTTCTCTTCTTATGGGAAAACCGCGATCTGTTTTATTAATTTTTAATTATTTTTTTATGGTCAACAGTTGATTTTGTGTTCTTGTGTTGCTGTGATATCTTATCTTTTTCTTGACGTTTTTTTCCCATAGTGAATCTTGGAATTGGAATGTGATAGTCTGGTCATAAGCTTCAAATTTTGTTAAGCTTTCTGTATGAGTACTAATTTGTGTAAAAGCTCTTCGTACTATGACATGTTCGAGGAAACCTATTATTTCACTTGTACATTCATTTCCACCATTCTAGATTCCATGACTAATTTCCCCTCTTTTGATTTTTGATTTTTAGAAACTTAGATTTATTTAGTTTAAACCAAATCACATTTTCTAGATACATATTTAGCTTCAGAATAATGTCATTCTAGTAGACTAACTTCTTATAGATAGTAATGTTATCCAACCAATCTATAGATAACTTTTACAAGTGCAATTTTGAATTTGTAAGTCAAAGGCTTAAGGTGAGGTTGATGGTGTTTGTGGCAGCAGAAAAAAAAAACGGTGTTGAGCTTTTTATGGGAGGTGAAATCAGGGGCGTCAATCATATGAATTGACTTTGCTTGTAGTTCATTGTCTTGGTTCTGTGGTAGTGTTTTTTTCTTTCAGTTAGAATATTTCTCTTCATTTTAGATGGAAAACCTTGTCAGTTTTAAGATTATGTGTTACCTTCTTTGGGACCTAATACAAGCTAGCGATTTTGTCAAGTGTTTTTGCATGCCATATATATGTAATGGTATGATGAACTTGTAACGGATAAAGTTAATTGGATGATCGCACACAGATATCATCAATGTTCTGTTTCTTGTAGGTTGTTCGCTGTTGTGGATGACATTTTCTGCATGTTTCAAGGCCATATCGAGAATGTAGCTGATCTTAAGCAACAATATGGGCTAAACAAGTCAGCAAACGAAGTGATCATTGTTATTGAGGCTTACAGGACTTTGAGGGATAGAGGTCCTTATCCTCCAGATCAAGTTGTGAAAGATATTCATGGAAAGTTTGCGTTCATTCTTTATGATAGCTCTTCGAAGGCTACCTTTCTAGCTTCTGTAAGTGTTCTTTATCACCTTATCTCGATCTTGACTTATCTTGATATTGTTGATCTTGGCTTAAAGGCACAGTTTCATTGTTTTAGGATGTTGATGGCAATGTGCCCTTCTTCTGGGGTACCGATTCTGAAGGCCACCTAGTTCTCTCAGATGATGCTGACATAGTGAAGCAAGGCTGTGGGAAATCCTTTGCACCATTTCCCAAAGGTAATGCCATGAACTTCTTTGCTTTTGAAATTTGAAGGGAAAGGTCCTGGAACCTACAAATTGTACATAGTATTTCTTCTTTCTGTTAGGATGAGTAATCAGTAATGGAACTTCTTTTGACAAGGGAAAACAATGGGCAGAGCTCATCTGTAAGATGATCGAAATTGAAAGATATGCTCTTTGCAGGCTAAGCCATATTGGAAAATAGATAATCAGTATACAGTTTTTGATGATCAAGAATATAATCAAATGATTTGACCTTTGCTGGATCCATTGAGACCTCTTCTATTTGTGCAAATAGTTATCTGTGTAACTTTTCATTTCCGTTTCTCTGGGTGATAATGAGGTTAAAATTAGGGAGAAGTAGGTGGTTTCACGTGGCAAGACTGTGAGATGCTTATTCATAAATCAATGGGATGGGATTCATAAATTCAGGTTGACACTTGACATATTACCTGTGGTTTGGTTCTCTGTGTCATATGCTTCTCATACACTTTCTCGAAATTGGTTTTCCCCGTCCACCCTTAAGTAGCATTTCTGGATTTAATTCTATAACACCATGTGTTTTATGTTTATTGTTTTGTTTCTATTTCATGATCCTCAATGTCCGGTGATCTACTTTTAAATCTTTGACAGAATACTTAATGTGTCATATGTCTTGTTTGCTACTTCAGGATGCTTTTTCACATCTTCTGGTGGCTTGAGGAGTTATGAGCACCCACGTAACGAGTTGAAACCAGTACGTAGGGTGGACAGCTCAGGCGAGGTGTGCGGTGCAACTTTTAAGGTGGACGCAGAGTCTAAGAAGGTGGACTCAGGCATGCCCAGAGTGGGAAGTGCTGCTAACTGGTCCCAACACTACTAAGCTGACTGCTGTTTTCATCACCATGAAGGCTTCGTTATTAGTTGGCCTTCTATCTGTTATTGCCAACTCTTTCTATTATCAACTCGTTGCTAACTTCTCTATTGCAATGAGCTTTATGGTTTGTAGAGAAATGTTAAAAAGTGAGGAAAGATATTTCATATGACTACTAATGCATGTGATTCTCTATGTCGTACATTGAATTAGGCCATTTTCTTGGCTGGAAGACACCTACTCTAAATAAGTCTTTGATACAGGGGCTTTGCTCATCTTGTATCCGCATTTGGCGCTTCCATTTTCCTTTACCCTTGCATTTTCCATATTATCAAATGGTTAGCTAATATTGGCACATTTCACATTCATACTGGCTGGAAAATGTTTGTTGCTAATAAGAAACATTGATAGACAAGTATCTGTTTCCTTGTGCATTGAGGTTGTATACCCACAAGTTGTGTTGCCTGGAAGGCAAAAGACAGTCCTATCTTAAAACGTAGTGAGCTGTCTAGAGCAATTTTCATCATTGCAAAAAAGCAAAACTAAGCACTTGGCACTAGTGAGTAGTGATATACACGATAAGTCTATTAGGACTAAAATTGCTAACCGAGACTGCCAACATAATCACAAGTCAACATTTTGTGAATCGCCTTAATAATACAAGACAATTAGACTGTTAAGATTATCTCATCTTCTAAGATCTAGAAACTAACTGTAATAGTGATACCACTGCCGCAACCACGATAGGTGTAAGAAAACACTGTCTTACAAATTTCTTCATTCTAGACTGAAGTAATGTTATGGCTAACATAAAAAGGTAAACATCAGAATATAAAAGCGTAAGAAAGCATAAGCAACTCTCTGCTGCAGCAGATAGGAAGTCCTAACTGATCTCGTTTTTGGTCCTAGCTGATCTTCAGTCCTTAGCATCTGCAATTCCTCCTGGTGTTATCTGGAAGACGTGTTTTTCGTCAAGGAATCTTAAATAACTGAATTATCTAGTTTAACACTGCACTAATCTCGACTCAGTGGAAAGAAGAGATGCACCAATCACAGGTATACCAGGGGGGGGGGGGTTCTTTTTGTCTCTGTATTTTATAATCACAGTAAGACGTGATAGAAAAACTAATATAATAAGAAAAGGATATTGCTTCAGCCTCTGGAAGATTTGGTGCATCATACACCTTGCAGACACGCTGTTCTCCTTTGCCCTTTCTGAACATTAGTCTTATGGTCGCTGCATGAGCAAGGACATGACCTCCTGCTGGTTTTTTTGGATCTGATATGAACACACCACCGCCTGGATCAGCTATAACTGCATTCACAAATCCAATCACTTGTGTTAGCATGCGTAGAGTTTCAACGTAGAGAAAGGCAATCAATATACAGTAACATAAAAGGAAAGTTTGTTAAGCTGTTTGGAAAGTGTGCCATGCAAAGAGTATTGAATAGGAATTTTTGGAGTCAAATCCATTTACATCTACACTTAAGTAGCAGTGTATCTATACACTTATTCCTTCTGCTTTAACTCTAAACATATCAACATTTTGTACAACTGCGCAAGGTTGGATTGCCTACCTTGATTGGTCATGTACACAGCAACATTAAATTCCTCAGCTATCTTTATCAATCTGGACAGCATCTGAGCCAACTTTTGCTGGAAATGGCAAGAAGGCGTAAGCATTCAAAAGAAAGCGTGTCAGAACAGGTGATTGCAGGCTCTTCTTAACACAAAGAAAAACATCAAGAGATAGGAACTTAACAAAACAAATATCATGTTGTGTATTTAGTTATACCTGACGATCTGCAAGCTCTCCTCTTCCAGTGAAATCCACTCGAAACAAAGCGATCACAGAGTCAACAATCTGCAAGTAAAATTTCAGTATATGAGAAAACTGCCATCAGTAATGGTCTTATTCAGGATAACCGGAAGTTGTGGATTTTACCAGAAGTCTGAAAGGCTCTTCAGCCATTTTTGCTGCCAGTCCAAGAAGCAGGTTGTACTGATGTTCGTATGTGTATGCACGAGCATAAATGATCTGGTGAATTCACACAATAAGAAAATCAGCTGAGAAATCAGTAAACTAAACAAAGGGTGGTAGATCATTAAATGAGGGTATAAAAGATCCTTTACATTGTCAAGAACTGCTCCTGCATCCATTCCAAATCTTTCAGCAATGGGTACAACACGATCTGGCCGACTATAGTACACTTAGTTGAGGAAAAAAAAAGATAAAATGGAAGGAAGCATTCTCTTGAGTTTCTACAGCTGCTACTTCATGAAGAAACTGATAGGTGCTTGTTTGAATTCTTAAGCCATAAGAGTAAGGAAACATTAGCAAGGATACAATGTTCCCTCCGTGTCAATGTAAGCCACCTTTCCATTCCCTCCCTTCATACTAGTAGGAAGCTGCAATAAATCAGACAAATGAATTGACAATCTTGTAAAATTCCGGATGATACCATGATTAAGTGTAAAGCATATAAAAGATAAGGAGTAATCTAGATGGTCAAGATAGCTCATTGCTTCTGATTAAGATCAGAGGTGAACCTGAGTAGAGACACATAGAGTATGAGCAAGTTGTGTCTTTCCAGATCTGAATAAATAGTTCATTCATTAAAGTTAGATGACAAAAATTCTACTAATGCTTCTACCGCAAAGCTAAAACAATAGTCAGTTGATTCTTACCTGAATTCACCAAAAGCTTCAGTGATTGCTGAAGTTTCTATCCCTCCTTCAAAATTTCAGACAAAAAATAAAGAACAATCAGATTCACGGGCACTTTCTGTATAAAGAAAAAGCATTCAGGATTCAATCATATAGGACCAAAATGTTTACCTCCCAAGAGTTCATCCAGTGCCTGGCTTCCGGTTGTGATGCGAACTACTTGCTTCCTCTGTAACAAACATGTAATATTCACTATTCAGGCATCTTTTCATGTAAGGCTCAAATAGGACTTTGCACTTTCTAAAATGCCACACAAGCAGAAGAAGGAAAGTGGATGGCAAGGAAAACAGAAACAGTGATTTCATTCCATTTGAGCCTGATCCTATTTAATTATTGAGTGACTTCAATGGATTACTAACGTATAATAGAATCATGCATAAAATGGAATTACAAAAGAAAATGTATACTTTGAGTAGAGCATCACTCCCAGTAATATAGCCGAAATTCTGCAAGGATTACGAAAAGAGAAAGTTAGTAGCAGCAGAAACAGATGAAGGTATCATAAACAGGAATATCTATCAGAACATAAATATCTAACCACTATCTTCTCAGCTGCTTCACAGATCTTGTCAACTTTTGCCTCGGATAACCCTTTAATCCCAGTCAAGTTCTGGAAACAAGACAAAATTGATACTTATTAGAAACAGTTGTTAAGAACGGAAGTATAAAGTAGCACTTTGTGGATAATAACACGAATTATTTTTTCGTTTCACCTTCTTCGTGTGCATCATCAGGCCATTGCAGGTGTAGATACCTGCATCCTGCAGCTTCTTCACGTCCCCAGCATTAATTCCATGAGAGATCACTGCATCAATGACTCGCCATGTTAAACAAACCTCGCTGATTCAACTTTTAATCCTTGAAGGAAGTTCATCAGAATACTACATGAATTTATATTTGATATCAGAAACTTAGACTATACTTCATTATTCCAGTTTAAGATCTGAATTGTATTTTACATGCAATTGTATAAGTTCGAGGAGATAACCATCTATTGAACAGAAGATATCAGGATGAACATAATACTACAAATTTGAGTTTGTTACTTTCCTAACACACAGTCAATGAGATCACTAATACATTCATAACATATCAAATGGATCATGATACACACGAACACGATGAAAATCTCACAAACAGAAGAAAAATTGAAACGGTGCAAATTATGCTACAATGATGAGATCAAAACACATAGACACACTAGCACTGATGGAAAAATATTAGGATAACTAGATAAAAATAATGAGTATAAAACCAGTTACTATAATATATATACATCGTGCAATCAGCTGATTTGGAGCCAGAATTTTATGAATTAACGAAGAGAAATACAGAGCGCAATGAATTTTCTTAAATTAAACTAAGTTCATCTGATTTTTGGAGTCGGAGAGATCCAGAGATATTGTACTCCAAACTACAGCCAAATATTTTCTGATCCATATGAAAATTATATATCTCGACTATAAAAGAAGAATCGAAACCGAAAACTGTGACAATTCTATACAAACATAAGGTCAGCAAACACACAAACACAGCTAGCATCGATGGAATATTTGAACAAGTAGCTTGAATCATGAGTAAACATCAACTATATATGAAAGAAATAATCCCCTTGATTATTTTCATTGATTGAATAGATATATATACAAGTTACAAACCTTTTCCTACCATAATTCTAACTCTACAATATGGTAAGTGTATATCCTAATTATGGTAAGTGTATAACCTAATCTAGGTAACAAATATACTACAATATACAAACAATATACTTTCCTTAATACTAAAGATTTGCCAACTGTTTTGGCTACCAGTAGCCTACTGGACGTCTGTTTAACACACCCCCGCAGTCATAGCGGGCGGTCTTCGAACGCTGAGACTGTCCCTAAAATCTTCAAAGAGAACCGCCGGTAGACCCTTTGTAAAAATGTCAGCAATTTGATAACGAGACGGGACATGGCATACGCGAACTTGACCCTTTGCAACCTTTTCACGGACAAAGTGAATGTCCATTTCGATATGCTTGGTGCGCTGGTGTTGAACTGGGTTACCTGAAAGGTAGATGGCACTAATGTTATCGCAATATACCAAGGTTGCCTTCTGAATGGGACAATGAAGCTCCAAAAGCAAATTACGTAGCCAACATGATTCTGAGACCACATTCGCTACCCCTCGATATTCGCCTCTGCACTTGGCGTGATAGAGTTGCCTGACGCTTTGCCGACCATGAGACCAAGTTGTTGCCGAGGAACATACAATAGCCGGTCGACCGTCTGGTGTCGGGACAACCACCCCAATCGACATCCGTGTAAGAGACAAGTGTGGATGTAGATGAAGGATACAAGTGCAACCCATAGTCTAGTGTCCCCTGAATATACCGAATGATGCGTTTGATTGCATTCATGTGCTCAATTCTGGGATCATGCATGAATAAACACACCTGCTGAACCGCATATGTAATATCCGGTCTGGTAAAGGTAAGATACTGGAGGGCCCCTGCAAGACTGCGATAGCGGGTCGGGTCCTCGTATGGTGCACCTGCTGCGGCGCTTAGCTTTGGGTTTGCATCAACTGGCGTGGAAGTGGACTTACAGGATGACATCCCAGCCCTCTCGATGATCTCAGCCGCATACTTCCGTTGAGACAGAAACAAACCACCTGAATGACGTTTGACGGCAATCCCCAAAAAATAACTCAACGGCCCTAAGTCCTTCATAGCAAATTCAGAACTGAGCATGGCCATGATAGACTGACGCAAAGCATCGGAGGAGGCAGTCAAAATGATATCATCCACATATAACAGAATATAGGCCAATGACGAACCACGACGGTAGATGAACAAAGAATTATCTGACCTGCTGTGTGTGAACCCAATAGTCGAAACAAAATCAGCAAATCGCATATACCAGGCACGTGGCGACTGCTTAAGCCCATATAATGACTTCTTCAACAAACAGACATGATGAGGGCGGTTGGGATCCCTGAAGCCCAACGGCTGATGCATATAGACTGTTTCCTTGAGATCACCATGTAGAAAGGCATTCTTGACATCCAACTGATGGATTGGCCAAGTCTTTGAAAGAGCCAAGCTAAGCACGGTCACGAATGGTAGCGGTTTGACCACCGGACTAAACGTCTCACCACAATCAATTCCAACTCTTTGAGTCTTACCATCACCAACAAGTCGCGCTTTATGTCGAGCAAATGACCCATCCGAATTCTCCTTATGAGCAAAAATCCACATAGACACGATAATATTAATACCATATGGGACGGGCACCAACTCCCACGCCTTATTATCAATAAGAGCATTATATTCATCACCATAGCAATTTTCCAATTAGGGTCATTTAATGCGGACACAGGATTGCGGGGCAAGGGATTTAGAGACATCGAATGTAAATTAAAATGTCTTTTAGGTGTAAAAATACCCCCACGACTACGAGTGACCGGTCTATGACTCGAGGAATAAGTGATGGAATTTTGGGAATTTTACGGGCTCGGGGCGGGCGGCCGGTGATGGGCTCTTGGCCCAAATCGGCTGGAAGGCGATTACGAACCTTGCCGAGGTGGGTGGGTTTACGGACGATTCGAGGTGGCTGGGCCAGCCCAATATGGAGCTGTTCGATCATTGGAAAGCCAGGCGGCGATCTTGTGGGACCGGTAGGCGATGGGCCATTGGAGGATTTTGGGCACGCAGGAGTTGTTCGAAAAATTACGAATAATATACGGAATATTTGGTCATCCAAAAATTATACGACTTAGGCTCGGGAGTATGAACTTTCGTAAAGGGAATTGGGTTTCATCAAAAATGACATGACGATTTATAATGATTTTCTTGGAGGATAAATCAAAACACTTATAACCTCGATGATTTGACTGTAACCCAAAATACACACGAGAGTAGACCGAGCCTCAAGTTTGTTAATTGTGGTGGATGGGAATAACGGATAACACAAGCACCCAAAAATCCGAAGATGAGAATAAGACGGGTTCTTATTATATAAGATTTTGAGAGGGGAAGAATATGTCAGACCTTTAGACGGAATTATGTTAAGAAGGTAAGTGGCCATTTGTAGAGCATGATGCCAAAAATACGGAGGTATGGAGGCATGGATTAGGAGAATTCGGACAATGTTATTTATGGAACGAATTTTGCGTTCGGCTTTTCCATTTTGTGAAGATGTATGAGGACATGAAAACCGAAAATTTATCCCATGAGTAGCACAAAATTCTCGAAACTCCCTATTGTCATACTCCTTCCCATTATCACATTGAATATTTTTTATTTCTCTTTCGAATTGAGTACGAACGAACGCTCTAAATTTTATGAAGACGGAAAACACTTGTGATTTATTCGCAATTGGAAACGTCCACAAAAATCTAGAATAATCATCTAAGAAGAGAACATAATATCGATGACCCATTGAACTAAGAACAGGAGATGTCCATAAGTCGCTATGAATAATGTCAAATGGCATAGAAGTATGAGAATTGGAGTCTACAAATGGCAACTTAACAATTTTTCCTAATGAACAAGACTGACAAATTGGAGTACGACTGCACTTACAAGAAATAAAGCTATTTTTATCTAAAACTGATAAAATAGAAGATCCCGGATGACCCAAACGAGCATGCCACATGGAAGGAGAGATGGTTGCAAAAACTGATGGCAAGGCTGGACTCGAAGTACTGAAACCGGGCATGATAGGATATATATCCCCCCTACTATCACACCTCATGAGATGACTCCCCGTCTTGAAATCCTTCACAGAGAAACCGAAAGGATCAAATTCAACAGAAACAGAATTGTCATTTGTGAACTTTCGGACAGACACTAAATTTTTAATCAATTTAGGAGCATGTAAAGTATTTTTCAAGAGAAGTGGTGGATTGGGAGGAGACAACGTTTTCTGACCATACCCTAGAATTGGAATTGAACTGCCATTACCAACAATTATTCCCGAGGGTGCTCAAATTGTAATAAGATGAGAGAGTACCGATTCGGAAGTCATGTGAGTAGTGGCCGGTGTCCATGTACCAATTTGGGTCCGGTTGAGTTAATCCCAACGTGTGCATCGCGGCCTCGATATCGGTCGAGTAGGGCTCTTTGCATGATGGGCTTGCGGAGGTCGGGGCCCAAGAACTCTGGCCGTCTTTGGACCAGGCCGTGAATCGCTACCATCGCCGCCGTTGGGCCATCGCCGATGGGCGCCACCGCTGGGCATCGGGCCTGGATTGTTGGCGACCACCGCCGGAATTTCTCGCCGTCCGTATGGCTGGGCCGCCCACGGTCCATCGCCATCGCTCCATCGCCATGGGCCCCACCGCCTGGGCCCACGGGGGTGGTGGGCCATCGCTCATCGGATGGGACCCACCGACGCTTTCCGACTACCGAACCTCCACCATTACCACGGCGTTTGCGCCCGCGGTTTTTGTTATTATTCTTGCGATTATTGTTGCCGCCACCATTATTATGGTTTTGGCCCGAATTATTAACAAAATCGACGGATTAGGATAGGGCGTCATCATGACTATCGGACTTGCTCCGTAGTCGCCTTTAGCCAAACCGGCTTCTTCCAACGTAAGCATGGGCGGGCTTGATGGAAGTCGGGAAGAGGGTTGCTTTGGCGAAGGAGAGTGCCAACACCATTATAGGCCTCCAAAGACCGCAACCAATCGTAGAACTTCGATTATTTGTTACTTGGTGCGCCAACGTTACGGAGTTGATCCGCCAATTCCTTTAGTTTCTTGCAATATGCGAACGTTGAAATACGCCCATTCGAGCGAGAGAATTCTGCCGAGTGTGACGATACGGGAATGTTGGTTGTCTTGGAATTTGTCACGCAATCTATTCCATGCAGCCATAGCCGTGGTATCGGGCTCCATAATCGTCTGTAGAAGGTCCACTGAAATAGTGGCGTATATCCACCGAAGAACGGTAGCATCAAGTGTAATCCATACCTCAGGATCCTCCGCAGGAAGGGGTCTAGCGGGAGGAATTATGTGATGAAGAACTTGATATGAGATAGCGTGAATTTTAAACAACTCCGCCCACAATGCATATTGAACGTTTTCCATCTCAAGGACAATAGGGACACTGAGCTTGATATTGGAAACCGTGAGGACAGGGTGAAAATTGTTCTTAGACATTTTTGAAAGAACAAAGAAGGAGGATAATTTTAAGAGAGGTTTTTTGAGAGCGGAGACGAGATATTTGGAGAGAAAAACCCGAGGGAGGGGGGGGGTTCTCGGCCAAAGAGGAGGCAAAAGTTTGAGAGAAGAAAACTTTTGTTTAGACCTAGTCTCTTGATACCATGAAAGAAATAATCCCCTTGATTATTTTCATTGATTGAATAGATATATATACAAGTTACAAACCTTTTCCTACCATAATTCTAACTCTACAATATGGTAAGTGTATATCCTAATTATGGTAAGTGTATAACCTAATCTAGGTAACAAATATACTACAATATACAAACAATATACTTTCCTTAATACTAAAGATTTGCCAACTGTTTTGGCTACCAGTAGCCTACTGGACGTCTGTTTAACAATATATACATAAAAGATCTGTACTAAACTACTTCATAGAAAAAACATAACATATCACTGCGAACAAAGTTTCTGTTGATTTTCTATTGATTTCGAAGATCTACTACAAACATATCTACAGTAAACTATCACTGCGAACAGATCTACAGTAAAATAGCACGAATATCGAAGCTAAACGAAGTTGCTGTTAATTTTTAACGAAAAATATGATTATCGTACTCTAAAACACAGTGTATTTAGCCAAATTGAAAAACAGAGTACTAAGAACTAATCTAGAGCCATAACTTTCATTAATTAACGAACACAAATCAAACAGTAAAGTATAATGAAAATTTTGAATTTTAAACAACGAGAATACAGTGTTTACTTTACGAAGCTGAAAATGAAGAATTATTATAATTTCCCAACGGAAATGAAAATGATATTATTACGTTTATCAATAGCTTCGAACAAGTCTTCTTCATCGTCGATCTCTTCACGTTCAACGAGCTGTAATTGTTCTTCAGGTCTGAAAATTGAAATCAATCAATAAAAACATCATTATACACATCACATTATATCATAACTATAAGATAATCGTAAATATAAAGAGATATAAGGAACCGTAGAGATTACTTAAATGCAAGCATTTTCGATGATTGGAAATTTGAAATATTTACTGAAAGGATAGAGAAATGGTGGTGTTTCGCGTGAGTTTGAAATATGAATTGTATAACAGAGTTGTTATTCGTTTATATACACAAGGCGGAACCCGGGAAGTTCTACGAATTGGAACTAATTTGCGTTTGGGTTCCGATTTCATGTGGTCGAGTCCAGTTTACTGTGCTGGAGCCATTTTCTTAATTTCTTTGAAAATTGTAGAGATGTATGAGAATTGCTCCTAACTAAGTTATTACAGTAGAAAAAATGGAAAGGTAATTTGAAAAAGTAGTAGTAGTAGCTTATTACTTATACCTAAAAATTGAACTTTTAACACTTTTCACAATTGAGTTCACCTATTTTAAAATGATAATTATAATTTAGTCATAAAATTTTATATTATTTTCATCATTTTTGAAAGAAATAATCCCCTTAATTATTTTCATTAATTTAATAGATATATATACAAGTTACAAAACCTTCTTCTACCATAATTCTAACTATACAATTATGGTAAGTGTATATCCTAATTATGGTAAGTGTATATCCTAATCTAGGTAACAAATATACTACAATATACACACAATATACTTTCCTTAATATACAACTCTTTATCACTATTTTGCTGCCCTAATTCCTGTGATGGGCCGAGACTTGCAGGCCCACTGCCGAGACTTGCAGGCCCACTTCCGAGAGGCTGCACTGCTGTTTACTGCTTCAGTCCATGTGATATACACTGCTGTATATTCAGTGTATATCACATGTATATTGATATGTTTAACACACCCCCGCAGTCATAGCGGGCGGTTTTCGAACGCTGAGACTGTCCCTAAAATCTTCAAAGAGAACCGCTGGTAGACCCTTTGTAAAGATGTCTGCAATTTGATAACAAGACGGGACATGGCATACGCGAACTTGACCCTTTGCAACCTTTTCACGGACAAAGTGAATGTCCATTTCGATATGATTGGTGCGTTGATGTTGAACTGGGTTACCGGAAAGGTAGATGGCACTAACGTTATCGCAATATACCAAGGTTGCCTTCTGAATGGGACAATGAAGCTCCAAAAGCAAATTACGTAGCCAACATGATTCGGAGACCACATTCGCTACCCCTCGATATTCTGCCTCGGCACTTGAGCGTGATAGAGTTTCCTGATGTTTTGCTTACCAGGAGACCAGGTTGTTGCCAATGAACATACAGTAGCCAGAAGTCGACCGTCTGGTGTCGGGACAACCACCCCAATCAGCATCCGTGTAAGAGACAAGTGTGGATGTAGATGAAGGATACAAGTGCAACCCATAGTCTAGTGTCCCATGAATATACCGAATGATACGTTTGATTACATTCATGTGCTCAACTCTAGGATCATGCATGAATAAACACACCTGTTGAACCGCATATGTAATATCCAGTCTGGTAAATGTAAGATACTGGAGGGCCCCTGCAAGACTGCGATAGCGGGTCGGGTCCTCGTATGGTGCCCCTGTTGCGGCACTTAGCTTTGGGTTTGCATCAACTGGCGTTGAAGTGGACTTACAGGATGACATCCCAGCCTTCTTTATGATCTCAGCAGCATACTTTCGTTGAGACAAAAACAAACCACATGAATGACGCTTGACGGCAATCTCCAAAAAATAACTCAAAGACCCCAAGTCTTTCGTAGCAAATTCAGAACTGAGCATGGCCATGATAGACTGGCGCAAAGTATCGGAGGAGGCAGTCAAGATGATATCCTCCACATACAGCAGAATGTAGGCCACGGACGAACCACGGCGGTAGATGAATAAGGAATTATCTGACCTGCTGTGAGTGAACCCAATAGTCGAAACAAAGTCAGCAAATCGTGTATACCAAGCCCGTGGAGACTGCTTAAGCCCATATAATGATTTCTTCAACAAACATACATGATTAGGACGGGTGGGATCCCTGAAACCCAACGGCTGATGCATATAGACTGTTTCCTTGAGATCACCATGTAGAAAAGCATTCTTGACATCCAACTGATGAATTGGCCAAGTCTTTGAAAGAGCCAAGCTAAGCACAGTGTGAATGGTAGCCGATTTGACCACCGGACTAAACGTCTCACCACAATCAATTCCAACCTGCTGAGTCTTACCATCACCGACAAGTCGCGCCTTATGTCGAGCAAAGGACCCATCAGAATTTTCCTTATGTGCAAAAATCCACATAGACCTGATAACATTAAGACCATATGGACGGGGCACCAACTCCCACGTCTTATTATCAATAAGAGCATTATATTCATCAATCATAGCAATTTTCCAATTATGGTCATTTAATGCGGACACAAGATTGCGGGGCAATGGGGATTTAGAGACATCCGAATGTAAATTAAAATGTCTTTTAGGTGTAAAAATACCCCGCTGACTGTGAGTGACCGGTCTATGACTCGAGGAAGAATTGAGGGAATTTTGGGAATTTTCTGGGCTCGGGACGGACTGGCCAGCAGGCAGTGGGCCTGCTGGCCCAAATCGATAAAAACTGGACTCATTTTCTGGATCAGTTCCAGAATTGAGCTCGACTGGCCCAATTGCTGGAACTGTTCCAGTGGCTGGAATATGTAGGTGTGGCGGTACTGTGGGTCCAGCGGGCAGTGGGCCCGCTGGAGGATTTTGGGTACGGGAGATGTCCGAAAAATTCCGAATAATATACGGGGATATTTGGTCATCCAAAAAATTATACGACTTAGGTTCGGGAGTATGAACTTTTGTAAATGGGAATTGAGTTTCATCAAAAATGACATGGCGATTGATTATGATTTTCTTGGAGGATAAATCAAAACACTTATAACCACGATGATTTGACGGATAACCCAAAAACACACACGGGGTAGACCGAGCCTGAAGTTTGTTAATTATGGTGGATGGGAATAACGGATAACACAAGCACCCAAAAATCCGAAGATGAGAATAAGAAGGGTTCTTATTATATAGGATTTTTGAGGGGGGAAGAATATGTCAGACCTTTAGAAGAAATTATGTTAAGAAGATATATGGCCATTTGTAGAGCATGATGTCAAAAAATATGGAGGTATGGAGGCATGAATTAGGAGAGTTCGGACAATGTTATTGATGAACGAATTTTGCGTTCGGCCTTCCCATTTTGTGAAGATGTATGAGGACACGAAAACCAAAAATTAATCCCATTTTTATCACAGAATTCTCGGAACTCCCTATTGTCATACTCTTTCCCATTATCACATTGAATATTTTTTATTTCTCTTTCGAATTAAGTACGAATGAACGCTCTAAATTGGATGAAGACGGAAAACACTTGTGATTTATTCGCAATTGGAAACGTCCACAAAAATCTAGAATAATCATCTAAAAAGAGAACGTAATATCGATGACCCAATGAACTGAGAACATGAGACGTCCATAAGTCGCTATGAATAATCTCAAATGGCATTGAAGTATGAGAATTGGAGTCTACAAATGGCAACTTAACAATTTTTCCTAATGAACAAGACTGACAAAGTGGAATACAACTCGTACCCTTACAGAAAATAAAGTTATTTTTATCTAAAACTGATAAAATAGAAGATCCCGGATGACCCAGACGAGCATGCCACATGGAAGGAGAGATGGTTGCAAAGGCTGACGGCAATGTTTGACTCGATGGACTGAAACCAGGCATGATAGGATACAGATCCCCCCTACTATCACACCTCATGAGATGACTCCCCGTCTTGAAATTCTTCACAGAAAAACCAAAAGGATCAAATTCAACGGACACGGAATTGTCAGTAGTGAACTTCCGGACAGACACTAAATTTTTAATCAATTTAGGAGCATGTAAAGTATTTTTCAAGAGAAGGGGTGGATTGGGGGGAGACAACATTTTCTGACCATAACCCTGAATTGGAATAGAGTTGTCATTACCAACAATTATACCCCAAGGGGTGCTCAAATTGGAATAAGAGGAGATAGTACCTGATTCGGAAGTCATGTGAGTAGTTGCCCCGGTGTCCATGTACCAATTTGGGTCCGGTTGAGTTAACCCCAACGTGTGCATCACGGCCTCGATATCAGTCTGAGTGGGGCCTGCTGCATGATGGGCTTGCGGAGGTCGGGGCCCAAGAACTCCTGTCCGTGATGGTGCTGGGCCGTGGCCGCTGGAGTTGTTGTTATTGGGCCAATGACCAGTGGGCCGCCACTGCTGGGCGTTGGGCCTGGACGGTTGGTCAGCCCACTGGCCGCTGGACTGCACTGTTGGATTGTACAGGCTGTTGGTCCACGGCCCACTGCCCCAGCCCATTGCCATGGGCCCCACTGTTGGGCCCAGGAGGGTGGTGGGCCATTGTTCACTGGATGGGACCCACCGCCTGCTTGCTGACCACTGGAACTGCCACTAGAACCGCCGCGTTTGCCCCCGCGGTTTTTGTTATTATTCTTTCGATTATTCTTGCCGCCACCATTATTATGGTTTTGGCCTGAATTATTAACAAAACCCGAAGGAGTAGGAGAGGACGCCACCATGGCGACTTGGCTTGCTCCGATAGCCGCCTTTTTAGCAAAACCGGCTTCTTCCAACGTAAGCATGGAGCGGGCTTGATGGAAGTCAGGAAGAGGGTTTCTTTGGCGAATGAGAGTTCCAACACCATTATAGGCCTCCGAAAGACCGGCAACCAACTGTAGAACTAGACGATTATTTGTTAATGGTGCGCCAACATTACGGAGTTGATCCGCCAACTCCTTTAGTTTCTTGCAATATGCAGAAACGTTCGGAAATTTGTCCATTCGAACGAGAGAGAATTCCTGCTCGAGTGTGACGACACGGGAATGTTGGTTGTCTTGGAATATGTCACGCAATTTATTCCATACAGCCATAGCCATAGTATCCGACTCAATAATCGTCTGTAGAAGGTCCACCGAAATAGTGGCGTATATCCACCGAAGAACGGTAACATCAAGTGTAATCCATAACTCAGGATCCTCCGCAGGCAATGGTCTAGCGGGAGGAATGATGTGATGAAGAACTTGATAAGATATAGCGTGAATTTTAAACAACTCCGCCCACGTCGCATATTGGACGTTTTCCATCTCTAGAACAATAGGGATACTGCTCTTGATATTGGAAACTGTGAGGGCATGGTGAAAATTGTTCTTAGACATATTGAAAGAACAAAGAAGAAAGAGAAATTTAAGAGAGGTGTTATATGGAAGTATTGAAATATGGAATTGGATTTTAGGAGTTAAGAGAAGACTTATGGAATTATGACATGTTGTGGCCAAGAACTTGCATGAAATCGTTGGACATGTTGAGATGGATATGGACTGTTTTAGGGACTTTTTGTGGTGTTATAATACTAAAAATTTAGTTACCATTATGCATGTTTAAGTGTGGTAATTGCTAATGTAAGTCCTAAAGGAATAAGGGTGTAGAAAGGTGTAGAAATGCTTCACATTCTACCCTCGTTGTTGTTGGAACATGGACTATTTTTGTGGGCTATTTTAATGTGGATTAAGAGGCTAAATTTACATGAGAAGTAGGTGTGTAAATCCCCTTTGTTGCTGTTTTGGTTGTGCCCTTAGTTGGTGCCTGGTTATTGATGTTATTAGCCTCGTTTGGAAGTTGTGGAAACATGTATAAACAAGGGAAGTGTTGCCCGAATTTTTATAGACTAGGAAGTCGTTATTCGATATAAAGTATGCCAGTGATCATAGAATTGACGAACGTATTACCATTATTATAGGTTGAAGTTCTAAAACGAGACGTACTCTAATAATGAGTTGATTAGTTCGTCTAAGAGGTATGTGAACTATTCCTTCTTTCTTTGACATGATTTTTATTTAATGAAGGTACGGCGAACGTACATGATTCTTATACAGTTTAATTCCTAAAGATGTTAGTTATGAGAAGTGCCTATGATTTTTCAGTAAAGAGTTTATTATGACATTATTATAATGATTTTATTGGGAGTCAAATGAAAATTTTGATTGCATATGGTTACTCATGAAATCTACTCATGCTAAATGTTATTACTTTACTTCACCGAGTCCCGGGCCGGGTTATGTTCGTGCACAACCTTGCATTTTTCACCGAGTCCCTCACTAGAGGGTCGAGTTACGTAGGATGGATCCATAGATGAAATATGACTTTACCGAGTCCCAGCATGGTCCACGTTATGATATGACTTCACCGAGTCCCAATATGGGTCAGGTTATGATATGATTCCACCGAGTCCCGCATTAGTGGAATGGGTTACGTTACAGGTATATATATGTATATGGACATGCACTCGTGTTTTCTTGACTTGACTCTCATTTTTATAAGGCACAACTGACTTTTATTATTTATGGCACAGTTGGATTTGGATCCTGATTTTTATACTGACCTCTTGTTATCCATTGGCTACTTATGATCTCATTTGCAGTATTTCATGTTTACATACTCAGTACATTATTTCGTACTGATCCATTTCCTCGGGGGGCTGCGTTCATGCCCGCAGGTACAGGTGCTCAGTTTGGTGACCCTCCGGTTTAGGTTCCTGCACAGCTGTTTGGAAAGCTCCTTTGATCCAGAGCTTTACCATTTTTATACGGAACCCTATCATTTTGATTTATGTATATTTAGGGGCACGAAGGGGCCCTGTCCCGTTATATGTCGTTGTCCTTCTTATAGAGGTATGTAGACAGTTGTGGGTTGTACTTATGTAAGGGTTATAACTCTGTTTTGGTCAGTCATGTTATTATACTTTGTGTTTGGGGTGTCCCCGTGTATATATGATATTATCTAGTGGCGGTCTTGTCGGCTTGCCTGTTGTATTGTGTTGGCTAGTTGTGACTCCTTAGGAGGCAGGTACATTCGGGGGTAAAGGCAGCCTTGTCGGCTTGCCTACCCTGACGTATGTTGTTATTGCAGTGTTATGCTGTCGGATTTCAGACTCATTAGGTGTTAGTTGGATTATGTGTGACAGGTCAGGATAATGACGTCATTAGGGCGGTTAGTCGCGGCCCGTCGGGTCAGGTCGTGACAAAAGTGGTATCAGAGCAGTTAGTCCTCGGAATGTCTACAGACCGTGTCTAGTAGAGTCTTGCGTATGGGTATGTTGTGCACCATACTTATACGCAGGATGTTGCAGGGCATTTAGGATTGGTTTCTATTCTTTCATCTCTTAGATCGTGCAATAGAGCTATGTTATTATGATAATCCTTTTCTGACGACTTATTATGTTTACAGCTATGCCTCCGAAGAAGGCGATAGCAGCCCAGAAGGGCAAGCCTACCGCGGGAGATACTAGTCGAATTTAGAGAGTTACCAGGTCCCATACTCAGTCTATGCCGGAGACTGTGCCCCAGTCGACGAGCTCTGCTTCGTCGCCGCCACCAGAGGCTCCAGTTCAGGGGGCAACATCACGGTTCGAGGCCCGACTGAGCCTCGGTACCTCGGCCAGGGCAAAGGACAGAGCCATGAGAGATGCGGTGCAGCTGCTGACTAGGTTAGCGGCAGGGCAGACTTATAGACAGGGACCAGGAGTTGGCCGCGGAGCAGATAGTTTGAGGGTCCGTGATTTCTTGAGTTGTAGTCCACCAGAGTTTTTAGGGTCAAAGCCCGAGGATGACCCGCAGGAGTTTATCCGACAGATGCAGCGTACCTTGAGGGTAATCAGGGCTTCGGAGTCTGAGTCTGTGGAGTTGGCTTCGTATAGGATGCGGGATATAGCTACAAACTAGTATGAGTCTTGGGAGTTGTCCAAGGGAGAGGATGTTCCTCCAGCTACATGGGAGGAGTTTACAGAGGCCTTCCTTAGTCACTTCTTGGCTCCAGAGATGAGGAGAGCTAGAGTGGACAGATTCTTACAGTTGAGGTAGAGTGGCAGGACCATTCGTGAGTATAGCCTGGAGTTTGATTCATTGGCCAAATACGTACCCACTATTGTAGCAGATATGCCAGACATGGTGCATCGCTTTGTGATGGGGCTGGACCATTATCTGATCGATGGTTGTATGGCGGTGGCTCTTCAGCCGGGTATGGATATTGCTCGTATCCAGGCATACATACAGGGGGTTGAGGACCGACATAGAGGGCGACAGCCAGATAAAGGTCATGACAAGGACCAGCATAAGAGGGCTAGGTCGGCAGCTTATTCCGGTGAGTCTTGAGGCAGACAGTTCTAGCAGCAGGTCAGATATTCATCTCAGCTAGCACAGAGTGCTCCTCTACAGTCTATGGGCAGGAGGTTCGACCGCCCCGGGTATTCAGGAGCCGGACAGAGCTCCAGGGCTTCGGGTTCTCAGAGGAACAGGGGCTCTAGTCAGTTGAGGCCATCTGATCCTCGGTGCTCTCAGTGTAGTAAGCTTCATATTGGGGAATGTCGTTCGACCACATGTGCCTACTTCTCTTGCGGCCGTCAAGGCCATATGATGAGAGAGTGTCCCAACATGGGTGGTTCAGGTGGGATGGCTCGGCCTATGGGGTCGGATGCTGGTCCGTCGTCATCTATAGCTATGCGCCCCACCGGGCGGGGTATTCAGATGCCAGCAGGCCGTGGTAGAGGTCGTGGCAGAGTTTTTAGTTCCGGCGATCCTTCGAACCGCATATATGCTTTGGCCAGTAGACGTGATCAGGAGGCGTCACCAGATGTTGTTACAGGTATACTATCGGTCTTTTTCTGTGATGTATATGCCTTGATAGATCCAGGTTCCACCTTGTCCTACATATCCCCTCTTGTTGCTAATAGAATAGGGATAGAACCTGAGCCGATAGAACCATTTGAGGTAGCTACACCGGTAGGAGATTCGGTTATAACCGAGCGTGCGTATAAAAATTGTTCGGTGGTGATATATAGCCGTCATACCTTAGCAGATTTGATAGAGTTGGATATGATCGACTTTGATGTCATTATGGGTATGGATTGGTTGGCTTCTTGTTTTGCCAACGTTGATTGTAGGGAGAAGTTGGTTCGATTTCAGTTTTCAGACGAGCCAGTTATAGAATGGAAAGGGAATGCAGCATCGCCAAGGGGTAAGTTTATTTCATACCTCAAGGCAAGGAAGATGGTCAGAAAAGGTTGTATCTATCATTTGGTTCGGGTGCATGATACAGAAGCGGAGGTACCGGCTCTTCAATCAGTTTCGGTAGTTAGTGAGTTTTCGGATGTATTCCCAGATGATCTTCCACGTCTCCCTCCAGAGCGGGAGATAGATTTCAATGTAGATGTATTGCCAGGTACCCATCCTATATCCATTCATCCTTATAGAATGGCACCTGCAGAGCTGAAGGAGTAGCTGGGAGACTTGTTGGAGAAAGGCTTTATTAGGCCGAGTACATCTTCATGGGGAGCACCAATGTTATTTGTGAGGAAGAAAGATGGATCGCTGCGGATGTGTATTGATTATAGGCAGCTGAACAAGGTAACCATCAAGAACAGGTACTCCCTTCCCAGGATTGATGATTTATTTGACCAGTTTCAGGGTGCTAAGTGCTTCTCGAAGATAGACTTGCGGTCAGGTTATCATCAGGTGCAGGTAAGGGAGGCAGATATTCCAAAGACAGCATTCAGAACCCGATATGGACATTATGAGTTTAGGGTGATGTCTTTTGGACTGACCAATGCTCCAGCAGTGTTTATGGATTTGATGAACTAGGTATTCAGGCCATTCTTAGACATGTTCGTCATTGTATTCATTGATGATATCCTGGTTTATTCCCGTTCAGAGCAGGAGCATGTAGACCATTTGAGAACGGTACTTAGGGTCCTCCAGCACCAGCAGTTGTATGCCAAGTTTTCCAAGTGTGAGTTCTGGTTGACTTCGATGGCATTCTTGGGGCATATTATCGGGGCTGATGGTATTCAGGTGGATACACAGAAGATTGAGGCGGCGAAGACTTGTCCCGGACTCACGACACCTCTTGAGTGCACGCGATTTTCTGGGGCTAGCAGGGTATTACAGAAGGTTTGTGGAGAAGTTTGCCTCGATCTCATCGCCTTTGACTAGGCTAACCCAGAAGGCAGCTAAGTTTCAGTGGACGGATGCTTGTGAGCACAGTTTCCAGTTGTTGAAAGATAAGTTGACTACGGCTCCAGTTCTGACTCCTCCCGAGGGACCGGATGGTTATGTCATCTATTGTGATGCTTCAGGTATTAGGCTAGATTGTGTGTTGATGCAGCATGGCAAAGTTATAGCTTATGCCTCCCGACAGCTCATAAAGCATGAAAAGAATTATCCCACTCATGATTTGGAGCTAGCAGCGGTGATTCATGCCCTGAAGATTTGGAGACATTATTTGTATGGGATTCATGTTGATATTTATACGGATTACAAGAGTCTCCAATATATCTTTAAACATAAGGAGTTGAACCTACGGCAGAGGCGATGGTTAGAGTTGCTAAAGGACTATGATGTTGATATCTTGTACCACCCGGGGAAAGCCAATGTTGTGGCAGATGCTCTTAGCCATAGATCCATGGGTAGCTTGACGGGTGTGCAGTCATACAGAAGGGAGATGGATCGTGAGATACACAAGCTAGCTAGTCTTGGAGTCCGGTTGGTAGATTCAGGAGATAGCGGGGTTCTTATTCGGGATGTTGCTGAGTCCTCTATCGTGGAAGAGGTAAAGAAACGTCAGTATGAAGATCCTATTCTGGCCCGGTATAGATATACAGCTCTCCAAAAGGGAAAGACTTTATTTGAGGTTACACCTGATGATGTGCTGAGGTATGAGGGCAGGTTATGTGTACCTGATGTTGCAGGGCTACGACAACAGTTTATGGGAGAGGCACACAATGCCCGTTATTCCATTCATCCAGGGTCGACGAAGATGGACCATGACCTTAGATGCTTGTATTGGTGGGATGGCATGAAAAGAGACATAACAGAATTTGTTGCCCAGTGCCCGAATTGTCTGCAGGTTAATGTCGCGCCCCATTTTCGACCCGCTCGGGTCAAAGCGGAGTACAAACGTGTTTGGTGATTCCTGGGTAAATGAATTGAGGAGTCGCCACCTAATTATTTTTTACGGTGAATTAGGACACCTAAATATTAAACTAAATGCTGCACTGTAACTCCAATTTTGAAGGTCTGCGAAACTAGTGAGATTCTAGGTAAGGGTTCTTCATTATCCTAAAGGGAAGGGGTTAGGCATCCTTTAAGATCCGCTAACTTGCGGTTATCCGGTCAAACTCAGGTTAATTATTACTAGGAAAATGCATGTTTTTTTTTTAAAGTTTTGAGGAAAGGATATTGCACATAATTTATTTAAAAGATATCTAAAAAAAAATGAGTTTGTTAGCAAAGTATGTATTTCATAACTTATAAAATATTTATGGGATAAAAAAAATAAATGCCTTTGTGAGACATGACTTATGAGATGTATGTAGAATAAAAGTACATACACATATGAATTGATTTTGATGAAAGGTATGCATTATACCCATGAAGTATGCATTTTGTATATATATATGTGAAGTTGATTTTGGAGAAGGCATGCATTATTTTTAGAATACAGGAAAGTATGCATTTTGTAAAGCATTATTCATAAAAATACATATAGAGTTGAGAAAAGTATGCATTTCATAAGACACTATACATAACAAATAGATATAAGGTTCATTCGTTTACAAAAATATGTATTAGGTGATAATAAAAGTAAATCCTATGAAAATCTTTCAATGTTGCAAATCGGATAAAATGCAAACCTTATTATTATTATTGTTTTTTATATATATATATATATATTTTTTTTAAAGAAAGAGAATAATAGATAGCCAAATTATTTTAAAAGATATTAAAGCATGCGAACCTAAAAATAGAGCAAAGTAACTAGAGGCTAAATTTGGAACATACAAGACGGCCCTAACAAATAAAGCTAGCGATGGTCTCCAATTCAAATGAGCCTAAGAAATAAACTAACGGCAGTTAGACTATCCTATCCATTCATGTATTCGCGGCCTAATTATTCTAAGCATTCTAATGACGATGCATAATTAAATAATTATTACAACCCAAATAATAATGAAAGACAAATTTGACAATAAATAGAAGCGAGCGGCTAGGACGGATGACGATATCATCGGCATCCTATTTGTTTTGAATTTCCGAGACCGGAGGATGCAATGAACACAGATGTGGTTCTTCATTTTGGACGAAGTCATGATGAGTCTCATAACAAGACTCTTCGTTACTCCCGATGCATTTCATGTAAAAAAAAGAAAAGGATTAGTAGACGGAACGAAAATATCAACACATGAATATTCCTAATATATATATATATATATATATATATATATATATATATATATATATATATATATACATACACGAAGTATACAACATTAAACGCACATAGGAACGAGTATTCATGGCATTATTTCTACATATCCTTAAGATATTTTTCAGATTTTGGCACGTTAAAGTAGCCGAATAAAGAATATATGCTAACACAACCGGTTCTAAATTTAAACAAGAATAAAAGAGGTAAGGAAGACCAATATACAAATTATGTATACATACATAATAAATTCCGTTGGACTAATCTTAATCTTTAAAGAAACATAACATTCATAAACTTAGACCAAACACACATACTATTATATTAAACACGGGTAATATATTCCTTTTGAAATTGCACATATTAATCTAGAATATGACATGTAAATATCGCCTTTTTAATCAATTAAAGTATGCTCGTTTTTTGATTTATTAGGCAGCCACCAAACTAACAACTTACACAACATACAATAATTTGAATATCAACAATCCGCTAGGTGTCTTAAGAGTATTTAATCAAGCCATAGCTCTTCCAAACACATATTAATCTTACATTATCCGTATTGCATTTAACAATGAACCCAAGATACCTTACTAAAGCTAATGACAATAATTAGTTAACCAAAACATCGAGGCAATATCATCTATCACGATCAACTCCAAATCGAAATATCCCAACAACATAAATACAATTATATAAGCAAAATCGTCTCATTATCATATTAATTAATCAAGACTACATTACTTAGCAAAATATCATACTAAATCAAGCATAAACAACACAATCAAAAAAGCTTCAAGAAATATAGAAGAATTGGAACGAGTCTAACCTTTTCCGTAGCTTAACCGAGGCGTGTTTTGAATCGTCGAATCCGCTCGGAAATGTTAGAATTCGATTATTATTTTTTGTAGATTTTTTGAATTCTGATTTTTCTGGGAATAGGACTCTGTTTTCTGATTTTCGGATGTTTGAACCGACTTAATGACCCGACCCGACCCTAACAGTTGACCGACCCGATTTGGACCGAAAAACAATAAAAAAATTAGCTAAAAATCCAGATTCTTCAACACAAAAAAAAAATTTCAGAATCTTTAAGTTGAAGAACACATACAAGAACAAACAAAGATTTCGGATTTTCTTAAATTTCGGACCTAAAACGACCCGAAAATTTCAGAATCCGACCCCCGAAATCAGTGAGCAAGGAAAGGTTTTTATAGATACTCACCCCAACCTTCAACCCCCTCATACCCCCTTTAAAACGAATTCAAATTTCAAAATAAAGGGGGAACAAAAATCTGATTTTTGAGGCGTGTTCTTGGGGCATGTGTTGCAGAAAGGTGATGGGGTAGATTGGTGGTGTCAGGCGGCGGTGTGGTGACTGGTGGTGTCAGGCGTAGGGGTAGGGTGGCGGCGTGGGGGTAGGGGTGTAGGGTGCGGTCGGTTGGGAGAATTAGGGTGTAAGATTTTTTTATTTTGTTTTTGGTTTAAGGTTTTGGGGGAAATAAAAGTTTTGTGGTGAGGGGGTGGTTTTTTTTCGGTTGGGCTGAGGCGACGGGCCTTTTTTGTTGGGCTTGGGAGTTTTGGGTTGGGGTTTTGGTGGGGAGTTAAAAGGTTGTGGGGTGTCGGTAATGGGGCTGAGGGGAAAAGGGAAAAAGGGAAAGGGAATTGTGTTTGGGATATTGTTAGGGGGGTGGCCGATTGGGCCTTTATTTTGTGGGTTTGAGTATAAGGGAATTTAATTGGGGAGTTTGGTTTTGGGCTTGTTTTGGTGGGTTGATATTTGTTTGGGTAGAAATTGTTTTTGGGTTTTTAAAAAAAAATATATAAAAAAAAGGGTTTTAACATAAAAATATTATTTGTAAAAGATGTGAATTATTTAAAATAACATAACAAATGTGATAGTAATAAAATATAATATTTTTGCGAAATGTTTAATGCTTAATAAAAAATGGAAATGCGATGCAATTTTGCGAGAATAAAATAACATAGAATTTTCGGACAAAACTTATGATTATGATAAAAAGGCAAATGATAGTAAAAAATGCGAATAATAATAATAATAAGATATATACACATATATGCCTATATTTTAAAATTATTTTAAAAGTGTCAAAAAATATTAAAAATTACGAATAAAGTCATAAAAGATGGGACAAAATTGGGTGTCAACAGATGCCCCTCTTTGGACGGAGACGATGAAAGAGTTTTCGGCCAAAGAAGTTGACTGAGTAGCCAATTTTGTCCTGATCATCGGGACTTCATGGTAAGACATAGAACCCTGAGGGGGTAGAGAAGTTGTTGAAAAAGTTGGCGCAGATTCAAGAAATATTGCCCCAGTGTCGAGTTATGATGACACTGGTCGCAAATGTAATAGAACTATTGGAAAAGAGTGGATCGACGTTCGAAGTAGGTCGTTGACCAAATTGCCTCAGTTCGCCGTAAGATATAGTTCCACGTTGTGCTGAAAGCTCCTGCCGATTCAAGTTCCTGTGGACTAGAGCTAAGATAAAAGTTAGTGCATAACTGTTGCATAAGATATGTATGTGAGAATATGACTTTGTAAGTTGAAACGATGTCATTGCTTAACTGTTATGCAGACGACGCCGTTGGTGGGCGCCGGTTTAAAATAAAGTACCCGCATTAGAAGGTGGGCGCCTAATTTAAAATAAAATACCCGCATTAGGAGGTGGGCGCCTGATTAAACATAAAATACCCGCATTAGGAGGTGGGCGCCTGATTTAAAACATCCCGCATTAGAAGGTGGACGCCTGATTTAAACATACCCGCATTAGAAGGTG
Source organism: Anisodus acutangulus (assembly GCA_029783415.1). NCBI lineage: Eukaryota > Viridiplantae > Streptophyta > Magnoliopsida > Solanales > Solanaceae > Anisodus > Anisodus acutangulus. The sequence continues at coordinate 7,970,506 of CM056500.1, forward strand.
GGCGCCTGATTTAAAACATACCCGCATTAGAAGGTGTGCGCCTGATTTAAAACATACCCGCATTAGAAGGTGGGCGCCTGATTTAAACATACCCGCATTAGAAGGTGGGCGCCTGATTGAAAACATACCCGCATTAGAAGGTGGGCGCCTGATTTAAAACATACCCGCATTAGAAGGTGGGCGCCTGATTTAAACGTGCACTGCGTTAGAAGGTGGGCGCTGATTTAAAACATACCCGCATTAGAAGGTGGGCGCTGATTTAAAACATACCAGATTAGAAGGTGGGCGCTGATTTAAAACATACCGCGTTAGAAGGTGGGCGCTGATTTAAAACATACCGCGTTAGAAGGTGGTGGGCTGATTTAAAACATACCCGCATTAGAAGGTGGGCGCCTGATTTAAAACATACCCGCATTAGAAGGTGGGCGCCTGATTTAAAACATACCCGCATTAGAAGGTGGGCGCCTGATTTAAAACATACCCGCATTAGAAGGTGGGCGCCTGATTTGAAACATACCCGCATTAGAAGGTGGGCGCCTGATTGAAAACATACCCGCATTAGAAGGTGGGCGCCTGATTTAAAACATACCCGCATTAGAAGGTGGGCGCCTGATTTAAAACATACCCGCATTAGAAGGTGGGCGCCTGATTTAAACATACCCGCATTAGAAGGTGGGCGCCTGATTTAAAGCATACCCGCATTAGAAGGTGGGCGCCTGATTTATGTCGTCGTGTTGACGTAATGTAAAGTGTGACCCTATTGCCATGCCATGATAGTTAATGTGTGGACATAGGCGATGCAAAAGTTGAGTGGATGAGAATGTGACCCTGTAGGTCGAAATACCGTCCTTCGCATGGACATAACACGGTTGGGGGCCTGTAGGTCAGCATGACGTCTTTGTACAGTCTCCAAACAGGAAAGTGATCCTTGTAGTGAGTTGTGATGCGGAGGCCCCTTGCGAATTTGCTCATAAATGTTGCAGCTTCCCTGCTGTTTTGGACCTGAAGAACCTGTACTCAAATAAATTTATGAGTTTGGGGAGGGGGAGTTGATTCGCGTTGACTTTGTAGCTTTGGCCTTGATACTTGTATGTCCTGCTGATTCGGACCTGTAGCCCCTCTCTGGTTCCCCGTATTGGATAGCCATTACTGAAAACATTTGTTGAAAATAATTTGTTTGTAACAAGTATGCATATCAGTAAAAATTATGTTGAACTTTAATGAAAATGTTTGTTAAAAATAATTTGCTTGTAAGAAAGTATGCATATGTACAAATGTCTGTCGAGCAGTGACACGCGGTGAAACAAAACAAACGTCTTATCCAAAATTCTTATGGCTGGAGACTTATTTTGCCGTTGTTTTTCCATGTTTATCGGCGTTCTCTGGCGGTGATCCCTAAAAAAAATGCCCCAGTTTTCGATATGTGAGGATGATGATCCTTCGAACGGACTACCGAGTCTTGTGTGGTTTGCTTGCCTGCCCTATCAGGGTGATCAGATGGGTGTATTTTGTCATATATGGGATAAAGGAGAAAGTATTTCCTAATGGTGGGACCGAAGCCGATTTAGGCCGCCTACGTATCCCCATGCGGGAATCAGGTCATAACGTAGTTCATTACAAGCAAAAGGGGATTGTAAGGATTTTCTAAAATGGGACCGAAGCCGATGTGGCCGCCTACGTATCCCGCCGAGGGAATCAGGTCATAACGTAGTTCATGTTACAAGTAAAGGATATTTGGGGAAATTTGTGATCTAAAGAAACGGAACCCTACGTGGGTTCTATGCGTATCCCGCCGAGGGAGCGCAACTTTTACAACATAAGAAGTGCATTACATAGAAAAATCCTAAATGTAGTATCTTTTCACTGCATCGGCGTTGATAGCTTTTGGCCATACTTCACCGTCCATCTCAGCTAGAATTAATGCTCTTCCAGTTAACACCCGGTGGACCATATAAGGCCCTTGCCAGTTAGGTGCGAACTTTCCTTTAGCTTCATTTTGATGGGGAAATATCCGTTTTAGCACCAACTGCCCCGGTTTGAAAGTCCTTGGTTTTACTTTCCTGTTGAAAGCTTTGGCCATTCTGTTTTGATAAAGTTGTGCGTGATGCATCGCGTTCAATCGTTTTTCATCAATCAACATCAATTGTTCGTGCCGACTCTGTATCCATTTTGCTTCGCTCAGCTCGGCTTCTTGGATAATTCTCAAAGATGGTATTTCCACTTCTGCTGGTAACACAGCTTCTGTTCCATAGACTAAAAGATACGGTGTTGCCCCAGTAGAAGTCCTGATTGTAGTGCGATAGCCCAAAAGTGCAAAGGGCAAGTGCTCATGCCAGTGCTTGTAATTATCAATCATCTTTCGCAGTATCTTCTTGATGTTCTTGTTGGCTGCTTCGACTGCTCCGTTCATCTGAGGTCGATATGGAGTGGAATTCCGGTGAGTGATCCTAAACTTTCCGCATATCTCATTCATCAGATTACTGTTGAGATTGGCTCCATTGTCTGTTATAATCGACTCAGGAATTCCAAATCGACAAATGATGTTATTGCGGACAAAATCAACTACCACTTTCTTTGTCACTGACTTGTGGGACGATGCTTCTACCCACTTTGTGAAATAGTCAATTGCCACTAGAATGAATCGGTGTCCATTTGATGCGGCAGGTTCAATAGGGCCAATGCCATCCATGCCCCAAGCTGTGAATGGCCAAGGAGAGCTCGTCACATTGAGTTTGTTGGGAGGTACCCTGATTAGATCGCCATGAATCTGACATCGATTGCATTTTTGCACAAAGTGAATGCAATCTGTTTCCATGGTCATCCAAAAGTACCCTGCTCTTAGAATTTTCCTTGCTAAAGTGAAACCATTCATATGAGGCCCGCACGTGCCTCCGTGTATCTCTTCAACTAAACTGCTTGCCTCTCAGGCATCGACACATCTTAGCAAACCTAGATCTGGAGTCCTCCGATAAAGGATTTCTCCGTTCAGGAAGAAATGGTTTGCTAACCTCCGGAGTGTCTTCTTTTGTGTGCTGGTTATGCTTTCTGGATATTCGCCTGCTTCGAGATACCTCTTAATGTCGTGATACCAGGGCTTCCCATCCAACTCTTCATCTATATGGGAACAATAGGCCGGCTGATCCGATAAGTTCACCTTGATGGGATCAATGTAATTCTTGTCCGGATGTTGAATCATGGAGGACAGAGTTGCGAGCATCAATGAACTCATTTTGAGTTCGTGGGATATGCTTGAATTCTATTTCACAACCTTTGCATAATTGTTTCATCCAATGCAGATAAGGAAGTATCTTAACGTTCTTGGTGGCCCATTCGCCTTGCACCTGGTGAATCAATAAGTCCGAATCACCTATAACCAATAATTTTTGAATGTTCATATCAACGGCCATTCTAAGTCCGAGTATACAAGCTTCATATTCCGCTATATTGTTGGTGCACTAAATCGAGCCACGAGATTGGGTAGTGTTGGCCTGATTCTCAAATCAAAGCTGCTCCGATACCAACTCCTTTGAAGTTTGCGGCTCCGTCAAGAACATTCTCCAACCCGGTATTCTTCGAAATATCTTCCCCAACAAACAATACCTCCTCGTCCGGAAAATAAGTCCCGAGGGGCATATATTCTTCGTCTACTGGTTTTCAAAGAAGATGGTCGGCTAGCGCTTGTCCTTTGATAGCCTTTTGGGTAACATATATGATATCGAATTCACTTAGCAAGATTTGCCACTTTGCTAGCTTCCCAGCGTGGGCATGGGCTTCTGAAAGATGTATTTGAGTGGGTCCATTCTGGAGATGAGATAAGTAGTATATGCAGACAGATAATGTCTAAACCTTTGTGCAATCCATGTCAAGGCACAACAAGTGCGTTCCAGCAAAGTATACCGAGCTTCGTAAGGTGTGAACTTCTTGCTTAGGTAGTATATAGCTTGCTCCTTCTTTCCTGTTTCATCATGTTGTCCCAGCACGCATCCAAATGCATTTTCTAACACGGACAGATATAACAGCAACGGCCTTCCGGGTTCTGGAGGCACCAAAATAGGTGGGTTAGACAAATATTCTTTGATTCTATCAAAAGCTTGCTGGCAATCCGACGTCCACTTGGTAGCAGCGTCTTTCTTCAGTAGCTTGAATATTGGCTCACATATCACTGTTGATTGTGCTATGAACCTGCTGATGTAATTGAGGCGACCAAGGAAACTCATCACGTCTTTTCGACTCTTTGGAGGAGGCAAGTCTTGAATAGCTTTTACTTTCGAGGGGTCCAATTCAATACCTCTTCTACTCACGATGAAACCTAGCAGCTTCCCAGCAGGGACACCAAATGCACACTTTGCAGGGTTTAATTTCAGGTTATACCGCCTCGATCGGTCGAAGAACTTCTAAATCATTATGTGATCTGAAGTCCTTCGCGACTTGATAATAACGTCATCCACGTAGACCTCTGTTTCTTTGTGGATCATATCATGGAAAATGGTAGTCATGGCCCTCATGTAGGTGGCACCTGCATTTTTGAGTCCGAACGGCATCACCCGATAACAGTATACTCCCCAAGGCGTAGTGAATGCTGTCTTTCCCGCGTCCTCTTCATCCATCAAGATTTGGTGGTAACCAGCAAAGCAATCAACAAATGACTGCAATTCATGCTTCGCACAGTTATCAATAAGTATGTGAATATTTGGGAGAGGGAAATCATCCTTCGGGCTTGCCTTGTTGAGATCCCGATAATCCACGCACACCCGTATCTTTCCATCTTTCTTTGGCACAGGTACAATGTTGGCCAACCAAGTGGGGTATCTTGTGACTCGAATGACCTTTGCATCGAATTGCTTGGACACCTCTTCCTTGACCTTTAAACTCAAATCAGGCTTGATTTTCCTTGGTTTTTATTTCACTGGAGGGCATGATGGATCAATAGGCAATCTATGAGAAACAATGTCCGTGCTTAGCCCTGGTATATCGTCATAAGACCAAGCAAATACGTCGATATATTGCCTCAAAAGATCCGTTAGCTCTTTCCTTTGTGCGGTGCTCAGATGGACGCTGATTCTTGTTTCCTTCACATATTCCGCATCTCCCAAATTTACTGCCTCAGTTTCATCTAAATTTGGCTTTGGCTTATTCTCAAAATATTCCAATTCCTCGGTCAATTCTTCTGGCTGCAAGTCTTCCTCATACTCTTCGAAGTCCTGTTCGTTGTTTGGATTTTGTTTGTTTGTTTCATTACATGTCACATTCACATTATCGACAGATTTATTAGTTTGCATGCTGAAAGAGAAAAGAAAATTAGTAAACACAATAAATTTCGAAATAGCAAAAGCAATGTGGATTTGTCATTTAAGCTTTCAAAAGATGGAGGCAAAACACATTAAAATGCATAGATGCGATTCAAGCCTCAATCAGAATCGCATTGTTTTAAAAAAATACTAAGATAATTTCTACTAAGATAATTTCTACCAAGCTTCCCGGAGAAACGAGGCCGGGGCACAGGTCCAATTTTTTAAAACATCTCCGTGTTCTGCGTCCCAAATGGTTGGGTCTTCAGCATAATCATCTAGAATTACATTGCATTCCATTTCTTCTCCTGCAATGAAAAGACTTTTAAATCCTTCCGCGAGATTGTCTGCATCATCTTCCTTTGACTCCTGAGCATCATATGCTTTGACAAATGACTGATTCAGAGGTGGAACAGGCTTTGGTAGGGGAGTGTCTCTTTTCTTTCGGAGGTTGACTGACACGACTTCTTCAGAAGTGGGTCTGTATCCGAGACCAAAAGTATCCTTCTTACTGAGCAACTGAACAGGCTCTACCATACCTTCTAAATTCAATCCGAGGCCTTGACCGGGCTTAAAGCCATTTTTCAACATTTCCTGGGCCACCATTGTGAGAACCCGGGGTAATTTCAGTTTTTTAGCTTTTGAGGCACATGTAATTTCTCTGATGTGGAAGACGGACCCATCCAATATATCTACGCTTTCAACAAAGAGGATTTGTCCTTCGGGATATATTGAATTGCTCCCTTCTCCGTGTATCACGACCTCATGATGATCCCAGACAAACTTCGTGCTCGTGTAGAGTAGAAGGAACTGCACCCGCCACATGGATCCAAGGTCTCCCATTAGCTTGATTATAACCTAGATATGTCTAACACTTGGAATTCCACGACGAACTCTACGGGTCCTACTTGCAATGTTAAATCCATTTCTCCCATAACGCTCCTTTGGGCTCCATCAAAGCCTTTAACTCTCACATGACTTTCGCGAATCTTTCCAATGCTAATTCCCAAAGCTCGGAGAGTCGCCACGGGACAAATATTGACGGCTGAGCCTCCATCAATCAATACCTTAGAAATGAACTTGTTCATGCACTTTACCGTTATGTTCAAAGCTTTGTTGTGGCCCAAACCCTCAGGTGGCAATTCTTTGTCATGAAAAGAGACTTTATGGGCCTCTAAGATCTGTCCGACCAAGGCCGAGAGTTTCTCGCCTGTGGTCTCTCTCGGAACATAAGCTTCTTTGAGTACTTCCAGTAAAGCACGTCCGTGGTCCGGAGAAGTCATCAACAATGATAGCAAAGAAATTTGAGCCGGTGTTTTCTTCAATTGTTCTACAACGAAATACTCCTTGGTTGGCATTTTCCTCCAGAACTCTTCCACTTCGGTCTCTGTTACAGCCTTTTTTGGATTGTCTGCAAGGGCATAACATCGTCCGGATCTTGTCATGCCAGCGACGACAACTTCTACAATTTGTTTCTCCTTTCCCCTGCTCCTTTCCCCAATCGAATAGCTCCAAGGGGCGGTTTTGGTATCAACAGATGGCGTCACTATCCGCGATTTCGGAGGAAGTATTTCCACTTCAAACGGTGCCCTTACCTGAACTGTAATTATAGGGGTGATCAAAGCCGATGATTCAACCTTTTTCTTTGTTCGGACCGGCACAATGGTCCCTTCCAAACTATTTTCTTCATCAACAGTAATCATGTTTACATTGGCATCGTCATGATTTGGCAAAGGGTTATTGTTTACATTAGGGGGAGGTCCTTTCAGTTGGATAATTCCTTCTTTGATCAAAGCCTCGATCTTGTCTTTGAAGGCAAAGCAAACTCCAGTGTCATGTCCGGTGATCCCCGAGTGGTACGCACAATGCTTAGTTCCATCATACGATCTGGGAATAGGATTTGGGATATGCCCTGGGATGGGTTGGAGTATTCCTGCGGTCCTCAATCTTTCATACAACTGGGCTAGGGGTTCGGCTAAAGGTGTATATGTTTTGACTGGCCTTCTTTCGTGATTCGCACGGGGTCTGGGAGAATTTGGTGGATGGGCTCGTGACTGAGGTGGATATGTGGGTTGATACTGCGGGGAATTCGGATAGGTAGGTGCTCGTGGTGGACTGTATATTGGTTGGGTATGGTAGACAGGGTAAGGAGTAGGTGAGTGTTGGCAATAAGGCTGAGGGCTTTATGTGCTTTGGCCATAGTAGGAGGGCTGAGGATTTTGGGTGTTTTGATTATAGTAGGGAGGCTGAGATGATGGGCTTTGGTAGGTTGACATTTGGTTGGACCTATGCTCCTGGACCGCCATGACAGGGGATGCTCCGTCCCTCCTTTTCTTAATCGCCTCCAAATGAATCATTGAATGGCCTTACTAAATCGCTGCAATGCCGCCAAATTTGTCATCCTTCCGGTTTTGATCCCCTCTTCTATGAAATCTCCCATCCTTACCATTTCAGAGAAATTCCGTCCGATGACGCTTATCATTCTTTCATAGTAAGTTGCATCCTTCATAGATTGCACAAAGAGCGTGGTCATCTCACTTTCGCCATCGGGCTGAACCTTTCTTTCCGCCCTCCACCTCATGGCATATTCTCTGAAGGTCTCTGTAGATTTTTTCTCCAATTTCATTAAATAAAATCTATCTAAGACTGCGTGTCAAGATAAACCTGAATCTATCCACAAAATCTTGTGCCATTGTGCCCCGCTTATGCCATTTTCGCGGGTCCTGGCTTGTGTACCGCCGAGCGCTTCTCTGTTAGACTCTTATGAATAACTTCATTATGATGGCCTGGTCCCTACCCACTCCAACCAGCTTGTCACAGTATGATCTTAAATGAGCGCGAGGATTTCCTTTTCCATCAAATAAGTCAAATTTCGGCACCTTATATCCGATAGGCAACTGAACGTCGGGATGCATGCAGAGATCTTCGTACTCGAGTCCTTCATACCCCTTGCTGGTTTGAATGTTCTTAAATGCTTCTTTCAGGCTATGAATTTCTCTCGCCATACTTTCATCAGTTTTAATCCTTACTTGCCTTTCCATCTCTTCATATTGGTCTATCTCCTGAGGAGGTATGTTTGGTATGGTAGAAGTAAAGGGTTGGGCTTCCATTGCATATACTGGTGGCACATACTGCTTATTAGTGACATGTGCCATCGGTATTTGTTGGGCTGCCTGGTAATTTTGCGTGGGAGGGATATTTTGGACTAGTGGGGTAGTTTGGGCAAGTGGAGCTTGAGGCGTATATGGAGCTGTGAAGGATACTGGGTCATTTTGTAGCGGGCTTTGTTGTGGACTGGCCTGTGGGTTGATAGGATGCGGATTGGTACGTTGTGGGTGGCGAGTTGAGGATTGGTTTTGCTTAGTAAGGGATTTTGGGGAAGGTTCTGGGAAATGGCGATTCAGAGATAGAAAGGTTTGTGGTGCGATCGCTCGTCCCTTGTTCAGGAGTGAAGTATTGAGGTGATGGAAAGATTGGTAAGATTTCTGAGCCGCCGATCTCGATCTGCATGGTTGCCATTTGCTGCAATAGTTGGGCGAGGTATTCATCTTGGGCGGTAGAATTTCTCCTTTCCGATGTCTCTGGTTCACCTCCGGAAGAGCGACAAGTCCCAAACCGATTTGTTCGGATGCCCTGAATCAGTCATTTTGTGGACGATTGTGCTTTGGATCTCGTGAAGTAGGGTGTTCCGCCGCTTCAATCAACGCGAATCAACTTTTGGGAAATAAAGCGGGCAAAATAAACCTTCTTCAAAATGAAGCAAACCAAGTTAGTATGAGACGAGTAATTATTGCTTTGAATAACATGTATAGAGTGGAAAACAAGTGAACAAGTAGGAAGCAGATTGTAGGGAAATTAAATGCGCGTCCTAATATGCATGGGGGCCTCTCTTATGCCGAGGTGGGCTTAAACGCCAAATATGTAAGATATTGATAAATTGATTCAAGCCGTCAAATTGGAATACTTTTGTTGGGAACAAAGTTAAAGGTTGAAATTTCTTTGTAATAATAGTGCATACAATAACAGGTTGATAACCAAGCTAAAATTTCGTTTGTGATTACATAGATGAAGATGGAGCCCTAACACTGCTAGGTCCGGCTCTGCGTTTTCTAAATATTGCACTATGCCATGCATTTGAGACCACATCTCAGGAGTAATAATCGTGTTTTGAGCCGACAAGTCCTTATCCGAGTTGTTGTGCCTACATCCTCGAAACCCGATTCTCCTCGGGGCTATGATCCGAGTTGTCGTGACCTTCTCAAGCCATGCACCATATTCGTGAGTATTCCCTGCTTGTCCATCTCCAACGCCTATTTTATCCACACTATTCCATTCATGGAGAATCTGCTGGCTCTAGGGACAATGAAATTCGGTCCGAATTGAATTTCAAACTCTCATATTTGCTTGGAGAGGGATTATCCGCTTGACCGAATCGTCGCGATGACGCGTAGTGGCGCATATGGTCGAGTCCTTTCAACCCGATGAGCTCGATGTAGTAAAGCCTTCTGCATCTCACGTAGGCTTTCTTGACGTTTGGGAGCAATGGGGATTTCCATTGAATCTGATCACTAATGCGGGATGCTAGAAACTCATACCAATCCTTGGTGCCGACCGTGACAAAAATGTTTCGGCCCTGTCGTAAAAGCTGGCGGTCTTGTTTGACTCACTGAAGCAAATATCTGTCATGTTCGAACGCTGATAGAAATGTTCTATGGCCCACATCTGTAGGATAAGGTTGCAACCTTTGAAGAAATTTGTTTTGCCTCTTTTACATTTTCCAAGAGCCCGGAGCATTTCTGCCAGTATCATAGGGACCAAAGTGAGTGCACACCGTCAACTCCCTCAAAATTGCTCGAGCCACAGAACACATGCAAGTACTTATTTTCCCGTGCTCAAGCGGGAACACTAGAATACCCAGTAAAGCGACAGCAAATGCAATAGGGCGCCTGGCTTGCCAGTGGTCATGAGTGCAAGAGAATTCTTTTCTAAATGACTTGTAACTATCTCGACGACCATATCTCTCATAAAGGTATTCTAGGGAAACCCAGTTATTTTCAAAGCATCGGAGTTTTTTGGTGTTCTTTAACCCCAAATAGCGCAGGAATTTCTTTCCAGACTGGCCGTGAGGGATGATTTGACCTCTGTCTTGATAAATCAAGTTGGTGAAATAGTTGATTTCTTCCAAAGTGGGAGTGAGCTCAAAATCTTTGAATTTGAAGACAACCCGGTCTGGATCCCAAAGATGAATTAATGCTCTGACCAAATGTTGATCAGGAGTGATGTCAAATAGTGAAATGAGGCATCCCAACTTTCTTCTAATCGCCATTTGGCTGCCAAGGTCAAAATTCTCCCACCATACTCTCAACTTACTCGGAGTGCTACTCACCATCCTAACTTCAGAGATTTGCGGAACTTGTTCCATCCTAAAAAAAAATAGTAAAAGAAAGAAAGTATAATTTTCCCAATTTGATATTTCAATGATTAGGCTTGTATCAGTTCTATAATTATCATGCTACACATAATATGATGATATGGTCGTTGGGTTGTAGAACCCGTTGACAATTTGGTGGATTTCTTAAATGTGGAGTCGATGCCTAGGATCGACCCACCTAAGGTGTATGCATGCATGACTTAAGATAAAGGGTGGTATAGTTCTATCCTAAATTTTCTAAGATTTGGCTGACTAGACACAAAGTTCCCAAGCGGACTGCTCGAGTGAGAAGGCTACGCGGCCAACCGGATGGTCCGGACGCTCCGCGCATATACCAACTCTCCTAAAAATTTGGTAATTTGAACAAAATTTGCGGGTGCGCAAAACACACCTCGCGTGTAATGTGTGATAGTGTCAATTTTCCGTAATGGAAGAAATATGAGCGGAATGCCAATTTAAGGAAAGCAGTAAGAGAATATAACATTTAAAGCAGTTATGCAAAATTTACAATGGAAACAAATCAAAGCATTAAATCAAATAAAGAGCAAAAAAATAAAGCGTAGTAATAAGTAACCTGGGTTTGCTATGGTTAAGAACCTGAAAGTTTCCCCAGTGGAGTCGCCATGCTGTCGCGCCCCATTTTCGACCCGCTCGGGTCAAAGCGGAGTACAGACGTGTTTGGTGATTCCTGGGTAAATGAATTGAGGAGTCGCCACCTAATTATTTTTTACGGTGAATTAGGACACCTAAATATTAAACTAAATGCTTTGCCTTTGTAACTCCAATTTTGAAGGTCTGCGAAACTAGTGAGATTCTAGGTAAGGGTTCTTCATTATCCTAAAGGGAAGGGGTTAGGCATCCTTTAAGATCCGCTAACTTGCGGTTATCCGGTCAAACTCAGGTTAATTATTACTAGGAAAATGCATGTTTTTTTTTTAAAGTTTTGAGGAAAGGATATTGCACATAATTTATTTAAAAGATATCTAAAAAAAAAATGAGTTTGTTAGCAAAGTATGTATTTCATAACTTATAAAATATTTATGGGATAAAAAAATAAATGCCTTTGTGAGACATGACTTATGAGATGTATGTAGAATAAAAGTACATACACATATGAATTGATTTTGATGAAAGGTATGCATTATACCCATGAAGTATGCATTTTGTGTATATATATGTGAAGTTGATTTTGGAGAAGGCATGCATTATTTTTAGAATACAGGAAAGCATGCATTTTGTAAAGCATTATTCATAAAAATACATATAGAGTTGAGAAAAGTATGCATTTCATAAGACACTATACATAACAAATAGATATAAGGTTCATTCGTTTACAAAAATATGTATTAGGTGATAATAAAAGTAAATCATATGAAAATCTTTCAATGTTGCAAATCGGATAAAATGCAAACCTTATTATTATTATTGTTATATATATATATATATATATATATATATATTTTAAAGAAAGAGAATAATAGATAGCCAAATTATTTTAAAAGATATTAAAGCATGCGAACCTAAAAATAGAGCAAAGTAACTAGAGGCTAAATTTGGAACATACAAGACGGCCCTAACAAATAAAGCTAGCGATGGTCTCCAATTCAAATGAGCCTAAGAAATAAACTAACGGCAGTTAGACTATCCTATCCATTCATGTATTCGCGGCCTAATTATTCTAAGCATTCTAATGACGATGCATAATTAAATAATTATTACAACCCAAATAATAATGAAAGACAAATTTGACAATAAATAGAAGCGAGCGGCTAGGACGGATGACGATATCATCGGCATCCTATTTGTTTTGAATTTCCGAGACCGGAGGATGCAATGAACACAGATGTGGTTCTTCATTTTGGACGAAGTCATGATGAGTTTCATAACAAGACTCTTCGTTACTCCCGATGCATTTCATGTAAAAAAAAGAAAAGGATTAGTAGACGGAACGAAAATATCAACACATGAATATTCCTAATATATATATATATATATATATATATATATATATATATACATACACGAAGTATACAACATTAAACGCACATAGGAACGAGTATTCATGGCATTATTTCTACATATCCTTAAGATATTTTTCAGATTTTGGCACGTTAAAGTAGCCGAATAAAGAATATATGCTAACACAACCGGTTCTAAATTTAAACAAGAATAAAAGAGGTAAGGAAGACCAATATACAAATTATGTATACATACATAATAAATTCCGTTGGACTAATCTTAATCTTTAAAGAAACATAACATTCATAAACTTAGACCAAACACACATACTATTATATTAAACACGGGTAATATATTCCTTTTGAAATTGCACATATTAATCTAGAATATGACATGTAAATATCGCTTTTTAATCAATTAAAGTATGCTCGTTTTTTTTGATTTATTAGGCACCCACCAAACTAACAACTTACACAACATACAATAATTTGAATATCAACAATCCGCTAGGTGTCTTAAGAGTATTTAATCAAGCCATAGCTCTTCCAAACACATATTAATCTTACATTATCCGTATTGCATTTAACAATGAACCCAAGATACCTTACTAAAGCTAATGACAATAATTAGTTAACCAAAACATCGAGGCAATATCATCTATCACCTATCAACTCCAAATCGAAATATCCCAACAACATAAATACAATCATATAAGCAAAATCGTCTCATTATCATATTAATTAATCAAGACTACATTACTTAGCAAAATATCATACTAAATCAAGCATAAACAACACAATCAAATAAGCTTCAAGAAATATAGAAGAATTGGAACGAGTCTAACCTTTTTCGGGTAGCGAACCGAGACGTGTTTTGAATCGTCGAATCCGCTCGGAAATGTTAGAATTCTGATTTATTTTTTTTGTAGATTTTTTTTGAATTCTGATTTTTTCTGGGAATAGGACTCTGTTTTCTGATTTTCGGATGTTTGAACCGACCCGGAATGACCCGACCCGACCCGGCAGTGACCCGACCCGATTTGGACCGAAAAACAGTAAAAAAAATAGCTAAAAATCCAGATTCTTCAACACAAAAAAAAAATTTCAGAATCTTTAAGTTGAAGAACACATACAAGAACAAACAAAGATTTCGGATTTTCTTAAATTTCGGACCTAAAACGACCCGAAAATTTCAGAATCCGACCTCCCAAATCAGTGAGCAAGGAAGGGTTTTTATAGATACTCACCCCAACCTTCAACCCCCTCATACCCCCTTTAAAACGAATTCAAATTTCAAAATAAAGGGGGAACAAAAATCTGATTTTTGAGGCGTGTTCTTGGGGCATGTGTTGCAGAAAGGTGATGGGGTAGATTGGTGGTGTCAGGCGGCGGTGTGGCGACTGGTGGTGTCAGGCGTAGGGGTAGGGTGGCGGCGTGGGGGTAGGGGTGTAGGGTGGCGGCCGGTTGGGAGAATTAGGGTGTAGGGTTTTTTTATTTTGTTTTTGGTTTAAGGTTTTGGGGGAAATAAAAGGGTTGGGGTGATGGGTTGGTTTTTTCGGTCACCGAGGCGACGGGCCTTTTTGTTGGGCTTGGGAGTTTTGGGTTGTGGTTTTGGTTGGGAGTTAAAAGGTTGTGGGCCGTCAGTGGTGGAATTTGAGGGTAAAGGGAAAAAGGGAAAGGGAATTGTGTTTGGGATATTGTTAGGGGGGTGGCCGATTGGGCCTTTATTTTGTGGGTTTGGGTATAAGGGAATTTAATTGGGGAGTTTGGTTTTGGGCTTGTTTTGGTGGGTTGATATTTGTTTGGGTAGAAATTGTTTTTGGGTTTTTAAAAAAAAATATATAAAAAAGGGTTTTAACATAAAAATATTATTTGTAAAAGATGTGAATTATTTAAAATAACATAACAAATGTGATAGTAATAAAATATAATATTTTTGCGAAATGTTTAATGCTTAATAAAAAATGGAAATGCGATGCAATTTTGCGAGAATAAAATAACATAGAATTTTCGGACAAAACTTATGATTATGATAAAAAGGCAAATGATAGTAAAAAATGCGAATAATAATAATAATAAGATATATACACATATATGCCTATATTTTAAAATTGTTTTAAAAGTGTCAAAAAATATTAAAAATTACGAATAAAGTCATAAAAGATGGGACAAAATTGGGTGTCAACAGTTAAGGTTGAGCATCAGAAGCCTGGTGGATTATTACAGGAGATTGAGATCCCGACTTGTAAGTGGGAAGTGATCAATATGGACTTTATTACATGCTTGCCTCGCACTCAACGGAAGTGTGATTCCATATGGGTTATCGTGGATAGGCTGACGAAATCAGCCCATTTTCTTCCAGTGAGGACTATGCTAGGCTGTACATCAGGGAGATAGTGAGACTGCACGGGGTTCCCATATCTATTATATCAGACCGAGGAGCTCAGTTTACAGCTAACTTCTAGAGGTCATTCCAGAAGGGATTGGGGACATAAGTGAGTCTCAGCACAGCATTTCATCTTCAGACGGATGGGCAGGCAGAGCGTACAATCCAGACATTAGAGGATATGCTGAGAGCCTGTATTATTGACTTCAGATGTAGTTGGGATGATCATTTACCACTCATTGAGTTTGTCTATAACAACAGCTACCATTCTAGCATCCAGATGGCACCGTACGAGGCCTTATACGGGAGGAAGTGCAGGTCACTTATTGGTTGGTTTGATGTAGGTGAGACTAAGTTGATTGGCCCATGCATGGTTCAGCAAGTTGTTGATAAGGTGAAGCTCATTCAGGAGAGATTATTAGCAGCACAGAGTCGACAAAAGTCATATGCTAATAATCGACGTCGACGTTTAAAGTTTCAGGTTGATGATTGGGTGTTCCTAAAGGTGTCACCTATGAAGGGTGTGATGAGGTTTGGCAAGAAAGGAAAGCTTAACCCAAGGTACATCGAGCCTTACCAGGTCATTCGTAGGATAGGCAAGGTTGTCTATGAGTTGGATCTACCATCTGAATTGGAGGCGGTACATCCAGTCTTCCAGGTATCTATGATGCGTAAGTGTATTGGTGATCCTTCCAGAGTCTTCCCAGTAGATGATGTCCAGGTGACGGAGGAGCTGTCTTATGAGGAAAGTCCCATAGCCATACTTGATCGCCATGTCAGGAAATTACGGACAAAGGACGTGGCTTCCGTCAAGATATTGTGGCGAAACAACAATAGGGAGGACATGACTTGGGAGGCAGAAGATGAAATGAAGAAGAAATATCCTTACTTGTTTCCTATGACTCCAGGTAATGTAATTTAACTCCTTATTTGATTCTGGTAATTGGGAATTGTATATGAGTGATATATTGTGGCCCTGTGTGGCACCTGTTGGTTTGCTGAATATAGGTGGATAGACATAGTTATAAAGGAGACTCTGCCGAAATTTTTCTAGCATAAGACTTATTATGAACATTCGAGAACGAATGTTTCTAAGGGGGGAAGAATGTTACACCTCGTAAGATTAAGACGATAATTAAGAATGTAATTAAGTTAATAGGATTCAAATACCGGAAATTAGTATACAAGAGGATGTGATTCCGAAAAGATGTTGGTCACAATGAGGGTGACGTTGGAAACTTATAAAAAATTGTATAGTCCCGATATGGGTTAATAATGTATTATAAAATTATGATATTGAGGATACGAGACTTATGAAATTCTCGGGAATTAAAAGAAGTGGGTTTGAGATTTAATAATTGAAGAACTTGGGGGCCAAAGTGTAAATAATAAAATTCAGATTTTTTTTATTTTAAAACCTACATTTATCTCTTTCATTCTAAACTTTAAGCAAAACCTCACCTCTCTTCTCCAAACCCACCCCCATGCTGGCCGAAAATCACCCCCATACCCAATTTAAGATTTTTATCTCCTCTTCTTGAACTACATTATTCACAAAATTAGAAGCCAAAACAACACCAAAAACAGTGGCAAAAATGTGCCACTGCTTACCGAAAATTAGACCAGAAATTTCGAATTTTTGGGAGGAAATTTTGGAAGAAAAACGTGTAAGGATGATGGCTTAACATTGTAGAACACTTGCATGTCAATTGGAGTTGAATAAGTGAACAAAAAAAAAGGAAAAGAAATACGAAAACAGTGGGGATTTTCAGACAAGCAGTGGGCAGAAAATTGTGGACTGTTTTAGACGAAATTTGAGGTATAAAATTCTTTTTTCTATAATTTAATTGGAATGTATGTTGTTAGAATTAAGGATATGAATTTGTGTTAAGGAAAATTTGGAATTTAAACAATGCATGTGACAATTTTGGGCTAGTTGTCAATTTGGAACAGATTTTGGTATTGTTTGATTCGTTGGTTATTGTTGTTATTATTATCACTAATTGCATGATGAAATTGAAAGGAAACATTGATATTAAAGTTTAAAATTAGTTATATGGAAGTATTGAAATATGGAATTGGATTTTAGGAGTTAAGAGAAGACTTATGGAATTATGACATGTTGTGGCCAAGAACTTGCATGAAATCATTGGACATGTTGAGATGGATATGGACTATTTTAGGGACTGTTTTGTGGTGTTATAATACTAAAAATTTAGTTACCATTATGCATGTTTAAGTGTGGTAATTGCTAATGTAAGTCCTAAAGGAATAAGGGTGTAGAAAGGTGTAGAAATGCTTCACATTCTACCCTCGTTGTTGTTGGAACATGGACTATTTTTGTGGGCTATTTTAATGTGGATTAAGAGGCTAAATTTACATGAGAAGTAGGTGTGTAAATCCCCTTTGTTGCTGTTTTGGTTGTGCCCTTAGTTGGTGCCTGGTTATTGATGTTATTAGCCTCGTTTGGAAGTTGTGGAAACATGTATAAACAAGGGAAGTGTTGCCCGAATTTTTATAGAATAGGAAGTCGTTATTCGATATAAAGTATGCCAGTGATCATAGAATTGACGAACGTATTACCATTATTATAGGTTGAAGTTCTAAAACGAGATGTACTCTAATATTGAGTTGATTAGTTCGTCTAAGAAGTATGTGAACTATTCCTTCTTTCTTTGAGATGATTTTTATTTAATGAAGGTACGACGGACGTACATGATTCTTATACAGTTTAATTCCTAAAGATGTTAGTTATGAGAAGTGCCTATGATTTTTCAGTAAAGAGTTTATTATGACATTATTATAATGATTTTATTGGGAGTCAAATGAAAATTTTGATTGCATATGGTTACTCATGAAATCTACTCATGCTAAGTGTTATTACTTTACTTCACCGAGTCCCGGGCCGGGTTATGTTCGTGCACAACCTTGCATTTTTCACCGAGTCCCTCACTAGAGGGTCGGGTTACGTAGGATGGATCCATAGATGAGATATGACTTTACCGAGTCCCAGCATGGTCCACGTTATGATATGACTTCACCGAGTCCCAATATGGGCCGGGTTATGATATGACTTCACCGAGTCCCAATATGGGCCGGGTTATGATATGATTCCACCGAGTCCCGCATTAGTGGGCTGTGTTACGTTACATGTATTTATATGTATATGGGCATGCATTCATGTTTTCTTGACTTGACTCTCATTTTTATAAGGCACAACTGACTTTTATTGTTTATGGCACAGTTGGATTTGGATCCTGATTTTTATACTGACCTTTTGTTATCCATTGGCTACTTATGATCTCATTTGCAGTATTTCATGTTTACATACTTAGTACATTATTTCGTACTGATCTCTTTCATCGGGGGGCTGCGTTCATGCCCGCAGGTACATGTGCTCAGTTTGGCGACCCTCCGGTTTAGGTTCATGCACAGCTGTTTGGAAAGCTCCTTTGATCCAGAGCTTTACCATTTTTATACGGAACCCTATCATTTTGATTTATGTATATTTAGGGGCACGACGGGGCCCTATCCCGTCATATGTCGTTGTCCTTCTTATAGAGGTATGTAGACAGTTGTGGGTTGTACTTATGTAAGGGTTATAACTCTGTTTTGGTCAGTCATGCTATTGTACTCTGTGTTTGGGGTGTCCCCGTGTATATATGATATTATCTAGTGGCGGCCTTGTCGGCTTGCCTGTTGTATTGTGTTGGCTAGTTGTGACTCCTTATGAGGCAGGTACATTCGGGGGTAAAGGCAGCCTTGTCGGCTTGCCTACCCTGGCATATGTTGTTATTGCAGCGTTATGCTGCCGGATTTCAGACTCATTAGGTGTTAGTTGGATTATGTGTGGCAGGTCAGGATAATGACGTCATTAGGGTGGTTAGTCGTAGCCCGTCGGGTCGGGTCGGGACAATAGATCTATTTATTCTGGGTTGGGCTAGAGCTCCCGAACCTCGGATTTTCAGCAGTGGAGAGCATCGGTGTTGATGAGACCACTTCCTTTGTGATGTGAGCGATGTGGCAGAACCCATTCGGGGCAATGTTGTCAAGATTCTAATGTATGTTACACTTGTGGGGATCCCGATCACTTTATGCGAAATTGTCCAATGAGGAATAGAGGTAGTATGGCTCATCCAACTGGATCAGCAACAACTTCGTCATCCCTAGTGCATCACATAGAACGCGGATCGCATGCAATGGCTGGTAAAGGCCGAGGTATGGGTGGGGCATCTAGCCCTGGCGGTGGCCAACACCGCAATTATGCTTTGATAGAGCGACAAGAACATGAGACACTTGATGTTGTTAAAGGTATTCTAGCGATGTTTCATTCCCTTTCTTTCTCTCATAGAATAAGTATTGATCAACTCGGGTTTTACTTGTATTTATGTTACATTGTATATAAGTCGAGTGTGAAATCTAAGTTGTGTATTAGGCCTTCTAATGTAACTATTATCGTAGGTAAGTTGTAATAGTCAAAAATTCGAGGATTAAAGTGGAAATGTTATGTCACGGTTTGATATGGACCAATGGATCTTGAGAAAAGTTATGATGTGCCTCATAATATAGGAAGAGAGGTGCGGTCGGGGACGACCAACGTCATACTGTGCGTAATGTTATGTAGCCTATAAAGTGACATATGTATTTTTAGGTTATACGATAGATTAAGATAGTCTTGTGTACAGAGGAATTCCTGCCAAAATATCTCCAGGCTATGATATTCTAACATTCGAGGACAAATGTTCTTAAGGGGGATAGATGTTATACCCCGAGGTTTCATGCGCAATGAGAGTGTAGTTAGCCAACTTGAGTCCCGACGATTCGAGATTCTTTACGAGGGTCATTTACAACTTACATAGACATTGAGAGGATGTACAGAAGGTTAGAGGTCATTGAGGTTGAAGGAATCATCCCTCGATGAAGTTTGACAAAGATTAGATGATACACTAAGCATTTCGCATCGCGGATTGGGCCATAGAAGAGGAGCAAAATTTTTGGACATTTCTGGAAGGAAATGAGGTTTCATATGCGACCACATATGACCTCACATATGGGAGGCAGTGATCGACTTTCTTTGGTTATTTAAGCGGAGTTTCACTTTATTTACTCATTTTTATCTCCACAAGTCCCAGACCCTTCTAAACTCTCTCTAGACTATCCACAAGGATTCCTATACCTATCCTAAGCCAAATAACTCCCCTACCCCCTTAGGAGTGCAGTAGAAGTAGTAGAACTACCTAGTTGATGTTGTTGTAGATATGTATCTTCTTCTTGGCAAAGAAGGAGTAGTTGAAGAGGGTTATCTTGATGGATTAAGGTACGTTTTCCTTACATTTCTATGAAATTGATCCCACATAAGCTTTGGTTAAGTTATATAGGGAGGTAATACAAAGTTAGCACTTGAAGAGAGTTGTGTTGTGGTAGTAATTTGGTTGGGCTATTGTTAAGGATTGTTATGGTGGATGTAAGGGTGGATATGATTGTAGAGGTGATTTATTTGTATGTTAGATGTATGGAAGTTGTTGTTTGAAGTATGAGAAAAGTGATAGGGTTGGGGGAGATGTTGTTCAAATTGGTGTAGAATGAGTTTGTCGCTCTTTTCATAACGGAATCTAGTTCCATAAACTAAGCGATGGTTTCTGATTATTGTTGTAGATTAACGTGAACGACCGAATGTACTTGTTAGATTGCAAAAGGGAACATCAAAGGTATGTTAAGGCTCACTCATTCTTCTTGACTTGATTATTAAAGTGTCGACATACGATGAAACATCCGCTAACGAGATATAGTTGTTCTTCACTCTTAAGAGGATTCCATGGTCCTTGTTTGTTAGTTTCATGAAAGCTAGAAAGGAAGTGTCGCTTTGGTCATTCGTAGGAAAGAGGAAAATGGTAAGTATCTCCATAAGGTTAGCCGAAAGTGTAACAACAACATTTTTAGATGATTAAGAGCTCTTGTCTTTAGGCTCTTATGAGGTGTGTACACTATCTATAGAGGCGTGAGTATGCATTATATTTACCACCGGGTTATGACCGGTCGGGACGATACCACCAGTTGGGCAGTTACATACCGTTATTTACCACTGATTGAACATACATGCTATGTACCACCGGGCCACGATCGATTGGGCAGTTATCACGGGTTGGACAAATGCGTTATTTACCACCGAGCTATAGCCGGTTGGGCAATTACCAATGATCAGTTGGGCAGTCGACCAGATAGATTTACGATGTTGATGTAACAGTATAAATAAGGTTATAGGATAAACATGATATGTGTGTATGTTATAGCCCTCATCGTTAGTTTAAAGATTCAGGGTGACTTGTATCTCATTATTTTGGTAATCATGTACTATTATGCTTTATTTTCGCCTTACATATTCAGTACATTATTTGTACTGATGTCCCTTTGTCTGGAGATACTGCATTTCATGCCGCGCTGGTTCAGGTTGGCGAACAGAGGATCCACCCTCGTAGATCGTGTGTAGATATCAACTTTTGTTGGCGAGCTCCATTTTCTTCTAGAGTATTGCCGAGTCGG
Source organism: Anisodus acutangulus (assembly GCA_029783415.1). Lineage (NCBI taxonomy): Eukaryota > Viridiplantae > Streptophyta > Magnoliopsida > Solanales > Solanaceae > Anisodus > Anisodus acutangulus. The sequence continues at coordinate 7,992,109 of CM056500.1, forward strand.
AACTATGTTTATATCTATTTTTGTACTTTAGGTATGTCGGGGGCCTTGTCCTGATTTATGCATTATGTTGACATTTTGTTAGAGGCTTTGTAGACCGTGTTAGCATTGTACAGTTTGTTCGGTACAGACTTGTCGGCCTTAATGTGTATATATATATATTAGGTTGGGATCTTTTGCTTGCTGGGTTTCACGTCGTGTATGTCACAATTATTATTCGTAGTCCTTGTCAGCCCAGACGGTTGTATGTTTGGGTGGTGATATGCATGTGTTTTGCTCGGGCAGTGCAGGCATCGGGTGCCGGTCCCCAAGGTTGGGGTGTGACATACCTATACTAGCATTCTACCCTAATTCGTGTCCTCCATCACCTCCTATCCAATGTCATGTCCTCAGTGAGCTGAAACTGCACCATGTCATGTCGAATCACCTCTCCTCAATATTTCTTCGGTCTACCTCTTACCATCCAAAGTCAACCTCTCACACCTCCGCACCGGAGCATCCGTGCATCTCCTTTTCACATGCCCGAACCATTTTAGTACTGCTTTCCTAATCCCGTTCTCCACCGAGGCCACCCCACCTTATGCCGGATCTCTTCATTTTTCTATCTCTCCTCGTATGCCACACATCCATTGCAAACATCCTCATTTCCATCACCTTAACTTCTGAATGTCAGAGTTCTTGACTCACAAACACTCCACCCATACACAATAAATAGTATTAGATTATAACATAAATATAAAAAGCCTATAATTTAAATTCAGTACACTTTGAGCGTGACACATCAATTTTAACTAATACAATTTTCAAATTGAGTCCAAGATGTTAAATAGTGAACACATGGGTGGCATTTGGTTCAAAATTTAAAAACTTGTTTTAAATTTCGTTTTAATAGAAATTTTGAACGGGCAAACCTTTCTTTTTTAATATTTGGTTAAAAAATAGTTTTTGCAATTTTATTTTATTTTAATTCGAAACTTTTCTTCAAAATTTTGAAGCAAACGCTTACCTATGGTAAAACCTCTATAAATTGATACTTGGTAAATTAATAAATCTCTAAGATAATATTTTTCTCCGGTCCCGACTTGGGCCAACCAGTTGATAAATTAACAAATTTCGATAAGATAATAAGATAATATATTTTTAAAAAACCCCTATGTAAATATATGGTCCCATTAATATTATAAACTAATAATTATATAAACTTACCCAAACATAACTAAGACAATTTACTGAAATATGATTCTAGTGTTGTTTGTTTTTTCTAAAAATTGAAGTCTAGTTGGAGCCCATCTCTAACTTTTCTTATTGCATCCAAAATTTTTAGTGTTGTGTTCTCAAACTGCACCCAAAAACTGTGAAGAGTTCTAGACGCGATAAGTGCTTCCTTACGCGTAACTGGTTCCAAATGTACTGTATCGTCTCCAACTTCATAATCTGTATCATTTTTAAGGATAGTAGCCACAATTTCTTCTAAGCTCTGGACTTCTGAACATGTATCATTTTCAATATTTCTTGGATGTGCTGGACAATTATCTACCACAAACCATGTATTTTTTAATCAAACCAACAGATATATTCATCAAAAAACACACTTGTTGGGTGTGGTTTCAAGAAATTTTCTATCTTGTTTATATAGTATTTTCTGTCACCATCATACATGAAATGTTTTTAGTAAAAATACAATGAATAATATTTAATTATTAAGAAACAATGAACATTATTTATTAGTTTTCATTAATATTATGTACAATGAATCTATGTAATTCAATTACGTAATATGATACATGAATTTTTCTAAGATACAATGCTTTTTGATGTAATCAAAATTTAACTCCAATAAATTACAAAACTCTCTTTAAATTAAAAAAAATATTAATTTATCGATTAATCAATATCTCTATAAAATAATAAAATATCATGGTCCCAACAATATTAGTTTATAAAGGTTTTAATGTACTTTAAAAAAAAGAATGAGTATCCAGCTGGAGGCCTACAACATGCGTTCGAATCCTGATGGAAACGTTTTGCTCTCTTCTGGGTAGGACCTTGTAGTTGATATCAGTTGTTCTGTTCTCAAACCCTGGTCATTAAGACACATCTCGCGATTTATTGGTAGTAGTGCTGAGTAACTGATAATACTATCTTCAGAAATAGTCTGGCGTAAGCCGTGAAATTCGATATATATATAAAAAAATTCGCATTATCCTTATCTATACGTCAAAGAGAGCGCAAATTTTTGAATTTGCAGTCAAAGGCCACTTTAAATAATTTACACTTCCTTTAGTCCCTTTTCTTCTTCAAGATTCTAGGGTTTCTCTTCTCCACCAACAAGAGCCTCCCCCTTTCACAATTACCTCTCTATTTAACTAAATTTCTCTTTCTTTATCATTTTTCGTCCTTATACAAGTTACCCATATGGGTGATCAAGATTCAGAAAGCCCTAAAAGTGTCAAAACCAAAAATGTACCTGAAAATTCTGATGGAATTGATGAATTAAAGGGTCTAAATGACAATTCAAGCAAAAGGGTATCTGGGTTTGATTCAAGTTTTGATATTTCTGGGAAAAGTTTGGATTTTCCATTATTAGAAGGTGTAGAGGGTGGGGTTGAGGGTTTGTATATGTACAAGAATGTATTTAATTTAATACCTAAGTCAATTGGTGCACTTGGGAAGGTTAAGATACTTAAATTTTTTGGGAATGAAGTAAATATGTTTCCAATAGGTGAGTTAAGGAATTTAGTTGAATTAGAGAGTTTACAAGTGAAAGTGTCATTCCCAGGTATGAGTGGATTGGATTTGGAGAAATTGGAGAATTTGAAAGAATTGGAACTTTGTAAAGTTCCTTCAAGACCTTCTGCTTTCCCACTTTTAAGAGATATTGCTGGTCTTAAACGCCTTACTAAGCTCTCTGTTTGTCATTTTTCTATCAGGTTAGAACTTTTATTATTGCAGTTATTCTCTTTAAGTTTAAGTTATTTATACTGTCTATGAAGATTTCAATGCGTATTACCCCCTGTTTGGATGGTTGTTTCCCGTGGTTCATTATTGTATTGTTTTTTATGAAATCATGTTTGTTTCCATTGTTCTTAAAATTATATTGTACGTGTTGTAAACCCGTTGTAATTCCGTGTTTATATAACCATGAAAAAGTCCAATTTTTTAAACCAACTCTGTTTGGATGGTCGTTACTCGTAGTTTCATAATGTACATTATCATATTGTATAGTATCATTTTGTTGTGGTATAATAACATCTTATTGTTTGGTGTATAGTATCATTTTGTTGTGGTTTAATAACATCTTATTGTTTGATCTAACAGTATGGTACTACATAATAACATGTAAGTTTATTAAAATACCGTTAACCCTTAGTTACAAACTAGTTTATATATATTAGTAAAACTAAGGTAAAGGATAAAATAGAAACTTTAAATTATAAGTATGTGGTGGGTGGGGGTATGGTGGTGGTTGGGTGGGTGGTGGTCAGTGGTGGTGGGTGGTGGTGGGGTGGGTTTGGGTGTGATGGAGGGGATGGGTGGGGTATAATGGGTAAATGAAATATGTAACCGCGCAAAAAACATCATACTATATGTTGCCTCATTTGCTTTTTATCTTGCTATCTTGTTGTCATTTTTTCATGATCCCATGCTTCACGTCATTATCTTTTATTTTGAGCCGAGGGTCTATCAGAAACAGTCTCTCTACTCCAAAGGTTGGGGTAAGGTCTGCGTACATCTTACCCTCCCCATACCCCACCTGTGAGACTACGGGTATGTTGTTATTGTTGTTGTTGTATACTGTCTGTGAAGATTAACAGGTTGTAGCAAGTTATTTACTTTCTTTTTCCATGTTACTGAACTCGTGTTTACTATAGATAATTACCTATAATTGGCTTTCTGTTAACCTGATAACATAAAAATTCTGACTTTATCAGTGTATAAACATTAAACCAATTCCATGATGTTTGTCTGTGAACTTGTCTATATTGTAGCACGAAAGCTGTATGTAGGTTGGAGTTCATATGCTTTTGGTGTAATTGCAAGATTAGGTTGTATGCACATTTTTTTCCGCTTTTTCTGCAGTCCTTGAAAGTAATTTGTATTTACTAGAGCAAGGGAATTGCTAAAACTAGAGTTTTTACGAGTGCTAACTACTGCAACCATAAGTCCCTAACTAGTATTAAGCAGGATAAGTGATCACACAAATTTCCATAATACCAGGCCAACTAGGTAGGTGGCGGCCAGGATGTTTGTTGGGTCCCTCTTTTCTGAGGTAAAGTTAGGGAAAAGGGGATTGCAGGAAAAGTGGTTTTACTTTCAGTTTTCGGAAACAATTTTTTCCGGCTAGTTCGAACTTGTTTTGTACTTACATACCTAACAAAACAACTTTTATGCATGATTAGTAGAAGTAAAAAAGACTGATTTCCTCAAGAAATTTTGGTATGTGGTTAGTGGTTACACGAGAATAAAAGAAAATAAAGATTTGTTTTTTCTGTGTTACATCTGCGTAGGTGCTTCAAGAGATTGAGTTAGTTACTCAGGATTAAGAGAGATGCCCAAAATTTTGTAAGTTGTTTGTCGAAAGGAGTTTATCACTCTTCAAAGGGTATTGGTTTCTACTCTAGGGCCATGTTAGGTTTCACCGGGATATGATAGGCTATTAGGATTAGACATAGCATAGCTAACCCTTGCTGAAGGGTCAGATTGTTTATCCTGCCTTCTACATGGAGCTTTGTTATTTATCTATTTATTTGTGTTCCAATCGTTCGTTATTTTTTTTTTATGTTTTTGGGATTTCTTATCCTATAGTGCATCTTAGATAGGTTAAAATTATGTTAATTATTTTCTACCTCATGTAATCTGACAGCTGAAGAGGTTAAATGGCTTGCCCTTATAAGGGACAAATTTATTTGGTTGAGGTTGGCAATCTGCAGCCACCAGAAGACTTTTCTCTTTATTTCCATCCGGATGTCCCTTGCAATTACAATGAGTTAAAGATTTTGAGACATTAAAACTCTGGCTGCGTGCTGGCACATCAATTTGCTGCATATTGATTGCGGTGATCTCCTGGCAATACCCTCTCAATGTCCACATTTTATTTGGAAATATTTTTTGGTCTCTAAGACATGATTCTACTTTTGACTAGCAGGTGCATGGGAAAAGTCTATGCATGAGTACGTCACACAATTTTAAAGTTATAGCTGTTTTAAATCTCACAGGGTTCCAGTAGGACAAACAGTATGTTGCCTCAAGGGGTTTGAGGTGCAAAAGGTGACCATGTACTTCACACTTCAGAAGTACAAGCCTGTTGCTGTCACGTCTTTCCATCATAGTAGTGTGTACCATAACTAATAGCAGATTAAACGAACTTTTGCTAACTCAGTGTAATTTATCAGTTTTATTTAGTCGCTTAATGTTGGCAAGGCTGGGAATTAGTCTTCTTTGCAGTTGGAAGGAGGATTTGACTTGGAAAGTGGTGTTAGGATTTGTATTCTTGAGATAAAAGTCACGTTTAAGTTGTTTGACGCATGATACATTTTGTTAGATGAGGTCTGATATTTAAAGATTTCCGTGAATCACATTTTATTGTTTTAATATCTGAAAGGCTAAATATTCATTCTGCTGACACTTTTGACACGCAGTGCTTTACTTTTGGTTGCTAGAGGTTGAAAGTTGTGAACCCTAAACTTGTAGAGTCAGTTCACATCTATAAACCATTTAATCTTTTTCAACTTTGTACTCCATTATAATCTCATCGTTTCTTGCTGTTCCTGCAGATACCTGCCTCCAGAAATTGCCTGTCTCACTAATTTGGAGTGCCTAGATCTTTCATTCAATAAGATGAGGAATTTGCCTGTTGAGATAACTCAGCTTAACTCCTTACTGTCACTGAAGGTTGCTAATAATAAATTGATTGAAGTACCTCGGGGGTTGTCTTCTATGCAAAGATTACAGGGTTTGGACTTCTCTAACAATAGATTAACATCCTTGGAGAATCTTGATCTCCTTTCAATGTATAATCTGCAGAGACTCAATCTTCAGGTATGTGTTACTGAAATTACAGTTTCTTCTGGGACTCATTGCTTTTAGGCTTCTTCTCTAGTTTCTTTTCCTTTTCCCCTTTCTTGATATATGTTCATAACATGAGAGGCATCTGCTCTTAATGTTGATAAATTTCTTGCATCTCTCTGAAAAAGAAACCGAAATGTATTTTGTCTCCATTGTCTAGTTAGGTATGATGGAGCCAAGACTAGGGTACGGACAGTAGGGGGAGACTCGGAGCACTTTTCAGTGATGATGGGGCTGCACCAGGGATCAACTCTTAGCCCATTCTTATTTGCCTTGGTGATGGATGGACTGACGCGATAAATTCAAGGGGAGGTGCCATGGTGTATGCTATTCACATATGGCATAGTCTTGATTGACGAGACTCGCAGCGGAGTGAACGCTAAGCTGTAGGTTTGGAAACAGACTCTGGAGTCTAAAGGGTTCAGGCTGAGTAGGACCAAGATAGAATATTTGGAGTACAAGTTCAGTAACGGGAGCGAACATGAGATTGGCGTGGAGATGAGACTTGGTACTCAGGTCATTCCAAAGAAAGGAAGCTTTAAATATCTCGGGTTTATTATCCAAGGGAATTGAGAGATTGATGACAATGTCACATGCGTATTGGTGGAAGGTAGATGAAATGAAGGCTCGCATTTGGAGTCTTGTGCGATAAAAAGGTGCCACCAAAACTTAAAGTCAAGTTCTATAGGGTGGTGGTTAGACCAAGTATGTTGTATGGGGTGGAGTGTTGGCCAGTCAAGACTTCGCACATCCAAAAGATGGAAGTTGCGAAGATGAGGATGCTGAGATGTATGTGTGGGCATTCAAGGAGGGGTATGATTAGAAATGATGATTTCCGGGACAGAGTGGGAGTGGCCTCGGTGGAGGATAAGATGCGCGAAGTGAGGTTGAGATGGTTCGGGTATGTGCAGAGGAGAGGCACAAATGCCCCAGTGCGAAGGTGTGAGAGGTTGGCTATGCACGAGTTCAGGAGGGGTAAAGGTAGGCCGAAGAAGTATTGGGGAGGTGATTAGACGGGATATGGCGCAGGTGCAACTTACTGATGACATAACCTTAGATAGGAGTTGTGGAGGACACGAATTAGGGTAGAAGGGTAGTAGTTAGTTGAGCGTAGTCCTACTTACGCTTACATATTGGTAGTTGTAGTGCTATTATTGTAGCCCTGCTTTGCCTATCATACTAGTAGGAGCAATATTGTTTTATAGTCCCATGTCATTTGATTTCTGTTGCTGTATGTTCTTTCGTGTACTTTGTTTATCTTATTTACCTGCATTAGTTACTGTTTATTTTTCCAGAATGCTTTATCATGACTTATTCACTTTTGTTACAATCATTTTCATACTGCTTTAAATTTCTTGTCCGGGTCTGACCGTTTCTCTTGCTTTGCTTGTGCCTATGCTTTGTCTTGAGCCGATGGTATTTCGGAAACATCCTCTCTACTTAACAAGGTAGAGGTAAGGTCTGCGTACACTACCCTCCCAGACCCCACGTTGTGGGACTTCACTGGGTATGTTGTTGTTGTCTGGTCAGGTAACTTGATGTATTATGATTACCTTATTCTAACCCATGTATTTTCATTGAAATTCCATGAAGCACAATAAGCTTCTTAGGTGTTGTTCCATTCCTTCATGGGTATACTGCAATTTGGAGGGGAATTTCATAGATTTGTCCAAGGATGACCTCACCAGTTCATCTTCAGAAATGGACGTACTTGAAGGCGATGATCAGGAAACCTCTGAGAATTCCCAAAATGGTGAGCTCCTCGATCTCTCGTCTCCCCTCCTAATTTCTAATGCTCTTTCTGCACATTCTGGTTCCTTGGGATCTTGTATATTGCCCTTCCAAGAAGTCTTGTTCGGAAGGGTAGTACCTTCGAGAAGTCTGATGTGTAAATTATTAATTGCGCAGGAGCTTCTATCACATTATCGGGTCATTTATGTGGCTCATCACCCAATCATCGATGTTTTCGGCCTCGAAAATCCAAGAGATGGAAGCGGCAGTATTATTTGCAACAAAGGGCTCGTCAAGAGCGATTAAATAGCAGCAGAAAAGGTGTTGCCTCCAAACATTCTGTGCTAATTGATGATTCTCTGGTGGAAGGCTCATCAAGCATAGTGGCTGACGATACAAATGATAAAGAACTGTTTACTGAAGAAGCTGGGTGCAAAGACTCTTTAGCTAGTGTTGTTGATGAACATATCAGATTAAAGGAGGATCGTTATGTAGAAAGTTCTTCATGTGTTGCTCCTGATTCCATTGAAACATGCATAGATATTCAGAGTTGTAAAACTTGTGATGGTTCTATTTCTGATGCTGCCGATGTGGTCGGGGAAAGCACAGCTTCCGAGGTGTCTAATAGTCCTCCAAAATCGAAAAGGCACCTTGATGGGGTCATTGATAATCCAAAACCATGCAAAACCCGCAGGCCAACAGATCATTCAGAGCTATCCTACAAATACAGCATGATGTCTTTCTGTGGTATTGATGATTATTTACCAGATGGATTTTATGACGCTGGACGAGACCGGCCATTTATGTCGCTTAGGTGTTATGAGCAGAATTTGCATCTTGATTCACGGGAAGTCATTTTAGTTGACAGGTAACATCCATGTTTGCATGCCATTAATAGTTATGTCCTTCAAGTACAAACTTCAGGGAATGCTTTGCCTTTCTACTCATTTTGATTACTTATATAATTGTTCAGGCAAAGAGATGAAATGCTGGATGCCATTGCTCTACGTGCTCAAGCACTGATCTTTCATTTTAAGCAGATAGATGGTCTGTTTAAAGACAAAGATCATGTTGCTGTAGACAACTTGCAAATTGCATCAGTGCTTGCACTTTTAGTGTCAGATCATTTTGGTGGAAGTGACAGATGTAATATTGTCCAGAGGGCAAGGAAAGAAGTATCTGGGTCGAACTATAGCAAGCCTTTTGTCTGCACATGCCCTACCGGAAATGATGACACTACCAACATGGTCACAAAAGACATTCCTAATAACATTCCTAATGTCTTAGGAGATATACCTTTCCTTGATCTTTGTGAGAAAGCACTTCGCTCCATAAAAGCAAGGCAAAATTCTATTGTTGTTCCAATTGGGAGTTTGCAGTTTGGCGTATGTAGGCATAGGGCCTTGCTTATGAAGGTATTTTGTCATCAGACAAGTTCTAACTAGATATGGTGGTTCTCAATGGAGTTATTATTATGAACTAATGAATTTCATTTGTCTTCTGCAGTACCTATGTGACCGAATAGAACCTCGAATATCTTGTGAGCTTGTTAGGGGTTATTTGGATTTTTCACCGCATGCATGGAATGTGATTGTGGTAAAGAGGGGTGAATCATGTGTTCGAATGATAGTTGATGCGTGTCGTCCCCTTGATATCAGAGAAGAGACAGATCCAGAATACCTTTGCAGGTAAATTTTTTTCTCAACTTGTGTTACTTTCCTCATGACTTATTTCCAGATACTACAAGCATTTATAATAAATACGTGTGTATTAGGATCTTGCATTTTCGATTTAGCCAGTGTGATTGTTGGTTATTTTGGAGTGAAAATGGCCAGCTTCTTGAGTAGTTTCTGTTACTAAAGCTCTAGTTTCCCCAAGTTCTAAAACATGATAGTTATCAACCCCCCAGTTATTCTGTTTTGAATAATTACTTCTTATAGAGGAAATTTTTTAGTTGCTCTGGAATATTAGGTTGATCCCGATGGCTGTTGACAGGTCTTGGACAGTGGTCAGTTGGGAACTGTATTGCATCATTTTTAAGTCCCAAATAACTTAGCATTTACAAGTTTTTTGTTTATAATGTCGAATTTAGAGGCAGTTTGGATTATTTTAGCTACTGGTTAAATTAGTTTCATTATTCATGTGAGAAATTACGGGAGAAAATATTATTGAAATTGTGTATCTACATTATTACATTGAGTCCTATTTATAGACACTACGGGTGTGTTTGGTACGATGGAAAATGTTTTGATTGAAAATAAGTGGGTTTCTTTCTTATTTTCTAGTGTTTGGTAAGGAAAACAAATATCTTCCCAAGGATATTTGTATGTAATCTAGCAAAACACTAAGAGGGTGGGATGAAGTGGGGTGGCGGGGGTGGATTGGTCAAAGGCGTGAGGATTGAGGGCATTGGGTGGGTGAGGAGGAGACAATCGGACAATGAACTTGGAATGACACTTATGTGACTTGTTTTCCCTACTTCAATTAAGGAAGCCATTTTCCTCATTTTTGAGGAACTTGTTTTCCTAGAGAAAATATTTTTCAAAAATTTTGACCAACCAAACATGGAAAAATTGGAAAACATTCACATTTTTTGGAAAATATTTTCCTCCATACGAAACACGCCCTACATTACAATCCTTTTCCATGTAGGATACTATATACAAATTCTATTCCTATTCCTATTCTAACACTCCACCTTAAGCTGGTGCGTACAAATCATATGTATCGAGCTTGTTACAGATGTAACTAATATGAGGACCACCGAGTGACTTGGTGAAAATATCCGCAAGCTGATCACTCGACTTCACAAATTTATAACAGTATCTCCGGAGAGTATCTTTTCCCTAGCAAAATGTCTAATGAAATACCATATTTGATGCGATATGAAGGGCCGCTTTGTTATCACACAAATTTCATTTGACTGATTTTTTCAAATTTTAGTTCTCTGGGCAACTGCTTAATCCAAATTAGCTCACAAGTTGCTACAACCATTGCTCGATATTTTGATTCAGCACTAGATTGAGCAACATCACTCTGTTTCTTACTCTCCCAGGATATCAAATTACCTCCTGTTAACTCACAATATTCGGATGTAGAACGTGTATCAGAGGGTGATCCTGCATAATCAACGTCTGTGTATCCGACGATCTGTTCATGGCCTCGATCTTCGAAAAACAGTCCTTTACTTGGAGCCGACTTAATATATTGCAGAATGTGGACAATTGCATCCCAATGACTATCACATGGAGAATTCATAAACTATCGTACAACACTCCCAAGAAAGGAAATGTCAGATCTAGTCACTATGAGATAATTCAACTTATCAACCAACCGCCTATATCTTCCAAGATCACTTAGTGGCTCCCCTTGTCCTGGTAGGAGTGTAGCTTCGAATCCATAAGAGTGTCAATCTGTTTGCATTCCATTATTCCTATCTCCTCAAGAATATTTAAGGCATACTTGCGTTGGGAAATAACAATATCTGATCTGGACTGGGTAACCTCAATACCTAGAAAATACTTTAATCTGCCGAGGTCTTTAGTCTGAAAATACTGAAAGAGATGTTGCTTTATATTAATGATTCCATCCCGATCATTGCTTGTAATAATGATATCGTCAACATAAATTACCAAATAAATACGCAGATTTGGAGCGGAATGATAACTTAAAAGGGTATAATGTGTGGGTTAGTATTACACCGTATACTTTTTCGAAGTGCAATCGCCTGATCGGGAGGAGACAAGTCCGCAGTAGGTACAGGGTCCGACGCATGACATGAATCATCTAGACCTATGTTGGGTCTGATGCTGGACACGATCGACGATGATAAGTCAGAAGTGGTGGCACTGTGACTGGAGATGTAGAAGTAACTGTAGATTCCTCAAAGGTCGATGTAGGTAAAACCTGAGGTATAAGTAAGACCTCAAAAATATCAGAATGATCAGAGTGAGGCCTAAAGTAAGGTTGAGACTAAAAAAATGTGACATCGGCAGACATAAGATATCGATGTAGATTAGGTGAGTAGCAACGATACCCCTTTTGAACCCGATAATAACAAAAAAGACACATTTAAGAGTGGGAGGCTAATTTATCTGTCCCCGAAGCTTGGTATGCACAAAACATGTGCTCCCAAATACACGAGGAGGAAAAGAGTATATAGATGACTGAGGATATACTATGAAATATGTAATCTGATTCTGAATGGAAGATGAGGGCATTCAATTAATTAAATAGCAAGATGTGAGGACTGCATCTCTCCAAAAATGCAGTGGAACATGAGATTCAATGAGAAGAATGCGAGCAGTCTCAGTGAGATGCCTATTCTTCCTTTCTACTGAGTGGTGTAGGGATAATATGTTTGATGAATAATTCCCCGGTGAGTCATAAACTGCTGAAACTGGGAGGATTTGTATTCTAAGGCATTATCACTATGAAAAGTATGAATAAAAACACTAAATTGATTTTGTATTTCAACACAAAAACTCCTAAATATAGAGAATAATTCAGAACGATCTTTCAAAGTATATTTGAAAAAATCATCAATGAAACTAACAAAATAACGAAATCTTAAGGTTGAACTGGCTCTATTAGGACCCCAAATATCAGAATGAACTAATAAAAAAATACTCTACTCAGAGCACTACGTGGAAAGGTAGTGCGGGTGTGTTCTCCAAGTTGACACGACTCACAATCTAACGTGGATAGACTAGACAAACTAGGCACCATATTCTGTAGTTTGAATAAATTCGGATGTCCCAAACGTTTGTGTATTAGGTCTGGAGGATCTGTAACGAGGCATGCTGTGGAGGAATTAGGAGAGGTAAGATAGTAGAGGCCTTGTGATTCATATCTTGCACCAATCACATGTCCCGTATTGTGGTCCTGCATAACAAAAGAATCATCAAGAAATCTTATGGCACAATTTAGGGCACGTGTCAAACGACTGGCATATGCAAAGATTAAAAGGACAACTAGGGACAAAGAACAAAGTTTAGAGTGATAGAAGATAAGGGATTAGCTTGTCCAACCGCTTTTGATTTTTGTTTGGATCCCATTGGCTAAAGTAACCGAAGGAAGTGACTGTGAATAAATGATATTTGACAAAAGTGATTTATTACCAGAAACATGATCAAAAGCGCTTGAATCAACAACCCACGATGGAGGGATACTAGACTGTGAAACACAAGCGAAAGAATTACCAACAACAGAAGTATTAGGTTGAGAATCCGTTGTTACTTGTGGAGATGTTTGCTTACTTGCTCGATACTGAAGGTACTCATTATATTCCCTTTCAAATAAAAGCTTTGGATCTTCTGTAGTGTCAGTCTGAGCAACATGAACATTGTTGGGTGGTTGACCATGCAGAGCACAACATACGTTACGAGTGTGTCCAAATCTATGACAATAACTACACTGAACATTATTGGGTAGTGGATCATGTAGAGCACAACATATCGCGAGTGTGTCCAAACTTGTGACAATAACTGCACTTAGTTTGAGATTTTCCAAATTGACCTCCTCGTCGATTATCCATAGACTGAGATGTTTGATTCTCTATGGTTTGAGATGCGAGAACAGAGGAGTCAACGGTTGGTAATGAAACCATTGTGATTATGAGGCGCAGCAAGATGAAGCAAACGAGAGAATAGTTCATCAATTGTAGGAACCATAGAACCGTAGGACTAGCCAAAATTTGATCACGCACCGAATAAGTCCGATAAGTGTAAGAACTAGAATAACAACATCTGTCTTTGCTCCTGTTGTTTTTCAACGTTCGTAGTGACTGACATCAACTGCTCAAATTGCTCCATAACTGCATGTACCTGTTCCAAGTAATTACACATATCTGATTCCTATTTCTTTAAGTTGGTCATTTGCCATATCACATCATAAAATTGAGATATGTCATTAGTGTATAAAGCGCGGTCCTTTTCTCAAATTGAATAACATGTTTAGAAATAACGAAACAAGGGTATCAACTTGAAATCAATAGATCGCCACAAGAAACTACATAATTGAGCATCAACCTTCTCCCTTTCAGAGTATGATCACACGAGGGTTCCGATCCTGTCGGTGGTACTGGTATATGCACAGTACACCGAAAAGTGATCTGAATCTCGTACAACAGTGTGTTTTGCCGGAAAATAGGGTACTTCCTTGGAATATTGCACAATGGAATTTCTTCACTAATGCTCTGATACCATGTGAGAAATTATGACAGAAAATATTATTGAAATTGTGTATCTACATTTTTTTTTGAAACAGGTAACTTTAAATTATGTATCTACATTATTACATTGGGTTCTATTTATAGACACTACATTACAATCCTTTTCTATGTAGGATACTATATTCAAATCCTATTTCTATTCTTATTCTTATTCTTATTCTAACAATTCATAATCTATGTTTGGCTTATTGGAAAATCAATTTTAGTAGATGGACTATTTAGGGTTAAAATAAATTAGTCAATTTATCCATCTACTGAGTTTAGGGCCCATAATACCTTTTTATTTATTGAATAGCCCATTTTAGTCAATTTACCCATCTATTGAGTTTGGATTATTTTAGCTACTATGCAAAACTTATTTTGAATCATCCAAACCAAACAGGTCGATGCCTCACTAAGGATGTTTTTTCTGGCTTGATGGTGTCACTATCCAAACATGTCTTGTTGTAGAAACTGTTGGGTAGAAGGATGATTATGATAAATTCCTGATGTTGTCCTCAGATCACTGATCTTGCTGTTTCTTTCAGGTATGTTCCACTGAGCCGGTTAAATGTTCCTGTTGTTCCAGATGATAGTCCTGGTCAAAGTAGTTCTTTTCCTTCTCTATCCGGTTCTGATAAAATTCATAAAGCTCCTTCATCAACCCTCGTCCAGTGTAAATTGGGATCACTTGACGCCTTGGCAAAGGTGTGATTCCTGATTGCTTTTAACCTCTGCATTTATCATTATGCAAATATACCTAAGTTCTTATTTGCAATTCCAAGTTCAAACTGTATCATATCTGTCACATGCTGAGTAGTACTTTGCTTTTGCTGTTAGTTTTTTCCTTTCTCCACTTAACTTGGAACTTTTTTGGTCCGACTGTCAAGTCATTGTTACTTCAATTAAATATTCTATTCTTAGACTGGCTGAATTCCAGCATGTATATGTGTTAACCCACCTGAAAAAGAAACAGCAATTAGAAAATGAATTTTCTGGCGTTATTGTACTTTCCATTATCCACTGGAACTTACTCCCTCTGTCCCTATTTATGTGGCACCATTTCCTTCTTAGTCTGTCCAAAAAAAATGTCACATTTCTATATTTAGAAACAATTTAACTTTATTGGATGATTTATAGCCACACAAATATCTAAGACTCATTCTGGACCACAAATTTTAAAAGTCTTTCTTTCTTAAACTTCGTGCCAAGTCAAATGGTGCCACATAAATTGGGACGGAGGGAGTACTAGTTTATCTGGTCTTACGCTTTTGATCTGTTTTGGAAATAAATAAGAAGGAAAACAATCTTTTTTGACTTGTTCAGGTGGAATCCATTAATTTGCAGGCTTATGCTTTTCATTTTGCAAATTCTTCATTTATCTGTTGATAGAACTTGATTGGCGACACTATAGCTGTGGGAATTTATCTCGGTTAATCTTTATTGACGATCATAATTGAATTACTTTTATTCTGCTCGATTAAAAACCTGAATTGAACGTAATGAATGTGAAAGATTCATATGGCTGATACCAACTTGTTTAGGATTGAGGTTTGGATGATTGAATGAATATTTTTGCTGCTGCAGGCGCGAACTTTAGAGGTATCCAAGTCATCGGCGGATGAGATTAAGCATTTTGAGTTTAACTGCATTGGAGAAGTTAGGGTGTTGGGTGTCTTAAACAGTTCATGCATTGTCAAATATTATGGTCATCAAATATCTTCAAGGTGGGCTCCTTCATCAGATGGCAGTTCAGAAAGTCGTACTTTGCAGTCTGCCATTTTGATGGAGCACATTAAAGGGGGTTCACTAAAGGTATATGTTTCCTTGAACTCTTTTCCTACCTGACTGTCCTCTCCTATAACACCTGATTGCCTTTTTTATTCCACTCATTTTGCTTTCTTGTCCTTAACTGACAGAAATATGTAGATAAGCTATCTAATGCTGGTGAGAAGCGTCTTCCCGTTGAGCTGTCGGTATTTATTGCTCGAGATGTAGCAAGTGCATTGACAGAGCTGCATTCTAGGCATATCATACATCGTGATATAAAAAGTGAAAACATCCTGATAGATCTGGATAAGAAGAGAGCGGATGGTACCCCTACAGTAAAGCTATGTGACTTCGATATGGCGATTCCTCTTCGTTCATACTTACATACTTGCTGCATTGCCCATACTGGAATTCCTCCACCAGATGTATGTGTTGGCACGCCTCGTTGGATGGCTCCTGAGGTCTTTCAGGCAATGAATAAGCGCAACATCTATGGGTTGGTAAGTTATTCCTGTAGTGCCTTTGCAACTCAGAAAAGAAGAAACTAATACACCGTTTACTTCATCCTCTTGTTCTGCGACTTCTACTCTTTCTTTTATCCTATCTTAATATAAAAAATGATTTGCAGATGCAGTTGACAGATTTTTTCTGTTTTGCTCTTTCCCTCCTCTTTTCAGCTAATCTTCATTTTCAATTTCTGGAGGGTAGAGAGTCTGTCCTATCCCCAAGAATTATGCACTGTCTTTGAAATGAGCTTGAATGGAAGTGGGGATTCATATAGCCGACCCAACATGGTTGGGACTGAGGTGTAGTTGTTGTCTTTGGGAATGACACCTGAAGTCGCTAATCCTTGAAGTTAGAATCCTAATCATTGAATTCTCTACTAACTAGTACAAATTTTATGCCACTGTATCCGCTGATTTGCTTAAAAAATGTGGTTCTTTCTGTTTGCCAAGGTTGAAAATTTAGAGGACCTAGAATAAGTCAATTTTGGAGCTAATCGCCTAAAAATGTCAAGAGGGGGGAGGGTGGGGACTATTTCACCCTTATTCCCTCAAATTCAATAGATGGGTAAATTGACTAAAATGGGCTATTCAACAAATAAAAACCTTTGTGATCTTTTTCATTTCAACGTTAAACAAACGGGTTTAATTGTTTTGAGTTGGTGACTTGAAAGACAGATTACGAGTTTTTCGCATGTGTAACTGCAGTTCTAGCTTAATATTTTCAAAGGTCTTCCGAACTGGATTTTTACCTGTCTTTCTTTGGATGTAGGGTGCTGATATTTGGTCCTTTGGGTGCGTCCTTCTGGAATTGTTAACGCTGCAACTTCCTTACTCTGAGTCATCTGAGTTAGATATCCACAATTCTCTTCAGGTATGTCTTGATCTCTAACCTGTTATTTAGTAATGTTCTAAATACCATGATGAGTACTTAATGTGCTGGAAGTACCATGGTGTGATGAGTACTTTTGAAGTTCCGAAATCCACCTTGGACAATTTTTATTATGGCTGCCCTCGGCTGCTAAAACTCAAAAGCTAACGGTTCTAGTATCTCGGTTGTTGGATATATCGGAGCTGTCATGGTTCTCTTCCTCCTACCTCATTTTATCATAAAACCTACCTGCATAAGAACATTTATTGTGTGCACACATATTCTTTTTAGTTGTTTGAATTGCTTTAAATGGTAGAAAACAATGTAATTCTTCTTAACACATGCAGGCGGGTAAACGGCCTCAGCTACCCGAAGAACTAGAGGTAATGGCTGCATCCAAAGCTGAGCTAGAGGATCTAGCGAAGTCTTGTTCTGGCTCGGACCTTGACAAGAAACAATCTGAATCTCGTATCCTGAGATTTCTCGTTTCTATTTATTGTTGGTGCACTGAGAAGGATCCAGACGACCGTCCCACAGCAGAGAATCTCCATAATCTCTTGCTTACCTATGCTAATTCCTCCCTCCCTTCACAAAGTCAAGAAGATTCTTGATCTTCCTCAAATTTTGTAGCCTTAGGATATTGTTGTAGATTAGCATTAAATTATTCAGGAGTTAGGGGCCCAATATTTGGGTCTGTTGACCCCTCATTGAGCAATGTAGCATGTTCCTAAGCTCATTTCAATTGGAAAACACACCGACTTATTCAAGTCGATAGGACATTTATGATAGTTTTATTCTGTTTTGTATCATTTTCGTTATTCCTTTTCCCAGCTTGTAGTTCTAAACACTAGTTCCCATCTACTAATGTATTTCTCTTCCCGAATTTCATTTGATAACTATGAATGTATTCTTGAGTTTCTTGACTTCTTGAATGCACTGTTGAAATTTCTGATCTTGTTAACTCTTTCTTGTTTTTCTTTGAGGACTCTACTAACACTACTTTTCAACCAAAGATGTAAGTTGAATAGAGTTATAATTCTTCCTTATGATATTTTGATTATCGGTTTATTAGTAAAAAACCTTCTCCAACTTTTGAATTGTCGAAAAAAGAACTTTATGTGAGAGTTGAAGCCCCAAAAGGAGAATTGGGAATTTTTCTCATAGGAGATCAGAGCGTTTTTCCTTGGGGATGGAAAATTTGCCCATCAGGTTTTATAAATTTGCAAATTCTTCCTCAGTTAAAAGAATGAGATTGGCTGATATTATGACAATACTAGGTAGCATAGATATCATTATGGGAGAAGTTGATCGTTGAAATGATAATTGATACAACAGAGACTATCAATTCTTTTTCCAAATTTGAATCTTTAAAAGAAGTCTATGGGATCATATGGATGCTTGTCCCTATTTTGACTTGTGTTTTCAGTTCTGCTAAATTATGTTGTTTTGTACTAATAAATAAGTGAAATTTTGATTTGAGAAATAGAGTTGTATATATTCTGGATAAATTCTTTTCTGAAATTCCAGTCAGACGAATATTTTGGACATGTATGAAGAACAAAGGAAATAGTTCCACCAATGATTTTGTGATGTTCAAGCCCAATAGCCATTTCCATCATTTGCCTTTAAAAAGGTTGTTGGCTTGTGCTTTTTCTTTTTCACGTTTGTTAATTGTTTGCTCGAGTAATATTGAGAGTTTTATGTGATTTCTCCTTTGATACTTTTCTTTCTTTGCATCATTTTCTTGTAACTTCTACATGAAAACTTGGAATTGCCTAGCTGCTATCACAATTAGAAACATAGGCTTTTCCACCTATATTCGGTGGGAAGTTTATGCTATAAAACAAGATTTTTTCACCTCATTTCATCGAACCAGCTCATTGAGAAAATTTATGGATGTCCTTCAAAAACTGTTTTTTTTATCCAACCGCAGGAATTAAAGCCTAGCTAGGTAGAAAATGAAAGCTATGTTATAAAATAATAAAAATCAAGTCTTTTGAGACCTCGGAGATAATGCTGGCGGTTGTTGGAAGGAGAACTCGTTGGAGCATGGGTAGACCATGGTGAGAGACAAGTTCCTATTGAAACGTTGGAATTCTTTTTAATTTTTTCGTATCAAAACACTACTTGTCGGTGTCTCGTGGAAAATAACCACTAAATATTTTCAATGAAAAAATAGAGATTTTTAGTAGTGCATGATATAAACAAAATTTTGATTATTATCTGTCTTAATTAGCTAATACTAGTAATTTCTTTTCCCAAAAAGGTAAAGTGGTCCATATTGGGTAGATATAGCCGTCTCATTCTGTGATCCTTCATCTATCGTTCAATTGATTGATTCTTGATTGACCTACTAGAATGGGAGATCAATATTATGACCTGTTACAATATATTTTTACTTATGCGATATTTTAACAGGAGATTGTTGAAAAATAGTGCCTAAGATTTTTATGTACCATACAATGTATTGATAGGACTCCAGTTTTGATTGAGTACATGACCTTAGATAGGAAGATTTGAAGATCGAAAATTAGGGTAGAAGGTTAGTGAGTACGTAATTGAGTTTTTGTTGCATTGCGTGGGAGAGGTAAGGGGCTAGCCTCTTCTTCTCCTTTTCTCATTTTCTTAGTCGTATTGTTTAGATACCGCTAGGGGTGTTCAAATGAGACCGTAGAACCGATCCGAACCGATAAATTGAGTCAACCCGACTTAATAAACCGAAAACCAGCTGGGTTTGACTTGATTTGGTTTGGTATGGTGTTAAACCATAAAAATCTAAACAAAACCTATAAGTATATATATATATATATATACACACACACACAAATTCTAAGTCCAATACAAATTCAAATAATTAGAAAGAAATGTTTGGCCCATTCACCCTAGCCATTTAAGTTTCAGGTAAAATAAAAAATTTGCTGAAGGTAAAATAGAATTTTCCCCTCATTTTTTCCTCCCAAACCCTTTAAGGCGTTACTCTGTCTACTATAGTAGTTACGTGAACGTCAAGATTTACTCTTGATTTTGTGATCCATTAGACCATTATTCATACACCGGAATATTGCCCTTTAGACAGAGTTCCAGATTATAAATTTAAGTGTGTTTGATATTACAAAAGTTATTTTTTTGATGCAAATTTCGATATCACAAGCTCCTATCTGCTGCTAGTATTTTTTCTTAATTATTAAGACATGTCATATGAATTTCTAAGTCAGCATTTTATCCGTAACAAATTAAAGGAAATAAAATGGCAAATTGAAATTAGAAAAGATTTGGGTGATGACTTTGTCTTTCCGTTTATGGTTTTTAGTTTTAACTTCTGTACTTTCTTCTCAGTGCTTCATAAACACGACGAGTCTAGATGGCAAAAACTCCGGAGGGGCTGCGTAATATCAAAAAGACTATGTAGGAAGCTAACTGGAATCATAAAAATTAGATGTTATGTTTATGTAATTCCTATACCCATAGTCATAGGCCTATACCTGGATAAAGTTAATGAATTAATTAAGAAGATTCTTAGATTTAAATGGATCATGGTCAAAGCCATATTTAGTTATTCTTTGTTTCAAAGATTCTTTGTATTATAGGATACATTCTTAAACCCACGACCGAAGCAAACCGACAAAATCGGAACCGATAAAATTTATACTATAATGCTTTGGTTTGATTTAAATATTAAAAAAAACTGACTTAATTGATTTGGTTTAGTTTTACTCTAAAACCGACTCAAATCGGACCATGAACACCCCTAGGTACCGCGTATATCCTTATTCTTTATGTGTGTATTACTATGTATTGCTTCATTTTCTTTATATTTGGATATTTTGTTGTCTTATTTTTCTTGCAATCCTGCATCTACTACTTTCCTTTTGAGCCGAGGGTCTATCGGAAACAACCTCTCTACCCCATAAAGGTCGAGGTAAGGTCTGCGTACATCTTACCCTTTTCAGATTTCACTTTGTAGGGTTATATTGGGTATGTTATTATTATTATTGTACAATGTGTAGATAGATATGTTCAGAACAAAGTTAAAAAATAAAAAATAAGTTAGACCACACAATATATGGTAATGGTACTATTAAATTAGTCAATAGAAGCAAAAAGCCTCCAAAGTAAAGATTAACATCTTTTGCTGTCCCAGGCATTGTAATAATAACCCTCTCTTCTAGGCTTTGCCGAAAGAGAAATAAAAAGAAAAGTTAACGATCCTTTTCTTGATTTTTAAACTGAAAAATGTTTCAGTGTTGGAGAAAAGGAAAGACATTACATCAATAATATATATCCAGTGTAATCTTACACGGTAAGGTCTGTGAAGGATAAAGTGTAAGCAGATTTTACCTCTATCTTAGAAGGTAGATATGATGTTTCCAAAATACCATCGGTTTAAGAGGAGAAAAGGAAAGACATTAAGAAAAATAAATGAGTATTTTGTCAAATTAGTTCATCAATCATCAACTCATAGACGCTTCTGTTATTAGATACTACTTCTTAGTAAATCAAGTCCAATTGATCTTTTACTTTCTAATGAAAATACTCTTTTTGTTATTCCCTACGTTTCATAATAAGTGTCACTTTAATAAAAAATACACATATTAAGAAAACAATAATGTAATGAAAAATTTATCAAACTATCCATATTTAATAAAAATATATTACTTTTCCCTTTTGATTAAAGCATGTATGAATAATAATTATTTATGTCTTGAATAAAGAATTTGTTAATAAATATTTTTCTTGAGTAGAGAGTTTGCCAGTTTTTATCTAAGCGTATAGTAGGAAAAAATTAATCAATTTATGTCTTGAATTCTTAAGGTGACACTTATTTTGATTTTTTTTTACTAAGATTACACTTATTATGAGACTAAGGGAGTAATAATTTTGTGCTAAAATTGAATGGCACCTTTCTCTTCCAAAATACAGCTAAAAATTTATGTATTTACCCTACCGCAGACAAAAACCTGATAGTATTTAAGGGAAAAAAATTCATTATCCATCAAGTTTTAAACAATCCGTCTTCTCGATTTTCTTTTAGAGAAAAAAGAGTCTGGACCATTACTCAAAAACAACAAACAAAATATCTATAATAGAAAATCAGAAAGCAAGTGAGATTTTGATAGGATAGGTTCATATGAGGTCTCACTTTTTCTTTTAATAGAAAAACAGAAACAGACTAATAAATGAGTGTTGCTCGCCTGCAAATGCTAATTTTCTCTTCTTTTCCTGCGTTTCTGTTGTCACCCTTTCTCATGACTCTGCCATTTATTTACTCAAAATGGATAATACACCTGTTCCTTGACAATGAAATGTTTTTGCACCAACCAAAAAACAACTTGTATTAATTTCATACGTTAGAGAAGATAATTTTGTGTCTCTATCGTATATACTGTCCAATATATAACTTAATTCTGTGGTTAAGTTCATATGTTAAGGCGAAATATGAAATATCCAGTTTCAAACCTAATAGTTGTGTCGTTGTGTGTGAGCTATGAGGGCTTTAGACCACATCAATGTGCTCATCGATGTGTGACTTAATAAATTTGAATGATCCAATTTGGGACATCAACATGACGCGACCTGATGAAATTTGAATGATCCAATTAGGCACGGTAGAACAATATAATTCTCCTTGGTTGGAGACTTTTAATTAATGTAATATTTATATGTGTTTACAATTTACAAATCTAATTGGAGAAGGATCTATACTTTACATAATTACACTAGAATAATAATTACAGAATATATAGAGAATATTAATATATTCTCTATCACACCCCCTCAGTTGGAGCGGGAGGAGGCCGGACGGTGAGACTGGATCTGAAGTCAAGGAGCAGCTGCCGAGGAAGTCCTTTAGTAAATATATCTGCGTACTGATAGGAAGAAGGAGCATGTAACACCCGAACATGGCACATGGCAACCTTCTCACGAACAAAATGAATATCCATCTCAATATGTTTGGTTCGCTGATGCTGAACCGGGTTATGAGACAAGTAAACAACAGATATGTTATCATAGTAGACAAGAGATGCCGTACGTAAGGGAAAATGAAGCTTTAGAAGGAGGTTTTTGAGCCAACAAATTTCGGTAACAACGTTCACAACGCCTCTATATTCTGCTTCTGCACTCGAACGGAAAAGCGTGGCTTGCCGTTTTGCATACCATGAGATGAGGTTATCATCCAAAAATACACAATAGCCGGGAGTAGATCGACATGTGTATGGACAGCCGCCCCAATCGGCTTCCGTATAAGATATCAGCCTGGTCTGTGCAGATGGATAAAGATGTAATCCGTAGTCATGAGTACCCTTAACATACCGAATGATACGTTTAAGAGCGGTAAAGTGAGGCTCCCTGGAAGCATGCATGAACAAACACACATGTTGAATGGCATAAGCAATATCGGGTCTAGTGAAGGTAAGATACTAAAGTGCACCAACAAGACTCATATAAAGAGAAGGATCGAGCACTGCATCCCCGTCATCGGCATTGAGTTTCGATTTTGAGTCGACTGGAGTGTGCATGATCTTCCAGTTTGCCATTTTAGCCATGTAAATAATTTCTTCGGCATACTTACGCTGACACATGAACATTATATTTTCGGATCTGGTTACTGAAATCCTTAAAAAATAACTCAACTTACCCAAGTCTGTCATAGCAAATTTGGATTTGAGTAGGGTAATGATCTCATTTTTCAGCACATCAGATGAGGAAGTCAGAACAATATCATCCATATATAGCAAAAGGTATGCAGTGTCATTACCTCGATGAAAAATGAAAAGGGACGTATCACTTTTGCTGCACACAAACCTGATCTGCATAATGTAAGTGGCAAAGTGCTCGTATCAATCCCTGGGGGCTTGTTTCAAGCCATAGAGTAACTTTCGAAGACGGTATACATACTGAGGAGCCTCTGGATGCACAAAGACAGGCGGTTGATGCATATATATTATTTCTTTCAAATCCCCATGTAAGAACACATTTTTCATATCAAGTTGACGAATCGGCCAGTTCTTTTCCATATCTATGCTTAAAACAGTGCAAATGGTGGCTGGTTTAACCACCAGACTGAAGGTCTCACCACAATCAACTCCCTTTTGTTGCCCCGTGCCATTTGCCACAAGTCTCGCCTTATGGCGTTCAAGCTCACCACTATATCTGAATTTGTGATGATATAGCCACATACAACGAATCACATTCACCCCCTCTGGTCTCGGGACAAGATCCTAAGTACGCTGTGTAGTGAGCGCATTGAATTTCTCACGCATGGCCACATTTCAATTCGGGTCAAGCTTGGCTAATTTTGGGGTTTTAGGTATATGTGAGATAGTCTAAGTGGACTTTTGGTTTGAAAATCCCGTGCTGGGCACGGGTTTCCATACAGTGGGTAAAAAATGGGACTGTTTAGGTCATGAGCAGTGGGGTGGTTTGGGACACAGTATTTTTCGTGACTGATTGAGGGTGGGGCAGTGATTGATTATGGTGGGTGGTCGACGGGATATGGGGCGATCGGCAGTCTTGAGGAGTAGCGGCAGTGGGGCGATGGGTTAGGCGATGATAGAATGGGGGGAAGGTAGTGGTCGGGGGCTGGGGGTAGTCGACAGTGGGGTAGTGGGCTGAGACATTGATAGTACGGGATGGGTGACACGATGTATGGCGTTGCTAATGAGAGGGGACGTGTCTAGATCATCAAGGAAGCCGTAATCAGTGACTTGAAAATTTTGGATGTTTGCAAATGAGAAAACGTTCTCCTCGAATGTGATATGGCGAGAGACTAAGATTTTATTTGTAGACAAATCATAGCATAATTACCCCTATGGTTTGACTGAAAATCTAAGAAAATGAAAGGGGTAGTTCTAGGTGCTAATTTGTGAGGGGCCGTGAAGGCGAGATTCGGGTAGCATAGGCAACCAATCAGTGACTTGAAATTTTTGGATGTTTGCAAATGAGAAAACGTTCTCCTCGAATGTGACATGGCGAGAGACTAAGATTTTATTTGTGGACAAATCATAGCATAATTACCCCTATGGTTTGACGAAAAATCTAAGAAAATGAAAGGGGTAGTTCTAGGTGCTAATTTGTGAGGGGCTATGAAGGCGAGATTCGGGTAGCATAGGCAACCAAAAATCCAAAGGTGATCATAAAAGGGGATTCGACGGAAGAGAATTTTGGTTGGAGTTTTATTTTGAAGTGTTCGTATTGGTAATATATTAAGGAGGTATGCCACCATGTGTAAGGCGTACACCCAAAAAGAAGGGGGATGGAAGCATGAAAGAGCATAGTGAGGATCTTATTGTTGATGGTGCGTAGGATTCTTTCGGCTTTACCATTTTGAGGAGAGGTATGTGGGCGAGAAAATCGAAATACCATGCCGTGGTCCGCACAAAATTTTATGAAAGGGAAGGTTGTTAAACTCACGGTCGTTATCACATTGAAACGTTTTGATCGTCTTTGCAAATTGGGTTTTAACATATGCTTGATATTCAATAAATATTGTGTAAACTTGGAACTTATATTTCAGAGGATAAACCCAAAGAAAGTGGTAGAAATCATCCAAAAACATCAAATAATATTTATGACCCAGTTTGCTAGTAACGTGAGATGTCCATAAATCTGTATGAATAATATCAAAAGGAGAAAACGTTACACTTAATGAAGATTGAACATGAAGTCTAACATACTTTCCTAAAGGACAAGAATAGCAAGCGAGGGGTAAATTTACTGTTATTACATTGAATGAAATTCTGACTTCTAAGAAAATTTAAAACTGGTGCTCCCGGGTGCCCGAGTCTATTGTGCCAAGTGGATGGAGGGATAGCAACTAGAGAAGTTGGTGGATTGGCACTTGTAGCGGAATTGGATAAGAAAGGATATAGGTCCCCTACACTATTACATCCCGTAAGAGCTGTCCCCGTACGTAGGTCTTTTATAGCAAGACCAAAAGGGTCAAACTCAATAGATACGAAGTTATCACTAGCAAACTTCCTAACAAAGATTACGTTTAATGATGTTAGGAGCATATATGACATTTTAGGGTAAATGGTGGGTGAAGTGGTTGTGTTTGAGTAGTGCCATAACCTTGAATTGGAATGCGATTGTCATTGCCGACCAAAATAAATTGAGGATTGTTCAAATTGAATATGTGAGGGAGATTATCAGAGTCGCGAGTGAGGTGGGATGTGACACATGTGTCCATGCACCATGCATCGTCGGGCTGATGATGATTCATAGTGCTATAAACCTGACTCAGATCGGTAGGGGTCATGGGACCGTAGGCCTGCTACTCGGACGTGGAAAAGTGGGCCTTGCCAGCGCCTCGCTTTCTGCGGTCGCGTCCCCTTTTGCCTCATCGGCTACCACGTTGAGGTTGGTGGTCCGTAGGTTGCGGAAGACCGGCAGGTGTGTTGGCGGTTGGCGTTACGACAACTACCAATGCCTGTTGAGTGTGTTTGTGTTATTTGGCACGTCTAGTCTCGTTCAATAGCAATTGTGACCGGGCCTTGTTGAAGCTAGGGAGGGGATCAACTTGTTTGATCATCGTCGCAAATGTATCATACTTACCTTTCGGCAAACCATTAATAAGTAGTAAAACCATCTTTGTTTTGGAAATCAGAGTGCCAACATTAGCCAATTGATCGGCAACCAATTTTAGTTGTTTACAATAGTCTGACATGTTGGTAAAGTTCTTAAGACGAGTGTTGTTGAATTGTTCCTCCAAATAGACGGCACGTGTATGTTTGTTTCTTGAAAGATTTCCTCTAGCCGTGTCCATTATTCGTAAGCCGAAGAACCTATCTTCATAATAGTATGAAGTAAATCCTTGGATATGGTGCCATATATCCATTGTTTGACGATAGCATCGAGCCGGCGTCGGGTGGACGAGGGTTGGTGGCATCGATGTGATCAAGGACGTTGTAAGCACAAGCATGTATTTGAAATAATTTGACCCATGATGAGTATTGTCCATCATCTTGATCAAGAACTAGAGGGAGAAAGTTTTTGATATTCGTTACGACAAAGGATGGATGAAAGGTGTTAGTAGGGGGATGAGGATGTGTGACGTCGTGGGTGGAGGAGGAGGAAGCGGGAGAAGCCATGTGGCCGCCGGAAGCAAAATGTGGGTGGCAGCGAAATATTTTTAGGGTTTGTTGTCACCGGAAAATAAGAAAAGAGACAGGGGGGGGGGGGCGAGTATAATTTTATACTATGTAAAATAGTGTAATTCTCCTTAGTTGGAGGCTTATCATTAATGCAATATTTATAGGTGTTTACAATTTACAAACTTAATTGGATAAGGATCTCTAACCTAATTGAAGAAGGATCTCTACTTTACATAATTACACAAAATAATAATTACAAAATATATGAAGAATATTAATATATTCTCTATCAGGCACGTCAACATGACGTACCCCTCCCATTATTTGCAATGAACACATCTATGGAATATTGTCCACTATTAACAAAAAGCTTACCTATCCCGTGCCAATATATGAAGTTATGTTTTTAGTACAATATAACGACAATATGTAACACCTTTTAAGTTTTAATTACTCCTATAAACTAGATGGCCTTGAATTATTTATTAGATTATTAAATATTTTATTGAACTAAAGATTTCTTCAATCACAACAAGATGAATTTCAAGAATGTCACATAGCAGACC
Organism: Anisodus acutangulus; assembly: GCA_029783415.1. Lineage (NCBI taxonomy): Eukaryota > Viridiplantae > Streptophyta > Magnoliopsida > Solanales > Solanaceae > Anisodus > Anisodus acutangulus. Next base: position 8,019,918 of record CM056500.1, read on the forward strand.
TTTAAATTTACTTAAGTAAAAACAAAAGTATATACAAGGGACGGTTGTAGGGTGCGCCAGATGTATATGTAAGTAGGAAGTTTAAGCGCACTAATTATCTTTGACTCGTGTTATATTTAATCCACCTAAGCTATAATCGGTTTTCTAATAAATGGTTGACCTCTTAGGGTTGTCAAATTAAAATTCCACTTCTAAAATAGTACTCAAGGGGGTGCAATCGGCTACTTCTTGCAAAGTTTGGGTGTAACAGAAAATTAGACTATATAATTCAGGAAAAAAACTCATGTATTATCGCTATTATACTAAGTCAAAATCCGTTATCACAAAGAAGTAGCAAGTGCAATGGTATGCCACCATTATCATAGGGGGAGGAAGAAGGGAAGAGGGGGTGGGGTAAAAAGAATATTGTCAAAAGTAATATATCTATCATTGTCTTAAAATAAATTTTATATTTAAACGCATGATTAATAATATGTATCCCAATACAAGTTTCAATTCGATGAGAATCTTACAGCTCAATATCTTTTGATGATTTAATATACATATAATGTATGTATAGTATACATACATTATACTAATAATATATATAGAGAGAGATATTTTGTATGTTTGGATTTCTGTCGGTAATTAAGTTTGGGCGACGGTGGGGTGGGGTGGAGGAAAAAGAATAATATTTACATAGAAGCAAGAACCTAGAAATGGTGGAAGAATCAGTTAAGAGGACCACACTACTTGTATCGGTCTACATCTAGTCTAGTCTCTATATATAAACCTTGTTTCTTCAACCTTCTCTCTGTTGTGCCAGCCATTTCGTTATCAGTTTAGGACCACCAATATTGCCAGGCTCCCTCATGTGTGTACTCAGTTCATACACATACATATACTATAAATATATTTATATTTATGTAACTTTTTGTTAATACATATATTTATGTATAGCTAGGGTTTTAGCCTTTTAGGGGTCATAGGTGCCAATGGAGACACCATTGCTTTGGTGTTCAACTCTAGTGGCTTTACTGTCAAAGGATGTGGTGAGGTGCTAAGTACCACTTCATTGTTAATAAGAGTTTTTCAGTTCGAGCTTCGAAAATGGAATTATTTTTGGTTGAAAGCTTTTACCTGTCAACACTGGACTTTCCAACTTAACCTGAATTAATTGGATTTCAAAGCGGGTACTGAACACCGATGAAAAAAGAAAACAACTCTAGTGGCTTTGCTTTTACAGCTCGTCAAACCATAACATTTTAAAAAGTATGGACAATTTGATCATATTTAATTTGCTTATTCGTTGGTGATTCTTTTACTGCTCGAACTGGTCTATTTCTAAGGGTTCTTTAAACGTGAATTATTTTCTGTTTTATTTTGGGGGTGGGGAGGGGATGGGTGGGTAGAAAAGGCCAGGGTTATTAGGGAAGTCGAATTGAGCCCGTAACATACAACATACAAGATGACGGTTCTATTCAGTGAGTTACTATTTAATTCACTTTTTACACATACCGAGTACATGAGTTTATATAGAAGGTTGTGGCGGACACAAATTAGGATGGAAGGTTAGTAGGTAGTAGAGTCTTGTATTGTGTATTCTTTCATACTAGTAGGCGTAGTAGTACCCTTGCAATTTCATCCTTTTATTTTATTTTTATTTCTGTTATTATCTGCTCTCTCTTACACCCGATTACCGTATTAGTTTGTTACAGTTACTGTTACTTTTCTTTATAATGTTTATCTATAATATTTTATCTTGACTTCTTTTCTTTCGTCAATTTTGTCTGACATCCTTATTGTGCTTTCTCTTTAGCCAAGAGTCTTTCGGAAACAATCTCTACCTCTCAAGTTAAGGGTAAGGTCTGCGTACACTCTACCCTCCCACACCTCACTTGTGAGATTACACTGGGTACGTTGTTATTGTTGTATAGTAGTATTTTCCCAGTTCAAATTAAGTGTCCACTTAGCTTTTTTCACACTCCTTAAGAAAACACTAACTTTTGTAAGAAAATACTAATTCCTAGAAAAAATAAATATTTTGTCTAGACTATCCTTGATTAATAAGACTCTTGTTTATTTATTGCCTTGAGCAAATAGGGAATAAATCTAAAAATTAAAGTTAATTCCTTCTTGATGATGTAGGTGAACACTTATTTTGAACCGAATGAAATATCATTTAATCGTGATTAGGTCACTATTGTAATAGATTCTTATTTTCATATATGGTTAGAAAAAAAGATAAAACGTTTAGATCTTCACTTCATGAGGAGAATTTCCTAAGAACGACTGCCAGCAGCGGTTATCTAATTCTAACTGTTTTCACCATTGATCTATGCAAATAAATCTCGATAACCTATTGATCTCTTTGCGATCAAGAAATTTTATTAATTGATTGATCTATTAATTAATTAATTATACGTGTATGGAGTAAAATTCGTATAAGGCAGCTATACGAATTATAGTATGACACGTGGAACACAGTGTTGAGTCAAGTCCATGTTAGTTTGATGCGCTACCGGTTTGATATGAGTGGAATCAAAAACGTCATATGCATGACTGATATCGGGGACTCAAAAGGTCAGGAGAACCGTTTGGATCGCAACTGACAAACGTTACTAAACCGTCCGCACGTCTTCCAACAGAGCATTGATGACATATATTGAGACACGAGTTGTCCAATTATTACAACATTCAGTCTCCTGTTTTAATAAGAGCATATTTCATGGGATTTGTACCCGTGTAGCTCATGTATAAATATGACACATTGTTCTATTGTAAGTACATCAAATTCAAGATATTACAAAATACTCATTCATATTCTCTTGATCTTTGTGCTTGCATACAAATTGTCGTAACTTTGCCAGAAGCTATCACAAGGTTCAGTCTAATCATTGTTTTTTTGTATTATTATTGCTTAATTACAACATATTTTATCTTGAACTATTATCTAGCGTGTCACTTGAGATCCATGTGTCCTTGACCATGTATATAAATTCAACTGTACCATTTTACGGTAAACAGTTTGGCGCCCACCGTGGGGCCTGGACAATTGTGGTGTTACAAGTGACCCCTATACTAATCTAATCTTCCCTTTAAGTTTTATTCTTTGTTCGGATCAAATAGATAATAGGAATAGGAGAACCTGAAAGCAGTCGCAACATCGGGGACAATACAAGCAACGTCCCACTAGGATCAGATGATTTACCAATAGGAATCGCGGTACCAGAGGATCCGATGTTTGCGGATGGAGCCACTTCTGGAGGCAGCCATACTCGACATGAGGATGTTCCCACTGACGAAACACCTGAAGAAGTCATACAAAATCTTAGGGCGCAGAATGCTTCTATGAGTGAGCAGTTGGAGCGTCTGATGTAGTTTCAAGCGGAGTATATGTCCAAGAAGACATACTCGGCATGAGGATGTTCCCACTGGCGAAACACATGAAGAAGCCATACAGAATCTTAGGGCGCAAAATGCTTCTATGAGTGAGCAGTTGGAGCGTCTGATGCAGTTTCAAGTGGAGTATATGTCCAAGAATGTTGGCAGTACTCCAACAGATGAACCGGCGCCTCCACCAAATGCTAATAGGGAAACCGGTAATGACCAGGGTAGATCAAGAAATGATGGTTCAGAAAGTGAAGTCGCTCCTGAAAATTCATTTCAGGAAAAGGTCTTGAAGTTCATGAAAGAGATGACCAGTAAAGTAGATACCAACGCAGAGAAAGCGGAGAAAACCGCCACGGATTTTTGACACCGGTTCAGTCAAATATTGGGGGCCCCTCATGTGGTTGACGAAAAGAAATATATTCAGTTGGCATATAAGCAAAGGCTGCGCCTGAACTAATCTCTAAAAGATTCAAAATGTCTTTTGTAGCCAAATATGATAGAGCTACTGATCCACATGAGCACATAATGGCCTATACTACGGCCGTAAAAGGAAATGATCTAAGGGAACACGAAATAGAATTGGTTCTGGTAAAAACGTTTGCTGAAAAACTTGCTAAGGGAGCTTTGACATGGTATTCACAACTCCCTGAGCACTCGATCGGATTGTTTGCCCAGCTTACCGACATGTTCATAAAAGATCATGCGGGAGCTCCGAAGGTGAAGACACATAAGGTGGATATCTTTCGCATTGCGCAAGGGGAAACAAAATTACTTAGGTACTTCATTTCACGGTTCAAGAATGAGCAAATGCTATTACCGACAGTCCTGGATGAATGGGCTGGAGAGGATTTCACAAAGGGTTTGAATCCTTCAAGTTCAGTGCCTCCCGGAAGCTCAAGGAAAATCTCTTGGAATTCTAGGCTACAACTTGGGAAGATGTTCATAACCGGTATGAATCCAAGATCCAGATTGAGGATGATATGCTTGGATCTAAGGCAGGAAGTATCTTTGGAAAGTCTGACAAAGCAGTCGAAGCTGACCAGAACTCCTCGAATAATCGCTTTCAACCTTATCCTACCCCCGAAAAGTAGGGAGGTGGACAGGGTTTTCGTTCATTTGAAAGTTGAATAACAAAGGAAATTATGGATGAAACAATCAAGGATTGATAAATTCCGATAAAGGTAACTCATCTAACTCTGTTAAAGGTGTCAGGTACCCGAAATTATCTGAGTATAACTTCAATATCGATGAAGAACAAATGGTGGCGGTACTGAGAACTCATCCGACGTCCCGACCACCAAAACCATTGCAATATGATCATAGCAAAAGAGATCACTCCATTTGGTATGACTTCCACGACATTTACGGACATAAAATTACGGATTGCAGACATCTATGAGAAGAGGTGGCTGATATGCCCAAATTACACCTCTGAAAAAAAAATGTAAAGTGGTCGTCAGAAAATATAGAACCCAACAAAGGTTGAGATCTAATCCCACTACGACAAGAAACATATACTTTATTTGTAAGTCGCAACAATTAGTCGATGTTTTAAAAAGAAAACAAATAATTTTTTGTTTGTTTCGAATTATAATTATATGACAACGTAACAAGTAATTGAATTAAGGATGATCAACTAATACAATATCAATTAATTGAGTTTTAACTATCAAATTTGAGAGGACTAGGATTGTGACACTTTCGGGGTAAGTATGCAATTAAACTATCGATCAATTCAATTGAGAAATATTCATATTCTAAATTATTGGGAAAATTTAAGTATAAAGAGGTTTTCCAACCCAGTTAATACATTTCATCCAAGGCTTTCCCAAGCCATAGGATGTGTAATTAAGAGCGCCCAATTAGATTTCAAGTTAACTAGGCTATTCCTCGCCCTAGCTATTAGATGTGGGTTAAATCCCCAAATCCTTACCAATAACCCTCTTTCTAATCTTTACCTACTTTTTCAAGATAGATAGAGAAATTAGGCATTACTAATGTTGGCCACCATTAATACACATGACAAAGCTAAGAGTTATTAGAGAACAATCATATAACCTAATGAATTGATTTTAAACCCAATTACATACTAAACCCTTTTGGCCCCATAACCCTAGCTAAGAATATAGCTACTCATAATCAATGTGAAATAACAAAAAACTTTAATTAAATTGAAAGAAACTATGTCTTTACAATGAGTAATGAATATGAAGACAAATGAATATCTTGAAAGGGACACTCTAAAGGCTCATTTTTCAATGCCAAAAAGTAAAGTTGGTTCAGAGAATAAAGTATGGAATATTCAGCTTAGAAATCTATGCCTATTATTTATATAGAAGGGACAAAAGTACAAAATATTCACTGACGGGTCGCTAAGCGATGACATAATGTGGCAGCATAACGAATTTGAAGTCGCATTTTGGCCGCATTCTCATGCCCAAATTGTATCCCCGCTCGATATGAGACGTGTATGCGGTGACTCCTGAAGTATGCGATGTCGCATTTGCGTCGTATTTTTGCCTTTTTTGTTCAGCTCACTAGTTGATTTCCTCGAGAGTATGCGACCACATATGAGAGTTTGAATGTCACATACTCATCGCATATGGCTTGATTTTGTCAACTCTTCTGTTCCAGTTTGCGGTCCCATATACGGCCGCATACAGGGTTTTCGGCGTCGCAAATCGCTCACATTTAGTGTTTGTATAGGATTTTCTACTATTTTGTTCCTTTTTATTCCTTGAGCTTCAAATACCTGAAAACACACGAAAATACTATAAATATAGAGTGAACTCACTTAAAAGACATCTAAAAGTATAAGGAGTGAGTACTAATAATCCGAAAACTCACGACTTATCAGTGAAAGAAATGCTAAGCAGGGGCAACCTCTGAGAATATTTAGTGAAAGAGCTCGCAACAATTATGAGCGGTGGACCTACCGTCGAAAATAAATTAAATCCGACCTCACCACCTCATGTTATTATATGATCTTTGATGGGTCAATGATTGCAGCTACATCTTTTACCACGGCCAAAAAGACAAAAATCTTGATGACCCTGGAGAAGAGGTTCCAGGAGATATCTGACGAATATTCTATCATATTCACTGAAGAAGACATTGCCGGTGTAATCTTCCGTCATAATGACGCACTGGTGGTCACGGTACCTATCGACTACTTCCAGGTGAAGAAAGTCCTGATCTATCCCGGAAGCTCGACTAATATAATCCGGCTGAAGGTGGTATAGGAAATGAATATGGCAGACAAGATAGTTCTGGCTGCCAAAACCCTATTAGGTTTCAATATGTCAAGCGATACCACAAAGGGGGAAGTAGATCTACCGGTGGACGCAAATGTGAGTTATTAAAATAACAAAAATTTATGTCATCAGTGGTGACATGAGATATAATGCAATATTCGGAAGGCCGTGGATACATGATATGAAGGCGGTCCATTCGACACTGCATCTGTTGGTTAAATTCCCTACACCAGAAGGGATTCAACAAATCCGAGGTGAACAACCCGACTGCTAGGGAAATGTTTACCATAAAAGAACTAGAGGTGGAGACAAATCCTAAATATCAATTACAGGAGGCGGAGCCAGTACTGGTAGATATTCAATTGGCAGAGTCAGAATCGGTCTATCCGAAGGAGGAGTTTTTAGATTAGCACCGAGTGCCTAGATACTTTCAGGTGCCGGATGAGTCAGATGCCACCAAATACATAGTAGAGGAACTTGAACAGATTACTCTACACTCAAAAACTCCCGGTAGGAAGGTATACTTGGGCACAAGATTAACCCAGAGCTCAGGAGTTTAATCCTTAAATATATTATATCTAATACTGATTGATTTGAATGGTCTCGTGAAGATACGACAAGTATTCCTCCAGGAGTCACAACTCATAAGTTGGGCATAGATCTCAGTTCCCCCTTCGTACGGCAGAAAAATGGCCAATTACCAAACTCTGCAACAGGTTTGTTAAAGAATAGGTAACTAGATTGCTTAATATAAGATCAATCCGGGAAGTAAAGTACTCGGATTGGTTAGAAAATGTAGTTGTAGTACGAAAAAAGGTAAAAAAATTTAGAATGTGTATTGCTTATAAAAATTTGAATAAAACATGTCCGAAAGACTCATTTTCGTTACCGAACATAGATTAGATGATCGATGCTACGGCCGAACATGAGATAATGAGTTTTTTCGATGTGTATTTTGGGTATAACCAAATAAGGATGCACCCAGAAGACCAAGAAAAAACATATTTCTTAACTATTTTCGGTACTTATTGTTATAACGTTATGACTTTTGGATTAAAAAATATCAGGGCTACATATCAAAGGTTAGTAAATAAAATATTTGAAAAGCAAATAGGAAAAATAATAGAAGTATATATAGATGATATGCTTGTTAAGAGTCTTCGTGCAAAGAACCAGTTAAGTCATTTGTAGGAAACCTTTGAGGTGATGTACCCAAAAAAATGTGCTTTTGGGGTAGGCTTCAGATTTTTTTTGGGTTTCTTGGTTTCCCAGAGAGGTATCGAGATAAAACTTGATAAAATAAAGGCTATCGAAGATATTCCAGACGCACTTGAAGATGTGAAAGCAGTACAACGGCTGATCAGACGAGTGGCGGCCCTAAGCAGGTTTATCTCCCATTCATCAAAAATATGTCACAAGTTCTTTTCACTTTTAAAGAAGAAAAATGACTTTGTATGGACGCCCGAATGCCAGCAGGCCCTATGGGGCCTGAAAACTTACTTATTTAGTCCTCCGCTCATGTCAATACCAAAGGACAAAGAGCAACTACTCGTATATCTGGCGGTCTCAGAGGTTGCAGTAAGTGTAATTTTGGTACGTGAGGAAAAAGGTACACAATTTCCTATTTATTACCTAAGTAGAGTAATGCTTTGACCATATTTTCAATGACACCCAATTGCGTTAGTAACTACTTTCCCTCTTAAGAATGTGTTGCATAAGCTCGAACTATCCAAGCGCTTGGCTAAATGGGCGATAGAATTAAGTGAATTTAATATTGAATATAGACCCCAAACTGTAATAAAGTAGCAAGTCCTTGCAGAAGTTTTTGCTGATTTCAGTCTGGGAGTAACCCCACAGGCAGAAAATGAGGCTATCTTGGTCTCGGGGATTGCTCCGAGGATATGGATACTCCATATAGATGGTGTCTCCAATGTCAAGGGGACCAGTCTGGGAGTGGTATTATGAACTTCCGCCGATGAAATTTTAAGGCAAGTAATACATATAACTCCACTAACTAATAATGAAGCCGAATATGAGGCATTGGTTGCATATTTGGAATTAGCTCGGGGCCTAGGTTCTCAAATTATTGAAGTCAAATGTGACTCACTGCTGGTAGTGAACCAAATTCACGGGGTATTCAAGGCCAAAGAAGAGCGCATGCGAAGATACCTCGAGAAGGCTCTGAAGCTTCTGTCATTTTTTAAAGAATGGATGGTGGTGCATATACCCCGGGAGGAAAACATAGAGGCAGATGCACTCACTAACTTAGGTTCCAACATAGAAGTCGAGGGTTCTAAAACCGAGTTAATTATTCAACTGTTGCATTCGACACTGGATCCCTTCAGGTACGATGAGATAAATTCACCCAGCCTAACTTAGGACTGGAGGAATGAATTCTTGGACTATCTCATGAACAGAAAGCTTCCAGAGGACCCGAAAGCATCCAGAGCTTTGAGGACCAAAGCTGCCGGTACTGTTTCATAGACGAAAAACTTTATTGAAGGTATTTTATGGTCCCCTAGCTCGGTGCGTAGGCCCCGATGAAGCTGATTATGTAATGAGGAAAGTCTATGAGGCATCTGTGGGAATTATTCGGGAGCAGAATCCTTAATGAGGAAGCTTACGAGGACTACTTACTATTGGCCCCGAGTCGAAGAGGATACCAAAATATTCGTAAAGAAATATGATAAATAACAGCGCCATGCGCAGCTGTTACACCGACCAGGAAAAGAACTGCACCCGGTAGTGTGCCTGTGGCTGTTCATAAAGTGAAGGATGGACATTATCGGACCCTTGCCAATGGCACCAGGATAGGTATGTCAAATTATATTTATGACCGACTATTTCTCTAAATGGGTTGAAGCTGCAACTTATACAAAGATTCGGGAGAAAGAGGTGATGGAATTCATTTGGAAACACATCATCTGTTATTTTGGCACCCCAAAGGAGATAACATGTGACAATGGTCAAAATTTCATTAGGGACAAAGTCATGAAGTTCCTAGATGACTTGAACATCAAGCGGATAACCTCTACTGCCTATAATCCAGAACTTGAAGAAGAAACTGGAAGCTGCAAAAGGAAACGGGTTGTCTATGATACCTGAAATATTATGGGCTTATAGAACTACGACAAAAATGAGTACCGAAGAAACTCCTTTTTCCTTGATCCATGGTGTAGAAGCCTTGCTCCCGATTGAAGTAGGAACTCCTACTTTGAGATATCTCCGGGATGAGAACAAATCAAATACAAAATCTATGTCCGTACACCTAAATTTGCTCGAGGAACATCGGGACCTGGCATATATCTGGATGCTAGCCCAGAAATAAAGAATGAAACGTTATTACAACTAGTGCATAAATCTCTGGCACTTTAAACTCGGGGACTTGGTGCTCTGAAGGGTAACTCAAAGTACATGGGAGCCTAATGCAGGAAAATTAAGCGCAACTTGGGAAGGTATGTTTATGGTTACAAGTATTGCCGGTAAAGGAGATGATCAGCTGACAGAACAACAAGGAAACAAACTTCCCAGTAATTGAAATGTAAGCCATTTGAAGAAGTACTATGTGTAGTGGGACAAAACATGCGCTGCACTCTTTTTTCCTTTGTCTGGTTTTTGTCCCAATTGGGTTTTTCTGGCAAGGTTTTTAATGAGGCGGCACCACAAAATAAGCATGTTAACTATCTTACTATCGATGAGAGCTATCTAGTGTTCGAGTCTTCATAGTATGAACTTCAGACACTGGATGACCATATACACTCGTAGTGGAGTGATACACTGGAGAAAACTTTACGATAATTTTAGCGCTTCAAGGAAAAAATAACATGATACTGGGGACTGCTCAAATATTCAAACTACATGTAACCGGACTGACCACACTAGATGACAGCCGAATTATTCCTGTACTTGTATTCACATTTGTAAGTCAAAGGAATAAATAAAAATTTCCTTTTTTATGATTAATAAATCTTTACCATCACGAGCATAAAACGTATGTTGTCTTAAACATATCAAAAATTCCGTGCCATAATAAATAGGAGACGTCTACAACACCATTAAAAATAAGGACCCTCTATTATTAAAACCTTAACAAAAATGTTAAGGCTCCGGATATAAAAAGTATCGGAGTTTTAAGTTGATCGAAAATAAGTTAGGTCCGAAACTAACCACAAAGGCCATCAGAAGCTCCGATCTAAGGTGAAAAGAAAACACACCTTTTGGAGTAAAATTAAGATTGTCGGAAAGTTTTTAAACTTCCAAAGCTTAGCATGTTCTGATAAAGTAAACCTCAAAGTGAGATTTCGATTCACAAGGAAATGTAATTATAAACATATAAATAAAATTATAATTAATAATTGCTTCTGAAATAGAAAAATGATGAAAACCTTACGCATAATTACAAAAAGGAAAAGTTTTTCATTCATGTTATCCGGACCGAAATCGATCTGGTTACAAAATATACTAACCGGGCCCAAAAGTGACCTGGTAGCAAGATAAAAGATTGAAAATAAAAACTCGCGTGAAAGGGTACGGCCTGCCCGCTCCATGGTCCGCCGGAAGTGTTTCGAATGATACTAACAAAAATAAAATGATCAAAAGATAAAAAGGGGGAGGTTCATTAGCTTTCGCATCAGAATCCTATCTATATCCACGTAAAACTTTCAACGATAGCTCAGCATCGTGGAGGTCAATTTCTGCATCTAGGATCTCAGAAGCAAAGTCAAAGCCTAATTTGCTGGCCTCTTCAAGGTTATCAACTCAATTCTTCAGAACAACTAGATCTCTCAGAAGCTTTCATCTTTGGTATTTAGCCTAAAGCTCAGTGATGGTGTGCTCAGAGGTGTTCATCTATCCATGGGCCTCGGCCAAATTAGCTGGTAGTGTAGTTGTTCTCCCTTGAAGAGTCATATATATGAAGTGGTTAGGACTTGAAGAGAGTTCTCCTAATCTTTCAAAGAGTTAACAACATCCGATAGTCATAACATGAGAGAAGCTTGAAGAGAGCTCGAATCCCTGAGATCAGCTCTGAAGCCCTCAATTTCAGCCCGGAGCTATTGGATTTCCTCAGCTAATTTCTGCTCTTCTTGAGAAGGACCAATTTCCGTAGCTAAATCCGCAGTGGAAAGGGCAGTGGCATGTCCCTCAGTAAATAGAAAGGTACCAGTGAGGAAATTGGGAGATCAAATGGGGAAATAGATGGGGAAACCTTTTACTTGTAAGAGTAAGTTTGCAAGATGTGCAAGGGAAGCCTCGAACATAGCAGTGGGAGATTTCTGAGGCGAAGATGCAGATGTCCCGACCTCAGTACCAGAAGTAGGGACCTAGCTGTGCCTAGAAGGGTCACCAGGAGGAATAATTATCTCCGTCTCTGGAGCATCCAGCAGGGGACTCCCGGAATAGGTGCCTTCATCAATCACCTTATCCTCATCGTCAATCTAAATGACGCCTGCTTTTGCCTCCGCTTGTAACTCTTTCCAATACTCAGTGAGTTGGCGGCAGTTCCTAACCTGGGAGCTAATTCCCACTGGGTCTCAGGAGCTTCATCCTGAGTTCTCCACTTTCGGTTGCTGAAAACAGACTGAAGAATGTTAGACAAAGCGACTGCGGGGGATGACACTTTCTAGGCTGCAATTTTTCTGGTCGGGAGTCTTATGGATGGAATAAATAGGATGAAAAGGAATCTCGAGAAATCCAGGGTGAAACCTATATAAAAGGGAGAGTTAGGGTTAAGACTTACCATGGTATCTTTCCTTCCACCATTCGAAAGTAATACTCTCTCATGATCGGGTGATGTCGAGAGAGGCACGGAGAAGGATGACAACCCACTCATAAGTCCATTCGATCAGTTGTGGCTCAACTAGAACGGTTGTGAAAAAAATATGATGTTTGCATGAGAAAGGGTAGTTCTTTTAATAAAATAAAGCAAAATAAACAAGTTCGTGACTAAAAATACTCGCGAGAAAAGTTCCATTCTTGAGGAAACATGTCTGCAAAAGGTCAAGGAATTTGGTCAGTCTTTCTCAAAACAAACCGGGTAAGCCAACCTCGGTCAAAACCATCCTCGCATTAATGAGGTTCCGGATTCCACGGGAGTATACATAAATAATACACTCCGATAAACACGGGAGTAGTAGAGAAGGAAAAAATGGTCAATGGTGAATGAGATGTTGATATTATCTTCCAGCATCTAGGGATGGCAGGTGGGTACAATTTTGCAGATTTCGCACCGCACCCACCCTAGTTGAGGTGGGTATGGGTATAACTTTGGCAGGTAGTAGGCGGGTATGGGTAGGTGGTGGATTTGCAGTTATAGCCACCTCATACCCGCCTGCCCTGCCCCGCATCCAACCGCCCGCTTATACCCGCCAACTATAATTTTATTTGTACAACTTTATATTTATCTAAAGCCCAAATAATTTGGTACAGTATAGTAGTAGTAGATAATTCTCATGTATTGGCAGGTTGATAAAATGACAAATGAATTGATTACAAAATATGGCTGGCGGGTACAGGTAGGTATGCAGATATTGGCGGGTGGCGGATATCCACTTGGGTGGTGGAGCGGGTGTGGATTTAGGAATATACCTGCCTAGGCGGATATGGATGTTGAAAATGTACCCGCCACCTGTCCTGCCCAATTGCCATCCCTGCCAGCATCTGTATGCAATAAACTAATCTTCAAATTTATGGAGCAATTTTCCCTAAGCAGACTCCGTATCATCGACAAATGTCTTTGATAATTTGGGGGATATGAAGCTTGACCCCAATAGTAAAAGGGTATGTGTAGGTCATAGAAAATCTTTCAATATGGTGATGAACTCGATCAACTAGGTCGATTGTTCTAATGACTGTATTAGAAGAGAAGTTACAATTATTCACCACATCGGGGATAATCTTGACAGTAATCAAAGATTCGATCTCTTCAACATTTTCGAGGTTGCTTTGAACACGAAGGGCTCTTGAGAAGTCAAAACCTGAAGGAAGAATTTCTGCAGCAGTAGAGTGTAAGTCAATCTTCTGAGTGGTAAGGGTAATGGGTTCTTACCTCGATGATGACTGGGAAGATCATCGTTGCTGTCTGGAGAACGAGAAGGAGAAGATTTAGTAGAAGACACTATGGAAGAAGGAAATTTTTTGAAAATTAAAGATTTGAGAAAGATTATAGTTGCCTTCTATGTAGGATTTGAACTTCTATTTATGGCAAAGAAGTATAACGTATGGACATGAAAAGACGTGTATCATCATTTCCAAACTTCACTTCGATCAATGCAAGTTGTTCAGTTGCAGCCGTTTAAGAAGTATTAAATGGATGTGACGTTTGACTAGTCTTGTAATCATTACGTTTCAAATTTTCCGTCGAATTGCGGAATACATTCGGTTCAAGGTTCAAATCCACTTCCGGATGTACAAGAGTTACACCCGAAAAGTGCGAGTACTATTTGTATGGGGTAAAATTCATGTAAGACAGATGTACGAATTATAGTGTGACACATGGAATACGATGCTGAGTCAAGTCCATGTCATTTTGATGCACTACCGGTTCGATATGAACGGAATCGGGAACATCATATGCATGGCTGGTATTGAGGACTCAGAAGGTCAGGGGAGCCGTTTGGATCGCAACGGACGACCGTTACTAAACCGGTCGCACGTCTTCCAATAGAGCATTAATAACATTTATTGAGACACTAATTGTTCAATTATTACAACATTCATTCTCCTGCTTTAATGAGAACATATTTCATGTGGTTTGTACCCATGTAGCTCATGTATAAATAGGACACATTGTTCCATTGTAAAGACATCAGATTCAAGATATTACAATACACTCATTCATATTCTCTTGATCTTTGTGTTTGCATACAAGTTGTCGTAACTTTACCTAAAAACTGTTACAAAGCTCAGGCTAATCATTACTTTTCTTTATATTATTATTGCTTAATTACAACATATTTTATTTTGAACTATTATCTAACGTGTCACTTGAGATCCACGTGTCATTGACCACACGTACAAATTCAACTGTACCGTTTTACAGATAAACAATACGTAAGTTAGTAATTTGTTAATTAATCAAGAAAACTTTATTTTCTTTTAATTTGTTACTAAAAGTTAGAGCCTTAGTGGTGGTGGTAGGAGATGTCAATTTCAAGCGGAAACGAAATTAGAGTCATTTACAAAGGCACTTAATGTATAAGAAGATTATCGTCTTATATCGAGTGTGACCAATGTTTTTTTTAAAGAATAATTATTTTACGAATTTTTAGCGAAATTTTAATTCATCATGTTAGTCCCAAGTCTAGACCAACCAAGAGTGTTAGTTAATCGACATTATTTTATCTACTGGGACTATACATTATATTAGTAGACATGTGGTTGGTTTGAACTTTGAAGTAGTCATGCAGAATTTGTTGCATATGCTACTAGGAGTCTAGCACCTTTTTTAGTACTAGGTTAATTGCAACTCTTCAACTAACTAATTTCTAATGTACACTTCCGTATAGCTTATTTTCTAGCAGTTAAATCCTTGCAATATGATTGAAGTGTACAAATAGCCGATTTGAGGACCACTATTTGATCCATAACCGAAATGTATAAAGTTTTGTAAGTTAACCGCTTCAAAATTAAGTTACGATTCACGGGTCTAGAAGCTGAAAATTTCAGATTTGAAATTTGACTTGACAGTTTCAAACTTCAGACAAAGATATCCATGGGCGTTAGTAACAACATAAACCAATGGACGATAACGAACCAATGTGCACTTTGAGACATTCATAAACACTGTGTGACGAAGAATATGTAGGTAAAAATGGTGTCAGAAAGGTTAAACAAGAAGAAAATTGAGTCGAGAGATGACTCTCGGTCTTTAAGACAAAATTGCCCCGTATGTATGCTTTTACGGTAATGGACAATAGCCTCCCAAGATAAAATAATAACAATCAACAATACAAAGCAAGTAATGTTGATTATGGCGAAGAAAATTAAATATAGAACATATTGTTGTGTGTCTGTTTCTGACGAAGAATTTTTTTGTGTGTTTCTGTTTCTGTATTTCGAACAGAACATAAGATTTTTTGTTTTTCGTGTGTTTAAAATTGAACAGTAATGTTCAATTTATAGGTGAAGAGGAGGGGTCGTTGCAACATTTCTGAAATCTTCTGAACCGTTGCAACGTTTCTGAAATTTTCAGGGACCAAAGTATAAATAAGAAATACTTCAGGGATCAAAAAGAAAATTCCGGAAGAAATCCCACAACCTGTGACCCGTGACCCAAGCTCACCTAGGTCCTCCCTCTTTTTATCACATGAGTTACTCAATCCATATAGTTAAATTTCCAACAATCCCCTCTTGAAAGAGAATTGGTGCACACAGGGTGCCAAAGTTCAACAATCTTTCAGCGGAAAGATATTGCATCAGAAAAGGTAGATTTCGGCTTTGAACATTCCTTAGTCGATTCCTATCGGATTTACTTATTGCGCGGTGAACGTGATGTATTGAATTGTCCGTGTTTAGTGTAAATCAAGACAATGATATCAACACAGTAACTCCCCTTATTTATTTCTTCTTATAATTTTATCCGTTGTGGCCATGGACAACTCTTGGATTCTTAAGTGCGTACTTTTGAAGTGGCCTGTCTTCGCACTTAAATAGGTGATCTCCTATAAGGTATCCTGCTATACCCCACTTGCAAATGTTAGAAATCATTAAAAGTTTCTAGAAACTTATCTTTTACCCATTATGCAGGTAACACTTAATGTCTATCGCAGGAACAACTTTGGAATTATATTTCTTTAAAGAATAATAATCCGAAGTGCTCTTACTTCTAGTGAAGCGCTAAAACTGAACCTCTACAGTTTAGTTGTCCCATTGAACCAAATTCTTGGGATCTTCAGTCAGTAAGGTTGGGTTACCACCATAAAGATTCTTATTGTTTATGTTTCAAGCCCATTCGCCTAGACATGCAGAATATTTGATCTTTGGGTAGACCTTTAGTTAATGGATCCGCTATATTATCCTTTGGTCTGACGTAATCAATGGAAATGACACCAGTGGTGATCAACTGTCTAACAGTCTTATGTCTCCGATGAATATGTCTAGACTTGTTGTTGTACATACTGTTCCGTGCCCTTCCTAAAGTCGATTTGCTGTCACATTGAATCATCACCGAACGTATGGGTTTATCCCAATAAGAGATATCCTTTAAGAAGTCGTGAAGCCATTCTGCTTCTTCTCCTGCTTTATCTAAAGTAATAAACTCCGATTCCATCGTGGATCGGGCGATACATGTTTGCTTAGAGGACTTCCAAGGCATAGCCCCACCACTAATTGTGAAAACATACCCACTGGTGAATTTGGTGTTTTTTATGTCCGATATCCAGTTTGCATCACTGTATCCTTCCAATACGAATGAATATCTTGAATAATGTAATTTGTAAGTCAGCGAATATTTCAGATATCGTAGTATCCGATTTAACGCCTTCCAGTGATCTTTTCCAGGATTACGAGTAAACCTAGCCAACTTATTGACTGGATAAGCGATATCGGGTCTAGTGCAGTTTGTAATGTACATTAAGCTACTAATGACCTGCGCATATCGCTCTTGGGATACTGGTGCACCACGATTCTTATCAATTCTATGATTCATATCCATTGGTGACTTCATATGGGGACTGTCAAATACATCAAACTTCCTCAAAACATGTTCAATGTAATGAGATTGAGATAAGACCAGCCCGTCAGATGTCTTAAAAAACTTTATTCCTAAGATTACATTTGCAATACCCATATCTTTCATGTTAAAACATTGTTTCAACATATTCTTGGTTTTCAGGATCAAGTTTAGACTACTTTCGGTGATAAACATGTCATCTACATAAAGACATATCATGACAAATGAGTCAGAGTTCCCTTTGATATAGATACATTTATCACATTCCCTTATAGAGAAACCTTTTGATAATAAAGTATTATAAAACTTTGCATGCCATTATTTCGGGGCTTGTTTGAGTCCGTACAAAGACTTAACAAGTCGACATACTTTCTTTTCTTGTCCTGGAACCACATACCCATTGGGTTGTTCTATGTATATTTTCTCTTCCAACTCTCCATTTAGGAAGACTGTCTTAACATCCATTTGATGTATCTCAAAGTCACGCAAAGCTGCAATGGCTATGAATACCCTTATGGACGTTAATCTAGACACATGGGAGTATGTGTCAAAGTAATCGAGACCTTCCTTTTGTCTGTAGCCTTTGACTACTAATCTGTCCTTATATTTGTCAATAGTTCCATTAGATTTGTACTTTTTTTTAGTATCCACTTACAACCCAAATTGCTTCCCGGTGAAAGATCAACCATTTTCCAAGTATGATTTTGCATGATGGAATCTATTTGGATTTCTATAGCTTCTTTTCAAAGCGATGCTTCTGGAGTTGACAATGCTTCCTTAATTGTCCTCGGTTCATTTTCAACCATATAGGTTAGAAAGTATGGACCAAAGGTTTTGTCCTTTTTGGTCCTTTTGCTCCGTCTTGGTTCAACCTCTGGAACCCCTAAGTTCTGTAGGTCTGGAACATTAAGTTCCGGATAGTCAGTTACTTCTGAGTCCTGTAGATCTGGAACGTCTAGTTCCAGATAATCAGAAACTCAAATTATTTCTTTTTCCTTTTTAGGAAAGATTTGTTCAAAGAATTCAGCATTTCTTGATTTCATGATCGTACCCTCGTGGATATCAGGTATCTCTGACTTATACACTAAGAAGCGATAAGCACTACTGTTATTTGCATATCCGATGAATATGCAATCTACAGTCTTAGGTCCAATTTTGACTTGTTTTGATTTGGGTACTTCGACCTTTGCCAAACAGCCCCACACTTTCAAATATTTGTAAGTGAGTTTCTTTCCTTTCCATGATTCATATGGAGTTTTATCCTTACGCTTATGCGGAACTCTATTGAGAATTATATTAGCGGTAAGACTCGCTTCGCCCCACATGTTTTGGGCTAAATCGAAATTGATAAGTAAAACATTCATCATTTCCTTTAACGTACGCTTTTTGCGCTCGGCAATACCGTTAGACTGAGGTGAGTAAGGAGCGGTCGTATGATAAACAATACCGAATTGAGCATAATATTTTTCAAACGGTGATACGTATTCTCCCCCTCTATCACTACGAATTGCCTTAATCCGTAGGTTTAGTTGATTTTTCAACTTCTGCTTTGTAACGTTTAAATGCTTCAAACGCTTCACCTTTACTTTTCAACAAGTACACATAACAATACCTTGTACTATCATCAATGAAAGTCACAAAGTACTTATTCCCCTTCTAGTTTGCACAAACTTTAAATCACATATGTCGATGTGAATAAGTTCTAGAGAGGCGGTGTTTCTTTTGACTGAATGGAAAGATGATTTGGTTAATTTTGCTTCTACGCATACTTCACATTTATGTTGAGGGTTTATGTCGAAGGATGTCAATAATTCTAACTTTACTAACTTTTGAATGAATTTGTAGTTAACGTGTCCTAATATATGATGCCATAAATTAGAGGACTAAAAAAGTAGGTAGAATGCTTTATTTCATTAGATGAACAGATTACAGACATATTATTCATTTTGAAGAGGCCGTCACATGCGAAGCCCCTTCCTACAAATATAACATTCTTAGTTATTACAAATTTGTTGGACTAAAAAACTAGTCTAAAGTCAGCCTTGACCAACAGTGGCCCTAAAACCAAGTTTTTGCGGATGTCAGAGACGTGCAACACTTCCTTCAGAGTAAGCTTTTTGCCTGAAGTCATTTTGAGGACAACCTTTTTAACCCCTTGCACTTCAGAGGTAGCGGCGTTGCCCATGAACAATTTTTTGCCCGAGATTGGGGTGTAAGAGGAGAATGCACTCTTGTCATAGCAGATATGATGGGTTGCACCCATGTCTATCCACCATTGCCTTGGATTCTCCACCAGATTATCCTCCATCACTACAGGCGATAAATCCACAATCATGTCGTCAAGGTTCGAAGGATCATCCTTGTCTTGCACAACGTTAGCCTTGACCTTGCCTTTGTTCTTGGCTTTTTCCTTTTGCTCTCGCTTCAGTTTGCGGCATTCTTTGATCATATGGCCAGGCTTTCCACAATGATGACAGTTTCCTTTGAACTTCTCCATCGTTTGGCTTTTGCCATCTCCCTGGTACTTGCGCTTTTTGTTGGTGCTTCCCTTTGAATCAATTAGATCCGCCTTTGCCTCCATTGACTGCTTTCCCTTAGATATAGCCTTTTTATTGTCCTCTTGTATTTGCAGTTTGACAATAAGATCTTCAAACCCCATTTTCTTTGTCTTTAGCTTGAGATAACTAATGAACTCGTTCCACGAGGGAGACAATTTCTCAATTAAAGACGCAATAAGAAATTGCTCATTTGGCTTCATTCCTTCTAAATCCAGATGATGAAGAACCATTTGAAACTCTTGGATTTGGGACATCACTGATTTACCATCCGCAATTTGAAATTCCAGAAACTTTCCAACGATGAATTTCTTAGTACCCGCATCCTGTGCGCTGTACTTTTTCTCGAGTTTTTCCCATAACTCCTTTACCGTCTTCACGGTGCAATACACATTATAGAGTGTATCTGACAGACCATTCAGAATGCAGTTTTTGCACATAAAATCAATATGATTCCAGGCATCCAGAGTTAACTTCAGGGCATTTGTGAACTGGATATCGTTGCTCACTTCAGCCGTTATGTTAGACTGAGTGTCTATTGCATCCCCACCAGAAGGAGGATATTATGTCAAAAAGCGTGACAGGTTCAACATAGTAAGATAGAACAATATCTTTTGTTGCCATCTCTTGAAATTTGTACCCAGAAACTTTTTTGGGGGTTCTCCTTGGAAACTGGTAGGAGCAGGGACAACAACATTCACTTGAGTAGCAGCAACAATAGAACCAGAAGAAAAATTTGAAACAGACATCTTTCGAACACTCATAAAATTGTCTTAAATTGTAGGTAAAAATGGTGTCAAAAAGGTTAAACAAGAAGAAAACTGAGTCGAAAGATGACTCTCTATCTTTAAGCTAAAATTACCCTTATGTATGCTTTTACGGTATTGGACAATAGTCTCCCAAGATAAAACAGTAACAATCAACAATACAAAGCAAGTAATGTTGATTTTGGCGAAGAAAATTAAATATAGAACAGATTGATGTGTTTCTGTTTCTGACGAAGAAATTTTTTGTATGTTTCTGTATTTCGAACAGAACATAAGAGTTTTTGGTTTTTCGTGTGTTTAAAATTGAACATTAATGTTCAATTTATAGGTGAAGAGGAGGGGCCGTTGCAATGTTTCTGAAATCTTCCGACCGTTGCAACATTTCTGAAATCTTCAGGGGCCAAAGTGTAAATAAGAAACACTTCAGGGATCAAAAAGAAAATCCGAAAGAAAGCCCACAATCCGTGACCCATGACCTGCGACCCAAGCTTACCTAGGTCCTCCCTCTTCTTAACACATGGGTTACCCCTTGGGGTTCCAAACCCTTACTAAAAAAATAGAGCTTATATATTGCTCAATCCTTCCATCTTCTAACTATGTGGGAGATTGTTTGTTTGGCCAAACAATCCATCTATTCATGTCTCAAACTTTGTGTACCAATATCTCTTTCATTTCTTAACGAAATTTGACGATACTTAGCACTAATATTATCTACTCATTTAGTAGATTAGGCATGTGCGAAGAAACGATGTTTCCGACATGCGGGGCCTCCGTGTTTAAATCACTAAAGACGAAAAAAACTCAATCCCACATAATTAAATTTCCAACATAATAGCATTACACAACGGTGGATAAACACAAAGAAACTTGTTATAGTCATAATAACGAGGAATTGACCGTGTTCTCGCGTATTATTTAAAGGATTTGAAGAGAAGAAGCTGAGAAGCAGATAAATTTCGTTTGAAGTTTGTCAACACTGCCCACAATTAAATATTTAAAGAAAACTAAATATAACTTAAATAACAAGGTAAAAATTGACTGCCACATGGAATTTTTACAGCAACAAGACCTTAGGATACACACTCCAAAAAAATCGAATTTGACGAAATTAGAAAAAAATCAGAGTATGTGTTAACTACTTAACCGTAACCAATGAGATTTTTGGTGAACAAAATGTTTAATTAACTTTCCTATCTGGAAGGCCACATGAAAGAATAACTTTATTACCACTGAAAGTAACATCCACCAGTTTATTTGAATACGAAAGGTAAATACAGGTAGAAGGAAGACACGCACCTTATTTAATTACTCATTTTCCATATGTAGGGATAATTTTATCAATTCTCTTACGGAAAGATATGAGATTAAAACTTAATGCTCTAATGTTTCGTGTAATCTAGTCTAATTAGGGATATTTAATGGGTGCTGTTAAGTCCAACAAATAATACTCGGGTACTGCTTAGTTGAACTATTAGGATCAAGCTATTTGGACCATCTATACATTCATTTTATGAACTGCTGACAGATAGTTGCGAGACAACACTCGCAGTAATTAAAAAAGAACGTGTACGTCAATTCTTGTTGAAAAAATAATTACATAGTATAAATAAAAATTTCAAATTTTTTCTAACGCTTAGTTTATGATTAAGTGATCATATAATTTAACATGATATTAAAGCATACAAAGATCGCTAGCGACTTTAATTAGTAGTTTGTAGAGTATAGACTACAACGTACACGGTACACTCTCATTTTTGCAATGATTTAAATGGCAAACGTTACGTTCTATTATGTTCTTCTTAAACTTCCAAGCATTGATTAACAAGTGACAACATTTAGGATATCTAATGTAATATCCAGGACATCTACGAAGATTAATGGTTTTACTCCAAGCAATACCGGTGATTCATATTGAACTTATTCTTTCTCCATTTAATTAACTTTATGTTCTTTTAATGCTTCTTTATTTATCATATCAAAATCATTGGAGTTCATATAGTCCAATGATGTCTAGACATTTATGTTCTCTCTTTATTGTGGCTGCTATGTGTTAATTGTTATATTCTCACCTTCTGTAGACTATAGTATCTTTAAAATGCAAGAATTCAATTCCAAAGTCCTAATTATGTTTTATTAGATCCTTTAGTGTTAGATTCCTACATAAGTAATGCATCTTCTCATCCCAACAAATTAAACACCTAATTTATCATGTTATACTATCTGCTCCCTGAAAATTCACCAAAGTTTCATAGTTTTTTCTCCTCAAGATAAAGTTTAATTTCAAATATTGGTTAAATCCAAAAATGCATGAACACGTATCCGCTAGGGAATGACACAGTAAATTTATCTACTTTAATTTCTTAAGTGTTTATATGTTATTGGACTTTAACATAATAAAATCAGATACTAAGTGATTTTCTAACGGACAAAGTGCATCTTTGAGGAACATAACAACCAATGGAATATGTTCCAGGAATGAAAAAGAAAACCTATACAAAAAATGTGAAAGGGAAAATAATGATAAAATAAAGAAAAATAGATTTTTGTCCTAGAAGAAGATTTTTCATCTGGAAGCTTTTAACATCATCAACACATAAATTTTGAAAGTTTAGGCAGATGCGATTAATCGTGTTTAGAGGAATAATCCTACAATATCTCTCTCCTAATTCTCTTTCATCCCATTAATTCTAAGAGTTTATGTTCTATGCACTGATAATGTAAAACAATTTACGCAATCAAGTCACGTTTACTAGGTAATTACAATAAGGGATTGTTTGGTAGTTGGTTTGGAGGTGATTCATGCACTTATTAAATCATGCATAAGTAATATCACATTTGATAGCTGGTTAAGATGTAAATTATTTATTTATAAAATTAATACAATGTTTGATTTGCAATTTAGAAACTTGCATAATTAATACATATATAAATTATGAGAGAATTTATGTGTTATTTTATGCAGAATAAAATGTGAAATAACTAATAATAAATAACTAACACATGAATAACTAAATTCTACCTAACTAATTTCTGCATAAAATAATACCTAAAATCCCTAGGTATGTTTTCATAAAAATTATGTGATAATATGAGAAAAACCATAAGTAACCTGCTGCCACATATTATAATTCACTCATAATGTAATATTTTCGCTCGGTTACTATATAACTTAATTCCCAATTCTAATGAGTGCATGTGGTTGCTTTGGCAGATGTCATCGTAATAATTCAAGTCTAGCTAGCTAGGCTCTATACAAGGAACAGAATGACATAAAAGATCAATTAATTAATTAATTAATATTTCTGTTAGAATTCTATGAACCACCTTATTTAAAATATTAATTGTTTGAAGAGATCCGATTTATTTATTTTGAGTTAGAACGATTACTTTTATTTTAAACATTTTTTACATAAGAGAATTCCAAGGAGATATAGATAAGTTTTACTACTTTTAAAGTTTAATTACTAACACAAGTCATTTTCTTGATTGTCTGCATCAGGTCATAATGTATAGAAAAAGCCATAAATTAAGCCAGCTGTCACCAATGTGGATCAATCTATATATAATGAGAAGTAAGTATCCAACAATTGGCAATTCTAGAGGCAAGTGTCATTGGAACTGAGCAGAAGAAAAACAGCTAATGAGGAATGTCTTAAATGCACATTACTTTTTATTTGCTCCAATAGTAATTTTTTTAAAGGTGGAATCTCCCACCCCAAGAGTTCTCACACCCCGGTCCGACAGGTGTGAAGGAGGTAAATCATGGTGACTCAATTGATTTCAAATGTTAGACCACTACCACGCTGCGCACAAGGGGCCCTCCTTTATTTCAAGAAGAAACCCCCACACTGCCGCTGACGGGATTCGATCCTTGATCTTTGCTCCAAATATCCCCCTTGAAACCAATTGAGCTGACCAAGTGGACTCACATTACTTTTTATTAATCATGATATTTTCTGGTTAAGATGCTCCTACCATTTCTTCTTCTATCTTAATTAATTCCCTGTTTCCCTTAATCTTTTCCTTTCATCAACTTTCAAGCCATGGAAAGTTTTGGTCCCCTACACGAAAAATTAAACTATTGAATACAAGACAAGGTGTAACTTAACACTTACATTAGTTAAGTAATATATATTTTGAACTTAATTATTACTCCCTTCGTCTCAAATTATTTATCGTTATTACTAGAAATAACTGTCTCAAATCATTTATCGTTTTTGAAGTTCTAGGCATAATTAATTAATTTTTCTCAATTTTACTCTTTGTCATTAATGAATGTGGCACATAAATAGAGTAAACATTTAAGGTCGAGAGATTATACCTTAGACATTAATAAGGGTAAAGTAAGCCAATTACCCCTCATAATTAATATTTCTTAAGGGGTGCATAAATAAAAAAAATAACAAATAATTTAAAACGGAGGGAGTAACTATTAAGGTTTACTTGCTAGTTTGGTGTAAACACGTTTGTGCAAACAATTATTTACCTGATGCATTTTTCCTCCAAATCACCCTCTTTCCTTTTAATTTTCAATACTACTTTCTGCCCTCCCCATAAAATTGCAAGAATTGTTGTTCGAGTAAATGTCGTGCTCGTTAAATTAATTATATCTGATGTACTTTTCGTCTGATGATTTGTGCTATGACATTGTTGCCAATTTACCTGTCAAAGACTCGCCCACCTTTACGTAAATACATAGGGTTAATGCAGTTGTGTTCCTCCACATACGTGTATAAGGAGAAAAGATTGTGAAATGGGTGGGGAGATGGAAGTTATTAGTTGTAGTTAGAAATTTTAATTAAAAATATTTAAAAACAAAAATATAAGAGTATCACAATTCACACCTAAGATCCAAACTTACTGTAAGATTGGAATAATTTTCCTTAGGGATTCCTTTCATTAATCACAATATATATAGTTGTACAGAGGTTGATTCATAATACAATAAGAATCCTAACTTACCTTAAATGGTTGATTCCTAATACAACAAGAATCCTAAGTTACCTTAAATATACATCTATCATAATTATAAATATACTGTGAATATTCAGAGAATATTCGCTAATACTCCCCCCTCAGTCGGAGCAGGAGGAAACCGAACGCTAAGGTTGGATCGGAAGTCGGTGAAGAGCTGTCGCGGTAGACCATTTGTGAAAATATCTGCATACTGATAGGCGGAAGGTACATGTAATATTTTGACCTGACCAAGGGCAACCTTCTCACGCACAAAGTGAATATTCGTCTCAATATGCTTGGTCCGCTGATGTTGGACCGGATTGTGAGACATATAGATGGCAGATATGTTGTCACAGTAGACTATAGACGCCTTACGCAGTGGACACTGGAGCTCCAAAAGAAGATTTCGGAGCCAACAGAGCTCAACAACGACATTAGCAAATCCGCGATACTCTGCTTTAGCACTCGAATGGGATAGCGTGGCCTGCCGCTTGGCGGACGATGAAATGAGATTATCCCCAAGAAATACACAATATCATGAGGTGGAGCGACGTGTGTCCGGGCATCCTGCCCAATCTGCATCCGTGTATGAGAGTAACTTGGTCGGAGTAGAGGGGTAGAGATGCAGTCCTAAGTCCAGTGTACCCTTAACGTATATGATAATACGTTTGAAGGACGCAAAATGAGACTCTCGAGGGCCGTGCATAAATAGACACACCTGCTGAACGACATATGCAATATCAGGCCTAGTGAATGTAAGATACTGAAGGGCACCTGTAAGACTCCGATATAGAGTGGGATCAGAAACTGGCGCACCCTCATTGGCACTGAGCTTGGATTTCGAGTCAACCGGAGTTGGTATAATTTTACAATTTGCCATCTTAACCCTGTACACTATCTCTTCCGCATATTTGCACTGACACAAAAACATAGTAGCTGCGGATCTGGTCACGGATATACCCAAGAAATAACTCAGCTTGCCCAAGTCGGTCATAGCAAATTCAGTTTTGAGTAGAGCAATGATTTCATTCTTCAAACCGTCAGAGGAGGCAGTAAGAACAATGTCATCCACATATAATAGTAAGTAAGCAGTGTTGCTACCTCGATGAAAAGTGAAGAGAGAGTTATCACACCTGCTACATACAAATCCGATCTGCATAAGATACCTGGCAAAACGATCATACCAAGCGCGGGGTGCCTGTTTCAAGCCATACAATGACTTTCTAAGATGACATACAAACTGCGGAACTGCCGGATGAACAAAGCCAGAGGGCTGATGCATGTACACAGTTTCTTTCAAATCCCCATGAAGAAATGCATTCTTAACATCAAGCTGATGAATCAGCCAATGCATGCCCATAGCAATACTGAGAACAGTCCGAATAGTAGCCGGTTTAACAACCAGACTGAATGTGTCACCACAATCAATACCCTCCTACTGATTAGTGCCATTGGCAACCAATCTTTCCTTATATCGTTCCAAGTCACCACTGTCTCTGAACTTGTGACGAAATAGCCACATACACCGGATAACATTCACATCATCCGGTCTAGGTACCAAATCCCAAGTGTTCATTATCACATTGGAAAGCTTTGATGGATTTTTCAAACTGTGTTTTAATGAATTTTTGAAATTCAAGGAACTTGGCAAAAACTTCAGATTTGAACTTCAGTGGGTAAATCCAGAGAAAGTGTGAAAAATCATCTAAGAATACTAGATAAAATTTGTGATCCAATGAACTAACAACCGGAGATGTCCACAAATCAGTATGAACAATATCAAATGGAGAAAAATTAACACTGTTGGATGACATAAATGGAAGACGAATATGTTTGTCAAGTGGACAAGAAAAACAGGGTTGGGCAAGTTTCCCATTATTACATTGAATATGCTTATTAGTTCTAAGAAAAGTAAAGACAGGGTCTCCTGGGTGTCCGAGTCTGTTATGCCAAGTTGACGGAGAGATGGATGCAAGGGAGATGGGTGACTGTGGTCTGACAGCGGAAGATTGAGTGAAGGGGTAGAGGTCTCCCACACTATTGCAGCGCGTAAGAATTTTTCCCGTATTGAGATCCTTCACAGAAAAACCAAAAAGGTCAAATTCAACAGACACAGAATTATTGCGAGTGAATTTTCTAATAGAGATTAAGTTTTTAATGATGTTAGGTGTGTAGAGGAGATGATTTAGGGAGAAAGGTGGGTGGAGATGTTTGGTATGTGTGTTACCGTAACCTTCAATTGGAATATGGTGACCATTGCCAACAGTAATAAATTGAGGACACTTTAATCGATGCGTTTGAGACAAATTACCTGACGACCGGGTGAGATGAGATGTGGCTCCGGTGTCCATGTATCAATTATTATCGGGTTGTTGAAGGTTCAGTGTGTTGAAGGCCTGACCCAAATCAGTGGGGGCCAGTCTGCTGGATTGCGGATGCGGAGTGGCCGACGACAGGTGGGCCTGCTGTGTGGACTGGTGGGCCTGCCTGTTGGCTGGGGCGTGGCCCAAAACACCTGGTGCCCATGCTTGCTGGAACTGGGCCCCTGCAGTTGGGTAAGGGCATGCAGGCGAGGCCCAGTTCCCTTGAATGGGCCACTGTTGTTGCTGTCCAGGCGACGGGAGATATGGAGCAGGGGTTGGGCCTGGCTGCTGATTTTGGTTGCCCCTGCCGTTACCCTTACCTTTATTGTTGTTACCGCGGCCTCTGCCGCCACGCCCTCCACCGTGGAATTGCTGCTGCTGGTGGTCTTGCGGTGGTGGTTGGGTGGTGTTGGTCGCCGGCGGTGTTATGCCATCAACGACTAATGCCTTGTGATTGTGCTCCTCTTGTTTAGCACGACGGGTCTCTTCTAACAAAAGTTGTGAACGTGCTTTGTTGAAACTTGGGAGGGGGTCGGCATGTTGGATCATCGTTGCAAGTGTATCATATTTACCTTTCGGTAAACCAGTAACTAGTTGAAGTACCATCTTGGTGTCCGAAACAGAAGTCCCTACGTTGGAAAGCTGGTCGGTTATGAGTTTTAGTTGTTTATAATATTCAGACATGTTAAAATTCTCGAGACGTGTATTGTTGAACTGCTCTTCCAAATACACGGCCCGAGTTTTTTTATTATCCTGAATTTTTTTCTAGCATTACCCAAAGTTCACGTGCCGTAGCACCTGTTTTCATGATAGTGCACAACAAGTCTTTAGATATGGTGCCGTAGATCCACTGTTTGACGATGGCGTCAAGGTGACGTCAAGTCGAGTCCGCAACGTCGGTTGGACGAGGAACAGAATCATCAATATGGTCGAGCACATTGTACGCACATGCATGAATATAGAACAGTTCTATCCACATGGAATATTGACAGTCTTCTTGGTCAAGAATTATAGGGATAAAATTCTTGATGTACAGAGGTTGATTACTAATACAATAAGAATCCTAACTTACCTTAAATGGTTGATTCCTAATACAATAAGAATCTTAAGTTACCTTAAATATACATCTATCATAATTACAAATATACTGTGAATATTCGGAGAATATTTACTAATACTTACCATCTAAAGTAAAGTAATTTTAAGTTATGTTTTTCATTACTACGAAAATGCATATCTTTCATATAAAGGGGGTTCAACTGATTATATGTAATATAAAAAAATAATTTTTACCCTATTTGTACATAATAATTTTCTGTGTAAAAGAGATCCAATTGAAATTGAACTGCCTTCGAATCGGATCATATATATATAGCTCCCTCCTTGAAGGCAATAGTGAATTATGTAGAGATGACCGTAGGCATGACCTATACACTACGTACATTCAACTTGTAACTATATATACGGAATTGAAAATTATTTTTACACTACGATATAAATAAGTGTAATTTCTTTAATAACTTAAATTTTATTTAGAATGAGCTAGTCATACATTTCAACGTGAGATTATAATGGATAAAAGCCTGGAAATAAGATGAATATCATATGCAATTTTCACTGCCATACATTATTAAAAAAAGAAAAATCACATACTTAACTCACAAATAAAAGAGAATCAGACTCACACGTGCAAAGACGGTAAGGGAGGAGGAAAGAGGTGTGGGTGAAAGGGTCCCCACCTTCCAACCCTAAAGTTAATAAATGCTCTTACAATATATAGAAACTCACACTAACCTATCTGCAATCTGCATGGTGCTAGTCTTGGCGTGACAATATTCAATTTGCATCACTTGGGTTGGGAGTTGGGACCACCCTTTACATCTACATATTTTTGTTCCTATTTGTATATCATTAATTTTTCTAGACCCTTTTCCTATCACCAATATTTATTAATTCTTCTTATCTTTATCACATATCCCACAAGAAAATAACTCTTAAAGAGATAATTCCCCTTTATTTTTCTTCCTCACACCCCTATTTATACCCCCACTTCGTTGAGAAAGTCATATAAACTTAGGTCTCTTCTTCTTCTTTTGTTTTCTTCTCTTCTTGTTATATTAGGGTTTTCTTGATTCTGTTGATATGTTTCTAGCGTACACCACTATCCGTTGAAGCTGCCAGCATGATCTAAACTTACCTATTAAATTGAGGGAAGATCAGATCATGTGGTAGCTTCACCCGTTAGTTGGTACTACGAATAATTAGTATTAATTCCTCATGAACCCTAATTTTCATCAATACTATTGTTCTTCTTACACTTTATGTATTTATGCAGATTCCTATGGAGGAAGAGAATTAAATTAAAGGGTAATGTTCTACTCTTGTTTCTTGGATTTGTTTAATATGAGTTTCATTTGAATTGGCTTTAATCGTTTTCGTCTTTGAAAAATTATATATACCTGCTAATCCGATGTCTATCCCGACTCGTATTATGTTAGAATGGTATACTTTCTATTGATTGTTGCCATTTTTTCGTAGTCTACCTGACAAATTTATTTTTGGTTCTAACTCGTTTGATTATTGATTCTTGTTTTTTTCTTTTTTTCAAATATTTTTTTGAGGGTTTTCATATTTTTGGAATTTAATGGAAGAGAATACTAATGGTGTTTTTGGTATTTTAATTTCTGAGTTTTACAATCTCATGATTTCTGATGACTTATCAATAAAACCAAGATTTTATCCGTACTGTTTTTTTCTGCAAATTTGTTGCCGCATGAAATGGCCAGATCTTGATAAGTTCACATCTATTTTATTTTCTGAGGCTGTCGTTTGTTTTCGCTACTATACTGATATTTTGACTTGACTCTATTCTTTTTTGTATCCTTTTTTTAACCTAGGGTTGCTTCGTTGCTTTATTCACCACTGTTAATTCTAAAGTATAGAAAATTATGATTTTTTTCTTCTTTTTGCTATCAGTAATCATTCACATATACATTTGAAGTGTTCTTCAAACATGTTAAAGTCAAGTCCATCATTAAGTTTTCCTCATGTGAGATGCTAAAATCAAGAAGAAAGGAAGGTTAAAATGACCTTTGCATAATGACTTATGATATTCATAATTTGAACAATTAAATCATGGTTTTTTTCTCAACTGTGAAATGAAATCATTTTATCTTACATTCTTTAAAATGTGGAAGAGATCTTTAATTATGATCAATTGGTTCGGTATAACACCACAAAAAAGCCATTTAATGATCATGTAATCCTCTTTACGGTTTATTGTTTCTTTATTTTAGGACGAAATGATGCTAAACAATTACAACGACTAAGTGCAATGGACAACTTAAAGTGGAAGGAAACGAAAGAAAAGAGGGGAAGAAATATATATTGAGTATTAATTTACTTAAAAATTATTAAAACACTGAATATGAATATTATTTTTCATCTAGAAAATATAAAAATAGTAATTATGAATTTTGAAACTCCAGAACAACGATTAATTGTGAGTTTTGCTCTTAGTTATTAGCTAATTGTATATGTTATTCTCCCTTTGACCAGAAAAAAACGGAGGAGGAAATTAGTGAGAAGGAACTGTATTTTCATTATTTATTTTTAAAAATTTGTGGCTCAGAAATATATACTTGTTTTTTCAAAGTTTTACTTCATAGTGTTTGTCTTATGTTCCTACATTGTGAGATCATATATGTATCGATAAAAAAACCAAAAAATGGAACGGCTGTTTCATTAACTCCCAGTGGATCTGAGTGAGTACAAAAATGAAACAACAGATTTGTCTTACGTAAAGATTCTATTGTCCTCTGCATTTATAATATATATCTTTCTGTTTTTTTTCCTTTTATTTTGTATCAACAAAAACGACTGCCCCACAATTTTATAACACCAACTCCTATATGAGATACAGACAAATACTCTAATATAATTATATTAACTGTTTTTCTTAATATCTATGTAAAATTTTAAAGAAAAATTATGTGGACAGAATTGTGTAACAAATTAAGACAAAACTAGTAGTATTAATTAACTATAGTCAAGAGAAACAGTTTTTTTTGCAACACGATTGCGGTGATGGATGCCTAGTTTGTTTTGGCATATTCACTTTGATTTTTTCCCCGTGGGAAAACCCAAACGTCTTATTATCTTCTTAATCTCTCTTTGATTTGAAGTTGAGAATCTTCATTCCCAACTTGGATACTAAATAATCATGTTGTTGATGACCCAATGCTTTGGTCAAAATATCTGCTTCTTGATTTCTGCTTTCCACATGATAGTTAGTTTTGATTAGCCCCTCTTACAATTTATCCCTTATGAAATGACGGTCTATTTCGATATGTTTAGTTCTCTCATGATATATAGGATTGACTGCTATTTATAAATGTTAAACAAAGCAATATACCCGTGATATACACCCAATATACAACAGTGTATATTACGGGCAATGTGCTGTGTATTTCGGCAATGGGCTTTCTAGCAGCCCAACACGGTAACAATAGCCAATAATAGACAATGTAAGAATATTGTATATTAGAAAAATATATGTGTAGTATAGTGTAATGTATTTGTTATCTAAATTAGGATTATACACTTACCATAATTGTAGAGTTAGAATTATGGTAGAATAAGATTTTAGGAATAGAATAGGAATAAGATTCTCCTATTTTGTAACTTGTATATATACCTTTACAATTAATGAAAATAATCAAGGGGATTATTTCTTTCATGGTATCAAGAGACTAGGTCTAACAAAATTTTCTCTCCCAAAATTTTGTGCAATTCGGCCGACCCCCCCGGGTTTTCTCTTCCAAAATTCGTCTTTCGCTCTCTCTTTTTTTGTTCTTTCAATATGTCTAAGAACAATTATCATCCTGCCCTCATGGTTTCCAACGTCAAGAACAATATCCCTATTGTGCTTGAGATGGAAAACGCCCAATATGCGACGTGGGCAGAGTTGTTTAAAATTCACGCTATCTCCCATCAAGTTATCCATCACATAATTCCTCCCGCCACACCTCTTCCCGCGGAGGATCCTCAGCTATGGATTACCCTTGATGCTACCGTTCTCCAGTGGATCTATTCCACTATTTCGATTGACCTTTTACAAACAATTATTGAGCCGGATACCACGGCTATGGCTACTTGGAATAGATTGCGTGACATATTCCAAGATTACCAACATTCACGTGCCGTCACACTTGAGCAGGAATTCTCCTTAGTTCGTATGGAAGAATTTCCAAACGTATCTGCCTATTGCAAGAAACTTAAGGAGTTGGCAGATCAACTCCGTAATGTGGGCGCACCTGTCACAAATAATCGTCTGGTTCTACAATTGGTTGCCGGCCTTTCGGAGGCTTATAATGGCGTTGGCACTCTCCTACGTCAAAGCAACCCTCTTTCCGCCTTTTATCAAGCCCGCTCTATGCTTACTTTGGAAGAAGCCGGTTTGGCTAAAAATGCGGCTACCAGAGCAAGCCCCGTCGTCATGATGGCGCCCTCCCCAAGTTCTTCGGGTTTTGTGGAGAATTCGGGAAAAAATCGTACTCATAGTGGCGACAAAAATAATCGTAAGAATAATAACAAAAATCGCTGGGGCAAACACGGCGGTTCCAATGGTCAGCAAGCAGGCAGTGGGCCCCGTCCAGTGAACAGTGGCCCACCACCTCTGGTCCCAGCAGTGGGACCCATAGCAGTGGGCCATGGGCCAGCAGCCCCTACCTTCCAGCGAATCCCACCAGCCAGTGGTCAAGCCACTTTAGGCCCGAAACCAGATGGCGACCCATCGACAATGGCCCAAAGAACGCCGGCCCAGCAGCCTACGACCCGGCTCGATCCGATCTGAAATACTTGGGCCCAGACCTCCGCAAGCCCATCACGCAGCAGGCCCCACTCAGACCGATATCGAGGCCGCGATGCACACATTTGGTTTGACTCAACCGGACCCAAATTGGTATATGGACACCGGTGCCACTACTCACATGACTTTCGATTCAGGTACTCTCTCATCTTATTCCAATTTGAGCAACCCTCGGGGTATAATTGTTGGTAATGGCAACTCTATTTCAATTCAGGGTTATGGTCAGAAAACGTTGTCTCCCTCCAATCCACCCCTTTTCTTGAAAAATACTTTACATGCCCCCAAATTTATTAAAAACTTAGTGTATGACAATAGAGTGTTTCGGGAATTCTGTGATAATAATGGAATCAATTTTTGCTTTTCGTGCCCTCATACATCTTCCCAAAATGGGAAAGCCGAACGCAAAATTCGTTCCATAAAAAACATTGTCCGCACTCTCTTACTTCATGCTTCCGTACCCCCATATTTTTGGTATCATGCTCTGCAAATGACAACATATCTCCTTAACATAATTCCGTCCAAAGGTCTGACATATTCTTCCCCCCTCCAAATTCTATATAATAAGAACCCTTCTTATTCTCATCTTCGAGTTTTTGGGTGCTTGTGTTATCCGTTATTCCCATCCACCACAACTAACAAACTTCAAGCTCGGCCTACTCCGTGTGTGTTTTTGGGTTATCCGTCTAATCATCGTGGTTATAAATGCTTTAATTTATCATCCAAGAAAATCATAATTAATCGCTGTCATTTTTGATGAAACTCAATTTCCGTTTACAAAAGCTCATTCTCCCAAGCCTAGGTCATATAATTTTTTGGATGACCAAATATCCCCGTATATTATTCGGCATTTTTCGGACATCTCCCGCACCCAAAACTCTCCAGCGGGCCCACTGCCTGCTGGCCCCATTGTACCGTCCCACGTTCAGCTTCCTGGATCGGCCCCAAAGCACTGGGCTACCCACCACTCGAATCGGTCCAGCTCGCCCAGACACTGTTTTGGGCCGAGCCCATCGCTGCTAGCTAGTCCATCCCGAGCCCAACAAATTTCCAAAATTCACTCAATTCTTCCTTGAGTCATAGACCGGTCACTCGTAGTCAGCGGGGTATTTTTATACCTAAAAGACATTTTAATTTACATTCTGATGTCTCTAATTCCCCCTTGCCTCGTAATCCCGTGTCCGCCTTAAATGACCCTAATTGGAAAATTGCTATGACTGATGAATATACTGCTCTTATAGATAATAAGACGTGGGAGTTAGTGCCCCATCCATATGGTATTAATGTTATCAGGTCTATGTGGATTTTTGCTCATAAGGAGAATTCAGATGGGTCATTTGCTCGACATAAGACGCGGCTTGTGGGTGATGGTAAGACTCAGCAGGTTGGGATAGATTGTGGTGAGACGTTTAGTCCGGTGGTCAAATCGGCTACCATTTGCACTGTGCTTAGCTTAGCTCTTTCAAAGATGTGGCCTATTCATCAGTTGGATGCCAAGAATGCTTTCCTACATGGTGATCTCAAAGAAACAGTCTATATGCATCATCCGTTGGGTTTCAGGGATCCCAACCGTCCTCATCATGTCTGTTTATTGAAGAAGTCCTTATATGGGTTTAAACAGTCTCCACGGGCCTGGTATACAAGGT
Organism: Anisodus acutangulus; assembly: GCA_029783415.1. NCBI lineage: Eukaryota > Viridiplantae > Streptophyta > Magnoliopsida > Solanales > Solanaceae > Anisodus > Anisodus acutangulus. The sequence continues at coordinate 8,055,366 of CM056500.1, forward strand.
TTGCTGACTTTGTTTCGTCTATTGGGTTCACTCACAGCAGGTCAGATAATTCTTTGTTCATCTACCGTCGTGGTTCGTCATTGGCCTACATTCTGTTGTATGTGGATGATATCATTTTGACTGCCTCTTCCGATGCATTACGCCAGTCTATCATGGCTATGCTCAGCTCTGAGTTTGCTATGAAAGACTTAGGGCCCTTGAGTTACTTTTTGGGGATTGCCGTCAAGCGTCACTCAGATGGTTTGTTTTTGTCTCAACGCAAGTATGCTGCTGAGATAAAATAGAGAGGGCTGGGATATCATCCTGTAAATCCACTTCCACTCCAGTTGATGCAAAACCCAAGCTTAGTGCCGCGGCAGGTGCACCATACGAGGACCCAATCCGCTATCGTAGTCTTGCAGGGGCCCTGCAATATCTTACTTTTACCAGACCGAATATTACGTATGCTGTTCAGCAGATGTATTTATTCATGCATGATCCCAGAGTTCAGCACATGAATGCAATCAAATGTATCATTCGGTATATTCAGGGTACACTGGACTATGGTTTACATTTGTATCCTTCATCGACATCCACACTTGTCTCATACACAGATGTTGATTGGGGTGGGTGTCCAGACACCAGACGGTCTACGTCTGGCTACTATATGTTCCTTGGCAACAACTTGATCTCCTGGTCTGCGAAGCGTTAGGTGGCTCTATCCCGCTCAAGTGACGAGGCAGAATATCGAGGGGTAGCTAATGTGGTCTCAAAATCCTGTTGGTTACGGAACTTGCTTTTAGAGCTTTATTGCCCTATTCAGAAGGCAACCTTAGTATATTGTGATAATGTTAGTGCCATATACCTATCAGGTAATCCGGTTCAACACCAACGCATTAAGCATATCGAAATGGACATTCACTTTATCCGTAAAAAGGTTGCTCGGGGGCAGGTACGCGTATGTCATATCCCGTCAAGATATCAAGTTGCAGACATCTTTACAAAGGGTCTTCCCTCGGTACTCTTTGAAGATTTTAGGGATAGTTTCAACGTTCGAAGACCGCCCGCTATGACTGCGGGTGTGTGTTAAACAAAACCATATACACGTGATATACACCCAATATACAATAGTGTATATCACGGGCAATGTGTTGTGTATTTCGGCAGTGGGTTTTCCAGCAGCCCAACACGGTAACAACAGCCAGTAATAGACAATGTAAGAATATCGTATATTAGAAAAATATATGTGTAGTATATTGTAATGTATTTGTTACCTAAATTAGGATTATACACTTACCATAATTGTAGAGTTAGAATTATGGTAGAATAAGATTTTAGGAATAAAACAGGAATATGATTCTCATATTTTGTAACTTGTATATATACCTTTACAATTAATGAAAATAATCAAGGGGATTATTTCTTTCAGTAAAGATGCTTTATTATCATGGTATAACTGCATGGGAAGTTCAATCTTCCCCCTCAGTTCTTTCATTAAACCTGCATGAAATTGTGTTTGACATTGCTCTGTATTCTGTCTCTGCGGAGCTCCTTAAAATTGTGGTTTGTTTCTTTAATTTCCAAGAGACTAATGAGTTCCAATCTTCACATAATAACATGTTACATGTCTTCTGGTCATTTGACATGAGGAAAAGTGTCACGACCCAAATTGGAGGGCCGCGACGGGCACCCGAACCTTACCTTTCGAGTACCACTAATCATATCATCAACATCCAATCATACCCAAACACGGACCACAAGGGCCGTCCCCCAATATTTTACTGACATATGAAAATAGTAAGCCGAAAAAGGACTAAGTGAAATCTTAATCAGAAAACCAATTTATATATATACATCCCCAGGCCGACGAGGCCATACATGACTACTACACATAGGACATCTGTCTACAAGCCTCTAAGAGTAGCAACATCAAAAGGTCAGAATAGGGCCCCGCCATACCCATATATACATAAAAAAAAATATATCGTACAATTATTAGACCGACACTCCGAAACAAGGGGAGTTCTCCAAAATTCGCTGAGTCAGCAACCTACTAACGTGGATCGTCGCCCTATCTACGTGAATTTGCGGGCATGAAACGCAGCGTCCCCCGACAAAAGGGACGTCGGTACAACTGATGTACCGAGTATGTAGACATAAGAAATATCATCATAGAGATACATAATAATCTGAGACAGAAACAGTCGACGAAAATAGCTAATAAAAACAGTCGACAACAGCAATAACCAATAGAAACAGCTGACCAACAGTAGATGCCTCTGAGGGCCCTAATACAAATGCCTAAATGTTATGCACAATGCAAATGCGGTATACATATAAATATTGGCCTCACAAGGGCATCTTCCTTTCCATAACAGCCTCTGGGGAATCATTTCATATTGGCCACACAAGGGCATTAATATTGGCCACACAAGGGCATCATCATTTTTAGTGATAATTTGTACCAGCTGCAGGTGGTGTTGCGTATATAACGCCATTCCCTTTTTCCCATCCCCTACATACATATATTGATACCATATAGTAGTGTTTATAACACATGTGAGTCCAGGGTAATACATGAATATAATGCAAATGAAAAATGCATAAATGACAATGAAACATTCTGAACTTATCGGATGACATAATATCATTGTACCTCCGGCTAACATTGGGAATATCAACATCTTTCCCAGATACCTCAATAAGGATTTAGGAACATATTTAGGCATGCTTTCAACATAGGAATCAATAACATGCACATTTTTAACTACTAAGAGTAGAATAATTTATGAAACAATATTACGGTTACATTTCGTTACATGGAACATGCCAAAAGAAGGAAATAATTTTCCTTAACATACCTTGATTGTCGACCCTCTACTCACTATGTCGAAATTAGCCTCTTCTGCACCTTAATCTTTGATATTTAGAATAATTCCCTTGTAATCTTACTTTAACTGAAAGAATGCTCCAATCCGTAACAAAGCAAACGTGACGAGCTACGCAATTACCACTGTATTAACGAAGAGGGCACCCCTGAATCTGTACATTCTCGTAAACTAAACATTTGATCCTAGACATTAATTTGTCGAATGGTCTATTTTGTTATGCACGTACTATTTTTTGTCCTATTTCAAATATATGGTCTACTAAAGAATTAGTCATATGTTAAGGACTAATAGTTGATCTCACAAGCTAACACTTAATAGATTACTCTAGCTTAGTCACTTAGGTGGCTCCTCTACATGCTGCACGTAATATCCCACCTAATATTGTCCCCCATTAAGATTATTAATCAATCCCATAATTAATCAGTTGCACACATAATTAATTTCTTGATCCCAATTCACTTAAATCTCCATGACTTATAAAACCTTCATATACTCAATGTCATAATTGTGCGATATACCACTAGATCATAACCTCTTTTGGACATAAAACTATTATTATTAATCCCAGTCGTCACACTCGTTAAATCCTAAATTGTTTCGGGATCGCATCCTTTTATATATTAAGCTCTTCATTTGCATTTCTAGATGCTTAACCAATCACCCGAAATTACGGGATGTTCCATCATTTTCCCCTTAGAAACATTCGTCCTCGAATGTTGGGGTGACATATATAATCCTTTTCCTGTAACCAGGGAATACAACTACTTTTTCATGAGCTATTCAATGTAATATATAACATTGCATCAGACCCCACATGGTCCTTAAGTATTAATTAGAATATTAGGATTTAAAACTCACCTCATGTTTCTCTTGGAACCTCGGCGTTGGTCTGAAATAAGTATGGATATTTGTGCATCATCTCCTCTTCCGCCTCCCTTTTCATTTCTTCTACATTCTTATTTCGTCAAAGAACTTTCACGGAGGCTACTTCTTTAGTCCTCAGCTTGCAGACTTGTCGATCTAGGATAGCAATATGAACCTCTTCATATGATAAGTCCTTTGTAATATTCACATCATCAATCAGTATAATTTGGGAAGGATCTCCAATAAATGCTCTCAACATAGAAACATGAAAAATCGGATGAACAAACTCTAACTCCGAAGGCAAGTCCAATTCGTATGCTACTTTACTGATTCGTCGAATTATGCGATATGGCCCAATATACATTGGACTGAGATTTCACTTCTTTCTAAATCTCATTACACTTTTCATAGGCGAAATCTTCAAGAAGACCCAATCATCTACCTGAAACTCTAAGTCTCGCTGTCGAACATCTGAATACGACTTTTGACGACTTTGAGAGGTTAACAGTCGTTCTTGGATAAGATTCACCTTCTCTATGGCTTGGTGTACTAAGTCAGGCCCGAATAACTCTAATTCGCCTACCTCAAACCATCCGATAGGAGATCTACATCCCCGTTCATACAAAGCCTTGTATGAAGCTATTTTAATGCTAGCATGATAACTGTTATTGTACGCGAACTCAATAAGGGGTAAATGATCATCCCAATTCCCTTAAAGTCTAATACACAAGCTCATATCATGTCCTCGAGCGTTTGAATCGTACGCTCGGCCTGCCTGTCTGACTGAGGATGGAAAGTTGTGCTAAGATTAACTTGGGTGCTTAAACCTTTTTGAAATGATCTCCAGAAGTTAGCTGTAAACTGAGCACCTCGATCATATATAATAGAAATAGACACACCATGAAGGCGAACAATCACCTTAACGTATAACTTCGCGTAGTCCTCGGTTGTGTAGGTAGTTTTGACCGGCAGAAAATGAGCCAATTTGGTCAGTCTGTCAACAATTACCCAAATAAAATCAAACTTACGATAAGAGCGAGGTAAACCCGTAATGAAATCCATATTAATCATTTCCCATTTTCACATCGGAATCTCAATGTTATTAGTCAAACCACCAGGCTTTTGGTGCTCTATTTTTACTTGCTGACAATTAGGACATTGAGCTACAAATTTCGTCACGCCCTTTTTCATGTTGTAATGCCCTTGAGATCATGATACATCTTGGTAGATCCAAGATGAATGGAATATCATGAATAATGGACCTCCGTCATAATTCTATCTCGTAACCCCGCTACATTTGGAACACATAAACGACCCTGGTGCCTGAGAACCCCATGTTGGTCGATCTCAAAGGTTGTGGTCTTCTTCTATTGAATGTCTGCTCTGATTTTTCTCAAACTGGAGTCTTTCCACTGACGTTCCTTAACTTCTTATATGAGGGACAATTCTGAATCACAAAACCACCATCCTCTGAGTCCCTTAATCGGACTCCCAAACTAGCTAACTGATAGAGCTCTCTTACTAACTCCTTCTTTTCGACCTGTACCAGAGTCGAGTTGTTCATCGACTTACGACTGAGCGCATCTGCTACAACATTAGCTTTACCGGGATGGTATAAGATGTCTACATCATAATCCTTCAATAATTCAAGTCATCTCCATTGTCTCAAGTTCAACTCCTTCTGTTTAAATAAGTATTGCAGACTTTTATGATCCGTGAAAATGTCTAAATGAACACTATACAAATAATGTCGCCAAATCTTCAGCGCATAGACCACTACGGCTAACTCTAAATCGTGTGTCAGATAGTTCTTCTCATGTTTCCTCAATTGCCTTGAAGCATAGGCAATCACTTTATCATGTTGCATTAGTACGCATCCTAGACCTGTTCCCGAGGCATCACAATACACAACATAGCTTTCTGGACCCTCTGGAAGAGTAAGGACTAGAGCCGATGTTATTCTATCCTTTAACTCTTGGAAACTCCGCTCACAAGCATCGAACCACTGGAATTTTATAACCTTTTGTGTCAACTTTCTTAATGGTGCTGATATGATAGAAAACCATTCTATAAACCTCCTATAATAGCGGGCTAAGCCCAGAAAACTGCGAACCTCTGATGGAGTCGTGGGCCTCGACTAATTCTTCACTGCTTCAATCTTCTGAGTGTCAACTCTTATAATTTCGTCCGACACTATATGACCAACGAAAGCCACTAAATTCAACCAAAACTCACACTTGGAGAGCTTAGCATACAACTTATAATCCTGGAGCGTCTGTAGTACTATTCGCAAATGATCCACATGCTCTGCTTCCAAGTGAGAGTAAACCAAAATATCATCTATAAATACTATCACAAATACATCCAGGAATGGACAAAACACGCTGTTCGTTAGATCCATAAATGTTGCCGGTGCATTTGTGAGTCCAAATGACATTATTAAGAACTCGAAGTGCCCATACTTTGTCCTGAAAGCCATCTTCGGAATGTCCTTCTCCTTAACCCTTAGCTGATGGTACCCTGACCTTAGGTCGATCTTTGAGAACCATTTTGCACCCTGTAACTGGTCAAACAAATCATCAATTCTGGGAAGAGGATACTTATTCTTGATAGTGACTTTATTCAGCCGCCGATAGTTGATACACATTCGTAATGAGACATCTTTCTTTCATACAAACAATACCGGCGCACCCCAAGGGGATATGCTAGGCCTAATAAAGCCTTTCTCAAGCATATCCTTTAATTTCTCCTTTAATTCTTTCAATTCGACTGGAGCCATCCTATAAGGAGGAGTATATATCGGTTGAGTGTCTAGCAACACATCTATACCGAACTCAATTTCCCTTTCGGGAGAAAGGCCTGGAAGTTCATCTGGAAATACATTAAGAAACTCATTAACCTGGCATTGATTGAGAAGTAGGTGGTTCGTCATCGACATTTCTATCCCGAACTAGATGATATATACAACCTTTGGAGATTATCTTTGTTGACACCCAATTTTGTCCCATCTTTTATGATTTTATTCGTAATTTTTAATATTTTTGACACTTTTAAAATAATTTTAAAATATAGGCATATATGTGTGTATCTTCATATTATTATTATTATTCGCATATTTTATATCATTTGCATTTTTATAAAAATCATAAGTTATCCGAAATGCTATATTATTTTATTCTCGCAAAATTGCATCGCATTTCCCTTATATTAAGCATTAAGCATTTCGCAAAAATTATATTTTATTATTATCACGTCGTTATGTTATTTTAAATAATTCACATCTTTTACAAAAATAATATATATATATAAATAGGTTTTAATATTAAACCCCTCTTTTATATTTTTAAATCCATAACATTTTTATTTCCTAACCCAATACAATTTCTACCCAACCTAAATTAAAACCCATTTTCGTCCAAACCCAAACTCCCCAATTAAATTCCTTTATACCCACTTTCAAAACCAAGCCCAACAACCATTCCCCATCACCCAAAACAATTAAACCCAAAACCCAATTCCCACAACCCAAAACTCCAAGCCCAACAATTTAATTCCCCAGTGCCCAACCCGTCGCCTCTAACCCGACTCACCCGACCCGTCGGCCCAAGCCCAAAACCCCTTCCCTTTAATTCCCCAAACCAACAAACCCTAAAACAAAAAAATCAAAACCCCCAAATCAAAAACCCAAGCCGACGCCATGCCCGACCTGGTCACCTCGCCTCGCTACCACCCACTCCTCGCTACCAACCCCGACACCCCCACACCCTCCCGCTACTTCGTCCAACCCATACCCCTAAAATCCGCTTCCAAATTCAGATTTTTTGCCTTTAATTCAAAATTCAAACTCGATTCTTGGGGGGGAATCCACCTATAAATACCCCATGATTGTTCTTCATTTTGGGGAGGATTTTTCGGAGAAGAAAAAAGAGATTTTGGAAGGATTTTCGGAATATACATAAAATACTTTGTTGTGTTCTTGAGTTTAAAACATTTTGGCTTCTTTGTTGTTCAAGAATCAAGTCCGAAAAGGTTTGTCATCCCCTTTGATTCTCTCGATTTTTCATCGATTTGGGGTCCGTCGACTGGTTCGGTAACATTTTCGTAATTCTTGCATTTCATATTTATGTATGTTGGTTATCCGACTTTGGTGTTAAGATTTGATTTGGATCAACGATTTGGTCAGATTCTTGACCGGTCAGGTCGACCGATTTGAATTTCCAAATTTCTTGCATTATTCTTTGTTGTTATCATTGGTTATCTGAAATTGTTGAATTTATTTGATTCCGTTGAAACATCGATTCGGTCAGTCAGCGATCCGGTCGGGTCGACGATTCGTAACATTTTCGTAATTCTTGCATTACATATTCTTGTTATTGGTTGTCCAATTTGGTGTTAAAATCGATTTGGGTTTGGATCATTTGATTTCGGATTCGGATCATCGATTCGGTCGTCATCGACCGGATCGGGTCGATCCGATTTGGATATTTTCGAATTCTTGCATTTCATATTTTTGTATGTTGGTTATCCGAATTGATAGAATTATTTGATGACGGGTTGAATCTCCTATTCGGTCAGATTCTTGACCGGTCAGTCGACCTGTTTGAATTTCCAAATCTCTTGCATTATTCTTTGTGGTTATTATTGGTTATCCGAAAAATTGAAAGAGTCCGATTCGGGTTGGCATCGATTCGGGTCAGTCATCGACCGGATCGGGTCGACCGATTTTTGGTGTATTTCAGTTATGGCATTTTTCATACTGTTTGCCGATTATCTAAAAATCTGAATTTCGATTTTCATTCGTCATTGCTCATGATCCGGTCGGATTTTTCCATAAATACCTCTTAATCTGTTCCGCCCAACATTTCAGAATTTGGTTCGGATAATTTAATTGCTCACTGCTCGTTTCTTTGGCACTGTTTTATTGTTTTATTAATATCGCATCTAGGCCGATGAAATTGAAATCGAGGCCGTACTTTTCGGTTTCTGTTCCAGCATCAATTCTCTGTTTGATTTGCCTGTTTGATTTCTTTGTTTTGATAGTTTCTTGATTACATTTCGTGTTATTTTCTTGTTTCTAAATACCGCATTTAGGTGATGAAATTGAATTCAAGGTAGCGCTTTCGTTTCTCTGTTTTTCAGTTTACTGTTTTAAACATCCGTGCGACGGATATCACTGTTTTACTGTTTTGAACAAATACCGCGTCTGTTCGGGCGCTGTTTCGCTTCGCCATCGCTCGGATTGATTATTGTTTTTACTGTTTTTACGTTTATCTGCTTTTAAAATAAACACCGCACCTTTCGAGATATTGCTTTCTGTTTTGATCCATCGCTTCAAAGATTAAAATATCCGATTTCTTGTTTATCGCTTTTAAATTAAACACCGCGTCTTTTCGGAAATTGTTTTTCTGCTCTTCGCTTTTTCGCTCATCATCGCTATCGCCAAGCTGCTTCCGATTTAAAATTTTACTGATTTGAACACGATACTACACTTGCCGATGAAAAATATCCGTCGATTTTGAGGCCTACATAGTTGCAAAGACGGAAATATAACTTCTGGGCAAGGATGAAGACTTAAACCTTTTATCCGAGATCAACATGTTTAGTAGGCGAGGTGACTAAAATAACCAACAAGTTATATATTCGCAGCCACGACGTGATTATAGTGATCTTTTCTATTTCACCCGAGAGACCAACACGTTTAGTAGGCGAGGCAATCAAAAATAAACTACATTAGTCATATGTTTGCAGCCACGACGTGATTGGAATGTTCTTTTCAAAATTTAAGTCTGAGCCCTCCGCGATCAAAACACTCACTGTTTTGAATACGGATATGAAGTTATTTGTATTTATATGTTTCTAACCGTTTGTTCTTGACAGCTTGCAGGGATTAAAGCAAATAATGACAAATATTCCCCGGAGTTTATTTATTGTTATTTTTTTCTTTAATTCAGCTTTTATCTCGCTTTGTATTGTAATATTATTTATCGCACTTATGTAATTATTGAAATGCTTAGAATAGGCAAACTTAGGATTTATTCATAGGTTAGTTTAAGATTTGAAACCCGTCGCTAGCTTATTTATTTGTAGGCTCGCAAACTTAGAAATCCTTCGCTAGTTTATTTATTTTAGGCTCGTCACGCTTATTCAAGATTTTTAAAACAACTCTTGTCATCTTTATTTGCTTCAATTAATTGTACAAATAAGCTTATCTTTTTATTATTATTTTTTGCAACTTGTTGATTTTCGAAAGATTCGCTTCTTTGGCATTATAAAGAATTTATTGTCACAAATGCATGTTTTTCTAAAAAAACTCTACATGTATCTTTCTTTTATGTCATCCGAATACTTACTAGTATAAAATGCATCATATTTACTTGTATAAAATGCATCATATTTGCAAATATCTTTTTATTTATTATACTTGTAAAACATGTATTTTTCTAGTAATAATTAACCTGAGTTTTACCGGATAACCGCAAGTTAGCGGATCTTAAAGGATGCCTAACCCCTTCCCTTTAGGATAATAAAGAACCCTTACCTAGAATCTCGCTAGTTTCGCAGACCTTAGAATTGGAGTTTACATCATAAAGACTTAGTTTAATATTTAGGTGTCCTAATTCACCGTAAAAAATAATTAGGTGGCGACTCCTCAACCCCTTTTTACCCAGGAATCACCGGACACGTCCGCGCTCCGCTTTGACCCGAGCCGGGTCAAAATAGGGCGCTACAGCATGGCGACTCCGCTGGGGAGTTGCAGGTTCTTAACCATAGCAAAATTCAGGTTAATTATAATTATGCTTTACTTTCACTCTTTGTTTGATGAAATGCTTTGATTTATTTCCTTTGTAAAAATTTTTGCATGCATAACTGCTTTAATTTTCATATTTTTACTGCTTATCTTAAATTGGCATTTCGCTCATATTTCTTCCACTCTGGAAAATTGACACTATCACACACTACACGCGAAGTGTGTTTTGCGCACCCGCAAATTTCTTTCAATCTACCAAATTTTAGGAGAGTTGGCGTATGCGCGGAGTGACCGGACCATCTGGTGGCAGCATAGCCTTCTCACTCGAGTAGTCCGCTCGAGAACCTTGTGTCTAGTCAGCCAAATCTTAGAAAATTTAAGATAGAGCTATACAACCCTTTATTTTAAGTCATGCATGCATACACCTTAGGTGGGTCGATCCTTGGTATCGACTCCACAATTAAGAAATCCGCCAAAGATGTCTACGGGTCTCACAACCCAACGACCAATCATCATATTATGTGTAACGTGATAAGGATAGACTAATCCAAGACTAATCATGACATGCTGAAATTGGAAAATGTACATTCATTTTTGTCTCATTTCCGACAAAGCATTGCAGTTTAGCAGCTTGGATCAAATCTGTCGTAACCCCGCATATCTGGCGTTTAGGCCCACCTCCGGCATAAGGGAGGCTCCATGCATATTAGGATGCGCATTTAATTGTCTTACAATCATTTTGTTGTTTTCTCCTGCTTTTTCACTATGTGCATATTATTTAAAGCAATAATTACTCACCTTATACTAATTTGGTTTTCTTCATTTTTCAGGAGATTCATTTTGCCTTATTTATTTCCCCAAAAGTTGATTCGTGTTGACTAAAACTGGCAGAGCACCCCATCTGTTATTTCCCAATCATGCCTATCCAAATTGTATTAGTACTTAATGAAAAATGCGATTTAAATTGAGGCCTGAACCACATTTTATGCAGTTTAATGTATTTTGCCTCCACCTTTTGAAAGCTTAAAATGACAAATCTTCATTGCTTTTGCTATTTTAAAATCTGCTTTGTTTAATAATTTTCCTTTCTTTTTTCATCATGCAAACTAATTTGTCGGCAATATGTGACATGTAATGAAACAAACAAACAAAATCCAAACAATGAACAGGACTTCGAAGAGTATGAGGAAGACTCAAACCAGGAAGAATTGACAGAGGAATTGGAACATTTTGAGAATAAACCAAAGCCAAATTTAGAAGAAAGCGAGGCAATAAATTTGGGGATGCAGAAAATGTGAAAGAAACAAGAATCGTCCATCTGAACGCCCCACAAAGGAAAGAACTGACGGATCTTTTGAGGCAATATATCGACGTATTTGCTTGGTCTTATGACGAGATGCCAGGATTGAGCACGGATATTGTTTCGCATAGATTGCCTATCAATCCATCTTACCCTCCGGTGAAACAAAAACCAAGGAAAATCAAACCTGATTTGAGTTTAAGGGTCAAGGAAGAGGTGTCCAAGCAATTCGACGCAAAGGTCATTCGGGTCACAAGATACCCGACTTGGTTGGCCAACATTGTACCTGTGCCAAAGAAAGATGGAAAGATACGAGTGTGCGTGGATTATCGGGATCTCAACAAGGCCAGCCCGAAGGATGACTTCCCTCTTCCAAATATTCACATACTCATTGACAACTGTGCAAAGCATGAATTACAATCATTTGTTGATTGCTTTGCTGATTACCACCAAATCTTGATGGATGAGGAAGATCACGAGAAGACAGATTCACTACACCTTGGGGGGTATACTGTTATCGAGTAATGCCGTTCGGACTCAAGAATGCAGGTGCCACCTACATGAGGGCCATGACTACCATTTTTCATGATATGATCCACAAAGAAATAGAGGTCTACGTAGATGACGTTATAATCAAGTCGCGAAGGACTTCAGATCACTTGACAGATTTAGAGAAGTTTTTTGACCGACTGAGGCGGTATAACCTGAAGTTAAATCCCGAAAAGTGCGCATTTGGTGTCCCTGCTGGGAAGCTGTTGGGTTTCATTGTAAGTAGAAGGGGTATTGAATTGGACCCCTCGAAGGTAAAAGCTATTCAAGAATTGCCTCCTCCAAAGAGTCGAAAGGACGTAATGAGTTTCCTTGGTCGCCTCAACTACATCAGCAGGTTCATAGCACAATCAACAGTGATATGTGAGCCAATATTCAAGCTACTGAAGAAAGACGCTGCTACCAAGTGGACATCGGATTGCCAGCAAGCTTTCGATAGAATCAAAGAATACTTGTCTAACCCACTGCTTTGGTGCCTCCGTAACCGGAAGTATTCTTTGTTATATCTGTCTGTGTTAGAAAATGCATTTGGGTGCGTGCTGGGACAACATGACGAAACAGGAAAGAAGGAGCAGGCCATATACTACTTAAGCAAGAAGTTCACACCGTATGAAGCTCGATATACTTTGCTGGAACGCACTTGTTGTGCCTTAACGTGGATTGCACAAAAGTTTAGACATTATTTGTCTGCATATACCACTTATCTCATCTCAAGAATGGACCCGCTCAAATACATCTTTCAGAAGCCCATGCCCACTGGAAAGCTAGCAAAGTGGCAAATCTTGCTAAGTGAGTTCGATATCATATATGTCACCCAAAAGGCTATCAAAGGACAAGCACTAGCCGACCATCTTGCTGAAAACCCTGTGGATGAAGAATACATGCCTCTCCGGACTTATTTTCCGGACGAGGAGGTCTTGTTGTTGGAGAAGACATCTCGTAAGAGTACCGGGTTGGAGAATGTTCTTCGATGGAGCCGCAAACTTCAAAGGGGTTGGTATTGGAGCGCTTTGATTTGAATCAGTCAAGACTACCCAATTTCGGCAAAACTCCGATTTCCATGCACCAACAATATGGCGGAATATGAAGCTTGTGTACTCGGACTTAGAATGGCCGTTGATATGAACATTCAAGAACTGCTGGTTATAGGTGATTCGGACTTATTGATTCATCAGGTACAAGGCGAATGGGCGACCAAGAACGGGAAGATACTTCCTTACCTGCATTGCGTGAAATAATTATGCAAAAAATTCAGCAGGGTAGAATTCAAGCATATCCCACGAACTCAAAACGAGTTCGCTGATGCTCTGGCAACACTGTCCTCCATGATTCAACATCCAGATAAGAACTACATTGATCCCATCAAGGTGAGCTTATCGGATCAGCCGGCATATTGTTTCAATATAGATGAAGAGTCGGATGGAAAGCCTTGGTACCACGACGTTAAGAGATATCTCAAGATAGGTGAGTATCCAGGAGGCATAACCAGTATACAAAAGAGGACACTTAGGAGGTTAGCAAACCATTTCTTCCTAAACGGAGAAATCCTTTATCGGAGGACTCCAGATCTCGGTTTGTTAAGATGTGTTGATGCTCGAGAGGCAAGCAGTTTAGTTGAGGAGATACACGGAGGCACGTGCGGGCCTCATATGAATGGCTTCACTTTGGCAAAGAAGATTCTAAGAGCAGGATACTTTTGGATGACCATGGAAACAGATTGCATCCACTTCGTGCAAAGATGCCATCGATGTCAGATTCATGGCGATCTAATCAAGGTACCCCCTAACGAACTCAATGTGCCGAGCTCTCCGTGGCCCTTCGCAGCTTGGGGCATGGATGTCATTGGCCCTATTGAACCTGCCGCATCAAATGGACACAGATTTATTCTAGTGGCAATTGACTATTTCACAAAGTGGGTAGAAGCATCGTCCCACAAGTCAGTAACAAAGAAAGTGGTAGTTGATTTTGTCAGCAATAACATCATTTGTCGATTTGGAATCCCTGAGTGGATTATAACGCACAATGGGGCTAATCTCAACAAGATGTCGATGAATGAGATATCGAGAAGTTTAAGATCACTCACCGCAATTCCACTCGCATCGACCTCGGATGAACGGGCGGTCAGCAACAACAAAAACATCAAAAGAATACTACGAAAGATGATTGATAATTACAAGCACCGGCATGAGCATCCGCTTTTGCACTTTGGGATATCGCACTACTGATCGGGACTTCTCTTTGAGGCAACGCCGTATCTATTGGTCTATGGAGCGAAGGCGTGTTACCAGCGAAGTGGAAATACCATCTTTGAGAATTATCCAAGAAGTCGAAATTTGAGCGGCGAAATGGATACGTAATCGATGCGAACAATTGATGCCGATTGATGAAAAGCGATTGAACGCGATGCCACGGACAACTTTATCAAAACAGAATGGCCAAAGCTTTCAACAGAAAGTAAAACCAAGGACTTTCGAACCGGGCAATTGGTGCTAAAACGAATATTCCCGCACCAAAATGAAGCTAAAGGAAAATTCGCACCTAACTGGCAAGGGCCTTATATGGTTCACCGGGTGTTGACTGGGGGAGCATTAATTCTAGCTGAAATGGACGGTGAAGTATGGCCAAAAGCTATCAACGCGGATGCAGTGAAAAGATACTACATTTAGGATTTTTCTATGTAATGCATTTCTTATGTTGTAACAGTTGCGCTCCCTGGCGGGATACGCAAAGAACCCATGTCGGGTTCCGTTTCCTAGATTGCAAATTTCCCCAGAAACACATTTCTTTGTAATATGAACTACGTTATGACCTGATTCCCTCGGCGGGATACGTAGGCGGCCACATCGGCTTCGGTCCCATTTTAGAAAATCCTTACAATCCTCTTTTGCTTGTAATGAACTACGTCATGACCTGATTCCCTCATGGGGATACGTAGGCGGCCTAAATCGGCTTCGGTCCCACCATTAGGAAATATTTTCTCCTTTATCTCACAAAAGACAAAATGCACCAATCTGATCACCCTGATAGGGCAGGCAATCTACACCAGACTCGGTTGTCCATTCAAAAGATCGTCATTCTCATATATCAGACACTGGGGCATTTTTAAGGGATCACTGCCAGAGGACGCCGATAAACATGGAAAACCATCGGCAAACTAAGTCTTCAGCCAGAAGAATTTTGGATAAGACGTTTGCTTTGTTTCACCGCATGTCACTGCTCGACAGATATATATATATGTGCAGTAATTTTTATAAGCAAATTATTTTCAACAAACATTTTCATCAAAATTCGATATAATTTTTATGTTTCTATTTTTAAGATGCATTTCTACAAATTATTTTCGAATGTTTTCATTAACGGTGGCCAAGACCGGGAAGCGAGAGAGGGCTACGGTCCGAGTTAGCGAGGACATGCAAATACCAAGACCGAAGCTACAAAGTCAACGCGAATCAACTCCCTCCCAAAACTCATAAATTTATTTGAGTACGTGTTCTTCAGTCGAACAAAGCAGGAAGTCGCAACATTTATGAGCAGATTCGCAAGAGGCCTCCGTGATCGCAACTCACTACAAGAATCCCTTTCTGTTTGGAGATTGTACAAAGACGTCATGCTAAACTACATGTTCCCAACCGTGTGGTGTCCACGGAAAGAACGGTATTTCGACTTACAGGGTCGCATTCTCATCTACTCAACTTTTGCATTGCTTATGTCCACACATTAACTATCATGGCATGGCAATAGGGCCCCACTTTACATTACGTCACCACGACGACACAAATCAGCGCCCACCTTCTAATGCGGGTATGTTTTAAATCAGCGCCCACCTTCTAATGCGGGTATGTTTTAAATCAGCGCCCACCTTCTAACGCGGTATGTTTTAAATCAGCGCCCACCTTCTAACGCGGTATGTTTTAAATCAGCGCCCACCTTCTAACGCGGGTATGTTTTAAATCAGCGCCCACCTGCTAATGGCGGTATGTTTTAAATCAGGCGCCCACCTTCTAATGCGGGTATGTTTTAAATCAGGCGCCCACCTTCTAATGCGGGTATGTTTTAAATCAGGCGCCCACCTTCTAATGCGGGTATGTTTTAAATCAGGCGCCCACCTTCTAATGCGGGTATGTTTTCAGTCAGGCGCCCACCTCCTAATGCGGGTATTTAAATTTCAGTCAGGCGCCCACCTCCTAATGCGGGTATTTAAATTTCAGTCAGGCGCCCACCTCCTAATGCGGGTATTTAAATTTCAGTCAGGCGCCCACCTCATAATGCGGGTATTTTATTTTAAACCAGGCGCCCACCTCCTAATGCGGGTATTTTATTTTAAATCAGGCGCCCACCTTTTAATGCGGGTACTTTATTTTAAAGTGTAAACAGGCGCCCGCCAACGCCATCATCTGCACAACATTAAGCAACGACATCATTTCAACTTACAAAGTCATATTCTCACATACATATCTTATGCAACTGTTATACACTAACTTTTATCTTAGCTCGTCCACGTGAATTGAATCGGCGGGAGCTTTCAGCATAACATGGAACTATATCTCACGGCGAACCAAGGCAATTTGGTCAAACGACCTACTTCGAACGTCGATCCGCTCTTTCCCATTAATTTCTCGTGTCTGCGACCAGTGTCATCCTAAGTCGACACTGGGGCATTGTTTCTTGAATGTGCACCATCTTTTTGCAACTTCTATACCCCTCGGGATTCTATTTCTTACCATGCAGTCCCGAGGATCAGGGCAAAATTGGCTACTCAGTCAACTTTCTTTGGCCGAAAACTCTTTCATCGTCTCCGTCCAAAGAGGGGCATCTGTTGACACCCAATTTTGTCCCATCTTTTATGATTTTATTCGTAATTTTTAATATTTTTGACACTTTTAAAATAATTTTAAAATATAGGCATATATGTGTGTATCTTCATATTATTATTATTATTCGCATATTTTATATCATTTGCATTTTTATAAAAATCATAAGTTATCCGAAATGCTATATTATTTTATTCTCGCAAAATTGCATCGCATTTCCCTTTTATTAAGCATTAAGCATTTCGCAAAAATTATATTTTATTATTATCACGTCGTTATGTTATTTTAAATAATTCACATCTTTTACAAAAATAATATATATATATAAATAGGTTTTAATATTAAACCCCTCTTTTATATTTTTAAATCCATAACATTTTTATTTCCTAACCCAATACAATTTCTACCCAACCTAAATTAAAACCCATTTTCGTCCAAACCCAAACTCCCCAATTAAATTCCTTTATACCCAAACCCAAAACCGAAGCCCAACAACCATTCCCCATCACCCAAAACAATTAAACCCAAAACCCAATTCCCACAACTCAAAACTCCAAGCCCCACAATTTAATTCCCCAGCCCAACCCGTCGCCTCTAACCCGACTCACCCGAGGCCGACCAAGCCCAAAACCCCTTCCCTTTTAATTCCCCAAACCAACAAACCCTAAAACAAAAAAAAAATCTGAAAACCCCCCCAAATCAAAAACCCAAGCCGACGCCATGCCCGACCGGTCACCTCGCCCCCTGCTACCACCCACTCCCTGCCACCAACCCTGACACCCCCACACCCCTCCCGTCACTTCGTCCAACCCATACCCCTAAAATCCGCTTCCAAATTCAGATTTTTTGCCTTTAATTCAAAATTCAAACTCGATTCTTGGGGGGGAATCCACCTATAAATACCCCATGATTGTTCTTCATTTTGGGGAGGATTTTTCGGAGAAGAAAAAAGAGATTTTGGAAGGATTTTCGGAATATACATAAAATACTTTGTTGTGTTCTTGAGTTTAAAGCATTTTGGCTTCTTTGTTGTTCAAGAATCAAGTCCGAAAAGGTTTGTCATCCCCTTTGATTCTCTGATTTTTTTTCACTGATTTTGGTCAGTCGACTGACTCGGTCGACTTGCTCGTAACATTTTCGTAATTCTTGCATTTCATATTTATGTATGTTGGTTATCGACTTTGGTGTTAAGATTTGATTTGGATCAACGATTTCGGTCAGATTCTTGACCGGTCGACCCGATTTGAATTTCCAAATTTCTTGCATTATTCTTTGTTGTTATCATTGGTTATCTGAAATTGTTGAATTTATTTGATTAGGGTTGAAACACTTGATTCGGTCAGGTCAACGATCGGTCAGATCGACCGGTTAGATACTTTATTTAATTCTTGCATTACATATTCTTGTTATTGGTTGTCTGAATTTGGTGTTAAAATCTGATTTGGGTTTGGATCATTTGATTTCGGATTCGGATCACTGATTCGGGTCGGGTCACTGACCCGGATCGGGTCGATCCGATTTGGATATTTTCAGAATTCTTGCATTTCATATTTTTGTATGTTGGTTATCTGGAATTGATAGAATTATTTGATGACGGGTTGAATCTCCTATTCGGGTCGGGTTACTGACCCGGGTCGGGTCGACCCTGTTTGAATTTCCAAATCTCTTGCATTGTTGCTGTGGTTATTATTGGTTATCTGAAAAATTGAAAGAGTCTGATTCGGGTTGGCATCTGATTCGGGTCGGGTCACTGACCCGGATCGGGTCGACCCGATTTTTGGTGTATTTCCAGATTATGGCATTTTTCATACCTGTTTGCCAGTTATCTAAAAAATCTGAATTTCTGATTTTCATTCGTCATTGCTCATGATCCGGTCGGATTTTTCCATAAATACCTCTTAATCTGTTAGGTTCCAACATTTGAATTTGGTTCGGATAATTTAATTGCTCACCGCTCGTTTCTTTGCAATCGCTTTTATTGTTTTATTAATATCGCATCTAGGCCGATGAAATTGAAATCGAGGCCGCACTTTTCGGTTTCTGTTCCAGCATCAATTCTCTGTTTCAGTTTGCCCTGTTTCAGTTTTGCTGTTTTGATAGTTTACTGATTTCTGTTTCCGTGTTATTTTACTGTTTCTAAATACCGCATTTAGGCTGATGAAATTGAATTCAAGGCCGCGCTTTCGTTTCTCTGTTTTTCAGTTTACTGTTTTAAACATCCGTGCGACGGATATCACTGTTTTACTGTTTTGAACAAATACCGCGTCTGTTCGGGCGCTGTTTTCTGTTTCAGTTTACTGCTCGGATTCAGATTATTGTTTTTACTGTTTTTACGTTTTTACTGTTTTAAAATAAACACCGCACCTTTCAGATATTGCTTTCCTGTTTCAGATCGCTTCAAAGATTAAAATATCCGATTCTTGTTTCTTGTTTTAAATTAAACACCGTCTTTTTCGGAAATTGTTTTTACGCTCTGTTTTTACGCTCTTTATTCTTTCGCTTCTGCTTCTTTGTTTTGTTCGATTTAAAATTTTACTGATTTGAACACGATACTACACTTGCCGATGAAAAATATCCGTCGATTTTGAGGCCTACATAGTTGCAAAGACGGAAATATAACTTCTGGGCAAGGATGAAGACTTAAACCTTTTATCCGAGATCAACATGTTTAGTAGGCGAGGTGACTAAAATAACCAACAAGTTATATATTCGCAGCTACGACGTGATTATAGTGATCTTTTCTATTTCACCCGAGAGACCGACACGTTTAGTAGGCGAGGCAATCAAAATAAACCACATTAGTCATATGTTTGCGACCACGACGTGATTGGAATGTTCTTTTCAAAATTTAAGTTCGAGCCCTGCGCGATCAAAACACTCACTGTTTTGAATACGGATATGAAGTTATTTGTATTTATATGTTTCTAACCGTTTGTTCTTGACAGCTTGCAGGGATTAAAGCAAATAATGACAAATATTCCCCGGAGTTTATTT
Source organism: Anisodus acutangulus (assembly GCA_029783415.1). Classification (NCBI taxonomy): domain Eukaryota; kingdom Viridiplantae; phylum Streptophyta; class Magnoliopsida; order Solanales; family Solanaceae; genus Anisodus; species Anisodus acutangulus. The sequence continues at coordinate 8,075,502 of CM056500.1, forward strand.
ATTGTTATTTCTTTCTTTAATTCAGCTTTTATCTCGCTTTGTATTGTAATATTATTTATCGCACTTATGTAATTATTGAAATGCTTAGAATAGGCAAACTTAGGATTTATTCATAGGTTAGTTTAAGATTTGAAACCCGTCGCTAGCTTATTTATTTGTAGGCTCGCAAACTTAGAAATCCTTCGCTAGTTTATTTATTTTAGGCTCGTCACGCTTATTCAAGATTTTTAAAACAACTCTTGTCATCTTTATTTGCTTCAATTAATTGTACAAATAAGCTTATCTTTTTATTATTATTTTTTGCAACTTGTTGATTTTCGAAAGATTCGCTTCTTTGGCATTATAAAGAATTTATTGTCACAAATGCATGTTTTTCTAAAAAAACTCTACATGTATCTTTCTTTTATGTCATCCGAATACTTACTAGTATAAAATGCATCATATTTACTTGTATAAAATGCATCATATTTGCAAATATCTTTTTATTTATTATACTTGTAAAACATGTATTTTTCTAGTAATAATTAACCTGAGTTTTACCGGATAACCGCAAGTTAGCGGATCTTAAAGGATGCCTAACCCCTTCCCTTTAGGATAATAAAGAACCCTTACCTAGAATCTCGCTAGTTTCGCAGACCTTAAAATTGGAGTTTACACTGCAGCACTTAGTTTAATATTTAGGTGTCCTAATTCACCGTAAAAAATAATTAGGTGGCGACTCCTCAACCCCTTTTTACCCAGGAATCACCGGACACGTCCGCGCTCCGCTTTGACCCGAGCCGGGTCAAAATAGGGCGCTACAATCTTCCTTGTCTTAAGGTATGAAATAAACCTACCTTTTGGCATCGCCGTATTACCCTTCCATTTAAGGACTGGCTTTCCTGGAAACTGAAATCTAACAATCTTTGCTCGACAATCAACATTAGCGTATCATGATGCTAGCCAATCCATGCTCATGATAACATCAAAATCAACAATCTCTAGTTCTACTAAATTTGGTAAGGTCTGATGGCTACACACTAATACTGCACAATTTCGATAGACCTGTCTACCAACTACCGACTCACCAACTGGTGTAGATATCACAAATGGATCTCTTATCAACTTAGACCCCACACCAAATTTATAGGCAATAAAATGGGTGATATATGATAGATTAGAGCCTGGATCTAACAACGCATACACATTATGTGAAAAAACTGATAATATACATGTAATGACATCAGATGAGGACTCCTGATCCTGTCATCCCATCAATGCATAAGTGCGGTTCTGACCCCTACCTCTGCCCCGACCGGATAATGTATGTTGACTTTTCCCTGACGGATGTACTGAATATGATGAAGCTGTTGCAGATCCGACCGGTTGAGCCCTAACACCTTCGCCTCCTGTCGGATATTCTCACTTAATATGACCAGGTTCACCACAAGAATAACACACATTTGATCTTTGTTGGCACGACCCTGTATGGGTCTTACCACACTACTCGCACCAAGCCAATGGTGGCCTCATCTGAATAGAATCCCCTCTATAATAAGACCATGACGCTTGTGAACTATGACTTGGTCCTGATTAAACATACTGATCAACCATCGACCTCGAAAATGGTAATGATGCGTTAGCTGTTGGATAAGATGGGCGTCTATAAAGCAGTGGCATGAGTCTACCTCTGAACTCTCTTACGTCACCTATGGATTAAGCTCTCTTATGCTGGCCCCTATCATGTTCTCGATCTACCCGCTGTTGCCTCTTACGATCCTCCAAATTCTGTGCATAAGCCTAAATGTGAGCAATATCCATATTTGGATTCAGAGAAGCCGTAGTACACTCATTGACCAAGTGCGGCCCCAATCCAGTAACAAACCTATGTACCCGGTCACTCATCTCAGCTATAATCGTGGGAGCATATCTGGCCAATGAATTAAACTGCAAGCTATATTCTCGAACACTTATGTTGCCCTGCTCAAGACGTAGGAATCTGTCCTTCCTAGCCCGTCGAAGCTCGACCGACAGAAAATGCTATAAGAAGGCCTTTGAAAATTCTTTCCATCCTGCTGGTGGAGCACATGGTCCCCTAGAATGCTCCCATGTCTCATACCAGGTCACCGCAATATCTCGCAGTCTATAAGAAGCAAATTTTACCCATTCAGTATAGGTAGCATCCATTACCCACAAGATATGTTGTATGTAATCCAGAAAATTCTATGGATCCGCGTTCAAGTTTGATCCCGTGAGTACAGGAGGGTCTAGATTAATGAAATCCCGAGCTCTCGCGCTAGCAACTCTATCAGAAGGACTGAGAACCTGACATTGGGCCTGAGCGGCCACTAACTGAATCAATAACTGCACAACACTTCGCATATCAAGATCCACATCTGGAGTATCAAGTGGATGAACTGGGTGTACTGCATCTCCACTAATCTTCTCCGATGGTGGTGAACTTGGGGAATCATACGAAGGAGTCGCACCGTGGGTCTCACTCTAGTAATCATTAGCGGGTGGCAATCGGCTGGTACCTTCGCCTGCAGCCGTATCCTACACCATCACACTCTTGAACTTCTTCCTTGCTGTTGGCATTGCTGGAATCATAAACACGAGACGGAGTAGGAATGAAATACTTATAACTTAGCTCTACTGCACGATTTATGAGATGAAAGAATGGAAACCATCCCTAAATGTCAGATAGCCTCTTGCTTATAAGTGTGGTGCACAACACACCCATAAATAAGACTCTACTAGACACGACTTATAGACTCCATAGGACAGACATGCTCTAATACCAAGTTTGTCACGGCCCAAACCGAAGGGCCGCGACGGGCACCCGAACCTTACCTGCCGAGTACCACTAATCATATCATCAACATCCAATCATACCCAAACACGGGCCACAAGGGCCGTCTCCTAATATTTTACTGACATATGAAAATAATAAGCCGAAAAAAGACTATGTGAAATCTTAATCAGAAAACCAACTTATATATATATATATATCCCCAGGCCGACGAGGCCATACATGACTACTACACACAGGACATCTATCTACAAGCCTCTAAGAGTAGTAACATTAAAGGGTCGGAACATGGCCCGAATTGACCTCCAGAATTAATCACTCCCGCCGTTTCAAAAACTGATAGAATATGAAAATATCATTAGTCATAATTATGTATATTCTGTATATGGTAGATGTATATTTTAGTCATTACTTACCATAATTGTAGCATAGGATTATGCTTGTATTTTAGTATATTTACTACAATTTTGGAATGAAATAATCAAGGAAAATATTTCTTACATGGTATCAGATTCTAGGGAAAGATCCTAAACCCTAATACCTTCTCCTTTCTTTCACCGTCAACCGATCCCCCCCTCTCTTTGTACTGCCGACCCTCCCCTTCAAAATTCATTGTCGCTCACACAAGGTTATCCATCACATCATCCCACCAGAAAAAGGCAAGGAGAAGGTGTCGAAAACCGATGATGAAAGGGAATTATGATTAACACTTGATGCGACGGTTCTCCAGTGGATTTATGCCACAATTTCAAGTGATTTGCTACATACTATTCTTGAGCCCGACTCCACGGCTATGGATCCTTGGGAATGCTTACGTAACATATTCCAAGACAATAAGAATTCCTGAGCTGTCACACTTGAGCAACAATTCTCCACCACTGACATGACGGATTTTCCAAATACGTCTACATATTGTCAACAACTCAAGCTTCTGTCGGACCAACTCAAGAATGTCAAGGCGCCATTAACTAACAATCACTCGTGTTACAAATGGTTGTCGGACTCACCGACGCATATAGTGGAGTAGGTACGCTCATCTGCCAAAGCAACTTTCTACCGCCGTTTTACCAAGCTCATTCTATACTCATCCTAAAAGAAGCAGGTTTTGCTAAAAAAATGGCCACCGCATCGAATTCCGCCATGGTTGCCTCTCCATCCAATAATAATTATTCACAATTCAAAAATTTTCCATCAAACCGTGGCAAAAAGGGACGAAATAGCGGTAATGGGGAAAGAACTGTGGTGGTGGTAATCGGGCCGGGCCGGGTAGGGATCGGGCTGACCTGGCCCACTGGACAGCCCTACCCCCAAAGAAATAATATGCAGATGTATAAGACTTTGCAGCCATGAGAAGCATAAGACCTTTAGTGTAGGAGTCTTGACTTTCCAGATGTATCTCCAGACTCCAATGGCACTGTGCTATCTGCTAATCTGAGTTACAAGCTGAAAAATATGCATGCTACTTGACAGTGAAAACCCCATCCCTACATGACCTCCAGTATAGTTTATCCGTGAGACCATTGAATTCTTCCACTGCTCCTTCTAATACAAGTCACCTCCTGAAGGTGATAGAGTCCTCCCTTGCTGTCCCAATTTGTATCTAATCTTGCTTCAGGAAATGTTGCAATGTTGTAACGACCAGGGAACAAATTTTTAAGGTTCCATGTCCTAGCCAGTGGTCAGCCCAGAATAAAATGTCTTCCTTCCATTGCCCACCGGCAGCAAGTGAACCCCAACCCCAGTCTTAGAACACCACATAGAGGAAAACAGAGACATTACATACATAGGTAGTGCATCTACTACACTGTTGACCAATACTACTCTCCACCCAGATATAGGTACTTACTTTTCCAGCTTGCCAACCTCTTCCCACACCTTTCAACTACCCCATTCCATATTTACTGAGCTGTGTTTTCGGAATCCAAGGATAAATCCAAGTAGATAGGTGGTAAGTACGGCTGTCAAGGACGGAATGTTATCAACCTCCTTGACTGGGAAAAACATGCTCTTCCTCCAATGTACATGAAGCCCTCAGGCTGCCTCAAACATAATCAGGATTAACCTGATATATCTTAAACATAAGTTTGATACTTTTTGTAAATAACTTCTTGTTTATTCCGTGAAAACTGGCTACATTTTCCGCCCCAATTGCATGACTAACACAGAGAAATGAAATACTTTTGAAAACTTGTGGTCTAAAACAAGCTATATACAATCATCTCATTAAAGATAAAATGTGAAGTTTAAAGTTAAATTGTTTTGAGATATAGAAAAGTATAATTCTTTTGGGACAGACTAAAATGAATGACGGAAGTATAACTTGTATTTTCTTGGAATTTATGTGAAAGGTGAATATCGAGTTGGTGCTGAAATTGAATTAGATCATGTGTTTTTAACTAGGAGCGATGTTAAACCATGCATTGGGATTGTTGAAGTAGCAATTTCCCCCCACTAATACGCCCCGAACTCCAATCTTTATTCGTGAAAAGAGTTGGCATGCTCTAAGGATTGTAATGATATATCTATACATCATTCGTATAGAGTAATATGTCTTTACATAATTCGTAAGTTCCAAAGAACCACTTACCGGACAGACGCCAAAAAAAGAAAAACAAGAGAGAGAAGAGGATATAAGTTCCTCGAACATCTTTTATCCAGTTCAAAGCTACACTCTAAAAGATCCTTGTGTTTTCCCTATCAAATAGATGCTTATTTATGTAAACACAACAACTTGTTTCAGCATTTTCTTCTATTTCACTATTAGTGAAGACTAGCAAAAGCCCCAGGGGCACAAGCGAGTTGGTAAGTGACAAGGTGATTGGGGTACAACCACTCCGACGTCGCGGGTTCGAATCCGTGTGGTGACAGTCTTTGCTGAAATATTGCAAGGGTTGTTGCTGGGTTTGTGTCCCGTTGGTTATCTCCCTTGCAGGGCTGCCACTCGCGCATATCCCTCGATTTACATCCCACCTGGCCAAAGGGCCTCTGGTACATGTGGGGGTTTCGCCTTCGGGACTTTCCCCTTCACAAAGTGAAGACTAGCAAAAAAAAGTTATATATGTTGTTTCATTTGTTGTTTGCTGAGGTTAAATTTGGTATAATGGTTATATAATCTGTGAAAAATAAGACAAAAGTGGAAATTGAACCCACAGATTTATGTAGCTGATATAAAGTGTTCTCATGATCTAGAAGATATGAAGTCATTAATTTACATTGAATTCTTGCTGCCTTTTCTATTTGAAATAAAGGGTGTTGTAAATAGGAGCCTGGTAAAAGAAGAAAATGAACGTGCAACCTGAAGAGTAGTATTTTGGAGTCAAACTCCCTCCTGTGGCAGTTACATTTAAACACATTTCAATCCAAAAAGTGAATTAATGTGCATGTAAGATGCTATGGGGTTTTCAAATATGAAATGAAATTTCCTGCACAGGTGTGTTGTTGTAACTTTTCTTGAAACAAGTCGATTGCAGCATATATTGTACATTTGCATCGTAGTGCCCCTTGTTGAATAAGTCATTTATATGTGGCTGCGTCTACATGGGAATACCAGGTGATTTTCTCTCGTTTTATCTTTATTCTTTTTAAACTTTAATCGATGCTATTATTTTTGTTATCTATTTATGTAGTTTAGTTACTGCCTAGATTTCTGTGTGGTTTACATGAATCAATCCCTCTTTTAATATACATATTTTTTCTGCATATAGCTCAAGACACTATGTAATTTTATGTGCAAGCACCACAATTACATATTCCTCCTTTCTAGGTCATTCAGCATCTATGTGCACCACAATTACACATTCCTCCTTTCTATGTCAAGGATTGCGCTCATTGGCAAGGAAAAGTATGCCTTAGAGCCTTGATGACGACACTGAAGAACTCATAAAGCGAGACGAAGTGTTTAACATGTTTTGCTCTTCGCTTCAGGGCTTAAGCGTTCCTTTGACCACACTAGTGTAGGGTTTTTATATCTGTGGATTTTTAGATCCTTTTTTCCTATATCACATTAATGTATATACTATCCAATAAAAATGCATGTTAGGTGTATTTAATTCTGAGGCACTGCAATCTATGCAATAAGATGGTGAGTCTATGGGACTAGTCACCAGATTTGAACTGGATCTCTTTTCACAGCGTTTGCAAGAGCACTGCTTAAAAAGACATCAGACAGGGGCACATGGCCTAATTGTATTTGGACCTTCTATTAAATGCAAGGCACATTGCTTGGCTGTATGTATTTTGTTTCATGTGTTCCCTTAGTTCTTGAGGCATAAAATTGACTGTATTTTCTTTTAGTTAAGTAAGGTTTAGAATGCATAACTTGTGTATATCACAGAATCTGCTCCATGAAAACACATTCTATTGTGGTACAAGTTTTCAACTATCGAGTTTGTGATTATATCTGAATTATGCCCTAAAATATAAACCTTTTGACTCTGTCACAGTTCTCATCTGTCTATTTGTATGTATCTTAATAGGGTTTTGAGTTTGATGTATACCCAGGGTCGTGCATGTTTGCTCCCATCTACCCCCTTCTATCTACCCCCTTCTAGAATTTGAAGTTCTTCCTGAGTTTGTGGATAGGATCAAGGGATATGCTTCAATGGCAATCAAACAGTACTTTGGCGATGATGTATGATCTATACCTTGTTATTTGCCCATTTTCTGCTGTCCAGCTCTTCATAAGTATTGACAGTACAATGGCAAAAACGGTCTAACTTGTTGCTGAAATCCTGCAGTTGACTCGTGTCTTTTGGTTCCTCTTGTGTACAAAAACTTTGCTAAAATGAGAGCTAGTATTATTGGTTTTATTATCTGCCATTGACATCTTATTGGTAGTGTACACGGTATTTATTTTGATGTTTGTGACTTGTAATGGCCCTAAATATAATGGCTCCATGTTTATGACTATAATGTAGTGCTTTTTCTTTTTCGCTTCAAAAGACAACTATATTATTACTACTGCACTACAATTATCACTTATATGACTATCATACGACCTGTTAATTGCAACAAACAAACAATAACCAAAGTGCGTACATATATCCACCATCAAATATACACCGAGTACAATCCAAACATCACAAAACAAAATCCTAAACCGAGAAATTGACAAAGTGATCCTATATTCTTGGGACAGTTTTGGTCCTCTTTAACTTTATCAAAAGTAAGTGAGTACTCGTAGTTCTTCAGATATTAATAGATTTTGACCTTTAGATATTAGAAAAACTGTGCAAAAAAAAAATTCCACTAGAAACACCATGAAATTTTTGTCAAATCTTAGAAATTGTAACACCAAACTCCACCCAACATCAAAACTCACAAAAAATGGATAAAAGTAGAATAAACAATACCTTAAAAAGCTACCCCAGACACAAAAGTAGTAAGAACTTCAAAATTGCATCTCTGAAAATGAGTTCATATTTTTTCTTTTACAGAACTTGTTAAATCTAAGAATCAGAATTTATTAAATATTTGAAGAATATTAAAATTGCTCAAGTTTGGAAAACGTAAAAGATCGAAATTGTTCAAAATATATTTAAGGAACCATTTGAATCTAGTCCGAATATAAGAGGTTATTTTTGTCATTTTCTAAAAAATTAACCATAAAACATTGAGAAAATGACAAAAATGGTCCCGAGCATTGGTTCAAAATAGTCCCTTATGTATGCACTGAACAATTTTGATCATTTAAGTTTGTCAAAACTTAATACTTTTAGTCTTCGTTAAATATTTATGGAACTTTGTCTACTAAATTTGATGGGAACTATGAAAAAGAAATCACGGGAACTCACATTTAGAGGTACAATCCATCTTTGTTATATATTTCATACATCACACTAGAGACCCCTACGAGCGAGCAGAAAAGGGAGGAGAAAACTAAAGAGGCTTTGGTTGATATGATATCAAATGAGGTACTTCCTTCAAGACCATTCACGCGAAGCCAAGCCAAAGAACTTCAAGGGTTACAAACCATGTTCATGCATAAGGAGGTTTTGAAGACCATGGGAGAACAGCTTACAAGGGTCTACAACATATGATGATCGCGTGGAATGAAGATGGAGAAGGAAATCAGAGCTGTCAGAAGTACGACCCCTCAAATGATTCAACGGACCGTAAAATGATTGACGGACTGTAAAAGGCACCATCAAAATCAACAACCGGGATGGACCACTGGAATAATTTTACGACAGATGCTTAGCGGTTCGTCAAAATAGGTCATAGACAGATTGTTCCCATTCTGTGCTATCTTTGCAAAGCCACTTATGGGTTTAGTTTGTAATAGAAGCAAACACTATAAATAGTTGTCTTAGTCTCATTTTCATACTTAGCTTAGATTTTGATGAAAAACTCTTATGAGTGTAATAGTTAATTTAGACCTAGATTGATAGCTAGTTCATTCATGGCTTTAGTTGATAACTTTAGTTTGTAGTGTGTAATTTCATTGTTGGTACTACAAATCTTTGTCCTGGAATGTCATTTAGAGATTGCTCATTTGTGGATTTCAATTTGGTTGTCTTTGATTGAATTAAAAAAATATAGGCTCCTTTATAATTCAACTGGGAGAGTTTGTTATCAAGTCCAATTTTTTTCATAATTTTTTATCAAGCGGGTCTTGGTTCTTAGAGTATCGCTTTAGGGATGGTATCATTTGTAATAGCTAAACAATCAATACTTGAAGAATAAGAAACGAATTAACAAGTAAAAAGAGAAAATAACATATCCTTCATCATACCCATCTATATGCTCGAGTACAGATGATATAGGAAAAGGAAAGAAAGAACCACAACTCAGTCACGTGTAGTTGACTGGGCTGACATATATAATACCTCATGCCTTGGCGTTAGGATACGTCGTAGTAAATCCACATGAGTTTGAAGGGATTAAGGTCATTCATGAGGGTACAAAAGGTTTATGACAATATTATTGTAAGACCCTGTAAGTTTGACAACCGTGATACCGATATATATATATATATATATTAAAGTGAAACCTTTTTGGCATAAATATAATTTTTATATAGTTATGATTATTACTACTTCCAGATATGCTATAAATTCTACGCATGAAACAAGGAAGTTTATAAATGAGATTTTCTTTATTATGGAGATAGAAATTATTTTCTCATAATAAAAGAAAGTTATCTTTTTACCATTTTTGAGAATTTTAGTATAAAAATTTGTAATATTGAGATTAAATTGTAAAATTAAAATTTGATAAAATATATTTTCGTACGAGATCTTAATTTTATATTAGTGTACGTCATAATATTATAAGACATGTATAATTTATTAATATTTTGATGGAGATATTTATAAGTCTAGCATGTATTGAAATTATTAAATATTAGATACATTATCTAATTATTCCACTGCCACCTTATGTCTAGCCAAAAGCACTCATCAAGATATTTTTACTCTATTAGATTATAATTATTTTTTTCAATTACTAGGAGGTGTCATTAAGTTATTTATTAGAAAGATTCCGGAACTTAAATGATCCCAAAAAAGTTAAAAGTGACCAAAATACCTCATAAAAAAATAAGTTACACAAAGTACTATTTATGTAACTTTTTTGTGCGCAATATAAAAGTGAGTCAACATCCTCCGTTAACATTCATTATCCGAACTTAAAAAAAAAGTTACTTTCATTGCGCAACAAATTTGTGAGCAATATGCGACACTCAAAATTTTCATGTTTAAGAATAGGACTAAGGCATCAACTTAGGTATAAGTAATATAGATTTGACATGTCTATTTGAGTTGCATCATTGATACACTAAGTTTTTTAAAGTAAGATATCTAAATTGATATGGGAGAATTTTTTTTCCGTAAGCATAAGATAAAATAATATCCCCTTATATTAATTTAAGTGTCTTATTTTTCTTTTTAGAAAATAATTATAATCATTTTTTAAGACATTAAAATTATAAGACTTATCTTATGCCTACAAAAAATAATATCTCATTCGTATCAATTTAAGTGTCTTGCTTTTCTTTTTAGAAAATAATTATAATCATTTTATAAAGACAACCGAAAATAATTAGATTCAGAAAATAATTATAATTATAATCTTGGCATACTGCACATTGTTTCACAAAACAAGCAACATCTTTTTTCATGCTCTTCTAGCAGAACAATGCAGATAACCTCCTATAAGTTTTATCCACATTTTATCCACCCCAGAATTCCCTCCCTGAGGTAGAGTATGCCAAATGTGTAGTACTACTTTTTTCAAGTCAGTAACCAACGTGCCATGCCTCCTAAGTTATTAATGAATGAATGTATACCCTTTGACTGTGTTGTCAGGTTGATCCAACTGAGAGATCAGATTCTTGAGAATAGGGTCATCTTGCCAACTTTGCATTATATCTTGTAATAGACCATGTCTCACTGTAGACAGAGTGATAGCTAAAAACTCCACAGCAGGCATCCTAGACAAAGCAGTAGCAACTTTGTTCTCCTTGCCCCTCTTGTATTCAATCACAATGTTGAATTGCATCAACTTGGCCTCCCATTTCAATTGTGATCCAGTATGCAATTTATGTTCCAAAAAGTTCTGATAATGAAAGGAGCACATGTCAAATACTGACTCCACTTGGTCACAACCATCCCCAAGTTATGAGTTCTTTGTCATAAACTGATAGAGACTGGTGTTTAGAGCCAAACCCTTGCTCAGATAAGCAATTGGTCTACCCTTCTGCATAAGAACAACACCTAATCCAGTGTCACAAGCATCAGTCTCAACAATGAATGGAATCGAAAAATCAGGCATTGTTAAGACAGGTGCTGATTTGAGTGCTTGCTTGAGGTTATTAAAAGCTTGAGTGGCCTGATCATTCCTCATGAAATTGTCCTTTTTGAGTTGATCAGTAAGGACCTTGCTAATGATGCCATAACCCCTGATGAATCTCCTATAATATCCAGCAAAGCCTTAGAAACCCCTTAACTGCTTGAGGTTGCAAGGAATAGGGCAGTCCCTTACTGCTTGTATCTTCTTAGGATATGTTGCCACTCCCTTAGCTGAAATGAAATGACGTAGGTATTCAACCTTGTGTGTAGAAAACACACACTTGGCCCTTCTAGCAAACAACTGATGTTTTCTGAGAATATCAAAGGCAGTCTTAAGTATAGAACATGGTCTGCTTCTGTTTTGCTGTAAACCAGGATATCGTAAAAAAATACCAGAATGAACTTTCTCAATTGATGCTGAAAAATGAAATTCATCAAACCCTAGAAACTAGATGGTGCATTAGTCAATCCAAAGGGCATGACTAAATATTCGAAGTGGCCAGAGTGAGTCTTGAAAGCAGTTGTGTAGATGTCCCCAGCAGCCATCCTGATCTTAGATCAATCTTAGAATACACCACTGAGCCACCTAACTCATCGAGTAGTTCTTCAATGACAGGAATAGAAAATTTATCCTTGATAGTAATCTGGTTCAATGCTCTATAGTCAATTCACATTCTCCAACTACCATCCTTCTTACCTACCAGAACAACTGGTGAAGCAAAAGGGCTACAGCTGTGTTGGATCAACCCTTGATCAAGTAGTTCTTGCACCATTTTTTCTGTAACATATTTTTGGACTGGAGAGTACCTGGAAGGTCTACTATTTACTGCCTTTGCATCTGGTACCAAGGGAATTTGATGATCAAAGGTCTGGAAGGAGGAAGATCTTGAGGTTCACTAAAGACATCCTCATACTCTTCTAACACAACTTGAATGAGGTTAGATCCATGAGAATGGTCCACTGAGCTCTGCTCTTGATCATTTTCCACCAGTGCTCTAATCATAAACAGTTGGGCATGCCCCTCACTTGCCTTCTGGAAGGATTCAGCACTAATCAACTTAAAGTTGGGTGCTATACCTTGTAATGAAAGAAGTTTGCCCTGGTGTTCAAACTCCATAGTGAGCTTCCTAAAGTTGAACTTAATATCACCTAATTCATACAACCACAGGACCCCTAGAACCATGTCACAAGTACCCAATGGAAGTAGTAGGAAATCATCCTTGAATACAGTGCCCTGCATAGCCATGAAATCAAGTGAAAAAGTTAGGTATAGTGCACGCAGGCTAAGTCAAGAAAAGGACTTCAACTCCTTTGCACACCCTATTAACCTGCAATGCATTTCCATCAACCAAGCTCACACAAATAGGTCTGCACTGTTCCATTGACCATCCCATCCTGGACACTAAATATCAATCCAGAAAATTGTGGGTTGACCCACTGTCAATCAAGGTATTCAACTATCTTTTTTGGCAATAGCCAGTCACCCTTAAGGTCCTGTACCATTGAGGGCATGGATTGAGAGCTCACAAGTTTCTATGAGAGCATCCTCTCATGTACTGGCTCTTCTTCTGCCAACATCTCTTCCCCTTCCTCCTCATACTCTAGCAGAAACAATTGAGCCTTGTGTTTGCACACATGGCCAAGCTCATATTTCTTATAACATAAATAGCACAACCCTTTAGCTTTCTTCTCAGTTAATTCAGCAGGTGTCAACCTCCTTCTCCTTGTCCTGTCCTTAGGGGTCCTAAGGAGATGGTTGGTAGGAGAACTTCTGGTATCTTCATTGCTTTGTACTGCTTGGTGTATATTGACTCATGTAGTCTAACTAAATGATAAGCTTGAGGTAATGAGTGTGGGTTGTGAATTCTAACTGCATCTCCCAGTTCTAGTTTCAAGCCATTCAAAAATATGCTTATAGCATGATTGTGATCTAAATTCAGCCGGGTCATGGCCTTATCAAAAACTTCTTGAAACTCTGCAACTCCACCTGTTTGCCTCAGTTTCAACAATTCAGACATAGGATCATTGTATTCAGCTCCAAATCTGTCCACTAGGGGTGTTAAGTACTCATCCCATGTAGGAAAGGGAAGATATGCTCTACTATTAAGGTAGGCTTGATGCCATTGTAAAGCTATATTATCAAAATGAATGGCAGCAACTGTCACTTTCTGATGGGGTAAAACTTCATCTAGAGAGAAAAATTGCTTTACTCTATACCATCAATCTTGGAATCCCTTTCTATTGAACTTGGGAATTCTACTCTAGACAGTCTAGTGAGGGTTTGGTTGTTGGAAATAGGGAGTAATAGGTGGTATTGGGGGTAGAATTGACCAGTATTAGCTAGGTAGTGAGGTTGAGTATAGTGATGGTTATAGGCTTGGGAGTAAGACTGGTTGAAATTGGGTATATATGGAGAATAATTCTATTGAAAAGGGGCTGTATATGGGGGTAATTGGTGAGTGAAGTAAGGGTTTTAGGTGGGAGCTGAAAGTGGGTTGTAAGGTGCTTGGATTTGAGGAGTTTTCACTGGAATTGAGCTTGAATAACGTGGTACTGATGTGTTGAGGGGTTGAGAATTTATAATTGGAGCCGGGCTTGAGTAGAAGGGTGTTACTGGAATGAGGGATTGAAGGGAGTTCCTATTAGGATTCAGGGAAGCTGGGTTGGGCATTTGAGTATTAACTGAGTTGAAATTGAGCCTCGATGGTTGGGAATCTGTCTAAATTCTTGGCATATACGTAAAATGCTTAGGCGGCGAAGGTAGAGTAGTAGACCGTAGTATACCTGAGAGATTACCCGGACCATTTGTGGGTAAATACAGCTCTGGCGAAGCAATGATATATGATTCCTTCTACTTATCTCGGTCGGAGCTTACCTTAGCTCCAAGTGCATCCTTCAACTCGCAAAGAGAAGATTCGTGTATTGATTCGAGCTTATCCTGTCGACGTGCCATCCGATCCAATCGATTGAGTACTTCGTGTAATTCTTCAGTCATGGTGAAACCCCACAGAGCAAGGAGAGTGCTTTGATACCATGATACTTAAACAATCAATACTTGAAAAAGAAGAAAGGAATTAACAAGCAAAAAGAGAAAATAACATATCCTTCATCATACCCATCTATCTGCTCTAGTACACATGATATAGGAAAAGGAAAGAAAGGACCATAGCTCAGTCACGTGTAGTTGGCTGAGCTGGCATAACTAACTTATAGGGACTTATTAGCAATAACTGAAATTAACATAAGGACTAAAACATAAATAGGAAACTTTGCATCCAACTAACTGTGTACTGCTCCATAGCCTGAGAGTACAATCAACATAGTTCGTATCAATTTAGTATCAGAGCTTTAGGCTAAATGATTGTTCCTACAATTCTTAATCGTAGGTTCTTATTTTGAAAATAAAAAAAATCTGAAAATTTCAAAAAATTCAAAAAAATAATTTCACGTTTTAGTTTGATTTGAGTGTTTCTATTGGTAGATTTGGACTCATAGAGGTTGAATCTATCACATAAATGAAATTCAAGTAATTTGAGAAAGTTTTGGGTAGAAGCACCATTGGAGACCTTCAAGGTTGAAGAACAAAGCAAATGAGTTGTTGAAGATTAGGGTTCCATTTCCTTCAATTCCTATTGGTCTTTATTCTCCTTGTCAAGGGAGTTTAGATCTGAAATTTTGGAAAAATTGGAGTTGATTTGAACCTACATTGAAATTTGGGTGTTCTTCAATCTTCTTGGTGAAGAAGAAGGAAAAAGGAGGGTTTAATCCAAAAGTTTTCAAGTGCAAGAGTGGAAAAGTATTTTTGGACCCAAGAGAGGAAAATTCTAGGTTGAGTGGGCTCAATTACATCAGCAATTCAGAAATTTCCAGCCCAAGATACAAAAGGACGGATCTACTTCGAAATCGCTAAAGTAATTTGAAGCTGAAAAACAAAACGAACCATAAAATATTTTACTGCCCGTGAAAGTTGGTCGTGAAATTGGAGTCAAAATTCCAACTCTCTGAATCTATTTTACTGTCTATCGTAATGGAGCGTAAAATAATTCACGGACCGTCAAAGTGAGGTGTCAAATTTCCAATTTTCTAAATCTTTTCACAGCACTGACATAACAGACTGTCAAATATTTAACGGCCCGTGAAAGTGAGTGTCAAATCTTTTTCGGTCGTGTACGGACGGTAAAAGTTGACCTTGTTTTTGTTTAGTTGAAATTTGTGTCTTCTTTTCTTAGGCTTATTTTCTTTGAACTTATTAACGACTAGTAATTGATCTTACCTGTTGTTAACTATTTTTTGAAGTCCGCATTTTCTTCGTGCTAATTTCTTTCAAGATTTTCTCGTTTTGACATCGTTGAAAGTTCTTTGATCCTTACTGATTTCTTTGAGTCGTCCACTATTCATTAAACAAGAATCTATTCTTTCACAAAGTTAAGCAACCGGGTGACTTGATTGGACAAGTGGTTTGATACCAACTTTGGAAAAGGCACTAGGTTGAGTGGTAAAGCTTTGAGCGTAAACACGAGTAACGTGAGGAGTTTTGCTACTAACATTGTTTGTTGAGTTTTGTAGGTACCATGACGAATTTCTGAGGATAGTCTCATGATGGAGAGGATTCAATGGCTCTCTTTGTTAGGGAGTTGACAAGGATGAACACGGAGATGAGTGGAATAAGAGCGGATATGGAGAGTATGAATGCTAGGTTGGCGAATGTTGAAAATGCAAGTCGAGTGGGCAGTCCCCAATCGAATGGGGGGATGCAATTGTTGGAGATGAATCAAGCCGGATCTGATTTGAAGGTTAATGATGACGATGAAGTCCAAAAAGGGTATGATTCGGATGATTGGGTTACTTTGCCAAATAAGGATGTCTTTATCAAGTATTATCAACAGCTACGCGAGAGCGATGTATGCTTCCTTTTGCTTATTCCATTATTTTTATTTTTCATTAGTAAAAAGGGGATTGATAGATACTACACACGTAGATAACTAATTGAATATTCACTTAAGTTATCCAATTAGTTATCTACGTGTGTAATATCTATCAATCCCTTTTTTAGTATGGATAATTTTTCTGTATATGGCTCAAAACACTATCGAATTTTATGTGCAAACACTTAAATATCACGTTCCTCCTTTTTGGGTCATTCAGCATCTATGCTCTGGTTCAAGTCGAGCTAGAATTTTCACTAAGAACGTTTAAAGTATAAAAAAATAAACATGTGAATAAGTCAAAATATATAATTTTAATCTTGTATATGTGTAATTTTTCTACATTCGGATGAATACCTTTGCGAAACCCTAGCTTCGCCCATGGTTGGTACTTGGGATGGGACGGTAGACATTGTGGACTTTAGATTCAACTTTTTTCTTTATCTTATTTGTATGCACCTGATAATATATCCAATAAAAATGCATGTTAGGGGACTCTGTGAAGTATATATGATGGTTAATCATTTTATGGGACTAGTCTCCACCCAGTCGTCACATTTGAACTGGATTTCTTTTAACAATGTTTGGTAGATCACTGCTTGAAAAGGTATTAAGCAGGGCCTAATTGCATTTTGATCTCATGTTAAATGCAAGGCACGTTGCTTGGCTTGTATGTAATTTTGGTTTCACATGCTCCCTTAGTTGTTGAGGCACAAAATTGACTGCATTTATTAGTTAAACCTAAGAAGAAGAATAAGAATGGGATGTTTTATTTTGAATCTGGCAATCTCTTTCCCTTCTTTTTTTTTCCGAATCACGATCACCTCTTCTTCTTTTTTTCTCCTTTTTGTTGCTCCCATCTACCCCACAAAGGTAGGGGTAAGGTCTGCGTACATCCTCCCCTCCCCAGACCCCACTTGTGGGAATACACTCGGTATGTTGTTGTACATCAGTGTTTGTCCAGGTGAACGTGTACGCACCTTGACTATTTTTCTCCATGTGCCTTGTTTCTCTTGCATTTTACATGTAGATGACCCAAAATTTGATTTTTAGAGATGGATTTGAAGTGAATACACTGCTGTTGGATGTTCAAAGTTCCCTGTGATTTTCCTATTTTGTTGTACATGTTCGCCTTAAAACTCTAAACTCTTGTCTGCACAAACTTACGTATCTGCGTGCATAACTTGTATATATGATAGAAATCTGCTTTGTGTACACACATTCTATTGTGGTACAAGTTTTCAAGTATCAAATTGTGATTAAATTTTACTCTCTATTTAGATGCTGAATTATGTCCTAAAATATAAACCTTTTTACTCTGTTGCAATTCTCATCTGTTTATTTATATGTAATCTTAACAGGGTTTTGAGTTTGACGAATACCCTGGGTCGTGCATGTTTGCTCCCATCTACCCCATTCTACAAACAGTACTGACTATACTTTATTATTTGCAATGGCAATCAAACAGTACTTTGGCAATGATGTATGATCTATACTTTGTTATTTGCCCATTTTCTGCTGTTGTGCAACTCTTCATAAGTATTGACTTTTACCTATTATAACTGCAGGGAAAAGAACGCAAGGTTACGGAGCCTGTGAAGATAAATGCAGGTGGTGGTCGTGACTTTACATACTACATTACCTTTAACATTGATAATGAGGGGAATGAAGAAACTTTTCAAGCTAAGGTGGAAATCACGATTCAGAATACAATAAAGATTCCAATTTGGAAAGGTCTAAATTGTTGCTGAAATACCTGCGTTTGTTGCCTCTTTTGAGGGAAAAACTTTGCTTTCTTTTACTTTAAAGAGAGCTAGTGTTATTTGTTTTCTTATTTGTCATTGACATCTTATTAGCAATGCAGACATACTTCTTTTATGCTACAAGTATTTGTTCCCGGTATATGAATGAATTGGTAACAGTTTCACTTTGCAGACAGTTTCTGACTTCTTTGCTTGCAGGCAAAAATATACAAGGTATCTTTTGATTTAGTTTGTTTTGTACGTCTATATTTTTCGAGTATTACTTTTCTTATCCTAGAGCAGTAGTACGAAGATTGCTCGTCGATTTGGGGCATTATTTTTAGTGCTCCAATATTCTATCGCAAGGTCATATTGAATTGTCATTTCGAGTGATCAATCTGGAAAGAAAAAGTGGTAGGATCTAGTAGCTCAGTTGATTGACTACCTGAACTTTCACCTTGTTGGTAAGTGCTCGAATTCCCACGTTGTAATTTCCTCCTCATTTTCCTTCCCCTACCCCCTATGTAATAAAAAAAAGATTTTAAAAAAAAAAAAACTGGAAAGAAAAGGTGCTTTCTAAATTGAGTATATCCTGCAAATTAGAATAAGAAAACTGAAAGAGATCCAATTAGAAGACTCTTGAATTTTATTCAGAATGTTTTTGGATTGCCTGGTGTTCCACCAATTAGTAACTCGAGAATAGAAAGAAAAATATTACGTTTAGTTTGATAATGATTACCCGATTGAATCGGGAGGCAAACGCCTAAAAAAATTCGTTTGAATTTATGAGATCATAGGCCTCTAAAAGAGCATGGTGTTTGCGGCAGTGAGGTATCCAATTTTGAGATGTCAAGACTTGATTGTCTGTATATGGACAAGTGTTTTCATAACGATTATATTAGGACGTTGAAGTTGTTTCCGAATTCCAACTACTACTGTTGATTGAATTTTACTAGTAATAGTTTGTGACTTGTGACTAGTAAAGGATTAGAGGGAGACCAAATTTTGGTTCCTAAATTGTTTCTTTCTGATCATTATAAGATGGTTCATCATCATTTCCATGTATAAAGTATAGACATCGGTGGCACTAGTCCGAAAAGAAGTTTAAGTTATATACACCGTCAGTAAAAAAGATTGACAATTGTATGCATACTGTGCTCTTTCCATATATTCTTTGTTTAGCTATCATGATTAAATATTTAAATTGGTTTGATGCTACTGTAAACAGTTCAAGACGAACAAAAGCACTCCCGCTTTCCATTACTACTAACTTTTACATAACCACAAAGTTAAATAAGATCAAGGGTAACTTTACCTAAGTATTACATAACTTGTCTCTTTTATTTTTTCTAAATGTTTTATGTGATACCAATGTTTTCAGAGGTGTTTTTGGAGCGAGTTCTGAGGCGAGCCTCAGGGCAAGGCGTACCAAAAACGATTTGGGGCACAAATGTAAGGCTTAGATCCATAGGGCGTACACCTTAGAATTTGGGGCATAAGTCTCGTGCGCGAAAGCGTAAGCCCCGGGCGTAAAAGTGTATGCTCCGGACGTTAAATTTGATTTTTTTAAATTAAAAGTATTTTTGCTATAGATTATAATTTTTATTATTGGTGTAATGATATTTATACTTTATGTTATCATGTTGTAGTTATTTTTCTAAAATATATAAATAACACTGCCATAAATAAATTTTTTAAATGTTTATGTCTGAAATTGGTAGGATAGAGATTTCATAGCACTATGTTACTGAAGTAACTTTTTTCCATTTTATGTCGTTGCTATTACACTTTTCAACCTTCTCCTTCTTTGAAATATATAAACAAAAATCAGTGTAAATATTAGTTGAGGGTGGAAATAACTAACAGATGTGGATATTTAATGACGAAGTCGATGAAGATTTTATTTTAAAGATTATCTAGGCTATTACGGAGTATCATTTTTTGTGTTGTTACCTTTCTCATATAATATAATTTCTTTATATTATTGGTGATTTATTTTGAATTTATTTGCATAATTTTAATGAAAAATTTACTTTTGCTTATTTTTTTAGTATTAAAATTATAAAATTAAATATACATGAGACATATGCCCAGTAGATCCATGAGACTTACGCCCCCATGTCTTGGGCCTTGTGTCTCGCTACTTGCTGTGTATAACGTCTCGCCTCGCGACCCGCCTCTTAAAACATTGTGTGACACCTATGCAAATTCAAGTGACTTTCGTGACACTTTGATAAAATTGAATGACTATTGTTACAAAAAATACTAAAATAGTATACTGACTTTACTACAATAAAAATGAAACTTAGGTGATCATCCGTTAAATTAATCCCAATTAAATACTATATGGCCATGAAGCTAGTAATCCTGGCCAACATTCCCACAAAAACTGTAACGTTGAGTTAAAGCTTGAAGCTAAGTACCAAAAGGAGGTTTCTATGCACATATTTCACATTACCAAATGTTCACGTCTTTCATCGCCTACATAATAGGAGAGGCAGAGATGGGGAGTCAGAATTTCAACTTTACTCTAAAATAATATAATTAACTAATGAATATAACTAATCTCATTGACGGACAATGTAAAGATTTTTGGCACTATTAAGATACTTTTACATGTTATAACAAGTAATTTGCGTTATTTTCAAGATACAAAATTACTTTTTTATGAAGAGTTACATGTAGATGTTTCACTACTAGAAAATTATTAATTTTCCACTGAAAAATGTTTAATGACTATTCTTATTGAATGTCGGTGGGAAAAACTTAAATAGTAGTGTGAACACACAAAAAAATTAGAAAGTTTTTCAGTGTTTCAATGAGAATTTGTTTTCCACCACGTTTCCCAGTGAATTGGTTTGGTGGGAATAAGGTGAAAAAATCATGATTTATAGCATAATTTTTTCACTGAATATCGATAAAAAAAATCCTTTATTTCTAGTAGTATTTTTTTGGATGACCCGCATCATTGCCATCCCTAAAGACAATGCATGTGGATAACAAGCAACTCTACTTAATTTACTTATTGTAGGATGCCATATATATGTATACAAATATTAATTCAATCTCAAATCAATAATTATATGATGGGCGAAAACCTATACCAAGCTAAGGCAGAGCAAGTACAACAACTAGAGCACTAGTACCTAACCGGATTAATGGGCTAAAAGTTGTACTTGTTTTAGCTGATCATATGGGCCAAACTAGTGTGCTAGCTCGTACATAATCTAATCAACTTTCAGATGCTATGCTTCCTTTATCACCATGAAACATTGTGATGGACGTGTCTAACAATTATCTCTCTCATTTCTTCTTCTTGTTGTTGTTCATTTTTTATTTTATTATCGTTCTCCGGCATTCTATCGAATTAATTCAAATTTATGTTGCATAAGTCTAAAAAAATGTGTCCGCAAGTCAAACAACAAGTATTACTATCTGAGTCAAAACAACAACTATTACTATATCCAAATAAATCAGGGTCGACTATATGAAATATCACTATCTCATTTAAGTTAAATTTATATCATCATCGTATGCAAACTTCTAAGAAGAAAATGTTACGGAAACAGATTCACAACTCTATACCAAAATCGACAAATGTCGGAGATCTTATGCAATTTCAAGCCCAATCTTGCTTTTGTAGGAATGACATGAATATCCAGTGGACATATTGATTGAAAAAATTGTGTATAAATCATGGAGATGAGGGTGGCGTTTTGTAACTTTCAGTCACATTGGAACAGGTTAAAATGGACAAATATCCTAGCTGGGCTTAGAGTAGGATTCCCATTTCAATAATTGGCCTCTTAATTTAGCTTGGTACCTTTGATTGGAGTGGAATCTGTACGCTTTCCTTAGATGATGGACCATATCGTGTTTGGACATGAATTTTACTTAAAAAATATGAATTTTGTGGATGAAAAACATTACTATTTCACTTGTGACACTCTTCAAGTCGATTTTTTTAGTTTCAATTTTCTATTTCAAGTTGAAGTCAAAATAATGGACCAAGTAAATCAAACATTGGTCGGCAAATAATATTTCAAGTTGAAGATACAATGATGAAATAATATCAATGATTTGTTTAAAGAAAATATTCATGACGAAATCGTAAAAAAATGGATCTTGAGCCTAACTCAATCCCAAAAACTAGCTTGTATGGTGAAGATTGTCCAAGTCCATGCTCCCATTCCATATCCGATGTGGAACTCTTAACACTCCCCCGCACGCCTAGACCTTTTTAACTGGAGGGTTGATAGTATAATTGGGTCCCAACATCGGTGAACAAAGAATAGAAATGGGTCTGGCTTTGATACCATGTAAAGAAATTGATCTTTGGCATGACTCAACCACAAAAGCTAGCTTGTAGGGTGAGGATTGTCCAAGTCCATGTTCCTATTCCATATCCAATGTGAGACTCTTAATAGAAATACGGAAGCAAACAGAAAACTAAATACTACTTTTATTTTAAAAAGGAAATTCTTTAACTCAAAATTTCATTTGATTACCAAAAGATTCACAAATTATAATTGTTCAAAGCGGGCAATGCATATTTTTACGCTGACCACATTTTGCACATTTGTAAACCTTTCAATTCGTGAAATTAACAGGAAAAATAATATATGTCATTTTTAGTCTTAATTGTTAAACAAAGGTAATATACATGTGATATACACTGAATATACATTAGTATATATCACAGGTATACAAAACAGTGAGCAGTGGCAGCCCAGCAGAGGCGGCCCAAGTGGCCCAACTCGTCTGCACCATTCACTAGACTAGGGCAAAGAAACAAGAGGGACATAGTTGTATATTAAGGAAAGTATATTGTGTGTATATTGTAGTATATTTGTTACCTAGATTAGGATATACACTTATCATAATCGTATAGTTAGAATTATGGTAGAATAAGGTTTTAGGAATAGAATAGGAATAGGATTCTCCTATTTTGTAACTTGTATATATATCTATTCAATCAATGAAAATAATCAGGGGGATTATTTCTTTCATGATATCAAGAGACTAGGTCTAAACAAAAGTTTTTCTCTCAACTTTTGTCCTCCCTTTGGCCGAGACACCCCCCCCCCCCCTCGGGTTTCTCTTCCAAAATTCATCTTCCGCTCTCAAAAACACCTCTATTAAATTTTCCTTTCTTCTTTGTTCTTTCAATATGTCTAAGAACAATTATCACCCCGCCCTCACGGTTTCCAATATCAAGAGCAGTATCCCTATTATCCTTGAGATGGAAAACGTTCAATATGCGACGTAGGCGGAGTTGCTTAAAATTCACGCTATCTCTTATCAAGTTCTTCATCACATCATTCCTCCCGCTAGACCCCTTCCTGCGGAGGATCATGAGTTATGGATTACACTTGATGCTACCGTTCTCCGGTGGATCTACGCCACTATTTCGGTGGACCTTCTACAAACGATTATTGAGCCGGATACCACGGCTATGGCTGCATGGAATAGATTGTGTGACATATTCCAAGACAACCAACATTTCCGTGTAGTCACACTTGAGAAGGAATTCTCTCTCGTTCGAATGGACGAATTTTTGAACGTTTCTGCATATTGCAAGAAACTAAAGGAGTTGGCGGATCAACTCCGTAATGTTGGCGCACCAATAACGAATAATCGTCTAGTTCTACAGTTGGTTGTCGGTCTTTCGGAGGCCTATAATGGTGTTGGAACTCTCCTTCACCAAAGCAACCCTCTTCCCGACTTGTATCAAGCTCGCTCCATGCTTACGTTGGAAGAAGCCGGTTTGGCTAAAAAGGCGGCTACCGGAGCAAGCCCAGTCGTCATGGTGGCGTCCTCTCCTAGTCCTTCATGTTTTATTAATAATTCGGGCCAAAACCATAATAATGGTGGCGGCAAGAATAATCGTAAGAATAATAACAAAAACCGCGGCGGTTCTAGTGGCGGTACCGGTGGTCAGCAAGCAGGCGGTGGGTCCCATCCAGTGAACAGTGGCCCACCCCCCTGGGGCCCATGGCAGTGGGTCGTGGGCCAGCAACCCGTATAATCATGAAGTGAATTCCAGCGGCCAGTGGGCTGGCCAATAGTCCAGGCCCAACACCCAGCAGTGGCGGCCCACTGGCCAGTGGCCCAGCTCCATCACGGACAGGAGTTCTTGGGCCCCGACCTCCGCAAGCCCATCATGCAGCAGGTCCCACTCAAACCGATATCGAGGCCGCGATGCACACGTTGGGATTGACTCAACCGGACCCAAATTGGTATATGGACACCGGGGCCACTACTCACATGACTTCCGAATCAGGTACTCTCTCCTCTTATTCCAATTTGATCACTCCTCGGGGTATAATTATTGGTAATGGCAACTCTATTCCAATTCAGGGTTATGGTCAGAAAATGTTGTCTCCCCCCAATCCACCCCTTCTCTTGAAAAATACTTTACATGCTCCTAAATTGATTAAAAACTTAGCGTCTGTCCGAAAATTCACTACTGACAATTCTGTTTCTGTTGAATTTGATCCTTTTGGTTTCTCTGTGAAGGATTTCAAGACGGGGAGTCATCTCATGAGGTGTGATAGTAGGGGGATCTGTATCCTATCATGCCTGGTTTCAGTCCATCGAGTCAAGCCCTGCCATCAGCTTTTGCAGCCATCTCTCCTTCCACGTGGCATGCTCGTCTGGGTCATCCGGAATATTCTATTTTATCCGTTTTAGATAAAAATAGCTTTATTTCATGTAAGTGTACGAGTCGTACTCCACTTTGTCAGCCTTGCTCCTTAGGGAAAAGTGTTAAGTTGTCATTTGTAGACTCCAATTCTCATACTTCAATGCCATTTGATATTATTCATAGCGACTTATGGACGTCTCCTGTTCTTAGTTCATTGGGTCATCGATATTATGTTCTCTTTTTAGATGATTATTCTAGATTTTTGTGGACGTTTCCAATTGCGAATAAATCACAAGTGTTTTCCGTCTTCGTCAAATTTAGAGCGTTCATTCGTACTCAATTCGAAAGAAAAATAAAAAATATTCAATGTGATAATGGAAAAGAGTATGACAATAGGGAGTTTCGGGAATTTTGTGCTAATAATGGGATAAATTTTCATTTTTTGTGTCTTCATACATCTTCACAAAATGGGAAAGCCGAACGCAAAATTCGTTCCATAAATAACATTGTCCGAACTCTCTTAATCCATACCTCCATACCTCCATATTTTTGGTATCATGCTCTACAAATGGCCACATATCTTCTTAACATAATTCCTTCTAAAGGTCTGACATATTCCCCCCCCCCCTCAAAATCCTATATAATAAGGACCCGTCTTATTCTCATCTTCGGATTTTTGGGTGCTTGTGTTATCCGTTATTCCCATCCACCACAATTAACAAACTTCAGGCTCGGTCTACCCCGTGTGTATTTTTGGGTTATCCGTCGAATCATCGTGGTTATAAGTGTTTTGATTTATCCTTCAAGAAAATCATAATTAATCGCCATGTCATTTTTTATGAAACCCAATTCCCTTTTACGAAAGTTCATACTCCCGAGCCTAAGTTGTATAATTTTTTGGATGACCAAATATCCCCGTATATTATTCAGAATTTTTCGGACATCTCCCGCACCCAAAATCCTCTAGCGGGCCCATCGCCACTGGACCCACAAGATCTGCCTCGTAGCAACATCTTCAGCCACTGGAACAGTTCCAGCAATTGGGCCAGTCCAGCCCAATTCTGGAACTGGTCCAAACGACGAGTCCATTTACCGATTTGGGCCAGCAGGCCCACTGCTTGCTGGCTAGTCCGTCCCAAGCCTAGAAAATTCTCTCAATTCTTCCTCGAGTCATAGACCGGTCACTCGTAGTCAGCGGGGTATTTTTACACCTAAAAGACATTTTAATTTACATTCTGATGTCTCTAAATCCCCCTTGCCCCACAATCCTGTGTCCGCATTAAATGACTCTAATTGGAAAATTGCAATGACTGATGAATATAATGCTCTTATTGATAATAAGACGTAGGAGTTGGTGCCCCCATCCATATGGTATTAATGTTATCAGGTCTATGTGGATTTTTGCTCATAAAGAGAATTCAGATGGGTCATTTGCTCGACATAAGGCGAGACTTGTTGGTGATGGTAAGACTCAGCAGGTTGGGATAGATTGTGGTGAGTCGTTTAGTCCGGTGGTCAAACCGGCTATCATTCGCATTGTGCTTAGTTTGGCTCTTTCAAAGACTTGGCCAATTCATCAGTTGTATGTCAAGAATACTTTCATACATGGTGATCTCAAGGAAACAGTCTATATGCATCAGCCGTTGGGTTTCAGGGATCCAAACTGTCCTCATCATGTATGTTTGTTGAAGAAGTCCTTATATGGGCTTAAGCAGTCTCCAAGGGCCTGGTACACGAGGTTTGTTAACTTTGTTTCAACTATTGGGTTCACTCACAGCAGGTCAGATAATTCCTTGTTCATCTACCGCCGTGGTTCATCCTTGGCCTACATTCTGTTGTATGTGGGTGATATCATCTTGACTGCCTCTTCCGATGCCTTGCGCCAGTCTATCATGACCATGCTCAGTTCTAAGTTTGCTATGAAAGACTTAGGGCCTTTGAGTTATTTTTTGGGGATTGCCGTCAAGCGTCATTCAGGTGGCTTATTTTTGTTTCAACGAAAGTATGCTGCTGAGATCATAGAGAGGGCTGAGATGTCATCCTGTAAGTCCACTTCCATGCCAGTTGATGCAAACCCAAAGCTAAGTGCCGCAGCAGGTGCACCATACGAGGACCCGACCCGCTATCGCAGTCTGGCAGAAACCCTCCAGTATCTTACCTTTACTAGACCGGATATTACGTATGCGGTTCAGCAGGTGTGTTTATTCATGCATGATCCCAGGGTTGAGCACATGAATGCAATCAAACGCATCATTCGGTATATTCAGGGGACATTGGACTATAGGTTGCACTTGTATCCTTCATCTACATCCACACTTGTCTCTTACACGGATGCTAATTGAGGTGGTTGTCCCGATACCAGACGGTCGACTTCTGGCTACTGTATGTTCCTTGGCAACAACTTGGTCTCCTGGTCGGCAAAGCGTCAGGCAATGCTATCACGCTCAAGTGCAGAGGCAGAATATCGAGGGGTAGCGAATGTGGTCTCCGAATCATGTTGGCTACGTAATTTACTTTTGGAGCTTCATTATCCCATTCAGAAGGCAACCTTGGTATATTGCGATAACATTAGTGCCATCTACCTTTCAGGTAACCCAGTTCAACACCAACGTACTAAGCATATTGAAATGGACATTCACTTTGTCCGTGAAAAGGTTGCAAAGGGTCACGTTCGCGTATGCCATGTCCCGTCTCGTTATTAAATTGCAGACATCTTTACAAATGGTCTACCAGCGGTTCTCTTTGAAGATTTTAGGGACAGTCTCAGCATTCGAAGACCGCCCGCTATGACTGCGGGGGTGTGTTAATCAAAGGTAATATACCTGTGATATACACTGAATATACAGCAGTATATATCACAGGTATACAAAATAGTGAGCAGTGGTAGCTCAATAGAATGAGCAAAGGGCACTCAAATAGAGGAGCAAAGGGCCAAATAGAGGCGTCTAAATGGCCCAACTAGTCCAGGCCATTCACGGTACTAGGGCGACAAACAAGAGGACATAGTTGTATATTAAGGAAAGTATATTGTGTGTATATTGTAGTATATTTGTTACCTAGATTAGGATATACACTTACCATAATTGTATAGTTAGAATTATGGTAGAATAAGGTTTTAGGAATAGAATAGGAATAGGATTCTCTTATTTTGTAACTTGTATATATATCTATTCAATCAATGAAAATAATCAAGGAAATTATTTCTTTCATTAATAACTATACGAAGTGAAGCTAATTGATCGATAACGTAAAATCAAGAAGCTAAATGAGGTAAAACAAAGAAATACAGTTCATTGTGCTTGTGACATAATGTGGGAATGAATCTTTCAAATTTAGCTCATAAATATCTTTTTTAAACTTTGCGATGCAGAGTCATGAGACTGTCCTCTTAGCAGGCACCTATCCATCCAAAAAAGAAAGAAAAGTTATTAATTCCTCTATTTCATTTTATATAACAATTTTTGTTGGACGTGTAGTATAAAAGAGAACACACTTTCTATTGTTGGTATTTCTATGGTACTTTATAAAGCAGTACGGGAAGTAATAACTATTACAAATGTTTGAAAGGATAAATAAATTGTCAATCTTCAAAACTGCCGCATGTGTGTTGTGTTTTGAATCTTGATCACCTTGCAAAGCCAATGTTGAGAACTGTCGCAAGTTTATTGTGTCTTGAATCTTGATAACCTGAAATCAAGAAACAACTAAATCTGGATGGTTACAACGTTGTGTGTTGAGTCGAGGATAGCCCTCTATCCTTAAGACAAGATTGCCCCGTATATATGCTTTTACGTTAGCGGGCAATAGTCTCCCAAGATAAAACAACACTTTAATCTCAACACTACAAAGCCAATAGGTTGAGCCTGTCGAAGAAAACAAATATGACTCGACTTGCTGAAGATATGGAATAGGAAGGAAGAGTTTCTCTCTACTCTTCTCTTTTGTCTCTGTGTATATAGTGTGTCTCTGTAGTGTATATCTTGTGTATATAAGGGTGTTTGCTCACTGTTTTTCCGTCACAGTTTGCTCACTGTTTTGAGCAGCTTTTAAATTTGTTTTGATCGCTTTTTCATCTGCTTTCGCTAGTTTTCTACCTGTTGTGCAGCTATGAATTGAGCCAACAACTACTCAATATATAGCAAGCAAGAGGGCTGTCCAACTGCCAAAAACAAGGTCAGAATGGCCATTAAGGGAGGCCATTAAAGCAATGCAAGTAATGGCTATTAAGGCCATTGAAAGAGGTTGTTCATCGCCTAAGTAATGGGCTGTTAATGGAGGAATTAATCAGCCAAATAATGGCTGGTTAATGCTCCAAAACGCAGTCCAACAAGAGGCGAAAAAGTCTCCGAAATTCAGGGACCAAAGCAGTAAATATTGAAACTTCAGGGACCAAACTGTACATATAAAAGAATTCTGGTCCAAACTGTACATATGAAACTTCAGGGATCAAACTGTACATCTGGCAGAGTTCTCTGGTCCAAAAAGATAATATTAGACAGCCCCACAGCCCACGACCCGTGAACCCGTGAACCCGAGAACCCGAGAACCCGAAACCAGGAAACGGACGGGACGGGCGGGCGGCGGTGGCGCGCGTGTGGGCTTAGCCTTGAACCCAAGCACATCTAGGTCTTCCCTCCTTTAAACACATGGGATACCCCTTGGGGTCCCAAACCCTTTACCAATTTGAGACTTATATAGAGAGCAATTCTTCATATTCCTACCGATGTGGTAGATTTGTCCCACACCACATTTCCATGTCTCAAACACCTTACTTCGTGGACCAATATCTCTTTCATTTCTTAACGAAATTAGATGATTCTTGGCCCTACGGTCATCTACTCACTTCGTAGATCATGCATGTGTAAAGAGACGAGGTCTCCAACATATGGAACACTAGTGTTTAATTCATCAAAGATGGGTGGACGCATCTCCCCGCCAAAGGCTAATTTCCAACAATCCCCTCTATGAAAGAGAGATTGTGGCGCACACACAAGGTGCCTACATTTCAGCAATCTTTCAAATGTAAAAGATATTGCATCAGGAGAGGTAGCTTACACTTTGAACCTTCCCTAGTTGAATACCATCGGACTTACTTACTGCGCGGTGAACGTGATGTCTTGAACCGTCAGTGTTTAGTGTAAGCCAAGACAATGTTATCAACACAATAACTCTTCTTATTCATTTTCCTTCTTACGTTTCTGTCCGTTGTGGCCATGGACACACTTGGATTCTTAAGTGCGTTCATTTGAGTCGGCCATCCTCGCACTTAAATAGGTGATCTCCTACAAGGTATCCTGCTATACCCCACTTCACAAGTGTTAGGAATCATTAAAAGTTCCACAACCTTAACCTCAACCGTTTGAGGATCTTTTAAAAGGTTTGGAAGCTTAACCTTTACCAACCATGCAGGCAGCACTTTAATGTCTATCGCGGGAACAACTTTGGATTCATGTTTCCGCATGCAAATCATCATCCGAAGTGCTTCTTGCTTCCACCGAAGCGCTCAACTGAACCTTTTGCCGCTTAGTTTTCCCATTAAACCAAATTCTTGGGATCTCCAATCAGTATGGTTGGGTTTCCACCGCAAAGGTTCGTATTGTTTGGGTTTTAAGCCAATTCCCCTAGACATGCAGAACACTTGATCTCCGGGTAGTCCCTTAGTTAGTAAACAAGGATGTGACATCCGTGATGATCAACTGCCATACGGTCTTATGTCTCCGACAGATCCTAAAAGATATGTCCAGACGCCGTCATCCGTGTCCTTTCTGAAGCCGACCGGCTAGCCACAAAGGTATAATCCTGCCAAGACACGGGTATGTCCCAATAAGGGACGTCCTCTAAGGAGCCGTGAAGTTACTCAACTTCTTTCATGCTTTGTATAAAGCGATAAACTCCGATTCCATCATGAATCGGCCGATGCAAGTTTGCTTAGAGGATTTTCCAAGACCCACCATACACATTTGCTTGTGGCTTTGGTGTTCTTGAATCGATGTCCGGTTGCATCACCGTGTTCTCCCGAACATGGACATCCGAATACTATAATCCGTAGATAGCGAATAATTCGGATATCGCCATATCCGACTTAACGCCTTCTACCGATCATGTATTAAAATCATCGATGAACCTTAGTTTAATCGACCGCTTTGTAGGCCGATACCAGGTCGGTTGTAGTGTGTACAATACATTGAACTACACATGACCTGAGCATATCGCTCCTTGTCTATGGGTGCACCATGATTCCAATCAGTTCTATGATTCATATCCATTGGTGGCTTCAACGAGACTGTCAACTATCGACCAGTCCGTTAGATGTCTTAGAAATCTAATTCCTAAGATGTCATTTGTGATACCCATATCTTTCATATCGAGACTTTGTTTCAATATGACTTTTACTTTCAGACTGTTGATTCTCCAACTGTTGGCTTTCTAACTTCAGAGTCAATGTTTCTGTGGTCAGATTCATTGTGTCTGTTTTATTTGAAACTTTCAGGACTAAAATGTAAACATTTCAGGGACCAAAATGAAAGTTCAGGAAGAAGCCCAACAGTTCAGCAAACCAACTCTGATTCTCTTCTTCCAACCCTACGGTTGGGAAGGCTTTTTCAACATCCATGTCATGTAAGACTACAATGGCCCTGGATGTGAAGCTACTCACAGGGGAGCATATTTTACAACCCAAAGGTTCTTTTCCCGGAGGAAGATCAACCATTACGCAAGTATGGTTCTATATGATAGAATCTATTTCTTTATTTAACTTCTTTCCAAAGTAGTGCTTTTAGAGATGACAATTCTTTGTTAATTGTCCATGGTTGGTTCTCAATCATACAAGCTAGAAGGTATGGAACAAGTCTTTATCCTCTTTTTGCTCCTTCTCGGTTCTACATCTAGAATCCCTGAGTTCTGCAGATTTGGAATATTAAGTTCCGGATAGCCAGCAACTTTCGAGTCCTGTAGATACGGAACGTCTAGTTTCGGACAATCAGGCCCTCGCGGGTTCTTGTTAACCTTGAGCAATTACTCCTTTTTCCTTTTTCAAGGAAAGCTATCTTCAAAGAATTCAATATTCTTTTACGCCAAGAGGCGATCAGCACTACTGTTATTTGCAGATCCAGTGGATATGCAATCTACAGTCTTAGGTACAACTGGACCTGTTTCAGTGTTCCAACTTTTACTAAGCCACCCCACATAATTTGGGCGTACGACTTTGCGCTTGGCTAACACCGTTGGACTGAGGTGAGAAATGAACAGTCGTTTAATGAATGATGATTCACATTCTCCCCCTCTATCACTACGAATTTTTCAATCCGTAGGCTTAGTTGAGTTTCAACTTCTGCTTTGTAGCGCTTATCCGCTTCAACAACTTCATCTTTGCTTTTTAATAAACAAAGGATTCCATACGGTGTACCATCATCAATGAAGATCACAATGTACTTGTCTCCCCCCTCTATTTTGTATAAACTTCAAATCACTCAAGTATGTGTGACTAAGTTCTAGAGGAGCGGTGCTTCTTTCGCTATTCCCTTGACGGAATTTGGAAAGGTGATTTTGCCTCTTCGTCTACCTCACATTCATTTTGAGGTTTTATGTCGACAGAAGGCAACAATCTCAACATCGTTAGCTTTTGAATGACTTGCTATTTAACGTGTCTTAATCTATGATGGCATAGATGCACGCATTACAAATATATCATTCATTTGGCTACAGACATATTGTACCATTCTTAGTTATTATAGACCTGTTGGACTAGTCTCAAACTAGCTTGACCAACAACGTCCCTTAAACCAAGTTTGGAACATGTATCACCTCATCTTAGAGTGATCTCATTCCCTGAAGTCCTATTGAGGACAACCTCTCCAACCCCTTCTACTTTAGAGGTGGCGTTGCTTCACATGAACAACCTCTTGCCCGTGGTTAGGGCGTAACCGGATCATATGTGATCTGGATACTCTGGCCCACTGCAGTTGCTTTGCAGACTAAGTGTCCAATTTCTTTTCTCCCTTTCTTTAGGCCTTCAGATCATTTCAGACCTGGAAACTCTGGCCCACCTTGCTAGGTGTCCATTAATTTTCCTATGAAATGAATTCTGGCCTCACTCCAGTCGCCCGGAGGCTTTATATGACTGAGTGTCCAATATCATCATATCAAAGGAATTTTGGCCCACTCCAGTCACCCGGCGGCTTTATATGACTGAGTGTCCAATATCATCCTATGAAAGATCTTCTGCCAAATAGTATGACAGGCTCAACGTCTTTAACTTTTAGACTTATTCCGTTATGATTGGTGCCCAGATAATTCTTGGCGCTTACTTAAGAGTGGTAACAGTTTTCGCACAGTCAGTGGATCTTACTCCCTCGTATGTGAGAACATACATTACTCACTTTTAATAATTACACTTAAAAGAACGGATCTTTTTAAGTTGCTTTACAATCCAATCTTTAAACGAAAAAGAAGATGAGATTATACTTCTGATTTTTAAAGCGTAAGGAATATAAATTATTTTCATATTCCTCCTTACTTTAATCAATTTTTAATCAGACCTCATTTAATCTTTATTCTTGACAAGTAAGAAAAACTACTTATCCCAATTTCGGATTCTGGCTCACTTCAGTCACTTCATCAGACTGAGTGTCCATTTCCTTCTTACCATTATTCGGATCTTTTGTCTGGGATAGATACAGGCCTTCTGCTGCAAGATAGAAGTACATCTTGATCTTCTCTTCTTGTCCCGTTTGACATCCTCAAGCTCTCGTGAGCGCTTGTTCCAACCAGTCTTGGTAGCGGTGACACCATGAACACGTTCATCATCATCACTCTCTTCTACCAGAAAACCATTGCCATATCCAGATTTGGTCACACAACTTTTGACCGACATCTTTCGAACACAAATAGTATTACAATACAATCTTGTCTTAAATTGTTGGTATTTCTATGGTACTTTATAAAGCAGTACGGGAAGTAATAACTATTACAAATGTTCGAAAGGATAAATAAATGGTCAATCTTCAAAACTGCCGCATGTGTGTTGTGTTTTGAATCTTGATCACCTTGCAAAGCCAATATTGAGAACTGTCGCAAGTTTGTTGTGTCTTGAATCTTGATAACCTGAAATCAAGAAATAACTAAATCAGGATGGTTACAACGTTGTGTGTTGAGTCGAGGATAGCCCTCTATCCTTAAGACAAGATTGCCCCATATATATGCTTTTACGTTAGCGGGCAATAGTCTCCCAAGATAAAACAACACTTTAATCTCAACACTACAAAGCCAATAGGTTGAGCCTGTCGAAGAAAACAAATATGACTCGACTTGCTGAAGATATAGAATAGGAAGGAAGAGTTTCTCTCTACTCTTCTCTTTTGTCTCTGTGTATATAGTGTGTCTCTGTAGTGTATATCTTGTGTATATAAGGGTGTTTGCTCACTGTTTTTCCGTCACAGTTTGCTCCATTGTTTTGAGCGATTTAAGTATTGTTTTGATCGATTTTAAATCTTTTTCTGGCTAGTTTTCTACATGTTGTACAGCTATGAATTGAGCCAACAACTACTCAATATATAGCAAGCAAGAGAGGCTGTCCAATTGCCAAAAATAAGGCTGTAATGGCCATTAAGGGAGGCCATTAAAACAGCCAAGTAATGGCTATTAAGGCCATTGAAAGAGGCTGTTCACTGCCCAAGTAATGGGCTATTAATGGAGGAATTAATCAGCCAAATAATGGCTGGTTAATGCTCCAAAACGCAGTCCAACAGTAGGCAGAAAAAGTCTCCAGAAATTCTGGGGACCAAACTGTAAATATTGAAATTTCAGGGACCAAACTGTACATATGAAAGAATTCAGGGATCAAACTGTACATCTGGCAGAGTTTTCTGGTCCAAAAAGATAATATTAGACAGCCCCACAGCCCACAGCCCACAGCCCACGAACCCGTGTCCCGGAACCGGACGGGACGGGCGGGCGGCGGTGGCGCGCGTGTGGGCTTAGCCGCGCGTGTGGGCTTAGCCTTGAACCCAAGCACATCTAGGTCTTCCCTCCTTTAAACACATGGGATACCCCTTGGGGTCCCAAACCCTTTACCAATTTGAGACTTATATAGAGAGCAATTCTTCCTATTCCCACCGATGTGGTAGATTTGTCCCACACCACATTTCCATGTCTCAAACACCTTACTTCGTGGACCAATATCTCTTTCATTTCTTAACGAAATTAGACGATTCTTGGCCCTACGGTCATCTACTCACTTCGTAGATCATGCATGTGTAAAGAGACGAGGTCTCCAACATACGGAACACTAGTGTTTAATTCATCAAAGATGGGTGGACGTATCTCCCCGCCAAAGGCTAATTTCCAACATCTATTACATACTAAAATTACTCTTTGAAATTTATGAGCATAAACGATATGGCACAAAATTTGTGTAACTATAAGAGCATCTTACCGAGGGCAAAATGAAAAATTTAAAATTAATTAAAAAGTTCTCAAATATAGAAATGTATCATTCATTTTGAAATAGATTAAAAAGAAAAAAATAATATAACAATAATAATAATTATACCTCAATTACATATAATTTAGGATCGGCTATACTTATATGCATCGTCGTTGATCATATTGCCCAAGCTCATCTCATATATTCTGTTTATAATGATTAATCATAAATTGATTATGGTTGTTAGTCTACTGCAAACCTTCTTCTTTATCCGAACTTGAGACCAACATAATTAGCATGATGACGCAAGCAGAGTTAAAATCAAAAGAGGATTATTAATTCATCAGTTTCATTTTATATATGTATATTTAGCTCAATATGAAGTTTAAGAATGTTAAAAGACTTTTGAATCTTATAGTCTCATATAGACATGTCCAACGGGTCGGGGACCGCCCGGCCCGACCCTACCCCAAAAATCAGGGTCAGGGTAGCTTTATAGCTGACCCGCGAGCCATCCGATCCAAAAAAGCGGGGACCCAATCTTATGTAGGATCGGACCAGGGTCAAAATATTTTACCCGTTGACCCGACCCGATCCCGACCCGCGTATTCTTTAATAAAATTTATATTATTTTCCTTCATTAATATTTATTTTGTACTTATATATATTTTTGCCGTTAATATTTAAGTGATATAATGCATGTTTTTATAATATATGTATTGCTCTAATCTACATTTATATGTTTATGTCAGGGCCAGGTTCGCCTTATAGCTGACCCACGAGCCATCCGACCCAAAAAAGCGGGGACCCGATCTTATGTAGGATCGGGCTAGGGTCAGAATATTTTACCCGTCTGACCCGGCCCGGCCCAACCCGATCCCGACCCGCGTATTTTTTAATAAAATTTATATTATTTTTCCTTCATTAATATTTATTCTGTACTTATATATATTTTTGTCATTAATATTTAAGTGATATAATGCATATTTTTATAATATATGTATTGCTCTAATCTATATTTATATGTTTATTTATATTATTAGTCGTTCTGTTAATATCACAGAAGCATAATGTATGGAGAGAGAAAGTAGTTGTAAATTGGTGAAACTTTAAATGGTCATAATTATGCGCTCGAATGTCCGTTTTACCCGATTTGTTTTTTGATTTTGCGTATTTTTTTAGATGGGGCCGGCCAAGGCGGTTTGGTGCAGCCAATTTTTAGAAAAAACGTCCGTTTTCCCAATCAATTTGTGTTTTCCCCCAAATCGATTTCTAATTTTCCTTTTTCTTTAGTAAACATCTCACGATACACAATAGATTTCAATGTCGAAATTTCATGATAGTGTAGGTGTGAATGTCAATTTAAGTTTTGGAAATTCAATTTTTTTAAAAAAAAAGAATTCCTCGACCCGATCTGGTCCGGCCTGCCAAATCCCGTCCCCCTAACGACGGGTCAGGGCCGACCCGTGACCCGTAGGGTCCCCGAAAGGTCAGGGTCGGGCAAGCAGGGAAAAAAAGTCACCCGACCCGAGCTTTGGACAGGTCTAGTCTCATATTAAAGGTGTATTTGATATACCAAAAATATTATTTGAATCTTGTGATTCTAAATATGTCATATCATTAAGAGTAAAATAAGAATGCTAAAACTATCATTTCTATAAAAAAAAAATGTCATTAAAGTGTAAAATGAAAATGTTGAAACTATCACTTTTATAAGGTAACTAGTGAATATGTTCGCGCGGTTATAAAATATTTTTTTTAACATCGAGGCTAAAAAAATTCTAAAAGTTTTTTAGTGTTTAATCTAAATATATCAGATTTCGAGTTTTAATTCAGTTTACTATTATATATTTTATTTAGTTTTAAATCGCCTAAAAATCTTCAGTCTTTTGAGATGTTTTTTACATTGTTGAAACTACCCTATTTTAAGGGGCATTTTGATTTTAAAAAGTGAACTCTTCATGCTCATGTGTAATATATACATAATGTTTTCTTTGCATATCTAATATATATATATATATATATATATATATATATATAAGCTTATATGTTTTAAAAATATTAGTATATACATGTATATATATAAGTTTTTAAAACAAATATGATTTTCCGTTGTTTTTAAATATTTAATTTTCCTTTAAATAGAGAGTTAAGTTTTTATGATTTCATCCTACAAAGGTAAAAATATACATGGTGTTTTCCTCGAATAAATTTACGCAAAACATATTATAAACATGAAAAATATATTATATATTTAATACATATGCAATTATAGAAAACAATATATTTTTATATTTTCTACATTTATTTTGCTTGTAATTCATGTTTATGCATCTAGTACAGCTACATATAAGCATTTCATGAAATCTAAAATTAATGGAAGGATTAAATACACCGTTCAAAATCTTTGACCACCAATTTTCGCCTTCACTTGCCACTTCTATTTTGTTTGATAAAAAACAAATGCACGTTTACTTTTTCATAGACAAAACAACATCTTTCGTTGCACCACCATTATAATGTATTAGTTATTCCATCTATTATCCGAATAAAATAATTTATAAATTAATTGATAACTTATACATACTTCATTTGTGTAAAATTATAAAATAATAATCAAACACTATATTTAGTGTGCTAAATTTTGTACAAATCAATTATAAACCTACAAAGTATGAAATTAGTCAGACTACTTTAATACATGAATAACTCACTTTCTAACCTGAAATCGAACGTTATTGCTCCCCCGTGAAAGCACCAGTTGAATTACGGCCCGATTTGCTAATTCATTAAGAAAGTGCATCAACAGATCAACATCTACTAATTTTTTGCTTTCCCCTCGTCATCATCATCTCTCTCTCTCTCGTATGTGTGTGTGTGAAGCAGCTCCACTGATTCACCTTCCTGTTGTCTTATAATTTGTCAATTACATGAAAAATGTGAGGTAAAGAAATTGGTTGCAGGGCCAGAAAAGTTGATAATTTGTAGAGGAAGGAATAGGAAGGCAAAAATACAAATAATTAGCTCATAACTTATTATAATTAATGATAATTTACTGTTACAAAGAAAACTTTGAATGTTCCATACTTTATTACATTCTTATTGAATATCATATATAGGTAATAAATATAAAATTACTCCCAGCATAATCAAAAGCCGTTGTAATTTGCCATCATAAAAAGGGATTATTAATACTCCAGCAGCAACCATTTTTTTGCACACGGACTTTCTTTATTGCATGACTAAAATGCACAACCTAAAATTGCTATTGAGAATTGAAAAAGTTGGGAGAAAAAACAGGAGGAAGTGGAGTATTAAATATTGAGCCATTTAATATTATTACAAAGTATATAAAAAAAGGACGAAAAAACCAAAAAGATAGAGAAAAAGTAAAAAGGAAAAAGATAAATATGATTCTTTGACTTATGAGAGGTGCACAACACCTACTCTATTCCTAGTTTTAATATATATATATTGATAAAACGAGAATGCAGAAACTATCAATTCTGTAAGTAAACGTCATTAAGGTAAAATAAGGATGCTGAAACTAAAAATTTAAGGACTAAGCATAGAAACTAATGACTATTTTAATAGAAAAAAAGTAAGATGCATAATGGAAAAAATAGAATAATTTCAAAATACTTGTCATGTTTTTTTTTAAAGTTAACTTGACTAATTTTTAAAATTAAATTAATTTAATATTTTAAAAGTAAAATTTAGATATTTAAAAACTATACGAAAAGTACTATAATTGATAATTCTTCTGATATTAAATATTATGAGAAAATGTAGCTTAAAATATTATTCAAACGTTTATATATTTTAACTCTTGAAATATATATATATATATATATATATATATATATATATATATATGCACTTGTATATGCATGTGCCCTTCAATCACATCTTATTACTCCTATATCTTCTTCTGCCATCCCCTACTCACTACTCTCTCTCCTCCACCTTACACGGCGGCGCCACCATAAACCACCATCACCAACATCCACAAAGTGGTTGGCTAACACAAAAAATGCCAAGAATTCTACAAAAAAAATTCTACCATTGCTTCCCAAACTTCAAATGCCTTCCCACAACTCTAACTCTCCCATTTGAAGATCAAGAAGAAGAAACAGAACAAACTATCAAGAACTTCAACACTGTTTTCGATATTCCATCTGATTCCACTACTTCTAAATCTCTCACTAATTCTTCAACATTAACAGAAGATTACAACATATTCTCTTCTTTAGAAGATTCTGATTCCGATTATACTGATTCAAATAATATACCAGATTTCTCAAATGTCTTTGCATCTCAACGTTTCTTCTTCTCTTCACCTGGTAACTCCAACTCCATAGTCGATTTTCCGGCGACTCATTCGCCGGAAAACCGTGAAGAAGTTGTCATCGGTGGGGTTGCCGTTCATACGTACTCACCTGACCCGTATTCGGATTTCAGACGATCAATGCAAGAAATGGTGGAAGCCCATGAGTTGAAGGACGTGAAAGCGAGTTGGGAATTCTTTCATGAACTTCTCCTATGTTATTTGAACCTTAATCCGAAACATACTCACAAATATATTGTTAGTGCTTTTTCGGATCTTGTTGTTTCTCTTATGCCTTTTGATGGTTTCGGAAAAAAGACGCAAGGTACTGCTAGGCCGTGTAACTGTTGTACTGTAAAATTTGGATAGGTTTGATTTATATTTATTAGGGTTTGATGTCCAAATGATCAAAGTATTATAGGCTTCTTTTTCTGGAGAATAAGCGTCAACTAGCTACTAGGTACAATCCATGAAAATATATACCGCCGGGAATTCCACGCTCAACAACAACATGGTATCAAATTAACAATTCTAGAAAAAATAACTTATTAGATTCGAGATAAATTATTTATATCTATTGAGTAATTTTTTTACAAAAATATTAGATTTGCCAAAAGCTATGGGATCTGTTGAATCTGTAACTAGAACTTTAGCTCAGTCCCTGTATCGATTGATCGTATGTCCCATTGGTTGGTTTAACATTTTTTCCCCTTTCTAAATATGTTTTGAAACTTAGAATTTTAGTTTTGTGTTTTTTCTTGAATGGCTTTATCTTTGGTGTGACAAATTTGACATGTTTTATTCTAAGAAGACAGAGTTGGAAAAATTAAAATCAAAATCAAGAAAACCAAGGAAAGCGTGGGACGTTAATATTAGTGCCTCGGTGCATGTAATTTTTCTAACGTCTTGTAGTAGCACTAAACAATAGTAGTATATATTGTGGGAAAAAATTGTTGCAGTAAAAGAATGTTTTTTTCCTCGTTTCAGTGAATGTTTTGAATCATATTGGGAAATGCCATATGGATTCTCGATATTTTTTATTGATTGGCTGTTGAATTAATTATGCAGAAAAAATATTTATTGTGTTTGGAGAAAGTGAATGGACAAAAGAACAGCTTCTTATGTTGTCCTAAATCTTGCTTTGTGGTCCATACAACTTTTTGGAATTGTTAAGCTTTTTAGTACACGAAGTCACTAGCGATTTCTGGCTTTCGTTTGTCATCTAGAGAACTGACAAGTACTGCTAGCTACTTGACTTCTAGTTTTGTATACCATAAAAATGGGCATGACACATGTCATGATTTAAGTATGAGATCGAAGAAAATATCAATGCTTTGTATCAAATATGGGTTATATCGGGATGAGTCCGGGTACTAAGGCAAGGTCGAGTGACAGCTGGACTAGATGACATCGAATGGCGATCGAGTCCGTTGACACCGAATGAAGACCCGAAGGTACTCAACTTGTAATTGAACCAGATATGGTGTCAACCATTATTTAGCTATTACAGTCGTTATAACCGCTATTCTTCAGTCATTAAGAGGCCATCAATGACCATAATTAGCATTGATGATATTTAAGTGGAGAGGGAGTTTAAATATTTAACGTTTGTAATTCATAGCTATAAAAGGAGCTCAACCTTCATGTTAGGAAGTCATCTTATTCTCATTACATTCACTTGCACGATTTCATTGTAAACTTAAGATACTCAAGCTCTCAATATTGGCTCGGGTTCAAACCAATTCAGTTAAAGACCGGACCAATCTCAGGGACAAGTCTCAATCAAGATTCTATCAATTAAGGCTATTTCTATTGCTTATTATTTACATTTGCTTAGTTAACTCTAATTATTTATTACGTTTGCTTGCGAATCAATCCACGTATCCTTAAAACCACTTACAAATTCAACTGTACCTTTTTTTTGGGTAAACAAATTTGCCAGAAAATAATAATTTTGATCAGTTAATATATTATCAGTATTATTGTCATTTTTTGGGGTTTCTGATTTTCTCTAATTAAGCAATAATACCAAGTAAACACATATATGTGTTTAAGTCAGCTTACACCGTATCATACAACGAAAATTCAAGATTTCTAGAAAATGAATGCACAAAAATACATTAAGTGCAAAACGATCATACAATGTTAGTGACAATGTATATAAACTAAAATCCTTAGCGCGAAAAGGAAAA
Organism: Anisodus acutangulus; assembly: GCA_029783415.1. Taxonomy (NCBI): domain Eukaryota; kingdom Viridiplantae; phylum Streptophyta; class Magnoliopsida; order Solanales; family Solanaceae; genus Anisodus; species Anisodus acutangulus. The sequence continues at coordinate 8,117,337 of CM056500.1, forward strand.
AATAAATTGTGTCATTTTTTTTCTTTAAATCATTCTGTCTTTATTTTCCTTTCCTTATCCTTCCCTTATTCTTCTAAAAATGTATTTTGCTTCTTTTGTGATTTTTCTATCATCTTCAAAGGTCCATTATTATACTATATGATTAGGTTGTCATTTTTAGACTAATTAAACTAACTCTTAAAGAGAGGAAATAAAGGATAGGGATCGAGGAAGGGGAAAACCCGAAGATTTCGCATGATACTTTTATCAATCAAGGGAAGGAGGTGAGGTGGAAGGATATATTTCTTTACCCTTCTAATTTTCTTCTTAAAGAATCTTGATAAACCATCCAAACAAGTCAACAACAACCAGACAACTCCAACAAACAATTTTGTTACTGTTTCATATCATGGTTTAATTATAAGGTGCCAATAAATAAGTAAATTAATGAATAAGGTGCGTGATTTTGGGCATGAAATGGGTATTGCAGCATTAGAGAATGAACCAGCAGCTTTCTATAATAGTATGGTATCCTAAGGCTAGTAGTATGCTAGCTATGTAATTAATCAAGTCTTATCATCTTAGGAAAATAATTAAATATTCCTCCTAGCCAAGCTTAAGGGTAACCATCCAGGCCTGGCTGCACCAGCATAGCTCCCAATTATTTTACTTCGGCAAGTAATTTAATTGACAATTATTTTGCTGAAGTAGATAAGTAAGTAAATAGTTGCTATGTTGAGCCAACAATAAGAAGAAAGTATTCGCAAATAGAACCATACAATGTATGCCAAAAAATGTGATTTAATAAAATAAAGGTACAATGATATTCTCCATGTTTTAATAGGAGAGAAAGAGGGATGGAGCTTTCACATAGTGTATATTAGAATTTACAGGAGAGTAATAAAGATCCAATCGAATAACTAGAGAATACAAATTCGTGAGAATATAGTTTAAACTGTAATTTTTAATTACTCCTCTTTGTTCCAACTTATATATGTGACATAGTTTGAATCTTCACAATTTTTTTTTAAATGAAGTCTTTTAAAATTTATGATTTTAAATATATCATAATATTTGTAATGCTGACATACAATCATTGTACTTTGTGCGTACTCTTCACATCAAATTAAATATGGCACATGATATATAGCTTGTGGATAATGGATAAATAATCTAAGGATTAAATCATACACTAATAGCGTAATTAAAAAAAAATTATCAATGTGGTTTTATATGATGTTAGTTGGACAAGAGAAGGTTGCTCAGATGGTAAGCATCCTCCACTTCCAATCCGAAGATTGCGAGTTCGAGTCACCAAGGGAGCAAAAATGGGAGCTCCTGGGGAGGGGTAAAAAGAAAAAAATATGTTGTTAGTTGGGGGACTTTGCTAGGACACTTGGGAGATTTATCTAGGAGAAGGGCCACAAGTTTCTGAAAATTAAGAGGATGGCCACTATTTATGACGTCAACAATGTTAGATTTTGTTGCGTCCAATCCTAGCCCTAAAGTTTTAACAAAATACATTTTGGTCCCTAACCCAAACATTTTAATTACCCGAATATTTCCCTCCAAAAGCTCTGGTTTTCTCCAATTCTCATGTACCATTTCTGACGAAAATTTCAACATTTCATCTGAAAATAAGTCCCCAATGACGGAAAGCTTCCTTATTTCAGCCATTGTAAGTAAAAGCTGGTAGAAATCGTTGAGAAAGAGCTATCTCCATTGTTATAAAAGCTCACTTTTCCGGCGAAAATCCTTTCTGATTCCAATTTTTGGGATACAAATTGCCTTATGGAGTAAGTTTTTTATTCAAATACCTCAATTCGTAACTAATAAGAGCTTTATCCCTACTCTTTTTTATTTTGAATCTGGTACAGTTCGTGTGGTACTCGTCGATTCATCGATCAATCATAGACCATAGTCATAGTCTATTATAGATTTATTATGGCATCGATTGTAGAATACATTATAGTAGGAGGTGATTACATGGGTGAATGGTAGGAGACCCTAAAGTGTTGGAATTGGAATTCTGTGACCAAGGTGACAATGTCAATTGTCGTGCATCACAATGGTATGTATAACAACTTGGTTACGAGCGTAATGAAAAGCGTGGAGTTAAATAGTGAGCCTAGCGACTTGCACATTAGTTATATGATTAATGATTTATCCATTAGGGGAAAACACATCCTTCTTTTATAACCAATGATAGATTGGTGGGATTGTACATGTTTGATGTTGATGCTGACAGTTCTAGACTTGTTTTAAGAATAAATGTTATTAAGAGGTCTCAAGTTGGTTCTACATCAGCAGCCCCAACACCGACCCCACCCCCACATCAGACACAATCGCCCGCCGATGATGATTCAATACAACATGAGGGCATGAATGATCATTCAATGGATATGAATGATATTGATAGTCATGACGAAGAGAGTGGTGGTAGTGATGGACAACTAAGTGATTGTGATAATTGTGATGTGCAGCCAAGTGATTGTGATGGTGGTGATGGGCAACCAAGTGGTTCACAAAGCAACCACATCTTCAATGATGAAATCGTTTTTTACCATGGGTAAACATTCAATAACAAAGAGTATTTATTGATTGTATTGAAGAAAGTTGCGGTAAAGACCCTGTTTTGTTTTAAACTGAATAGGAGTAATAAGAAATATTATAGGGAAGAATGCAAATATGCTAATTGTGGTTGGATGTTATAGGCCAATAATTACGAAAACTCGGATAAGTTTTGCATTTACAAGTACGTCGATGATCACAATTGCGGGATTGAACATGTTACGAGCAATCATAAGCATGCCTCGTCAGTTGTCCTTGCATTAATCTTGATGAATGATTATATTGACAACAAAGGGTCAATGACAAAGGAAATCCAAAAGACGGTCTTTTGGGAGTTTCTTAAATCAAGCTACTGAAAGTGTTGGAAGGCTTGTGTAGTGGCTAAGAACATGATTAGGGGGACACCGGAGTACGGATATGCATGCTTACCGGCTTATTCTTATATGGTTGAAAATTTAAATCCAGGTTTCAGAATTTGCATTAGGCTTGATGATGCGAACATGTTTAAATATTACTTGATATCTTACGCAGCTTGTATTCGAGGATATACCCACATACGAAAGGTTATTGCCGTTGATGGCACACATTTATAGGGCAAGTACGAAGGTATGTTGTTTTCTACCATAGCAAAAGACACCGAGAACTATATCTATCCAATTGCACTTTGCGTGATGAACAAGAAGTGCGATGAATCTTGGATGAACCAGACTTGTACATCATCTCTAATAGGCACAAGAGCATAGCCAACAATATTTTCAGAACTTTTGAGCATGCTCATCATGGACTATGCATGAAGCATCTTGGTGATAACCTTTGAAAAAATTATCAATATTGAGACTCTCTTCATTATTACTATGATGCAATAAAAGCATATAGTTACCAGGAGCTTAGTGAGTATTTTCAGCAATTAAGGGATAAATGTCCCGAAGCAGCTAATTGCGTCGAGTTTGATATTGAATTTGACAAATGGAGTAGGGCACATTTTCCAGCAAACAAGTACGATGTGCTGACCACAAACATTGTCGGGTCACTAAACTCAATGTTGAGGGATGAAAGAAAGTATCATGTGACTGCCATATTAAATTTTATTTATAGGAAGTTTGTTGAAATTTTCAGACAGAGGTGTGCAGAGATTGGTGTTCAATCAATTTATTTGTGCCTTCGGTTGAAAAGATTATAAAGGAAAAGATGAATGAGGGCGACTCTTTGTTTGTTAATAATATAAATGGAGATGCCAATGAGTTCATCGTAGTCGGCAGTGGCCTAACTGCCAAAGTTAATCTACTGAACAGAACATATTCTTGTAGAGAGTACGACTTTGTGAAATTACCATGAGCTCACGCGATGGAAGCCTTGATATTGAAGTATGGAACTGGATATGGTTCAAGCACCTATGAGTATTCGCCTATGTATAAAGTTCAATCTTACATTCTTGCATTTGTTAAAATTATTTATGTAGTCCCACCAGAGTCAAAATGGAATGTGCCACAGAAATTTTCAAACATGTACGTTCCTCTACCACCTTACGAGCCCAAACTTGGAAGAGAGAGAGTGAAGTGTATTCCTGACATTGCAGAATCTTTCAAGTCCAAGGGAAGCAGAAAAGGGACGAGAAACAAGTGCTAAGAAAATAACATGTCGATATCTGAGAGAACATCTCACTTGATTGTTTTCCATTTCAATATATTTTTGGTGTATTTTGAATTTTTGTGCATTAATTTGAAAAATGAATGTCAGTTTATTATTAATCAATTTTGTTTTAGTCCATAATATACCAACATTTATTTTATACCACATATGTTTTCTATAATATACCAATACTTGTTCTATACTATACCACATTTGTGTTCTATAATATACCATTGTTTAAATATTAATCTATAGTCCCCAAGTAAAACCTTTATGCAGGAGAAACTGACAACCGTAATGATTAAGTTTCAAGAAGCTCAGGTTTCACGTCTAATCAGACCGATCTACAAAATTAAATGCCACCTCCATATCCAAAATCACACGTCTCTCATCCATTGGCCGATGGTTCACTCAACCGATGAAACCAATCTATATATCTTACTCCATACTTCGTCCTTTTGAAATAAACTTAAACCCCATAAAAATTCAAAAACTTCATCTCTGAAATATCTAGAAGAATTCGATTCCGCACAGCAAGGCTGAAGGCAGACGTTCTCCTACTCCGCCATAATTTCGAAAGGCTCTTTAGGGGCCTTGGAGAGGACAGAGAGAGAGACTTGAGAGGTCTCTCCGCAGGATCATCCGATTTCTGAGGGTCTTCTTAGAGATGGATGGGGTTTATCCTGATGCCCTCATCACCCCCCTACAACCCCCTAGTTTAGTATTTATTTGTATTTTCATTTCGTTTTAAGGTTTTTTTAACATATCTTTCATTTGTGAAAGTTGTAGATGGACGTTTTTGGACTTTCATGAATGAAAGCTTTTGGATACTTTTGTTTTTTATTGTATTTGTAGGTTGCAAAGAAATGAAATGAAAATATTACATTTTTTTGTGTTGTGTTTCACTTCTGTTTGAAAATAATAAATCGCACCTACAATAAATCATATTAATCTATAATACCTCAGAGCGGTGAACTATTATAGACCATCATGATCGATGATAAACCATATGAATAAAGTCGACTATTGAAATGAGAAGCCTGTTGAATTTGCACAAGTTCAATGGACCCACACACAAAAAAAAAGTGGATCCCAAACCCCAACCCCAAATCCCAAACATTAAATATTTGTCTAAAAACAATAAATAAATAAAATAAAGTAATTAAAATAAAATGGTACTCATTAAATATTATAATTACACTTTAGTACATCATGTGTGAGTCTTCATCCATTAGTGACATGATCCAAAGAGTTTAAGGGAATCATAGTACATTTAAATCACTACAATTTGTCTAAAAAGTCATAAATAAAATAAAATAAGTAAAAGGACTTGACACTCACTAAACTTTATAATTACACTTTAATACATCATATGAGAGTCCACATACATTAGTGACATCATCCAAAGTGTTTAAAGGAAACATAGCACTGCTATCTAATTAGTCTGAGAATAAATACCAATTCTCAAAGCACAATCTTGTTTAAGGATAACCATTTCTTGTGCCAAAGCACTTTGGATCATGTCACTACTGGATGCGGACTCTCATATGATGTATTAAAGTGTAATTTTAATGTTTAATGAGTGCCAAGTTATTTTATTTATTTTATTTTGTTTTGTTTATGAGTTTTTAGATAAAAATTAATGATCTGAGTACAATTACTTATCCTTAAACTTTTTCAATCATGTCACTAATGGATGAGGACTCTCATATGATGTATTAAAGTGTAATTATAATTTTTAATGAGTTCCATATTCTTTTATTTACTTTATTTTATTTATTTATGACTTTTTAGATAAATATTGGCTTCGGTCTATATATTACATGTGAGATATTATTGACTATGCGTAAAATAGATAATAACTGATAACCGTTGTCTATTGACAACGACCAATTTATGTTATATCTATCCACAGTCCATTAGATTTGTTATGTTTGGGGTTTGAGGTTCACTATTTTATTTTGATTTGTTGGACTTGTGCAAATTCAATAGGCCTATCATTCCAACAGTCGCCTTTATTCATATGGTTTATCATCGACCATGGTGGTCTATAATAGTTCACTGATCTGAAGTATTATAGATTAATATGGTTTATCATCGATCATGATGGTTTATAATAGTTCACTGCTCTGAGGTATTATACATTAATATGGTTTATAATAGGTGTGGTTTATTATTTTCAATAAACACTTAGCTTTATTTCGACATTCAGACCATAGAGTTTTTTACAGTAGTAAAAAATAAAAAAAATATTAAAGTTACAATGGTAACAATACAACCTTTCCTATATAAAACTGACCCAAAATTCAAACTCCTCAATTGTCTCTATTCTTGATCAAATTTCTCCATAATCTCTTTCTCATCAAAATTTCAAAAATGTCTGAGTTATCTGAAATATCTCAAGTACAAGATCCTGACATTTATTTCTGCAGTGAATACACTATCTTAAAGATATCACGCACTCAAAAAAATTCAGGTCGCAAATTCTTTAGCTGTGCAGTTGGAACTGTGAGTTTCTAATTCCTAAGGTATGCATTTTTCATGTGGTTTAAGTATAAAAATATCTAAATTATTGGTGTTTTATTTAGAAATATGATGGTTGTGACTATTTCAGGTTTAAGGAGTCACACCCCGATTTAGCAGCAAATGTGACAAAGAAATCTCAAATGAGCTCAGGATCAAGAAGGAGCCCAGGAGGACCTGAGACACCAACATAAAAAGACATAGTCAAGTTTGAAATGCTAAACAGGCTCAGAGAATCTGAAGAGGATAGGAATTTACTTCAGTCATTGTTTAAAGAATCTGAAGCAAAGAGGGATCACTTGAAAGATATTCTGAGAAAAAATGAAATAGAGAGGGATCAACTAAAGTAGAGGTTGATTGTGGCTGAAGAAAATACAAATGGACTAAAAATGATGTTGTGTGGTTTAGTAGCACTTTTTGCTATTTGAAAATGTGTAATAGGACTGTAGTGGGATTGAGTCTTTCATTTTGGGTGTACGAAGCATTATGAACAATATGAAACGAATGTTATTTATATAAAAAATATATGTGTTTGTTCTCTAGTGTTATGACATCTCTATTGAGTTTGACTATAAACTATTATTCATAGTCGATGATAATAAATTACTATTCATAGTCGATTGATAATAAACATTAACTATCATCGTAGCAGATACAAAGCAACAACAAAGTAAGATACAAAGGTTGCAATGATCCAACCCTGACATCATTGTAGCAGCAGATACAAAGCAACAACACTTTAAAAGTGAATACTATTTGTAAAAATTAGCCATAATTGAACACATCCAAAATATTTAAGCACGTCCAAATTCACATGGCAACAACACACTTATAGAAAAGTTACAATAATTCAACAAATAAAAACAATCAAATTAATTATTTACTAAAACATAAAGCATTACTACTGATATTGTTTGTCATCTTCCATGACGCGCATCTAAAAAAAAACATGTTTGTTACAACCCAAATAACCAAATTAATTATTTGAAGAATCATTAATCTGGGCGACAACGCCCATCCACAACTTTTTCAGAGTCAAACTCAATATCGTTTTGACTTGACTCGCTAGCATTCTCAACAACTTTAGCAGGCTCATCTTTGGCCTTGTCAGCTTCACCAGTTGGTACAACATTCTCATCAACTTGAGAAGGGACATCTTTGGCCTTATCAGCTTCACCAGTTGGCACAGAGACATCTGCTAGCTTCTCAACTTATGTAGTTGGCACATGGACATCCATTGTTGGTCTAGGGACATCAACCTCAACAGCTAGTACAGGGGCCTTGATGCCAAATTTTTGCACATGTGCTTGAGAGCTTTTGATGATGTCAAATTTAGCACAATAAAAAATCAAATTTAGCAGCTGATGTAGGGACCTTGAAGTTGTCAAAGTTAGCACAACAAAAAAAATTCACAATGTTCACTTTTCTCTTTAAGAGCCTCCTGCTTCTTCTTGGCCTTCTCACTCCTCAATTTTTCATCCTCCACATAGGCAACAAGAGCCATCAAGGTCTCCTCCATCTTCTCCACACGATGTTGCAATCCCTCCTGCACTGATTTCCCCCCATCCTAGAGGTCTCAATGCCACCAAAATCTTCTGATTGAGTATCCCCCTCCTTAAATTTATTAGGAGTCGTCGAGGCATATTGAGCGTCCTCATCAGAAAGATCATTTGCCAACCTACTAGGAGACTTCGAGGAATTCTTTGTTGTCACCAATATAGTCACGCCTTCCGACTCACGCTTCAAGTTATCTATTACGGGATCTTTAGTTTCATCATCATTTATCATAAAGGACTTCATGTAGTCCTGCTCCAACTCAGGCACTGTTGGAATGATGTAAAGGTGCACAACCTACAAATAAGTAAAACATTAACATTTAGTTTATATTTTTGCAAATTCTTTGATAATAGACTTCAAATTTATATAATAGACTCCAAATTTGTATCTTTATAACTCTCGCTCGAGTCTAAATGGATCACCTTCAGTAAATCGCTCCATTTTTGTGGTGTGCCACCTAAGTATCCTGAGAATAGGCAAGGGAAACTCATTTGATTTTCCAGTTCAATCCAAGTGCGGAGAAAACTGCATATGCCCAGATCTGCAATGACTCAATAATCGTTAAGTGTAAAAAACAATCTATAATGTACTATACCAATGGTCATATTAGAAAAATAACAAAATTTAATATTAAAGAAAAAGGCCTCAGAGATCTTGGTGGATACGTAATCATCAGATGGAAATTAAATAAATTTCAATCAAGAGTAGCAAATATATTTACCATGAATGTCCATGAGAAGCCATAGAGAGCATATGATGAAATCTTCTTATCAGCGTGCGTTTGTTGGAGTTTGGGAATGTCTACCTTGAGCTATTCTAAAGTGAGTTCAAAGGATTCTCTTTCCCAAGGATAGCTCTAAAAGAATTTCAAATCATAAGTCATTTTAATCGTATCATGGTCCACACTCCTGAACACATCTTTGGCAAGCAATATTACATGCATAAATCACACAAGACAACATTTAAACTTTTCTTCTTTGTTTAACTTATTCTCTTTAATCATCCCCAACAGCCTTTCTATTGAAATCTTCTTGTTACGAGTAACCAATGAGCAGAATGATGCCCCTTTTTAATAACCCCGTCCTCTCTATATGCATTGGGATATGATCCACAATTTAAATCAATGATCAAACAAAACTCATTCAGCCAAAACACATAGGCTTTCCATTCACGAGAAATCACATATCACGCTTCTTTTTCTCATCCACATGACGAAGAAGTAAATAGTCCATTGAATTTGATGAAGTGATTTGGTATTTTTCTAAAGTGACCAAAACCGGAATGCTTGAACATTTTCCGAGTTTTTGATCTTTCAATACTTTTTAAAATTCCGCAAACATAGTTATCCTGCTCCTAACAGAAACTTTTGTGGAAAAACATCATAATCATCCAGCCAAGTAATCATACCATACTTATCCACATTAATTGTCTTTGCACAATATGGCAAGGACAAAGGATCAACATCTTCAGGACTACTCCTTTGAACCATCGTCAGAATCATTGACATCCATGCTACACTCATCATTCTGCTGCAATGGGGTCTGAGTAGGCCTCATTATCAGCTTCTACAGTTCTTCTTCTTTTTCCATCTCGTTTAACTTCTTCCCCACTTCTTTTTTATCTTTAGAATGGGTTTGAACCATTTGATCTGAACGGAAAATTATTTTTCCTCCTTTTCCTTTACACCTAGGCATTTTTACGATCTATATAAAAACAGTAGTGTGATGTTGAATAGAACAATAATCGTTCAAGAGTCTAGTAATAGACCATTATGTATTTGCAAAAAGCAAAAATATAAAAGGAAAGATCGAAACAAGCAAAATAATGAAAAATAACACATATTTCGATAATAAAACAGGCTAAACTTCAAAAGGTTTTAAAAAAAAAACTTTATGAACACTAGGGTATTGAAAAACTTCAAAATTTAGGGCAATATGAAGCTCAAAATGCTCCGACAGAGTTGTAAAATTAAATAAAATACCTGGGATCGACGTCTGATGAGTATCAGAGCTTGGAGGGAAAGGAAACTAGGTTGGAAGCTTGAGAAAGTTTAAATCGAAAAAAGTGAAAGGGATTGAAGAGAGAGGGGATTTTTTGAATATTTTAACACAAAAGAAAGAGATTTAAGTGTATAACTTTAAAACCTTCAAAGTTTTAAAAATGATGAATTGTACCCGGATCCACTTTCCTAAGCCCTAATCCAAAAAATAAATCAAAAACAATCCAGTGACCTTTCTCTAAATTAAAATTTAGGAGTTGCCTCTTTGCCAAATAATCTCCTGTTAGTTACGTAGTATCATTTTTGCCAGGTCTTCTCTATTACGTAATTATCATAGAGGTTTCTGTAATTATCTAATAAATAACTTTATTGTTTAAATATTGTATACACTATCAATGAAAGAACTTAAATTCATAATTGAGAAGTTAAACTAGCTAGATTATGATTTTGGCGACGTCAGAAAATAAGGGTATCCAAGGAGGCAAGGACGATTAAAACTATCCCTATCAGCAAGGAAAATATTGGGACGCTTTCTACCAGATACTTATATTCTCTTAATATACAATGGGTTTAGGTAAGTGACAGTATATAACTACTTTCGAACAACTTTATTTAGGCATATTAAACCTGCATTATTTATAAATATTTTGTGGGATTTGCATGCCATAAATTAAGTTCCCTAAACAGTTTGTTTTTTTCGACCTATTTTGAAAGATGAGCTTAAAAGTGGACAAGTTTGACTGGGAACTATTTGGTAAACTTTTCAGCAATAAGAAAATTAAATAATTAGAGCTGATAAACTAAATTTAAAGAGAGCCGAATACTGTCAAAAGTTGGATTAAGGTGAAGACAAAATGCATAGATTGGGAATATATAAGAGTGACAAATTGGCTCAATTATGTAGACACTGGACAGTATCAAGGAATCTTTATTTTGTCCTTGACCATTTTTTATTTTTTATTTCATCTATCATAGATAGAATAATCCTTTAAAGTTTACACATAATAAAATTTTATTCTTGAGCTAAGTCTAAAATATGGAATAAAACAAATATTTTCACAACTCTACCACGTATTCAGTCAATTTAATTCTTCTTTAATAGCCACATATCTTTTTGGCTAACGAAGGGAAAAAACTCTTTTATTATATGAATTCAATTTTCATTTTCTGTTGGTTTCAGAATTTTATGTAAGGTCTGCGTACACTCACCTTCCTTAAAATCTACTTGTGGATTTATATTGGATATGTTGTTATTGTTAGTGGGCGAGCCCCGGGGCGGGGCGTGCCAAAAATGCTTCGGGGCGCAAATGAAAAGCGTAGATTCATAAGGCGTACGCCCTAGAATTTGGGGCGCGAAAGCGTAAGCACCGGGCGCTAAATTTTATTTTTTTAAATTAAAAGTATTTTTGTTATAGATTATAATTTTTACTATTGGTGTAATGATATTTATACTTTATGCTATCATGTTGTAGTGATTTTTTCTAAAATATATAAATAACATGACCATAAATAATTTTAAAAAAATATTTATGTCTGAAATTGATAGGATAGAGATTGCATAGCACTATGTTACTGAAAGAACTTTTTTTTTCATTTTTTGTCGTTGCTATTGCACTTTTCATCCTTCTCCATCTTTGAATTATATAAATAAAAATCAATGCAAATATTAGTTGAGGGTGGAAAGAACTAATAGATGTGAAGATTAATGAAGAAGTGGATGAAGATTTTATTTTAAAGATTATCTAGGCTATTACTGTATCAATTTTGTCTTGTTACATTTCTCATATAATAATTATAATAATTTCTTTATATTATTGGTGATTTATTTGAATTTATTTGTAGAATTTTAATGAAAATTTTATTTTTGCTTATTTTTTTAGTTCTAAAATTATAAAATTGAAGATACATGAGACATACGTCCCGTAAATCCATGGGACTTACGCCTCACCCCGTACTGCGTAAAATGTCTCGTCTCGCGCCTCCGCCTCTTAAAACACTAATTGCCGTTGTTGTAACTATCTTGGTTTCATAGATTAAGAGAACCCCAAACAGATGATAATCACTATAAATGCCGAAGAGATTCCAACTCAATTGTAAGTATTCAATAATTTAGCCAGCATTCAAAATTTTCAAAGAATAAAATCTTTAAAAACTCTGACAATTGCTTTTAGAAAAAGAACATCGATCTAAGTTGTCATTTTTAAGACGACGAAAATGTCTAAAGAATAGAGGTGGAATACAATGATTTCTTTGTACAAGAACAAGGGTGACATTCAGAGTTGCAACAATTATAGGGGTATCAAGTTGCTTAGCCACGCTATGAAAGTTTGGGAGATGAGGGTGAGGAGAGTCGTGTCTATTTCTGAGAACCAGTTTGGATTCATGCCGGGATGCCTGACTACAGAAGTCATTCATCTTTTAAGGAGACTGGTGGAGCCGTATAGGGAGAGGAAGGACCTGCATATGGTATTCATCAATCTAGAAAAGGCTTACGATAAAGTTTCAAGAGAGGTTCTATGGAGATGCTTGAAGGCTAGGGGTGTACATGTGGTGTACACTAGGGCGATCAAAAATATGTATGATGGAGCTAAGACAAGAGTTAAGACAGTGAGAAGAGACTCGGAGCACTTCCTAGTGATGATGGGATTGCACCAGGGATCAACTTTTAGCCCATTTTTATTTGTCTTGGTAATGGATGGATTGACGAGGCAAATCTAATGTGAAGTGACATGGTGTATGTTATTCGCAGATGATAACATCTTGATTGACGAGACTCGTAGCGGTGTTAACGCTAAGCTGGAGGTGTGGAGACAAACCTTAGAGACTAAAGGGTTCAGGTTGAGTAGGACCAAGACATAATACTTGGAGTGCAAGTTTAGTAACGTAGTACATGAGGGTGGCGTGTAAGTGAGGCTGAGAACTCAGGTCATTCAAAAGAAAGAAAGTTCCAACTATCTTAGGTCTATTATTCATGGAAATGGAGATATCGACGTTGATGTCACACATTGTATTGGGGCAAGGTGAATGAAATGGAGGTTCACATCCGGAGTCTTGTCCTTTTTGACAAGAAGGTGCCACCCAAACTTAAAGGCAAGTTCTACAGAGTTGATTAGACCCACTATATTGTATGGGGCGGAGTGTTGGGCTGTTAAGAACTCTCACGTTCAAAAGATGAAAGTTGCGGAAATGAAGATGCTACGATGGATGTAGACATACTAGGAGTGATAAATTAAGAAATCTGGGATAAGGTGGGAGTGACTTTGATGGAGAATAAAATGCGGGAAACGAGACTAAGATGGTTCGGGCATGTGCAGAGGAGATGCACGGATTCCCAGTGCAGAGGTGTGAGAGGATGGCTATGACGATTTCAGGAGAGGCAGAGGTAGGCTGAAAAAGTATTGAGGTGAGGTGATTAGACAAGACATGACACAGGTCCAGCTTATCGAGGACATGACCTTAGATAGGGGGTTATGGAGGACACGGATTAGAGTAGATTGTTAGTAAGTTATTGAGTGTTGTACTACTTATTCTTTCATGCTAGTAGTCGTAATATTATCATGGTGGTTCCTTGTCATTCGATTTCTGTTACTATTTGTTGTTTTTTGTACTTTGATTATCGTACATGCTTGTTTCTTTCAGTTTGTTATCTTATTTCCTTGTTGATATTACTTCTTATTATCACTGTTGCTTTCGTTTCTACTCGAATCGGGGGTCTATCGGAAACATCCTCCCTATCCGTCAAAAGGTGGGGGTACGGTCTGCGTACACTCTACCCTCCCCAGACTCAACCTGATGGAATTATACTGGATATGTTATTGTAACATTGATCTAAGTTCTCACATATTTGCATTTAAAAATTGAAAACTAGTTTTCTTCTATAGTGTTTGTTTGAAACAGTTTTTGCCAACAAAAAAAGAAAAATAATTTTTTTATTTGAAAATTTTCTTCAATTTTTTAAAAGCAAATATATAGCCCGTAGAGGAGTAATGAATACTGTGACATTTTGCGCATACTAATTTGAATTTTTATCTATCTTTAGTGATAGTAGTCATCATGAGTGGTAATAGTTAATACCATTAAGATTGAACATGTGGCTAATGATTAAGCTTTCAGTATATAGTATATACGTAAATAATTTTAACTCCTATCTACTAAAAAACAAAGTAAAATTGATAACAACATACACTATACCGCCTGCTGATAAAGGGAAGACAATATACCAAGCTTGTCCCAGCAGTCAGGTTTGGTCCGGCCGGGTCGATGTACATAAAATGAAGTAATTTAAGAGTTCATTACTTCACTAGCTGGTTAATTAAGCAAACTTAAATGAGTCTAGCAAGCTTTAGTTAATTAGATGCAATGTACCAAAATCTCAAAGAAAATGACACTTGATTTTGAGTGTGTTTATTTCTTTGACTACGGGAAATTTCAGAGGAACTAAAGTATTTAATTAATCCATCATTTCAATCACCTACTCACACGTGAAAGTTTTCAATTATGCCATGAAATCTCAAACGTATTTAGGAAGAGCACATTTTTCCAAATTAAAATCCAACGACAGTAATCATAATATTCTTTTTGTTAGGATTTAGCCTGAATTTCGTATCTTATTTGAATATCATAATAATTGTGTTTACCCAAAAATGTATTTTTGATGTACAAATTTTCTTTATCATTTTCTTGGGGGAAATTTTGGAATTTTATAAATATGAGATTCTTCTTTCTCATAAACAAAACGCAATAACATCCACAATGTAATCATTAGAGAATCTTGTTAAGGGAGATTTTTCTCTCAATATTTTTTATGCTTTATATTAGTTTTTCAATAGGTAGATCACTTGATCAAATCATATTATAATATTATATCTTTTTAATATATTGTCTTTATTTCTAATTTATCACCGTTCAAAGTTTGCAATTGTTAACTTCTGCATGGCTCCCTAATTATTTCGACCCCAACACTTTCTTCTTTACTGTAAAAATGTAATATTCCAATAATATTATTGTTAACCGAATGGCATGACCTTGTTATTGAGTGGAACGAAATTTCCAAACTCATAATAAATTGCTTAAAAATACATTTTTACCCGCGGTTTTTAAATTTTGAATTTGTCTCTCTATTGTATACGTACTTATGTATGTAATATATACATTATATTGCATATCTGCACTGAAAGCCAATATAATTCACTCTTTTTTCTTATTCCTCATCTTTTTTATTTAGGTTTGTTATGTAATATATACATTATATTGCATATCTGCACTGAAAGCCAATATAATTCACTCTTTTTTCTTATTCCTCATCTTTTTTATTTAGGTTTGTTACTAAACAAAAGCTCACTATTCTTCACTTACAAGAAACATTAATCAAAACTTTTAAAAAAAAACAAATAAGATATTTACTGGAGAGACAAGCAAGATATCCTGGCTTATCGACATTTAGATACCACATAAAACATTAAAAAAAAACAAATTCCACGATATTCTAAATAATTCTAAAAATAAATATTTGTATATAGAATTACGTGTATATATTAATTTATTGTTAGTGCTCTTATTTATTTTTTAGTGTCAATAGATCGATTGAGATTCATGTCAATCATAATTACTATTTAGGCATCGACGTTTTCCAATATAAGAGACGAAAACAGTGTGAGGGGGAACAGTAGCAGAGAGTTTCATATTTGACATCTAATAATTGGATTGGAAGTGGCCATGCAAAAACATTGAAGATCTATTTACATATTGAGGAGTCATTTCAATCAATTCAACCCTGATTCTTCTCATGGACTAGCCTATTTTTATTTTTCTTCAGAGATGCCTTTTCCAATATTGCACAGTTAAAGGGAGTTCCAAATTTGAATATTAATAACAAAAGGTGGATGTGATATATTATTATTCAAACTTGTTTGTAGCCTGCAGAAGTACTGTACCCCTCCATTATTTTTTAGGAATCTTTACTAGGGGTGAGCGGGTCCGGGTACCCTAACATTTTTTAACTACCCGGACCCTACCCGGTAAAAGATCGGTTCCTAAATTTACTACCCGGAATCTACCCGTAGCAATCATTACCCGGAACCTACCCGGACCCTGTCCGGGTAGGTTCTCGGGTACCCTGTAAATAAAAAACTCAAATTAAGCAACAATTTTTAAGCCTATGAGAATAAAAAAGAGTTCTAAAATAATTTCATCAAGTAGTTTTTTAGCCTGCAATCGGAGTTTTTAGTACCCTTATAAGAAGTTTTAAAAAACTTATTCATTGTAGAAAAACTAATTCTGTTACCAAAACCTAAAATTGCAAGCCAAATTTGACACTCAATTAATTGAACGTGTTGATTTCAAAATAAATTTGAAAATATCTGAATTAAACTTATTTTCGTGTTCATAAGCTCTTTGATACAAAAGAAAAGCTTTATTATACTAGTAAATTCCTAAATTTCATCTTCACAACTATAAAAATATACACAAATTTTAAAAATAGATTTACATTTCAAATAAAAAAGTAATACAAATTGAAGATGAATATCGCCTGAAATAGAACAGAAGCATAAAGGGGTGAAAAAGATAAAATATTTACGTCTTGGGGTGGGGAAAATCAATGTGCAGGCGTGCAACAAATAATTTTGGAAAAAGTTAAAAGTGGTCCAAATGTTTCTAAAAAAAATTAAAATATTTAATATTTTATAGGTTCCGGGTATCGGTTCCGGGTCCGGGTACCCTGTCTCTATTTTCCGGAACCGGAACCGGACCCGACATTGATCGGTTCTTAATTTTACTACCCGGACCCTACCCGCTATTATAATATATCTACCCGGAACCTACCCGTTAGTGTCGGTTCCGATCGGGTATCTGGGTACCCTGTACCCGTGCTCACCCCTAATCTTTACCCAAATAGCCGATTATTTTTTCTAATCAATATACTGTTATTAATCTGTATTCCAAAACAAACCATTAAATAATAAACACTGAAAATAAACAAAATCAGTGTTGAAAAAATAAGAATAATTTTTTCAGAATATAATCGAGCCCACTTAGTTCAAAGTGTGTCCTTAAGGAAATTATTCCCCTCACAGTACTCGAGGTTGATGGAATATCCCCTCCCAGGATAGAACGATTATCTTATCAGAATAGTAGTACTCCAAACTCTGGTAGCGGCGAACCACTCAACAGTAGTATATCACACAGAATTGATTCGTGCAGAAGAAGAAGAAGATTTTGTAATTCAGAAAATTAGTAAGTAAAATTCTGAAGAATCAAATGAATTTATAGCCATGGAAATCTTGTTTACGAAGGTTTGCAACCCTTCCGAACAATCACTAAAAGCGGTGGGAATTTTAAATGTGGGGAAAGAAACCGGTCGCGGTCGAGAATCGGATCCGCGGTCGCGTCGTGGTCACTAACGGGTAGGATTGGATAAGTTAATTAATTTAATTAAATAATAATTAATTAAATAATTAAAAATTAAAGAAAATTTGGTCCAAAAAGATTATTAATCAATCAGATCATTTGACCAAATCCAAATCCAAATCCAAATCCAAATCCAAATCCAAATCCGAAGACTAAGCCGAAGCCGAGCCGAGCGAGCGACGACGACGGCGCGAGGGGTCCTTGCCCCCTCAACCCTTTTACTGACAAGAAGGAGTAATTCTACTTATAAGTAGAAGAACTTTTCTTTCCACTACCGATGTGGGACAACTCCCACTTTTCTTTCCACTACCGATGTGGGACAACTCCCACTTTTCTTTCCACTACCGATGTGGGACAACTCCCACTTTTCTTTCCACTACCGATGTGGGACAAATGATTATTTTATAGAGCAGGAGAGAACTCCCTCCATTTCTCATTCAATCTATCATTTAATCCCAACAATCCCCCACATGAATGAGGAATGGCTATAAGATAAAGGAATGCGCTGACAAGTGTGATATACAAGCGAGAATTGACTGCATCTGGATAAGTAGGTTTCCCTTTGAACTTTCTGTAGTGAACTTATATCGGATATACTCGATCAATCGGTAGATTTGATATCTTTGAACCGTCGAACTTTGTTGTATACCTAGACAACATAAGTCACACAATCAACCCTCAACCGTTTATGGTTCTCACGGTTGTGTTCGTTTCAGCCATGAACACCTCCTGGTTTCATGAGTGTGTAGAGAATGGGCCTTTACTGTCATTCCCCTTTAAAGCGGCTTACACTTAACACTCACATAGGTGATTTCTAAATATGTGGTCCTATATCCACATTATCTGGTCATACACTGCCATATTTAGATAATCATTAAAGAACCTTAATGCTTTATTAACTCATTAACAAGCCATAAGGTTTTATCCTTATTTCTGAACATTGTCTTCATCCGAAAATGGGTTGAGTTATTTGACAATGTTGAACCGTCAGTCACAAATTTGTTTGATCTCCTTGAACCTAGCTCTTGGGATCTCCAGTCTGCTAGGTAGAGTTACCGCCATGATGACTTATCCTCGGCCTTAACCCCATTCCCATTGATGATCTACTAACTCCCTCTCTAGATAAGCCTTTTGTAAGCGGATCCGCCACGTTATCTCTTGACTTTACATAGTCAATCGTGATAACGCCACTAGAGAGGAGTTGTCTAACGGTATTGTGTCTTCGTCGTATGTGACGAGATTTTCCGTTATACATTACGCTCCCTGCCCTACCTATTGCCGCTTGATCGTCACAATGTATACATATAGGAGCCAAAGGTTGGGGCGAGAATGGAATATCTTCTAGGAAATCCCGGCGCCATTCAGCTTCTTCACCGCCCTTGTCTAAAGCTATAAATTCAGATTCCATTGTAGACCGGGCGATGCATGTCTGTTTCGATGATTTCCAAGACACTGATCCACCACCAATTGGGAAAACATAACCACTCGTGGATTTAACTTCAAATGACCCGTGATCCAATTTGCATCACTATATCCTTCTATCACGGCGGGATATTTGTTATAATGCAAAGCATAGTCTTGGGTGTGTTTTAAATACCCCAAGACTCGTTTCATTGCCATCCAATGAGTTTGATTGGGATTACTCGTGAATCGACTCACCTTGCTTATAGCACATGCTATATCTGGTCGTGTACAATTCATAATATACATCAAACTTCCCAAAACTCGTGCATAGTCCAATTGTGAGTCACTTTCACCTTTATTCTTTTGAAGTGCAAAACTTACATCAATTGGAGTTTTTACAACATTGAAATTTAAATACTTAAACTTGTCAAGTACTCTTTCAATATAATGAGACTGCGATAATGCTAGACCTTGTGGAGTTTTATGAATTCCGATGCCTAAGATCAAATCAGCAACTCCTAAGTCTTTCATATCAAATTTGCTAGCCAGCATACGCTTTGTAGCATTTATATTGGTAATATCTCTACTCATTATCAACATGTCATCAACATATAAACAAACAATGACTTCATGATTTGGAGTATTTTTAATGTAAACACATTTGTCACACTCGTTAATCTTAAATCCATTTGCCAACATTGTTTGGTCAAATTTCGCATGCCATTGTTTGGGTGCTTGTTTAAGTCCATAAAGTGACTTAACAAGTTTGCACACTTTCCTTTCTTTACCGGGAACCACAAAGCCCTCGGGTTGTTCCATGTAAATTTCTTCCTCCAATTCTCCATTTAAGAAAGCTGTCTTGACATCCATTTGATGGATTTCAAGACCATATCTGACTTGCCAGTGCTACTAACACCCGAATAGATGTTATTCTTGTTACCGGCGAGTATGTGTCAAAGTAATCAAGGCCTTCTTTTTGTCTATAACCTTTGACCACAAGTCTTGCCTTATATTTGTCAATAGTGCCATCAACTTTCATTTTCCTTTTAAAAATCCATTTTGATCCTAAAGGTTTATTTCCAAGAGGAAGATCAACCAATTCCCATGTATGGTTGTTCAAAATTGATTCAATCTCACTATTGACTGCCTCTTTCCAAAATGCTGAATCAGAAGAAGACATCGCTGTTTTAAATGTTTGAGGCTCATTTTCAAGCAAGAATGTCACAAAATCTGGTCCAAAGGAAGTAGATGTCCTTTGACGTTTGCTACGCCTTGCATCCGCTTTACTTGGTGTATTTTCCTTTGGTTCTTCCCGCGGTCGTTTAGATCTTTCACTTGACGACTCACGTTCAGTTTTATACGGATAAATATTTTCAAAGAATTCAGCATTATCTGATTCAATTACCGTATTTACATGAATTTCGGGATTGTCCGATTTGTGAACCAAAAACCGACAAGCTTTGTTGTTTGTAGCATAACCAATAAAAACACAATCCACGGTTTTTGGTCCGATTTTTACCCTTTTGGGCAAAGGAACTTGGACCTTTGCTAAACACCCCCACACTTTGAAATATTTCAAGTTGGGTTTTCTTCCTTTCCATAGTTCATATGGAATAGATTGTGTTTTTACTGTGGGGCACCCTGTTGAGTATTCGGTTAGTCAGAAGGATAGCTTCCCCCCACAAGCTTTGCGGTAAACCGGAACTTATTAGTAAGGCATTCATCATTTCCTTTAATGTTCGATTTTTCCTTTCCGCAATTCCATTTGATTGTGGTGTGTAAGGGGCAGTAGTTTGATGAATAATTCCATATTCTAAACATATCTCTGCTACAAGTGGTTCGTACTCTCCTCACTTGTCACTTCTAATCATTTTTATCTTTTTATTCAATTGATTTTCCACTTCATTTTTGTATTGCTTAAATGCATCAATTGCTTCATCCTTACTATTAAGCAAATACACATAACAATATCGAGTGCAATCATCAATAAAAGTTATAAAATACTTTTTCCCACCGCGAGATGGTATTGACTTCATATCACATATATCTGTGTGAATTAAGTCTAAAGGATTTGAATTCATATCAATAGACTTATATGGATGTTTAACAAACTTAGATTCGATCTGATTTCACATTTAGATTTATTACACTCGAGTTTAGGCAATACTTCTAAATTAATCAATTTCCATGAGGTTTTGTAGTTGACATGTCCTAAACGAACATGCCATAAATTATTTGACTCAATAAGTAAGACGAAGCTGAATTCTTATTAATACTGTCAACAACCATTACATTGAGTTTGAAAAGGCCCTCGGTGAGGTAGCCCTTTCCTATGAACAAATCATTCTTACTTATTACAATTTTCTCACTAACCAACACACATTTAAACCCATTTTTGACGAGTAGTCCGGCTGAAACTAAATTCTTCCGAATTGTTGGAACGTGCATAACATTGTTGAGAGTCAGGACCTTGCCGGAAGTCATCTTCGGTATCTTCCCATATCCTTCAACCTTGGTTGTTGCGGTATTTCCCATAAAGCAGTACCTCTTGGGTCCAGTAGAGCATAGGTTGCAAATGTTTCTTTTATAAGCGCAAACATGTCGAGTGGCACGAGAATCAAGCCACCACTCCTTTGGGTTTCCAACCAAATTGCACTCTGATAGCATTGCACACAGATCATCCATATCATCATTCTTTTCCACCATATTGGCTTGTCCTTTTCCCTTGTTCTTTTTCGGAGACGACAATCTGGGGCTTTGTGGCCAGCTTTCCCACAATTAAAGCAGTTGCCCTTGAACTTTTCTTGTTGGAATCCTTCTCCTTTCCAGAAGGCCTCTTCCTTTTCTTGTTCTTTTTCAGAGCAACATCTTCAACGATGTTTGCCCTTCAATTGGTCATGTCTTACGGTTCCTCTTCTGAGCGGTTTTGTTCTCTTCCTCGATCTTGAGACGAATCACAAGATCTTCCAACTTCATTTCCTTTCTTTTGTGCTTAAGATAATTCTTGAAATCTTTCCATGAGGGCGGCAACTTCTCAATCATTGCAGCCACTTGGAATGCTTCATTTACTACCATACCTTCAAAGAATAAGGTCATGGAAGATAAGTTGAAGCTCTTGAACTTGGGTTCCAACGGTTTTCCATCCACCATTTTGTAGTCTAGGAATTTGGCAACCACAAACTTCTTCAAGCAAGCATCTTCGCTTTGTACTTCTTTTCAAGTGCACTCCATAGTTCTTTGGAAGTCTCTCTTTGCCGTAGACGTTGTACAAGTCATCTTCTAAGGCACTCAAAATGTAGCCTTTGCACAAAAAGTCACTGTTTCCAAGCCTCGGTAACCATGAATTTTTGGTTGTCATGCATGTCGGCGGCCAGGCAGGAGGGTCCTCATTGGTGAACTTTTGCATACCAAGGGTGGTAAGCCAAAGAACATTCTTTCTTTGCCATCCTTTAAAGTTGGCACCGTGAACTTCGCAGGTTTCTCGGTGGTGTACAATGCAGTGGTCGTAGGAGTAACCGCTGGTGCAAGAATTGCAGGTAGTTCCAGTCTCAATTGCCATTATTCGCTTGTCACTTTGTCAAATCGACAAAGCTGTTTTAGTTAATAAAACCAGAATAGCAATTCAATCACAGACTTAAACGATGAAGATTTTATTTCTTCAAATTGCAGTATAATTATGAAACTTTAGTATTCCAACGAAGTTTTTATATCTTCGAGTCAGAATACTAATATTCATATGGAGTAGAAAACTACACAAGTTTTAATCTCCAAACCAGAATACAACAACGATGAAGTTTTTATGTTCTTCAAATCGTTGTACAAGTATGAACTTTAATATTCCAACGAAGTTTGTATATCTTCAAGTCAGAATATGAAATTTCACACGGAGTAGAAAACCACACGGGTTTTAGTCTCCCAATCAGATCATTTGACCAAATCCAAATCCAAATCCAAATCCGAATCCGAATCCGAATCCGAATCCGAATCCGAGCCGAGCGAGCGACGACGACGGCGCGAGGGGTCCTTGCCCCCTCAACCCTTTTACTGACAAGAAGGAGTAATTCTACTTATAAGTAGAAGAACTTTTCTTTCCACTACCGATGTGGGACAACTCCCACTTTTCTTTCCACTACCGATGTGGGACAACTCCCACTTTTCTTTCCACTACCGATGTGGGACAACTCCCACTTTTCTTTCCACTACCGATGTGGGACAAATGATTATTTTATAGAGCAAGAGGGAACTCCCTCCATTTTCCATTCAATCTATCATTTAATCCCAACATATACATTGATTATACACATATTTTATCCATGAATTATATATATATTATACACCTATCGACTATTGTTAGTTTAAGCGGTTACATGAATAGCTATTCTGGTTAGTTATTCATCTTTTATGGGAATAAGGTCAAAATGTCCATTAACTATGAGAAATAGTACAAATTTATCATTCGTTTGAATTTGGCATCAAATATGTTGTTACCCTTATTGGACTAGCTCAAATTTTCCTCAACTATGAAACATACAATAAATTTTCCCTCCGTTTGAATATGATCTCAAATATGCTCTTATAGTCCCTCAAACTAACGGATAACATCTTATATTTACCCATATTTGGAATCAAATTCAAACTAAAGAAGAATTTGTTCTATTTTCCATAATTGAGGAGCCTTTTTCTCCTTGTACCTTTATATCTTCCATGGTATAATGGTTTTCAGATGTTAAATTTGAGAGGCAGCGAAAATTTAGAGAGAAGAAAATTTTGGGAGAATTCTTTCTTGGTTTCATTCATCATAATGACATCTTTATATAGAGTCAAAAGTTTTCATTTCCCTAGTCTAACAAAAAAATCATACTCTAATAAATTACTATAATTACAATTTATCAAATATACTTAGACTAAAATTTTATCATAAAACTAATAGAGTTAAACTAAGAAATATCTCAATACCCCCCTCAAGTTGGAGCATGGGGATTTCGAATGCCCAACTTGTCAAGCAGATATTCATGTTGTGATTTCCTCAAAGCCTTTATAAACACGTCGACCAATTGTTCGTTGGTTAACACATAACTCAGAAGAATTATACTCGATTGGAGTGTGTCCCGGACATAATGAAAGTCAACTTCATATGTTTAGTCCGTTCGTGAAATATCAAATTTCGTGCAATATACAATGATGTTTGACTATCACAATACATTTTAACTAGAGATTTATGTTTGACGCCCAAGCTATGTAGGATTTCCTTCAACCATTTTAATTCACAAACCGTTATTGTCATTGAACGGTATTCCGCCTCTGCTGATGATCGAGAGATAATGTGTTGGTTCTTGTTTTTCCATGATGCTAGTAAATTCCTGAGGGAGATAAACCATTTGATGAGCGATCTTCGGGTCAATGGACATCCAGCGCAGTCCGCATCACACCACACATACAACTAGAGATCACAATACTTACTTAATACAATTTCTTGCTCAGTGTTCTTTTTCAAGTATCTTACCACCCGGAGGGCGACTCTCCAGTGTGCTTCTTTCGATGGTGCATGAATTAGTACATAACATGTACACAATAGGATAGCTCCAATCGTGTAAAACTGAGGTATATCAATTTGCCGATCAGACGTCGGTATGGTTCCTAATCTTTCAAATTAGCCCCTTTGGCCAACGCCAGATTGTGATTTTGTTCCATGGGAGTTTTAATCGGTTTTGCTCCCAGTAACCCGGACTCAAAGATTATATCCAAGGCATACTTCCGTTGACAAAGGAATAATCTGGTTGGTCCACGCAACTTCAACCCCCAGAAAATACTTCAGGGGACCCAAATCTGTCATGTGAAAACATACTCATAGATAGTCTTTAAACTGTGCAATGACACCATGATCATTTTCGGAGATAATTAAGTCATCCACATAAACTAAGATGTTAAGTTGTATACTTCCCTGGTGCATCGTAAAGGGAGAATAATCGGAGTATGACTGTTTGAACCTATATTTCATCAAGACACTTGACAATTTTTCAAACCAGCATCGTGGAGCTTATTTCAATCCATACAAAGCTTTTTGGAGTCAATATACTTGCTCTGGACCAGACATACTGAATTCTAGTGGTAATTTCATATAAACTTCTTCCACTAGTTCGCCATGCAAGAAGACGTTATGAACATACATCTGGTGTAACTCCCAATTTCGAGCGGCCGCTACCGCTAAGAAGGTCTGAACGGTCACTACATTCGCAATCTTTGCAAATGTTTCATGGTATACAGTACCTTCCTCCTGCTTATTATCGAAGATGACCAATCGAGCTTTATATCATTCAATTATTCCATCTGAGTTGTATTTGATATTGTACACCAATTTACATCCGAGTACTTTCTTATATGGTGGTAATGTTTACAATGTCCATCTGACATTGTCCTCTAATGCTTGGATTTCTTGTTGCATAATTTTTCTCCAACATTCCTTTTTCATAGTCTCCGAGAATGATTTTGGTTCAATTTCTGTGGTAATTGTTGCAAGAAAGATTTGATGTTGCGAGGAAAAATTATCACAGGATATATAGTGAGCTAAAAGATAAGGTGCACCTGAGAATTGCTGAGGATCGGGTGAACTCGTTGATAGACTTTCTTTCCGGAATATTTCAGTAACATAGTCACATAATCAAATCGAGTAATGCTTCTAACGTTTACCTCAACCCAATTGTTCCTCTGGTGGCTTTTCATTGGCTCGGGTGCTTTCCGTCTGTACTTCTTCCACATTTTCATTATTCGGACTAGCATTTGTCCGGTCTAATTCTGGTTGATCCGTAGGTTCGGTATCTGGTGTCTGAATTTCTTCTATTCGAGTTTTGTTCGCACCTACATTATCTGTCTGTTCTTCTTCAAAAACATGTTGATTCCTTTCGTCCTTTGTTTCATCCGGGATCGCTTCTATGTTGTCAACCAAGTTACCAGTTCCTATGACAAAAGGGAACTTAGTCTCGTAGAAGTTCACATCTCTTGAGACTAAATATTCATCATTTTCTAAGTCATACAGTCTCCAACCTTTTTGTCTGTAGAGGTATCGCAAGAAGATACACCTAAGACTCTGACTCTCAAACTTGTCTCTTGTTCTTCCATTTGTGTGTGCATAACATAGTGACCCTAGCACCCTTAAGTGATCATAATGAGGCGCCTCCCCATATAAAATTTCATAGGGGGGTTTTCCATTCAAAATCGACGATGGTGTTCTATTGATCAAGTATCCCACAGTCAAAATGCATTCTCCCTAGAATTTAATCAGAAAATGGCCCTGAAATCTCAATGATTGCGCCATATTGAGAATGTGATGATGTTTTCTTTCGACTCTTCCATTCTGCTGAGGTGTCCTTGTGCAAGAAGTTTGAAATAGATTTTCATGTTCGAAGAAGTAAGTCTTCATACGCCTGAACTCCGTTCCTTTATCACTTCTAACTATCTTCACCCTTTTTCTGAACTGCCTTTCCACAATAGAGAAGAAATTCTTCAAAGTCTGGGATATTTTTTCCTTATCAACTAAGAGAAATATCCACACGACTCATGAACGATCATCCACAATAGTAAAAAAATATGAAGCACCACAAGAGGAAGGGGTCCTATATGGTCCCCATAAATCGCAATGGATCATCTCAAAAGCATCCGAAGCAATATTCTCACTTAAAGGAAAAACACTTCTCGTTTTCTTTGCTCGTTGACATACATCACATTCTCTATCCTATCTATCACCATTCGCCTTTAAGCCTAATATCGTAATAGACTTTGTTACTTGTGTTGAAGGATGACCCAACCGTTTGTGCCAAAGATCGAACAAATCAATTGCCTCTACCTTCATAGCTCGTATCAGCGGCACATTCCGAAAATAGTAAAGTCCACCTCTATGATCATCCTTTCTAATCAGCTTCCTCGTGGTGGAGTTCAATATAGCACATATGATTCTATTAAATATCATATCACAATATAAATAATCAACTAATTGTGACATAGAAATTAAATTGCATGTCAAATCCGGAACATAAAGAATATTCTTCAACCATATCTTGTCATTATGTCTGATTGTCCTTCTTTTGTAGCCACCGAGCTACTTCCATCCGAAAGTCCAACCGGACACTCAGAAATGACCCGATGATTACTCAGTTTCTCCAGATTACCTATCACATGATTGGTAGCTCCGGAGTCAATAATTCAGGATGACTTTTTTGTCTTACCATCCATCTTGCCATTCGAATTTATTCCTTGTGAATTCAACATGTGAATCACTATTTTCCGGATCTCCTTACTCAAATTGTGAGGTCATATCCCGACTGTTTTCATCTCTTATATCTCCTCATATGTATCCTTAACAATAATGGTGTTATCCCGGTAGTCTCCTCTTATGCGATCAGATCCCGGGCCTCTTCTCTACTAATATTGTTTTCCTCGTCTTCTTCCTCCAGATTTTCCCTCTCATTTTTTATATCATGGCCACCATTCCGGATACCCAATGAGTTGAAAATATCCTTCCATAACGTGTCTGGATCTCTTGCAATGTGTGCAGAATGCACCATCGTTCTTCCATTTACCTTGATCACAGTAAGAATTTCTCCCTTGTACGGAAAAGGCCACAATTTCACTCCGTTCTTCCATTTTTCTTGTGAGTCCTCTCACACACTCTTCTTACACTAGCTTCGAGTAGACTTTGTTTAATGATGGTAACGATTCCTGGGCCAATATGTTTGATCTCACCGTTCCATACATTGCCTCATCCAATCCTATGAGGAAAAAATGCACTTTTTCTTCTTCTATTTTGGTTTTCAAGATCATCCCCAGATTGCACGTGCACTTTCTACACTTGCAAGTCAGAATTTATTCGTAGTTTTTCAATTCTTCCCACAACTTAGTTAGTTTTCCATAGTAATCCACTATGGTCCTTCCCTTCTGCTTGCACTCCGCAAATTCTGCCTTCAGTTATTGCATATGAGGGTCGTTGATAACAACGAACCGCTCTCGGATGCTAGTCCATAATTCTTCTTCTTCCTCTTTATGCGAAATTGTTGACCGAAGCGTTGGTTTGATGGTGTTGCGAATCCATGACACCAACAAAGAGTTTATAGTCCAACAATCTTCTAAGTCTGGTGACTCTTCATCCGTCTTCTTGATTGTACCATCAACCCGAATTTCTTCCTTGCTCTTAGGACCGTCCTCATGGATCTAGCCCATTCTTCGTAATTATCTCCCTTCAATTGGACTTGTGTCACCACAATTCCGGAATTATCTTTTGACGTAATGTCACAAGGTATTTTGTCTTTCTTTGAATTTTATTTTCTTCACCGGTGATTCTTTTATTTTTATCATCGGTTTCTCCGTCACCCGCCAGTATTTAGGATTTTCGAGTTCTTTTAACGAGACTCTGATACCATGTTAAATTTGAGAGGCAAAACTTTCCAACATTCCGAATGAGCCTTACAGAAAAGGAAGAATAGTTAACTAGAGCGGTTTAATTTTTTTTGTGATCATCATTACTATTGTTGTTGTTAGTCTTGTCATAGACATTATTATGTTGATTGTTATGGTTATTAATATTATGTAACATTGAGAAGGTGACAAAAAGGTGAATTTTACCGAGCAAGAAATTCTACTAAGATTTCCTCGGGCCTGACGAAAATAGGCCCTCAAGTGCAAAGACAAAGGGGAGCTTGACAACTAGATTCACCTGTCGAACAAAGACAAAAGTCGGCCTTAGTATGACCGTTCAATGAATAATCCTCTTTCATGTTTTTTTCCATACAACATCCCCCTCCCCCTCCCCCTCCCCCTCCCCGGGGACAAAGAAGTGATGGCTTCTCCTCAGATACGACCGCACATTATTTTCACAGTAGAAACTATGTGAAGAAGGCATGTTTCAAATTAGTTTTTTTCCCTTTCGTATCTCAAACTCACTAGCTCGATTAATACGGTTCATGTTGAATGGTTCCACTAAGAATTGTCCTCACACTAGTCATGCATGCATAAAGTTGTTCCGGTGCAGAGACAATTTTATGCAACTGTGTATCTTTTTTCTTTTACCAAATTATGCAAGTTTATTTTATTTATTTATTCATTTTTCTTCTCATTTCGTTTGTGCACCATAACAAAAGCTTGCTCCAGAGTATATAAGAAACTGACAGACGTATATACTTTTATGACGAGAAAGGAACCTATCTGAAAAGCTGCTTGACGATTCTTTTGGAACTGTGAGACAATCTAATGAGACACTCACTTTAATAGTGAGTCCTATATATGTAAAAGTTAGTTAAGCATTACATGCAAAAATATTGAACATAAAGAATCTTATAAATTAAAGTACATTCTAATATAGGTACTTGATGCATAAGAAAAAGAAGCACTATTTACATAATCCCAAAATAATAATTTATAAGTCTAATAGGTTGCGAGAAGATGAGTTTATAAAATTTTAACTTTAATCTTTACTGAAACTAGATGAATCGAACCTACAACACCACTGATAAGCTCTGCGAGCTATGGAGCTTTGCTCAAGTCGACAATCACAACACCAACAAATGAGAACAACAAAAAGAGAATGGGAACATATTTTGGGAAATGAAAACTTAGCCTTCATTTCATTACTAATGTTGTATATATACATGTATATCAAGACTACAAAATATCTGCTAACTAACTACTTAACCGACTCTAACTTTGACAGCTAAGCTAAACTAATTGTACAGCCGGATAACTAACTAACTAATATCTAACTAACTCATCTACACATGATAACTAATAGTCTCAACCCCCCCCCCCTCAAGTTGGAGGAGAGATACTCCCAGACAACTTGTGCATAATGCTTGAATGTTTAGGTCCAGTGAATGTTTTTGTGAAGATGTCAGTCAACTGCTC
Source organism: Anisodus acutangulus (assembly GCA_029783415.1). Lineage (NCBI taxonomy): Eukaryota > Viridiplantae > Streptophyta > Magnoliopsida > Solanales > Solanaceae > Anisodus > Anisodus acutangulus. Next base: position 8,147,293 of record CM056500.1, read on the forward strand.
CAAAGTAGATATGTGATGAAGATCAATCACCCCTTCATGTAGTTTATCTCGAAAAAAATGACAGTCCACCTCTATATATTTTGTTCTCTCATGAAACACATGATTTCTGACAATATGGACTACTGCTTGACTGTCAGAGAAAACTGATATGGGCAATGAGAGTGCTTCATTCAATTCATGTAGCAATCTTTCTAGCCAAACAAGTTCTCCAACAACTTTCCTCACAACCATGTATTCTGATTCTGCTGATGAAAAGGATATAGTTGTTTGCTTCTTGGACTTCCAACTAATAGGGTTGTTTCCCATAAGCAAAAATTACCCACTCACAGATTTCCTAGACTCAGGGCATAAAGTCCAGTCTGAGTCACAATATGCAGTAATGGTGTAGTCTGGCTTCTTGGACAAGTAAATGCCTTGAGTAGGATCATTCTTCAAGTACCTCAATACATGTATGGCAGCCTTGAGATGAGGTTCCCTTGGAGATTGAAGAAACTGGCTAAGGTGTTGTACACTGTAGGCTATATCCATCATAGTGTTGGTGAGGAAATTGAGTTTTTCCACCAACATTCTATAATACGTTGGATCACTGAGTGCAACTCCTTCATCTGATTTGAGTTTGATTACTGGATCAAGTGGAGATGTTGTTACAATGTAGTTCAAACAGTTAAACTCTTTGATTAGATTTGTGATAAACTTTCTTTGTGAGATCAGTACTCTATCTGCCTTGTACAAAATTTCCAAACCCAAGAAGTAGTGAAGTTTTCCCAGGTCTTTGATTCTCAACTGATCATGTAGAAACACTTTAGAACTATGATTTCTTTTAGATCTGTGCCAATCAGGATCACATCATCAACATAAACTGCTACAAATACTACATCTAAACCATCCTTCTTGTAGAACAATGAGTAATCACTAGTAGAGTGTGAATATCCTCTTGAGCACAATGCCTATGCTAGTTTCTCATACCACTGCCTACTTGCTTGCTTCAATCCATATAATGACTTCTTTAGCTTGCAAACTAATCCTTTTTCTGTCACCTTGAGACCTTGTGGGATGTCCATGTCGACTTCTTTATGAAGGTCCCTATGCAAAAATGCATTGTTGACATCCAGTTAATATAGATCCCATCCTTTCTTAACTGCTAGGCTAATCATGATCCTGACAGTGGTCATTTTGACCACTGGGAGAAGGTCTCAATGTAGACCATGCCAGCTTGTTGTGTATACCCCTTTACTATAAGTTGGCCTTGAACCTTTCCAATGCACCATTTGATTTGTGTTTGATTTTGTACACTCACTTGCAACCTATTATTCTTTTTCCTGCAGGTAAATGCACTAACTCCCAGGTGTTGTTAGCATACAAAGCATCAAATTCTAATGTCATTGTTGCTTGCCAAGCAGGGTTCATGACTACCTCCTCATATGTGTTTGGCTCACTGTCATGAGTAAAATTTTGCGCTAGTTGCTGAATCTCAGGACTAAAACTTGTGAGTGAGGTGTGTTGAGTAGTGATGGTATCATGGATACTTAGGGTGAGAATCGGATTTGGTTGCAGGTTGGGTAAGGTACACTTGTATTCAGTCAGGTAGGTAGGTCTGGTATGTATCCTATTAGTTCTCCTAGGTGGAGTAGGAATGTGAGGTAATGAGGTGTTGGTTCCAATGGGTTGATTAAATGACAATAGTTCAAGTGGTAAGCTATGTACTGGTGTAGGTTCAGGTGATAATGGTTCAGTTGGTGGATTAGGTATTGGTATAAGTTCTGATGTACTATTGTCAGGTGAAAGGATAGTGTGCAGGTTGATGTTACCTCTGTTAGGTGTAGCTTGAGGTGTAACATGATTGTTAGGTGCAGCATGATCAATGATGCTATCATCCAATATACTAACATTCTCTAAAGTAGTTTGAGAAGCTTTTAAGACATTAGAACTTAGATTCAATTTCTTGAGCACAGAAGGGAAACTAGAATCAGAAAAAGGAAAAACACTCTCATAAAACAGTACATCCTTAGAAACATGTACCCTATTGGCTCTCAAGTCTAGTACCTTGTCACCTTTTGTGTTGAAAGGGCATCCTATGAAAATGTGTGGTGTTGACATGAGTTCAAATTTGTCTTTGTGAGTCTTAAGGGTAGTAGGAAAACAGAGACAACCAAATGATTTGAGGTGTGAGTATGTAGGTTGTTTTTATATAGCATTTCAAAAGGGCTTTTGTTGTGGATGGTGGTAAATGAAAGTCTGTTTATTAAGTATGTTACAGTCAACACACATTCTCTCCAATACCTCATGGAAAGTTTGGATTGGTATAGTAATACCCTGACAGTTTCGAGTAAATATTTGTGTTTTGTTTCTACTACACCATTTTGTTGTGGTGTGTATGGAAAAGTTCTTTAGTGTATGATCCCTTTTTCTTAAAGAAAATTTGTGATTTCTTTGTTCACAAATTCTACACCATTATCAGCCCTTACGGCTTTGATAATGACCTTAAAACTGATTTTCTATAAGTGACACAAAGGCCTTGATGGTAGACAAGATGTTACTCTTACATGTGAGTAATTGAATCCATGTTGATCTGATGAAGTCATCAACAATGGTGATGGAGTATTTTTTATTTTCATGAGTTGGTATATGGTAGGGTCCCCACATATCTATGTGAAGGAGGTCAAAGATCCTGGTTGGAGAGGGTGATATCTTTGAAGGAAAGGGTAACCTTGTGTGTCTGGCCATGGGACAGATAGTACACAAGAAATGTTGTTTTGGTGAGAAGGTGGTGGGAATGGCAGTGATACCCTTCAACTTTACAAAAGGAACATGTCCTAGTCTATTGTGCCAAAGTGATCTACACTGTTTTCTTGAGACATACATATTTTAATAGAGTTAACATAATGAGATTGATTAGTGAAAGAGAGAAGAACATCATGACAAGCTCTTTTATTACTTGGAGGGATACATTTTATAGTTGAAGGTGAATGTAGAACTTCTTTGCTCAAAACAGAAACAGAATCAACATTACTACTAGCTCTTTTATTTGTGACTAAGATGTCATTTACGGATGGAGGAATGGGATGAATTTAGAGCTTGTTTTCAATTTGAACTCACATGTGATGAAAGATTACTGTGACTAGGGGTGGGCATGGTATGGTATATACAGATTACCATACCGAAATCGAAATTTTTATATCGTGATTTTGATATTATGGTATTTGATACAGTATTTGGTATGCATTTTTAAAAAGTGTGATATTCAGTATGGTATTCGGTACTGATAAAAAATATACCGAAATACCGAATACCATACCAAAGTATGTAGTTACATATATAATTTATATATATATATATATATATATATATATATATATATATATATATATATATTAGTATTATATTAATTGTTTGTACGTTGGAATTTGATCAATCTATCATGATTAAAATATATTTTTTGTGTAATTGATTTACGAAGGAGATTGCTTGTGCTTCCTTTTGAATATATCTACATATGTAAGGTGTTACTACGATATAATTGAGACGTTTCTTGAATAGCCGAAGTCGTAATTCTATATTATATGAGTATATGTAAGTCGAAGTTGAACAACTTATGGTACCGATTTACCGTACCGTAAAATACAAAAATCGAACTTAAAAGTACCGAACCATACCGAATTAATTTGGTATGGTAATGGTATAGTATTTTAAAAAAACAAAAAACAAAATTACCGTACCAAAGTTTCCAATAACGTCCCATGCCCAACCCTAACTGTGACACTTTGAGCAGAGGAAGTACAATCCATTCATTTATCTACCAATCACCAGAGGGCTCTTCATTGAAGGGACCTGCATAATACATGAGGTTTCATTGAATTTGACTTCACCTTTAAGACTTAAGGTGAGACAGTGAACATAAATTAAATTGAGTTTGAAGCTAGGCACAAACAATAGTTTATATAATGTCAATGTTGAACTCACACATGCATCACCGATTTCTGATACTTTTACTTTGTAACCATTTGGCAAGGTAATTAAGAAGGTATAAGGCAATATTCTAATGTTAATGAGTAAGGTTTTGTTGTATGTCATGTGATTTGAGGCTCCAGAGTCTATAATTCATGAATCAACAGACCTAATAAAACAACTACACGAAAGATTACCAATTTCAATTTCAGTAATAGAGGAATAGCAAGTCATGATACCTGCAAAGTTCACAGCTCCACTCATAATGTTGTTTGTAGTCTCCCTAGGATCTCCATTAGCTCCCTGAATTTGTGCATTCTTCAGCCAGTTGTCTAGGTTATCATATTCCTCCTTTGTTAAATTGTGGCCTCCATGACTGCTAATTCCATGATTCTGCAGGTTGTTGTGCTCATGAACATGTGTTCCATCCATCATATCTTCACCAAGACCAAGTAAATTTGTTGTAGATCCATAATTTTTTCCCTTAGTGAACTTGAAGTTTTGAGAGAAACCATGTATTCTATAGCGTATGTCCAGGCTTCTTACAGTGATTGCAAAACATGTTTGCTTTGTTTATGTTTGGAACAGGATAAGCATACTTATTAGGATTGTGGTTGAAACCTGATGAGTGATAACTAGATGAGTTTCTGGACATATTACTTCCTCCAAAATGTCTATTTTGAGTGTAATTTGTTCTGAAGTTGTTGTGTCCAGTGCTTGTGTTTGAAGAAGTACTTGCACTCAAGGAAGTAGACCCTAAGATCATTCTACTATGAGATTTCACATCTCTCTATCTCTCCTCTTGAATCAGAATACAGAATGCCTGAGTCATAGTGGGCAAAGAATTCATCATTAGAATACTCCATCTCACTATTATATAAATCTCATTCAGCCCCATTAGGAATTGGATGAGTTTCCTATCTTGTTTAGCCTTATGTATTTTTGTTTTTCCCCACAAGTGTATATACAAGTACACTGACTATTAGTATCTAGAGTGTTAAGTTCCTCCCACAGCTTCTTAATCTTCGTGTAGTAGTCGGTGATATCTAAACTTCCTTGTTCAAGGTCATTGATTTCCTGTTGAAATTGGTACAAATTTGCACCATTTGCTTGATCATATCTATCTTCAAGCTCATCCCAAAGCTCATTCGCATTGTTCACATACTGTAAACCATCCCCTAAATCCTTGGATAATGACTTTAGAATCCAAGATGTTGCCATGTCGTCGCACCTCTCCCATTGAGCAAAATTAGGTGAATCAATATCTGATTTCTTAATTTTTCCATTGATGAAACTAATTTTATTTTTAACAGATAGTGCCCTAAGAACACCTCGTCACCAAGACTGGTAACCTGTCCCATCGGAAGTCACCAAAATTATCGCAGATCCGGCATTCTCCGATGGATGCATGTACATAGGGCTTGTTGTATCGATCGATTCCTGAGTTTGACTTTGACTTGCTTCTAGGTTTGGTGCCATAACTTTCAGAAGTTTTTGAAGATTCGAGAGGATTTAGCAATCGAGGTTTGCGATGAAGCAACATCACAGATTTGGGGGGGAAATTCGAGATTTTTGTGTTCGCAATTTTGCAAAAAACAATTGAACCAAAAATTGAACTATCGCAACGAAATTGAAGACAAAATTGAACAATTACAATGAAATTGAAGATGAACCGGGAATTGAATAGTTAAACGTGATGCAAATGTTCACAACTTATGTCTTCGATTACCAGAAAAAGTATGAACGCGAAAGAGAGAATACAAAGCATATTGCTCTGATATCATATTGAACCTAGAACACCATTGATGAGGCTCTACGAGCTATGGAGCTTTGCTCCAATCGACAATCATAACACCAACAAATGAGAACAGCAAAAAGAGAATGGGAACATATTTTGAGCAAAATTCAACACAAGCATTTATCAGTTGTTTTTTTCCGGTGAAACACAAGGGACATACAAGCAATGTGCTCTATCTGTGTGTATATACATAGTAATATCTTTTTTACCATAATAATTGTTACTCCAAGAAATTTTAACCATTGAAAGGACCAACCTCCCGTGACCAAATATACTTGGATTTTATTACTGTAGGCCAAATCTATCTATTAGGTTTTAGTTGGAGTTTGGCCACATGAATTTTTCTCACAAAATCTCCCTATTAATGAATGACTTCACCTGTGATTGGATTACAGAAGATATTTAGAAAAAGTATTTTATTCTGTATTATTTTTTGTTTGATCGCCGAGCAAATAAATAAAAAGTGTTTGTAAAGGAAAACAAGATTAGATGTTCGTGCAAACAATTCTTGTTGTTTAAAGTTGGTTGAATATGATTTTACACTAATTTTCAAAGGCCTTATAGAGCAGCATCTCACAATAATCAGTTGGAGAAGATCCATTACAGGAGCTTTCGATGTGGGCTTGGCACAGTACACTTTTGGTAGAAGGTATTAGAAAAAATAATTAACTTTGTGTATTTGGGTCATTTCTTGGACTGATTTTGATTTTGATTCTTTCTTCATTTTTTTTGTTAAAGAGAAGTTCTTGTGGATATTGGCAATAGGAGGATGAAGAATACTCCAAAAGTTTCATCGGCGAATTATTTATGTCGTCATTGGATGCGTTTAAGAATAAAATAGCAGATTTAAAGAATGAAAGAGATACGTTGAAGGAAGAAATAGTTGCGTTGAAGGGTATAAATCAAGCTGAAATGAATAAAATTTTGAAGATGAGCGTGTTTATGATGATTTCATGGGTGTTATTTGTTAGATTTGTTGCGGTGTCGATTATGAAATGAATATGTATTTGTAGCTTTGTAAGGAAGTTTAATGTGTTGTTTATGATTAAGTAGTAGTAGCTATGAATGAAATTCATGTTTGTATCCCATTGTGCCATTAAATCTGGTGCTTAGCTCACCATTTATGGTTTTTCTATGTTATGACCTAAGTCATGTTGGTGACATTTTGTTTACCATTCTTGCATTTTGCTGCTGATATGATTCCCAACTTTTTTTATTGTCTGCAAAAGCAAAGTTATACCATTCTCTTAAATGTTCGTTTCACTTATTGCCTTCTGTTGCTGATAGGAAAGGCACCATACTATGATGCTGATAGGAAAGGCACCATAGCAGTACAACCAAGATATAAGTAATGAAACCATCATTTTTATCATAGCAGTACAAGTTGATGTGAAGAGGTTTAGGCATCATAGCTGTTGTGAAGAGGTTTAGGCATCATAGCTGTTGTGAAGAGGTTTAGGCATGTTGACATTCTATTTTGGCACAACATAGGTAATGAAACAATCATTTAAAGAAAAAACTAACAAGGTCAAACATTTTTATCATTCCATTTATAATTAAAAAAAACATATGCCAAACAATGATGTATACAACATATAATGCTAGAACAAGATTAACATGACACATTTTAGATAATGGAAATCATCACTGCTCAATCCTTGGCATCAGAAAACATGGACTGATTATATACAAACTCTACAATCTGGACAGATTCACCCAACTAAATATTTACCAAAAGACAAATCAAATATGTATTGTTATATCAGTAAATTCATCTTCACAAAAAAAAAACTTCACTAATTATAAGTCTTCATCATGTTTAAGACTTCTCATTCTCCTTCCTTGTCTTCATCTTCTCTTTTGTCACCCTCAGCGTATTCCCTGTAATAACAGCCTTGTTTGGTGGTTGATAAGGCATGTTGATTGGCTAACTCATTCCAGTAGAATCACCAACAAATGAGATTCTTCTTATTGGTATAGCTAATGGTTGCTCCATCCTTTCAAGTATCATAGTATTAACTTCAGAAAATGATCTTGGCCTTAGTGATGGGTCTGGTTTTAGCACAGTTGTGGTGTTGCTGCTGCTTGGAAAATTGTCTTCAGATTCTAGCATTGTTGTGGTGTTGCTGCTACCATTAAACCTCTTCATAGCAGTTTGTTTTCCTTTACTTTTGTGTCATTATACAAAAATTAAATTTGTATATGTTGTATACATCAGGTCTAGTGTTTCAGAAATCTAGCACAGTTCTGGTGCTTCAGAAATCAAATACTGATGTATATGTTGTATACATCAGTTCTTGTGCTTCAGAAATCTAGCACATTTTGGTGCTTCAGAAATCAAATACTGATGTATATGTTGTATACATCAGTATTTGTATACTATTGTTGTATACAAATACTAATGTATACAATATATACATCAGTACTTCAAAAATCAAAATCAGATATGCACTCTTAAATAGGCTATTGCTACAAATACTTGTGTTTAAAGTGTTACTTTAGCACATCCCATTGCATTGTGTCCACTTTGATGGCATGTAGAACATGGCATAGGTTTTCCTTTCCTTGAAGAAGGCCATTCACCTTGTCTTTTCAAATTTTCATTCCTCACCCTTCCTCTCTTAACTTTGGGTCGACTTACCATCTTACATATTTCTGGTGGTTCCATATCTTGACTCTTTTCATATTTTCAGAATTTTGATCCTCTAACTGATTGAAGTTTGTGTAAGTAGACTGACAAGTAGGTTGCCTTATTATAATAGAGGTGAGTGGCTCCCTCAACAATAGGATCCTTGTTTCTATGTGTGTATGCTCTTATAGCATGAGCACATGGGATTCCACTAAGGCTCATGTCCTACATCTGCATTTCTTTGACATTAGATCCACAATGTATGTATTTGTTCCCTCGGACACTTCATACCCATCATCACCATTGAAATGGATCTCATAATTTTCAACAATAACCACAAAGTCCTTGTAAATCTCTAATGTTGTAGGACTGTAGTTAGTAGCCCATTTATGCACCTGACTTTCATTGGCTACCAACATGTCCATTACCTGCACAATATTAAAGTGTTATTTTTATGTGTTAAAACTAAATTGAAAACTTGAAATGGGCAAGTGTTACCTTGAGCATGATATCTTTAAGCATCTTGATAATTGGCTTGTGCCTTGCCTCCAAAATCCACTTGTTAAATGACTCTGTGATGTTGTTTTCCACATTTTGATTCTTGCAAGTGGTGTCTAAGTAGGCTCTAACCCAAGTCTCAACTGGGTATGTTAACAAGTTCTCAGTAGTTGACTGATCCATCTCACCCATAACCTTCAAATGGTCACAAAACTCTTCATGATAAGAGCTCCATGCACAATACCACATCTTCTTCTTCAATGCTTCAGAACCACCCCATATCTTCAACCAATTGTGCTCTATATATTTAGCACAAAACTTGTACTTTGCTTCTGAAAAGCATAGAAGGTCAGAGTCATACCATTCCCATGTGTGCACAATTTTTTTTGAATAGACCAACTTTGGAACTTTAATCCACTCTCCACCATAGTAAAAATTCACCACAAGTCTTATCATGACTATGATCTGCAAAACAGACAACAAACAATAAAAATTCATTTACTGTTTGCAAAATAGACAACAAACAATAACACTAATGATTTGATTAAAGTTAAGTACATAAACAATAACACTAATGATTTGATTAAAGTTAAGTACATAAACAATAAATTTAATATAGGAAAAACAAGTAACAACACTTGACTACATAAAATAAATGTTAAATGAACAAATGAATAAGTTAACAAAGAAGGTAAAAGAAGAAAAAGAAACTGCACATTAAACACCTAAGAAACAGACAAATGAACACTTATTTTAGTCAACAATAAACAAACAAGATCAAATGGGGACCACATATTAAAGAATGCACAGAGACTGGTTTTCAAGACAAAATAATAAGAACCCTTAAAACAAGTTTGCAAACGGTGAGGGTATATTTGATCTCAAAGTTTGACGGAGGGCAATGTTGTTCCATATAACATAGTTGGAGGGCAAATTTGAACATTTTCCCTTTTTTAAAACTATATATAACTAATGTTTGTATTAGTTATACATCCTATTGTGTATTATGTTATGTATAACTAATACCTAGGGAATCATGGTATTAGCAATACAAAAGTTTCTAGTGCATGCATAAACATAGTTAAAGATAAAATTACCCCTGATTTAACTAATTTTTAATTAGTCATTATATACAAAAATGGCGTATATGCTTTGGTGATTATAAGGGTGGCCAGTGGGTCGATCCCGACCAGACCCCGCCCAGATCCTGCGAAAGAAAAAAAAAAGGGGGGGGGAGGGGGGCTCGAACTCGGGACAGGACCTGGGCTCGTCCCGACCCAGGCCCAATCCCGCCTACCCTCCCCGGTCCCGCTCGATCCCCTCCCCTTTGCAAAATACATGTTGCACAATGGCCATTTTATATTTTGGCCGTTATGCAATGGCCATTTTTAGCCTCCCCCAACCCCCCCCCCCCCCCCACCCCCTTAATATTTATTTTTAACCCCTAAGTTAATATATTTATACTTTAACCCAATTTTCCAACTATAAATACCTCATTTTCTCTTCATCTTTCTCACAAATCTTCCTACAATCTCTCTAATTCTCTCAATCTATCTCTCTACAAGTTTACATTGTCTACTAAATATTAAATTTTATTTGTTCATTTGTATAATTATATCAAAGTTGAAAAATTGGGAGTGCAGTTGGCAACTAGCTTGGGGATCATCCATCGAGCAAAGTTTCAATTTTCAACCTCGATTACACGTCGACGTTACGTTGGCATTTGGTACCTTCATTCCTTCTTTAAATTATTATAGTTATTTTATTTTAGTTAGTGCACTTAATTTCATTATCTTTAATTATTTATTAGCATAATCAAAATGGAAGGAATAAAAGGAATGTTGAAGGGTAAGGGTGTTTCTTCTAGTAAGGGTAACAAAGGCAGGAGTACTTCTTCTAATCATCCTATTTCTTGACATGTGATTTGATTGATTACACACATATAGATGAAACGTGATTTTTTTATGATATACCATTAGACGATGAGATATTTTCTGCAACTCAACCAGACTTTAATTTAGAAGATAATCTAGATGACAAACCAACTAATCTAGATGACACACCCACCAGTGCACCTCAAACTGAAACTGGAACGCCTCTTATTTCCCCTAGTATGAGACGAGGCCCAACACAACGAAAATTAAAATCAGATGCAATGGCTTTTTTATAGGGACCAAGAGAATCAAGCAGTTAGATGTCAAATTTGTAAAAATATTTATAAATTTAAAATGGGAAAAGGTCAGGGTGGACAGGAGTTTTATTGAGACATGTACAAAACTTTCACAAAGCTAGGTGGGATGAATACGAGACTACAAATTCGGGTGCACCAATGCGCTCTCAGTTGGGACAAGGTTCACATATTGTCTCGGACCAAGTACAGGGTCAAATTAACCCGATGACGGGAGGAATTGTAGGCTCTAAATACGATAAGCATGGAGATAGGGAAGCAATAGCAAAATTAGTTACGGTGGAGGGTTTGCCTTTTTCATTTCCTTCCTCTCCTGGTTTTATTCATTACATTAGAGATATATATAATCCTTCTTGTAACGGTTTTCCTAGATCAACTGTTAGGAGAGATGTTTTTAAATTTGCACATGAATATCAACAGTATTTATGTTATTCATTATATCATTTTCCTGACAAAGTATCTATCACGTCTGATATAGGTCGTAGTACTAACGGCCATGATTATTTAAATGTAACATGTCATTGAATAGATTATAAATGGTCTATGCAAAAACTTATTTTATAATATAGATATATTGATGATAGGCACACTGAAACTTTTATTTCAAAAAATATTCATCAAGTTTGCGATTATTATGGAATAACTGATAAAATTATGATTATTACATTAGATAATGCTTCTTCTAGTAATTATGCTATTAGACTTTTAAAAAATCTTTTAACTTCATCTTTTTCTAATCATTTTCATATAAAATGTGTGTGTCATATTTATAACTTAGTTGTAAAGGATGGTCTATCACTTTTTGAAGACATTCTTAATAAAATACAATTTGCTATAAACTTTATTTTTAGAAGTAATAGAATACAACGAAAAAAGAATATAAAAAAACTTGTCACGATTGTGGACTACCTTATAGAAAAATTCCCGAAAAAGTAGTGACTAGGTAGAATTCTTTATACGAACAACTACTTGTTGCTTATGATTATAGAAGACCTATAACTTTATTTTTTAACGCCCATAATCGAAATTCAACTGATATGGTTGTAGATAACGATTGGGAAAAAATTTCAGAACTTATTGTATTTTTAGAGAAAAATTTTCAAGCAACAAAAGAATTTTTCGGTATTTATTATCCTACTATTTCAACTATGTTATTTTATATAGCTCTAATATTTTTATTACTTAGTGAATATATGGAAAACCCATCTTATAAGGCACCTATTAAAAATGCTTATCAAATTAAAAAAAATATTTCTATTCCCACTATTTATATTATTGATGTTGTATTAAATCTGACTATTAAAATAGACGGTTGTAAAGCATTTATTGAAACTATGTATGATTGCATAGTTGTACTTCCACCTCCAACTTCAAAAAATTCAAATGACCAACCACCTACGGAACCAACTAAAGAAGAAGTTTTATCTAGCATACACGATGAATGTAAAAAAAAAGTATATAGATATTACCAACAAGAAAGTGCTAGCAATCAACCGGCTTTCATATCATCTTTTTCTTCTTCAGTACAACCTCAAAAAAGACATGTTGTTTCTGCTGCAAGTATTGAAAGCCTTAGAAATAGAATGTACAGTGGTACCACTACTAATCAAGTTAGCGAGTTTGATGTTTTTGTTTTGCAGGGTGTTGTATCGTACCAAGCAGTTCTCAGTGAAGGACGTGAAGACTTGCTTAAATACTGGAGGGAGAATGAGAAGACATTTCCGACACTGTCAAAGATGGTCCGAGATGTGCTGAACATTCAAGCGTCATCAACAGTGTCTGAAAGCATTTTTTTTGCCGGAAGATTTCAAACATGAGAGCAAACACTCATTAGCGGGAGCCAGCTTGGAGATTGCAGTATTATTCAGAGATTGGATACGAGTGGAATGTAGAAGTTGCGGTCAACCGGAGATCAACGAAGAAGACGACGAAAACTACAACGAAATCTTATTAAACAGAGGTGGAAGTGACGTCGAGCAATTTGACCAACAAATTTCAATTCCAACCGAAGAACCATAAGACATTGTGAAGAAACTAGAAAATATTTTTTAAAATATGTTATTTTTTTAATTATAATTTTACTATGTTATTTGCAACTTTCAACACCACAAAGTTGCAATTTTGAAATTGTATTACAAAAAAATTATATTTCTATTAAATAATATAAGAGGCACAAAAACGGCATTGGAATGTTTTTATTACACTATCTTATTCAATTATTGAGTTGTTTATATATGTTATTTTTTAAAATTAAGTAGGGAAAAAATCAGAAAATCTCGTAAACCGACCCGACCCCGCCCTGCCCCGGCCTGATAAGACCCGTCCCCTTTTCCGACGGGAACGGGATGGGACATCGGTGGATCCCGCCAATCCCGCCGGAGGATCCCGCCCTCCCCCCATCCCGCCGGGACCCGCCTCGCCCCGTTGGGCACCCTTAGGTGATTATCATGGATGGCGTTGAATTTTGTTTAGATTTTTTTTTGTTTCTGATTTTCTCTAAATTTATAAATCATTCCGATTTTTTTTTGGTATATTATCCTAGTAACTAGTAATTTTCTCTGAATTTATTAAATTTCATTCTCAACCCCCATAGTACGTTACGGCCAGAGACTAATGAAGCTAGCTTTTTTCTGTTGCTGATATCCAATCTATGGCGAACAGAAAATGGGAATGAAGATCGTGCACTCTATGTTGAGATAGGAAACTTGCTTTGCCGAGACTAGACTTGAAATTATTTCTTCAGAGTCCATTATAAAAAAAATCAACGTTTTTATGCAAATTATACCTAAGTTCTTCTTTTCCACTCCTGACTTTGATATTTGTCACAATGTGATCAAATTTTCATGCTTTCTGGGAATTATCAAATTGGATTGCACCTGTTAAACATAGAAGACTTTGAAAACTTTTGGTTGTTAAAGAACCAGATTTTGATAATTGCAGTTTTTCTTGAACTTTATAGGTCTTTTGGGTCCTATAAATGAATTAATTTGGATTATAATCTGTCCTAGTAATTTGAATGTGTGCAGGAATTTTATCAGGAACCTGAGGTGAAATTGGATTTATCATATCGCCGATTGTTCTTTTCAGTATCATATGTGTCATATCGGTTATCGGATAAGAAATACAAATAGTGTAAAAAGCTTAACAAGAAATAATATTTTAGAATTATACAATACTTTAATACATCAAATCAAACCATAGATAAACAATAATCTCAACATAACTAATGATAACATTATTAATATTCCATATTCTGTATTATTCTAATACACCCTACCGTTGGGTCTTAATATTTCAATTTCTCTACATCTGGAACACCTGTATAACCTAGCCCAAGTATAGATATCCTTTTGAAAATGACAAGTTACACATTTGGTCAGTCGACAAAAAATAATTACTTTCGCTAGTTAAATATACAAAAAAAATACATTTTGTAGCAAAATATAGATTATGTATATATATATATATATATATATATATATATATATATATATATATATTCTGGCTATTATTTTGATGAGCGGTTATTTATATCAATTTTTCTTTAACTCTACAGGCCCTAAGTTATCAACATGCTCTCCGAGCACGTTATAAAATTCATCCCAGATTCGCTCCCCCAAACGGAACACTTATAGGAGCTTCTGTCCAGTGTCAATCACTTTTATTTCTCTCATTAGACCGTCTATATCACTCATAGCTATAGCCCAAACTTGATTATTTCCTAATAATTGTTGTACCTCACAAGCCACATTAATTGGTTGACCAACACTATCTCGACCTTGAATTATCAGAGTGTTATAAATATTTGGAATCTTACCTAAGGGAAAGGCTACATCTATTACTGGACTGATGATTTGGACGACACAACCCAGATTTTTTTTTCAAGCTTGGAAATCCGAAAACCAAAAAATAGTAGGATTGATTCTCATACCTAGGGAGGTTCTATGGAGATGTTTGGAGATTAGATGTGTACCTGTGGCATACACTAGGACAATCAAGGATATGTATGTTGGAGTCAAGACCAGGGTACGGACAGTAGAAGGAGACTCGGATTACTTCCCAGTGATGATAGGGCTCCATTAGGGATCAACTCTTAGCCCATTCCTATTTGCTTTGGTGATGGATGGACTGGCGCGAAAAATCCAATGGGAGGTTCCATGGTGTATATACGACATAGTCCTGATTGATGAGACTCACAACGGAGTGAACGCTAAGCTGGAGGTTTGGAGACAGACTCTGGAGTCTAAATGGTTCAGGCTGAGTAGGACCAAGACAGAATACTTGGAGTGCAAGTTCAATAACGGGAGCGACTTTGAGACATATGTGAATGTGAGGCTTGGTACTCAGGTCATTCCAAAGAAAGGAAGCTTCAAGTACCTCGGGTCTACTATCCAAGGGAATGGAGAGATTGATGACGATATCACATATCGTATTGGGGCAGGGTGGATGAAATTGAGGCTCACATCTGGAGTCTTGTGTGATAAAAATGTGCCATTAAAACTTAAAGGCAAGTTCTATGTGGTGGTGGTTAGACCGATTATGTTGTTTGGGGCGGAGTGTTGGCCGGTCAAGACTTCGCACATCCAGAAGATAAAAGTTGCAGAAATGAGGATGTTAAGATGGATGTGTAGGCATACAAGGAAGGATAGAATTAGAAATGATAATATCCGGGACAGAGTGGGAGTGGCCTCGGTGGAGGATAAGATGCAGGAAGCGAGGTTGATATGGTTCGGGCACGTGCAGAGGAGAGACACAAATGCCCCAGTGCGGAGGTGTGAGAGGTTGGATATGGACGGGTACAGGGGGGTAGAGGTAGGTCGAAGAAATATTGGGGAGAGGTAATTAAACGGGATATGGCGCAAGTGCAACTCACTGAGGACATGACCTTAGATAGGGGGTTATGGAGGACACGGATTAGAGTAGAAGGGTAGTAGGTAGTCCAACGTAGTCCTTCATATGCTTACAAACTAGTAGTTGTAGTGTTATTATTATAGGCCCTCTTAGCCTATCATACTAGTGGGCACAATATTACTTTTTAATCCTCTGTCATTTGATTTATGCTGCTATGTGTATTTTGTTTGTCTTATTTACCTGCATTAGTTATTGTCTTTTTTCAGAATTCGCTATCATGACTTAGTCGCTTTGTTTGTTTTACTTTGCTTGTGCTTGTGCTTTGTCTTGAGCCAAGGGTCTCTCGGAAACAGTCGCTCTACCTACCAAGGTAGAGGTAAGGTCTGCGTACACTCTACCCTCCCCAGACCCCACGTTGTGGAATTTCACTGGGTATGTTGTTGTTGTTGTTGATTCTCATAATAATAAAATAAATAAATATGCCGAGAGTTATGGAATTCAAAATAAATGTTTGCTAGCACGTCGATCAGTTCATTCAATAAAATGGGAATTAGCACTCGATTTTGTTGGCACCGCAAACAATTTGAATTTTGAAGATGAAAATGGTGGAAATGGAAAAAAAAAAAAGGAGAAACCAATATTTGTCACTGAGGACATATAAAGTATAACATTTTCTACACTGAGAAAATAAGAACTAGGAGTATTACGATTTACTAAAATTATAAGACATTTTGCTGTTTTTTTCTTTCTTTTCCTAAGTGCAGTAATAATAATAAGGATAAAAGGAATGGATGAAGAAGAGAATGGGAGTTCGCATTTTGTGTTAAATAGCATGATTTGAATCACATTAAAGTGTTCAATATGTACTGATCTTAGTTAAGACATTTTAAGAAAAAATTGCGTCAAGCTGGAGGGGTTATATACTTATATGTATATTTGACCTTTGTAAGATCATTTTCTCATTTACAACTTTTGAAAAGATTTCTCTTAAACATGTTTCCAGTCTTTTGAGACATGTTTTAAACTATATTTGTTTCAGTAATTTTAAATTTTATTTTTCACAATTTGAGCTAACAACAAGCTCCACCACAATTCCACCTAGGGCTGGCCAGTGGGCCGGGACAGCCCGAGCCCTTCCCGAGCCCGCCCCGGTCCCGCCCCGACCCCGCCAAAGAAAAAAAAAATTTACGGGGGCGGGACTCGAACTCGAGACGGTACGATGTCTCGTACCGCGAGACCCGAGCCCGCCCCAGGCCCGCGAGACCCGACCCCGCCCCGACCCCGCCCCGACCCCGACCCCGTCCTTTGCAAAAATGACCGTTGCACCAACGACCATAATCTAAAATGGTCGTTGGCCAACGGCCATTTTAGCCCCCCCTCCCTCCCCCCACCCCCTACCCCTTAATATTTATTTTTAACCCATAAGTTATTATATTTACACTTTAACCCAATTTTTCAACTATAAATAACTCATTTTCTCTTCATCTTTCTCACAAATCTTCCTACAATCTCTCTAATTTCTCAATATATCTCTCTACAAGTCTACATTGTTTGCTAAATATTCAATTTTATTTATTCATTTGGGAATTGGTAGTGAAGTTGGCAACTAGCTTGAGGATCTTCCATCGAGCAAAGTTTCAATTTTCAACCTCTCGATTACACGTCGGCGTTACGTCGGCGTTTGGTACATTCGTTCCTTCATTAAATTATTATTGTCTGTTTATTTAGTTTATATCACTTAATTTTATTGTCTTTAATTATTTATTTATTTATTTATTATCATAATTAAAATGGAAGGATTAAAAGGTATGTTTAAGGGTAAGGGTAAGGGTGCTTCTTCTAGTAGGGGCAACCAGGGCAAGGGTACTTCTTCTAGTCATCTTATTCCTACACAGGATGATTTTGTTGATACTCAACATTTTCCTACAATACCATTAGATTTAGACCAGGAGCTATTTTCTGGAACTTAAGAAGACTTTAATTTAGACGATGATCTAGATGATATACCCACTAATGTTGATGACAACACACCCACTAGTGCACCTTCAACTGAAATACCTCATATTCCCCCTAGTATGAGATTTGAGGTCCAAAGAAACGACCATTAAAATCAGATGCATGGACATTTTTGATAGGGACGTAGAGAATCAAGTAGCCATATGTAAAATTTGTAAAAATGTTTTAAAATTTAAAAGCTGGAAAAGGTCACGGTGGGACGGAGGTTTAATTAGACACGTAGTAAGTGCTCATCCAGCTAGGTATGCCCAATACCAGGCTTCAAAACCGGTGCGCATAACGCCGCTCCATCGGGACAAGGTTCACATCGATATTGTCCCTACCAAGTCTGGTCAAATTAACCCTATGGCGGGGGCAATTGTAGGCTCTAAATACAATAAACATAGAGATAAGGAAGCAATATCAAAATTAGTTCTTTGTGGAGGGTTTGCCTTTTTCATTTCCTTCATCTCCGGTTTATTCATTACATTAGAGATATATATAATCCTCGCTTTTAATGGTTTTCCTAGATCAACTGTTAAGAGATATGTATTTAAATTCGCGCATGAATATCAACAATATTTACGTTTTTCATTATATCATTTTAATGGCAAAGTATCCATCACGTCGATATAGGTCGTAGTACTAACGGCCATGATTATTTAATCAGAACTTGTCATTGGATAGATTATAAATGGTCTATGCAAAAACGTATTTTAAGCGTATAGATATATAGATGATAGGCAATAATCGGGTACTTTTATTGCAGAAAATATTTATCAAGTGTGCGATTATTACTTGGAATTACCGATAAAATTATGACTATTACATTAGATAACGCTTCTAATAACAATTACGCAATTACAATTTTAAAAATAGTTTAACTCAGTCTTTTCCGGACCATTTTCATATAAAATGTGCGTGCCATATATATAACTTAATTGTAAAGGATGGTCTATCACTTTTTGAAGACATTCTTAGTAAAATACAATTTGCTATAAACTTTATTTTTAAAAGTAATAAAGTACAACGTAGAAAAGAATATAAAAAAATTTGTCATGATTGTGGACTACCTTTTAGAAAAATTCCACAAGAAGTATCCACTAGGTGGAATTCTTTATACGAGCAACTACTTGTTGCTTATGACTATAAATTACCTATAACTTTATTTTTTAACTCTCATAATAAAAAGTCAGCTGATATGATTTTAGATAGTGATTGGGAAAAAATTTCCGAACTTATTGTATTTTTAGAGAAATTTTTTCAAGCAACAAAAGAATTTTCCGGTATATATTATCCTACTATTTCAACTATGTTATTTTATATAACTCTAATATTTTTATTACTTAGTGAATATATGAAAAAACCAGCTTATAAGGCAACTATTAAAAAAATGTTTCTCAAAATAAAAAAATATTTTATTCATATTCCCTCTATTTATATTATTGGTTCTGTATTAAATCCTACTATTAAAATAGACGGTACTAAATCACAAATTAAAACTATTTACGATTGTATAGAAGTACTACCACCTCCAAGTCCCAAAAATCTAAATCACCCACCACCTATTGAACAAACTAAAGAAGAAGTATTGTCTAGCGTAGAACACCAATGCAAAAATATATATAGATTTTATCAACAAGAAAATGCTAGTAACTTACCAGCTTCCATACCATCTTCTTCATCTTCAATACAACCTCACAAAGACATCTTTGTTTCGCGCTAGTATTGAAAGCCTCGTAAATACAATGTGCGGTCGTACCTCTACTACTAACCAAATTAGCGAGTTGGATATTTTTGTTTTGCGAGGGTTACATCAGTATCAAGAAGTTATCAATGAAGATGGACATGAAGACTTGTGAAATCTTGGAGGGAATGAGAAGACCTTTCCGACACTTTCATTGATGGCTCGAGATGTTTTGAACATTCAAGCGTCGTCAAGCTGCGTCAAAGCGCTTTTTCTCGCAGTGATATCAAATAGGAGACCACAGACACTCATTAGCGGGAGATACTTGGAAATTGCGGTATTATTCAGAGATTGGATACGAGCGGAGCGAGAAGGTGCGGTCAACCGGAGATCAACGAAGAAGATGATGAAAACTACAACGAAATCTTAACCGAAGGTAGTGGAAGCGACGTGGATCAATTTGACCAACAAATACCAATTCCAACCGAAGAACCACATGAAATCATCAAGCAATTAGAAACAGGTTTTTAGAATGTAATTTTTAATTGTAATTTTATTATGTAATTTGTAACTTTTGGACAACACCACAAAGTTGCAATTTAGATTTTAGACAATTGTATTTGTATTACAAAAAATCATATGTCTATTAAATAATATAAGAGGCACAAAAAATGACCTTGGGATGTTTTTATTACACTATCTTATTTTGTTTATTGAGTTTTTTTTATACATATGTTATTTAAAAAAAAAAATGAAAACCCGCTGTATCCCGCCCCGAGCCCGACCCCGACCCGAGCCCGCCCCGACCCGAGCCCGACGGGATCGGGATCGGGACGGGACTTGCTCCAGTCCCGCCAAACCCGACCCCGCCAAACCCGACCCCGCCGGAGCCCGCCATACCCGACCCCACCCCTTCTCCCGTCCCGCCCCGACCCCGACTCCGCCAGACCCGAGCCCGGCCCACTGGCCACCCTTATTTCCACCTTCTCAATCACACCCACACCCACACCCATTTCCAACCCGCTCAAAAACTATTTATATGATAATTCCTTAGACAATTTCAATATCGGTAATGTTATTTTAGGATCTCACTAACCTTTTAAAAATTGAAACTTACTGATCATTTTAATATTCTTTTTTAATTGCTCAACTCAAATTAATATCTAAACTGTATATCCAATGTATTTATATTTTTCGGGGCAAGGGTTGCAGACCAACTACATCCTATGGGTAGGAATTGATATCATCCATATTAAACCCGAATAAAGAATGAGAAAATTAATGAATACATAAAAAATCAATCAATTAATAGTAATTATTTTTATCAAGTAACTACTTAGGGTGTGTTTGGTATGGAGAAAGATGTTTTAAAATTTTTCATGTCTGGCCGGTCAAAATTCTTAGAAAGTATGTTCCCTAAAAAATTAAGTTCCTTAAACAACAACAACAAGAAGACATAGTAATTCACACATAAAAAGTAAGGATCTACGCAATACCTAAATAATACAACTAAAAAAAGGAGAAGATAAGATGGAGAGACTAGCCCCCTGCCTCTCTCACATAATGCGACAAAAACTCAATCACCCACTAACTTTTTACCTTAATTTTCGACCTCCAAATCTTCCTATTTAAGGTCATGTCCTCAGTCAATTGAAGTTGTGTCATGTCTTGTCTAATCACCTCCCCCAGTTCTTCTTCGACCTACCTCTACCTCTCCAAACTCCTGCTACCGTCAATCTCTCACATCTCCTAACTGACGCGTCCTCAAACCTCCTCTTCACATGTCCGGACCATATCAGCCTCGCTTCTCTCATCTTGTCGTCTACAGAGATCACTTCGACCTTGTCTTGAATAACACCATTTCTAATCATATCCCTCTTAGTATTGCCACACATCCATCTGATCATCTTCATCTCCGCTACTTTCATCTTTTGAACGTGGGTGTTCTTGACTGACCAGCATATGCCCCATACATCAATGCTTGTCTAACCACCACTTTGTAGAACTTACTTTTCAGCCTTGGAGACAGATTCTTATCGCAAAGCATCTCCGAGGCTAGCCTCAATTTTATTATACAAATGGTTTTATGATAATATTTTCTATTTAATTATCAGACATAAAAATAAGTCGGAACATTTAATTAGTGCCAAACACACCTTTAGTGTAATTTGCAAGAAAATAAAATGGGACCCAACATCCTACTTGTCAGCCTTTAAAGAAGTCTCACACATATAGTTTGTTGTATAACACACAAAATAAAATCTCTCTATTGACTCATCCTTTCTCATAGTTTCCTCAACACAGCTAACAGTGCAAAGCTCATAGCTTCTTCAACAATGGCAACACATACACTTTCCTTCTCACTTCCCTCTTCAAAACTCCTCCACAACACCACCACCACCTTCTCAATCAAACCCACACCCATTTCCACACATCTCAAAAAGCCCACAACTTTCACTTCAATTTCAAGAAAACCCAACTACTCCATCACTATCCCTTTAGCCATTCAAGATTCCAACACCAACAGCAACACCTCATCGGAAACCAACCAAAACCCACCACCGGAAACCAACGAACTCGCCGGCGACGGTGATGACGTGGGGTCAGAGATAAAGAAGTTGATGAAAGAAAGAGAAGATAAAGAACCGGGTTTTTGGAGTGGTGTGGTGGAGGAGATAAGGGAAATTGAATGGCCAGTGTTTGGTAAAGTGTTGAGTACTACTGGAGTTGTGATTGGGGTTATTGCTGGGTCAAGTGTCGTTTTGCTTACTGTTAATGCCGTTTTGGCTGAACTTTCTGATAGAGTTTTTGCTGGTAAAGGTGTACAAGACTTCTTTGGTTGATTATTAAGATAAGGCTTCTTTGATGAGTATCTTTTTACTTTTTGTGTGTTTTTGTTTCTTTTTTCTCTTTTTTTTGCCTGTAATAATTTTCAACTATTTTTTCACTTTTGTTGTTACCCTTCGACAGTTTTGAAGAATCCAAGCAACGCAATAATTTAGTTCTCTAATATAATGTTGATTTCATTTCCCCAATTAAATGAGTAATTTAATTTGTTTGATCAAGCTTTTAACAAAAATAATTATTTTAGAAAATTGAGAATTTTTTTAAGCTTTTACATAGTAATAGTATAGAAATTGTTTTTCAAAAGTTAAAAAATATTTTTTTAATACTTTTAGAACCTTGACCAAGCGTAAATACAATATTCTTCTTTCTCTGGATTTTAGGTCTGATACGTTTGTCTTCTGAGTGAATTTTATAGGTTTTTAGTTTGGTAAAAAAAACAGTTCTGCAGAAATTAAAGATATTTCGGTTATAGCTCTTCTTCGAGTCTTTTAGACAAACACCAGAAGGTTAAACAATAGTAATAGAACTGAGAATCCAAAGGCAAAAAAGTCACTTACCTAGAAGAAAAGTAACTTTCTTGTCAATGTAAAACCAAGTAAAAATATGCAACAAGTAACAGCTCTTGAAATTTCTGTTATAAAGCCACTGTCACAAGTGTTGTAGAAACAGTAAAATTACAAAAGCACTAAAATATACTTGAATGGTTTCCTTACTTTAAAGAACATGGCCACTAAAGAAAAGAAAAAGGCCTTATTTTCTAGCAGTTTCAGCGAAACAGGAAGGGAAAGGTTCAGACAAGAACATTCTGCTTATTTTGGGAAGTCCACTTCGAGACTATGATATGGTAATCGAAGGACAAAAAGTTCAAGGCTCCACGGTCATGTTCTCTGCTTCCCGTCTGACAGATTCAAAGAGCACGGAGGACAGATATCGCTCCCCGAAGCTTGGGAAAACAACCTGCGTACCAGTTTCAAATAGCTGTAAGTAGAGGCAAAACAAACCTCACCGCGACTGAGAATGTTATTATTCCATCATGCAAATGACTAAGATTGGTGAATATATTCTCCACGTGTAAGCCAACTGGATACTTGTATAGTTCAAGCAAGGAATGATTATTATGTGCAAAACTTTCAAGATAAATATTCTACTAAAACAATAAAACACTAATGGCAGGAAGCAGAAGATGGATCGATAAAGTAGTATATTGAACAAGTTCCAAAATTAGGGTGTTTTGGACAAGATAAAAATCTGTGTCACTCAATCAAAATGAGTGAGGTAACATTTGTCTTAGGAACATAAATAAAACTACTCATTTTAGTAGGCACAAAAATCATGAGCTTTACAGCACAATGAAGATCAAATTATTGCGACGTTCTGGTCCCAAGCACTGCCAATGAAGCAACTAACCACAACCATTGACAAATTTCAGGCTCCACACTGACATATCAAGTGTGTAACCCCACATAACCAAAAAAAACCAGATGTATTTGAAAGAGAGGAACAGAAGAAACACAAAACTGAATAGATGTGAATTTGTTTCACTACATTGAGCCAGCTGTAGTGTTAATGCAGAAAACAAGAACTTCTTTTTGACAAATATGCAGAAAACAAGATTTTTGGGATGACAGATTAAATGAAGCACTTCCTACTTATACAAGGTGAACAGGATCCAAAACATTTCACCATGTCAATCACTTAGAAGCCCACAAATCACTGAATCCCATGAGTCCACTAAGATACTGATGCATCTTCTGTTCTTTGTTTTGGTCCCATACGATATTTTTTGCATAGCTTATCAGCCTCTGCTGATCATGATTTATTAAGCATTTCATAAAAAGTGATAGATACTTACAACAATGAGCTTCCCAGCATTTTCAGGGCGCTTAGCAATGTTAATCGCCGCAGCAGCAGCAGCACCAGATGATATTCCCACCTGTTAAATGCATATCTTCATGATTCAAACATGTCGGACAATAGGAGTATGCAAAACTGAAGCATTACTATTACGATGTTAATAGCTCTTGCACACCCTTCCTTTTTTTCTTTATTTTCCCGTGTTTTTTTTTCTTTTTCCGCTTTTTGGGAGCCGCAGGAAGGGAGGGGGGAAGGGGAAGGGGGGAGCACAGTTAAAGCAATCCAACTTACAAGCAATCCTTCCTTCAACGCCAGAAGCTTAGCCATTTCTATGGATTCTTCACTTGAAACCTGATTTTATCATAACGAAAAAATTATGTCACATGCCTACCAAGAGCAAGATCAATAAATGGAACAAAAACTGAGATTCATTGTTTTCACATAGTTCAAACTTTGTAGAAATGATTCTGGAAATAAATATCTTACTTGAACTACTTCATCAATAAGATTAACTTCCAAAACACCAGGAACAAAACCAGCACCAATCCCCTGAATTTTATGTGGACCTATGCATCAAAGGCAAGTTGTATGTTAAATTGAATAAATATAACAATGACATCTTAAATTGTTTACAGAGCAGAACTTTCAAGATGGTCACAAGTGACTTCTCCATTCTATTTTTTCCCGTTTTGTTGTTCGGTTGTTGGGGGAAAGAGGGGGATTGGATAACCATTCAGAGAGGTGGTGCAATTCCTATATTTCTGGGTTGACACAATGGAGTTTCAGAAGGGGCAGGGTTATACCAAACTCTTAAGGCATTCAAGACTAAAAATTACCCAATTACTACTATTATACAAATAGGCAATAGTCGATCCCAAATAGTTTAGGACTGAAATGTAGTTATTGAATATGGTTAATGATAAAAACATAAATACTGGTAAAGAGAGGAGTAATGTCAGTTGCCCTTTTTGGCACAAGAAATTATAAAATCAAATAAACATTTCAAAAATAGATAGGCGCTAAAATTTAGATACAAATATAATAAATAATTTAAGAGTATATTGTACATTACTCATGCTCTAATTTTGGGAAGGAAATATAAACCTAAAAATACTGGGAAAATGCTTAAGATAACAGATTTACATTTTTTAGTACATAGGTTTTTACTGGCTATGCATGCTAAGATATTACTCCAGTAGAACATAGAGTCTATGAAATATAGTGAGAAATAGATTGTTAAAAAACAAGCTAAGCAACTTTTTTACCTTTCTGCTTTTTTTTTTTTGGTAATACTTTTCTGCTTTTCCAAACCAAAAAGGGCAGGGCAGCCCGATGCACTAAGCTTCCGCTATGCGTGGGATCCGGGGAAATGCCGGACCACAAGGGTCTATTGTACGCAGTCTTACCCTGCATTTCTGCAAGAGGCTATTTCCACGGCTTGAAACTAACTTTTGCTTAATTTCGAAAATTCCAGTTTTCCCTGTAATCTCAGTTCAACTTAAGTTTTACATTTAGTTAAAGGTAAAAAGGAAGTCCTGAAATATTTACCATATGTAGCTCTTTTTCTTTTGGTTTTGCAATAGGCATAGGAAGGGTTAATAAGCTTCTAGGACAGTAGGACTAGGAGAAGGATAGTTTAGACCAGTACATGGACCTGTGGACAAGACTTGATTATGACCTCCATCATGCACAGGGTGGTTGCAGCTCTCGAGAAAGTTTTAACAAATAAAATCTGGTTCTGTATCAACATATCGTGCAAGCAAAGTGACCACTAAGACGCCAGGACATGCTAATCAGTCACCAAGGCCAAATAAATCCTAAACCTTTAACAAGTAAAGTTTTTGCCTTCCGGAGAGGGAAAGGAGCACCAAGATCTATCAATACATGCATGAAATTCCTATAATTTACTGAGATGGATCACGGGAATATCACCGTCCAGACACTGCCTACTCGTCTGAATTAATTTTACAAATCCCACCTACTCATTTACTTTGAGATTCCATTTTAAAAATCAAAATGTCAGCTATACCAGCCTCTAGGTTTTGTGCAGAACGTAGCATTAGCTACACCAATATATACTGTTACAAGACTAAATGCCTTAGGTTCTACAAGAACAATAATACTGGAGCCCGTTAGTAGCACATCTACTGCTGCTCATTCGGCTCAATTAAACTTCCGCTGGCTTGATGACACTTTATAAGAATGTTAGTTAGATATGGCTCAAGGTGTTGGAAACCAGAAATAATGTTGACTGTAGTATAAATTAAGATAGTAGTGTGAGACCCAATAAATTAAGATAGGAGGTCATGGGTTCAAGCCGTGAAAATAGCCTCTTGTAGAAATGCAAGGTAAGACTGCGTACAATAGACCCTTGTGGTCCGGCCCTTCCCCGGACCCCGCGCATAGCGGGAGCTTAGTGCCCTTTTTTTTTAGTGTGAGACCCAATAACTGATAAAGAAAGACAGAAATCTGTTATTTATAAGTTTCTCCCTCCCACAAACTTGAGTTCTCCGCAACAAAAAAAGGCAGCCCGGTGCACAAAGCATCCCGCGTTAGCTGGGTCAGGAGAAGGGCCGCACCCAAAGGGTGTGATGTAGACAGTCTAACCTAATGCAAGAATTAGTGGCTACTTTCACGGCTCGAACCCGTGACCTATAGGTCACACGGAGACAACTTTACCGTTGCTCCAAGGCTCCCCTTCAAACTTGAGTTCTCTGCAATCTGCACAAAGTAGGAAAAGGGACAAACCGTAATGGTTGAGAAAAAGACCAGGTTTTCCTCCAGAAAGGATAGCACTTTCAACTGGTTCCACACCATACAGCTGTCATCCAATTGCAAAAAGGAAAAGGAACCATTTTTACAAATTCAGCATATAGACAGAAGTCAATTACTAATCAAAACCGAATAAAATGTTTTGTACTACAAGCCATTAGCCCCAATTCTTAAACAAGCGTACCTTGACGTTGGGGTTCTGCTCTCTTAAATACTTGCCTGAACCTGTTATTGTGCCTCCTGTTCCAATTCCAGAGACTAGCGCATCCACTTTCCCATTTGAGCCTTTCCAGATCTCAGGACCAGTGGTTTCATAGTGTATCTATATTATGGTTATATTTGAGTTAGCCATATCTGGCATCAGAGAAAGTAAAACTTGGCTTGGAAAGAAGAGTACCTTTGGGTTTGCAGGGTTTTCAAATTGCTGAAGAATATAGGAGTTGGGCGTTTTGGCCTTTATCTCTTCAGCCTTTGAAATAGCACCTTTCATCCCTTTTGCTGGATCGGTAAGCACCAACTTAGCACCGAAAGCACGCAGAATAATTCTTCTTTCAAGACTCATTGAAGAAGGCATCGTAATGATGAGTTTGTAGCCTTTAGCAGCAGCCATAAATGCCAACCCTACACCGGTGTTTCCACTTGTAGGTTCGATGAGGACACTCTTCACAAAGAATGAACATACAAAGTCAGATTCAATTGCTAAACAAGGTAGTAAGAAGCAAGCATTGCAAAATCATTTCTGGAAACAAGGGTAACTAACCTCGCCGGGTTTGATTAGGTCTTTCTCCTCAGCATCGATAATCATACTATAACCAATCCTGGCAGTAGAAATAACAGATAATCAAAACACAGTCATCCTTAATAAATACATAGCACCAAAAGATTCAGGGGTGATTCTTGTAAAACATGGAATGTAACATATAAATCTTGTGAAGGAATATCCACAAGCAAAGTGAAGTTTTACCTATCCTTAACACTAGAGCATGGCTCCATGCTTTCCAGCTTGGCAGCAACACGTGCAACACACCCATCCGTAACATTATTCAGGTACACCAAAGGAGTGTTACCAATCAACTGTAGGCCAAAGCCGCAAATTAATACAAATCTAAGCGGTATAATACGAATTCTGAAAAAAAGCAATACCACGAAAGGAACCAGATACAACAGGTAATCAACTTACTTCAGTTACATCCTTTGCAATTCCAATCTTTTCTGTCGCCATATTACCAGGTTAACTCTGCAATAATTTGTAGCAAAACAAAGTGAAAATTTATTGAATCATAATGCAGTGCATCAAATTAGCTACTCATTTAACCAAGAGTTCTCATCGTCAATCAATCAATCAACTACATCTCAATCCCAAAACAGTTAGGATCAGCCATTTGTGAATCCTCTAATCCATTCCGCTCTACTCGAGCAATTTCAGTCTAACAAAGTGTAACTAGTTCTCAATATTAAGGGGGGGAAACTGGAAGAAACATTAATTTCTTTATAATTTTGTTTCTTATTCCAACTTCCACAAACTACAACAATTTGGCAGCTAAATTATGAAAAGAAATTACCCAAAAGCTCAAAACTTTGTATCCTAACAAATTCAAAGAAGAACATGTACATCTTTTATCTTATCCCTTTTAAAATTAATTGAAGATTTCCTCTTTATTCTATCAACACCAACAAACCAACCTCCCCAGTTCATAAATCTCTTAAGAACCGAAAACCCAATTCTCAGAATCACTTTTAATCCCATAACAACAACAACATACTCAGTGTAATTCCACAAAATGGGGTCTGGGGAGGGTAGGATATTCGCAGACCTTACCTACCTTTGTAGGACAGAGAGGTTGTTTCTGATAGGCCCTCAGCTCAAAACACGCTTATAATCCCATAACAAAAAATATTCCATTTTTTCCTTCTATCCCATTCACTAATACCTTCACAAGTAAAACCGACAAATCTTGAGCAAAAAACTTATTAAATTAAAGGGAAAAAACAGTGGTCATGGCCAATGTACAAAGAACCTAGTTATCCATAAAATAATTAAAGATTTAATCTTTATTTTATCAACACCAAGAATCCATCCTCCCTAGTTTACACAATCTCAAAGAACAAAATCCAATTCTCAAAATCACTTTTTACCCCCATAACAATTATAAAAAAATAAAAAAAATCATTTTTTTCTTTTATCTTATTTCCTAATACCTTCACAAGTAAAACCCACAAACCTTGCGCAAAAATCTAACTAAATTAAAGGGAAATAAACAGTGATCTTGGCAAATATACAAAGAACAGAAAATATAAGGGAAATAAAGAATTACCTGGGATTTGAAAATGACAAGAAAGGATCACACTTGTTGAAGATGATACTAGAGAGCAAATGTAAGGTGACTGTCCAGGGAATAGTTATGAATGTCTTTATATAACCACTTGTTTTGTTGATTTTTTCAATCAATAATTTACTAAGTTTTGTCGTTGTTTGACTTGCCTTAATTGTTAAATCGTGCAAATATGGGATCCTTGCACAAGAAATTACTACTCCTGATATTTATTGGAAATGTTATCGACTTTTAAGTCAAATTTATACATATCGTCAATATTAATAGATTTTAATTTTTTCAATCAGGTTATTCAAAAAATATTTACAAATAAATATCTTGGGAATATGAGACATATAACATTAAAAATAAAATATGTTACTAAGTAAAAATGACATAGTAGTGTTAAATTCTTATCATGATAATGTCTATAACTCTTTAATTAATTAGTCCTTCTATTTCATTTCATGTGTTTTAGTGTGATTGGACACGAAATTCAAAAAAAAGTAAAAAAGATTTTTAAATCCTAGGGTATTCTGTTTGGCGTCAAAATTGTGCTACACACTTAGAACAGCCTCACCAAGAGTCTGCACAGGCCCAGGAGTTAGGTTCTTTTATCTTACGGAGGATGATGATGATGATTTACTCACTGATGAAGACGCCATGAGTCAAGATGAGGAAGAGGCTTTTAGTTCGAGTTGGAGTGGAAGCCACATTTTCATAAAAAAAATTTTACTTTATTTAAAAATTAATATTTGGCCATGAAAATTTTCAAATTCAATTTGAAGTTGTATTTCAAATTTGGAAAAACTATTTATGACCAATTTTTCAACTCATTTTTCACTTTTAAAATTATATTTAAGTACAATCAAGCATTACTTAATCATTATATCAAATATTCTTTGTAAAAAAATATAATCAAATACAACTCCATAAAACTCGAATAAAATAAAAAATGATTTGGAATCTATGGCTAAACGCCTAGTTAAACTATATCATGGCCAGAGTTCGAGAGATTGTGGTACAACTATACTTCAAAGGCAACCAACAGAAGTAGTGGAAGAGTGTCTTAGGACAATTGAATAGTTATCCCAATTAAAAATAGTTGTTTAATTACTGTTTTGTTATTCTTACTAGTGTAGTTAGAGGATAACTTTGACTTTTGAGGTAAAGCTCTAGAGTACAAACAGAGCTGACAATATTGTAATTAGTCACTTGATTGAAATAAAAAAAAACTATATATGTGTAATATACCTAAATTGTTTTAAATCTTATGTTGTTATATAAAATGTTAGAGCTAAAATATAATTGAATATAAAAAATGATTTTTTAGACAGATTTGAAAAGAAAGCAAACACATAAATTAAAATAGAGAGAGTGGTATTTTTATCTTATCAACAAAGAAAACTTAACACATTTGTCATAAATGTAAGTGATTACGTCTTGTATTTAGCCGACTACTTACATTAGTATAATTTGTCCTTTCTACTTTGTCTCAATCTAAAGTAACGGGATTCTGAATATTTTTTCTTTCGTATAAATCTGATTGATCTTAAAAATCGAATATCTTATCAAGAGAATAATTAGATAATAATGTATTTTTCTAATAATCTACAATTGCAAATGCAGAAAAAGAAGGATCAAAGAAGTTTTTGATATTCTTTCTTACTTCTCATTGAACAAATATAATTTTCCTTTAAAGTTTTGATCTACTCTTCGCATACTATTAAGAAATCTATCTCTTGTTTTTTGTCAATTAAAGAGATTTTCATTAACTATAAGTGAAAGGTAAAAAACCACGAGTGAACAAACCTGAAAGAAATAATTTCTTGATTATTCTCATTAATGAAAGAGTATATATACAATTTACAATTTCTATAATAGAAAAATCACATTCTTATTCTACTCCTAAAACATTATTCTACCTGGACACTAACTATACAATTATGGTAAGTGTACAATTCTAATAATGTAATATTTACACTAAAATATTACAACAATCAATACCAAATTAGTAGCCTAAACTGTGGGCATAACAGTGACCATATATACATTATATTCACACGATATACATAAGTATATCGTGTATATTTAACACACACCCGCAGTCATAGCGGGCAGTCTTTGTACGCTGAGACTGTCCCTAAAATCGTCAAAAAGGACCGAGGGAAGACCCTTTGTAAAGATGTCTGCAATTTGATACCTGGAAGGGACATGGAAGACGCGTACTTGTCCACGAGCGACCTTTTCGCGAACAAAGTGAATGTCCATCTCGATATGTTTAGTGCGCTGGTGCTGAACCGGATTACCAGAAAGGTAGATGGCACTAACATTATCACAATAAACCAAAGTCGCTTTCTGAATAGGACAATGAAGTTTTAAAAGCATATTACGTAACCAACATGATTCAGAGACCACATTGGCTACCCCTCGATACTCGGCCTCTGCACTGGAGCGGGATAAAGTCGACTGACGTTTCGCAGACCATGAGACCAAGTTGTTACCAAGAATCATACAATAGCCAGACGCAGACCGTCTGGTGTCCGAACAGCCACCCCAATTAGCATCAGTATACGAGACAAGTGTAAACGTCGATGACGGATATAAATACAAGTCATAGTCAAGTGTCCCCTGAATGTACCGAATAATGTGTTTGAGCGCATTCATGTCCTCAACCCTGGGATCATGCATAAACAAACACACCTGTTGTACGGCATATGTAATATCTGATCTCGTGAACGTAAGATACTGAAGGGCCCATGCAAGACTGCGATATCGGGTCGGATCCTCGTAGGGGAGCCAGCTGCAACACCCAATTTGGGTTTAGTATCAACTGGAGTGGAAGTGGACTTAGAGGATGACATCCCAGCCCTCTCAATGATCTCGACTGCATACTTCCTCTGTGATAAGAACAATCCACCTGCATGACGAGTGACAGCAATCCCCAAAAAATAACTCAATGGCCCCAAGTCTTTCATAGCAAACTCAGAATTGAGCATTGTCATGATAGACTGGCGTAAGGCATCGGAAGAGGCAGTCAAGATAATATCATCCACATATAATAGTATATAAGTCAAGGAAGAACAACGATGATATATGAACAAGGAATTATCCAACCTACTGTGAGTGAACTCAATAGTCGAAACATAGTCGGCAAACCCTTATACCAAGCCCGTGGAGACTGCTTAAGCCCATATAAGGACTTTTTCAACATACAGACATGATGAGGATAATTGGGATCCCTAAATCCCACGGGTTGATTCATATAGACTGTTTCCTTAAGATCATCATGTAAGAAAGCATTCTTCACATCTAATTGATGAATGGGCTATGCTTTCGAAAAAGCCAAGCTGAGCACAGTGCGAATGGTAGCCGGCTTGACCACCGGACTAAACGTCTCACCACAATCCACACCAACTTGCTGATTCTTACCATCACCCACAAGCTGAGCCTTATGCCTTGCAAACGAACCGTCTGAATTGTCCTTATGAGCAAAAATCCACATAGACCGAATAATATTAATACCAGATGGACGGAGCACCAACTTCCACGTCTTATTATCAATAAGACCATTATATTCATCGGTCATAGCAATTTTCCAATTCGAGTCATTTAACGTATACACAGGATTACAGGGTAAGGGTGATTTAAGAACATTACAATTTAAATTAAAATGCCTTTTTTGGTTTAAAAATACCCTGTTGACTACGAGTGACCGGTCGATGACTCGGGGAAGAATTGAGTGGATTTTGGAAATTTTCTGAACTCGGGACGGACTAACCTTAGCAAACGGAAATTGAGATTCATCAAAAATTACATTTGTAACCACGATGATTTTATTAGAAGATAAATCAAAACATTTGTAACCACGATGATTTGATGGATAACCCAAGAACACACACGGGGTAGAACAAGCCTAAAGTTTGTTAATTGTGGTGGACGGAAAGAGTGGATAACACAAGCACCCAAAGACCCTAAGATGTGAATACGAAGGAGTCTTATTATATAAAATTTCAAGGGGGGACGAATATGGCAAACCTTTGGAAGGAATAATGTTAAGAAGATATGTAGCCATTTGTAGAGCTTGATGCCAAAAAGATGGGGGTATAGAAGCATGAATTAATAAAGTGCGGACAATGTTATTAATGGTGCGAATTTTGCGTTTGGCTTTCCCATTTTGTGAAGACGTATGAGGGCAAGAAAAACAAATATTGATCTAGTTATTTGCACAAAATTCCCGAAAGTATGGGCTTCATACCCCAATCACAGATCCAAAGGATCATACTATACTATCAGCCAATGTTTCAAAGCATGGCATTCACTATTCAATTTAAAGCACAAGTACCCATAACATGCTACCGGTACCCGATATAACTGCTCATCACCTCACACCTATCGGGACCCCCTTATTATCCCCGTTACCCCTTCTTAAATAGTTCATTGGATCAACCATAACTCTTAAGATAAGGTATAGGATCTCAACTTGCCTGGATTAGAAGCCCGAGAATCACAATAAAGCTTTGCATTTCCGCAACGCCTCTGAAACGTGTCAATCTATTCAAATATTGATCATATGTTAACACACGAGTCTATTGATACCCATATTGCTATAATAAACTTTCGGACCCAAAAAGTCACCCAAAATAGGATCCCGAGCCTCGAAGGCAAAACGAAAAATTTATTCCAAACTCACTTTACCCATCCTCTAGGGAGCCTAGATATTAAATATCATCAAACTCTAACCTTAAATTCACGCTCAATTGAAAAACTCTCTACATTCAAGCCTATGATTTATTTTCCCCCAAATCCTCAATCTAAATCATGAATTCTAACATGAAAATCTCTACTAATTAATGATATAAAGGTAAAAAGGGGGTTAGAAATCTACCCACTTGATGAACCTTGCAAATCCTCTCAAAAATCTCCTCAATCCGAAGTTTAGAGCTCAAAATATGAGAATGGAACTCCTCAATCCGTTGTCCATAATCACCAACAGGCCAACATTATATAGCTATGGAAAATGTCCAAATTACTCCTTATGGCTCAAAACTGCTCTTAACAGACCATTATTACTGGCTCTCGTTCTTTTATTTGCTGGTACATCAGCTGGTGACCTCTTTTTCTCATTTCTGGGCTTCTCCAACTGCTCAAGCTGCTTCTTAAGGTTGTCTGGTGGAAATTCATCTTCAAGCTTGTATTCTTGAATGTACTTGAGAACAGAACGAATTGCTGATTGCTCTTTTTTTGCAGCAAAATGCTATTGAACATGCAAAAGTAATAAGTAATTTAGAACAACATATAGTGTCTTATCATCCATAAATAACCCCCATGTTTCTTTGTCGCAATAAATTTAATGTACTGGAGGGCATACACCAAAAAAGCATTAAAGTTTCATAAGAACCTTTCAGCTTAGAGCTCAATGGCATCAAACGTATCATATCAGGAAAGACATGGTGCCAGAAGAGCTAAGATGTCTTCCATTATTACCAGTTTAGCAAGACATCACAAATAGAAGTACACAAAACTTGGCAAAGCTGAGCACTGAATATTTTCTCAAAAAAAGGTAAAAGAAAAAAATCCATGATCTTAGTAATTGTTCAAACTCCATAATATATTCTTCTACCGACATGGTTCTTTGTCTCAAATTATGAAACATAATGATATCTTGCCTATAATGATCAATCTCGACGCATCTTATCCCATGTTTTGATCCTACTACGACCTTCTCTCTCTCTCTCGTCTTCGTTTTAGATTCTCCCACCAAATAGAAGAATTCTTTTTCAGCTTTATTGCAACAAGCTTGACACGCTTCTAATCAAGAATATCTTCAATCAAGAAAATCATCAGGGTGGAGTTTTCTTTCAAAGTCAAGAATATCAATTTTAATTCTCATAACTCCCATATCTTGAGCTGGACCTCGTGGGCGATATCTAGACAACTCTTCTTGAGATTCAGCGAAGGGATTGGCATTATTTGCTTCTTCATTTCGGACCTGATTTTGAACAGTTTCTTGCCTCTCAAGTTGTACCTCTAATTCCCTAACTTGGGCTCGTAATTCATCTAATTCAATATCACGCAAATTTCTTTGACGAGGATTGTGACGCCTTCGAGGCATGTTTGGGTCTTACATAGACACAAAATATGAATAATGCACCAGGAAAGTTCCCAAGAAAAGACGAGAGGGGTCACAAATGATCTCACTTAAAATCCAGACTCCTTAGGCAATTTATAGCCCTTTTGACAAAACTTTCCTTGCCATATACTAATTCACACAACTATGTGACTCAATGGTGTGACACGGAAAGGACAAGGAGTAATTTTTTCAACTAAGAAACACTTGAAGAATGAAAATAAAGATATGCAAAGTAAAGGATTAGGATGCAAATATGGAAAGATAAAGGGACACAAACATAATTACAAAAAGATAGAGAAAAAAGTAATTACGACAATGAAACGGACAAAGGTAGGAATATCAAAAACATTTAACAACAAATATGAAAATAAAGGACAAAGGATAGAAGCATACCCGAGCAACCTGGCTCTGATACCAAGCTAATGCCTAAACGTTGGGGGGTGTTAATATTGGCGAGGTTAAAAACCTCACTATAACACAATAACCGATAAAGAGACCACCTTGGTTGGCTAATTCCAATGATAACTCAACTACTCTCTTAAAAAAAAAATTAAAGCTTAAGGGTCTCTATATAGGTTTATAAATACTAAGAAAAATATTCATCTACCAATGTATGACTAATCATACTAAAAGATAAGAACAACAACTATGTTATCTAGATAAGTTAATAAGGATTAGGACTAAAAGATAAGAACAACAACTATGTAATCTAAATAAGGTAATAAGGATTAGTACTAAAGATAAGAACAACAATTATATTATCTAGATAAGGTAATAATTAAGGATAAGAATAAGGATGATATGCTTGCATTATGAGGTAAGCACATTTTTGTAGGTCGGGCCATCTATATCATAGACAACTTCCAACATGTAATATTGCTTGAAATATGAAAATTACCACCTTATTATTGAAAGTGTTTTATATTTGTTATTATATATTATTGTATAAGTTATAAAACCCTCTTCTATTTATATTACATTTAATAAATTATTAGTGTCTTTTACAATTCACTAATTCTAAACATAAAAAAATCAAGTTCTATAATAGTGATTTAATAACCTCAGAAAAGTACAGACTGTTGGAATCCAAATCATGATTTTGTGAATCTGACTAAACTCAGATTTTCTTTGTATATATATAACACCAAAACCCCTCTCCCCTTTCATTTTCAATACTCATCTTCTCCTATGGCTCTCTCCATAATCAACATCTTCTCCTTGTTGTTATTAATCACACCTCTTTACCTTTCACTAGCAAAAAGATGTCCTTGGGGTGATAAATATCAGGTACATATTATCAACAAACTTCCTCCAAATTCCGAACAACTGCAAATTCATTGTGCTTCGAAGAATGAAGAACTTTATAAGCAAAATCTTGCTGTAGATGAAGACTTTAGTTGGTGGTTTTGCGAGACATTTATTGATTCAGCTCTGTATTATTGTCACTTTTGGTGGGGTTCAAAGGATAAGTATTTTGATGCGTTTAACGATGCAATCCGTTGTATCAAACAAGGACAACATTTGAATTATCTAGAATATTGTAAATGGGAGGTGAGGGCAGATGGTTTTTATTTGGAACAGTTTGATGCTACTAATGATATATATTATATGGATCGCTATTATGAGTGGTCTTAGGTATACGATGTTTAGTTTGTATTCTTGTTAATGCAAAGTGAGAAAGGAAAAATTAAGACTGAATTTTAGTGGTGACTTTGTTTCTCATTTAATCGTCTTTTTATTTTGTAATGAGGTCCAGGTTTGTCCATCGTACTTAGCAAAAAGATTAATTTTGTCCTCAATCGACTCATCCATATTCTCGCCCTTATAACTTTAACTAGATGTTGTCCTTAATCACAAACGGGCCAACATTATATAGCTAGGAAAATGTCCAAATTACTCCTTACGGCTCGAAACTGCTCTTAATCACTAACCGACCAACATTTATCCTTGTCTACAACAACAAAATATCACTCAAAAGTGGCTAAAAAGTCTTCCTTTCTTCATCGGATATGACTCTCTATTCATTGTAGAAATCAATTTTACGGCTTGATTTTTGGCACCTGAGTCGATGCGTATAAGAATTAACTTTAAGATTTTTTTAGAATGTCCTAATTACTCCTTATGGCTCGAAAGTGCTCTTAATCACTAACCGACCAATATTTATCCTTGTCTAGAACAACGAAATATCACCCAAAAGTGGCTAAAAAGTCTTCCTTTCTTCATCGGATATGACTCTCTATTCATTGTAGAAATAAATTTTACAGCTTGATTTTTGACACCTGAGTCGATGCGTATAAGAATTAACTTTAAGATTTTTTTAGAATGTCCTAATTACTCCTTATGGCTCGAAAGTGCTCTTAATCACTAACCGACCAACATTTATCCTTGTCTAGAACAACAAAATATCACCCAAAAGTGGCTAAAAAGTCCTCCTTTCTTCATCGGATATGACTATATTTTTCATTGTAGAAATCAATTTTACGGCTTGATTTTTGACACCTGAGTCGATGCGTATTAGAATTAACTTTAAGATTTTTATATATATATAAATCTCAAAAGTTTTAGAGATAAAACGTAATATGATAAAAGATAAATGGAAATATCTATATTATCTAAGACAGAATGACTGGTGGACGGGAGCCCTTGCTCATTTCCTAAGTCTCAAACTTACCAAGCCTTTCACCGCCACAGACGTAGTGATAACAGTCCATATACACTAACGAAGCAATTACGATGGAAATGAACATACTAACCAAGTCATTAAAGTTGGACATGATCAAAAGTAATGATCAAACATAAAGTTCACAAATACTACATTTCGAGGATATTGTTCAAGAAGATTTTGAAGATTCGAAAGGCAACTAGCAATTAAGTTTGGAAAAACGGGGGCAATAACAAACCAATATATCCACCAGCGAATCTGTCTAATCAGGACAAGACCTCAAAACTTTTTGTTATCAGATATTATAATCGGACAGCAACGATGCAACTGTCTGATCAAAAGACACAATAGTAAACAACCGAGCTCATGTTATCTATAAATACCTTAGGACGCAGCTTAAATTCAGCATCATCGGCTATTACCTAATAGTCGTTTGTTAAGCACCTATGATTACTTTTCACAACCACCTAATACTACACATTCAATTAACATCAGAAATACAACCTGCTGTTTTGCAAAGCAAGAAAGCAGGATAAAAGTCAGAATTAGGAATTAACACACATACCATTAAAGGTTAGTGATTACTGATTACAAGCCATATAAAAAGAAA
The DNA here is from genome assembly GCA_029783415.1 of Anisodus acutangulus. Taxonomy (NCBI): domain Eukaryota; kingdom Viridiplantae; phylum Streptophyta; class Magnoliopsida; order Solanales; family Solanaceae; genus Anisodus; species Anisodus acutangulus. The sequence continues at coordinate 8,186,074 of CM056500.1, forward strand.
TTTAGATTGGGTCATCATATCAGTTGTCGCCAGTTTAGATCGTGTTATGTCTATCGGTAGTAAGCTTGCTGGTAAGCTGGGGCCATTCCATTGCTGTAGCCTCCGTATGGAGAGTAGTTCACTGGGGTACCTGGATATGGGGCAGCTTCTGGGGAGTAAGGATAAGGCGGGCTCCTGTTACCGTAGATGGCTGGTGGAGCAACATATGCTGGAACTGCAGCAGGGTATTGGGTATGTGGTGAAGACCTTACAAATGTTGGAACTGCAGCGGGGTATTGGGTGTGTGGTGGAGACCTAACTGGGAAAGATGAGACATAGGCATTTGTTGAACGCCCTGCCTTAGCAGGAGGCATATGACCATTATTACTGGCTCTCGTTCTTTTATTTGCTGGTACAGCAGCTGGTGACCTCTTCTTCTCGTTCCTGGGCTTCTCCAACTGCTCAAGCTGCTTCTTAAGGTTGTCTGGTGGAAATTCAGCTTCAAGCTTGTATTCTTCAATGCACTTGAGAACAGAACGAATTGCTGATTGCTCTTTTTTGGCAGCAAAATGCTGTTAAACATGCAAAAGCATAAGTAATTTAGAACAAATAGTGTCTTATCATCCATAAGTAACTCCCATGTTTCTTTGTCGCAATAAACTTAAATTTATTGGAAGGCATACACCACATCATTAAAGTTTCATAAGAACCTTTGAGCTTAGAGCTGAATCGCATCAAACGTATCGCACATCAGGAAAGACATGGTGCAGAGGAGCTAAGATCTCTTCCATTATTACTAGTTAGGCAACGCATCACTGACTATGTCAAGACCCTCTAATCTCAACAAGCACAAACAGAAGTACGCAAAACTTGGCAAAGCTGAGCACCGAATATTTTTTCAATAAAAGGTGAAAGAAAAAAACCCAGGACTTAACCTAATAGCATTGTTGGCAGGGAGAGAATAGCAGAAAGAGACGGAGCCAAACATAGCCACCTACCACAATTGTTTTGATCAGGAAACCAAAAGATAACCTACCACTATTGTAGAACTAGACAATCGAGACAATCTGGAAAATAGATTTAAACAAGATATAGAAAAGCTGGATTTGATATAAAGAACAGGAGAAAAGGAATTGGATGATACCGCAGCTCGGCCAGAATTGTTTGGATCTTCCAGGATTGCAGCAGCAGCCTTTTTCGCATCTTTTAGGAAAGCTTTCAGAAGGGATACAGGTGGGAACTTATCTGCAAGTCCAACTTCATAAGTGAAATGTACAGCATCAACTTGCTGTCCCCGGCTGATTAATTCTTCAATCATTTCTGCAGACAAAATAACATAAGCTTACATACCTGAATAATTTCTTGGAGTAACATAGACAAAAATGAAACTGTAAACATATTTAAGGTACGGTGACAATCCTTAAACCTATTGCATCATCACATACCTACAGCCAAACAAAAACCATTAAGATGGCATATAAATATGAAAGCATCTAGGTCGGAGAAAAGAGAGATGCACTGGATATCCCAAAAGCAGGTATCGAGCACATAAGCAACAATTTTTTCTCCCAGAAAGGTTAGATTTTGATCCTGCTGTCAACATGTTCTCATTGTGTTCCTTTCACAGGCAAATCAAAAAATGGACTACCGAATAATATTTCATGCGCCATATTTACAAATAGAACTACAGAAAGAACCTTAAGGCATGAGACCTGTCTAATGCCTCTTTGCTTCGTGTTATTTCACAGATCATTTTCATTACCTACGCCTCAATCCAAAAGATATAATTTTGTTTCTAAAGATTCCAAAATAAGAAAGCAAGCCAAATTCAAATAACTAAAAAGCATTTTTAATATGGTGAAGCAAACTAAAGCAATTAACTCAGGTAGCATACTGTTCTAGGACACGACACTGCACCCTGTTATCAAAAAAAGCAATCAATGTTGCAACCAATCTAATAGATCAACTGTTCCAAAGAACAAATAGTTGCTTAACATTTCCGGCTTATAGTCAGATACTCCTATCCTACCAATTTCCAAAAGAATACACACTGCTTCCACAGAAGAAGAAAAGGGATGCATGTTTTTACAATGCAATGAAGATCAAAGGAGAGGAAGCTGGATACGTAGGCTTTCAAGTATTAATGCTACGCAAATTTCAAACTGAGCTTGGCAATAACGTAACTCCCTTCAACATGTCACTTAAGAGAAACCTCAAAGCACTAGGTGACCTCTGCTAAGACAGCTTCACTTGTTTTAGATGCTTATTTTGAAAATAAAGAATTCAAACTCAAGCACAAACACATCAATTGAAGTCACCAGATAAGTATTCCATGACAAGGAGACAGCCAGGACAGAACAACTAAATACCAAATAGTGAAGATAAGATCTATCTCATATAGCTCTCGATCTACTCTACTACACAAGCAGAATGCTCTCAGATTACAACAGTTTAGCAAAAATGAAAGGGTGACAAAATATTAGTATAAATAAAAGACCATTTCCGTGACTAGCTAGGAGACATCTTGAGAAGCTGCTCTTCCATTCAAACAAACACAATAGTCCCCTTGCGAAGAGCCAAAGACCCACTTCTCTGGTCTGATAATTGCCCTTATAAAGTAAGATTTCCTACCACCAACAGCATATATCAGTAGGAAACAGTCTACTTAGCTTTGAGAAAACACCCCATAGCGAATCCCAGCTCGAGAAATGGAAAAAAGGGGGAAATGATAATATTGCACTAAACATAAGACAAATTACTCCTATTTCTCAAGCCAAATCAACAATAAACATCTTTTCTTTGAGCCAAAGGTCTATCGGAAACATCCTCTCTACCTCCCAAGCTTAGGGGTAAGGTTTGTGTACCCTCTAACCTCCCCAGACCCCACTTGTTGGATTACACGTATTTTGTTGATGTAAAGCAACAATAAACATGAACAACATGGTATATAACATAAGACAAGAATTTACCAGGCATTTTATCACCAAGACCAAGAGAGATAGCCAATTTAGGCATCTGTTTCCTCCAAGCAGACCCAACAACAAGTTTCCTATACAAATCAAAATCCTCATCTTTCACAACTCCAAAAGTCACCAAATGTTGCAAGAAAGTATGCACATCAGGTGTCTTAACATTCTCAATCCCACCCCTTTCATCTAAACTCTTCTTCCATATCTCTGCGATCTCATTCGCCTTATCTTTCATACTTGGTGTCACCAATTTCCTCTCATTACCCAACACAGGATCCATCATAACAGGTATCAATGACTCCAACATCAACACACAAGCCCAACCCAAATCATTATTCCTTTCATTTACCCTTTTATCCTCAGGAAACACCGAAGATATCGTTTCCAACACAAATCTTGGTGGATCCACACATTCATCTAAAGCTTTAGGTATTTCAACCCTTAATGAATCTAAATCTTTCTTTTTCATTACAAGAAAGTTCCAGAAACTTGTAGAATCCATCTTAACACAAAACCCCTTCAATTTAAGTAATAATCCAGTACTATCATCAACTTCTGGTTGTTCTGCACCCTCATTTAGTGCAAAGATAGCAGCTTTTTTGTTTTCAACTACTTTGGTTAAAGCAATTGAGAGTGTTTCATTCATTGAAGACTCACGTTGTTCAAGAACTTGAAGGGATTGTTTGGTTTGGGAATCTAGGGTTTGAATTTTAGATTTTAGGGTTTCGGATTTTTTAAGGATGTCTTGTTCGAGTGAAGTGAAGTGATCGGATAGTTCTTTCCAGAGAAGTGTGCAACTTGTCATTAAGGATGTTTGTCGTTGGAACTCGTCGAAACTCGGTGGTGGATACACTGAGTCGAGTTCACCCGGATCGTTGAGGGAACCCATTGGAAACCCTAGAAATGTTTGAGATGGGGACAAAGTTGTTTTGGGGTTTGGACTTTGGTTGGGGGGGATGAGAAAGTTAAGGTTAAGGAAAACAGGAACGAGATGTTTGTTGGCACGTGTGTTTTCTGTCTGCGGAGATGGGTTTTAGGAAGTTTCTATTTTTCACCAGATAGGAAATAGTACTTAATTACCCATAAATCATAATTGATCTTTACATTAGGATAATTTTCACTTATTCACTACGTTAAAAATAGATTCTCATTTTTACTTGTCATTTTTAACATATTAAGAAAAGAAATTTTATTTTTTTTCATTTTATCCATAGTACTTTCTTTATCCCAATTTATATTATGTAATTTGACCGAACACAGAATTTAATAAATAAATAAAGATTTTTGAATCTTATAGTATAAAACAAGTCAAAGATATTTATGTGTTTATAGATCATTTTATTAAGCGTAAAATTAAAATTTAAAATTAACTATTAAAACTAATTTGTACTATACTTTTAACTATAATTTTTAAGATAAAATTTATGATTTTGAGCTCTATATTTCATTAGTATAAAAAATTAAATTATTGCATCACCTAAATTTATTTATAGGTAGTTTTTTCAAAATTGTGTTCATAATTTTAAAATAAATTAAATTAAATGTTATACTACGTCTTTCTGAATTTATATAAAATACTAATTCGAATTTCGAAAGTCAAACTTCTTTATTTTTATCATGAATTAGGACATACAATCTTTAATTTGAAAAATAATTTACATAATTAGAAATTAGATAAAAAAATACTATAATTCATAATAATTAATAATTTATTATATTTAAAGAACTTGCGAATAAATTGTGGTTAAAGACCAAAATGATATAATAACATAAAAAATTATTTATATAAATGATATACGTAATTTTTTATTTTATTTTTAAATTTACTGACATGTGGGGAATGTAGGTGGAGTGTTCCTTAAGGATTATGAGTCATGTGGTTACAGAAATAGTAACAATCTTTGTCTCCTGCCGTTTTGTTTTGTTTCATTTTTTTCTATTTGTCTGTTTATTAAGATTTAGGAATTGATTGTATTATTAGGTTCTTTCTGTGTATATCCATCAAGGATTTGACAAATGTCAGTACATCTATCGTCAACCATAAGTCAAATAGTCAAGAGTACCTAATTTTAACGTTTATTTATCTAATAATAGGAGTAACCAAATTTTCTTGACACCTTGCTAATTACGAGACCTAATTTTTTTTTATGGAGTTCGATAACATTGTGATAGAAATTTAAAACTTGTCCATACTGTAAATGCAGCTCCATTACAAACTCTATCGAGGCACTAACAAAATTCGGATATGAATATTACAAGAAATTCCGTCAACATGATGAGAATTCTTAATATAGTGATAAGGATCGATGGTTAAAAAATTAAATTATACCTCTAAGTGTGATGTTTTTGTACTTTTTCAAATCTCTTTATTAGGATATCTCATTATAGCATTAAGGGCCATTTGGTTTGGGTGTTAGGTGATATAATCTCCATATATAAATTTGTTGAAAATTTACTAAAATGGAATTAAGTTTATCTCATTATTTATGACTCGAACAATTGGGGCCCCCGCACGTCGGAAATGTCATTTTCACACACGTGTAATATTAGTGTCAAATATCGTAAATTTCGTTAATGAAAGAGATATTGGTACGTAAGTCAAATGTTTGAGGCATAGAATGATGGAAGGTTATTGGCTATATGACAAGTGTTCCACTTTGGTAAACGAATGAAGGATAGTGCGAAGTGTAAGATGGTACGGGTCGAAAAAGGGCCGCGGAGCCGATAAGGGCCGCGGCGTCGGAGCACCGCGGCGCTGGTCGGCAGTAAGCTTTCTGGCCAATTAGAGTCGCGGTGCTTCCCATGCAGTGATTGTTCGTCAGAATTTCAAAGGTTTGGTTGTTGAGACGGTTTCAATGGCATTGAATCCACCCAATAATGGTCATTGCTTGGACCATTATGTTGTTGCATTACTTGGGGGTTAAATGTCATCCATTACATGGCAATTGAATGTCATTCTGGGGCATTTGAAAGGCCATCTTGCACATCTATAAATTGAGGCATTTGGCTCAATTCTATAGATGAGAGATGAACATATATGAACATAACAAAAATACAGACAAGTATACAACACCACAAAAAAATCAGTTTTCCTGATAAGCAATCATTCTCTTAGCAATCTTCATTGTTCGTGTTCTTCGTTGAGGTCATTTGTGTATGCTTTGCACATTTGATAGTTTGTTGTTTTATCTTGGGAGACTATTGTCCACACTTCCGTAAAGCCTATATACGGGGCAATCTTGTCTTAAATACAGAGAGTCATCTCTCGACTCAGCCGGTGGTGTTGTGAATATCTAATTGTTTGTTAAGTGTTTCAGGTGTGAATTAGAATGTCAAAGGACTCTAACCGTTCGAATTCTAAGCGGATCTACAAGCTACAAGTGTAGCAGTTCATGTTCTTGTATTTCCCATTACAAGATCCATATTTGAAGTTTCAATTAAAGATCAAGAGATTGACAACATGTTGTTATAGTCTTTGTTGTTTATCCTTTCGATCACTGTAATAGTTATTTACTATTCCCGTACGTGCTTTACATATCCAATAATTTAAGACAAGATCGTATTAGTGTTCGAAAGATGTTGGTCGACAAGTGTGAGACCAAATCTGGTTGTGGTTTTCTTCTTGAAAATAGTTCTGTTGACAGTTCAAACATTTTCTCTGTCAACAACCGTGCTTTCAAATCTGGTCCTAGTTTTGGTTCTCTCTTTGACGACAGTTACAAATCTATTTCCGTCAAAGGTGGGGTCTCTGGATCTGATGTTGAGCTTCAAGATACTGCTGATAGTCATGCTAGTACGGCTAAAGATCAAGGACGAGTTGGTGTCACCACTCCCGAGTGTGGTAGAAACAAGCGCCCACGAGAGGTTGAGGATGTCGACTGGACAAGAGGATAAGGCTGAAGATTATGTTCTATCATGTAGCAAAAGGCCTATATCTATCCCAGACAAAGGATCCGAATTATGGTAAGGAGGATATGGACACTCAGTCTGACTGAAGTGGGCAATAATCCAAAAGGTCTAAGTTAATTATTCTTCCTTATCTATAATGTGTTTAGTTAATATCTGAATAAAAGTGTGTAAAGCAAAGCTGGGAATATGAAAGTGTTTTCATTAAAAACTTATATTCCCTACACTATAAAATCATATATTGAATCTCTTTCCTTCCCGGTTAAAGATGTCTTAAATGATCTGAACGTCAAAAGAAAGGCAGAAAAGAAATTGGATACTCAGTCTGCCAAAGCAACTGGAGTGGGCCAGAGTATCTAGATCACATATGATCCGGTTACGCCCTAACCACGGAAAAGAGGTTGTTCATGTTAAGCAACGTCACCTCTAAAGTAGAAGGGGTTGGAGATGTTGTCCTCAATAGGACTTCAGGGAATGGGATCACTCTAAAAGGAGGTGATACATGTCCTAAACTTGGTTTAAGGGACGCTGTTGGTCAAGATGGTTTGAGACTAGTCCAACAGGTCTGTAATAACTAACAATGGTATTGTATGTCTGTAGCTAAATGAGTGATATATTTGTAATCCGTGCATCTATGCCATCATAGATTAAGACACGTTAAATAAAAAGTCATTCAAAAGCTAACGAAGTTAAGATTGTTGCCTTATGTTGACATAAACCCTCAAAATGAATGTGAGGTAGGCGAATAGGCAAAATTACCTTTCCATTCCGTCAAAGGAATAGCGAAAGAAGCACCGCTCCTCTAGAACTTAGTCACACCTACATGGGTGAATTGAAGTTTATACAAAATAGAGGGGGGGGGGGGAGACCAGTACTTTGCGACCTTCATTAACAATGGTACAACGTATTGCATCATTTCTTTGTTGAAAAGCAAAGATGAAGATGTTGAAGCGGATAAGCGCTACAAAGAAAAAGTTGAAAATCAACAAAGCCTATAGGATTAAGGAATTCGTAGTGATAGAGGGGGAGAATGTGAAACATCGTCCATCAAACGACTGCTTATTACTCACCTCAACCTAACGGTGTTAGCCAAGCGCAAAGTCGTACGCCCAAAATATATGGGGCAAGGTGATCCTTACCGCTAATGCGATTCTCAACAGAACTACGCATAAGGATAACCCTCCGTGTGAAACATGAAAAGGATCCCACTTACAAATGTTGTGTTGTGGGGTGGCTTGGTAGATGTTGGAATACCGAAATAGGTCAAGTTGAACCTAAGACTGTAGATTGCATATCCACTGGATCTGCAAATAACAGTAGTGCTTATCGCCTCTTGGTGTCAAAGAATGTTGAATTCTTTGAGGATAACTTTCCTTGAGAAGGAAAAAAAGTAATTGCTCGAGGTTAACAAGAACCCGCGAGTGTCTGATTGTCCAAAACTAGACGTTCTAGAGCTACAGGACTCGGAAGTTGTTGACTATCCGGAACTTAATAATTCAGATCTACAGAACTCAGGGATTCTAGATGTTGAATCGAGACGGAGCAAAGAGGGGACAAAGACTTGTTCCAGGCCTTTCTATCTTGTATGGTTGAGAACGAACCATGAACAATTAACAAAGAATTGTCATCTCCAGAAGCGTTACTTTGGAAAGAAGCTACAGAGAGAAATAAATTTCATCATATGGAACCATACTTGTGTAATGGTTGACCTTCCTCCGGAAAAAGAACTCTTGGATTGTAAAAGTGGATACTAAAAAATGAGTACAAAGTAGATGGATCTACTGACGAGTATAAGGCCTCGACTACTTGAACATGTGCTCCCTTGTGAATAACTTAAAATCCAAGGCCATTGCAGCCTTGCGTGACATGGATGTTGAAACAACCTTCCTAACCGGAGAGTTGGAAGGGGAGGATCAGAGTTGGTTTGTTGGGCTTCTTCCTGAACTTTTATTTTGGTCCCTAAAATGTTTACATTTTGGTCCTGGAAGTTTCAAATAAAACAGAAATAATGAATCTGACAACAGAAACATTGACTATGAAGTTAGAAAGCCAACAGTTGGAAAAACCAACAGTCTGAAAGTGGAAGTCATATTGAAACAAAAGTCTTAATATGAAATATATGGGTATCACATATGACATCTTAGGAATTGGGATTTCTAAGACATCTAATGGACTGATCTAACTCCAAACATCAATTATGAGATAGTTGACAGTCTCGGTGAAGCCACTAATGGATATGAATCATAGAACTAATTAGAATCATGGTGCACCCATATACAAGGAGCGATATGCGCATGTCACATGTAGTTCAATATATTTTACACACTACAACCGACATGTTATTGGCCTACAAAGCAGATCAGTTAAACTAAGATTCACTCGTGATTATGGAAATAATCGATAGAATGTGTTATGTCGGATATGACGATATCTGCAATATTCACTTATCTATGGATTACGGTATTCTGGATGTCCAGCGATTCTGTGAGAACATAGTGATGCAAACTGGACATCAGATATGAATAACACAAAAGCCACAAGTAGATGTGTATGGTGTGTCTTGGAAAAATCCTCTAAGCAAACTTGCATCGGTCGATTCATGATGGAATCAGAGTTTATCGCTTTAAGCAAAGCATGGGAAATAAGTTGAGTAACTTCACGACTCCTTAGAGGACGTCCCTTATTGGGAGAAACCCGTACCTTCAACAGTTATACACTGTGGCTAGTCGATCATCTTCAGGAAGGGCACGGATGACGGCGTCTGGACATATCTGTCGGATCTGTCGGAGATATAAAGACCATATGGCAGTTGATCATCACGGGTGTCACTTCCTTGATTACTAATCAAATGATATAGCAGACCATTTAACTAAGGGACTACCTGAAGATCAAAAGTTCTGCCGGTCTAGGGGAATGAGCATAAAACCCAAAAAATACGAACATTTGCGGTGGTAACCCAACCATACTGACTGTAGATCCCAAAAATTTAGTTCAATGGAAAAACTAAGATGCAAAAGGGTTAGTTGAGCGCTTCGGTGGAAGCAAGAGCACTTCGGATTATGATTTCTGTAAAGAAACTTGAATCCAAAGCCGTTCCCGAGATAGACATTAAAGTGCTACCTGCATGGTGGGTAAATGTTAAGCTTCCAAACCTTTAACGATCCTCAAACGGTTGAGGTTAAGGTTGATGAACTTTTAATAATTCCTAACACTTGTGAAGTGGGGTATAGCAGGATACCTTGTAGGAGATCACCTATTTAAGTGCGAGGACAGGCCGCCTCAAGTGAACGCACTTAAGAATCCAAGTGTGTCCACGGCCTGGGCAGCGGCGTCGGAGCGCCGCGGCGCCTGGTCGGCAGTAAGCTTTCTGGCCAATTAGAGCCGCGACGCTTCCCAGGCAGTGACTGTTCGTCAGAATTCCAAAGGTTTGGTTGTTGAGATGATTTCAATGGCATTGAATCCATCCAATAATGGTCATTGCTTGGACCATTATGTTGCTGCATTACTTGGGGGTTAAATGTCATCTATTACATGACAATTGAATGTCATTATGGGGCATTTGAAAGGCCATTTTGCACAACTATAAATTGAGGCATTTGACTCAATTATATATATGAGAGATGAACATAACAGAAATACATACAAGTATACAACACCACAAAGAGATCAGTTTTTCTGATAAGCAATCCTTCTCTTAGCAATCTTCATTGTTCGTGTTCTTTATTGAGGTCATTTGTGTAGGCTTTGCACATTTGATAGTTTGTTGTTTTATCTTGGGAGACTATTGTTCACACTTTCGTAAAACATATATACGGGACAATCTTGTCTTAAAGACGGAGAGTCATCTCTCGACTCAGCCGGTGGTGTTGTGAATATCTAATTATTCGTTAAGTGTTTCAGGTGTGAACTAGAATCTCAATGGACTCTAAACGTTCGGATTCTAAGCGGATCTACAAGCCACAAGTGTAGAAGTTCATATTCTTGTATTTCCCAATACAAGATCCATCTTTGAAGTTCAATTAAAGATCAAGAGATTGATAACTTGTTGTTGTAGTCTTTGTTGTTTATCCTTTCGATCACTGTAATAGTTATTTACTATTCTCGTACGTGCTTTACATATCCAACAAAATTAACATACCAACTTAACAAGTATATATATTTTCTTTTTGGGTATAAATATACAAGGTACGGGTCAACTCTAACGCTCACTAGAAAGGTAAGTTTGAAATAAATAAAAAGTCTATATAATGTTTAGTAGGAAATTAAGGAGATTTAATCTTCATACAGAAATTAGCATTAATTAATATAATATTTGGTTATTCTTTTTTTGTTTTATGGGGGATAAAATGTGAAATAAAACGAGCAGAACACCAGAGATGCACAGCACGTGGGCCTTGTCTAACGAACGACGACTTTCGATTCTTCACTTCAAGGAGTAGAGTCGCTGCCCAACCCTAATATAAATATTTGTAACATATGAATTATTTTTTTTTAAATGACCAACTATCCTCATAATAGTAAGAATTTTTTAACTTATTTAATAAAAATTGACATGTCTACAAAATGTAATTTTTCGATGGAGTATCTGTTAATTCCTCTTAGATATGAGTAGCCCAATTCCTATCCGAAAAAAATCTTGCATTATTAATTCTTACATTACAATTTCCCATCACTATTAGACTACTCATGCATAACATGCATATAAAGTACTAAACAACATATAGACTATTCGCTTAATCAGTGTAATTGTGTTTTGTGAGAAAATTAGTCCATGAACATTCGATCATTATGTCCAAGTTTAAGTGAATTACTAATTCGCCTATTTATTAGTTGAACTCATTTTAATCAAATCTGTCAATTTGACACTCATATTATTACTGCTAAGACACCACTTTCATGGAAAAGAAAAGGAAAGAAGGAAATGACTAGTAGAGAATAGAGATCAATCAAATAAACATAAACAAAAAATGACAGTGTTGTACGACTAGTACTAGTAGATAGGATAAGGAGAAGAGACGTGATATTTTGTACGGTGAGAAATGGAAGAAAAGGAAATTGTAACGGTTGCACTGTTCTCAACTATGGTCATTTAAACACATTTCGTAATTTACTAATAATAGTGTTGAGAGATCGAGATTACTATCTTCAGGAATAATCTGACGTAAGCCGGTAAACTGGACATAAAAAAAAATGGAAGCAAAGCTACTAAAGATTGATATTTTACGTCCCACGGCATAGATGAATGTCAAATGAGGGAAACTTAAAACCCAGCTGGAGGCCTGTAGCTTGGGTTCGAATCTTGGTGGGAGCAATTTATTCTCTTCTGGGGTAGTACCTTGTAAGTGATATCATTTGTTCTGTTCTCAAACATTGATCATTCATGCAAATTCCATAATTTACTAGTAGTAGTACCGATGGACCAAGCCGGGAAAATGAATATAAAAAAAAAAGATATCTTACTACTATGCGAGCATGTGAGGATGGAGGGAAAAAAGCAAAAGCATAGTAGTATAACTATTAAGAAAAGAAAAAAAAGCCTGAGAAAGTGGCAAGTGGGACGGTGGGTGAAAGTGGGATCCAATAAAATCTGAGCCATCTCACAAGGTTAGTATAAGCAAGTCAGGATAAAGTAAACACCACTTAACTCTACTCCCACTTAGGGTACCTACCTTCTCTATTTCTACAGTTTCTTTTAGGTGATATTTATAATTTGAAAATGAGCGGTCCTGAATTTTCGATACGTTTATTTCGGGAGTAAAACTTTAATTTTAATAAATTTTGACTTTTGATCGCGAATAGGGTATTTTTACTCTTGCCTATATTTTGTGTTAATTTTTAATTTTTAATTTTTGCTCCTCGATTATGTCTTATGCCCTTAAAGAACTTATGCTACCGGACATAAGTTTAATTTTGATGGATAAAAATTAAAAATCAACCCATTTAGAGGACAAAATTTAAAAACCATCCCATTTGAAGGGCAAAGCGTCCGATTAAATGATCGCAAAAACTTTTCATAAGGTAGGTAGGGATCAAAAATTTAAAATCATTCATTTTTAAGATCACTGAGAGAAGTTTTCTTGATTTTTTTGGTTTGTTCGGTATTGTTTCAAAACCCCATTATTCTATATTCATGTTGAAAAACTACACTTTAAAGATAAAATGCTCAAAAGTGATTTTTTTCAAGATTTGAATTCGGAAAATTTGATTAAGGATAGAGAGACATTTACTACGTGTTTGAACATATATTTGATTAAAATTTTAACCTAAATTATGAAATAAAAGTTGAAAAATAATGTTGAATGTTGAACTTACATTTGAACATACATTTCACTTTAAAATGATTTCACGAGTAGAAAAAAAATTATTAAAAAACTCATCTTAAAAAATTAACTAAAAACTATTTTAATATACATAAAAATTAAAAGTTTTATAAAACAAATTGTATGTCCAAAGAACTTCTTAATATCCATCATAACCTTTGGCGGTTGCATTTGTACAGTTCATTCCAGTCAGATTCGAACTTTTGCCCAACTTGTTTGCCTAGAAATTTATTGCAAAATTTAAAGGTATGCTATTAAAAATAAAAATAATCATTTCACGCATAAATGAGTCGTACTAATCCCATTTTATTTATAAGAAAAAAGAAGAAGGAGAAAATAAGAAGTTTTATGAGTTGTTATTACTAAAGGATGTGGTGGGATGGAGTTGATGGAGCTGCTCTTCACTTAATTAGACTCTCGAATTTGAGTCTTGGGTATAAAAAAAATTGAGTAGGGGGCGCTATCCCCGAATGGACCTTACGCCGCGCGAATTCGAATATACTTGGACTCAAGAAAAAACTTTAGTGAGGAGTGTTTTTCTCCAATGGGCCCTATACGGACGAATCCGGATATAGTAGGACTTCAATTCGGATACCGAACACGGTGGAAAACTAAAAAAAAAAGAGTAGTTGTTAATTTTTTCTGAATATTTTCATATATTTGCATTCATTTGGACAACAATTAAGTTGAAATTTTTAGTTGACATATGCACTGCTTTCACTGAAAAAAAGTTTAATTCATTTATCCGAATAAAAATCATAAACTCAACACTTTTAGATATTCTTTCTTAGTTGCAATTTTAAGTAATATACTTCTTTTCAACTTCAATAAAATATTATCCAAACTTTGTAAAAAACCCTCACTTAAATACACTTTCAATCCCGCTTAAAACTTTCCCATTCAAGTTCCAAAAACAAACTCCATGCAATGCAAAGTTGAAACCATTTTTTTCAAGTCGAGTTCTTCTCCAAATGGCCCCATAATTTAAAACTTTGATATTTCTATAGTTATTTTAATATATTTTAACATTGCTAGTGTGATATACAAAACAAATTAACTTATAAATATGATATCATCAAACATTGTTAGGAGTATATAAAATAATACTATTATTACTGCAAATAATTTCATTTGACTTAAAATACTTTTAAATTGTTTTTAACTATTAATAGCTCATCATTTTTTTTGGGATAAAGGGCGTAAGGTATTTTGTACTTTTTTTTTTCTTGGGCGTTCGCCATTTGGCTCTGTCTATGTGCGCTTATTCACATTGCCGGTCTCAGATCTTGATGAAGGAAGGGAATTACAATAAGCTAACGATCATATTAAAACTATTCAATCCATGATGAATGCTCATAATACAAGAGCGAGGATGTGTGTGGCTGATTCCAACTTATCTGGATATGAGGCATTATTATTGTTACTATTATTATAAGCATTTGCTAGTCAAAATTTATTGGTCTTGATCAAATCGAATTCACGCTAGTCAAATATATATATATATACTAAAAGCTATAGGAAAAAGGGTCAAAAAACCATTGTACTATTTCGAAATAGGTTAAATTTACCCTCCGTTGCGTTTTTGGTTCACAAACACCCTCGCTATTACGTTTTTGGCTAAAAATGACCTCCAACTAGCCAAATAGCTTAAAAATACCATTCTTACTAACCGTTACTCCAAAACAAGTAAAATGATCCAATTTTACCCTTAAACTATATGAAATAGGACAGTTTTACCCTTGAACTACTCGAATAGTTAGGGAGGTATTTTTGAGTCAAAAACGTTTCTCAGTCATTCTTCTGTTCAGATCCTAAATTAATTAAAGAAGAAGACACACTCTGTACATTAAATTCAATCTTATAATGTATCAATGTGGAGTGGAATGATATGAAATGAAAATTAGATAACAGAATGGAACAGGCATGCGCACTGCCTACTGTCCTCTCTGTCTACTCTACCTTTAGGATAATTCAATAAATAGTATAAAGTCATGGAATCTTAGGATGAAATGAAACCATACTATTCTAATTTGAATATTATTACGAGTGCATGAGATTAACCTTAATTAATTATGCTTTCTTTGTTGTTTTTTTGATAATTCTCATGGACAATAATGATATCCACTGCTCATCTACATTTAGTTGCCTAACCTATTTGTCAAATTTCAAAAAGTATGCTTTTCTACTATTTTTTATAACCATATTGGCCGGATCAATTATGCTTTTCTACTATTAGGTGGTATTGACATTTTGATCCTATGGCTTGTAAATTTGAACTTTTTGCCAAACATTATTTTCGTCTCTCACACTTTTGCCCGCATTGTTGGGTTGCTAATCTTAGATAATTAAAAAAGTAAAACTTTAGCATTACTGTTTCAAATATTAAATGCCTTTTTGACTAAATTAAGTAGCTTTTGGGACAGTACTCTGGACATTCTTCATTTCTTCGGTAGTGGCATGATATTTAATGGCATTATTTTGAGCAATGACTTTGTAATTCGATGGTGTTATTTTGACCTATGGCTTTGTAGTTTAATGGTGTTGTTTGGACCTATGGCTTGTAGTTTAGTGGCGTCATTTAAAGAGTATATTGAAATATCTTTTGATATTTCATGCGCAACGACACATGACGAATCCTTTTACATAACAGTATAATCACAATGAAAAAAGATAAAACGCAATCAAGGTGATATATGCTACTGTTAATTAATGAGTTAATATTAATTATTGATTTGATGACGCTGAAACTAGTTAAATTTCCCATCGTGAATAATAAGTTTAGCTCACATAACTTTTCAAAAATAAAAAGGATAAAATAAATATTCTGCAAAACGCAGCCAGAGAATTGATTCCTTCTTGACCACTAAAGTTTGGAGGGAGATGAGGCACTCGAGTCTACTTTTGACTGGAAAATATTCCCCTCCCGACAAAATCCAAGGAGGGAAAGAGTCTTGCAACTTCAAAATGACATCAAATCCATAGTAACATTACATTTTACAAAATTTTCACACAAGATCAATGAAATAGACCTGCACAGCTACCTTTAAAAAGAGGCTCAACTCAATACACAGATCTTAAGGTGTTGTTGGGTTTAATTCAAGGTAGTAATCAATACTATGCTACTTCCTTTGTATCCTTATATTGGATCTCTCCGTTGCGCGATAACCATATGAAACGTGAATAAGTGCTCATTGCCTGGTTTTGTAATACTTTTTCGTATATTTCTCATTATAACTTTCAAATATAAAGAAAGTTTTACTAACTTATCAGTAAAAGAAAACCATCAAAAGGGAAAGAGCAATGTTAATGTTGCTGAACTTATAGAGGAGAAAACATATATCCACTTGCTCATATATGATACTTTTGTCTGAACTGCAGATACTGCTCATTTCAATCTAGTGATTAGTGCTTAAGAAACTAACCTGCAATGATGAATGCCTCATTTTCAGGTCGATATTTTGAGAAATAAATTTGTACTAATATCTGCAAGGGAACCAAAAGGTAGAACATTCATTCTTAACTTCTCAGAAACTCATCCTAAATTTAACCTTTGAAACAAATTTTTGAACCATGATCATATCCACACCCAAATGGTACACACCACCTCAAACCGAGGAAGTGGGACAAAGACAAGGACAATCAGTGAGTCCATTGGACTTCAAAACTGCTAACCTTGTGCCAGAAATATTCACTACAAGAGAAGGGAAAATAGACATGCATGTCATATATAACTTGGCTCGACCGTTATCCCAAAGAACCCAAGCGCCAACTCCTAAGGGCAATAAAAGTAACACGAAACCACAATATCTAGAGCAGGGAATTGAGCAAAATTCTCAACTCAAGCACATCTTAATGCAAAGCTATTGAAGAGGTTCTAACCAGATGGCTTGTAATCCAATCGGCTAGCAATGGTAATCTTCTTTCGAAAGTCGAAATCAACCTTCTCTAAGTCGTTAACAGTACCCAGATAACCATAGAAGACTCTCTTCTTCTCTCTAGTCCTATGATCAAACTTGCAAAGGTCAGGATTGTTCTCATCATCCTTGCCTAGAGTCGAGGGCTGCAATCGAGCCCAAACATTTCTCCCGTGATTATCCTTCTCAAAATATTCAGCTAACCGCACGGCTTCCATAAAACCTGATTGGTCACTTGCAAATTTAACAAGAGTAACACCTAGATGACCATCTCTGCTATACAAGGCCTTGGCCTTGCCACCGTGAAATCCAATACCTGAAAGCAAATAGGCAATTGCAGTATAGAAACGTTAAGCGATCTGCGACAGAGAGCTAAAAACATGCCTGGAGAAAGCATAACAATTGTGCCTTATCCAGTTCCACATGCATAATTGGTGGCAATACACTATCTAAAAGCTAAATAGGAAAATGAGCATAGGAGGTGCCAAGAAAGATGTAATCCTAGAAGCAATAAGCACTATAGAACAGCACTAACTTGTGATCAGTTCCACACAAACACTGATGATAACAAATGAACAGGAAGTTCCAATCTGAAGTTATCCTCTCAGCTTTTCCTTTCAGAGAAGGTGAAAAAGACAGAAATGGAAGAAGAGGGACTTATAATGAAGCCAAGAATGAAACCATTGACAATACTCAATGACCAGTAAAAACAGTATTGTAATAATAATAATAATTAAATAATATAATCCCTAGAAAACCAAAAGGTTCTCAAGCTTGTAAAGAAACGGTAACATCAAAAAGACAAACTGCCTTCTCATTGAAGCATCTTCAGAAAACAGATTCAAACTCTTAAGTAATGACGCGACTAAAAAACTAGGCACTGCACCAGTCCTATCAATAAAGATTCCTCAATAGGAACAAGATGTGAAAAATCCTCAATACTCTAAAAGTATGTTGATATTCTTCACGAATTTGATGGCAAAACCATCAACTTCTCTTTAACATCCTAAAAAAGCACATCAGTGAGACCGGGTTTAAGTAACTAGAAAAGGAACACTAAACTACCTCACAGTGTATCCAAAACCAAGTTCAGCATGGCCCAGGAGAAGATACTTTCCTGCTGAAAAGATGGCTTATTGAAAACCCAGACCAGATGCCACCTCAACAGTAGAAGTCTTTAGAAGAACTTCAGGAGCCTGAGGTCCAAGCTATTGAAGAGAGATAAATCAAATTGCAATCTCATACATGTTGATGACCATGTAAAAACAGACGATTAAAATATAAAAAACATTACTGAGTTTCTCAAAGAAAATTCTACTGGTCACTTCTGGGAATATATTGATTATAGTAGCCCTCCAAAGAAGTTCATGTCACAAGCCAGAAACATCTCACTGAAAAGTAGAACCATGCCTAAAGTCCCACTACAAATTCACTATACTGAACATTAGCAAAAAGATAAGTTCTTGGTCATTACAATGCATGAAGAACAGATACACTGGTTACCAAAATGCATGACGAACAGAATTAGTCTAAGAGAATGCATTTTCGCCTCCAACTACAAGTTAGCAACACAAATGGCATGCTGTGCTTGTCCCCATACAATCCACATTACTCTTAGAAAAATGAATTGGCTGCTGAACTAAAGATCTAGTATAGTGACAAGACTGAAATATACATTCTTTGTCATCAAAATGCATGAGCATACCAGCCTATACGGAACACATTTGGGCGCTTCTGATTCTAGTTAGCATTACAATTGGAATGGAGTAACTCCCATGCAATCCACCGAACTTAAGTTTTTTCAATGGTAACAAAATTCATACAGAGCACATCTTAAGAATCGCCAAGGGGCTTTTCTAAAATAAGAAGTCAACTAACAAATGTTCTGATAAGACAGATTATTCAATTCGATTGAAGGTCACCACGAAGGTGATGGAATATTTTCCTCTATAAATGTAGGGAACTTAGGAAAACAAAAATGTACTTCATTTACATATGAACTTTACTGCAGGAATACAAAATCTAAAGAACGTTTAGAGTGCTTTTTCATAAAATAAGAAGTTAATTATGATGCCATTGAATATTATCTCTAACATCAATAGCAGGATGCGATTTGATGCCCTAAACATGGTAGGATGTTCACTCCCTCCCTCTCTGTGAAGTCTCTCATCAATTTCCTCTAACAAATCCTCTAATCAAAAAAAGCGCAAACATTCTGGTCTAAACTCCGGTAACCAAATTGTACAAACCACCAAGTTTGCTTTTACAGTCTCTACTGCAAGACCTGATTAACAGATTTTACGATTCTAAACTGCCTCAGATCCTATGATTCTTGGCCTAAGAGCCGAAGAGGCACCCTTGCAGAACACTATTGGAGAGCAGACTTGAAAGTAGACTTATAAATCATCAGAGACCGCTAGTGTGCAAAACAGTGATGATTAAGTGACCACTGACAATGCTGAAACACAGATCATCAGCGAAAACGGTATGGTAAATTAATTAACGGGTCAGACAAATTAAGCAAGTAAAAGTAATAGTCCTCAGAAAAGGATCATTGAAATTGGGTGGAGAACTTTTAGATGTGGAAAGTAGCTAAGACTGGTATACGCCTGCAAAAAGATAGTGCAAAAGCAGGAAAGTCCCTATGATGAAACGATGGAAATGATAAGAAACAGAGATGGATGTTTTACCTCTAAGGTAACTATCCATTGCCTTGTTTCCCAAACCCTCCATGCGCCCATCATCGCGTTTTCCTGTGATAGTGTTATGGATTATAACCAAAGGCGGCCACAAAATTAGATCATCTCGGTTTGCAGTTGCTTCATCAGTAGATAACATCAGATATGACTTCGAGTTATCAGGAGGTGTCAAATAGTTCCATCCCATTAGAACACATAATGCTTTGTGAAAGGCCAAATGTTCCACAAGTGAATCAGCACTATCCGAGTTGTAGGCGTGCATAATAAGAGTGTGCATATCAGGAAAATCTTTTGAACTCCTGTGTTGTTTTCATGCCAAAGTTACGAAGTACTTCAGAATTATTTGTCAAAATTCCAAGATAAACTAAGTGTAAACAGAAGTAAAGCATTGAGCAATAAAATGGAAGTTGTTTAGAATTATATCAGGATGTTAAACACAACAAGGTGCAATGAAACTATTTTGGCAGGTTGCACATCACAGACAAAATACACCCGAATATGAGATGTAATTTGCCATCAACCAAAAAATTGCCTCTACACCTACGTTGATGGGAGAGAATCTCTTTAAAGGTAGGAAAGGGAAGTTAAACAAGTCAGTCTCAATTGAATGGAAAATTGAGAAATTTAACACCTTGAGATTTTCTCCAGCTGCAGTAGGATAAAAGAACATGTAGTATGACTACCATCATAAACATTCCACCTATAGCAAAACTTACTGTGAACTATATTACCAATCTAATGAGTAACAAGTAGAAAGTAACGCATAGAGCGGTATATGAACCGTGCGCAGAACTAATTTTTCTGTACCATACCAAGATGGGGAAAAACTCACAGCTGAAGAAATTAAGCAGGAAAAAAACTATTAAGTTTTCCTCCTTCAATAGTTCTCTAAAAGCAGTCATTGGCATACTACAACTACCACAGCCAAGATACTTCATCAAAAAAAAAAACTACCATAGCCAAGATAATGGAAAAATTCAGCAGTCACTCAATGAGAATTTAGAACAAAAGGTCCATGATTTGGTTGCAAGCATTGACCTGTTGACCCTCAAAAGGGAGGCCACACTGAAAAACGGTAAAATATATTAAAAAATTGCACTGATTTACCACGCAATCATCAACCATTTTCATCTATCATGGGATGCATGATACAACATTGTGAAAGTACAAGCTGCTACTCCACCACCAAGAACTTTTTTGGTTCAAAATGAGATAAAAATAGAATTCTAGACAAACTTTAGAACAAGGCAAGAGAAATCTTTTCTATGGCCTAGTGATCTATAAAAGAAAAAAAATTTAAATGACAGAAGCTCCAAAAGTGTTATGCTACATAACATGAACACATCGGTGGATTCTACCTAGGTTGACTACCTTCGAGTCATTTAACCGATACTCTCATAATATTTACTATAAAAAAACAAATGACTAACTTTCCATATATTAAATAGCCAACTCATGATCATCGGTCTACATTCTTCCAAGAGAGGAAGTCAGAAGGAAAACTCAAGTCAAATACAGTTGTATTATTGTACAAAAAGGACCACTACATTTAAGCAAAGTAAGGATCTAATATCTTTACTTGGTGTTCTACCCTTAGAATCGAAAAGGCAAATCAACTCATCTCAAACTAATGTGAAAAAACGTCTAATTCAACGATAGACAACTAATTTACACTTTATGAAAGCAATCATAGATTGAAGTAAAATATGTAAACTTGCACATGAACAATGATAGAAGATGAAAACAGAAAATAAATAAGGATATCACGATAACAGCCCCAATTGTATTTTGCTACCCTCGTTAACCTGATCTTAGTTTGAAAGATGACACTAAACACCATGCTAAATATTTTAAAGATACAAGTGCACTTGCTCTTATGAATTAAACATGAGATACAGGGTGTGTTTGGTATGGAGCAATTTTCCCATGTTTGGTTGGTCAAAATATTTTGGAAAACATTTTCTCTAGGATAACAAGTTCCTCAAAAATGGGGAAAATGACTTCCCTAATGGAAATAGGGAAAACAAGTTTCCTCCCCACCCACCCAACTCCCCCAACCCCTACCCCCCACCACGCCCGAAGCCCCACTCCCCAACCAATCCTACCTCCATAGTCTTTCGCTAGATTACATATATATCTTTTTGCTTGCCTACCAAACACAAGAAAATAAGAAAGAAACCCACTCGGTTTCCAAGAAAACATTTTCTAGGAATACACTTTCCATTCATACCGAACACACCCATAGAGATTACTGGTTATAGTATGTGTAGTATAACACCCCTAAACCCTATATTGTGGTTGCTCCGTGATACAATCCTATATTGATATCAGTTCTCATTTTTGGTTGGGAACTAGAGTTTAGCAGCAAAATCAATGTATCAGCAGGATTCTCTCCACTAAAACCTACAAACATCTGAGTCAACTTAGTTCTATATATTTAATCCGATTAGAACTTCTTTCAACACTTCATTCAAATACCAAGCATAGATCATTTGAATACATAAAGTATTATGTGTGCAAGTAGAACAAGGGAAAAAGACCACCAAATCAAGGAAATAAAGATGTGAGCTGCTAATGAATTTCAATAGCAATTAAGAATGACAACTCAGAATAAGCAACGAAAGCAAGAGAACACTTGGGAAAATTGAATTAGAAACCACATCCAAATGACTACGATCAATCCAGAAGAATGTAAAGATTCCTAATTAAGACAACAAACTCTTGGAAATATTTTGAGGAGACCAAGAATGAAGAGTTGGGGGGCATGTTCATCTCAATGGAAAGGATGCCACGCCCATTGGTGTTTTTCGGTGCTTTTACGACCTACAGGTGCCTTTAGGGCACTCCACATTTGATGTCAATAGGAAACATCCTCCCCGCATGCTCTATCCTTTCTAAATAAGTATGTATTATCCAACCAAAATGGTGTGTGTGTGTGGGAGAGGGGGGGGGGGCTCAAAACAAGCACCCCCCAAAAAAATAGACAACAAATTGCATGGGTTCTTACGACAAACTTTACTTGCTCAAGTAAAAAGGTAGGCACAATCACATGTTATAGGGATTAAAAGAAAACTAATATCCCAAGCTATTGATGTGGAACCAATTAGTGTACACACAATTAACTCCTATTGTGGCCACAAACAAAAGAAAAGTTTTTACCCTATTGTGGACTTTCTGATAGTTCTACACAAGTCCAATTAAGTTAATACGGAGACATGTGCCTTCCAATTCTTACATCCAAACAAGCAAAAAGCAGGAATTGAATAATCAACAATGTAAGAACTCCAACTCAACCAAAGTCATTGCAAACAGGAGAATAAGAAGAAGGATTGAAACGAACTTGAGAGGAGTCCTACTAATCATATAACAAACAGACCGGTCTTTTCTTATTTATAACTCTTTATATTCATCTCTTAAAATTAAAATAATAATAAGAGAGGTAATTTCTCCCTTGGGTTGCATCCTAAGCACGTGCTTCTCTAAATTGCATTGCTTCATTTACCCCTTCACTTCGCCGTGACAGCCAATTACTTTTTAATAACATAGGTCGCCATGGAGCAAATTTACCATAGAACTATAAGATATGATTAGTAAGAAAGGTAGCTTATCTAGCAAACGATATGGCTTCACGAATGCCATCTCAGTCTCAGAAACAAGAAACGACACACAATGATACTTACACAAATGAATAATGGACCAACAACTACATCTCAATCCAAAACTAACTGGGGAAACATTTCTAGTATATACTGGAGCTGATAAATGACCTTTTGAAACATCACATAAGGTAATATATTTTTTTTAGTGATATTGCAGTAACGCCTTCAAAGATATGAAGATTGAAGAGAGAGAGAGTGTGCGCTTGTGAGAGAGAGTTCTAGCACATTCTCCAACATCCAAGGGCAAAGGCAAACTAAACTCGAACAGCCTATCAAAACCTTGTGTTTAAATAAGAGCGGACCAGAAAACAGGCCTCCGTTCTCTGCCCCAAGAAAAGTTTTGAGCAGAAGACCTCAAAAGTTACTGTGGGTAAAGTGTTACACGATAAAGCTTAATGTACAATGCAAAGCAGACTCGTTCTTTTTCTTAATTGAAGTCACCTAGTTCTAAGCTGAAAGGTCAAGACTTGAGCTAAACCATTATTTGCCATACGTTTGCAAATTAAACTTAATCATGGCAACATCCTAACATCCTGATGTCAGCATCTCTAACAACTAATGTTAGTTATATCAGTACTCTATAAAAAGTAGCAATTTCTCCTATTAACTTGGAGCTAACTTGTTCTTTATCTAACTGCCAAAGACCCTTACTGCCACTATACCTTCTACTACAATAGTCCAAGTTTGACCGAATAGTCTGGAAACCGATCCCTGAAACACACATCACTGACATCAGCAACTCTATGTTGAATAAAAGGTTTTAATTCAAGAGCATAGAGGACATAAACAAATAACTAATTAGCTTGGGCATCTAGAAAAGTTGCACTGAAGGTCATTTTACTACCTACCCAAAGACAGTCCTATCTCAAAACTAAATCAAACACAAACAAATATATCTACACATCAACAATCTAGAAACACTAGAAACGGAAAATAACCCGAGTATATTCCCACACCTGTTACAAGCAAGACACTGTAAACGCCCCTGCTTTCCATCAGACAAATAACTCCTTTTGAGATTAGCATTGTCATAAATTAACTTCACCATGAGCAAAAAAGACTTCTTTAATGCACTTTGATCCACCTCATTATGCTTATTAATCCTACTACTCACACCCCCTTCAAAACCTCCACCACCACTTCTCATATATTTCCCAGGCCTAATCATCTCTTCTCCACCTTCTCTACCCATATACAAACTACTCGTCCCACCTGGGATCGGGCCCGGGCCCGCATTCCCATGTTCCAACACTTGTTGCCTTAACCTTTCAAGCCCATATTTTCCCTCATCACCAAACTTCCTCTTCATTGCATTTCCCCCCTCTATCCCCATTGAATTCCAATGATCAGGAAACTCGGGCCGTTGAAACTCGGGCCCGGGGAAAGCTAAGCCCGGCCCGCGAAAATCGGGCCGGGGAAAACCCGGGAAATCTTGATAATCATGTGGTAATGCGAAGTATGAACGTACGGAACCATCAGCAAGAACTACTGTTCTACGTTCTAACATGTGAAACCCATACGAAGGGGGTGGTGGTGGGTCGCGAAAAGGGAAAGGGGGTAGGCCGAAATGGGCATTCGGGTCGGGTCTTGGTGATGGGTTGTTAGTGGGTTTCGGATTAGGGTTTGTGGGTTTGGGTGAGGGCTTTGATTTGGGGTCGCCGGATCCGGAGGCGGCGCCGGCGACGGAGAGTTTGGGATCGGATGATGGCTTTTTTCCGGTGGATTCCCATCGGGATTTACGTCGGGAAGCGGAGGTGGCGGAAGAAGGAGGTGTTGGCTTATTGGTGGAGGGTTTGTGAGGGTTACCTCCGGCCATTAGGGCTTTTGATTTCTTGAAATTATTTGGAAGAGTTAGCTTAAAAGGGAGTAGTAGTTATATGTGCACAAAGACGGAATAATTGAGAACTGGAAAAGAAGTTCGAGAGGTCATGAGATTGAGAACTCAAATGCACTTTTGCATTTCACTATCACCGCTTAGATTTTTTCTGGAATCGAAATTTTAAGAATCACATTCATTATAATGTAATATATTTTTTATAAAATTATCTCTCTATAACAATTATATTTAAATATTATATAATACTATTTTATAAGAAATATATTATATATAAAAATAAAATATTAAAATATTTATGTTGCGTTCTTAGACAACCTTCAAAGGAAAGCTATTGAATTCACTTTTGATAAAATTATTCGTCAATTTAAGTATTATATTATCACTAAGAGACTGGAATTTATGAAATAATTTATAATTGTAGAATTCTTACATCAAATTTGAAATATTTAAATTCTCAATTAATTTTAAATGCATATAATGTTATATAGATTTTAATTATTTATCTGTATGATACAACTAGTTATGAATTTATTAGTAATTTATTATTTTTTTCAATTTTTAATTAATAAATTATGAAAATCAATTGAGGTTTTAAAATTAACAAGTATATTATTTTCGTAATAACATAAGAAATACAGAAAATAATTATTTGCGTACTTTTGTTTATAACAGCTAAATGAGATTTAAATATCAAATGTCAGTATACACAACACCTCACTATAGTAACCATGAAATTTTCAGGCAAACGCTGCCACTATAGAGACGTTTGACCGTAGTCTTATTTGACAACAATTCAACTTTACTTTTTACACTTAACGAGATAATTTATTATCATATAAATTTCTTTGATTTATTTTAGACTATAAAATTTAAAAATCTTCATTTATTTCTTAAATTGTGTGTTCAATCAAACTATATCATATAAATTAGGACGGAAGCAATATTAGGCTATTAGTCATTAGGGCACATGAATATTAAAGCATATTATATACTCTCTCTTTGTATACATATATTTAGTGCCTTAAACAAGAGGAAATTATATCAATTTTTTTTATGTGTGACAATATTATTACCCATATAACAGCCCATATAAGAATTAAACTCAAAATAAACTATATTTTGACTACCGCATAAATAGTTAGGAGTAATTGTAGGAATTATAGATAGTTGTGTGAAAAATATATTCTCCCTGATTTTAGCATTTATTTTAGGTAACATTTGGATTAGTTCGAAATCAGTTGCCCCAAATTACAGGAAACCCAAATATCCTCAAAATCTTTACACTCCCATTTTATCTCAACTCCCACATCATTGTTTTAAGAGTATGTATTTTAGTCTATCTCAACTGTATATTGTAAAATTTTAATATCAATAGGCAATATTAAATTTATACATGTAATTGTATATGATATGTATAATACAAATCTTTATATTATACAAACGGCATATTCTTTATATATATAATTCGCACTTATACATGCGTTATATATAAATTCGTAT
This sequence comes from Anisodus acutangulus, assembly GCA_029783415.1. Classification (NCBI taxonomy): domain Eukaryota; kingdom Viridiplantae; phylum Streptophyta; class Magnoliopsida; order Solanales; family Solanaceae; genus Anisodus; species Anisodus acutangulus. The sequence goes on from CM056500.1 coordinate 8,212,857, forward strand.
TCATTAATTATACACATATTATACATTAAATGAAAAACATTAGTTTCAAAGTGTAAAAAGTCTATACACAACTATACATTCATTATACAGTGATAAATGAGACGGATTTGCAACTTCAACTACATATACAATAGTAGCAGTTACACAATTTATACATTTACTACACACAAGAGTCAGGACGGCCATTTGTGTTTTCTTCCCTAATTATTTTCTGATAAACTTATTTGGAATGGAACAAATAATGGACAATTTAGTATTAAATCGGCATATGATATTGCTTATAAAAGCCGCAGCTTCCCCAAATGGTTGGAAATTGAATGTTATATGGAAGTTGTGCATCTTTGAGAAGTTAAAATATTTTATATGACTTATCAAACATACTTAATAGATTTATGTGGCATGAAATTAGATTTTAATAGAAAGATAATTGACCATCAAAGTGTCATCGATGTGAAAGATTCTTTACATATTATCAGAATCTGCGTAAAGTCTAAGCGGATATAGGAAAAGTTCTTCTCAAAATGAATTTGATGTCATGAATGTTAAGACAACGCTTCAATGGCTTGATGATACTATAAATAATAGCTAGCAATTATTATATTAAATCTCGCATGTATTTTCAATTATGTGTCATATATTGAAAGAGCATAATAGAACTATGATAGAAGATAAATGTCGACCTATCGAGCTTATGCAACCAGATAGCAGACTTGCTCAAGAATAGTTAAATTTCTATTTCTACACAACTCAAATTAATATCGTGGTCTTTCCCTTATGCAACAAAGGTAAAATTAAACACTGATGGTAGTGTCAAGACACAATCTTGAGATATTGCTTTTAGAGGAATTTTAGAGATGATAAAAAAAGGTAATTGTTAGAATACTCCGGTAAAATCAAACTTCACTACAGAATTATGGAGCATCAAGTAAGGACTAAATATCACAAATTAAATAGATTATGAAGTAGTAAAAGTGAAAATAGATTACTTAATTACAACCAGACTTATTAATAAAAAGGCTTTACACCATCATCCACCTAGACCTATTATTGAAGATTATAAATATTTACTGAAGGCCAACAAAATCACCATTAGACATGTCTCTAGAAAGGCAAATCAGTGTGTCGATTTTTTAGCAAAAGAAGAACACAACCGTGAAGAGGTTGTTGTTAGCAACGGTTCAAGTACTGTTTTTCTTCTACAAGGAAATCTGAGCAACAGTGAATTCAAGATTCAAAGGGCTAGATCCAAGTTTGTTTCCTTTGGAGAAATCTGAAACAAGAAATCGTGTATTATCCTTGTTGGTTCTTTTCTCCATTTTCGTCGGTGAACAGTTTCGATTCAACTGGAGTTGGTATCTTCGGTTGCATGTATCCATTCTCTATTCTTTGTCCATATCCTTGTTAAATTTTGTCGCTTCGTTGTATTGATTCGTAACTGTACGTTCTTGCATTTACCCTTCTTGTCTTTAGTTATAGCATTTATTGGCGTAGTGGTTTTAAAGCCTCTAGATTCTTGTTAACTTGTGATTTCACTTTGATCCATTCTTGTTTTAGGTAAACGTTTGATTAGTTTATTATTTTATATTTGCTTTAATGGCTTTGGTAACTAATGGTAGAATAGGGTCATATTCTCAATCGGGGATGGGGGCTAGGGTTAGTGGGGTAAGGGAGATGCTAGGCTGAGAATAGGGTCTTGGAATATTGGGACTTTAACGGGGAAGTCCATAGAGCTAGTTAAGATTCTTAAGAAGAGGATGATTAATATAGCATGTGTCCAAGAGACCAAATGGGTAGGACCTAAGGCTAAGGATGTGGATGGGTAAGTTATGGTTCTCGGGTAGGTCGAGGTATAGGAATGGGGCAGGCATTTTAGTAGAGAGTGAGCTAAGGGATCAGTTGGTAGAGGTTAGGAGGGTCAATGACAGGATGGTGGCGATTAAGTTAGAAGTTGGAGGGTCCACTATGAACATTATTAGTGCTTACGCGCCACATGCGGGCTTGGACGAAGAGTAGAAGAGGCGCTTTTGGAAGGATTTGGGATGGTGATAGCCAATTCAAGGTTCCTGAAGAATGAGGAGCACTTGGTGACTTTCCGTAGTTCGGTGGCTAAGACTCGGATAAACTTTTTGCTCCTTAGAAAGGTTGACAACGGTCTTTGTAAAGACTGCAAGGTTATCCCGAATGAGTATCTTACAACCCGACATAAGCTTTTGGTGATGGACATAGAGATCAAGATGGAGAAGAAGAAGAGGGTTGTGGATGGCACGTTAAGAATCAAATGAGAGATTCTGACCATGGCTAGTGTAAAGGAGATGGGGGAGAGGTTGATGGCCAAGGGGGCTTAGGGGAGTAGTGGGGATGCGACTGGTATATGAGATAGGATGACCAGTTGCATTCGAGAGGTAGATAGAGAAGTGCTTGGGGTCTCGCAGGGTAGCCGTGGTGGGCATCGTGGGGACTAGTGGTAGAATGATAAAGTTCAAGAGAAGGTGAAAGGAAAGAAATCGGCGTATGCTAAATTAGTAGAAAACAATGATGAGGTGGAGAAGTGGATGAATAGGGAACTGTATAAGATGGCGAGGAACGAGGCAAAACTTGCAGTTACGGTGGCGAAAATGGCAGATTTTGAACGCATGTATGTGGAATTAGAGAAAAAATGCGGGGATAAGAAGTTGTACAGACTAGCCAAGGTGACGGAGAGGAGGGCCAATGACTTGGATCACGTGAGGTGCATCAAGGCTGAGGACGGCAAAATACTAGTGGAGGAAGCACATATTAGGCGGAGGTGGCAGTCTTACTTCCATAAACTCTTGAACGAAAAATGAGATAGAGATATTGTGCTGGGAGATTTGGACCAATTTGGTAGGTATCGGGATTTTGGGTATTGTAGAAGCATTAAGGTTGAGGAGGTTAAGGGTGTTGTTCGCAGGATGCGCAGGGGACGAGCGATCGGGCCTCATGAGATCCAGTTAAAATTTGGAATAACATAGGCAGAATAGGTTTGGAGTGACTGACGGAGTTGTTTAACGTCATTTTTAAGATGGCGAGAATTCCCGAATAATGGAGGTGTAGTACAATGATTCTTTTGTATAAGAACAAATGTGATATCCAGAGTTGTAACAACTATAGGGGTGTCAAGCTGCTAATCCACACTATGAAAGTTTGGAAAAGGGTCATAGAGATGAGGGTGAGAAGAGTCGTGTCTATTTTTGAGAACCAGTTTAGATTCATGCCAGTGCGTTCAACTACATAAGTCATTCATCTTATTAGGAGGTCGGTGGAGCAGTATAGGAAGAGGAAGATAGACTTACATATGGTTTTCATCGACCTCGAGAAGGCATACGATAAAGTCCCAGGGAGCTTCTATGGAGATGTTTGAAGGTTAGAGATGTACCTATGGCATACACTAGGGCGATCAAGGATATGTATGATGGATCAAAGACCAGGGTATGAACAGTAGGAGGGGACTCAGAGCACTTCCTAGTGACGATGGGGCTGCATAAGGGATCAACTCTTAGTCCATTCTTATTTGCCTTGGTAATGGATTGACTAACACGACAAATGCAGTGAGAGGTGCTATGGTGTATGTTATTCGCAGATGACAGTCCTGATTGATGAGACTTGCAGCAGAGTGAACGCTAAGTTGGAGGTTTGGAGACAGACTCTGGAGTCTAAAAAGTTCAGGCTGAGTAGGACCAAGATAGAATACTTGGAGTGCAAGTTCAGTAACGGGGGCGACCTTGAGACAGGCGTGGAGGTGAGGCTTGGTACTCAAGTTATTCCAAAGAAAGGAAGCTTCAAGTACCTCGGGTCTATTATCTAAGGGGATGGAGATATTGATGATGATGTCACACACCGTATTGGGACAGAGTGGATGAAATGGAGGCTCGCATCTGGAGTCTTGTGCGATAAAAAATACCACAAAAACTTAAAGGCCAGTTCTATAGGGTGGTGGTTAGATCGACTATGTTGTATGGAGTGGAGGGTTAGTCAGTCAAGACTTTGCACATCCAAAGAGATGAAAATTGCGGAGATGAGGATGCTGAGATAGATATGTAGGCATATAAATAGGGAGAGGATTAGAAATGATAATATCTAGGACAAAGTGGGAATGGCCTAGGTGGAGAATAAGATGCGGGAAGCGAGGTTGAGATGGTTTGGGCATGTGCAGATGAGAGACACAAATGCCCAGTGCGGAAGTGTGAGAGGTTGGCTATGGACGAGTTCAGGAGGAGTAGAGGTAGGCCGAAGAAGTATTGAGAAGAGGTTATTAGACGGGATATGGCGCATGTGCAACTTACTGAGGACATGACCTTAGATAGGGGATTGTAGAGGACATGTATTAGGGTATAAGGGCAGTAGGTAGTCGAGCGTAGTCCTACTTACGCTTGCAAACTGATAGTTGTAGTGTTATTACTGTAGGCCCGCTTAGCCTATCATATTAATAGGCGCGGTATGGCTTTATAGTCCCATGTAGTTTGATTTCTGCTACTATGTGTTCTCTAGTATACTTTGTTTAGCTTATTTATCTGCGCTAGTTATTGCTTACTTTTTCGGAATGCGCTATCATGACTAATTAGCTTTTGATATCGACATTTTCATAATGATCGGATCTGACAGTTTATCTTGCTTTGCTTGTGCTTATGCTCTGTCTTGAGCCGATGGTCTCTCGGAAATAACCGCTCTACCTACCAAGGTAGATATAAAGTCTGCGTACACTCTACCCTCACCAAACCCCACGTTGTGAAATTTCACTAGGTATTTTGTTGTTGTAACCATGAAGAGGCTTTGATTCTCTGGAGTAATGAACTCAATGACATGAAGTTCCTTCTCCTAAAGGATTTAAGTTGTGTTGCTTTTGAACGAGTTTGAAGTCTTTAGTTAGTTCATTTATTGCATTGTGCCAGAAGATAATAATAATAATAATAATAATAGTAATAATAATAGTAATAATAATAATAATAAAGAATTCACACATATTTTATCAATTAGTTGAAATTAAATTTAATTATTAATACTATACTATTACTTTTACACAAAAGTCTATATTTGTCAAATAATGCATACATACATATGTATACACACACATATATAAGGATAATATATTTTAAATTTTATAAAAGTATAAAATAGTAAATGAGATTAAAAATGATAAGATAAAATAAACATTGCATAAAATAGGTGGGGGAGAAGATCTATTATTCAAAGTTGGGGAAGTATTTAATTTTTAAAGCAAAATTAAAGGGGGAAAATGATCTTCATCCTTTAAATTATATACATTAAAAATTAATATAACATAAACTATTAGTATAACACATTGACTTATCATTTATTACAGATTACCATTAATGTTTATTAACCATATATATAATTATGTAAATATTTCTTAAACCTTTAGTGCATATAACTTAAAATAAATTCCTATAATATTACAACTGTACGTTGAAAGAGCGAAAGGAAATGTGTAACAGAAACTATTAAGGTACCCAAGTGTAACTGAACTGAAATACGAGGGTGTTTACAGTAACTTGACAATAATTTTGTCCCCTCAACGGTTCAACCTGTGAACCAAACTGAAAGCTATCTTCATACATTTCACTAAGAGCTACTGCCACTGCCACTTTTCATCTATAGTTGTTCTCCAGATTGTCTTCTCCACCCAAACTGAAGTCTTCAAGCTTCTATTTTGTCTGTGGATAGCGTGAGCTTAGTACACCAAACTCCACTTTTTTTATTCTCTGGTGGGTGTTTTATTTTCTTGCTTTCTTGGGAGTTGGGACTAATTTACCCAAAGAAAGCTAATTCTTGAATTTTGGTAGTCCTGTTAACATACATGGATTGAGTTTTGGACTCATGAACCTAAAGGGACAGTGTGGTTCAAATCAGTTTACTGAATTAGTTTGAATTAACTAGCTAATGATTCTGTTTTTTATGAGGTAATTAGTATTGATTCTGACTTGTTTCTTATTTTGTGAAGGTTGCTTCTGATGTTTATGGGGTAGCTTGTGTTAGGATGGCTTTCTTCATTCCTATGAATGTATGTCCATTTGCCATTACCTGCTTTAGTAACAAGATTCAAGGCACTGATGAATGTAAGATTTATTGCATGTTTTGATGTCTTTGTACAAATAGGAAGGGCATTGTGAAGATGAGAACTTAGTCTGGAAATTTATGACCATAATATTGTACAGTTGTACTATAATTTATCACCAAGAGGTACACGTTTTCTTCGTCTAGTGCTAAAGAAACTAAAATCTTAAAATATTGAACTTAGATGTTGTGTTGCTCGGACTCCCCAAAAATATTGCCGCACCATGTCGGATCCTCCAAAAATGCACTATTTTTGGAATATATGGCACACACCTAGCAACATTTTTGGAGAGTCCGAGCAACATGAGTTTACATGAATAGTGAGGATTCATATAGCCGTAGACATACTTCTTGTTGTATACACACATTTTCTTGGACTGCAACAGTTCAATTGTTGTTAGCCTACAATTGGCTGAAGAATAGGTAACTTATCTAGAGGGACAAAGTATTTGTGAGTAAGGCACTGGAGAGACAAGTTGACTTTGAGAGATATAAGATAAGAAAAACGAAGGAGGAAAACTTTGATAAGATTACTAGGACTTCTGTTCTGTGAACATGCTGAGTAGCTTTAAAGAGACCACCTTGATTTAAATGTTTTATCATGAGAAAATGCTTTGTGAAGTAACTTGACTATTCAAAAACATTAGCTAATTATTGCCTATAACTAGTTATTGCTCCTTATTCTTATGTATCCAGACGACAAGGACTAATTGAGTCCGAGCTTCATTTATAGGTTTACTTTGTCCCTTCCGTTTTCGATCATCACGAGGTTGTTTTAGTGACTAGTCAGATTACTCTTCTTCTTATTCTTATGTTCTGTTGGGGCCTTGAAATGTATAGACCTCATATGAGTAATTTAGGGCAGCCCGGTGCACTAAGCTCCCGCTATGCGTGGGGTCTGAGGAAGGGCCAGACCACAAGGGTCTATTGTACACAGCCTTACCTTGCATTTCTGCAAGAGGCTATTTCCACGGCTTGAACCTGTGACCTCTAGGTCACATGACAATAACTTTACCGGTTACTCCAAGGCTCCCCTTCACCTCATATGAGTAATTTATCAACATAATATCGTGATTGAATTGTTCTTGATTCTTGAAAAAAATTCTCTTTAACATAACAGATAAACCACAATCAAGGAGTTCAGGTATTTTGTCATCTAAAGAAGAAGCAACTCGTCGCCAGCTTCTTGCATTAGGTCTTGCCAGTCCTTTGGTTACACTTATAACTTTAAACTGCGGCTTAGCGGTGCTACCAGCTCGAGCAGAGGATCAAGAGATCCAAGACAAGGATGAAAGTGTGGTTGGAGCTATTAAGTCCCTGTTTGATCCAAATGAGACAACAAAGTCAGGAAAAGTCTTACCAAAGGCTTACTTGAACTCTGCAAGAGAGGTGGTGAAGACACTGCGTGAATCACTAAAGGAAGACCCAAACGACATGTCTAAGTTCAGACGAACAGCTGATGCAGCAAAGGAATCCATCAGGGAATATCTAGGTGGATGGAGAGGACAAAAATCAGTAGTCAATGAGGTAATCCTTTTTAAGAAACAAAAAAAATGAATTGTTATTGCATTGTAGTTCATTAAAAAGTTCAGTACTTGCGCAATACAGTGGATTCGTTGTTTCAAAATATGCTTAGAAAATTTGAAAAATAATTGGCTAAGGAAGAGGCACATGACATACTGACTTCGACTTTCAATTTTATAGAACCTCGACTTCTCAGGTGGTTATTATAATTTGACGGCATTGCAAAGATCATTTCTTGTTTCTCAAGCGCCTTTTAGATGTCCAAGCTCAACAAATAAAAGTCAGAGTAACTCCAAATGTTACCTTCCATAATGTCCATTGAAATGAAATTATTTTTTCTCAAACATCTATCACGGTTTTTAAAGTTCTATTGTTTCGGACTACTTTAGCAAGCAGAGCTATAGAAAGAATTCTAGTGGCTGTTTCCTCATTTTCGAGTCATGTTTGAGGCGCCATAAACAATTCTAGCATGGGAGCATACTCTGCCAGTTCAATTATGTATTTGAGTTTGGGATTGCTAGAGCACAGATTGCAGAAAGAAGACAGAAGAAACAAGGTTGCTGATGCACCTCTTCAAGATTTACTGCCTTCTTTCATCACTAACTCATTGCTTGTAATGGATTTAGAGTTTGTGCAGATCAACTATCTGAAAGAAGTTTTAAAAATCTTGTGATATAACCTGATCAATTAGTAAAAATCCCTTCCTCTCTTGCCCCCTTCTACTGAGGCTGCTGGCACGGAGTTAGTTGGGGGCTTCTTCCTTGAGTCTTGTCATGATCGCACTTGCCTATACCCAACTGATATATAATTATTCACATGCATTTTTGCATCAATCTACACTAGCATGCAAAACAAGAGTTATAGTTTAGTGCTTTTTTTCTCTTGTAGTGGAAGCAGAAATATTTGACCGTTAAACACATCCATGTCTTCCTGAGTTTGGTTCATCTGATCATTGTTTTGATTTAGTGCTATGCTTGCAGGAGTCATATGTTATGATAGAGAAAGCTATTAGATCTTTGGCCAGCTTTTATTCAAAGGCAGGCCCATCTGCTGCACTTCCAGAAGAGATAAAGTCAGAGATCTTAGATGATCTGAGTAAAGCAGAAGAAGGATTGTAACATGGGGTGGAAAGTCACAGGTATGCGGTGGAATAGTTGAGGTGCACGCAAGTTGGCTCGGACGCAACCGTTATAAAAAGAGAATCACAGAATTGTAGCATGTTTCTTGATATACATACCAAAAGAGGCCAATGTAATATGTTATCTTCTGTTGCAGTATTCTCACGAGTAAACTCTTTTTGGGTCAAATGAGAGCACATGCTCAATTAGGTCTAGTCTACTCGATGAAGATACATTTAATCAAGCAATCTTTGGTTGCACTTTTTTATTAGCCCTGTGGCAATGATATTTTGATTGAATCAGGTGCCTTAGGATCTTCTGTTCCGAGTTAGATCGACGCACCAAGCTTCCGCTATGCGGGAGCAAAGAAGGGTGGAACCACATTGCATCTATAATACAATCTTACTTGCATTTCTACAAGGGGTTGTTTCCATGTCTTAGACCCAGAATAAATCATAAAGTGGCAACTCAACTGTTACACCTAGGCTCCCTCCCTCTACGAAGTCCCTGTTCTATTATACCAAAATTACTATGTCGGCATCTAAAACAACACAATCCACACCCCATCATGCATCGTCATGTTGACTGCATTTTGTCAAAAACTACAGAGATGGTTTAGAAAGTGCTAATGTCCCCATTAACAGCAGCTACTATGAAGCACTCACAGTATAATCAAAGCCAAAATCAAAACCAAAACCAAAGTTGTGAAAATGCAGAACATATGAAGCTCAAAGTTGCCTGTAACCACAAAATACAGAAAAGCTCGCTTGGACTTAGCATAGCGTCAAGTTACATCTCATATTTTACTGGAACAGATTGCTCCAGACTTCAAAGGCATCATATAAACAGAGAGAGACTTTATTCACTTATTCATATATCCTCTTTAAATATCATCCTTGTAATAGGTAGCTTAAAAGAACAGAGGTCACAAAACATACAAATGGCCACTGGTTATTAAGAAAAGAGGTTTACAACCAAATCAAAAACTAAATGCCTCCATCGCCAGTAAAACCTCCAACATTTCAAACATAAAAACTGAAATACTGAAAGTAGCTGCCTGCATTCCATTCATCTTGTAGCATTCGCAGATATCAAAATAGTTTCTTGAAAGAGCTAGAGAAGCAATTGATGTATTCTGATCCACCTTCTTCAACTACAGAGCATCAATAATCATGATATACCTTGCTGAATAGCAGCACAGATAACTACTGCAAGGGACAAAGAGAAATAAGCAGAAATCATTCCCCCACTGATATTTTCAGAAGAAAAATTATCCCTATAAATAACTCATTTGTATGTCAAAATACTAAAGTACCGACCTTTGCTCAAAGAACCTGAATATTTGCGGAAATAGATATTTCATGATCGAGATAAAACCCCTTTTGAGCTGCACCAATAAAAAGAAGGAAAATTGAGTTTCAGGAAACCTACCTTTTCATTATAAAAAAATCAAGTTTCAGGAAAAAAGAAAGCAAAGAAAATTTCCGTTCTTGCTTCCACACGCCAGTTCCTATCATGTTGTGTGTCTGTTCAACATGTATGTCTACTGGGTTCATGTTTGAATATAAAACCATGTCTGGGTGATGCAGAAATTGCTGGTGGGTTGGTGCAACAATAGGAGTTCTAGTGAATCTAAGTGGTAAAGAAATGGTAGCATGAAGGGAAGAAGATATTTACACACAAGTAGTTCTACAAACTCACCAGGAGGACCAAACTTAGGTAAAGGGAAGAAGATATCTACACAAGTAGTTCTACAAACTTACCTGGAGGACCAAAACATGGTACCCCTAAACAGTAACCTCCATGATTCAGACACATATAAGCTGTTTTAAAGACTTGAAAGAAATGGAAATATAACCAAACCTGGGGACAGTTCCACCACGACGCAAGTCATATTCAGTTGCTTGTCGAAGAGCTCTAGCGAACGCCTTGAAAGTTGCCTCAATGATGTGATGAGAATTTTTTCCAGCGAGCTGTGACCAGACAAACTTGAATATCTTACGATGCAACTGTATAAAAATAGGCAAGTAACCAAAAGGTCATACAAGATTTACCTGTCGAATATGGAGCGTCATTCCAGAAGTGTTGATCAAAGACTGAAAGAAGTGTTCCACCAACTAAACATAACAATGTGATTCAATTCAGAAGGATCCAAATAGTAGATATAGAAATGAGCAAAAACTTAATACACAACTTAAAACAATAGGAGAACATAAAATTTCTTTCTTTTCTTAACTATAGTAACAACTTTTTTTTTTTTGATAAGGAACTATAGTAACAATTATTTGTAGAAGTACTTGGCATATAGACCTGATGTTGACACATATCATTAAACATTTTAAATTGACACGCTTTAATAATAGAAAATTGTTAATTAATTTTTGTATCATCTCAAACTAAATCAAAACCATGATACGATGGTTCTCCTCTGGAAAACCTAGTACACAAACTAAATTTTCTTATATACATTAGTAGAGGGATGAAAAAGTTTTAGCAGCACATTTTTTTCGATTTGCAGTTACCAACGACTTTCCGGAGGAAAGAATTCCAGCACGGCATCTCTTTTTGGTGATTGTGCAGAACTCCATCGAGATTTCGGTGTCAACTTTCTATGTTTTCTAAATAAACAAACTCAAGTTGATTTCCCCACATTGAGTTTGAGGGGGTATGTTAGATTATCAACAGAATGTGTTAGATACATACACGTCTAGATTTATTGTACTTGAATAAGGTTAATCACATAGAACATTTTATAGGACCTTAAGATGTTTTGGGTTTAATTATAGAATATTTACTTACCTTATTAGTATAGGGATTGATTACCTATCATTTTATACAAAGCCAAAGACTCCTATGTAAGGAGGAACTCTTATCCATTGTTAATCAAGTCAATGAGAAGCTTCTTCTATCTTCAACAGCTAATATTTGATTAATCAAATTCAAACAGACAATAGCAATGGAGAAAACCTATCGAATAATGGGGAAATAGAAAATCTTCCATCTACTATAGAAGAAACAAATGCTCAATCACACCCAAAGTCAAATGATGAAGGAAGTAGGAACTTGGAGATACTGACTGTGCTCATAGTAGCATGAAAAGATTAGACAAACCTGAGTGTCATATGTTCCAACTCTCTGAGTAGGTATTTGTAGATCGTAACCCAAATGTGGCCTTCCTGATAAATCCTAAAATAATTAAATATCACATGGTTAATATAAGAGCAGATTATGATCATAAATAGATCAATATGATTGAATATCATGGCATTTTATTAATATTTCACTAGGTTGGTCCGACTGTTACAAAATGATACAATATAGACATGCATTTATATCCCCAAAATTGTAACCAACTATTTACACAAAGAGGAAGTTCCTCTTTGCACCATAAATACAACTAAAACAACACAGAGTATTCAACTTTTGTATAAATTCAAAGTCCTGTAATTTCTTTCCCTCCACAAGAACCAAACACAAATTCTTTTTCCCATACCACTATCTAAAACCAAAGAAAATATTTGTTCCCATACCACACAAAATATTCTTGTCTAATCAGTGAATAGTCATATTACAATAAGGAAAATGTAGAAGATTCTATGAGGTAGTTTTGTGGTTTTCAAGAAACCACGTTCCAAGTGAAAGAAAGAAGAACTAGAGACCTTGCTTAATTGCTTTATGAAAGTATGTAGAAATTCTGTCACAGTGGTGACTTGAGATGTTATCTTATTTATAGTTGTAATTGTGCAAAAGGCTGATAGGGCGATACCCTTCAGAAAGAAATCTAATAAAATACGTGACTTTCAAGTTCCCAAGAGGTTATCCCTTACCAGTGAAACATGAATCAGTGCTTCATCTAATGGAGCTGAGAAGTCACCAAAACGATTGATTCCCTTTCTATCGCCAAGTGCTTGCAACAATGCCTGGATAGCCAAAAAATAGAAAAATAGAAGTCAGGGCTCTCAAGAGAAAAGAAATAAGGAATGCAGCAGACAATGAGGAGTGACTCAAGCAAGTAAAAGAGCCTCTCCATCAAAAGGGGACGTTGCACCCACTTTTATAGATATAAAATGAGTAAAGAGACCAACACATGGAAAGAACACAAGGAATTCTGAATATACTTCTGAATTACTGATTTTAAGCTCCCTGAGAACTCACAGTTCCAATGGCAAGTGCAACATCTTCATTTGTGTGGTGATCATCAATGTGAATGTCCCCGGTAGCTTTTACATGCACGTCGAACAACCCATGTGAAGCGAGTTGCTAGGAAAACATAAACAATTTTCAGTACTAGCACAATACCAGAAGCAATGCAGATGTAGTCAGCAACTGAGCTGAGAAGTAGAAACAAAATAGCTACTCATCCACATCTAGCAATATAAATTAGGTTGTAAACTCCATAAAAAACTATATCATAAAAAGTATTGAAAATTAACATGTACTGAGGGAGAGAACAGACAGTATCTTTAACTTTTGAATATTGTCAGCTTCTTTCTTCTAGAAAATGGTGAAGAAAAAAGATAAGGTCTCAGCATATAGATGCAATTCTTTTCCTATTATTCTGCAGTTCTATTATTTGTTAATGGTCTACTCCAACAATAATTCTTGAAACAAAAGGGATAAATGAACTTTTTTACTTTTTCCTTTGAGGTAAATCTCTACAATTATTATTTCTAAAGCCTCTTAACACAGAACAGGGGAACAAGATGTCAACAAAGTTCAGATTTTTACCCCCAAAAAAAAAAGGAAATACAGGAGTAGTCCAACAATTTCTTTACTTCATGTGGTTTTGCCTTTTATTGGGGATATATTTGAGTATTAACACATCAGGATACAGGATATTCAAGAAATTTAGAATGTTTTACCCTCAAAAAGCTTAACTTGTTAGATATGGGACATTATATTTTAGGTCTGCAACACACCCTCTAGTGTGGACTTGATTTTTTCCCTAAGCCAAGTTCATGGATTTTTTTCTATTGAAGGATGGAGAGACTTGAGCCTAATACCATGTTAAATAGTGTGTCCCACCATGGAACACTTCTGTTATTTATTTATTTATTTATTATTTATCGTTGCCATTGTTCTTTCCTCCATTATTATATTTCCTTTCCATACCTGATTTGATATGCTTTACTTGAGCTAAGGGTCTATCGGGAACAACCTCTCTACCTTCACAAGGTAGGGGTAAGACTGTGTACACACCATCTTCTCAGACCTCATTTGTGTAATTACACTAGGTATATCAGAAAAAATAGAACTTACATCCAACATGTGATCAAGAAATGGGATCCCAGTATTATTCTCCGCAACACCTGTTCCATCCAAGTTTATCTTGACATGCACATTTGTCTCTTTCGTCTCCCTCTTCACTTCCCCAATTCGACCTATCAAAAAATTAATAAATACATCAATCAACTTTGTCCCAATCCCTAACTAGTTAAACTAAGCTATATGAACTCCGTTCAGCACATTTCATTACAATATAATCAAAATCCATTTCAGGGGAAACAAACGTAAACCCAATTTCCAAAATCAAAACCCAATAAATACATCAATCAACTTTGTCCCAAATCCCAATCCCTAAGAGGTTGTTTGGTTCTTGGGATAAGGTGGGATATCCCAGGATTAAGTTTGAGATTAAATTTGTACTTTGTTTGCCTTATCCCATCAAACTTGGTGTTATTTAATCCCACTTGGGAGATGTAATAAATTAATCCCAGGACTATAATCCCAGGATAAGTTAATCCGCGAACCAAACGACTCCTAACTAATTAGAGTCAGCTATATGAACTCTGTTCAGCACATTTCTTTAAAATACTATCAGAATCCATTTCAGGAAGGGAAAAAATGTAAACCCACTTTCCAAAATAAAAAAACCAATAAATATATCAATCCACAAAGCGTCAATCCAAACTATTCAAGAATCATATATACGAACTCAATATATCCATTATGCTCTATTCTTGGTGTTATTTAATCCCACTTGGGAGATGTAATAAATTAATCCAAGGATTATAATCCCAGGATAAGTTAATCCGCGAACCAAACGACCCCTACCTATTTAGAGTCAGCTATATGAACTCTGTTCAGCACATTTCTTTAAAATACCATCAGAATCCATTTCAGGAAGGAAAAAAATGTAAACCCACTTTCCAAAATAAAAAAACCCAATAAATATATCAATCCACAAAGCCTCAAACCAAATTATTCAAGAATCATATATATGAACTCAATATATCCATTATGCTCTATTCTTGTCAATTTCATTATCAAAAACACATTTGAGAGAAAAAATGTAAACCCACTTTCCAAAATCAAAAACCCAATAATTATATCAATGCACAAAGCCTCAATCCAAACTACTCAAGAACCGGATATATGAACTCAATGTATCCATTATCAAGAACTCATTTGAGAAAAAAACAATGAAAATCCATTATTGGATAGGAAAAATGGAGTTACCTGTTTCGGAGGAAGTTATTGAAGACTCATTATTTAAAGCATGAGGAATAGGGGAAAGACTTATGTTCAGCCTCTCTACCCCGCAAAGGTAGAGGTACATATTACCCTACCCAGACCACCCAGACCACACTTATGGGGTTACATGGGTATGTTGTTGCTGTATTATACTTGGGGGAAAGCATTATACATAATGTATATACAAGTGTATAAAAGGTGGTTATGCACAAATATAGGCTAAACAGGGTAACAAACTCAAAATATAGGCTGCACGGCGTAAATATTTTATCCCAGTAAACACAGAGCGTAATTTCCCAATAAAAGGGGGGAAAATGTAAACCCACTTTCCAAAATTAAAAACTCAATAAATATATCAATCCACAAAGCCTCAATTCAAACTAATCAAGAATCATATATATGAACTCAATGTATCCATTATCAAGAACCCATTTGAGAAAATAAAAATGAAAACCCATTAATGGGAAAGGAAAATAGTGTTACCTGTTTGAGATGAAGTTATTGAAGACCCATTATTAAAAGCATGAGGAATAATTGTTTGAGTTTCCATTAAATTAGCTAAGTTGTGGTGTAGTCCAGTGGAGAGTTGTAATTTTTTTTGGTGATGTATGTTTGTGGAGAAAAGAGGGGTTTGGGGAACCTTAATTCTTGAATTGAATAGCGAAGAAGAGTTGAAGAGATGATGAGAAAGTGATAGCTCCATATGTGAGAGGTGAGTGAAAGACGATTGTGAGCTATTTGAGAGATGTTTGACCATGGAGCAAAGGAGTTGCCAATCGGAAACGACATCGTTGGCTTTAACTTTTATACCATGACTTACAAAATAATACTACCTCCGGATCAAAAAGAGAGTTCACTTAGTCATTTACACATCCTTAAAGAAATATTAATTCCTAAAAAAATAAGTAATTTGACTAAACTTCTCCTAATTAAATAGATATTAGGACTTGGTCACATAACACTTAATGAGTCAAATTTGAAGAAAAAAAAATTCATTATTTCTTGATTTGATAAGTGGACACTCTTTTTTATATAGAGTAATTAAGAGTTAAGGGTCAAAAATACATATCAAATATCATTTTTTTAATTTGCTACTGAACTATCAGGTGGGAGAGTATCTACCTAAACTAGCATCAATTAATTAGCAAAACACACATAAACTATTATTTGTTCAATCAGATAGAAAAAATGAACAAATGACAGTTTAAATGTGTTTGTTAATCAGTTGATGATAGTTTATGTAAGAAATTCTGATGGTTTAAATAAAAAATAGAAAAAATGATACTTAGAGGTGTGTGTTTTACCTTATCTCAAATAATAATGGTATCTATATAACTAAATCACTTACATAATTAATCACATTTAGTTGTTGGGTTGTTTATAATGAGAATTAACTAGAAACTCGGAAGAATACGGTAGGTAACTAGTTAGTAATAAAAGATTATACTACATCGACAGTACAAAATTTATTTATACTATCAACAATATATAAGTTAGATATTTTGTCTTTTTTTTTATACTAATTTCCTACTCCATCCGGTTTAAAAATAAGTATTCACCTAGTTTCATACCTCTAAAAAAATACTAATTCTTACAAAAATAAAGTTATTTTGAGTAAACTATCCTTATTTAATAAGACTCTTGCTTATTTATTGTCTTGAGTTTATAGGAGTAAATTTGAAAAAATAATGTTGATTTCTTCTTGATTTTATAAGTGGACACTTATTTTAAACTAAAATAAAAAGACTAAATAGACACTTATTTTGAACCGGAGGGAGATTCTTTTATTTAGGATAAAGGGTGATTAGAACTCTTTCTAAGTGAATTTGGGAAGACATAAAAGCTTTAGATAAAAGAGGGAGAAGTCACAGATTAATAACTATCGTGAGCTAGTTTAACTAGAATAAAATTCTAAATATTTTTAAAAGAGAGAAAACTAAATACAAACGTTAATCAGCTATCCCAACTAGTTCCCAATTGAACCTTTATTGATTGATAATTAGATATTTGTAGAGGTCGAGTTGGATCATGTATATGATAGAATTCATACAATATTCACATACATGATTCAAGATACTCCTTCTATCCCAATTTATGTGACACTATTTTTTTTTTGGTATGTCCCAAAATAAATATCACATTTTTATATTTAGAAATATTTTTACCTTATGAAATAATTTATAACCACACATTTATATAAGATTTGTTTTACATCACACATCTCAAATATCTTTCTTCTTTTTTAAACTCGATGTCAAGTCAAATGGTGATACATAAATTGCGACTCGGTGAGTAAGAGTTAAGGAATTATCACCTTGATAGAATTCACACATTAGATCGCAAGGTTCCTACTCTTCCACTCACTAGGCCACTCTTCCTGGGGGTTACAAGTTTTTGTTTTATTTTACGGAACATATTTTCTTTTTCCTTTCCTACACTGACTTTGCTGTAATTCTACTAGATAATTATCGACTGAGTTTAGGTCATGGTTTGTTTCGAGATGTTGGTTAAATCAATTTCATTAATTGTGCTTGGTATTTCATTGCTATAGGAAATCGGAAAGTTATCTTTCAAAGATTGAAACAAATACTAATAATTGATGTTACCCGGGTGTTTATACGACCCTTGGAGAATATACAAGAGAGATTTCCCTGAGTTATAAAGAAACTAGCGACAAACAAAGACACCAGACTTTCCCGAGAAATGACCACATTGGCACATAGAAATGACTTATTTCAGAGAATCAAAGTAACATCAGAAAAAGAAAGATGCAAATTCTGATAACAACTTATCATAGCTTATTTTCCTTGTTTCCAAGTATTACTACCATTTCCACAATCCACAACCTGGCATAAAGCTTCGTTTCCTGTTCTTCCGAAGAACCAACTTATTATGTCTACGTTCTTCGTCGGAAGTACAAAGGATATTCTCTCTCTTGAGCCTTTGAAAACCTTGGAGAGATTTCCTTCTCTTAACTACACCATGGAGATAAGGTATTAAACCTGTGTATGAATCCATACCAGATCTCTTGTATGCCATTATATGAATTTGCAGTTTTGACTCTCCTAGCAAGAAATGGTCATTTATTGGGGGGGAAACAAGAGAACAAAGTGAACATGCCAGCACGTCCTGTGTTTGTTGCCAAATTCTGAGTTTCCAATAAAGAATATATATAAAAAAAAAAGTCAAAGTAAACGTGTACGTGTGCGTGTGCATAGAAGATGTCAAACTTCATCTACATCCATCTTACCAGACAAGAATTTGGGTCAGATTCCATCTTACAATTATTCTGTCAGTTGTTGTGACAACATTATATATAAACATAAATTTCCCTGTTCTTTTTTCTGAACTCGCACCAACTGGTTAAGTTAATCCCAGCTTCAAAGATTCTTGATATCTACCTTAAGTCTAATATATCGATAATAGACAAGGATAAACAAAGAAAATTTCGACCATAAGCGTATTTAACTCATTCCATTAAATATGAACAAATTCCTGCTGCAATAAACACTGCAACTAGTAAATTTCCGGGTAGCAACAGGAACTTAAAAACCATCCAATATGTGAAAAACTATGTACCTCACAAAATCCGTGTTGCTAGCAAGATCCGGCACAGTCCTAAGAAGCAAATATGAGGGATCTCATAGTGAAGAAGTTTAACCAGAAACTTGGATACTCTGGTGCTATTATCATTTCAATTGATGAATTACAAGGATCTTTGAGGACCTTGGTAATAGAATATTAGATCTACAGAAAACTACATATGTACATTCAAAATCTTCTTGAGTGTCTTTCACCAACGGAGTCCACAAAATTTTCCGCCCTATCCATAAGGTACAATTCACATACCCTGTTGATAACGATAATACTAATAGGCTGGTGATTGTACCGCCAAACTACCAGACAGGCAGACACTCCATTATATATAAATAGATCCGTCGAAACAATTTCCATTATACCAGCTCCTGAAGGGGACCCAGTGTTCCAACTTTCTCGGATGGTTTAGGACATTGGTTTCAGCGGCTTCAATCAAAAGCTGCTCCATTATCCAATCCTTTTTTTCCCTTTACGACATACCACGCCGAAGAATCAAAATTGGATCGAATGACAAAACGCAAACAGCTTCAGGGACGTCAGATGACCTCATCTCAAAGATAGTTCAGGTGGGGAAACAACTTCATGGAGACCCTGTATAAAATCCTACATCAAGCTTACCGTTGATTAAGGTAATGTTTAAGTAGCATTGTCAGTGTGATTAGCATCAATAGGCCTCGACCGGAGTCCAAATCTTTTCTTCAACAGCAAGTTCTGCAGAAACATCAGCAGAAGAATCAACAGTTCCACTGCAACTGCCCACCACAGTTACTTCATGACTTTCTGCCTGACTAGGCTCAGAGTAAACTATCTTCTCATCAGGAGAACTTTTGCTTCAGAACAGCCATCAGAAGGGTTCACGCCACATGCTTGAGATCCAGGAGAGAGAAAGTTGACAGTCTGTTATTTTCTGGGCCAGCATCCAAAGAAGCTTCAACCGAGGAATCAATTGCAGATCTAGGAGAAGAAACTTCAGCACCATTATTATCATTAACTCCACCACCAATTGGAGAGGCACCCAAATTACCCTCCTCCATGGAAACATCTGCATCACCAAGGCGTTTAATATCAGAAGTTTGCTCTAAAGCCACATGTTGCCCATTCTGCACATCAGGTCTACTTAGTTCAGTAGAGTATGAGAGGACATTTATGGCAGACTTTTCATTCGCACAAGTTGCAGATACACATACGGAAACTTTTGTCTTGTCAGTTTCTTTTACTGCAATTTGTGCAGCAGGTTCTAGGAAACAACTATTTGTGATATCTGCTGATAAACCTTTCCCATTGGCATCAATGGAGGTATTATCTGAAACCTCCTCATTCCGTTTCTCTACCTCAGTGTTTCTGGCAGAAGCATCATCCAATGAAATGCATAAAGTTTGATGGGCTGGCTCAGATGACTGGGCCTCAACTTCTGTGGAAGGAGCCGATGCAGCATCTCCCGAATCAGCTTTTTCAATACTTGCACCGGAAGGCGAGGAGGGCATTGATTTTGTGCTTGATTCAGCCAGCTTCTCCATATTGGATTGGACAGATCTAGCCTCCTTACTGGAGATTTGAATATCAGATCCATAATCAGTACTTGGTGCTCTAACCATAGCACTATCACTTAAATCAACAGGTGTAGATGGAGAATCAGAAGCACCAACACCGTCATCATGTTTTTCAACGCAGGCTTCATCACTCAAGTCGTCGCACTTAGTAGGGGAGTCCTTATCGGCCTTTTCAACCAAAGCAGGCAACTGAGGAACACTGTGTTTCGAATCACCAGCATTTATACCAGCTACAGAAAAATCCAGAAGTACAAATCACAAACATGTACAGTACAGACTAAATATCAATTTGTTTTCCTAAAAAGATGAGCAAAACGAAAAAAAGAAACAAAGTAGAAGCAGAAATTTAATAAGTACCCTCTAGGGTCTCTCCGCTTAGCAGCCTCTTTTGTAGCATATCTGCCCCAGGAAACACCGACATATTGATGGACTTCATTTCTTGCCTCTGTGATTCCTCAAGTGAATTAAATCCAAAAACTACGGTCCAGGTATGCATATGCTCGGATATAGCAGGAATAATCAACTTCTCAACTTTTAGAGTGGAGAGGACCTGGAAAGAGGAGACCATAAATTAAACCGTTGGTCTGCACTCTGATATTGAAGACCAAAATACAAAGAACATAATCAACATGCAAGCACATAATGCTTGACTAACTGAAAGCAGGTGCATGGGATAGCTGAAAAAGGTATGGCATGCATATTAACATCCGGAAAAATCACTTATACTGTTAGCAGCATAAAGAATTTCAAGTCCTAAAATGTCCCACATATTAGGCACAAATATGCCCGTTACTAGGAAATGAAAGCAGCAACAGGAATGAACAAAATCTCAATATGGATGAAGCAAGGTCCTGTCTCTTCTTTCACAATATCGTTCAGTAAGAATACAACTGTCCAAATGCTACTTATAATGCCTCCTTGAGACTAACTCTTGGAAACTTGAAGACATTCTTATGTATTCAAATGTTAATTCAATAAATAAATAGTGTTACATTGTTTGTAGAGCATCTGGTATTACAACATTTCCTAAAGCATCCTATATTTTCACACAACCATTTGCTTTGTCATGTTTCTTACATGCACATCAAGTGACTGCAGTTGTAGCTCCCTGATGCTGTTTCTTCCACTTTGACAAAGTGCCATATTAAATTACTTATTCGCTACTTCTGACGACCAGAACTGCAAAGGAAAAGCTTAAGATGCCCTCTGTGTTCCAATGAATCCTTTCGCATAAACAGAATGATGGCTCTCAATAACTCATTTTGAATTGCAATAGCAATATATGCACGACAGTACAACAACGTACCCAGTGTAATCCCTCAAGTGGGGTCTGGGGAGGGTGGAGTGTACGCAGACCTTACCCCTACCTCGGGAGGTAGAGAGGTTGTTTCCGATAGACTCTCGGCTTAAGGGAAAAACATTTCAAAGCAGGTCGGAATATATGCACATGACAGTATGTAACATATTTCAATGATCGCTTATGTACACAACCATCTTCAAAACAATTAGATGAATAAAGTGAGGAGGTAACAAAGACAACCAGTAATACATATTCTCATACCGTCTCAATAGCAGATAGCAGCCGGCGGCACATCCCTTGGCGCCTATATATATTCCTGGTCCCAATGTATGGCATTTCTGCAAGTTGAGTACCATGGATCCTAACAGTTTACAACCAAAACAATGTTTACTGATTGGTAAGGCACGAAGGAACAAACATCAGGGAAAGACAACTAATAAGGAAAAAGAGAAGCAAGAAATCATCTAACAGCATAACCAAATTGAGAGAATGATGAATGATTTAGAAAGTTCCTTTACATTACAAGAACAAAAGCTACAACCCAGGACAAAACCTAAAAGGGTATTTTGGTTGGGAGACAAGTTACACAGGTATTAGATAGTGGTAATTCAGGGATTAGTAACAAGTTACACAGGTATTAGATAGTGGTATGCAGATTAATGATACAGGGGTTGTAATGCAGGGACCACAATGCAGGGATTATTTCTTGTTGGATAAAGAAAGCGAGTGAAGAGATGAGAGTATCCTTGTTATTTTAGTAGTCTTAATCCATTTATTAACAATACATGTATTCTTTTTCCACATTCTACCTCGCATAATACGCGCAAAAATTATGCGGGTATTGTTTATAAGAGGCAAAATTAGAACCAAACAAAGTATTAGTTATGCTAAATATAATGAGGAAATTAATTCTCCTTATGCAAGTGACCAAACAATATACAAGTTACGCTGAATCTAGTGAGGAAACTATTCTCCTTATCTGTACAACCAAACGGCTCCTATAGCTACAAAAGACAGATCTTTCAAATGCGTCCTTTAAGAAGCAAGCAGTGTTAGTGTTTAAGGAATACGTAGAAACAGTGTTAAGAAATTAGCAGTCCAAAAAAGATATGCCAAAAGATGAAGAAAGAAACATAAAACAAGATATTGCTTCAGTGAGTAATTTGGAGCACTAGCTGACATTGAGATACATTCAGTTAAATGCTGGCAGTAAGGATGGTCCACTATTGCAATACATTCAAAGACTAATTGATGCTGCATATTACATTTTGTTAAAGATCATTAATCCCAACGCAAGGAACACAATTGCAAGTTCTGAGACAGCTGAGATAGTTCATCTGTACAACATATCTACATCCATGCACCTAACTCTATCAATATCTGAAAAATAAACTTGAATTGTAACGACTTGAGCAATCCAGTATACCTTATGGATGCAGCAGATATTATTTCATCGCCCCTTTCCAAGATCGCAGTATAGAAGCCACGAAAATTCAGCCGACTAAAGTTTGAGCTTCAGAGGAGAGACAGACAGTATCAGATAACTGCTGAATAATACAACCAAATTCATAGAAAGGAACAAAGGGAAAGGAACACTGAACACAACAATCAGGTAAACGATGAATCTAAGAATATGCAAGCACATAGTTCCTCAAAATCATAAAGCAAAAAGGGAAAACTGTTTTCAGACAGCAAAAGCGAAACATCTTCTCGCTTAATTGACAGTTCAGCTTTCCATTTCCAAACAAGAGATGAGGGTTGAACCAATAAAATCAATATATTGCCTCAGTGAAGAAGTTCTTTGTGATTCAAAAAATTAATCCACAAAAGGAAAAGTAATAATTTTTTCTCGTGTTTTATATTCTTTTTTTAAAACTGGTAAATATTGTATTCCTCAGCATGACCTTCAAAAAGTAACAAACAGTGTAATACGAAATACTTACAGTGATTCTAATAAGTTTACAAGTTGATCTAAATCTTCTATGCCTCTCTTTACACCAAAAAAAAAAATACTATACAATTCCACTTGAATTTTTGAATGGAATTGGATTTATCTTCAAAACATCTCTCATTTCTTTCTCTTCAAACAGTCCACCAAATGCAACAACAACAACAGTCCACCAAATGCATTGGGGTATTATCCTCCACCACTTCTTCTGGCTTTTGCTACCTCCTCTTCTGATCCAACAACTTATTAAGTCTGCAGTGTGCTCAGGCATGGTCCACTTTGTCTATGTGAGGCTGAGAAATACTCGCGTTTTATATTCTATGTACTAGTGATCATTTCTAATCTTATATGACAGTACGTCCATCTTCAAATTCGAATTTCTACGACATTTTTCATTACTAGCAAATAGCCATATTAAATTATTATCCATTTAATGAAGTTAAACAAATAACGAGGGCCTTCAGATATTGAAGTACGTCCATCTTCAAACTGCATGCTTCTCAATACAATAACGAAGTCTAACTGAATTTGCTATCAAACTGGTAGTTTTGGAGATCGTGAGAGAGAAAGGTAATTGTATTAAAAGAGCAGCACTAAGAAGGTGCCGAATAATTTACAGGTGAACAAAAAGCAAAAGACGAATCCCTTGCCAGTCTTTTACTTCTTATTAAAAAAAAAAGAGGGGTGAGGGAACTTTCCAATCGAGTCTTTTCTTGAGATGGTTCCTATTGGTACCAAGTCGTTAAAGCACCTTATGAACCATGAGCACCTTCTAGAGGAGATGCTTGTTTAGCTACAGTTCGTCAGTTTGACAAGGCCAATAATGGATGGGCTAGGTTCTGTTTCCCTGGCGTATATAGTCGAGAGGGTCCTCTGCGTTCATGTTTAGGATCTTATCAAGGAGAGAATTGGATAACGATATCATGTTGCCAAAAGTAGAACAGCTAGTTTTGGTTTCTTTAACTAAAATGGCGAAGAGGGAGCAAACCCCAAATCACGTGTACGATCCAGAGTGTATCCCCTTATGGTATACTGTAATCAAAAGAGTACCCCTCTTTATTCACTGTATAAAGCTGGTGCATCTTCTCTAAGTTGAGTGCCCCTCTTGATTCACTTTATAAAACTGTTGCATCCTCTCTAAGTAATAAATTAACAAGCCTAGTGAAATGAGGCTCTTCACGTGTAGAATTGGTACCACGAGGTATCCTGTCTCATGCAAATTAGGAACTCAAGGCTTAAATCCCAAACAGTGAAAAGGACTTGGATCACTAAACAGAAGAAGGTTATGGATCCGGGCTCCTTTAAGAGATCTACTAGGATTACAATCCATGATATCAGACTTCAGAACACAGATTCGCAAATTACAGTGCTGAAGCTAATTGATCGCAATGGATGTATCATCTGCCAGCAAGCGAGCACATGAAAATAGCTGATAGATCTGAATTCTGATGAATTACAGGGCATAATTTTTAAAGTGGTAGGCATTAACAAAAGGATTGGTGGTTTGTTGAAAACAGTGTGTAAGAACAAAAGGAACGAAATGACTCAGATGAAACAAGCTGGTTCTAGGATTACAACAACAACAACATACCCAGTGAAATCCCACAACGTGGGGTCTGGGAGGGTAGAGTGTACGCATACCTTAACTCTACCTTGGTAAAGCTGGCTCTAGGATTCTCTATATTATTTCAGGGTTGAGGACCAAGCTTTTGCAATTTTTAGCTTTTCTGCATCACGTTTGGCTCGCAGATCTTTTAAAGAACAAAGCAATTCAGTTGGATCAGTTTTCTAGTCCTTCACTTTTCTCAGTCCATTTCTTCCTTTACTCTTGTTTATTATGCATACAAATAGTTGCAGAGTTTTGCATCCCTAGCTTTCCCGCTCTTGCAACAGCAGGTCAAATCATCATGTCAATTATATAAAGTCCACAGATCTGCAAGAAAGCACTTCCAGATTGTGCTTCTTAATTTTAAATCTTCACTTGATTTCCTCCATATGCTCTCAATTTTTCACTAGAAAGGCGCCTCAATATCCAGAGAAGAACTGAAAGATGTCAAAGACATGTCTATACCATCTAGCAGGCATTGAATGCAGAAGAAAAAGTTTTGGCTTTTCAACTCGGGTTCTCTGACAAGAGACTGAAAGCGAGACATGTACCGACAATGACCAGTTCAATTCTGAAGGTTCTAATGCCTGAGTGATCACGATAGCATTTTTCAACACGAGTAATAGTTTATGCCAAATGTCATTTGTTTGATATGAAGGTAACTGACAGTCTAAAACTCCATTAGGATTTGCAACAGGACAACAATTCCAAAATAGTAAACAATGAAGCTTGATAACTCTGCTTAGTGATTCTTAATATGCTAAACAACATACAGGAGAACTCACAACAGAATAATAGAAATACCTTGGCATTTCTGCCCACAAAATGATACAGATGGATTATTAGAACTAGCTGGTAAAGCATTCATATCCAGTCTGCATGATTTGTGATCTGCAAAATGAAAGTTTAATAATTCAGCTCAAGTATAGAAGATGTTAAGCGAACAAACGTCCCAAAACAAAACAGCTTACATTTATTCTCACAGAGGCTGCAACAGAGAAGCCCATCTACAGCTTCCTCCTTCCTCTACCATAGTACTGGCGGTCCCACAAAATTTGCATGTGCAATTTGGACAATGCCAATCGCCTGGAGGAAGCATCTGTAGAAAAGAGAATCATGTAAACCTGATGCTTATAGATACTAGACATCATCTTCTAGGCTTAATTCAAATAAGCATGATAAATAATAATATAAAGTTAACAGAAAATTTCAAAATTCCAGTCTGCACATGTTGCATCTTTTGGAGATGCCTAGATAGAGTATGATGTTCTAAGAAAGAAATATCCTAATTAATGTTCATTTCCATATTACACAATCAACTCTAATGATAGTTGTGCACTTCTCTTTCTTTCCATGCTTTGAATGATACAAACAACAAATTAAACAGTCTTGCAGATGGAAGGGAAGAGGACAGAGTTATTTATTGGAATGGTTTACTAATTGGTTTCAGTGAACAGTTAAGCTATAAGGATATCTTTTGAAGTAAGATCAGGGTCACAAAACTGGGTAGATTGCATACTGCAGTTGAGTGACTTCTGTCACATGGCTCCCTTATGGTTGCATTCATGCATGAGATTTAGGGGCATGTGCACTCAATAATTTCAGATAAATCAACTAGCACATGGAGCTCAAAGACAGTCTGTTGACCAAGATGGTGGTAATGGAATCTTAGAAGGGCATAACTGCTCCTAGAAACAAGAAGAAGAGAAGGAACAGATTCATACAAAGTACTAAAGTAAATTGACCTGATCACAAGGAGCTACAAGATGGCCAAAAACACTACTGTTGATAGGTAGAGGACTTCGTTATTGATGACGGGTGTCCGGGCCAGCTTGCACACACCTCAATTGTTCCACCGAGTACCTGCTACCTCCACCAGCCCAGATACCGATCAAAGTTTAGGCAGATGGGAATAAATCACCTTGTAGGGATTCAAATCTGAGACCTCAAGGTACTTCTCCCCCTTCATTGACCACTACGCCACAACCTTGGGTGTTTAAGTAAAGGACTTTCATCATTACTAAAAAGTTCTAACAAGTGTCTTTTTCTTTTTAAACTTGGAGCAGAGCCATTGTCTTTTCTTTTCTTTTTTCAAGCACAACTGGATGGTACATTTTTCTCCCATTTTTAACCAGTTCCTTCTGTTCAGTTATTGTAAATACCACATGGATACAACAACAACATACCCAATGAAGTCCCACAACGTGGGGTCTGGGAGGGTAGAGTGTACGCAAACCTTACCTCTACCTTGGTAAGTAGAGAGGTTGTTTCCGAAAGACCCTCGGCTCAAGACAAAGCATAAGCACAAGCAAAGCAATAGAAACGGTCAGACCCGGACAAGAAATTTAAAGCAGTATGAAAATGAAGGCAACAAAAGCGAATAAGCCATGATAAAGCATTCTGAAAAAAGAAGCAGTAACTAACGCAGGTAAATAAGATAAACAAAGTACACAAAAGAACATACATCAACAAAAATCAAAGGATAGGAGACTATAAAATAATAATGCGCATACTAGTATGATAGGCTAAGCAGGGGTATAATAATAACACTACAACTACCACTATGTACGCGTAAGTAGTACTATGCTCAACTACCTACTACCCTTCTACCCTAATCCGTGTCCTCCACACCCCCCTATCTAAGGTCATGTCCTCGGTAAGTTGCACCTGCGTCATATTCCGTCTAATCACCACTCCCCAATACTTCTTCGGCCTACCTCTACCCCTCCTGAACCCGTCCATAGCCAACCTCTCACACCTCCGCACTGGGGCATTTGTGCCTCTCCTCTGCACATGCCCGAACCATCTCAACCTCGCTTCCCGCATCTTATCCTCCACCGAGGCCACTCCCACTCTGTCCCAGATATCATCATTTCTAATCTTATCCCTCCTTGTATGCCCACACATCCATCTCAACATCCTCATCTCCGCAACTTTTATCTTTTGGATGTGCGAAGTCTTAACTGGTCAACAGTCCGCCCATACAACATAGTCGGTCTAACCACCCCCTATAAATACCACATGGATGTCTTATTGAAAAGAGAAACCAATCATTGGAAATTCAGCAAAAGTGGAAACTACATATCTAATATCAGTTGTATATAGTTGCAAGATGATATCAAAATATATTGTTTCTTCCATTTCTATACCCTGGTTCTTTCTATAGTTCAATTTATCATAGGACAATGGTGATTTCTCAAATGAAATGTTAGCATCAGACTCTATGATTTTGACCTGACCCACACCCAAGCTCCGTTCTTTACTGTTCCTACTCCATCTCCTTAGTAGTTATAAAAATCTAAAAACTTTACTGACGACAAAGGGTCACTGTTAACATCCTCGCACATGGAAAGCAAGAAATTCATACATTTGAATGTCAGGAAAATACCCAATAACCAAGTATAAAGAAAAATAAAAGATGACAATAAATATCATATTTACTACCACAACAAACAAAAAAGATTAACAGTGCAGGGATGCACAGTAATAATTCAGAGGGAAAAAATGCCAACAGTGGGAAAAAAAAAGAGAATATTCTACATACTTGTATACCCAGACAGCTCTGGTGAAAAGTCGAAGGGCAACCATCACAACACATAAGATCCCCACCATCACCACATATACCACAAGTGTCGTCATCAGGGTCATCATCATCAACTTTTACAGTGTGGAAATCTTGGCGATCAGATTCTTCTTGCCGATTCCATGCATCAACCAAGCACTCCAGCAAGGAAACGCCAGACTCCAAGATTATATTTTGAAATAGTTGACGCAATGTACATCCTGCATGCAGCTCAAATTTTGAAATTGGAAGGATTTTACTACAGCAACCACAGTGGACGCCATCTCGTGTGATCCAACCTTCTAGCTTTACTCTGGTCCTCCTACGATTCATATATTGAACCTTCTGACTTAATTTCACTGTCCCAGAGTCGATCATCCACGCCAATAAGGTTCTTTTTCCAGTATAAGGAACATAGCCATCACTTTCAGAATCTTGCTCCTTATCAGACCTGCGGACCAACAATGTACATCTCCCAATAGATCATTTTCCAGACATATCCTGCTTAGATCTTCCTCCCTTTGAAGAATCGCCACTTGTATCAGCATCACTCTCCTGATCTGTTGCATGAGACTTGCCTTTCAGAAACTTACCTTTCTTCTTTACATAGCTACTTAGCCTCTCCTCATGCTGATCACCATCTGTGTCCTCTGCAGACTCTTGCATAGTAGATGTTTTGTAATCTCGGTTCTTGGCATCATCTTTTCTTTTCTTCTTCATTTCTTTCTCAATCTTCTTTCGTGTTTGCCTGGTTAGCTTATTGATTAAATCTTCAGCTAATGGAGCAAATGAAGTAGAGCCACCATCAAGTTTACTTTTGCCTGGATCTTCCCCCGACTGTTTTTGCAATGCATCATAAGCCTTTATTATTGACCAATACGCTGTTCC
Source organism: Anisodus acutangulus (assembly GCA_029783415.1). Classification (NCBI taxonomy): domain Eukaryota; kingdom Viridiplantae; phylum Streptophyta; class Magnoliopsida; order Solanales; family Solanaceae; genus Anisodus; species Anisodus acutangulus. The sequence continues at coordinate 8,242,514 of CM056500.1, forward strand.
ACTAGGATTAATATACACAGCATCTAAGTAATCTCTGTTCCTTCTCGGTCTATAATCAATGGTCCATCCAGCTTCATTAAGCATTCCTCTTATTCTCTCTCGCAGTTGCTGCTTCTCAGTACTCCCACCTCGTTTCAATTTTCCTTCTTTGAGTTTGGCAGGGGTAACATTTTCAGCTGCTATGGACCTGCTTTCTTCTTTAATCACCCTCGCCTTTGAGATAGCAGGCTGAAGCTGCTGCTTCTCCATGCTCCCACGTCGTTTCAATTTTCCTTCTTTGCTCTTAGCAGGGGTAACATCTTCAGCTGCTAAGGACCTGCTTTCTTCCTTAGTCCCTTTCAGCTCAGTCTGCTCCGTTTTAATGGGCAATGGTCGCTTTTCAGGGCGTTTAGAATCCGAGTACACAGAAGCTCGGCCTAACAAATCCTTCTTGACAACATCTTCAGACCTGGAACCTTTCCTACTTTCAACATCATATTCCTTGTTTGATAAGTCTATCTTCTTATTATTATTCACCATTACCTTCAAGACTCCATTTTTCCCTTGCAATCTTATCGGTTCTTGAGACGATTCATGAAACTTCAACCTAAGCAATGATGAAATAGGCATATGTGCTTCATCATCATCTACCTCGTGCCTTTTCTTAACACCATACTCATCTCTCTTATTCCTACTACCTGACAAGCTACTCGAACTCTCAATATTCGAATGCTTCCTCTTCTCAATCATCATATTATTCCTACTAGAACCACTTACAAACTCCCTAGAAGCATTCCATTTCATTTCCTCATCAAATTCATCGTACTCATCGAAATCAAACAAATCTAACTTACTTCTCTTCCTATCACTCTCAAGTTTCCCATTCTTACCAAATTCTCTACTACCAGCCCCCCCATTATGCAATCCCTCTCCACCCTTTCTCCTAATTGGCTCTAATAACTCGTCACTCAACTCCGAATCACTCTCGACTAATCTAAGCCTCTTGTTCACCTTCTGTGAACCCCCACCCATGCTCATTCTATAATTTTTTTTCTTAATTATCAAACACCCAGATGAACTAGTTTTCTTCACTATACCCCCTGATCTTACACTACCTTCCATTACTCAACCCTTAATTCATAAATTTGCAAATTTCACCCCAAAAGTTCTGTAAACAGCTTTCAGATATCCAAATTCTTATTACCAGATATGACACAGAGTAAAAAGCACAGATTTTTACAATTAGATAATTAAACTTGGGGGAAATTATATAATTGGTGTTTCGTGAGTTAAATTGAATTGCATGAATAGAATTGGAGGTGATCTTTACCTTGCCGGAAAGTATAATCGGCGTTGTTGATCCGATGAGTGACGTAATAATCCGACGAATCGTAAAAGAAAGATAGAGACAGAGCAAAGAGAGGAATTGTATTATATTGGTACTACTACTACTACTTTATACTATAGTACCAATATAATACCAAAAACACAAAAAAAGATAAAATAAAAAAAATTAGTATAGGATCGTTTGGTAGCTGTTTTGAGCCAAGTTATTCTTTTACTTAAACGGAGTACGTATTATTTTCGGTTGTATTTTCCTTTTATGTATAAAATTTAACACACTTAGTACGATATTAGGTTTGCAATTTAGAAATTTATATAATTAAAAAATGTAAATCTATGTATTATTTTGTGGATGATAAAAGATGAAATAACTAACTAATACACGATTAACTAAATTATGCATAACTAATTTTATATAAAATAATGTACATGAAAGAAATAATCCCTTGATTATTTTCATTGATTGAAAGATTATATATATATAAGTTATATATTTTCATAATAGGATAATCATATTCCTATTCTACTCCTAAAACATTATTCTACTTGGATACTAAATATACAATTATGATATTACAAATATTATGGTAAGTCTACAATACTAATTACACCACAATATTATCTAAACTAGGAGACTACAATATTACCTAAATATCTACACCATATACGGTTTACAAGAGGAATCCGAGAGCAACAATAAACATAATATACACATGTATATCGTGTGTATATTATGTATATTTAACACACTCCTGCAGTCATAGCGGGGGTCTTCGAACGCTGAGACTGTCCTTAAAATCTTCAAAAAGGACCGAGGGAAGACCCTTTTGTAAAGATGTCGGCAATCTGATATCTTGACGGGACATGGCAGACGCGTACCTGACCACGAGCAACCTTTTCGCGGACAAAGTGAATGTCCATCTCGATATGTTTAGTGCGATGGTGCTGAACCGGATTATCAGAAAGGTAGATGGCACTAATATTATCGCAATAAACCAAGATTGTTTTCTGAATAGGTGAATGAAGCTCCAATAGCAAATTATGTAACCAACATGATTCCGAGACCACATTAGCTACCCCTCGATACTCGGCCTCGGCACTGGATCGGGATAATGTCGACTGACTTTTTACAGACCATGAGACCAGGTTATTGCTAGAAACATACAATAGCCAGACGTAGACCGTCTGGTGTCTGGACATCCACCCCAATCAGCATCCGTATACGAGACAAATGTGGACGTTGAGGAATGATATAAATGCAAACCATAGTCAAGTGTACCCTGAATTTACTGAATGATGCGTTTGAGTATATTCATGTGCTCAATCCTGGGATCATGCATGAACAAACACACCTGCTGGACAACATATGTAATATCTGGTCTCGTAAATGTAAGATACTGAAGGGCCCCTGCAAGACTGCGATAGCGGATCGGATCCTCGTATGGTATGCCGGCCGCGACACTAAGCTTGGGCTTAGTATCAACTGGAGTGGAAGTGGACTTACGGGATGACATCTCAGCCCTCTCAATGATCTCAGCTGCATACTTTCGTTGAGATAAGAACAACCCATCTGCATGACGAGTGACAACAATCCCCAAAAAGTAACTCAAGGGCCCCAAGTCTTTCATAGCAAACTCAGAGTTGAGCATTGTCATGATAGACTGGCGTAAGGCATCGGAAGAGGCAGTCAAAAATAATATCATCCACATATAACAGAATATAGGCCAAAGACGAACCACGATGGTAAATGAACAAGGAATTATCCGACCTGCTGTGAGTGGACCCAATAGTTAAAACATAGTCGACAAACCGCGTATACCAGGCCCGTGGAGACTTCTTAAGCCCATATAAGGACTTCTTCAACAAACAGACATGATGAGGATGTTTGGAATCCCTAAATCCCAAAGGCTGATGCATATAGACTGTTTCCTTGAGATCACCATGTAGGAAAACATTCTTCACATCTAACTGATGAATAAGCCATACTTTCGAAAGAGCTAAGTTGAGCACAATGCGAATGGTAGCCGGCTTGACCACAGGACTAAACGTCTCACCACAATCTACACCAACCTGCTGAGTCTTACCGTAGCCCACAAGCCGCGCCTTATATCGGGCAAATGACCCATCTGAATTTTTCTTATGAGCAAAAATCCACATAGACCTAATAATATTAATACCAGATGGACGGGTCACCAACTCTCACGTCTTATTATCAATAAGAGCATTATATTTATCGGTCATAGCAATTTTTCAATTCGGGTAATTTAATGCAGACATATGATTACAGGGTAAGGGTGATTTAAGAACATTAGAATGTAAATTAAAATGTCTTTTTGGTGTAAAAATCCCTTGTTGACTACGGGTGACTGGTCTATGACTCGGGGCAGAGGCGGGTGGATTTTGGGAATTTTCGGGACTCAGGATGGACTGGCCAGCAGGCAGTGGGCCTGCTGGCCCAAATCGGGAATTGAAATCGGGAACTAGGCCAATACTGGACCCAGAAACAGTACTCGGAACTAGAGATGGCAATGGATATTGGACCCGGTGGATCCAGATCCGTTTTATAGGATATGGATCTTCAAAATTTGGACCCGACAGATCCGGATCAGACCCGGATCCATTTCTGATGGATCGAATCTGGATTTAGATCTTGTATTTGAAATCCGTATCTGGTCCAGATCCGATCCGTGGATCCATTTTTTATTAAATATATCCATAACTTAGAATGTAATTTTATAAGTATATTCTTAAATTTTTTTTCATAATTTATGTATTGGGTAAAGGGTTGAACCAGGATAAGGCACAAGTCACACAACCATGTAATTTGTCTTTGAAGTTTCATTTCTTTTACCTATATGCTCTCTGCAGTTTTCCATATTTTCATTTCTATAAAAAGAAAAAATTATCACTCTTCTTTAAATTTCCCTTTCTTGAATCTGCTAGCCTTAAGCTTTAAGTATCTTTCTCTCATTTGTTTGATCAGCAAAAAAAAATTGAGACTTTTGATATATGACTGACATTATTTTATATTGTTTAATGAAGTCAATCAACAGAACTACAAGTGGAGCATCACTAAAGCCTCCAAAAATTAGCTCAAAGTTGCAACATGTTCAGCATCACTAATGAAGTCAATCGTCTTTATTTTCTTGTGATGCTAAAACTTTGTTCAGTATTTTGGAAGAACGGTGTCATGTTTGTGTAGGTTGATTGAATGAACTCAATCATTTTTTTCAATCATATTGTGTTTCATTTTGTCATAAAAGTTTCAACATGTGGGAATATTATTCAAGCCAAAAATATTTACTTGTAGATCCAAGTCCGATCCGTGGACCGGTGGATTCGATGGATCCGGATTTGGATCTGATTTTTATGGACATGATGGATCTGGATCCGAATCTGGATCCAGGTATGAAAAATGGATCTGGATATGGATCTATTAGGATCCGGTCTAGATCTGATCTGTTGCCATCCCTACTCGGAACTGGGCCAGAACTGGGTAGAACGGATGGTCCAGTTGCTGGACCCAAATTTGAATAAGACACTATGTGGGGAGTACCAGCGGGCAATGGGCCCGCTGGACAATTTTGGGTGCGGGATACGTCCGAAAAATGGTGAATAATATACGGGGATATACTATCATCCAAAAAATTATACGAACTAGGCACGGGAGTATTAACTTTAGCAAATGGAAATTGGGGTTCATCAAAAAGTACATGGCGATTAATGATGATTTTATTGGAGGATAAATCAAAGCATTTATAACCACGATGATTAGACGGAAAACCCAAAAATACACACGGAGTAGACCAGACCTGAAGTTTGTTAATTGTGGTGGACGGGAATAACGGATAACACAAGCACCCAAAGATCCGAATATGAGAATAAGAAGGAGTTTAGTATATAAAATTTGAAGGGGGGAAAATATGTCAGACCTTTGGAAGGAATTATGTTAAGGAGATATGTAGTCATTTGAAGAGCATGATGTCAAAAATATGGGGGTATGGAAGCGTGAATTAATAGAGTTCGGACAATGTTATTTATGGAATGAATTTTGCGTTCGGCTTTCCCATTTTGTGAAGACGTATGAGGACAAGAAAAATAAAAATTGATCTCATTATTAGCACAGAATTCCCGAAACACCCCATTGTCATATTCTTTGCCATTATCACACTGAATATTTTTGATTTCTCGTTCGAATTGGGTTCTAATGAATGCTCTAAATTTTAAGAAGACGGAAAAAACTTGAGATTTTTTCGCTATCGGAAACGTCCATAAAAATTTAGAATAATCATCCAAAAAGAGAACATAATATCGATGACCCAAAGAACTAAGAACAGGAGACGTTCATAAGTCGCTATGAATAATATCAAATGACATTAAAGTATGAGAATTTGAGTCTACAAATGGCAACCTAACAATTTTTCCTAAAGAACAAGACTGCCAATTTGGAGTACTATTCATACCCTTACATGAAATAAAATTATTTTTATCTAATGACGAAAAAATAGATGATCCCGGATGACCAAGACGAGCATGCCACAAGGAAGGAGCCAGAGCGGCAAAAGTGGATGGCATTGTGTGACTTGAGAGACCGGAACGTGGCGTGATAGGATAAAGATCACTCCTACTATCACACCTCATGAGAGGACTCCCCGTTTTGAAATCCTTTACAGAAAAACCAAATTGATCAAATTCTATGGACACAGAATTATCAATGGTGAATTTTCGGACAGACACCAAATTTTTAATTAATTTTGGAGCGTACAGGGTATTTTTCAAAATAAGGGGTGGATGAGGGAGAGACAATGTTTTCTGACCATACCCATGAATTGGAATTGAATTACCATTACCAGCAATTATACCACTATTGTTGCTCAAATTGGAATAAGACGAGAGAGTACATGGGTCGGACGCCATGTGAGTAGTGGCGCCGGTGTCCATGTACCAATTTGGGTCCGAAGGATTTATTCCAAACGTGTGCATCGCGGCTTCAATGTCGGTAGGTGTGGGGCTCGCTGCATGATAGGCCTAGTGGGGCCCAAAGGTCCTCCCTGCTGACTGGAACTGCCACTGTAGCGTTGGGCTGGGGCTGGAGAAAAGACAGTGGGCCATTGCGGAAACTGGGCAGTGGGCCAAAACTGTGGTCGCATCTGGGCCCAATTTGCTGGCTGACCGTAGGAATTATTGGGCCAAGGGTTACCGGCCCATCCCCATGGCGAGGGGGTCCACTGCTGGGACCAGGCTGACTGGGGCCTATTGCCCGGATGATGTCTACCGCCACCATTACCGGAACCATCGCGTTTGCCCCCGCGATTTTTGCCATTATTTTTTTGACTATTCTTGCTGCTACCGTGACCACAGTTTTGGCCAGAAATATCAACAAGACCTAGAGAATTTGGATAGGACGTTATCATAACTACGGGACTAGCACCGGTAGCCGCCTTCTTGGCCAAGCCAGCCTCTGCGAGCGTAAGCATAGAACGAGCCTGATAAAATTGTGGAAGAGGACTGCTCTGACGAAGAAGCGTGCCAACACCACTATAGGCCTCAGATAGGCCTGCAACCATTTGGAGGACCGAAAGATCATTTGTAACTGGCGCGCCAACGTTGCGGAGTTGGTCCGCCAATTCTTTCAACCTTTTGCAATATGCTGAAACGTTGGGGAAATTTTCCATGTTGACGTGGGAGAACTCCTGTTCCAGGGTAACATCACGTGAATTTTGATTATCTTGGAATATATCACGTATTCTATTCCATGCCGCCATCGCCGTAGCGTCCGGTTCGATAATCGTTTGCAAGAGGTCAATAGAAATACTAGAGTAAATCCACTAAAGAATGGTAGCATTAATGGTCATCCATAACTTAGGATCATCCTCGGGTTTGAGAACCCCCCGTATCCGTAGGAGCCGCTGGGATAATATGATGAAAGACTTGATGCGAGTGTGCGTGAACTTTGAACAGTTCGGCCCACGACGCTTATTGGACGTTTTTTATTTCAAGAATGATAGGGATGTGATTCTTGATGTTAGAAATAGTAAGGGCAAGGTGAAACATGTTCTTAGCCATAATCGCCGCAAGACGTGATGTAGGGATTTGGAAGAGAAATTTGGGAAGATATGAGGTACCGTCGGGCACGAAATTCGAGAAAGAAGGCTTGGAAATCGAGGCAAAGTGATGGAAAATAGGGAGAGGTCGACGGAATTGTGGAGAGAGGAATAAACGACCTAGACTTCTGATACCATGAAAGAAATAATCCCTTGATTATTTTCATTGATTGAAAGACTATATATACAAGTTACATATTTTCATAATAGGAGAATCATATTCCTATTCTACTCCTAAAACCTTATTCTACTTAGATACTAAATATACAATTATGGGAATACAAATATTAAGGTAAGTGTACAATACTAATTACACAACAATATTACATAAACTAGGAGACTACAATATTACCTAAGTATCTACACCATATACGATTTACAAGAGGAATCCGAGAGCAACAATATACATAATATACACATGTATATCGTGTGTATATTATGTATATTTAACAGTACATAAATTTCAACATAACTATTCTTCATAACTCTAACCAGCTACGGGCGCTTATTTTTATAGTTGGACTAATTAGTATGTTAAAATTCTGATTTTGATTCACAAATAGTTCTAAACTAATACAATTAATTTGTTAATATTCTAATTTTGATTTACAAATAATTTGTTCTCCTCGATTGAATATTTGTTGGAATTAAATGAAGATTAATAATTTAAAGTTAATTAGAATTGAATATTTGGTAGTTTATTTAATCCAATTTTAGTTGAAATTTATTTATCAAAGTCATACATGAATAGGTTTTCTAGTCCTAGTCTATATTAGATTTCTATTATTATAAATAGGAGTGTCTCCTACCTATTTTCTTAGGTTGAGAGGTAGTTAATTGTAGTTAGATTCGAGAGTTTTAAGTTAATGATTAAAGTCTCTTAGCTCTTCTTTCTAATTTGATAAATTTATTCTATATAGTCATTGTTGGGTCTTTCACTTGTGCATTAATTATTCGTTTGAGTATTTTTATTTTCTTCAAAGTGATATCAGAGTCTGTGAGATTCGATCAAAGCCTCTTGCGAGATCCAACACATATAAAAGAATATGAATATTTCACATTAACCAAATTATCCCTTTTTCGTGTTTGACGACAAAAATATTTTGAGTAATCAACATATGAAGAATTTTTTCAAAGTTGTTGGACTATGGTCCATCATTGATAAAGGATTCGTGAAAACCCCGGAAGGCACAAAATTGACTAGTGACGACGCTACACAATTGGAAAAAATAGATAATTGAATTATAAGGCATTTTATTACCCCAATAGCAAAGTCTAATCGCATGTATACACTAAATATTTGTAGGTAAAAAAATGGTGTCAGAAAGGTTAAACAAGAAAAAAACTGAGTCGAGAGATGACTCTCTGTCTTTAAGACAAAATTACCCCGTATCTATGCTTTTACGGTAATTGACAATAGTCTCCCAAGATAAAACAATAACAATCAAGAATACAAAGCAAGTAAGGTTGATTCTAGCGAAGAAAATAAGTATTGAATAGATTGCTGAAGAGGATAGGATTTTTTCGTTATGTATATTCTCTGTTCAGGGACCAAAGTGTAAATAAGAAATACTTCAGGGACCAAAAAGAAAAATTTGGAAGACAGCCCGTGACCCGTGACTTGAAATCCGAGACCCGAGCCAGAGCTGGAGCCGAATCGGATCAGCGGCGGCGGCGCGCGTGTGGGGCTTTGCCCCGAACCCAAGCTCACCTAGGTCCTCCCTTTTCTAAACACATGGATTACCCCTTGGGGTCCCAAACCCTTACTCAAAAATAGAGTTTATATAGTGCTCAATCCTTCCATCTTCTACCTATGTGGAAGATTTTTCATTTTGGCCAAGACAATCCATCTATTAATGTCTCAAACACCTTACTTTGTGTACCAATATCTCTTTCATTCCTTAACGAAATTTGATGATACTTGGAACTAATATCATCTACTCATTTAGTAGATTAGGCATATACGAAGAAACGATGTTTCCGACATGCGTGGCACACGTGTTTAAGTCACTAAAGACGGAAAAAACTCAATCCACATAGTTAAATTTCCAACAATCCCCTCTTGAAAGAGAATTGGTGCACACAGGGTGCCAAAGTTAAGCAATCTTTCGGCGGAAAGATATTGAATCAAGAAAGGTAGCTTTTGGCTTTGAACCTTCCTTAGTCGATTACCATCGGATTTACTTACTGCGCGGTGAACGTGATGTCTTGAACCGTCAGTGTTTAGTGTAAACCAAGACAATGATATCAACGCAATAACTCCCCTTGTTCATTTCTTCTTATAGTTTTGTCCTTTGTGGCCATGGACAACTTCTTGGATTCTTAAGTGCGTACTTTTGAAGCGGTCTGTCTTCGCACTTAAATAGGTGATCTCCTATAAGGTATCCTGCTATACCCCACTCGCAAGTGTTAGAAATCATTAAAAGATTTTTAGAAACTTATCATTTGCCCATTATGCAGGTAGCACTTAATGTCTATCGCGCGAACAACTTTGGAATTATATTTCTTTAAAGAATAATAATCTGAAGTGCTCTTACTTCAAGTGAAGCGCTAAAACTAAAAAATAATAGTTTAGTTGTTCTATTGAACCAAATTATTTGGATCTCCATTCAGTAAGGTTGGGTTACCACCATAAAGATTCTTATTGTTTGGGTTTTAAGCCCATTCCCCTAGACAGGCAGACCATTTGATCTTTGGGTAGGCCTTAGTTAATGGATCCGCTATAATATCTTTTGATTTGACATAATCAATGGAAATGACACCCGTGATGATCAACTGCCTAACAGTCTTATGTCTCCGACGAATATGTCTAGACTTGTCGTTGTACATACTGTTATGTGCCCTTTCTAAAGCTGATTGGATGTCACAATGAATCATCACCGAAGGTACGAGTTTATCCCAACAAGGGATATCCTCTAAGAAGTCGTAAAGCCATTTTGTTTCTTCTCCTGCTTTATCCAAAGCAATAAACTCTGATTCCATCGTGGATCGGGCGATGCATGTTTGCTTAGAGGACTTCCATGACACAGCCCCGCCACCAATTGTGAAAACATACCCACTGGTGAATTTGGTGTTCTTTCTGTTCGATATCTAGTTTGCATCGTTGTATCCCTCCAATACGGCTGAATATCTTGAATAATATAATTTGTAAGTCAACGAATATTTCAGATATCGTAGTATCCGATTTAATGCATTCCAGTGATCATTTCCAGGATTATGAGTAAACCTAGCCAACTTATTGACTGGATAAGCGATATCGGGTTGGGTGCAGTTTGTAGTGTACATTAAGGTACCAATGACCTACGCATATCGCTCTTAGGATACGTGCACCACCATTCTTATCAATTCTATGATTCATATCCATTGGTGACTTCATAATGGAACTGTCAAATACATCAAATTTTCTCAAAACATCTTCAATATAATGAGATTGAGATAAAACCAGTCCGTCAGATGTCTTAAAAATCTTAATTCCTAAGATTACATCTGCAATACCCATATCCTTCATGTCAAAACATTATTTCAACATATTCTTGGTTTCTAGGATCAAGTTTAGATTACTTCCGGTGATGAGCATGTCATATACGTAAAAACATATTATGACAAATGAGTCAGAGTTTCTTTTGATATAGATACATTTATCACATTCATTTATGGAGAAACCTTTTGATAATAAAATATTATCAAACTTTTCATGCCATTGTTTCGGAGCTTGTTTGAGTCCGTACAAAGACTTAACAAGTCGACATACTTTCTTTTCTTATCCTGGAACCACATACCCCTCGGGTTGTTCCATGTATATTTCCTCTTCCAACTCTCCGTTTAGGAAGACTGTCTTAACACCAATTTGATGTATCTCAAGGTCACGCAAAGCTACAATGGCTATAAATACCCTTATATATGTTAAACTAGACACATGAGAGTATGTGTCGAAGTAATCGAGGCCTTCCTTTTGTCTGTAGCCTTTGACTACTAATCTGGCCTTATACTTATCAATAGTTCCATCTGCTTTGTACTTTCTTTTGAGTATCCACTTACAACCCAAAGGTTTGCTTCTCGGAGAAAGATCAACCAATTCCCAAGTATGGTTCTGCATGATGGAATCTATTTCGCTTTCTATAGCTTCTTTCCAAAGCGGTGCTTTTGGAGTTGACAATGCTTCCGTAATTGTCCTCGGTTCATTTTCAACCATATATGTTAGAAAATTTGGACCAACGATTTTGTCCTTTCTGGCCCTTTTGCTCCATCTTGGTTCAACCTTTGGAACCCCTAAGTTCCGTAGGTCTGAAACATTAAGTTTTGGATAGTCAGTAACTTCTGAGTCTTGTAGATCTGGAACGTCTAGTTCAGGATAATCAGAAACTCCAGGGTCTTGTTGATTTTGAGCATTTTATTTATAACTTCGTTTGCGCGAAATTATTTCTTTTTCCTTTCTAGGAAAGACATGTTCAAATAATTCAGCATTCCTTGATTCCATGATCGTACCCTCGTGGATATCATGTATCTCTGACTTATATACTAAGAAGCGATAAGCACTACTGTTATTTGCATATCCGATGAATATACAATCTACAGTCTTAGGTCTAATTTTGACCTGTTTTGGGTTAGGTACTTCGACATTTGCCAAACAACCTCACACTTTCAAATATTTGTAAGTGGGTTCTTTCCTTTTCATGATTCATATGGAGTTTTATCCTTACGCTTATGCGGAACTCTATTGAGAATTGTATTAGCGGTAAGAATCGCTTCGCCCCACATATTTTGGGCTAAACTGAAATTGATAAGTAAAACATTCATCATTTCCTTTAACATACAGTTTTTGTGCTCGACAATACCGTTAGATTGAGGCGAGTAAGGAGCGGTCGTTTGATGAACAATGCCAAATTGAGCACAATGTTCCTCAAATGGTGCTACATATTTTTCCCCTCTATCACTACGAATTATCTTAATCCGTAGGTTTAGTTGATTTTCAACTTCTGCTTTGTAACGTTTAAATGCTTCAAACGCTTCATCTTTACTTTTCAACAAGTAAACATAACAATACCTTGTACTATCATCAATGAAAGTCACAAAATACTTGTTCCCCCCTCTAGTTTGCACAAACTTTAAATCACATATGTCGGTGTGAATAAGTTCTAGAGCGGCGGTGTTTCTTTCGACTGAATGGAAAAATGATTTGGTTAATTTTTCTTCTACGCATACCTCACATTTATGTTGAGGGTTTATGTTGAAGGAAGGCAACAATTCCAACTTTACTAACTTTTGAATGGATTTGTAGTTAACATGTCCTAATCTATGATGCCATAAATTAGAGGATTCAAGCAAATAGGTAGAAGACTTTATTTTATTAGATGAAGGAATTACAGACATAGAATTCATTTTTAAGAGGTTGTCACATGTGAAGCCCTTTCCTACAAATATACAATTCTTAGTTATTACAAATTTGTTGGACTTAAAAACTAGTCTAAAGCCAGCCTTGACCAACAGTGGCCCCGAAACCAAGTTCTTGCGGATGTTAGGGACGTGCATCACTTCCTTCAGAGTAAGCTCTCTGCCTGAAGTCATTTTGAGGACAACATTTCCTACCCATTGCACTTCTGAGGTAGCGTCGTTGCCCATGAACAACTTTTTGCCCGAGATTGGAGCGTAAGAGGAGAATGCACTCTTGTCAGAGCAGATGTGACGGATTACACCCGTGTCTATCCACCATTGTCTTGGATTCTCCACCAGATTTGCCTCCAGCACTATAACAGAGAAATCCACTATCATGTCGTCAAGGTTCGAAGGATCATCCTTGTCTTGCACAATGTTAGCCTTGGCCTTGCCTTTGTTCTTGGTTTTTTCCTTATGCTCTCACTTCAGTTTGCGGCACTCTTTGATCATATGGCCAGACTTTCCACAGTGATGACAGTTTTATTTGAACTTCTCTATCGTTTGGCTTTTGCCGTCTCCCTGGTACTTGCACTTTTTGTTAGCGTTTCCATTCGAATCAACAGATTCGATTTTGCCTCTATTGGCTGCTTTCCCTTAGATATTGTTCTTTTATTGTCCTCTTGTATTTGCAGTTTGACAATAAGATCTTCAAATTCCATTTCTTTCGTCTTTAGTTTGAGATAACTCATGAACTCATTCCATGAGGGAGGCAATTTCTCAATCAAAGACGCAACCAGAAACTGCTCATTTGACTTCATTTCTTCGAAATCCAGATGATGATGAATCATTTGAAACTCCTGGATTTGGGACATCACTGATTTACCATCCACCATTTGAAATTTTAGAAACTTTCCAACGATGAATTTCATAGTAACCGCATCATGTGCGCTATACTTTTTCTCGAGATTTTCCTACAACTCCTTTGCCGTCTTCACGGTGCAATACACAGTATAGAGTGTATCCGACAGACCGTTCAGAATGCAGTTTTTGCACATGAAATCACTATGATTTCAGGCATCCAGAGTTAACTTCAGGGCATTTGTGACCTGGATATCTTCGCCCACTTCAGCCGTTGTGTTAGACTGAGTGCCTATTGCATCCCCACCAAAAGGAGAATCTTCTGTCAGAAAGTGTGACAAGTTCAACGTAGTAAGATAGAGCATCTTTTGTTGTCATCTCTTGAAATTTGTACCCAGAAACGTTTTTGGACATTCTCCTTGGAAACTGGCAGGAGCAGGGACATCAGCATTCTCTTGAGTAGTAGCATCATAAGTAGAAGCAGAAGCAAAGTTTAAAACAGACATCTTTCGAACACTGGGAAAATTTTGTCTTAAACTGTAGGTAAAAAAAATGGTGTCAGAAAGGTTAAACAAGAAGAAAACTGAGTCAAGAGATGGTTCTATGTCTTTAAGACAAAATTGCCCAGTATTTATCTCTTACGGTAATGAACAATAGTCTCCCAAGATAAAATAGTAACAATTAACAATACAAAACAAGTAACGTTGATTCTAGCGAAGAAAATAAATATTGAACAGATTGCTAAAGAGGAGAGGATTTTTCCGTTATGTATATTCCCTATATTTCGAACAGAACAGAAGAGTTTTTGTTTTTCTATTTAAACTGAACATTACTGTTCAGTTTATAGGTGAAGAGGAGGGTCGTTGCAACGTTTCTGAAATCTTTCGAATCGTTGCAACGTTTCTAAAAACTTCAGGGACTAAAGTATAAATAAGAAATACTTCAGGAACCAAAAAGAAAATTTTGAAAGACAGCCCACAGCCCGTGATCCAGACCCGAGACCGAGCCAGAGCTGGACCGGGCGGGCAGCGGCGGCGCGCATATGGGGCTTAGCCCCGAACCCAAGCTCACATAGGTCCTCCCTCTTCTAAACACATGGGTTACCCCTTGGGGTCCCAAACCCTTACTAAAAAAATAAAGCTTATATAGTGCTTATCCTTCCATTTTCTACCTATGTGGGAGATTTATTATTTTGGCCAAACAATCCATCTATTCATGTGTCAAACACCTTACTTTGTGTACCAATATCTCTTTCATTCCTTAACGAAATTTGACGATACTTTGCACTAATATCATCTACTCATTTAGTAGATTAGGCATGTGCGAAGAAATGATATTTCTGATATGCGGGGCCCACGTGTTTAAGTCACTAAAGACGATAAAAACTCAATCCCACATAGTTAAATTTCCAACAATATTTGCATGCAAAAGCAGCAAAGGAGGCTTGGACAATATTGGTGAAATCATATTGACTTGTTGTAGACGTGAAGAGAGAGAAACTTCAAGAGCTTTGGAGGCAATATGAATTGGCCCAGATGAAACCAACAGAATATGTCAAAGAATTTTTTGCAAGAATTAGAGAAATTGTTAATGGCATGTAGGTCAATGGAGAAGTTTTTGCAGAAGTTAAAGTTGTTGAAAAGTTATTGAAGTCTCTAAGATTAGAGTTTCACACCAAGAAGACAATTCTTGAGGCTACCCAGGATCTTAATACTTTGAGACTTGATGATCTAGAAGATGAATTGGTGACATATGAGATGTCCTTGAATAAAAAAGACAATTGAGATAGTGGAGGACAAGAAGAGTCATTGAATCTGACAGAAATAAATGAAGAAGGTCAGAATTCAGAAACAGTGGAGAAAAGAAGAGAAGATAGAAGTAATTTTTGTTGTGGTGTAAATGTCTCTGATTGCAAAACAGACTTCAATAATTTTCAAATTGATTTATCAATGATTTATGGGATGGCTAAAAGTGATTATTTGGGTGAAACTGATGCCCTTTCAATAGAAGCTACTGGTGTTTTAAGTCATGAGACATGTAATATACATGATTGGTCTATACAAGGTGAGGCTATTAAAAAAGAAATAGAAATATCCTCTATTTTTGTATAAGAAAAAATCTTGAAAGGTATTGAAAATGAAGTTAGTAATGAAAAAAGCAAAAAGGTTCATCAAGAGCAAGTGTCAGACAGTCTACTCAAAATTGAAGCAAAACACAATTAACAGTTCATATGCGTAACTGAAGTGCATGATTATGTGGAGATTGATGATGCAATTAATTTTGAACCATTAGTCGAGATTGTATGTTTTAAAGCGTATGAAAAATTGTTAGTCGACAATACTACTCTACCACATACAAAAAGGCAAAATGAAGTTGAATAGACGTGTAAGGTCAGTACAAATCAATTGGAGAAACAAATGATTTTAACGCAAGACTAGTTATTCAAGGATACAAGAAGAAGAAAAAATATGATGATATTTCGAAGATGTTTAACATGGAGGAAGTCAAATTAACTTTGAATCCTGTTGGAGAACAACTGAAGCTGACTAAAGGTGGCAATCACAAATTATCAATGTTGCATATTTCAGAAAATTGTTTCAGAGTCTACGGTGGTTGAATTCTACAAAATATGATATTGTTCATCACGTTCAAGTTTGAGGTTCTTGGTTTAAGGGAGGCTATGTTGGAATTGAATCAAAATTAATAATTTAAAGTTAATTAGAATTTGATATTTGGAAGTTTATTTAATCCAATTCTAGTTAGAATTTATTTATCAAAGTCATATATGAATATATTTTTTTGTCCTAGTCTATGTAGGATTTCTAGTATTATAATCAGGGATGTCTTCTACATATTTTCTTAGATTGAGATTTAGCTAATTGTGGTGAGATTCAAGAGTTTTGAGTTATTGATTAATGCCTCCAACCTCTTTTTTCTAGTTTGATAAATTTCTTCTATATAGCCATTATTTGATCTTTCACTTGTGCATATTGTTCGTTTGAGTATTTTTATTTTCTTCGATAGTGCTATTTTTAATATAATTTACCAGACAAAAACATTTGACTGTTAATTAGGTGGAATTTTGAGACAGCAATAACAGGGGGGGGGGGGTAAAAAGGAGTGGTAAAAGGGGTAAAAAGAGGAGCAGTAGAATCCTAAATTAGATTTGATGAGTTGTAACTTGTAAGTAGGTGGAGGGGTTCTAGATGTGGGGGCTGGGTGTCAGTTGTAGCAGACCGTTGTTGTATCAGTTAAGTTAATTTTCCTGGATTTCACTCTTTGACAAGCTCTTTTCTTGTAACCTTTGGTGATATTTGACAGTTTTCCAGATATAAAAAATATTGTTTTCTAGCAATTTTTTAATCATTTTTATTCATTACAGCTTAAATAGATAAGAGAATTACTTAGTATTTTTTCTCTTGATGAAAATTTGAATATAAGATTTTATGAGTTTTTTCCCATTTTACTGATCACACACCGAACAACGCTCTCTTCTCCTAAAAAAGAATTAATTGACGATTTGATGTGCATTAAACTATTTAAAGAATAACTAAACAAACATGTCTCAGTCTCCCAGACCTTATAAAAACAAATGACTTTCAGAGTTATACTTATGTTTTTTCTTGATAAATATGATCTAATCCCGACATTCTTGCATTGGCTGCAATAGAAAAAGTGTTAGAATTTCCCCTTATCTTATTTTAGATTCTATCATAATTGTATTTTATTCAAAAAAAAATTTTTGATAGAAAAAAATTTATTTGTGTAAAAGCACTCTACCAGATTTATCTCTTTTTTTGGAGGAGAAGTTTTAATAGAAGATCTTTCAATACAGTAGCATCCAAACAATGTAGTCATTAAGGGGACGAATCAAGGCCTGAAGTTGGTTCGTCGAGCAAGAGGAAAGAAGGATCAACAAGGATTTCATACCCTATGCTAGTTCTTTTTCTCTCTCCCCCAGATATGTCTTTAATAAGTTGGTCAGGTGTGCTGGATGGAGGTGCGCAGCCTTACCTTAGTCGATCCAGTCTTTATTATATATTCAATTACTGAGATCAAGCATCTAAAGGTTCACCAACATGTGTCTTCGAGCTTCCTAACGCTAACAGGTGAGGTGTGGATGTGGCATGTAGACCGATATCTGATATCTACTGGATCAACGGTTCTCGACATCCATGCGTAGAGTACTGCAGTTGAAGTTAGGAGGCTCCCCGTCCGACTGATAGGCCTGGGTGGGGCTGCCAGGCTTTATCGTCAATCAAGATTTGCAATTATAAATTTTCGCATGACGCCATGATTATTTCGATTCCAATAAAAATCAACTTATTTTAATGGACATAAAAAAAATCTCTTTCAGCATAGAAAGAAAGGAAGAAGAATAATTTTCTAACCAGGCTCCTTTAACTCCAAAGTTATGTTCTCTTAAGAATTCTAACTTGGTGTGCAGGCTCAACCCAAATGAGAATCAAATCAATAATGCGATTAGTACCAGCTTAATTTTTAATTTCGTTTTATAATTTCTTTTTAGATATAGATAAAAAAATGAAACAAAAACAAAAAAGAATAAGGTTGCATAGTTTTTAGGGGAAATGAACATGTTGGTCAGTGGTTGACAAGACCAGATATAGAAAAAAATAATTTAGAAAAGTGATAATATGAAAACTGAAAAGTGGTATGTCCATCAAAGAATCAATGTGTTGCCTCTATATGGTTTGTTTTTCTGTGTTTTGGCGACAGAATAATGACACAAGCCAGGGTTCTTGATCCTTGGGGTAGGGGGTTTCTCTTTTTCCTTTTTGTTTTATATTTTATCCAAACTCAATAATTTAGTTCATCTCAAATATTATTAAATAAATACTAATAATATATTTCAAACTTTGCAAATTAAATGGAATATGGTAGATTCTTAAACTTTAATCATAATGTTTAAATTCTAAATTGTCTTCTGTTTATCGTACATTCAATGTAGAAAAATTGTTTTTCTCTTTTTTTTTTGAACAACTCAAAGTCTCAACTTAACAGTTGAAAGTGAAATAACTTTAAGATGAGCGGCTTACACTCTTTATATTCTTTTAGATGAATTTGAGAAGACTAATTAACAAAATAAAAATAATGAAAAGTATGTTAAAATATTATAATCATATTTGCTTGAAAATTTGTAGTTCTTATCATTTAGCATCTTTGACATGCACTTCATTTTGGTAATTTACGTCATATCCAATGATTTTGTACAATATGCACTTCAATTTCTTCATTATATTAAAAAATCACAAACAAACAAAAAATCTATTTTGCTAATTATTTAAGAGGGTGAAAAAGGAGAAACATAATTAAATTTCCCGGGTGTCAGTGCATCCTTTTCAATTAATAGTGGCAGACCTACATTAATTGAAAAGGATGGAATTGGTGAAATTTAATTTGTGGGAGAGAGATAGTGTAACTTTTTAATTGTTAAATCGCACAAACATGGAATTCTGAAGTAATACAAGTTATTTGATAGGGTGGCCGACGGTATACCTTCGTGTTTAAAAACTTAAAAATGAATAACAAAAATAATTGCAGATACCAGGTGAAAGTTAAAAAACCAGATGTTAAAGTGTGTTAAGTGATGTTTATATATAGGAAACATTACGTCAGGTGACAAATCCTTAGACTGTATGTACAAAATATAGCTATAGTTTAAAGAAAATATGAAAAGTAGCTATTGTATTTACGAAACGTAGTTATCAACGTTGATACATTATACGCAGATACAACTCTTTCACGCGATTTCAGCAGATATAGTGTGCGCTGATAGAACCGATATTCATCTGATACAATTGATATCCGCATTATACAGCTGATCTAATACTCGCATGATACAATTTTCCTCCTGATATCCGCTTGTTACAACTCTTTCACCCGATACAATATTTGTAGCTGCATTTCATAATTACACTATAAACTATAGCTATATATATATATATATATATATATATATATAATTTTTCATTGCAAAGATAATTTTCTTGGTCACAATCCAAGATCAAAATGGATCTAGCAGGGCCATAACGCCAAAACATATTCAAAGAAGGGAAATTTACACAAATGACTATATTTTGGGAGTTTTTTTAGGCATAGTTATACTATTGATAATTACATTTCGTAGCTACAGTAAAGTGTATTCGAAATTCGGTTGTATTTCAATTTTTGATGTATTCAAGTCAGATTTTATTGTATTCAAGTCAGATGTATTCAACTCAACTGTATTCATTTATAGCTACTTTTATACTGTATTCAATTTTATTATATTTAAATTTGGCTGTATTAAAAAATTATAAATGCAAAAAAATATAGAAAATATTCAGATGTATTCAAATTTACTTTATTTATTTGTATACAAAAAAATCTTCTTCAAAATACAAGCAAAAAATACATAAATAAACATTGAATTTTAGAGTTATGGGCAAAAATTATCCCTTATCTATGGGAGTAGGTTCATTTTGATCCCTCAAATATAATTTTGAGCATATTTAATCCCTTAACTATGGAAATATGTTTATTTTAATCAATCAAGTATAATCCTAAGCATATTTAATCCCTTAACAATGCTAAAGTGGAGCACTTTTGGTCTCCCTAACAAATTCATTTAAAAAATAATGGTGCTAAACCAATTTAACACCTGAGGCGGAGCCAGGATTTTAGGGTTGTGGGTTCAGAATTTTAATACAGGACAACAACCGCAAGCTAATGTATAACAACCGCCAAAACGTTCGAGTTCTTCGGTTCGGTTCGGTTCGATTTTTTTCAAGTTAGGTTCGGTTATTTTCGGTATGAGCCTGATTAATGAGCTATTTTTCTACTAGTAAAATGAGCTACTTTTAAATTTAAAAATGTGTTTATTAAAATGGGTTGATTATTAATTTTATGTTTTGTTTTATAAAAATAAATTAAAAAAATCTACATTGCAAGAAAATGAAATAATTTATGCACTGATGCAGGACAACATGAGTGATCGCCAAGCGAGTTGGGTTTAGCAACATTACTTTTTAAACGTATTCTGTCAGGAAGACCAAAAGTACTCCACTTTAACATAGTTAAGGGATTAAATATGCTCAGGGTTATAGTTGAGGGATCAAAATGAACCTACTCCAATAATTAAGAGATTAAATATGCTCAGGGTTATAGTTGAGGGATCAAAATGAACCTACTCCAATAATTAAGAAATTAAATATGCTCAAAGTTATATTTGAGGGATCAAAATGAACCTAGTTCCATAGTTAAAGGATAAATTTAGCCCATAACTCTTGAATTTTATACTAAAAATTTAACGAACACCCCCAAATACTAAATTTTACACTAAAAATATAATGAATACACTCAAATACTAAACACAAAAAATAAAATACACCCCAAACACTGAATTTTACATCAAAAAATTAATGAATACACTCAAATGTGAATATAGAAAATAAAATACACCACCATCTAAGATATAAGAAAATAAAATACACTCCTATTTGAAATACAAAAAAATAAATAAGCTCAGATCTGAGCCGGCACGCCGGAAAATGATCATATCTGGAGACAAGTCCTTGTAGCTATTTTCAAATCTCCATATTGTAGCTATTTACGCCGAAAAACGATCAGATCTGGAGATAAATGCTTGTAGCTATTTCCAAATCTCCACATTGTAGAAATTATGCCTACTCGGCCAAAGTAATATAGAGACTATGCCCTTTGGGTTATAATTTCAATGTAACTAGCCGGACAATGCATAATCTTAATTTTTCAATGAACTTTACTTAGTTTCAGACATAGTTATATAGAAACTTTGGCCGAAAAGACATAATTTCTATGAAATCTTGTCTTGCGATTTTTTTTTGACTCTGATGTGATTCAAACCCACAACCTTAGAGGTATTTTTGAAGGCATAATTACAATTTTGTCCGAATAGACGTATTTTCTAATGAAATATTGTCTTGCGATTTTTTTTTTCTTTTTGACTCTGCTGAGATTCAAATCCACAATCTCAAGGATATTTTCGTTCATTTTTTTTATGCGAAGGACAAAAATTAAAGACCACCAATTTGAGGAGCAAAAGTTAAAGACCACCTAAAATTGGGGCAATTCTCTTCTAACAACACACATTATAACTCCAACTTCTTGACATTATCTTCCGGTCACCCGACTTCAATTAGCTAAACATTTTCTTCGACTGAGACCTTGATTAGAAAGTGTTACGCATGAAAAGAGACAGAGGGAGTACTAAACAAATGTTCAATTTTATAGCTAAAATATAAAGTTGTTTTCTAGAGTATTTGGCTTGTTGGTTTTATATCTTTTGCATTTTGAAATAGTGCTTATTTTTCTCTACATATTATGTGTGGAGTACTGTGTTTATATGATATTGGAGCTGTTAATTTTAGAACTCCGTAAGTGTCTGAGCAATCACTAAACCAACAAAAGTTGGACTAGGACAAGAGAAACATGTTGAGAAATACTAAGCCCATGAAAGCAGCAGACCAAATGTTTTGCATAACCCAAGACAAACGTTTAAGTTATAACTAAAAGGTGGCTAGGGTGTATACAAAGAGATATTTCATGATTGATCAACTAAAGCTTATCCAAAATTTAGACGTTATAGATTCTAAGTTAAGAAAACGAGTTCTCAAATAAATATACAGCTTTATTCAGGGCGGATATAGGCTGAATATGTGGATTCATTAGAATTATCAAGAGCTCATAAAGATTTTCCTCTGACTCTATTCATATTTATTTTCACACACATATATTTTATATATAGGGTTCAATCTAGTGACGGAACGAGGAATGTTTGGAAGGGGATTCAAATAAAATGCGAGAATATCACACTTCGAGATTTAAACGTATGACCTAAAGCAATTCTTGCACCCTCTTTGCAATTACACTGGAATCTTTACTTATGACAACGGAATTTAATTTTCGCTCAAAGAATCAGAACTACAACAGTTTTTTATCACAAAACTGTTGTCGATCTTTGTGATTGTATAGCTTGAACTTCAACATATGTTTTCTGTTCGTCCAAAAATTGTTTATTGTAACCTCTTGGTCACTCTAAAAAACTAAATTGATCTTTTAACTGGCAGGTATGTGGTAGTTGGAACGTGTAATCTGATAAACCAAAACACAGGAAGGTCGAAATCAAGAGGTTGAGTAGGAAAAAAAAGGAAACATAAAGCAAAAAGAATGTGTATGCGTGTGCTCATTTATGTCACTTTTTACATAACCTAGTTTAAGTGGCACGTTAGAAAAGAAAGATAGTACTATTTCACATTATGTATATGAGTTTGAGACTCCAAGAAAAGACACAAGGTTGCTTTTTAACTTAGCCTCTAGGAATTATCTTGAGGAATATAGGCCCACAATCACCACAAAAAGATGTGGTGAAGTGGTAAGTATTCGTTCTAACCTTAACCAGATGTCATAGATTCGAGCCTTGAGAATGAATCACCTTCTGATAGAGAATGCTTTACATACAAAGTAGGACTTTCAAACGCAAATCTGAATCAGTCGAGTCCCAAAATGGTTACCGAACACCAGGTTAGAAACGGAAAAAAATAGGCCCTCAACAACTAACAAATTTTGTGGTAAGGTGGTAAGTACTTCTCATCCTTAACCAAATATCTCGGTTCGAGCCCTGAGAACACAATCGCCAGCGATTTGGTAGAGAGCGCTTACCTCCATTGTGGGACTTTCCGATTCGAACCCGAATTAGTCAAACCGTAAAACGCCTACGGGACACCAAGTGGAAAACCAAAAGAAACAGGCCCTCAACCCCCTCACCAAATAAAATAGACATAGAAATGAAGACGACAAAAAGAAGAAAAGAACCCTTCATTTGAAGTCTTACAATGAATGAACTCCAGAAAGTTTGCAATTGTGGTATATAGTTAGACCATTTTCCACATCTTTCTCTAATAGAATCGAGCAAGACATGAGTTCCCACAGAGTAAACTTCACAATGAATATGTAGAGGTTGAACAAGGTCTTGGAATGTGAGACTAAAATGGACCTTGAGCCTGTCCGGATGAAAATTGCCCAAGACCATATATGGAGATAATTGCCCATTCCTTCGGCCAACATGGAACAATCTAACAGTTTAAAAGAATGGAAGAGAAAACTGTTCATGTCAAACAAGTTCTTGGTTCTTGAGTGCTCTTAGATTTCTTGGTTAAGCACCCAAATAATTTTTTTATTATGATATCTACTATACTATATTCCCTCATCCGTACATGATTGTTGCAGAAAATTTCTGTTTGAGATTACTATAAATCCCCTGTTGGATTACAAGAAAGTTGATTAGGTGAGACCAATATTTCTCTACCAAGGTTATTTACATTCAATCGTTCAAAAAGAAGGTAATATTCTCTTGGAGCTAAGAGTTGAAAAAAGCTCTTTATGGGGAAAATACATGAATCATGCAGAAGAACTGCCAGTCAGATGGATGTCCATTTGAATGAGTCATGTAAAGGTATGAGCTTTAGAAATCTATGGCATCAACTGGAAGGGAAGTGGCCCTATGAAGTGAGTGGGGGAGCAATGCCCCTTTATAGAAACTCTGTGCAGTGACCATGTGCTCTGGGCTGCAAGAACCATATGCAAGTGGATATCTTCTAACTTTAGAATTAGAACATTCGTTCTCGATTTCTTCGGGGAAGTCTGACGAAAAATGCTTGCCTGATGTAAATGATTGTAGTAGATGATCGTTTTCTCTTGATGGAGTTGATCCTGACGATACCTTATCATTTCTTGGGATTTTGTTGCTGGATCTCTGACTTGAATATTTTGGAATAACTCCTAATTTCTGATCCTTTAGTTCCCTCAATTGCATTTGGTACTTGGCCTTAAGCCACCTCAACTCTCGCCTTATCTCGTTATCATATTCTTCTGCTGGAGTTCTAGCTCCTGAAGAATCTGAAGAGGGGAACTTGTCATCCTTGTCGACACTTACACGTTTCTCCTCATCCACCGAGTTGTCTTTAGCATCAGATTGATTGTCACAAGAGCCACGCGAGCGTAATTTTGATTTGTCAACTTGTGCCCATATATCAGTAAAATGTACACCATCAGATTCCGATGAGCCCTCAGGAGCACGGTCATCGGTGGCACATTGTTCAGAGCCATCGAAATGGTATGTTATCTCCTCAAAACGGCCATGCATAGCACCACACCCGTGCTTGGAACAATGAAGCACTTGCAAGTTCTTAGCTGGTGCTGGGGTATTGGACGATAGGTAGTTCACTAGAGAACCATTAGAAGCACATTTGTGACAGCAGCCACGGTTCATGGAGTCGGGGGTTTCCTCTATCCCAAACCCCCTCTTCCACTCTGGCACTAAGGAAGCAATCTCACCATCTATCATATCTGCTATCTTGGTAACATCTTGTTCTGTAATATCCAACTCGGCCACCATTTCAGTAGCAACAGTTAGCGCTGTGTCATTCTCAATATCAAAAGGAAAATAAATGTTGCGGACACGACCTGTAAATGTAAATGTAAATGTACGGCAGTTTAGTTTAGAACAAGGACTACTTAACACTACTTGATATGAAGCAATAATAAAGCAAAAAACCTTCTTTATCTGCTATCCTGAGCCGTAAAAAGATGCCATCATCTTCTCTCCTCCTTCCCTTGATGCTGATATCAACATTTTCCATATCATCCTCTTCGTTATCTGTGAATAGATCAATTTCATTTGCCTCATACTCAAGTTGATGGTAGTACGAATCATCCTCTGGTTCATATCCAAGATAACCAATACATTCATTTACTAGAGAGTTGTTATCACATATGCTCAAGAGACGGTGCTCTAATGTAGGGTCTAATTCTCCAGAGTCTTGCAAATAATTTGGTGTATCTGAGTCTGATGATACGTAATCATCAACTCGGAGAAAAGGGTCATCAAGAAGCTCCCTTGCAGATAGTCTGTGAGATACTGTTGCCAAGCATTTCTCAACAAATCGACGAACCTCAGGATCCGTGACTTTGTAAAGTGAATCTGGCTTTTTTCCCTACACAACAAATCTATGTTGATGCCTTGATGGATATGTGCATTAAAGAGTAAAATCTAAAGCAAGTTTCAAGATTTTTGGTTCTTACAGATGTCACTTTTTTGTAGATCTGAGCAGGATGAGTACACTCACTGTATGGATATTCAAAGGTCACCATTTCTAAAATACACATTCCAAATGAATATATGTCCACTAATTCATTGTACTCCTCCGCATACACCTCTGGAGCCATGAACTCTGGTGTTCCTGGTCGGACAAACAACAAACATTGTAGGTATAAAACTACAAAAACTCTCATCTTGACAATATTCCACAAGAATTTAAGCTGGATAGTGGATGAATATGCACTAAGAGATCGTGAATCACATCACTAATTTCGATTATTCATCAAGATTTTTGTCTAGCAAGATAGCATTAGAATTACCTACACAACGCTCTGCATGGGATTTGCGAAGGATGGCAGCAAGGCCAAGATCACCAATTTTGACTTCCCCTTGGTTCCCATTGATGAAAATATTATCACACTTGAGGTCTCTGTGTATAACAGGAGGGTCATGGCTATGCAGGTAATGAAGCCCTCTTAATATCTGTCTACACCAACGCTTTACCGCTCTAATGTTAACCCTCTTATGTTTTAGCCTATACCTGTCCAAGATTAACAAATAGTACCACATCACAACAGAATACTACTTATAAATACCATGATCAAATAATCTCAAAATGTTCTAAATAATGAGGAATTGTGAACCAAACATTGATAAAATCTGAACAAGGCCATACAGTCAAACCTCTCTATAACAACGCTGTTTGTCCATATATTTTTTTTTTATTGTTGTTGTATATATAGAAGATCGATTCCAGAGAAAACATGACCGTTATAATGAAATGTTATTATAGAGGATAAATGTCACAGAGGTTTGACTTTACTACTAAAAGTAAACAGTAAAAATAAAATTAGGGACTCTTATTTCTACTTACTGTCTAAGAGTGCCAGAAGTGAACATCTCTGTGACAAAGTTAATGTTTCTATTGGCAACATCAACCCAAGAAGTGTAAAATTTCATGATGTTTTTATGCTTCAAGGTCTTGAGTAAATGAATTTCACAATATAGCCTCTCAAGATCTTCAGGACTTTGCATAAAGTCATAAAGCTTCACCTGATTCCATGCTACTTCAATCCCTTCATACTCATCAAAAGCTTTATAACTGCATCAAAATTAGCCCAAAATGAACAAAAACGATCAAAAAAGAATTTTTTTAAACATTACATAATGCCATTCCTGTTTCTGAATTACCCATAATCCATATGCAAAAATGGAAAAAGATTCAATTTTTACAGAAATAAACAAAGAAAGATAGGCACATACACTGTCTTTGAAGCCCCTTTACCAAGAATTTCATTGTACTGGACTCAACAAACAAAAAGAAAACAAATCAGAATAAAATAAACCATAAAATGGGCACAACTTCAAGAATTAACAATTGAAATAAAAACAAGAAACATACCCTTCCATATCTTCCAGTAGGATCAACTTCAACAAACTCAGTATCATCTGATTCAAAGTCAATGACACCATTCATTCCTAGTAACATTTTCTTTTAGTTTGTATAAGGATAATATACTCACTATATCTTTTTTTTTGTGCTATATATGATTTATGGAGAGAACATAGAGAGAGAAAGGTAGATGATTTGGCAATAAACCAAGATTAATAGTAAAAGAAAATCTGGGGACTATGTTGTTCTAAAAAAGTTATCTTTAAAAAAAATTAAAAAGAGGCCTTGGTTAGTCCATTGAAAAGAAAAGGGTATTTTTATTTTATTTTTTTTGGTCCAACAACTCATAGACAGCCAACATGGACAAAGATTTCTCAATGCTATGATGCTATGACATATGAACTACCCCCTCGCCCTCCCCCGCCCCCTCCCAAATCAAACAGGCATATCATGACAAAGCACCTTTATTTTGGCCTACTTTTTTTCCCTATCTCATAACGAGCTGTAAAATCCCAAAAAAACACCCCCACGTTGTCCCCTCTGATTTTCTCCGTACACATACAGTGTTTTTTTTTACCTATATATAAGTACTTTTTTTATTTTTGCTTCAAAAGGTGGAATCTCCCATCCCAGGAGCCCCCACACCCCGGTCCGACGATAAGAGTCGTAAACACACTTTAAATATCATTTTTTTTAGTTTCATATCGGTAAGATATAATAATTTTTCTTAGTGATTTCTTTCATTATTCACAATATATATAATTGTACAAATATTAATTTCTAATACCGTACGAATCCTAAGTTACCTTAAATGGTTGATTTCTAATACAATTAGAATCCTAAATTACCTTAAATATACATCTATCATAATTATAAAATATACGGTGAATATTCAGAGAATATTCGCTAATACTCCCCCTAAGACGGAGCGGGAGGAGACCGAACGCCAAGGCTGGATCGGAAGTCGGTGAAGAGCTGTCGCGGTAGTCCCTTTGTGAAAATGTCTGCATACTGATAAGAGGAAGGCACGTGTAAAATTTTGACCTGACCACGGGCAACCTTCTTTCGCACAAAGTGGATATCCATCTCAATATGCTTAGTCCGCTGATGTTGGATCGGATTATGAGACATATAGATGGCAGATATGTTGTCACAATAGACTATAGACGCTTTGCGTAATGGACACTGGAGCTCCAAAAGTAGATTTCGGAGACAACAGATCTCAGCAACGACATTAGCAACTCCACGATATTCTGCTTCAGCACTCGAACGATATAGTGTGGCCTGCCGCTTGGCTGACCATGAGATAAGATTATCCCCAAGAAATACACAGTACCCTGAGGTGGATCGACGTGTGTCGGGGTATCCTGCCCAATCTGCATCCATGTAGGCTAGCAACTTGGTTGGGGCAGAGGGGTATAGATGTAATCCAAAGTCTAGTGTTCCCTTAACGTATCTGATAATACGTTTGAGGGCGGCAAAGTGGGACTCTCGAGGGTCATGCATAAACAGACACACCTGCTGAACGGCATATGCAATATCAGGCCTAGTGAATGTAAGTTACTGAAGAGCACCTGCAAGACTCCGATATAGAGTGGGATCAGAAACTGGCGCACCGTCATTGGCCCTAAGCTTGGATTTTGAGTCCACCGGAGTTGGCATAATTTTACAATTTGCCATCTTGGCCCTGTACACTATCTCTTCTGCATACTTATGCTGACACATGATCATAGTGGCTGCAGATCTGGTTATCGATATACCCAAAAAATAACTCAGCTTGCCCAAGTCAGTCATAGCAAATTCAGTTTTGAGTAGAGCAATGATTTCATTCTTCAAACCGTCAAATGAGGCAGTAAGAACAATGTCATCGACATATAATAGCAAATATGCAGTGTTGTTACCTCAGTGAAAAGTGAAGAGAGAGTTATCACACCTGCTACATATAAAACCAATCTGCAGAAGATACCTGGAAAAACGATCCTACCAAGCGCGGGGTGCCTGTTTCAATCCATACAATGATTTTCTGAGACGACATACAAACTGCGGAACTGCCGGATGAACAAAGCCAGGGGCTAATGCATGTACACAGTTTCTTTCAAATCCCCATGAAGAAATGCATTCTTGACATCTAGCTGATGAATCGACCAATGCATGCCCATAGCAATACTGAGAATAGTCCGAATAGTGGTCGGTTTAACAACCGGACTGAATGTCTCACCACAATCAATACCCTCCTGCTGAGTAGTGTCATTAGCAACCAGTCTTGCCTTATACCTCTCTAAGTCACCATTGTCTCTGAACTTGTGACGAAATAGCCACATACACCGGATAACATTTACACCATATGGTCTAGGTACCAAATCCCAAGTGTTCTGCTTGGTTAAAGCGTTAAACTCCTCGCACATGGCCGCATTCCAATTAGGGTCCAGTTTAGATAGTTTTGGATTCTTTGGAATGGGTGATAAGGTTTGTGTGGAGAGATTGAAGTGAACCTTGGGTTTGAAGATCCCGTGGTGTGCATGAGTCTCCATGCGGTGAGAGGGCATCAGTGGGAGGTCGGGACTGGGAGGTTGCATGTCCACTGGTTCTGGACTGGGAGGCAGTAGGGCTGCGGGACTGGTAGGATGCAGGTTTATGGTTGCTGGACTGAGGGACAACAATGTTGCTGGTGGTGCAGGAGACTCGACTGGGTGCAGTAGGGGTGTTGTTGGTAGGGGTGAGCACGGGTACAGGGTACCCAGATACCCGACCGGAACCGACACTAACGGGTAGGTTCCGGTTCCGGTTCCGGTTCCGGCAAATAGAGACAGGGTACCCGGACCCGGAACCGATACCCGGAACCTATAAAATATTAAATATTTTTAATTTTTTTAGAAACATTTAGACCACTTTTAACTTTCTCCAAAATTGTTTGTTGCACGCCTGCACATTGATTTTTCCCACCCCAAGACGTAAATATTTTAGCTTTTTCACCCCTTTATTCTAGAATGTTCTTTGTGCCCTAAGAGAAAACACCCAAAACTCTCTCAATAACAATGACGTTTTAGCTACACCACCGAGCTTCATCATCGTCGTTGTTGAAGCTTTCTCTCAGGTACTTTCATCGTTGTCGTCATTGAAGCTTCACCTTTGCCTCTTTCTCTCCCTTGGTTGTGTTCACGTCATTTCTAAAATGCATATGGGTTCATATCTAACTCTTCAATTTCTTTTTAATATCATATGCTTCTGTTCTATTTCAGGCGATACTCATTTTCAATTTGTATTACTTTTTTATTTGAAATGTAAATCTATTTTTAAAATTTGTGTATATTTTTGTAGTTGTGAAGATGAAATTTAGGGATTTACTAGTATAATAAAGCTTTTCTTTTGTATCGATGAGCTTATGAACACGAAAATAAGTTTAATTCATATATTTTCAAATTTATTTTGAAATCAACACGTTCAATTAATTGAGTGTCAAATTTGGCTTGCAATTTTAGGTTTTGGTTACAGAATTAGCTTTTCTACAATGAATAAGTTTTCTAAAACTTCTTATAAGGGTACTAAAAACTCCGATTGCAGGCTAAAAACTACTTGATGAAATTATTTTAGAACTCTTTTTTATTCTCATAGGCTTAAAAATTGTTGCTTAATTTGTGTTTTTTATTTACAGGGTACCCGGGAACCTACCCGGACCCTGCGGGTCCAGGTAGGTTCTGGGTAATGATTGCTACGGGTAGGTTCCAGGTAGTAAATTTAGGAACCGATCTTTTACCGGGTAGGGTCCGGGTAGTTCAAAAATATTAAGGTACCCGGACCCGCTCACCCCTAGTTGTTGGGGTGTTGGACTGAGAGCATGGAGCTGGACTGGGAGGCA
The DNA here is from genome assembly GCA_029783415.1 of Anisodus acutangulus. NCBI lineage: Eukaryota > Viridiplantae > Streptophyta > Magnoliopsida > Solanales > Solanaceae > Anisodus > Anisodus acutangulus. The sequence goes on from CM056500.1 coordinate 8,273,557, forward strand.
ACATTGCTGCTGAGGGGTCAGAAGACACTGTTGAAGACAACAGTGGTGTTGTCAACCGAGAGCAGTTGGCTGGAGGCAACAGTGGTGAGGACAGGGCAGTATGTATTGTCGGGACAGGTTGTATCGGTACTGGATTTTTTCGGAGACACATTGACTGGAGTAGAGGAGACATAGGAGACTCATCGAGAAATGTGTAATCCGTGGTTTGGAATTTTCGAATGTTCGAAAATGGATAGTTAACCTCGTCGAATGTGACGTGATGTGAGATGATGATCTTATGAGTGGTTATGTCATAGCACAAGTATCCCCGATGATTAGGTGAGAAACCGACGAATACGCATGGTGTGGTGCGTGAGGCTAGTTTGTGAGATGCAGTGGAAGCCAGGTTTGGGTAACATATGCAACCAAAGATGCGTATTTGGTCATAAGAGGGGAACCTATGGTATAAGATTTCATTTGGGGTCTTGTTTTGGAGAGTGCTGGTTGGTAAAATATTGAGGAGGTATTCTACCATTTTGACAGCGTAGACCTAGAATGATGGTGGAAGACTGGCGTGAAAGAGAACGGTACGCACCATGTTATTGATGGTGCGGATGATTCTTTCAGCTTTGTCGTTTTGGGAGGAAGTGTAGGGACAGGAAAAACGGAAGACCATGCCTTGTTTAGAACAGAAATTGTGAAATGCCGAGTAATTAAATTCACGTCCATTATCACATTGATAGATTTTTCAAATTGTGTTTTAATGAATTTTTGAAACTCAAGGAATTTGGCAAACACTTCAGATTTGAATTTTAGTGGGTAAATCCAGACAAAATGTGAAAAATCATCTAAGAATACTAGATAGAATTTGTGACCCAAGAACTAACAATCGGAGATGTCCACAAATCAGCATGAACAATATCAAAAGGAGAAAAAGTAACACTGTTTGATGACAAAATGGAAGACAAGTTTGCTTGCCTAGTGGGCAAGAAAAATAGTGTTGGGAAATTTTCCCATTATTACATTGAATACGCTTAGAAGTCCTAAGAAAAGTAAAAACTGGGTCTCCGGGGTGTCCGAGTCTGTTGTGCCAAGTTGAGGGAGAGATCGCCACAAGGGATAGAGGTGTTTGCGGTCTGAGAACGGAAGATTGAGTAAATGGGTAGAGGTCTCCCACACTATTGCATCGTGTAAGAATTTTTCCCGTATTGAGTTCCTTCACAGAAAAATCCAAAGGGTCAAATTCGACAGACACAGAATTATTGCTAGTGAATTTTCTAACAGAGATTAAGTTTTTAATGATGTTAGGGGTGTATAGGACGTGGTTTAGGGAGAAAGGCGGGTGTGGATGTTTGGTGTGTGTTTTATCGTAACCTTCAATTGGAATGCGATTACCATTGCCGACAGTAATAAATTGAGGACACTTTAACCGAAGTAATTGAGATAAGTTACTTGACGACCGGGTGAGGTGAGATGTGGCTCCGGTGTCCATGTACCAATTTTCGTCGGGCTGTTGAAGGTTCACGGTGTGGTAGGCCTGACCCAAATCAATGTGGGCCAGGCCGCTGCCTTGTGGTTGCTGCTGTCCAACGATCAGGTGGGCCTGCTGCTGCTGCTGGTGGGCCTGCCGGTTGGCTGGGGCAGAACCCAACAGACCAGGCGACCACGACTGCTAGAACTGGGCCTCTGCAGTTGGGTATGGGCTGGCAGGCGAGGCCCAGTTCTGTTGGTTGGGCTATGATGGCTGCTGTCCAGCCCACTGGAAATAAGCTGTATTAGGGCCTTGCGGTTGTTGCTGTCCAGCCCACTGGTTACGTTGGCCCTTTCATTTGTTGCCGCGACCTCTGCCGCCACGGCCTCCACCGCGAGACTGCTGTTGTTGGTGGTCATGCGGTGGTGGCAGGGTGGTGTTGGTCGCCGGTGGTTCCATCCCGTCAATGGCTAACGCCTTTTGATTATGTTCCTCTTGTTTAACATGTCGGGTTTCTTCCAACAATAGTTGTGACCGTGTCTTGGTGAAACTTGGTAGTGGGTCGGCCTGTTGAATCATTATTGCAAGAGTATCGTATTCACCTTTTGGTAAACCAGCAACTAATTGGAGTACCATCTTGGTTTCAGAAACAGATATCCCGAAGTTGAAAAGTTGGTCGGCTATGATTTTTAGTTGTTTGCAATATTCGGACATGTTGTTGAAATTCTCGAGGCGCGTATTGTTGAATTGCTCCTCCAAATATATGGCCCGAGTATTTTTGTTGTCCTGAAAGATTTTATCCAACCGTACCCAAAGGTCACGTGCCGTGGCACCTGTTTTCATGATAGTACGCAACAAGTCTTTTGAGATGGTGCCGTATATCCACTGTTTGACGATGGCGTCAAGGCGACGCCATGTTGATTCGGCAATATCGGTGGGACGAGGAACGGAGTCATCAATGTGGTCGAGCACGTTGTACGCACATGCATGAATATAAAATAGTTCTGTCCACATGGAATATTGACAGTCTTCTTGGTCAAGAATTATAGGGATAGAGTTCTTGATGTTTGTAACGAAGAAAGCGGGGTGAAAAGAAGACGATGATCGTTGAGATGGGTTGTCAAAAGTGCTAGTGGAGGAACCGGAATTTGTGGGGGAAGACATGGTAGCTGCCTTGTTGCCGTTGGCCGAGGGAAGGGAAAAATGGTGTTTTCGGCCGAGAAAGAGAAAAAAGAAGAGTAGGGTTTAGGTTTAGGCTCTTGATACCATGTAAGATAGAATAATTTCCCTTAGGGATTCCTTTCATTATTCACAATATATATAGTTGTACAAAGGTTGATTTCTCATACAATACGAATCCTAAGTTATCTTAAATGGTTGATTCCTAATACAATTAGAATCTTAAGTTACCTTAAATATACATCTATCATAATTACAAAATATACGGTGAATATTCGGAGAGTATTCGCTAATAATATTTAAATTATTAAGTGTGAGAGTTTCCTACATAAACTATCACCAACTAGTTAGCAAAATACACCTCAAATATCAGTTGTTCACTTTTCCCACGTGATAGAAAAAGTGAACAAATGACAGTTTAGGTGCGTACACCTCAACTATCCGTTAGGAAAAGTGAACAAATGATAGTTTCATATCAAAATTATTAAGTGTGAGAGTTTTCTACCTAAACTATCACCAACTAGTTAACAAAACACACCTCAAATATCAGTTGTTCACTTTTCCCACATGATAGAAAAAGTGAACAAATGATAGTTTATGTGCGTTTTGCTAACTAGTTGGTGATAGTGTATGCAAAAAACTCTCACATGTGATAGTTCACATAGAAAACGAAAAAAAAAAGAGGTGATACTTTGCTATGTGTTTTACCCTTAACTCTTTAAATGGACTATATTTGAACAGTTTAAGTTTATACTTTCTATTTGTAAATGGCTTTCATGACCACGTTAAAGAGCCAATATTGTATAGATAGGATAAGATATTTTACACTATAAATAAGAATTTAATCTCTATTTTCACTCACACATACCTACATAAGTATAAGTGATCGAGTAAACAGAAGTAAGATTAAGGTTACAATCTTTATCATAATTATATTATGCTCCATGACTCAAAGTTACATTTTCTTGAATTCTATTGTAACTAAACTTGAGAGTGGTTTGTGTAAAAATAAAGGTACGTATAAACATTTACTGTTTGTGATTTTATATCCACATATATTAGTAATATGTATATTTTGCTTCTTGTGAATTATAGCATAGTTAAGACCATTTATATTATTCTGACATTTTTATTTATAAAAATATAATAACATATTTAAGATTACGAATTGTAATGTTACCATTTAGTATGCGAAGCTTTTTGTTCTTTTTAAAATTTCTACCTAATAAAATCCAATCATATAAAATAAAACGGATCAGTATCCATTTTTCTGTGTGGATATGTCCAAAGGCAATTGGGCAATTTGCGCCTGCAGGAACTGACAATCTTGCAACAGCTTGCAAAACAGGGACCAAACAAGTACTAGTATATTATATTAATGTGCTACTTTTGCTTTTTATTTTATTTATTTATATGGGAAATACAAGAGTGTGTGTGTTTAGTATAAGTACACTTTGTAGTCCTGTGGAGTAAAGGAAGAAAAAGTGAAGACAGAGTGACTAAACGTCCCCCGGGCATAGCTGGATGGCAAAGAAGGTGAACTTAAAATCCTGCTGGAGACTTGTAGCGTGGGTTCGAATCCTGGTGAGAGCATTTTACTTTCTTCTGGGATAGGACCTTGTAGGTGATATTAGTTGCTCTATTCTCAAACCTTGGTCATTTAGACACATCCCGCGACTTACTGGTAGTAGTGTTGAGGGACCGATACTACTATCTTCAGAAATAGTTTGACGTAAGCCATGAAACTGGATAAAAAAAAAATAGAGTGAGTCATGAATATTTCTTGATATACGTTCTTGATTGGATAACATGGTTGTGATGAGTTGTGACTAGTGACTTGCATACATATTTTGACTCCAACAAGTAACTTACTTTGTGGGATTTTCAACATAAATACCCATTAAAAAATTATAATAGTATTTTTTGTTCAGAAAATTTCTGCGCAATAGGAATTAACAATAATATCACCGTTAGTCCTATCGCGCAAAAATTTATTGCGCAATGGGGTTAATATAAACCCTAAAGACTTAGTCATTTTAAGTCACTCTTCACCTTCTCCATTTTCACTCTTATACCGTACTTTAGCCCCCTGAAAATCATGTCTCAAAGCTCTGAAACGTCAAACTTTGCTATAGATAATCTGAGATAATCCGGGTCGTCATTTTTGGCATTGTAAAGTGCCCGAAGTAAGTGTTTTTACAAGGTTTTGGGGTTTATAATTTTTTCACATTATCTACATATTTTACTTTCAAAACTGATTTTCTTATAATGTTTATAGGATATGAATGGTTGCAAACATTTTCGATGGGAAGATGGCATTCCTGTAGATAAAAACGGTGGCATCGAAGTTTAAAAAACCTCATGTTGATAGAGATACCGCGACTTTACGTATCAATAGAGATACCGTGAAGTTTGACTTGCAGTTTAGACTTAAGGAAGCTCAAGAAAAAATTGACCTTCTGGAGGGCTTGCTAAGAGAAATCAAAGAAAAACAAAGGATTTTCAAGCATAACCTTAGAGACACTCAACACGAGAAAAATGCTTTGAAAGAGAAATTGAAATTTTGGAAGATTATTTGTGCTATCTTGTTGATGTTTATTATTTCTATGTATTTTGTTTTTATGTATTTTTGGTTTAGTTTGTTATTTTTATGTATTTTGTTTTTACTAGTTGTACGTTTTCATGTATTATGTATTTTCTATATTTTTTTTAATGTATTATGTAATCGACACCTTTTATGTACTAATTTATTTGTGTTTTCTTAAAATTATGAATTGTTGAACTTTTTATATATTATTAGCTCTAAGAAGCTTATATAAATTAATAATAGACTATAACAATCAAAGCAAATTAAAACATACTAATTCTTTTCAAATTGATGACTTCATCATAAATTAATAATACAAATTAAATCATGACTCTGGAACTTAAATGACCCAAAAACTAAGCAAGTGAATCAAAATAACCCCTAATCATCATCAGAATAGAAGTCCTCAATATCGTCCTCAGAACAATATTTTGAATTTCTTAAGACATATCTTCTTTCTGTAGATGTTAGTTCTCTACCCGTTGATGCTGCTCGTTCTTCAGCCAACTTTAGCATGTAAAATCTACAATGTCTTGCTAGCATTCTGTTGTTTTCTTTTCTAATCCTCCATACGGCAACCTCGCAAGAGCGTGGATCAGTTCGAGGCATGGTCATTGAGATTCTTATTGCAATTTGAGCGTTGAGATTTTTCAAGTCACGAACAAGACGTTATGATTCGGCATGCCGATATGCACATTCTTGACGTAACCTGCAATAATATTCTCGTGGATCTGATTATTTCACATTGCAAAAATCATCATTACGCTCTATAATAAGGCGAGGTTTCAAATCGTCTATCTTGAATTCATTGTTATCAAGAAAACTCATTTCACCAGAATAGCTGCTATGATTTGAGCTATCATCACCAGTACTATTCAAGTCATTTGGAAGGAATATTTTCCAATTTATACTTCTACTACTCGACATTGAATATGTTGTAGTTTAATAACAAATGAAATGTTACTTATATAGTTGCAAACCCCCAAGTACCTTGGGGTGGTCATTATGACCCTATCTACCTACTTTATTATACAAAAATATTAATAGAATCACAGGGATTTATCTTCATCAGATATCTCACAGTCTGAATCCCACTTTGATCTGAATCTGACGTAATCATGTTGACCATATTCTACCATGAGGTAACGTATTTTCATCTGATTGTTCTCTTCACGAAAATGGTTAAGAGCATAATTGAACTCCTGTGGTGTACCACGAAGCATTGACATAGCATGACTTTTTGGACGTTTGAGTCTGAATGCCCTCAAGTTTTGATCTAGCATTTCAGCCTCCCTAACACGTCAATTGCACTCAGCTCTATTGTATTATTATATTCTTGATTGTATATGTTGTTCGAGTTAGTTGAGTATTTAAAATCATCATCATCTAGTTTCCATGTCCAACCCATTGCTTTGAATATGTTTGCTGGGTTAAAACATGTAATAGAACTAATATCAGAAAATTGATTTCAAATTGACATAATAACTCATTTTAATGTGAATGCTAGTTGTTCGTTATTCATGTTATATACTACTACTTGATTTTACAATACTATGTTCGCTTTTGACTGCTTTATATGACACACTTATATTGCGCAGCTTTACATGTGCAAAATATGAATTTTCGGAATAACATCCTTGATTTGACAACACTATGCTCGCTTTTGACCGCTTTATATGACACACTTATATTGCGCAACTTATACATGTGCAAATTATGAGTTTTCAGAATGACATCCTTGATTTGACAACACTATGCTCACTTTTGACCGCTTTATATGACACACATATATTTTGCAACTTTTACATGGACAAAATATGACACACTTATGTAATGGAACTTTTATATAACTCGTTTGGTTAACAACTTTTATATAACTCATTTGGTTAAAAAACTCACAATTTAAAAATGCCTAAAAAACTTACATTCAATAATTGGTTTGAAAATAGATAAAAAGGTGAGGGTAGCTCAAGAAGGCCTTATGATATGATATAAACAAACACAAACACAATTGAATCATATTTTGAAAAAGAGATATTATGATGTTATATGGATTTATCTGATGAAAAATGGTATGTTGTTCTTCGTTCATTTGAAAATCAACCAATTTGTATCAATGTTGATTTAAATGTTGCTGGATACATAATTGAGGGTGACACACTCTCCTCAAAACCCGAAGGAGTTATAATTTGGGGTGAAAAAATTCAATGGGTTCAATTATATTCAAAATGGTGTGATTATGAGGTATTATGTCGCTGACATAGTTTAGTTGTGCCATAAGCATTGTCTGCTACATATCAGACCTCCAAATTCAAGGATGAACCACTGGTTATCTAACACTTAATGAAAGAAATTTCATAAATGCAGAAAGCACTAGATATGTATCATGCTTTGAGCAATCTTAATTTTTGAGGAGTGGATGAAGAAGATCATTGAAAACTGTTATAAAATAAAAATCTTCAATGAGACTCTTTTTATCCAGTTTATCAAATAATTCAAGAATGAATAGGTCTTCCAAAATATTTACCACAAATATTAGATTGTGGAGTGTCATATTGTTGTGTCAACCAAGCGAGTGCTCCTAATGATGATAGTTGGGATCTAGACTACAACGAGGATGATGGAGAAAGAAATGAAGGGAAAGAAGACGAAGAAGAGAATACATGTAAGGAGGATGATGAAAATGAAGACGGCGATGAGGTGGTTTCAGAAAGTGATGAATATTAAATTACTTTTCTAATTTTTGTATGTTATGAAATTTTTCAATAGAATTTTCTTGATGATAAATGCCTAATTCAAGATGCTTCATTAAAAAATAATAATACATCATTCATTACAAGAAGAAAAATACTTAAGATTCATAATTCAAGACAATTCGAATACATCAATCCAAATTAAAATACATTCATAAAATCATGAGTTTCTTAAACCACAAAAGGCTCTTCCACTATGAGAGGTTCTTCCATCACTAGAGGTACTTGCAACACCACGGTCCCGTTGGTTACACAAATGTTTATCATGGCCAAATCCCTTACATGTCGAGCACCTTCGAGAGTATGTCCTATTCGGAACATCAATTTGATTAAGAATCCGAGTTCGTGCGTTAACACATAATTTATGTGCGGTGCCTCTATTTTTGTGCTTGGTTTACTTGGATGTGGGAATCCATATCCCATCCTTTAACTTCAGCATTGCTCAACATTCTTGATCAAATTTAGAATAAATCCCGCAGATTTGATGGGCCATTATCTTTGACCACTTGGTATGACGTTTCTTCACTTGAGCAGTGCGACTAACCTTATGATACATGCATGTGAAAGAAATGGCCTTCTCTATATTTTGTGACCGGGCAGCCGGTCTGTGGCTGTCTTTTAGCTATACATCTCCCGTCAGAGGGAATTAGCTTATTTTGTGTGACTAGGCAACCGGTCTGTGGCTGTCGTTTATTCATGCATGCCCCAAATTAAAGGATAGTACTTTTTTCGATACTTTCCTTTTACATTCATGTCCATTTCTTCGTCATGCATGTTTATTAGTCGATATGCGTTGCCGGTGATCCATTGGCTTACTACGAAAGGTCCTTCCCAATTTTGGTGACCATTTGCCGAATTTACGATTTTCATCCGAATCGGCAAAATGGTTTTCCAAACTAAGTCTCATTCGGCAAACCTCTTAGGCTTAACATTGTTGTATGTTTTAGCCATTTTTTGTTTACCGACTTCGATTTTCTTTAGGGTCATCAGTCGATCTTCATCTAGCTATTCTAACTCCATTAGCATGGCTTGTTGATACTCTTCTAAACTTAGAGAGTTCTGCTTGGCCATCCGTAAGGATTTGATAATTAATTTCCAACGACAATACTACATCTTGGCCATAGGTTAGCTGATAAGGTGTCGTCCCGGTAGCTGTAGATTTAGAATTCCTGATCGCCCAAAAGACTTCATCCAGAGTGAGATGCTACATTTCTAGTTTATCCTCCACGTTCTTACTAATTATGTCCACAATAAGTTTGTTGGCTACATCGGCTTGCCCATTCGCCTGTGCGTAATAAGGCGAGGATGTGATCATTTTGATCCCAAACTTCTCAGCAAAGGCTGTCACTTTAGAACCAGTGAACACCGTCCCTTGATAAGTTGTAATCGTCTCAGGGATACCATATCTATATATGATCTGGTGTTGGATAAACTGAATGACATCTGTCTGATGAACCCTTTTCATCGGCTGTGCCTCCACCCATTTAGTGAAGTAATAGGTAGCCACGATAATGACATTATGGCCCTTGGCCGATTGTGGGTGAATCTTGCCGATGAGGTCTATATCCCAACCTTTGAAAGGTCAGGGCTTCACGATCGGGTGCAACAACTGAGCTGGTACCCATTGGATTGGTCTATGTCTCTGACACTCTTCACAACATTTTGCATATTGAAAGCAATTGGCCGTGATAGTAGGCCAATAATAGCCATGGCGATAGATCAATCACTTCATTGTTGGCCCGGCTTGGAGCGATCCACAGATTCCTTTATGAACCTCCCCCATGACTCTTAAGGCTTCAGCCTTATCAATGCACTTGAGTAGTACTCTATTTACGCTCATTTTGTAAAGATCATTATCAATGAGCACATACTTCAAGGCTCTGCTATTAACCTTAAGGTCTTTGCATGTGGAGGGATCTTTTAAGCAGCCGATTAACACTTGCTTCCACGAGTTGATTTGGTCTATGGCTAATACTTCGGCTGATAGTTCGTCATACTCTAAAGTGAGTAGAGACTTTCTAAAGCCAGAAGCCTCTTGCGCTAAGTCGTTAGCCTAAACATTCATGCCTCTAGGAACATGACTTAATGTAGATGATGCGAACCTACTAAGTAACCTGCTAGCTATTTCATAACGGGCCAACAAATTCGGATCCTTGCAGTCATATTCCCCAGCCAACTGCTTGATAACCAACTGAGAGTCTCCGCGAATATTGATGTATTTTGCTTTCATAGAGACTAGGAGTTTGAATCATATGATAAGAGCATCATATTCGTCTTGGTTATTTGTCAAGTCAGAATCTAACCGATAAGAGAACCTCCATGTTTCATCTCTAGGATCGATTATCGTTATCCCGGCTCCGACTCCTTTCTGAGTTCTTGACCCATCAAAAGTCAGCGTCTAAGAGACGACGTCCATACATGCAGTAGAGAGGGCGCATGGGTCTTCCACATCTACACAGGGGTGGTCTGCCAAGAAATTGGCTACCGTCGGGCCTTTGACGGCCCTGAGTGTCTTATACTCGAGAAAAATGCAGTGAGCTTGATTGCTCACTTCATTAGTCGTCCTTTCAAAATAGGTATGTTCAATAAGTACCGGACGATGTCAACCTTGCACAAAATGTGAACCACATGTGGCATTAAATAATGTTCAAGTTTTGTATAAGCATAGAATAAGGACAAACAAAGCTTCTCTATAGGGGTATATCTAGTTTCAGCTTCATTTAACATTCGGAAAAGGTAGTACACTGCCCTTTAGATTCCATCATCGACATCCTGTGCTAACAGGCAGCCGATAGACAACTTTGCAGCCGAGATATACAATTTCAGTAGTTTTCCTGGTATGGGAGGCACCAATATAGGAGGCGTTGCTAAGACATTTTTAATCTGGTCGAATGCCTCTTGCTGTTCTGGGCTCCATACTAGCTTTTCTGTCCCTTTAAGCCTAACCAAATGTGATAACGCCTTCATTTTGCCAGCTGAATTAGATATGAACCTCCTTAGGAAGTTGATCTTCCTTAACAAGCTTTGTAACTCCTTCTTTGTCCTGGATGGTGTCGACTCCATTATTGCCCAGGCTTTATTATGATCTATCTTAATACCTTTCTTGTGTACCAAGAAACCTAGGAAGTTGCCAGCCGATACCTCGAACATTCACTTGGCTGGATTCATTTTTAGATTATGAATCCTCATTATTTTTAGTGCATGTTCCAGATCGGCTAAATGATCTTTGAAGTCCTTAGTCCTCACCACTACATCATTAATGTAGACCTCCACAGTCTTGCCGATCAAATTGTGAAAGTGTTCATTGTTCTTTGATAAGTGGCACTAGCGTTCTTCAGACCGAATGGCATAACAATTCACTCGTAAATTCCCAAGGCTCATGGACATCTAAAAGCAGTCTTGTAAATATCCTCTTCGACTACTGCTATCTGATTATAGCCGGAGTATCCATCCATGAATGACAGCACGCCGTTAGCGACCGCCGCATCGACTAGAATATCAGCTATATGCATGATATATTCATCTTTGGGAGTGGCTAGGTTTAGGTTCTTGTAATCAATACATACCCGAACCTTGCCATTCTTCTTTTTGAGTTGCACGATGATTGCCAACCATTCCATATACCTAGCCGTTCTCATAAACCCGACATTCAGCAGTCATTCAATCTCAGCTTTAATTTGAGGCATTAGCTGAGGGTGATATCTCCTGGGCGATTGTTTGTGAGGTGCGAAACCCTCATTAATTGGCAATATGTGCTCTACCAAAGTATGCGCCAGCCTAGGCATTTCATGATAATCCCACGCGAAGCAGTCCTTATACTGTAGTAGAAGGGTCGTTATGCTTTGTTTATCTCCCTCCTTCAGCAAGCCACTAATATGTGTTAGCCGATGGACTTCCTCAGTACCCAAGTTGATACCTTCCAAGGGATCCTGAGATTAAAAACTAGGCATGACCCTTTTTATGGGCGATTCAAGTTCTATCGGTAACTCGATGTCCTCGGCTACCAGTGTTGGTTCTCTGTTGCAGTCCTCTATCTGCAATGCCTCGGCTATCCTTGCCTCAGAACTTAGGGCGGTCAGCCGATGCCACAGGTCACGTATGAGTTGGGTTTTCTCAACCATTTAAATCCTCCAAGGTAAGTCGTGGTTCGGCTAATTATTTTATTTCATACCCTCGTGAGGTAAGATTACAGGATTTCCAAGATCTATCTTTATACTGCTCCGTGACGGCTATGGGAGCCACATAGGGTGAATAGAGGACAACCTCTACGTTCTGAACCCCTGGTCGGAATGGGTTATCATCCGCTAGGACGATTTCTATCTTGTCTCATTCCCAAAAGATGAGCTTTTGATGCATGGTAGAAGGAAGGCATCGACTGGTGTGAATCCAGTCATTGCCCAGCAGAATGGTGTAGGACGGCTTGCCATCTATTACAAAGAAGGCAGACCTGACCGTCTTAAGACCTATAGTGATTTCTGCTACTAGAATCCCCAATGCTTCAGAGGCTTCTCCCATAAAGCTATCCATTTTCATGTTTGTTGGGATGAGATCCTCCTTTGTTTTGTTAATATCCTTTAAGGTAAGAAGCGACATCACATTCAGCACATCCCCATTGTCGACAAACACCCGACTAATAATTTTTCTGTTAATGTAAGCCTTGACGTAAAGGGGTTTGAGGTGTTTAACCATATCTTCTGTAGGTGCATCAAATACAGTGCTCAAAGTATCCCTAACCGGGGTATCAGCTATTGTTGCCCATTCTGTGTCTCCCACGCAAATATCACCTTCTAGGCTATCCAGCGAGAAGCGACTGACCCAGAATTCACATGGGATTAAGCTGACCATTTCAATGTCTGCCCACGTCTAATCAACCAGATCATGACTAAATAAATCAAGGATGGAGTCCCCTCATTCATCCAATTCGGCTGACCAGAAGCTCATATCTTCCATTTTCTAGAGATAGATGAGGATCGACTGGGATCCTCTAACTGAATCCTATGCACGATCTGTGGGATTGCCTCAGTTAGAGGTCCATCCGGGGCCACGTTCTCTTGCCGGGTTCCTCCATCGGGTTTTCAGTAAGCAGTTCATCCAGCTCTGGTTGAACCGACGTCTCTCCTTTAGGCGACATTACCCCTGAAGCAACTGAGTCGAATGCCCGCTCGATAGCCTCGGCTATGGTAAACTCAGGAATCTTATGATTTTTGGATGCCTTGGTATAAGAAATCAGATGCAATGTCTGTCGCATCTTACGCAAGGCCTTGGAACGTTGCATCCTTCGTTTCTGAGTCCTGGATGCGATTCTTGGTGGTGCCTCTTTTTTTCCGGGAGCCTGATTGACATACCACTTCCCTTCTTATGTGTTGGCGGCTGGTTTAATCATTCTCCGGGGTCTCGTCTGGTCCTCATTTCTCATCGTGATACGTAAGGACGAAACACCCTCATTTACATTAAACTCGACCACCCTTTGTTTGGTTTTAGAGAGTGGTTCTTCATCTATTCGAGGCATGCTCGGCTGCAGGTTGGTTGGCATCCATACTTGCCCCCAGGACTATGCCTGGCGCCGATAGGGACCCTTCTGAACCTTATGGTTTGTTCCTGAAGTTCACGTTCAACGTCCATCGAGTATTTAGTACGGCCATAAAAACGGCTCCTAGTTGGCTGACTGTCATCACGAATGTCATGTAGGTTGCCTAACCAGTTGAACACAGAGGTCCTTGTGGCTTTCTCCCCTTCGATAGGTTTCTTTGGGACCCACATCCTTTTCATCGGCTGTCTCCCTTTGGTGTCCCTTGACTCATCAGGCTTAGCAAAAGATACCATAGATATTGGTACCGCGGGAAAGGGTCGGTATCAATGGACATTTCAGCCATACTCTTGTCGGCTAGCTTGAACCTCCCCTCTTTGATGCCCTTTTGGATCACCTTTCTGAAGACCACACAATTAGAAGTAGAGTGACTGTATGAGTAATGCCACTTGGAGTACTTCTTATTTTTGAGTTCCTCGGCAGGCAGAATACTATGACCATCAAGAAGCCGAATCTTCTTATTTTTTAACAGATGATCAAAGATCTGATCTGCCTTTGTGATATCAAACGAGTAACCGACCCTGTCATCGGATGAACTCGTCTCCTTGCCTTTTACGTCTTTCAAGGGTAGGCAAGAGTAAACCTTACCCTTAACAAGATCGACCACCATTGCGTCTGCCGCACAGTCGTCTGACTCTGAGTCGAACTCATCCTCTTCAATGATGGATACCAAGTGGGAGCCTCAATTTAGGCTGGCTCTTCTCCGCTCATTCTCCTGGACGTACTGCTCTATTTGTCTAGCCTTTTCGGCTAACTAGCTCAGGTCAGAGCCGGATTGTCCTACCAACTTCTCCTTTAACTGAGGGTGCATATTGTTAATTATCATGTGGGCACACTCAGACTTGAGGAAGTGTACGGTGAATTTCCCAACCTTCTTTCTGAATCTCTCGATAAAATCGGAAGCCGATTCATCGACCTGCTGCTTGAGATTCGTTAGATCAGTCACGATAACCTGAGGTTGGGGCCAATAGAACCTATCATAGAAGCAACCCTCCATGTCAGCCCAGCTCTGTACGGAATTAGGAGTCAAAGATGAGTACCATGCGAATGTTGTTCCCGTTAGAGAGAGAGGGAATATCTGCAACTTATGATACTCATTCTGGCCAGCTCACCGCATTGGGCAGTAAATCTACCGATGTGCTCGATAGTGGATTTGTCGTCATCGCCAGTGAATATGGCAAACGCCGGTGTTTTGAAGCCCCTAGGAAAATGTGCTATCCGATCTACCCAATCGGCGTAAGGCTTCTTATAAACAGGCCTGTCCAAAGGTTTCAGTTGTATGCCGAAGTACCCCCGCATGGTATTAGCAATAATTTCTGGGTTTATCAGTTGTGACGTCCCCTGTCGATTCTCAATTGGATTCGGCTGGTAGGCGTTCTGCACTGGCGGCCTCCATTCTGCACTTTGTTGGACAGGTGTAACATCCCGTACTTTCGGGTCACGGTTCGAGTCACTAGGCGTATGTAAATCGCTAGGCGTGTGTAAATAGATCCAAGAGTTGGGAAAATTTATGTTATGTTTACGTATGCTAATAAAGAGATTAGTATACAAAGGAACGCGATCCCGAAATAATTTTGGACGTAACTAATGTGACGATGGAGATTAATAATAATGGTTGTATATCCCTAAAGAGGTTATGGACTAGTGTCATATTACAAAATTATGACAGTGAGGATATGAAGGTCTTATAAGTTATTAAGACTTAAGTGAATTGGGATCAAGGAATTAATTGTGTGTGATTGATTAATTATGGGATTAATAATTTTAACAGGGGGACAAGTGTGTGAGTGGAATTTGGTACGTGTAAACTTGGCAATTAATCTCCTAATGACTAAGGTGTAATACAATTTGGTGGCAGAAAATAGAGGCATTAAATTGGTGAGTTGGAAGACACAATGATGATAACCCACTTTGTATCACTTTGAGAATTCTTATAAACAATCAGCAACCCTTTACAATTCATTTAGTAGCCATTTCGATTGTTTGTAGAGAATTAATTCCAAAAGAACTCCAACAAACCCCTTTTAAACATTTCATTTTTAAGTATTGCAATGTGATAGAGAGACAAGGCAAAAATAATAGAATGAACGTGACTGAAGTGCACTAGGTAATAAGCAAATCTGAAATTGTGAATAGAGCAAAGGCGTCCTGCAATGTTATTTCGAGCAACAATTCAGCAAATTCAATACAGTATTAGGTGAAGTCGAGGTATGTTAAGGCAAATTATTTCTTTCTTTTGGCATGTTCCATGTGACGAAATAGAACCGTGATATTGCTCCATAATTTATTCTACTTCTAGTAGCTAAGAATATTCATGTTATTGATTTCTATGCTAAAAGCATGTCTAAATATGTTCCTAAGTCTTTATGTCTAAATATGTTCCTAAGTCCTTATTGAGGCATACGAAAAAGATGTTGATGTTCCCAATGTTAGCCGAAGGTACAAAGGTATTTTGTCATCCGTTGAGATTGGAGTATTGTATTGTCTTGCATTATATTCATATATTACCCTGGACCACTTATTCTATGCACACTACTATATAGTAAATATTGTATATATGTAGGGGATATGGGGAAAGAAAAAGGCGTTATATACGCACACCACCTGCAGCTAGTACAAACTATCACAAAAGAGCCCTAAGAGGCCAATATTGAAGCATGTGTGGCTAAAATGATATAACCGGATGCATGTGTGGCGGTTATGGGAAGAAAGATGTCCTTGTGTGACCAATATATATATGTATACCGCATTTGTATCATGCATACATTCATTAACCATTAGATGGTATGATGCCCACATAGGTTGTTATGATAAGGAAAATGCCCGATGAGGCGGATGTATCGCATTTGCATTGTGCATAACATTTAGGCATATGTGTTAGGGCCCTCAGAGGCATTTACTGTTGGTCGGCTATTTCTGTTTCAGTTATTGGTATATCCCTATTACGCTATTATTCATGCCTGACATACTCAGTACATTAGTCGTACTGACGTCCCTTTTGTCGGGGGACGCTACATTTTATGCCCGCATGTTCAGTTAAAGAGGGTGACGGTTCATGCTAGTAGGTTGCTAGTTCAGCTGATGTTGGGGCACTCTATTTGTTTCAGAGTTGCAGTCTGGTCATGGTACAATATTTTTTCATACGCATATGAGTATGGCGGGGTCCTGTCCCGTCCTTGTGATGTCATGTACTCTTTAGAGGCTTGTAGACAGGTGTCCTGTGTGTAGTAGACTTGTATGGCCTCGTCGGCCTTGGTATGGGTATGTGTATATATATATATATATAAGTTGGTTTTTCTGGATAAAGATTTCACATACTGGTCTTTCGACTTAGTCCATGTTTAATTATGATTAGGTGTTAGATGTACGATTGGTGGTACCCGATGGGTGGGATTCGGGTGCCTTTTGCGGCCCTACGGTTTGGGTCGTGATAACAGGGTTTTGAAGGTTGTAGGTGGTCTGTTGGCCATTATCAATAGATGGGGTAATGCCCCATTGCTGCTGTTGGGTATGGCCACCAAAACCTACAACCTGAGCTCCTGGAATGGCTAACGGAGCCTGAGGATAAGGTGGAAAAGTATTCCATGACTGCTCTCCTCGGACGTCGGTCGTTCTACGAAAATTTACGCTTCTTGGAAGGTATGGATTGGGTACTGGCAATGACTGCTGGAATGGTATTCCACTGTAAACAGTGTCACCAGATAGCCGAGCTAAGTCATAGATAGGGACCATTGGCTGCCAATTCGGCTGGCCAACATTGTTCTCCTGCATCGTAGGGTCATTTATAGAAACGTACGGCATAACGGGCGGCAATCCAAAGTGTCATAGAGCCTGAATTGGTCTTTGAGCCATGTTGATCTGCCTATACTACTGACTCGCTTGGTCAAGTGGCACATTTTGCCCCCCAAGGTTCGGCGGCGACCACGCAGTGTACTGGTTGTCAAGCGATTGGGATTGTATTCCTAGATGCGCTACCGGCTGCACCTGAGTAGACACTAGCTGATGCGCATGCAGTTGAGGAACAACACCGTGAGTCACGATCTCATATTGAACAATATCGCTCATCAGAGGGATGGCAGAACTAGCCAACATTCTCCTGGGTGCATTCGGTTGGTTTCCATCTCCCTCGCTTGCTGAACCTCATTATGTACCATCGACTTCACAATGTCAGCCAACTGTTTAGAAACTTAGTACATAATATCGTGGATGACCAAGTCGATCTGTTGTCTAATAAAAGATGTGGTCATTATGGTTGGACCTTCAGATTGGCTAGATTCTTCCACGACTTGGGTTGATGGAGGAAGTGGAGGGGTATTAACCGATGTAGGCATACCCAAGGAGGATGCTGATTCATTGTTCCTTTTGGGAGGATTTTGTTTAGGATGTGGACTGGACTCGGGATTCATTTTCTTATCGGACCTTAGACACATACGCCAAGAATGATCCTGACCTCGAGAATCAAACTTTGCTATTAATTCACGTATGGTCCCACCAGGTGTGCCAAATTTATTCTCGCCCCTAATTTTGTTCTCTGTCGTTTTATCGGAAGACAAATTGATTCCTTAACTTAAGCGATTTGGGCTAAAAACATAACTCTAATTTCCAGCAATGGGTTCCCCAACTACTCCAGAAAGCGTTAGGACGGTGGTATGAGTAAACTAAGAGGTAAGAAACATGAATGCAGCTGAGTACAGTAAAGTAAATGATAAAATGAAGTAAAAGGATAAATATAGATAAAAATTGAGTTGTTTGATTGATTGGTTGTCCCTGTTCTATACAAAGAATGATCCTATTTGTAGTACAAAAAAGGAAAAAGAAACTGTACAACGTGATTCCCCCATGACAGTCATCAAGTAACCCACTAAGTTCAATGGCCGACTATGGGGAGGTGGTGCCGATTTTCTCGCCCTCTACTCCTCTTGCTCGGATAATGACCCTTTCTTTTAGCTGTTGTTGGCCGTTACCGCTTCTAGGGGTTCGAAAATCTGTTTGCCTTGGTCGTTGAGGCGTCTGCATCTGAGTGGGTCCCAGTCGTACCTCTAACTAACAACTCGACTAAGATGCCTTAGTAGCCGATGAAATTCTTGTAGTCGGGGGCTAGGAGTAAATTCGGCTTTGGAACAATTCGGCTGTCACTGAGTTCAGCTAAACACTTAAATTATTTTTTGAGTGTTAACACAAAAATAAAACTAACATATTCTAATAATATTGGATAATTATTTTTTAGTAAAATCAGTAAGTATTATGACCAGACAGTTGTTGGAAATTTGCCTTTGGTGGGGGTTGCGTCCACCCATATTTAATGACTTAAACACTAGGGTTCCGCATGTTGGAGGCTTTGTCTCTTCACACGTGCATAATCTACTAAGTGAGTAGATGACCGTAGGGCCAATGATCGTCAAATTTCGTTCAGAAATGAAAGAGATATTGGTCCACGAAGTAAGGTGTTTGAGGCATGGAAATACGGTGTGGGACAAATCTACCACATTGGTGGGAAAAGGAAGAATTGTTCTTTTTATAAGCCTAAAAATGGATAAGGGTTTGGGACCCCAAGTGGTAACCCATGTGTTTAAAGGAGGGAGGACCTAGGTGTGCTTGGGTTCGAGGCTAAGCCCCGCGCCGCTGCCGCCCGCCCGTCCCGTCCGATCCGAGCTTGGGCCTTAGGCTTCTTCTGATATTATCTTCTTGGACCCAAATTGCTTAGTATTTACAGTTTGGTCCGTGGAGGAAAGATAAAATTGGGAAGAAGCTCACGGCGGAAGGCAGAAAGTTTCTGCCTCTTGGGCTGGTTTTTGGAGCATTGAATCTCCATTACTAGGCATTTGAATTCGGCCATTATTTGACTGTTTGTAACCCCTCAATGAGTGTCATTACATGGCTATTAAAAGTCATTAGTTGGCTAGTTGAGAGGTCATCCTCCTAAACACTATATATTGAGACCCTACTCTTATTTTAGGGAGGAGAAAAAGGAGAAAAAAACACACAGAAAGATAAGAGAGCAGCAGAAACAGTAGAGAGAAAGAAAAGAACAGAAACTCTTCCTTTTCCTCTAAATTTTCCATTCTTCTGCAAGTCGTTTCATGTTTGTTTTTTCTTCGTCAGAATCAACCTATTTGATTTGTAGTGTTGATTAGTTGTTGTTTTATCTTTGGATATTATAGCCCGCTAACGTAAAAGCATATATGCGGGACAATCTTGTCTTAAAGACAGAGAGACATCTCTCGACTTAGCCACAGTTGTAACAATTCAGATTTAGTGTTTCTTGATTTCAGGTTATCAAGATTCAAGACTCAACAAGCTTGTGGCAATTACAATCTTGACTGTTTGTTTATCATTTCGAACACTTATAATATTTATTTACTTTTCGTACTGCTTTGATTCCAACAATTATATCCAACAACAATTACCTAAGGAGCGCGACATTTAACTGTAAAAAGTGAGCATGAGGCAACAAGATGTAGGATCCTCGATAGTCGATATACCATAATTGTATAGTCTGATAAACCTCATTTTTAATAGTAGTGTTTCTTTTTTTGTTTTTGTTTTTGTTTTGTATTTAATGTTTTCTCATTGGAACAGCAATGCCCTAAACACGACTAAAGACAAAGCTTCTGGAGACAGTTATCAAAACTTTGTTCTTGTTCCAAGTCCTTTTAAAGGTATGTGACGGTGATAGTGACTCTCAAAACCACACGTATTACCTTGAAAAAAGAAGAATAGAGTTGAAACTTGAATATATCTAACATATTAACATACGTTTTGGTTTGTAATAAAATATACGTGTTGATCTCAATATTGCATGTGTTGCTCCAATTAAATTTTGTTTGTAACTGAAACAATATTAGTATACACTGCACTACTCCACACAAATATTTTGCCTCTTAAATAGTCGGAAAAGGGAATAAAACTAGTAGTATTGAGATTGCTTTAACAAAATTGAGAAGTGATTTCTTTAATTGAGAATTTTACTATGTGAAGAAAAATATATTCGTTTGAGTGATTTGACTAGACTTATGGAGTTTGTAGTGGTTTAATGTGAACTTGTAACCTGGCCACACCTAGTCTTGTAGCAAGAAATTGAGTACCAGTTCAATTTTTTTTAAATTTAAATTATATACATCGTCAGTTATAAAATTTTTTATATTATCAGATCACGTAAAAAAATACTTATAGATAAACTTAACCTATTTAAAATATGAGACTTTTGTTCTTAAAATTAAGACATATTATGTACTACGCCAAATAAAAATATGTTTGATAGTATAAAAAATATTTACACTAACCTAGTACTTTTTAGTTTTTTTCCCCTCTATTAAACAGGCACTGCCATGCATTTTGACTCACATGTGATTAGTTGGCATTTAGTACGTTTACTGCAAATTATCTTCGCGAAAACAGTTTTCCAGTACTTGTCCTTGACTGTATGTGGGGGCAAATGTCTAAAAAATCAATAAAATGAGCCACCATTTTTCAACTTCTTTAAATTGTCTTTTATTTATTGATAAAAAGCCGTAGTGTATCTCAATACGGGCATGTACTTTTGTTGGAAATTTGTCTTTGACGGGAGTTGCGATCGACCAACTTTAACGGCTTAAACACTAGTGTTACGTATGTTGGAGAATTCGGTTCTTCACACATGCATGATCTACTAAGTACGTAGATAACCGTAGGGCCAAGAATCGTCAAATTTCATTGAGAAATGAAAGAGATATTGGTCCACGAAGTGAGGTGTTTGAAGCATGAAAAGTGTAGTGTTGTGTTCAATTCTCCCTCATCGTTAGAGGAAGAAAGAATTGTTGTGTATATAAGACTCGAAATTGGTTTGGGGTTTGGGACCCCAAGGGGTATCCCATGTGTTTAAAGGATGGAGGACCTAGATGTGCTTCGGTTCGAGAAAAGACCACACGCCAAGACTCTCCGCCGCCTCGCCTGCTCTTCGGGTTTCGGTTCTCGCCACGCCTTCGATATTATCTTTTGGGCGAGAGAACTTTGCGTAAGTACAGATTTGATCCCGAAGTTTCAAGATGTGCTGATTTGATCCTGAAATTTTTAGAAAATCGAATTTCGACTGGCCAAAGCGAACGCCAGCACTCAATTCACCCATTTATTTTGGTGAATTACTCCTCCTATAATGGCCAAATCCGTTGGTCTTTCACCATTTATTTTGGTGGTTTTACTACCTCCATAATGGCCATTATTTGGCCAATAATAATGGTTATGGGGCGATTAAACACCACCCTCCCTCACCTATATAAACACCCCCCTACACATTGTTTGAGCACACAAATAACAGTTTATACAACTCACGAAAGTACACAACCAAAAACAGATTTCTTCCTACAACTTCCAAGCATCATTTCGTTACTCAATATTCTTCACTGTAGCATTTGAGTTTCCTTTGCTCAAGTGTTCCATTCTTTGCTTTATCTTGGGAGACAAATTGTCCAGGACGTATAAAGGATACATACGGGGCAATATTGTCTTAAGGACAGAGTGCCACACTCGACTCAGCAAAACCAGTTTCCATTTTTCCGTCTTCAACAAAATTGTAATTTCAGTTTTGTGGTTCTATTGTAATTTTCAGATTTCTAGATGAATTATTGAATCTTAGTTTATCCTTTCGAATATTTGTAATAATTATATACTTCTCATACTGCTTTATAAAGTATCATAGAGTAAAATCTCCCAACAACTTTTGCAATGGACACACCAAATTTATTGTTAATAATAAATATCATCAACAAACCACCATACAGATGTCAAAGAAGAAAAAATAGAACTATAAAACAAATTGAAAGTGATACTTTTGGTTACTGATTGATCCTCATCCTAATTCCTATCTTATATTGTGTGGTGGTTCGGGAGGTAGGATACATTGAGATCTATACAACACCTATTTTGTTTTCTTGTTTGTTTCCTTTCCCTCTCATATAGTATAATTTTAGATAAAAAAAAGTTTGTGATTTTTCCTTTTTATTAGAGGATTCAAATCCACATCTTGCCAGTAAAGTGACATGATAGTTAGTGCGTGTGTCCTAATTAAGGGTGGGTGAATCCCACTTAATTGAGCGCATAGCGGGAGCTTAGTACACGGGGCTATCTTTTTTTAACCATGGTGAATAAATAGATATATTCATTGCGTTGTACATTTTAAAAAAAGAAAGTCTCAAAAGATGAGGTTATTGCCTTATTGGTGATCGAGATTAGACTATGGCTGGCTAGTGGTCCGGGTCGGCTCGGTCCCGCCCCGATCCCATTTCGGTCCCGCCACTACACCGCCCCAGTCCCGCCAGTCCCGACCCGATCCCACCCCAGGCCCGCTCCGATCCCGCCCCAGGCCCGCTCCGATCCCGCCCGAAATCCCCCTTTTGCAAAAATAACCGTTGCACCAAAAATAACCGTTGCACCAACGACCATTTTACATTTTGGCTGTTGTGCAACGATCATTTTTTGCCTCCCCCAACCCCCTACCCCTTAATATTTATTTTTAACACATAAGTTA
This sequence comes from Anisodus acutangulus, assembly GCA_029783415.1. Taxonomy (NCBI): domain Eukaryota; kingdom Viridiplantae; phylum Streptophyta; class Magnoliopsida; order Solanales; family Solanaceae; genus Anisodus; species Anisodus acutangulus. The sequence goes on from CM056500.1 coordinate 8,296,615, forward strand.
TTATATTTACACTTTAACCCAATTTTTCAACTATAAATACCTCATTTTCTCTTCATCTTTCTCACAAATCTTCCTAAAATCTCTCTAATCTCTCAATACTCAATCTATCTCTCTCTCTACAAGTCTACATTGTCTACTAAATATTCAATTTTATTTATTCATTTGGGAGTGAAGTTGGCAACTAGCTTGAGGATCTTCCATCGAGCAAAGTTTCATTTTTCAACTTCTCGATTACACGTCGACGTTACGTCGTCGTTTGGTACATTCGTTCCTTCATTAAATTATTATTGTATGTTTATTTTATTTAGCGCACTTAATTTTATTTACTTTAATTATTTATTAGTATAATTATAAATTTATAATGGAAGGATTAAAACGTATGCTTACGGGTAGGGTTCATGCTTCTTCTAGTAGGGGCACCAAGGGAAAAGGTCCTATTTCTAGACAGAATCTTATTTCTACACAGGATGATTTTATTGATACCGAACATTTTCCTACAATACCATTAGATTTAGACGAGGAGCTATTTTCTGGATCTCAAGAAGACTTTAATTTAGACGATGATCTAGATGATACACCCACTAATGTAGATGACAACACATCCACTAGTGTACCTTCAACTGAAATACCTCCTATTCCCCCTAGTATGAGACAAGGTCTAGCAAAACGATCATTAAAATCAGATGCATGGACATTTTTTGATAGGGACGTAGAGAATCAAGTAGCTAGATGTAAAATCTGTAAAGATGTTTTAAAATTTAAAACTGAAAAAGGTCACGGTGGGACGACGGGTTTAATGAGACACGTAGCAAGGGCTCATCTAGCTAGGTATGCCCAATACGAGGCTTCAAAATTGGGTGCGCAAACGTCTGCTCCACCGGGACAAGGTTCACATACTGATATTGTTCCGGACCAAATACAGGGTCAAATTAACCCTATGACAGGGGAATTGTAGGCCCTAAATACAATAAACATAGAGATAGGGAAGCAATAGCAAAATTAGTTGTTGTGAAGGGTTTGCCTTTTTCATTTCCTTCATCTCCCGATTTTATTTATTACATTAGAGATATGTATAATCCTGCTTTTAACGGTTTTCCTAGATCAACTGTTAAGAGAGATGTATTTAAATTCGCACATGAATATCAACAGAATTTACGTTATTCATTATATCATTTTAATGGTAAAATGGCTATCACTTCTGATATAGGTCGTAGTACTAACGACCATGATTATTTAACGATAACTTGTCATTGGATAGATTATAAATGGTCTATGCAAAAACGTATCTTAGCGTATAGATATATAGATGATAGGCACACTGGTACTTTTATTGCAGAAAATATTTATCAAGTGTGCGATTATTACGGAATAACTGATAAAATTATGACTATGACATTAGATAACGCTTATTCTAACAATTACACTATTACAATTTTAAAAAATAGTTTAACTCCATCTTTTCCATATCATTTTCATATAAAATGTGTGTGCCATATATATAACTTAATTGTAAAGGATGGTCTATCACTTTTTGAAGACATTCTTAGTAAAATACAATTTGCTATAAACTTTATTTAAAAAAATAATAGAATACAACGAAGAAAATATTATAAAAAAACTTGTCACGATTGCCAACTATAGAAAAATTTCAGAAGAAGTACCCACTAGGTGGAATTCTTTATACGAGCAACTACTTGTTGCTTATGACTATAGAAAACCTATAACTTTATTTTTTAACTCTCATAATTAAAATCCAGCTGATATGGTTGTAGATAGCGATTGGGTAAAAATTTCTGAACTTATTGTATTTTTAGAGAAATTTTTTCAAGCAACAAAAGAATTTTCCGGTATATATTATCCTACTATTTCAACTATGTTGTTTTATATAACTCTAATATTTTTATTACTTAGTGAATATATGGAAAAATCAGCTTATATGACAGCTATTAAAAACATGTTTATCAAAATTTAAAAATATTTTATTCCTATTTCCACTATTTATATTTTTGGTGTTGTATTAAATCCGACTATTAAAATAGACTGTACTAAATCACTTATTGAAACTATTTATGATTGTATAGAAGTACTACCACCTCCATGTCCCAAAAATCCAAATCATCTACCACCTATTGAACAAACTAAAGAAGAAGTGTTGTCTAACGTAAAAGACCAATGCAAAAAAGTATATAGGTTTTACCAACAAGAAAGTGCTAGTAACCTACCGACTTCCATACCATCTTCTTCTTCTTCAACACAACCTCACAAAAGACATGTTGTTTCTGCGGCTAGTATTGAAAGCCTTAGAAATAGAATGTGCGGCCGTATCGCTACTAACCAAATTAGCGAGTTTGATAATTTTGTTTTGCAGGGTTCTGTACTATACCAAGCAGTTCTCAATGAAGAAGGACGTGAAGACTTGCTGAAATACTGGAGGGGGAATGAGAAGACCTTTCCGACACTTTCAATGATGGCCCGAGATGTTTTGAACATTCAAGCTTCATCAACGGTGTCTGAAAGCATTTTTCTGCCGGCAGATATCAAATAGGAGAGCACAGACACTCATTAGCCGGAGATAGCTTGGAGATTGTAGTATTATTCAAAGATTGGATACGAGCGGAGCGGAGAAGGTGCGGTCAACCGGAGATCAACGAAGAAGAAGACGAAAACTACAACGAAATCATATCCGAAGATGGTGGAAGCGACGTGAAGCAATTTGACCAACAAATATCAATTCCAACCGAAGAACCACGGGAAATTATCAAGAAGCTAGAACATGTTTTTTTCAGAATGTAATTTTTTTAATTGCAATTTTACTATGTAATTTGCAACTTTTGAACAACACCACAAAGTTGCAATTTTGACAATTGTATTTGTATTACAAAAAAATCATATGTCTATTAAATAATATAAGAGGCACAAAAACAACATTGGAATATTTTTATTACACTATCTTGTCTTGTTTAATTATTGAGTTTTTTTTTATATATGTTATTTTTTAAATTAAGTGCAAAAAAAAAAAAAGAACCCCCCGATATCGGGATCGGGGTGGGATTTCGGCAAATCCCGCCTATCCCGATCACGCCTGACCCGACCTGACCCGATCCCGCCCTTACCCCTACTACCTCTACCAGAAAAACGTCCATCTCGTTCCTTTATAATTATGCAAATAAATAATTAAAATTAAAAAAATTAAGTACGATAATTAAATTTAAACAATAATAATTTAAATAAAAGAAGGAACGAGTGTACCAAACATCGACATGTAATCGAGGTTGAAAATTGAAACTTTACTCGATCATCATCGAGCTACTTGCCAACTTCACTCCCAATTTTTGAAGTTTGATAGAAATTACCAAATAAAATATAATATTTAGTGTGCAATTTAGACTTGTAGAGAGAGAGAGATTAGAGAGATGGTAGGAAGATTTGTGAGAAAAATGAAGAGGAAAATGAGGTATTTATAGTTGAAAAATAGGGTTAATGTGTAAATATATTAATTTATGAGTTAAAAATAAATATTAATGGGTAGGGGGTTTATGGGGGGGGGGGGGGAATGGCCGTTTCTAGCCGTTGCCAACGGCTAAAATTGAAAATGATCGTTTGTGCAACAGCTAGACTCTGCAGGCGGAGCGGGATGGAACGGGTCGGGTCGGGTCGTGGGTCGGATGGGCTGGACCGGCCCTAGTCCCGTCTCGATTTTAAACCCGATTACCGACAATCTCCATCCTGTAAATTATCTGACGGGACCGGGGTGGGGCGGGATCGGGACATCCCGGCCCACCGGACAACCTTAGAAAAAACTATGATCATAAAAATTGTTTCACTTCTCAAATAATAATATCATATCAGTAAGATATTTGTAAAAGACTGTCGGATTCATTAGGCCATCAAATCATGCCTATAAATTGGTAGACTATGGGCAACCCTAATTCAGCAAATATTAAAACGAACCTAGAAAAGTCCTTCAATAAATCATATGCCTAACCTTTAGGTGCGCTATCGTTTATACTTTTTACCTTTTGATTAATTTTGCACCAAAAGCATCAGTAGGCACTTGTAAGTACTTTATGGAGCCAATACACATGGATTTGGCTAATAGATATGGAGCATGTAACGAAATTGGCCCCATGTTTTTACATGCCAAGACAATCACCCAAAAATATTGAAAAAGAAATTTCAATGGAATTTGTCTCTGTGTAAACCTGACACTGGCAATTTCATTTTCATTTCTGTTTTGGTTAAACATGTTTTTAAAGTTCAAGAAAAGCATTTGTTTAGTGCATACTCCAGAGTAATTTACAATTAAGTAAGAAAAAAATATTATCCCAAGAACATTTATATACGTATATGAAAGAATTAATCCCTTGATTATTCTTATTGAATAAATAGATATATATACAAGTTACAATCTTCAAATATGAAAAATCTTATTCCTACTAAACATCTAATATCCTAGTTCTACTTGTACAAGAATTCTACAATTATGGTAATTATACAACAAAATTTACAACTTCTATTATGGTACAAGACTAGTCAAAACCGTGTATATCATAGGGGATATACACGGTATTCTATCACACACCCGCAGTCATAGCGGGCGGTTGTCGTACGCTGAGACTGTCCCTAAAATCTTCAAATAAAATCGAGGGAAGGCACTTCGTAAAGATGTCAACAATTTGGTATCGCGAGGGCACATGTAAGACGCGCTTGTCCACGAGCTACCTTTTCGCGAACAAAGTGAATATCCATCTCGATATGTTTAGTGCGTTGATGTTGGACCGGACTTCCAGAAAGATAAACTGCACTAACATTATCATAGTAGACCAATGTAGCTTTCTGAATAGGAAAGTGTAGCTCTAACAAAAGATTACGCAGCCAACATGATTCTGACACCACATTCGCCACGCCTCGATACTCGATCTCTACACTGGATCTTGATGATGTAGCTTGTCGTTTTGCAGACCATGAGACCAAGTTATCCCCAAGAAATATACAATAACCAGAAGTCGAGCGTCTGTTATCAGGACAGTCACCCCAATCAGCATCTGTATAAGACACACGTGTAGAAACGGATGTAGAATACAAATGCAAGCCATAATCAAGTATGCCCTGGATGTATCGTATAATGCGTTTGAGTGCATTCATATGCTCAATTCGTGGATCATGCATAAAAAAACACACATGTTAAACTGCATACGTAATATCATGCCTTATGAAGGTAAGATACTGAAGTGCCCCTGTAATGCTGCGATAGCGGGTGAGATCCTCGAACTTAGTGCCAGATGTACCACTCAACTTCGAGTTAGTATCAACCGGAGTAGAAGTAGATTTACACGATAACATACCATATCTTTCAATGATGTCAGCGACATACTTCCATTGTGATAAAAATAGACCACCTGAATAATGAGTGACATCAATCCCCAAAAAATAACTCAAGGGCCCTAAGTTTTTCATAGCAAATTCGGAACTGAGAAGTGTCATGATAGACTTGCGCAGATTATCAGACAAAGCAGTCAATATAATATCATCGACATATAACAAAATGTATGCTAGAGAAGTACAACGACGATATATAAAGAGAGAATGATCAGACTGGCTGTGAGAAGAAACAATAGAAGATACATAATCTGCAAACTTTTTATACCAAGCCCGTGGGGCCTGCTTAAGTCCATACAAGAACTTCTTCAGCAAACAGACATGATGAGGATGATTGGGATCTCGAAAACCCAAGGGCTGATGCATATAAACTGTCTACTTAAGATCACCGTGTAAAATGGTATTTTTCACATCCAACTTATGAATGGGTCATGCTTTTGAGAGAGCCAAACTGAGAACAATATGAATAGTAGCGGGTTTGACCACCGGACTAAATGTTTCACCACAATCCACGCCAACCTGTTGAGTTTTACCATCACCTACAAGACGAGCTTTATGCCTCTCAAAAGAACCGTCAGAATTTTCTTTATGAGTAAAAATCTACATAGACCGAATAATATTAACACCAGAAGGACGGGGAACCAACTCCCACTTCTTATTTTTAATAAGAGCATTATATTCGTCAGTCATAGCCAATTTCCAATACGAGTCATTTAATGCGGACACAGGGTTACGCATGAGGGCGGATTTAAGGACATTAAAATTGAGATTAAAATATCATTTTGGTTCAAAAATACCCCTTTGACTACGAGTAACATGCCCTTGACTAGAGGAGGAATTGGATGGATTTTGGGCAATGTGTGGAACAGGGACGGACTGGCCAGCAAGCAGTGAGCCTGCTGGCCCAACAACTGGAACATGAGCGATGCGAGGCTCGGGATTGAGGTGAAACTTTGGAGCGATCTGAGATCGATCTTGGATTGTGTCATCGGCCCATTGGGCAGAATAGTGGTTGTGGTAGACTGTGAGCCTGTTGGCGTAGTTTGGTCACGAGATAAGTCAAAAAAATGGTGGATAATATATGGTGCTGAGACCTCGTCATCTAAAAAATTATATGAACTCGACACGGGACTACTCACTTTAGAAAAGGAAATTGAGTTTCATAAAAACTAACATGACGACTAATTATGATTTTATTAGATGATAAATCAAAATATTTGTAACCACTATGATTAGACGGATAATCCAAAAACACACAAGCGGTAGAACGAGTCTGAAGTTTGTTAATTGTAGTTGAAGGAAAAAGTGGATAGCATAAACACCCAAAGACTCTAAGATGAGCATACGAAAGATCCTTATTATAGAGAACTTTAAGTGGAGATTTAGATGTTAATCCTTTGGTAGGAAGTACGTTAAGGAGGTAAGTAGTCATTTTTAGTGCATGTTGCCAAAAGAAGGGGGTACAGAAATATGGGCTAATAAAGTTCGGACAATATTATTAATGGTACGAATTTTTCGTTCGGCTTTTCCATTTTGTGAGGACGTATGAGGACAAGAAAAATGAAAAACTATGTCATTAGTATCGCAAAATTTCTGAAACAACCCATTATCATATTCCTTGTCATTATCACATTGAATACTTTTAATTTCCCGTTCGAATTGGGTACGGATGAATGCTCTAAATTTTAAGAATGTGGGAAAAACATGAAACTTTTTCGATAAAGGAAAGGTCCACAAAAAATTAGAATAATCATCTAAAATATGATATAATAACTATGGCCCACAGAACTTAACACGGGAATGTTCATAAATCACTATGAATAATGTCAAACGAAATCAAAGTACTAGAAGTAGAGACTACAAATGATAATTTAACATGTTTCCCTAACGGACAAGAAGGACAAAGTGGAGTACTACGCGTATCCTTACAAGAAATAAAATTATTTTTATGCAAAGAAGAAATAATAGACGATCCCGGATGACCCAAATGGGCAGGCCACAAGGAAGGAGAAAGGGCGGCAAAAGTAGAAGGTATGACTTGACTCGCGGAAGTGGTGATATTTGTGATAGGATAAAGCTTTCCTCTACTATTGCATATCATTAGAGTTATTCCCGTTTTGAAATCCTTCACAGAAAACCCAAAGGGGGTCAAAATTAACAAAAACCCAATTATTAGTGGTGAATTTTCGGACATACACCAATTTTTTAATTAAGTTAGGGGCATGAAGGGTATTTTTCAAAACTAGAGGTGGATGTGGGGAAGACAAAGTTGTATGTCCATAACCGCGAATTGGAATTGAATTGCCATTACCAACAATAATACCACGATTTTTGCTCAAATTGAAATAAGACGAGAGAGTACCTTGGTCAGACGTCATGCGAGAAGTGACTCCGGTGTCTATATACCAATTCATGTCTGGGGGATTTAATCCAAGCGTGTGCATTGCAGCCTCAATATTTGTCAGAGTTGGTGTGGGGCCCACTACCTGGAACACCTGCAGAGGCTGAGGCCCAAGCAAACATGCCTGCGACCCTGGCCCAGAAGTGAATCTGTTGCCGATATTTGGACCCGAGAAACTAGGCCTGGTTTGTTGGTGGAACTGGGCCCAGTTACCTGGGTAAGGGCTGGGAGGAAAATAAGGATTGTTGGGCCAATGGCCACTAGCCCAGTTCCACGGCCAGGGGGCCCACGGCTAGGACCAGTTGGCTTACAGACCACTGCCCCGAGGCCCACTGCCACTGCCACCATTGTTTCATCCACCTCCGTTACCACCGCGATTACCACAACAATTTTTGCCATTATTTTTACGATTTCGACCCTTTTTGCCGCCACCATTGTTGCGGTGTTGGCCAAAATTCTCGGAGAATGAGTGAGGGTCGTATGACGTGGTCATCATGGCGACAGAATTTGCACCTGTAGCCGCCTTTTTAGCTAAGCTGATTTTTTTCTAACGTGAGCATGTAACATGCTTGATAAAATAGTGGTAGATGGTTACTTTGACGAAATAGTGTGCCAACGCCGTTATAGGCCTCAGACAGGCCTGCAACTATTTGGAGAACAAGACGATCATTGATAACTGGTGCACCAACATTGTGGAGTTGGTCTGCCAATTCCTTCAGCCTTTTACAATAGGCCGAAACGTTAGAAAAATTTACCATGTGGACATGTGAAAATTCCTGCTCGAGGGTGACATCACGGGAATTCTTGTTATCTTGGAATATATCACGCACCCTATTTCATGTTTCCATTGTCGTAGTGTCGGGCTCAATGATCGTTTGTAGGAGGTCGGTAGAAATAGTGGAATAAATCCACTGGAGAACGGTAGCATCAAGTGTCGTCCATAATGTAGGATTTTCCTCGGGGTTAGGCACCTCCTCTGTGCCAGGTGTCTAGGGAATTATGTGATGGAGGACTTGATGCGAACGTGTGTGAATTTTCAATAATTTCGCCCATGTCGCATATTGGACGTTTTCCATCTCAAGAACAATAGGGATGTGGTTCCTGATGTTGGAAACTGTAAAGGCTGGATGAAACAGATTCTTTGACGTAGACATAACGAAAGAATAATAGGAGAATTAGGGATTAACAAGAAAATTTGGGAAGGGATGAGGAAGAAGTCGGCCGAAAATCGAGAAGGGTTCTCGGAATTTGAGCCGAGAGTAGCGGAAGAAAATTGGGAAGGGAGGTAGTCTAGACCTAGACTTCTGATACCATAAAAGAATTAATCCATTGATTATTCTTATTGAATGAATATGTATATATACAAGTTACAATCTCCAAATATGGAAAATTCTATTCCTACTAAACTTCTAATATCCTAGTTCTACTTACAAGAATTCTACAATTATGGTAATTATACAACATAATTTACAACTTCTATTTATGGTACAAGACTAGTCAAAACTGTGTATATCATAGGAATATACACGGTATTCTATCAGTATAATCTAGGCAAACTTTGTGTGAGTGTGGATCGGGGTGGGGTGAGTCATAAGTGATAGGGTGTTGTGAGGAGATAAAAAATGTGAAATGTCACTTATAGAATTTGTTTTTCCTACTCTCACCGGCGAAGTCATTTTCTTAACTTTTAAGGAACTTGTTTTTCTAGAAAAAATATTTTTTTGAAATATTTTGATCAACCAAACATGAAACATTATAAAACAGTTTATGAAAAATGTAGTCCTTCGTATCAAACACACCTTAGGGGTCGTTTGGTAGCTAGTTATGATTATGCAGGTATTAGTAATGTAGTTTTAGTTATGCAGGTATTAGTAATGCATGTATTAATTATGCAGGTATTAGTTATGCAGAGGTTAGTTATGCAAGATTTAATTATGCATAAATTATTTCTTTGAATGTTAGTTTGTTATATTAAAAGTTAATTAATATTATATACTTTTAAAAATTAAAATAGTTATTTACAATTAAAATATTATATATATTTTTAAAAAATATTAAAATATTAAATTAAAAAATTACATAAAAGTATTTATTTAGAAAAAAAATATTTAAGTGGGAAGTGATAAGGGTATTATTGTCATTTCAAATTTTTATTCATGTAATAGTTATTCTATCTTCTAACCCGCATAATATAATACATAGATTCCCTCATAAGTTATACGTGTATTAGTGATGAGGGATTCCAAATTGCAAACTAAACGTCGTATTAATTTTATACATGAATAACTTATTTCTTGACTAGTTATCAAACATTGTATAAATATACATAAATTAATACATAAATAAAGTGTTCTCTTTATTAGCCAACACTTTATTAGCCACCAAACATGGTATAAGTTAGGTAGAAAATGAATACATGAATAAAATGTTTCTTTACCAAACGATCCTTAGTGTTGAGATTGTTGTCACCGTTTTGAAAGGTCAGCAAAACCTTTTATAACTATATGAAGTCAAAAGTTATTTTAATGGAGGGAGATTTTTGTGGTAAATTGGCCAAAAAAAACAGAGGGAAATTATGATAAGTTTCCAAATATCACTTTCTCTAAAAAAAATTTGAAAATATTGCATTTATAGTACTTTTAAATTATAAATAACAGTTGTAAAAGTTTAAATAGTTTATGACATATACATTAGTCATAAGTGAAAATGGTTCAACATTGTCCTTTTTAATTTGAATAGCAGAAAATGATCATACAGATATTTCTTACAGGTAATATAAAAATAGATATCTTGAGAAATTTGACATAATGCAACGGAAAAAATCGTAATGAGCCGCAAATAAAAAGTAACAAGGGTCAACTATATATTACTTTATTATTATTATTATTATTATTAGATACAACATTTAGGGGTTGTAATAGTTTCAACATAATTCTTTACCTAAAAATATACCATAAACTATTCTTATGTGTATCCCATCAATTTTCATGACTCATCAAGGAGTCTATTCGAAGCAAATGATCTTGACTTGGGAACGTAACCAGGTGAAGAAACTGTAAATTGTTCATTAATTAATTCATTTTGTGAACTAAACATGACTTCTATTTTAACTTGAAGCTTCAAATATTACTTACTATATGGTATATGAGTGTATATATGTATATGGGTGTATATGAATATTTTTGTATATATGTATATAAATATGTATAAACCTTCAAACATATATATATACATAATGTATTTGACTTTTATTTATAAGTGTATAATATTGTATAAAATTATTTTTGGGCCAGAGCTTTGCAATGTATATTTGAGCTATTTTTTTGCAATGTAAGAGAGCAAATTGTATATTTTTGAAATTTTCCCATTGAAGAAATGTGAATTCAATCTATTATACGAGTAGTATTTTTTATATTATGCAAACCAGACATGTTTTTAAGTTGATATATATATATATATATATATATATTATGTAAACCAGGCATGTTTTTAAGTTGATAGAGAGGACAAATGTAAACTTCTTTAAAAAGTAGTATGTGGCTTAGAATATAGATGATTTTTTGTTGGAATCCTTGGGGAGTGTATTTCTTTTCGCATATAGTTGCCAGATTTTTAATGTTATATAAGTTTCTTAAATTGTATATATGATTCCGGGAAATTGTATATGACATACACATTTTCAAATTAGAAAAAAATGTTTTGCATATCCAAGTAAACACCCCACCAATGTTCATATACTAGAAATAGCATATTTAACTTGCACCTGATGAAGATAGGAAAGGCGAATCTATAATTTAAAATTTAATAAACTAAAGTTTTTTTATAAAAAAATAGAAGTAATTTACATATAAGATTATGAACTCAGAATATAATATTTGTTAAAATTTAATATTTTTTCACATATTTATTAATTATCCTATTAAAATGATTGGGATTGAATCATTTCTTTAAATGTTTGAATGAATAACAAAACCAATTTTCTCTTATATAAGAAGCCGTAGTTGAGGAGTTTCAGCTGCCTGTCTCATGATCCCAATTTCGACATTTTATGTAGTGACACGTAGGCTCTCATTTGTAAGGTGAGGTTATTGAGGTACTTCAACAGCTGCAAGGGGCCCACTTTATAATTGCTTATTGGGTAGTCAAGTAATTATTAAATTATTTGCTTTTGATTTAATATTTTAAAAAATCTTTGTTGAGCATAAAAAAAATATTTTTTAACAAATGTAACTTAGTTGAAGTTGTTCTTTACCAAGAAAAGAAACCGTTTCAAGTGGATCAAATATTATGTTAGTTTTTATTTTTGTTTCCATTCGATATTTTTATTGTTTTGGGATTTGATCAATTCGAATTTATATAGGAAAGTTTCACTTTGAGGATAAAACACTCATTATTAAAGGTAATTTTATTTTTAATGCTTGAATTTGAGATTTTTCTGATTAAATATAAAGAAATATACCAGCTTTATTATTTTATGAGATTGATATTAACAACGACTATTTAACTTACATTCATACCATTAAAACAAAATCATCACCTTATATGAACATTAAATGATTATACATATCTTTTTCCTAGTAAAAGGAACTATTATTGAATTTATTTTAGCATATGATAATTAAATAAAAGACTTATTAAAAAGTTCTACTAATTATTTGACATAGTTAAAATCTATCAAATTCATGAAAGTAATAGTATTTAAATTGTGAATAAATTTAGACTCATATCCTAGAACTCAATAGGGCATCAAATAATAGATAAATAGTCAAAGAAAAAAAGTAGATTCAAGATGTGAAGGTATACATTGACCATAATTTTAAGAAATTAATTGAAGTATAACTTTAGAGCCAAGTGTTAAGACAATATTTACTTTGAAATTGAAAAAGAAGAGTATCTATTAAAATTTAGGTTACGATCGTTATGTGAATCACTTTATCAGCACCACTAATAGAAAAAAATTGATTGTGCACTATATTAAACAACTTTCAAACAAAGATTAAAGTTTTAAGAATTTCAAAATAGCATCTCTTAAACCTGGGCTCGTGCGTAGCACGGGAATTCTTAACTAGTCATTAAGAGAAGATATGCATGATTGAATGGATCGGATAACGGATAAACTTCATTAAGGGAAAACATTAAAAAGGATAATAAGGATTATAGAAATATCCAAATGCACCCAAGTCATAACAAACATTGTCTGCAAAGTTGCATAATTTTTAAAGAAAAGACTCGGACAATCCATGTGTCATCAAACGGCAGGATACAATAACAATAATTAGTATAGATCTGGTCTGAAAATATACTTAGCATAATAATAACTATAAAATTAATCTATTTTATTTTATTTTATTTCGGGGAAGGGTAATTTTCAATCAACGACAACTAAAGTAATTTTGACATCTGGCTTTAAGGAAAAATACAAGGAAACATGGATCCGTGACATATGCTGTACTTATGACACTCTGTGTTATATAGAACTCATCAATGTTTTTGTCTGTTAATTAAGGTTAAATCCGTACTTAGTGTTCATCCGGACGGCATCATGTATATCTGTTTAATTATTTAATGCAATACTAATTCTTTTATGATAACTTGATTAATCACATGGTCAAGACAATAGCTTCCGGACTTCGAGAAATTTTAACTTCTAATCCTTAGTTCGGCGTAGAATTTTTATTTTGTGCTTCATATAAGTAGTATATGTCTAGTCGCATAAGATGTGCTTTATGCTTGACAAATATACCAATTTCAGTCTTTTCTCCAACCCATTTTTTCTTCGTTCACTTCTTTTTACTATACGGCCAAAATAATTATAAGTCATTAGTCAAATATAAGAAAATATATTAATTATATTTGTATATATTATGTATATTCTACGTTATGATATAAAAAAATGGCTATCCTTTGGTGGACGGCTTTACAATGTAAGAATTTCTATTTTTGCAGATATATACAAGTGGTTAATTTTTGGTGTATTCGATAGTGTATTCAAAGTAATTGTTGTCTTATGGATTTTCCCTTTCTGTTTTTTTTTTTGGTGTATTGGAAATGGTTGACCTGAAGTTAGGGATGGTAACGGATCGGATCTGGACCGGATCCTACTAGATCCAGATCCGTTTTTCATACCTGAATCCAGATCCGGATCAATCGGATCCACCGGGTCCACGGATCGGATCTGGATCCACATGTAAAAATTTTTGCTTTGCTAAGAATTAGTTTTTTGAACTGACAAACGATTTTTACTTAGCTAACAGTTTATTGTATTTCAATTTTGAAATGTTCATATGAGATATTTTATTCGTTGTCTCGTTTTGATTGTGAGTTATTAATTGAAAATGTTGGACAATGACAATAGTTGTGGAAAATGCCGACTAGTATTTCCATAATGCAGAACTTGCATTGCTTGAAATCTTCACAAATGAAGTGAATATAATTTTAACTACTTGTCTATGGAGATGTTAGTCATTCACTAATATAACATTGATTTTATTATCGAAGTCACCTCTTTATTTTTTGGTTTTTGAGTTAACGTGGAGATAAATTAAACTTGCAAGGATGTGCTTAGCAATTTTAAGAAAATACTTATAAAATTACATTCTAGGTTATGAATATATTTAATAAAAAACGGATCCACGTGTCTAAAATTAGACCCAGTATCCATTGTCATCTCTACCTGAAGTGGGTCTAAAATTAGATTTAAGCACCTTCGGGTGTGGTTGAGTTGGTTTGGTGGGTGGCTTTCACACAGGAGGCCTGGGATCGAATCCTCCCGCAATGTTTTCTCAATCTAGCTCGTAGTACGGGGTTTACCTAGTGCGTTTTACACCTCCTGTGTGATTTACGAGCGATTGCACATGATCGGGTTTACCCAGTGCTCATCATAGAGTGCTCACCACATAATGCTCACCCGAAGGGCAGAGGCTGTGGCAGAGACTATTGTAGAGCTTCGGGTTTCCCCCGGAGTTTAAAAAAATAGATTTAATAAGTAATTAATTGTTCTTTTGGGTGTCTGTGAAAACAAAGCCAAAACCCCAAGAAATTTCCGAGTTTAGAAGGATAATGGTGCTCTATTTTCCTCCATTTTTGGGTTGAATGTCCTCTTGCTATGTTTAGTGAGAGAAAATAAAGGGCCTAGGTACTTGATTTAGAAAATTAATGGTTTAATCAGTTTGAAGGGTAAAAATAGAAAGTTTAGTAAGAGAAGTTAAGTTCAAATTGGGTAAGCGGAAGGGACACTTTATTTATTGTGCGGATAATGGTCAAAACTATCCCTAAATTATACCAAGAGAATAAATTTATGATCCAAAAGTGTTGTTTATACACTTGTCGTTATTAAAGCAGCTCGATTTTGCTCTTAATGGGCTTACGACAGCCTCTAAAAATAAATTTGGATCATTCACAAAGTTTAAAAATAAATTCTACTCTCTTAATTATGATTTTTATTCTTTTATGATTCTTTACTTGACTTATCAATACCAAATATTGGAATAGTTGACGCTCTTAAATTGTAAATACCAATTAGAAAGGCTGAGACGACCCAGAAAGCACTTGATCATATCATGATCTGATATCTTTTATAAGTTAGAAAAATCAAACAATATTGGATTTCACGTAGAGGAGAAAAGTAACAGTTTAGTGAAAAACTTTGGATCTTGAACTAAACAATGAAATCATAAAGAATAGTTTAAACTTTATGTGTTGACAATTGTTGCTTTTTTATACCAACCCACAAAAAGTTATTTTCATAACAAGTTTCCAAATAATAACATGAAATTAGAACAACCACCTTATATCCAAATAAATTGCACTATATTTTAAAGCTATTAATGTATATAAAAAAGTAAAAAAAAAAGAACTCTTTTAAGAATATTTAGTTGAATCAAGATAGTATTATCATTTATTTTTTATATATATAAATACAACAACTCAATGATTTAAATAGTCGAGTTCAAACCCTATGATATTTAGCGAATTCTTTTCACAACAATTATATTTGAAAATTACGAGTACGCTAACAATTGAAATAGATACATGATTTATATACTCAACTATACCATAAAATGACTCATGAACTACACAGAGAAAGAACTAAGGATAGATTTTTTAGTAATATTCTCAGGTGGGGTCCGGCTCTGCTCCAGTGAGCTTAGCTCCCTTAGTTATCAATGCAGGCCCATATGACTGACAATAGTGTTTTATAATAGGATAATGGAATTAAGAATATGTTATGCACATTAAAAAATGATGCATTAAGTGTTTTAATTTCTCCCTTAAGTGTAAAAGGTTCACTGAGAAATTAATCTTTCAGGATACAAAATTTATATTCTCATAAATTCAAAAGTTACACTCTAACGAATTTCAGAAACAGAAATCGCACGTATAAAATATAGACTTTAAAGAAAGAATAAATCTCAGAGAAGATAATTTCAGAAGCTGAAATTTTGTTCTGTTTTCTGTGTGTTATTCTTTTTTATATTTATTTCTGCAAATTACTGAGTATTTATGGATACTCAATGGTTTCCCCGAAACGTTGCAACATATTCACGAAGGGATATTTCCTTTAAACATTTATAAAATATTTATTGATCAAGTTTTGAACTATTGAAGCTATTATTGATTTTTCAGTCCTCCATAATGAATGAAAGTACAAGAGCTTGATCAACATGTCAAACTCATTAACTCATTTTATAGCAACAAGAAAGTTCAAACTTTTCTCAAACACTAATGTGTGATAAATGACTCTTTACTTAAAAAATATCAATGTGGGATAAATGACAATGTGGGACAAATGACTCAATTATGATGGAAATATCCATATTAAATGTGGAATATATAACACATGGACCCTATAAGTGGCTGAGATTGATTTTTAACTAATTCCTTATTTTTGGTTTAATTTTCTATAAAAGGTAGGAATTTATTAGTTGGAAAAAAAAAACCCCATCAGGAACCCCGCCTCGTCCTTTTCTTTTACCCACCTAATTGTGTTGTAGTTCCTGCAATACAATTTTTGGAGTTGTATTGTATTGCAGGAATAATCATTGAAAATTGATAATTTTTGGAGGTGCATTAATGTATGATGAGACTTCTGACCCTTTTGAACGGTTGTTTGAATTTTTTTTTTAGAGCGATGCCTTGAAAAGAATGAAAGAAAAATAATCTTTTTATCGTTTTCATTAATGAATGAGTATATATATAATTTATAATTTCTATAATATAAAAATTTTTATTCATATTCTACTCCCAAAAATTTATTCTATTTGTATATGAATTATACAATTATGGTAAGTGTACAATACTAATTACATACAAAACTCTATTTACCAAACATAGTGATATACACGGTTCTATATACCGTGTATATCACGGTCTCCCATTTGTCATGAGTTTCCGTGATTTACACGGTTGTTTATACCGTGTATATCACGGTCTCCCATTTGTCATGAGTTTCCGTCATTTACACGGTATACACAAGGCTCCAATGCCGTGTATATCGTGTATACTTTCATACCCCCGCAGTCATAGCGGGCGGTCGTCGTACGCTAAGACTATCCCTAAAATCTTCAAATAGAACCGAGGGAAGACCCTTAGTAAAGATGTCTGCGATTTAGTATCACAAAATTCCTGAAATAACTTATTATCATATTCCCTGCCATTATCACATTGAATATTTTAAATTTTTTGTTCGAATTGGATACAGATGAATGCTCGAAATTGTAAGAAAGTGGAGAACACTTGCGACTTTTTGGATAAAGGAAAAGTCCACAAAAAATTAGAATAATCATAAAAAATAAGACATAATAACGATGGCCCACAAAACTCAAAACGGGAGATGTCCATAAATCACTATGAATAATATCAAAAAGCATCAAAGTACGTGAAGTAGAAGCTAAAAATGGTAATCTAATATGTTTTCCTAACGGACAAGAAGGACAAGGTGGAGTACTATGCGTACCCTACAAAAAATAAAATTATTTTTATGTAAAGAAGAAACAATAGAGGACCCTAGATGACCCAAACGTGCATGCCACAAGGAAGGAGCAAGAGCATCAAAAGTGGATGGTAAGGCTTGACTCGTGAAAGTGGTGGTGATTGGATAAAGCTCCCCCATACTATTGCATCTCATTAGAGGTATCCCCGTCTTGAAATCATTCACAGAGAACCCAAAATTAACAGAAACTCAATTATCAATGGTGAATTTTACGGACTAACACTAAATTTTTAATTAAGTGTGGGGCATGGATGATATTTTTTAAGACGAGAGGCGGATGTGGGGAAGACAAATTTGTATGACTATAACCACAAATTGGAATTGAATTGCCATTGCCAACAAGAATGCCACGATTTTTGCTCAAACTGTAATAAGACGAGAGAGTACCTTGGTCAGATGTCATGTGAGAAGTAACGTCGGTGTCCATGTACCAATTCATGTCTGGAGGATTTAATCCAAACGTATGCATTGCGGCCTCAATATGTGTCGAAGTTGGTGTGGGGTCCACTGATTGGAACGCCTGCGGGGGCCCAGGCCCAAGCAAACCAGCTTGGTGCCCCGGCCCAGAAGTGAATTTGTGCCCAGTTGATGGACCCGAGAAATTGGGCCTGGCCTATTGCTAGAATTGGGTCCAGTTTCCCGGGTATGGGTTGGGGGGAAAATAGGGACTAGCGGGCCAATGGCCACTGGCCCAGCTTCACAGCCAGGGGGCCCACAGTTGGGACCAGTTGGCCTGCGGCCCACTGCCACCGTTCTGAGGCCCACTGCTACTATTTCGGGCCCCTCCACCACCGCTAGTACCATCACGATTACCACCATGATTTGTGCCATTATGTTTTCGATTTTGACCCATTTTACCGCCACCGTGATTACGGGTTTGGCCCGAATTGTCAACAAAATTGTGAGAATTATCGAATTAAGTTATCATCGCCACGGAACTTGCGCTGGTAGCCGCCTTTTTTGCCAAGCCGGCTTCTTCTAATGTGATCATCGAACGGGCTTGATAAAAAGGGGGAAGCAGATTACTTTGTCGGAGTAAAGTCCCAACTCTATTATAGGCCTCAGATAGGTCTTCAACCATTTGTAGAACAAGGCGATTATTGGTAACATGCGCTCCAACGTTACCGAGTTGGTCCGCCAATTCCTTGAGTAGTTTACAATAAGCTGAAACATTCGGAAAATTTTCAATGCTGACTTGTGAAAATTCTTGCTCAAGAGTGACAACTCGGGAATGTTGTTTATCCTGAAATATATCACGCAATCTATTCCAGGTAGACATAGCCGTAGTGTCTGGTTCAATGATCGTCTGTAAAAGGTCGGTAGAAATAGCGGAGTAAATCCACTTAAGGACGGTAGCATCAAGAGTGATCCACAACTGAGGATCCTCCGCGGGTGTAGGGACAGCATGGGGAATTATGTGATGGATGACTTGATGTGAGATTGCGTGAATTTTGAACAATTTTGCTCACGTCGCATATTGGACGTTTTCCTCAAGAACAATAGGGACGTGGTTCTTGATGTTGGAAACAGTTATGGCAGGATGAAATATGTTCTTTGACGTAGACATAATGAAAGAACAATAGATGAAGGAGGGATTTGGAAGAAATGAGGTGAGGGGCACAGATTCCGAGAAGGGACACGGAAACCGAGGCAGCGGAAGAGAGAAAAAAATCAGTAGAAGCTAGACCTAGACTTCTGATATCATGAAAGAAATAATCTCTTTATTATTTTCATTAATGAATGATTATATATACAATTTACAATTTTCATAATATGGTAAATCATATTCCTATTCTACTCCCAAAATCCTATTCTATTTGTACATGAATTCTACAATTATGGTAATTATACAATGCTAATTACATACAAAAACCTATTTACCAAACATAGTGATATACACTGTTGTGTATACCGTGTATATCACGGTCTTCCATTTGTCATGGGTTCCCGTGATATGCAAGGTATAGACAAGGCTCCAATACAGTGTATATCGTGTATACTTTCAAAGAATCATGTGCAATTTATACAGATCAAGATCCTGCTATGAGTAGGGCCATTTCAATTATCATGCCTGAAGTTCATCATAGATTGTGTATTTGGTACATGGGGCAAAATGCAGCTAAACGCCTTAATCATGTATACAAAAGCTCTTTCCGTGGTGATTTTAGAAAATGCATTTTTGAATATGAGAACTAAGAAGAATTTTTAGATGCATGGGATAACATGCTTGATAGATATAATTGTAGGTTTTTTGTTGGGTTGTTGTACGTAGCGGATATTGAAAAATTGTTTCAAACCCAACAAACGTAGAACTGTTTGACTATATGGTAATTTAAAACCGTAAACATAAGAACTGAATGGTACTTACATTTTAAAAATATTTGTAATCTTTATCAACTATGGGTGCGCACGCGAATGCCCTTCGATTGCAAACTCCAATCTTCAATGTATTCCTCCTTTGGAAAGCTAGGAAATCCGGCAGAGGTTCGAGAGAGTGTTTTGATTATGAGTCTCTAAGACTTAGAATAATGATATGAAAATCAAGTGTAATGAATAATGAAGTGTAAGTCTGTATTTATAGGTGAAAAATTAGGTCAAACCGGATTATGGTTTGACCTTGGGCCTGACCCAAAAATTTTCAGCACATTCTTAATTAAATCCAAAATCCAATTTTGACTTAATTAAAATAATCATCATTCATTTAAATATCTCGATTCTAAATCGAATATTTAATACTCTCTCAATACATACTTAGATCGAAAGGACAATCGACATAGTATGACCCTACATGCCTTCTCATATCGATACTAATCAAATTAAGGTCTACGCGGAAGATATTTCCGACGGTAAAAGCCCCCCCCCCCCCACTTCTTTCGGTTTTTAATGGATTCCTCTTCCCCGATGCTTCCGCTTCCTCCGGCGTCGTCACTCAAACATCACCCATGACCCCCCCTCCTCACCATCTTTCCATCCGGCTCTCGCAGTTACCAATATCAAGAATTTTATTCCTATAATTCTTGACCAGGAAGATGGCCAATATTGGTCATGGGTGGAACTATTTCGAATTCATGCATGTGTATATCACGTGCTTGACCATATTTACGACTCAATCCCTCGCCCCTCTGAAATTGATGACACAACTTGGCGGCGTCTCGATGCCGTCGTCAAACAATGGATCTATGACACAATCTCTAAGGACTTACTTCACACCATTATGAAAACCGATGCCTCCGCTCATGAGTTATGGACACGCTTGGAAGAATTTTTTCAAGACAACAAGCACACTCCCGCAGTGTATTTGGAAGAACAATTCAATAACACTCGTCGGATAAGAGCCTAATGGAAAAGTCCACTCCCGCATTTTTGGTTTAATTTTTGTTATCTTGAAAAATATTTTGTAACCGTTCCCACACCTGATGTGCCCTAGAACTTGGTTCTAAGATGGTATGGAGCAGATCATTCAAAATTGTGCGTAGTGAATTAATAGTTAGAAAAGAATTCATGTCGTGTCAAATGTAATGGTGGGTGTGGAGAAACCAAAAATGATACTTGCAAACTAATTGTCCAACGTTGAATGACAAATCAAAGGTTGGTTCTTCAGTTGATTGTGGGGTTGAATGAACAATATGATGGTGTTGCTACGTTCATTCAGCATATCAATCCGTTGCCTCCTTTTTACGAGGCCCGTTCGAGGTTAATTCTCGAGGAAATGCGGAAAGCAAAGCAAGCATCCTCGGGAGCAACCATCGCCGGAACCGCTCTCGTTTCCACCAGCTCATCTTCCACTGATTTGGAGCCCCAAAATTCTGGTTCAGGGGGCCACAATAATCGTTCTAATAATGGTAAAAACGTGGTTCAAATCGTAACAATAAAGGAAAAATAATGGTGAAAAGGGACGGGAGAGGGGAGGTGGCCAACCTGCCAGCGGCAGTGGCCAGTCCAGACAGTGGCGGCAACCAGTGGGAGCAGTACCCACCGTGGGCATGGGCCCCATAGTGGTATGCCCCGCCATGCCCATATCCGACCTCTTTGTGGGCCCGACCTCCTTCCTCTTCAAATCGCCAACCGGTATTCTTGGATCTCGTCCGCAACATGCGTTTGCGGCGCATGCACCATCTTCTATTGGATATGCACCCACGGATATTGAACAAGCCATGAACAACATGCATCTAAGTGTTCCCGATGAGTCATGATACATGTACACGGGGGCTACATCACACATGACAACATCTCAAGGTAATAAAAATATTATTGTCGATATTGGGCAAAAAAATTTAATTCATAATATTGGTCAGATAACACTATCCTCTCCACACCCACCATTACACTTGAAATCATAAAATTTAAAAATCATCATTTTTTATTTTTTAAGGTACGTGTCAAATGTAATTACATGATGTAAATGTGGATGGAGGAAGTAGTACTCTAGTCCGTAGCAGTATTAAATGTAAAGGAAACCAACCATGACATGCTTTTGCTTTGTCAAACGCACAACTTCCAATGTTTGCTTTGTTTACTTTTGCAGGAACAAGTACAGTATAATTGGGTGGGTGAAAGAAAAGTCCGGGGCGGGGTTCCTGATGGGGTTTCTTTTCTAACTATTTGCTTGACATAATACTTTATCTTCTTAATATTTATTTTTAACTCATAAATTATTATATTTATATTTTAATTCAATTTTAATTATAAATACATCATTTTTTCTTTATCTTTCTCACAAATCTTCCTACAATCTCTCTAATCTCTCTACAAGTTTACACTGTCTACTAAATATTCAATTTTATTTATTCATTTGGGAATTGAGAGTGAAGTTGACAACTAGCTTGAGGATCTTCCATCGAGCAAAGTTTCAATTTTCTACCTCTCGATTACACGTCGACGTTACGTCGGCGTTTGGTACATTCGTTCCTTCATTAAATTATTATTGTCTGTTTATTTTATTTAGTGCACTTAATTTCAGTTACTTTAATTATTTATTAGTATAATTATAAATTTATAATAGAATGCTTTAAACGTATGCTTACGGGTAGGGGTCATGCTTCTTCTAGTAGGGGCAACAAGGACATGAGTCCTATTTTTAGACAGAATCTTATTCCTACACAGGATGATTTTGTTGATACTGAACATTTTCCTACAATACCATTAGATTTAGACGAGAAGCTATTTTCTGGAACTCAAGAAGACTTTAATTTAGACGATGATCTAGATGATTCACCCACTAATGTAGATGACAACACACCCACTACTGCACCTTCAACTGAAATGCCTCCTATTGCCCCTAGTATGAGACGAGGTTCAGCAAAACGAACATTAAAATCATATGCATGGACATTTTTTGATAGGGACGTAGAGAATCAATTAGCTAGATGTAAAATTTGTAAAGATGTTTTAAAATTTAAAACTGAAAAAGGTCAAGGTGGGATGGGGGGTTTAATGAGACATGTATCAAGGTCTCATCCTTCTAGGTATGCCCAATACGAGGCTTCAAAATCGGGTGCGCAAACGTCCGCTCCATCGGGACAAGGTTCACATAATGTTTCGGAACAAGTACATGGTCAAATTAACCCTATGACGGGGGGAATTGTAGGCTCTAAATACGATAAACATAGAGATAGGGAAGCAATAGAAAATTGGTATGCTGTGGAGGGTTTGCCGTTTTCATCTCCTTCATCTCCCGATTTTATTCATTACATTAAAGATATGTATAATTCTGCTTTTAACGGTTTTTCTAGATCAACTGTTAAGAGAGATGTATTTAAATTCGCACATGAATATCAACAGTATTTCCGTTATTCATTATATCATTTTAATGGCAAAGTGACTATCACTTCTGATATAGGCCGTAGTACTAACGACCATGATTATTTAACGGTAACTTGTCATTGGATAGATTATAAATGGTCTATGCAAAAACGTATCTTAGCGTATAGATATATAGATGATAGGCACACTGGTACTTTTATTGCAGAAAATATTTATCAAGTGTGCGATTATTACGGAATAACTGATAAAATTATAACTATTACATTAGATAACGCTTCTTCTAACAATTACGCTATTACAATTTTTAAAAATAGTTTAACTCCATCTTTTTTAGATCATTTTCATATAAAATGTGTGTGCCATATATATAACTTAATTGTAAAGGATGGTCTATCACTTTTTGAAGACATTCTTAGTAAAATAGAATTTGCTATAAACTTTATTTTTAAAAATAATAGAATACAACGAAGAAAAGAATATAAAAAAACTTGTCACGATTGCCAACTACCTTATAGAAAAATTTCAGAAGAAGTACTCACTAGGTGGAATTCTTTATACGAGCAACAACTTGTTACTTATAACTACAGAAAACCTATAACTTTATTTTTTAACTCTTATAATCAAAATTCAGCTGATATGGTTGTAAATAGCGATTGGGTAAAAATTTCCGAACTTATTGTATTTTTAGAGAAATTTTTTCAAGCAACAAAAGAATTTTCCGGTATATATTATCCTACTATTTCAACTATGTTGTTTTATATAGCTCTAATATTTTTATTACTTAGTGAATATATGGAAAAACCAGCTTATATGACAGCTATTAAAAAAATGTTTATCAAAATAAAAAAATATTTTATTCCTATTCCCACTATTTATATTGTTGGTGCTGTATAAAATCCGACTATTAAAATAGACGGTACTAAATCACTTATTGAAACTATTTATGATTGTATAGAAATACTACCACCTCCAAGTCCCAAAAATCCAAATCACCCACCACCTATTGAACAAACTAAAGAAGAAATGTTGTTTAGCGTAGAAGACCAATGTAAAAAAATATATAAGTTTTACCAACAAGAAAGTGCTAGTAACCTACTGGCTTCCATACCATCTTCTTCTTCTTCAACACAACCTCACAAAAGACATGATGTTTCTGCGGCTAGTATTGAAAGCCTCAGAAATAGAATGTGCGGCCGTACCGCTACTAACCAAATTAGCGAGTTTGATATTTTTGTTTTGTAGGGTTCTGTACCGTACCAAGCAGTTCTTAATGAAGAAGGACGTGATGACTTGCTGAAATACTAGAGGGGGAATGAGAAGACCTTTCCGACACTTTCAATGATGGCCCGAGATGTTTTGAACATTCCCGCGTCATCAACGACGTCTGAAAGCGCTTTTTCTACCGGCAGATATCAATTAGGAGAGCACAGACACTCATTAGCCGGAGACAGCTTGGAGATTGTAGTATTATTCAGAGATTGGATACGGGCGGAGCGGAGAATGTGCGGTCAATCGGAGATCAACGAAGAAGAAGATGAAAACTATAACGAAATCTTATCCGAAGGTGGTGGAAGCGACGTGGAGCAATTTGACCAACAAATACCAATTCCAACCGAAGAACCACATGAAATTATCAACAAACTAGAATTGGTTTTTTTCATAATGTAATTTTTTTAATTGCAATTTTACTATGTAATTTGCAACTTTTGAACAACACCACAAAATTGCAATTTTGACAATTGTATTTGTATTACAAAAAAAATCATGTCTATTAAATAATATAAGAGGCACAAAAACAATCTTGAGATGTTTTTATTACACTATCTTGTCTTGTTTAATTATTGAGTTTTTATATATATGTTATTTTTTAAATTAAGTGCAAAAAAAAAAAGAACCGCCCAGGATCCCGATCCCGACCCAATACCGACCCGCCCCAACCCTACCCCGCCCCTTTCCCGTCCCGCCCTGATCCCGCCCGACCCGATCCTGCCAAACCCGATCCGAATGTCTCGATCCCGGCCCACTGGCCACCCCTATGTAGAGCTTGTCAATTTTTCATGTTAATATTTTATTTGAACATGTTACATGATATCAGCACTTTATAGAATTGAAACTCGATAGTTAGTACATTTTACATATCGGAGTCTAGCATAATGTGAATCTTTTATGATTTTGCCAAGAAAAATTGGAGTTGAGCATGTATTGTTTCACTTCAACGGTATGATGAACTTAAAGTTGCAATCTAGCTAATAATTCTTCTTTCTGACAACTAAAAGTTTGGATATCTATTTGTTTCCTTGTGATTCCGTTGTAAGCATCTTCATCTTCATTTTTCTTTTGAAAGGTAGCCAATCATTTGCTACTTAAATCTAGCACTAAGTGTACCACCTCGTACTTTCGGGTTACGGTTTACATTGCTAAGCGTATGAAAAATCCCTAGTCGTGTGTAAATAAATTCGAGCGTTGAGAAAATTTATGTTATGTTCATGTATGCGGATAAAGAAGCTTAAAGGATGCGGTCCCGAAATAAATTAGGACTTAAAAGTGTGATTATGGCGGTAAAGAATAATATTTGGTGTTTGTAAAATTAGGCTATACCACGTGATTACAATAATGGATATGTAAAGTATGTTAAAATAATTCGTTATTTAAGTGAATTGAGATTGAAAAATTAATTAAGATTAATGGATAAATATTACGTGGGCATAATTCACGTGTTCCATGAATAGATGGGCAGCAAGTGGACTAATATGAGTGCAAAGGTTAATGTGGCATCCTAGTTGATAACTATTAAAGGAAAACATCACATAGTTACACGTGTAAAACACAGCAAGTTGTCTTTAAGTACATTGTTTCATTTTGTTATCTTTTTACATAAGAATGAGATGCTACAATATGAAAACTTCATTAAGCAGCAAATTTTGTTTACGAGGAGCAATGTTTTAACCGTGGAGGAGGTGAAAAAAAAAACGTTGCCAAAAAAAAACACTCTTCTGTACTTTGCAATAATCTATTGAAAAACGTTGCTTACGTTGTGGTTCATTTGGGAAGCTCTCGGCCAAATGCTCATTTCAACAAGAATTTCAGAAACATTAGAGGGTAAGCGGGGGTTTTTCTCCATTTATTAAGATTAACTTGTAAAGGAGGCTAATTCCGTTGTTATCATTGAAGGATTGATTCAAAGGTATGTTAAGACAAATTATTTATTTCTTTTGGCATGTTCCATGTAACGAAATATAACCGTGATATTGCTCCATAATTTATTCTACTCCTAGTGGTTAAGAATATCCATGTTATTGATTCCTATGCTAAAAACATGTCTAAATATGTTTCTAAGTCCTTATTGAGGCATACGGAAAAGATATTGATATTTACAGTGTTAGCCGAAGGTACAATGATATTGTGTCACCCAGGGTGTTATTGTTATTCATGCATTTTCATTTGCATTGCATTCATATATTACCCTGATCACTGGTGCTATGCACACTACTATATGGTAAATATTATATATATATATATATATATATATGTACGAGAATGGAAAAAGGGAAAGACGTTATATACACACACCACCTGCAGCTGGTACAGACTATCACAAAAGAGCCCGAAGAGGCAAATATGATGTGATGCCCTCGTGTGGCGATATAACCTGATGCCCACAGAGGCGATTATGGGAGAATTCCTATGTGAACATTAGTATACCGCATTTGCATTATGCATACATTCATTAATCATTTCAAGCTTAAAGTTTTTCTGTAACCGGTTTTGTCTGTACTCCTAGCCAAGCTTTAAACTGAAACCAAGGCTATTATTTTCATTTCCAAAAAAGGGGTCAATTTTACACACTGCATTTATGGACAGTTAGCATTTTTACTAATCCACATAAGGGAGAAGTAAATATAAGTTCCCTGTTCTTATGGGAGAGCTAATTTCGAATCTTACCACGTTTTCTTTATTTTATTCTTATGTGATCAAAAAATAAATGGTGTGGTTTACCATGCGTGTATTCTTAAATGATAAAAATGTTTGGTAGTTGTGGTCTTGCAAACGTGTCCTTAGTCAATAGATGAATAATTGTTACTCAAAAGGTATCAAAAAGTATGTACAAATGAAAAATCACATCTCAATCTAGCGTCCTTACTTCAGCACTTAGTCAACTTTAGTTATTGATAAGTTTTGAAAACTTTATCAATCGACTCATCAACTGTTGAAACTGACGAGACAACAAATTGAAAATAAGATAACGAGACCTAGTATAGACACCTTCGTTCCTCTTAAAATTGTTATCAATTTACGAGCATTTAAGATTGCAATTCCAGTATGTAGCAGTTCTTCTTCCTTCTTAATTCTTATTGTCCACTATTCACGGGCTCACCCCCATAAAAAATTACTCATAAATATTTACCACATTTTGAAGATATACAATTCACAACAAGAGAAAGGCATAAGTTTCAATAATTTAAAGACTTTCCAGATGGACCTCACTCTCAAAAGATTGAAAACTTAAAGAAAAGAAAGAAAAGAAAACCTATGTTGGGACAAAAGTGGTGTAATATATGTACATAGGATTGTAAATCTTCCCTCTTTTCTGTGCTTATGTAAAGACCCTCATTTTGGTGGTGGCAAAGAATGTGGATGAGACTCCACTAGTATGGACCAAAGCACTTGAACATCTTCACAAGGGCAAGACTTAACATCCTCGTAGAGTATATATATCCCTCTTCCTGAAAAATCAAGAATAAGTAAGTTTGGTACAAGCAAGAAGTTGTATATTTGTTGAACAATAGATGAAGAATATACAAATGGAAGTTTACAATTTTCTTGAGATATACTAATGCAGAGTTGTTTTAAGATAAGATAAGCATATGTATATAGGGCTGTGAAGGAATTAACCAATATCATTAATTCCCAACCGTGGGATGAGTGGAATTCGATACGTAAATTAATTAACAAAAGAATAGAAAAAGCTTTTGACTGAAGAAAGCTGATTCCCCTAAGCAATTAAAGGGCTACGGTAATTAAACTTCTTATTTTTCCGGTTCTTCCCCAAGCACTATTCCAATTCAAGAACAAGTGAATTTCAGCTATCAAAATGGGCTTGAGCTTGATTTAAGAAGGAAATGTTGATTCTATAAATGTGCGTTCTTGCTATTGACAGATCCAACAATGAGTTCGTGAATTCGATATAACTCAATGTTTCTCGATTGAACCCTTTATATATGCGTAAAAGTTAAGTATAGACGGAGCTGACAACGTCTAAACTCAATCCGCCACATCTAACGAGAACTAATTATCTAAGTGTATATACAAAATCTTTGACAAAGAAAATTGTAGTAGATAAATAAAGTGAAGACAATTTAATTAGAAGTAATGGAGGACATACTCTTCTTGGGAGTAGAGTGAAGACGAAACCAAAGCTTCTTCAATGGAGAGAAGAGGGATTGAAGCCACCTCATGATGAAAAGAGGGTGTAGATGAAGTTCATGGTAGGTAAAATGAATGGGGGGTGAGTAATAATAGACACACACTAAGAGAAAGGGGTCTTAGTTTGCTTAGACAAAGGGTGAAGTTTGGGTCACTATCCTTATAAACATTTGCATTTGCCTTGTAGACAAATCATGCATTCATTTCATTACTTTCACAATTTTTCACTTGGTGTTATGTCTCTATCATACCTCTCCCCTTGTAGTAGAAGTTGCCACTCTACCAATCACTTGTACTTTTCACACTTTCTATGACCCCTCTTCTTTATTTTCTCCTTTCTTGACATCCCTTATTCTTCAAGCTACTTCTTGATAGAAAATTGCAGAATTTGGGAAACAAAAAAAAAATAGACTTTGATAGAGTAATCTCTGTCTTCAGGGAATTTAAGCTTTCACCGTGTTGCTCAATGGGTTTTACGGCAAGATTCTTTCAGGTTTTTACAAAGCCACCAAAATTCAAGTTTCAGAACACAATTGTAAGTTGTAAAGAGTAGTATGAGAGAAGAAGATAGAATTATGAACTATGCGATCTGTTCGTGAGGAACTGGTATTTAAAATATGTATAAGCATATGTTAGTATTAAAAAACCTATCCGTTCCAAATATGCACCATAGACCCTTATTCAAAAGATGACAAATCTCCGCTTCTCAAATACTAACCATCAAACACAAACTAATACTAACACTTATGTCTTGATTTTTTCTAATAGTCCCTTTTTATCTTATTAGAATAAGGTACATTTTCGATGGTTAAGAAATTACATGTGAATCTTAGTGTCACGAGTTCGAGTCCAGATCGATGCTGCCTAGTTGAATTTTCTCACTTTTGCATGCTAATTATGTAAAAGGAAAAATGCAAATATATTTTAAGTTGATATAACTTTATTTTAGAGGGGTCCCTCTTGTATTTCAAGGAAATATTTAATTTTCAAGAGTCTACTTCAAGTTTTGAGCTTCTATTGGTCCACTTGCTCCGTTAGAGTTTAGTCTTTATTTGTCACAACAACAAACTATTAGTTTTGATGACTCGAAAGTTTTGTTTCATTATTTAAGAGACTTGTTGATGGCTTAATAGTCATTAAAGGGAACAGAAAAGAGTTGATTAGCAAAATGTACTGTTTTGTTGTTTATATTTCCCATGGTAAAGGGCGTGTATGAGACATAAGTAATTAATGATAAACAAACAAAAGTTTAGGCTGTGTTTACAAATTAGAAGTAAATGAAATGAAGGGAAAATGGAAGGAAAAAGAATCAAAGAAAACTTTATAGTAAAATATTATAGAGGATGATTGTTATATAAAGATGTCTGACGGTATGTATTTATAGTATATTTAGCCACATTTCATAGAAAGAGGTTGTAAGGTTATAATAAGGTAAAATCAAAATCTGCTGAACCTTAATCATTTAAAAATAGTTTTGTTACAAGAAAATCAAAATGATGAAGCTAAGTAAAATATCTCAAACTATATAGGAATTAAGTGTTACAGAAGCAAATTATACAGATTAAAGCCCTTTCCTCCCGTTGGTATATTTATGTCATTATTCATTTTAGAATTTGTCAATATTAGAATGTTAGCCCAATTAAGCCACGGATTTTACATAGGGTTAATTGGCTAAATATTAGGCCCAATTCCAAATCGGTATTGTTTGATCTGCTTTTCGCCCTAATGCCAAAACTTGTTCTCAAATCGACCCTCTCTTTTGGGCCACTCCGAATTCACTTTGCAAAGTGAGGCAAATATTCAAGAAATCAGAACAGTACTGTTAAGGGGAAATTTTGCGTGTGTCCCCTCAAACCAAAATAATTACCCGTCCATATCCTCATTACTTTCGTACCCCTATAAAAATTAAAATTATTTATTCGAGATGCTCCCAATTATGATACCAACATGGTAAATAAATATACTGAGATGGTATCATGGAAGACTGCTCTAGTCAGTCTCTTAATCTTCCATGATACCATCATGATATATAAATATACTGAGATGATATTATGGATATCATGTTCATTTATTAAAAAAACACCTTTCTCGAAAAAAACATGTATGATATCATCGTCTTATATACATACAATGTGATAATATCATGGAGGACGGCTTCAGTCCTTCAACTGGACACTCCTCAGGACCATGGTACCATCGTGGTATATAAATATACTGAGATGACATTATGGTGGACTGCTTCAATCCTTCTCTTAGTCCTCTATGATACCATCATGATATATAAATATACTGCGATGATATTACGAAGGAAGGGGTTTGGGCGAGGGGGTATGTCGGGTAAATATTTTCAGGTGACTGGGATAGAAGCGAAATTACTTTAGAAAGGGCATGAGGCAGGTAAATATTTTATATTTTAGGAGTATTTGGTGTTGTTTTCCCTACTGTTAACTCTTGTTATTGGCTCCAAAGTCCACCCCATTTAAATTTACCAAGTCTATGTTGAAAAAATAATATTAATATCTCAAAAATATAATTATGTTCTTTGAAATTTTCTTACATTTAATTAACTTTAATGACTTTTCATTATGAGAATTTGGCAGTTGCCAAAATATTTAAATCTGACCCATTGAATAGTCTTGATTGACTATTATCTTTACAACAATTATTCCTAACGTCCCTTTTAGCCTTTGTAACATATTATATTTTATTTCCCTTTATTCTAGCCTCTTAATTGTCATCAATTTCTTATTAACGTTGGAGGCTATTTAGCCATCTTTAATCAATATATATATTCTAGTTATTTTCCTTTGGATGAGATATATCAAGAGAAATTCTTTCTTCCATATTCTATTGCTGTGTTTTTCTTTAAGATAAATCTTTGTTAGATTTTGATTTCTAGTTTCATACTAGAAGAGCTTGTTGAATCCTGAAGGATACACCTACTACGGGTGAAATATCCTTAAGGACAGTCTCTTCGGACACGCCTCAAGCTATGAAGAATTTCGAATAGTATTTGTGATCAAGTATTTTCCGTAAGATTTTCAACAATCTTAAGGATATTTCATGTTCTATTCTTATGAAAAATTGAAACAGAATAACTTAGTACAATTTGTCTAAGTGTCAGGTACGCGTAATTGAATCAATACCTCCTCAATATTTGTTGTTTCATGCTTATTTTCGTGAGAATATAATAGGTGGATAAACTTAGCCTCACGATGATACATATAATCTCCTTCTAATTTGTAGTTTATTACCGTGTTGTACATGTAACTGCATGACATTTGAGGAACTTTAAGATTTCTATATTGGTAGATAAATTTAGCCTCTCCGTTAAATAAATTCTTGTATTTGGAGTAGACCTTCAATGTTTTTGCTCCTTTCAATATTGTCTGAGTAATGTCTTAAATAATACCCCGTTTGTTCGAAATTTGACTTTGATGGTTTAGATGAATAATTTTTTGACTGAGAGTTGATGCATCTTTTATAGAGTTTAGAGATTGTGATGCATAAATATCAGAAGCTATGTGTCAATTCCATACTGTTATGTATTGATCAAAGTCAATAATAAAATTTTCAATGGAAATAACTATGATTTTGTGTGTAGCAAACTAAGCCATCAAATCATACCCCTAAATGTGGAAAAGATTCAGAGAAATGATAATCCCTCTAAATAAAAATAAATTTGATTAAGCGAATGATATAATTATTGTGGTCATTTCTCAAGTGAATCTTGTAGCTAATGCAAGAGATTAAGTGTTATACTCTTGTGCTACTAAGCATATTTGTGCAAACAAAGTTAATTTTGTGTTACCCAAGTTGAAGAAGAATAATTTGTTTGTGTTGGTGATTCAAGAAGTACTCAAATTCATGAAATGAGATTTTTTTTCTTAAAATCAATTTAAAAAAATATTGGCATTAGCGTTGGAGTGAAAAATTTATTTGAGAATTATGAGCTAGGTTTCTTAAAATAAAACATATTTTTTATGGTCATGAGTATTTAATATGTTAATTATTCTACCCTATTCCCAGCGTTGGCTGATGGCTCTATAGTGTAACTGATCATTAATGAGTCAATATCATCATTCTATAACAGATACTTTTGAATTAACCTTGAAGTCAATTTGTGCAATCATTTGAAATTCTTGGATTAAATTGAGTTAAGTGCCTTCTAATATCTGGAAGGTTAGATTGCACAGATCATGAGCCCTTGTCCATTTTGGTGACTTTATTTATTTTCTCCTTTAACCTTTGCTTCATTATAAGCTATTAATTTCATTAATCAGCTTCATACAATTTGATAGCCTACTCAAGCCTCCGACACTCGTTGTCAAGCCTCTGGCACTCGTTGTGCGCCCAACGCTGGCTCAGAGGCCGAGCGCCACCCATAGAGTTGCGTAACTCATATGGGTACCTTGGACATCCTTTGTGGATGCCTAGGCAGACCCTTGAGGTTCCTCCTCAAGGTGGATCACTTGGTATAACTTGATGGCAGCACACACGGGGGAGGCTGGCTGAGCTTGTAACACCTGTGCCCCTTTATATATGCTCCTAAGAAAAATGTCCTTGCTCCCGGACTAGACATATTTTTGCCCGAGAAGCATAATGGGTCTCCCGAACTCCAAATGAGGAACCGGTTGTTTCTAGAGGTTCGTATTGACTTTCGTAACATCTCCATGAAGTGTCATCCCATTATCATACACGAGGAATGAGACACAACCTTTGGGGTCTTTGGATAATTACGACAATATCACTGCTCCTTGGCTAAGTCAAGCCCAAGGGTTAACGAACTCGGAATGGAGCCTAACTTGGTAAGAATATTCATAAACATCCTAGGAATGGGTAATTCATCCGAAATCTCAAGATTCTAACTATTTATTGAGAACGTGCGATACTGACACTCGTGGCACACACACGGCCGTTGCCCATAGGCTAGACCCTTGGGCTCACCCCAAGTCCATGATGAGATACTTTGGCACTCTTAGGAATGCAATACAATATTGATAGATGGTAGATTCCTCCGTCATTGCCCTTATGCCTGATGCTCCTTATGATGACCAATATCAGCGCATGATGCCTGCACGACTGACATTCGTGCGGCCCACTCGGACGCGCTGTGTTACGGGCGCTAAGGCACAATGAAATCAGCATGTTACATTCTCCCCACTCAATCTAGGCATCATCCCCGATGCCTTAAGACGCCCACGAAAACTCAGAGTCTGCACCCTCGGGGATTTGTGTT
Source organism: Anisodus acutangulus (assembly GCA_029783415.1). Lineage (NCBI taxonomy): Eukaryota > Viridiplantae > Streptophyta > Magnoliopsida > Solanales > Solanaceae > Anisodus > Anisodus acutangulus. The sequence continues at coordinate 8,330,812 of CM056500.1, forward strand.
ATGGTCCCAAATCTTGTGGGTTCGGAACCCATGCGAGATTCTCATAAAAATAGAGTCGTACCCGTGCACTGCTCCCCCAAGTTTCTTCCAAGCGTGCCTCCGCACTTCACCTACCAGTGTTCACTTGGAAAGAGCCTCCGCCCTTGCACCCTCTGGTGGCTAACTTTTGTGGTGACTTTGTTGTCATCCATGCCATGCCCCTAACGACAACTGATGCACCATATGGTAGTTAACTATGGGAGGTGTCATGCTTTCCATCCACGTAATAATTGTTGCGATTGACAAATCCATCTGGAGATCTTCTTCCTTCTTAGTAGTTTACATTTTAGACTCTTGCCCGACTAAAACACTTAGTTCGTCAGCTGACACATTGTTCCCTTAGAATCTTTAGCCTGGTCTAGAATTAGAGGACCCTGTGTTGTGGTACACGTAGTCCAACTTTACATGGCGCGGTCTCTTTCCCTTTGACATATCTTATTCAATCTGGAATTACACGAACCCAATGTTGTTGCAAATAAAGAATACTCCCCCACTTTAGGTGGTGGATAATACTGAGCTTTTGCTATCGTTGGGCCAAGATGTCCTTAAATCTTGACGGCATGCTCCCTTGGTGGGCGACAGTGATGAGGGTGTCCTGATGGCCGATGATATGAGGATGGCCTGATGGCCAATGATGTTACGACAACCTATCTGTAGATGACCTGATAATGGTCTTGCAGTCTAATGAAGGCCTAGGACCACTGATGTTATGGCAACATGTCTATTGATGATCGGATTATGGGCTTGCAGCCCGATGAAGACCTAGGCCCACTAATGTTTTGTCAACATGTCTGCCGATGATCTGATGATAACACGATGTTGACCTGACGATCGATATTGGAATGAAGGCCCGATGGCCAAGGTAGATACTCTTAATTGGGTGTGTTCACCTTTGTATGATGATGGCCTAAAGGCCAATGTGGGAATCCCTTGGTGAGGTACACTCTCCAACTATGCTCTTAGGGACCCGTTTCCTTATTGGAAAACTCACTATGTCTGCTGTATGATCAAAGTCAAATCTCGATGTCATAACTAGGGGTAACTAGCAATTTGAACTCATGTTCTAGTAGACAAATTATGACCGACTTACCGACTTGCTCGTTCTCTGACATTGGTCAACGCTCGAAGATCAACTCTATCCCACTCGACATATAATGCGTCCATTTGAAAGTCATGCTGCACCATGACATCTTTAGAACCTCCAATACTTCGTACTCTGTGGTACTAAGTATGGCATTTGGGATGTACTCTTGGTGAGTACTATGTTATACTCGTAAGGAACAACTTTTCCTAGACATGAACAAAGATCTGTATTCTCAACTTGTCCCTTACGTGTCTGATGCCCGACTTCCCGATGTTGTACCTGTATGGTTGCCTCGGTTCTTCGGTGAACGTGTGTACTGTTATGCTTGGAGAGAACACATTTTCAAACTTGGAACTCTATCCAATTGTGAAGCTTAGCTATTCCTCACTCTAATGTGTGCCTCCTCACCATAGTGATTTAGCATGATGTTATGCCTCCCTATGTGTAGTGGTTCGGCTAATTCTTAGCGATGTCTCCTCGTCTTACGATTTGAATGATCCTTATGTTTTCCCACTTGATGTTTGCCTCCTCACCTCCGTGATTCAGCATAAGGGTCAGCGTATGAGTGTACTTAGCGCAGGGCGCTGCACGCTGATATGTACAACACTGGTTTATGAGAAGGGGCTGTTGAGCGTTGTCTTTGCAAATTTGGTGGTTGGATCCACCTAATGGTAACACTTGAATTCCCTGCAAAAAAGCCTGCTCCCGGGTCCCTCCTTACGTTATTGCGGCCTATTGTCGCGCCCTGCTTTAGTTTGACATCACCCAAATGTCTAGAGCTCAAATTTGAAGATTGCTCTCCCCATGATGATAGATTCCTGACTTATGTTGAGCATAGTGGTTATTGGTACTAGCACGTCTCCCGCCGTGCGTAACATTGATGATCACAAACTGGTGCTTGCTATGTTGTCTGGGCATCAAACCCACTTGATAGATTCAGATGTTGGGGAACTCACTTTCCATTCATTGCAACCCTTACGATGCTTAGGTGTATGAAATAGCAGTCCACCAAAGATTATGTGCCTACAAGCTTTGATCCCCTAATCTAGAGAGGACACTTGAAATGATGCATCTCTCATATCTATACAAGAACTCAAGATGATCGAGCCCTTGGAGTTTCTAGTCTATGATTCACGGTTCTCCATGACATGGCTGCTCGACCTGGCAGACATGGCCTATGTATATCCACCCGACTAATCGACATGTCCCTCTTCTTAGTGAAAGCCCAGACTTTTCGAAAGAAAATTAGGTTGGTAATTTTCCCTTATTATGATGGCTAACAACTCTGAATTGTTGCATGACATGTATAGGAGATCTTGACTGACAAGTTTTTATGCACTCCCGATCTCCACCTGATGATCATACTCATGTCCAGGCTTTATTGAACAAAGTTGCTAACCTACTGTTAAAAGAAATCTGATATAGGCATGACACGATGACATTACTTGCTAACCAGATGTGTCTCAATGGAAATCCTCTGAAATAATATCCACTGTACGGAAGACATCCTTAAAGGTACTTCAATGTGAATTGGATGCATCAAGATGAAATCAAAATACACAATCATTGGCGGAAACAACGGTTATGAAATGTCATACTTCTGAAAGTCGTAGTTCATGGTTGATGAAGAAAATTTTGAAAAAACTGAATGCAACCAATCCATTTTGACAAGTAGTATCGGTTACCGACTTGAATGACATTAAATATATCAATTTATGCCTGGATATGATCTCCGCAATGACATTCCAAAATACGATGATGATCTGTTCCCTGAGCTCTGATACCGACTGTCATGGATCGACTCCTTCTTAGCATCAGTGGCATATTAATGGCCCGTATGGAGCTCGTAGTCTTGGAAAACTACAAGCCAACCTAATGATTGTCCTAGGATTCCTGGCATGACCGTGTGCCTATGGAGAAGCTGGCCATAGAGGCTTAGCTTCGCGGTGCCGCCTGTTTGATGTCCTAGCTTAAGCCTTGACTTGGTAGTGTACTCTTGTGGCACGTTTCGTATGTTGGGTCTTGTCCGCTCGCACATCTGGGGTTGGCTAAGGATATGTTAGCCCCTCGTCTGGCACTGAACGTCGCACGCGCGTGCATAGTCCAATCCTCAAGCTTGACACTTGTCTTTTGCCGGTGTACACGTGTGCTTTGCCCGAGTAGGGCAACTCTTAAGTCTTTGTCCTTTGTCATGAGCATCCCTCGTAATGTCTCCAGGTGATGGCATTACCAATTGTAGCCCTCACGGCATACTCCCATCTCGCATAGTGCATAGTTTCCCCACGACTGTATGTCTAGGCCAACAGACCCTTTTTTGCAAGGCAGAACCCAAGTCAAGTTCACAAGTAAACACAAGAGGCTTTTAAGAGTGGTGCCTCGAGTGCCTAATCAGTGCGGAGGTCTTTAGATAGCCTGCGGGCATAGTCTATCCCAATGTCAAACCTCCGACACTCGTTGTGCACCCAATGCTGGCTCGGAGGCCGAGTGCCGCCCATAGAGTTGTGTAACTCGTATGGGTACCTTGGACATCCTTTATAGATGTCTAGGAGTGCCCTTGAGGTTCCTCCTCAAGGTGGCACACTTGGTATAGCTTGATGGAAACACGCATGGGGGAGGCTGGCTGAGCTTGTAACACCTGTGCTCCCTTATATATGCTCTTAAGAAAAATGCCATTGCTTCCAGATTAGACATGTTTCTGCCCGATAATTATAATGAGTCTCCTGAACTCTAAATGAGGCACCGATTATTACTAGAGGTTCATATTGACTTCCTTAACATCTCCATAAAGTTTCATCCCATTATCATACACGAGGAACGAGATACGACCTTTGGAAGCTTTAGATAATTACGATAATGCCACTGCTCCTTGGTTAAGTCAAGCCCAAAGGTTAACAAACTCGGAATGGCGCCAAACATGGTAAGCATATTCATAACCATCTTAGAAATGGGTATTTCACCCAAAATCCCAAGATTCTAACTATTTCTTGAGAAGGTGCGGTACTGACACTCGTGGCACGCATGCGGCCATCGCCTATTGGCTAGACCCTTGGGCTCACCCCAAGTCCATGATGAGATACTTTGTGTAAAACTGCGTAAATATGGTCTACGTGTGAAGGTATTAAAACTATTATTAAGATGATATTATAGCTATATGAATCAATTCGGGATGAAATCGGGTGATTCACAGTCATTTTGAAGTCTAACGAAAAAATGATGTCCTTAAGGGCTTCTAAATCCGTCTAATTTAGAGGACTTCTTACTGTTTCCCATTTTCCTGATAGTTGTGTCGAGAATCTTAGAAATCTAAAAACATTAAAGTTGTAGAACTTTGAAATACCGTTCTAACGGTCGGTCTCCCATCTCAAACTGAGCCACATACAAAAAGTTATGACCATTTTACTGAGCAAAGGTCGGTGATTGCGTCGCATGGGTGCCGCGGCTAGAACATCTTTCTAAAAAAAGGTTTTCCTTGTGAGGCACAACTGCGTTGTAGGGGTTCTGTGGGTTTCCTCATCCACGATGGACCCGTGACGCAAGCTACCGCGACCCATTATTTTTCTTGTTTTGAATTTTGTATGTTTTCCACTTCGTTATATTCATTTCCACTTCGTTTTGGCCGACTTTTTGAGAGGCAACAACCCTAAAACTTCCCCAAAATTAAGGTAAGTTCTTAATCAATTTTCATCAACACTATATTAGTCTAACATCAAAATTATTACTTTTAAACACTAGTTCATCTTTCTCAAACCCTAGATTCTTAAGAATTAAAGGAAAGAAGAAGAGAGGGGGCTTGTGGGATTTCATCAAAAGGTAAGACTTCTGATTATTATGAAATTATTAATGAAGTTTGGACTAGTATAGAGTAATCTAAAAGGTTATAATCCACCAATGATTCTCATAAGATTCAAGAACAAGATTTAAGGCTTAGAAAAAAACTCTAATTGTGAGTATTGTTGTGTCAGTCTAGAGGATGATTGACCTCCGAGGCATGTAGCCCGGTGTATCTATTGTTGTGCTAGTCCAAAGGGGAATTAGCCTCCAAGGGATAAGTCCCCGATATATCAAATGATTGTTCGCCCGTGAGTTGGCACGTGTTAATTCTTTGGTTGCCCATAAGTTGGCTTGTTGATGATTTTGGGTTCGTAAGTGAAATACTTGATATGGTAACCACTTAATGAGTTTAACTTGATGAATCCTTCATTATTGGTTGTTTTTGCTGAATTTTACTAAGCTTGATATCATACTATAACTTTGAATTTCAAATTGTTTTCATTAATACTATGTATATTGAGTTTACTATCTTATTTTGGTTTTGTTAACTATGGCCCCTTAGACACTCACTGAGTACCCAGTACTTAGGCATACCATTGTTAATTTTGATGGTATGTTAGGTAACGAAGAAGAGCAGGTTCGTGATTTCCTTCCGAGTAGGAGAACTTGTTGTCGTCCAAACTTATTGGTGAGCCCACGCCCTTGTTCGTGGGACACCCCTCTATGTTCAGTTTTATTATTTTAGTTTTCGGACTACGTTCCGAAGTTAGAAACTTGATTTGTCTTCTCATAGAAGCTCCACAAATAGTATCTGATTGTGGGTAAAAAGTCTCGTATGACTTAATGCGGTTTGCCACGTTCATGAGTAATTATTTATATTAGATTTTCGCTGATTTTATTTTATAAGTGTGAGCATGATTTCAGTTAGCCATAAATGACTTTTATTAAATAAATATTAAAAGATTATTAAAAGAGATTCGACCTTATCAATTTTTATAAGGTGCTTCCGGTATTGTTCATAGCATCGGATGCATGTCGCATCCAGGGTAGGTTTTGGGGCGTGACACTTTGGCACTCTTAGGACATGCAATACAACATTGATAGATGATAGTTGCCTCCCACATTGCCCTTCTGCCTGATGCTCTTTATGATGATCAATGTCAGCGCATGATGCATGTATGACTAACACTCGTTCGGCCCGCTCGGAACACGTTGCGTTATGGGCGCTAAGGCACAATGAAAGCTACCTGTAACGTTCTTATGAGATTAGCTTTTCTATATTAGTAGTTAGTTATTTATAAGATAAATGTCTTATGAGAAATTGATATACTTTTTATGAGTTATGAAAATATTATCCCCACCTTAAAGTTTTTGAAAATGTGGGGTTATGGTGTCTTACTAGAGTTATGTGGAGAGAATTATTTTTAAACGTGATAATACTTTACTTGGTCTTGTTAGTCAAAATGATTTTAAAAATGAGGATTTGAGGAGAGGAGAAAAAGGATGGAAAAATATTTTGATGAAGATTTTTATACTTATCATGTTGAATGTTGATAATGTTTTAAAAATATATTATGGTGTTATTTCTTCTCTTGGTGCGTTATTTTGAAAAGAAGAAAATAATGATAAAGTGTTTTGGTGAATTAATATTTGTTGTACTAGAGGGGTGCAATGATGCTAAGTGAATCTAAAAATCCATCTCTGGTAATGTATTTACCCTTTGTGGGGGGGGGGTGTAATAATATGAAAATCAGTCAAGTAGACTATAATGAAATCTGAGTATGTGGTTTGGAGTTGGGTGGTAATGAGGCTAATATAATTCTTAGTGAGTATTGAGGTTGAGATAAAATCAATATGTTTATATATTGTGGTTTCCAAGCAGTGTTAGTTGTAATGAAAAAAATAAAATTTTCAATGGCAATAAAACACATCTGTTTGAGACATAAAGTGATAAACAATATTGTTGTGAGATGGAATTATTTCCATGAATCATGTGAAGTCTGAGGTGAATTCAGCCGATTCACTGGACTAAAAGAAACATCGAGGGGAATGAGACTTTTGTCAATTGAAAAGATCAACAATGATGGTAACCCAACCTATGTGATTGGAGATCCCATGATTTAGGTTTATGTGGGTAATAATAAGTCATTAGTTGATCAAAAGTGTAATATTAAATTATATCCCTTCCTATGGCGTGTGAATATAGTACAACACTGCAAGGTAAAGTGAGGCTAAGTTAAACTCTTAATCCAATTCATATCCTTTATAGGTGGTATAATGCTCTGCAGAATACACTTGATGATTGGATCTATATGAGTGTGTGGTGGTGTTGCTCTTATGAAATTGTGACAGATTTCTAGAGCACTCATGAATACCAGGACACGCGTTTGGCCTGTTAGCGCAAAACCGTGATAACGACAAAGATTGTGCGAGTATAATATGATGGAATAAGACCCTAGGCTTACAAAAGAATTCTTGGTTCATAGAAGTTCTAAACTTCATGAATTATCTGTAAGTTTAATCTTGTTTTATCTAGGTATGGTTCATAGTGTATGAGACACATGATTCGAATCATTATACTCATATGTGAAAACCCATCAAAACTTCTTATTTCATTCTATTCTTTATTATTATTTTTGAAAAATGTGGGGGATTGTTGAAAAAATAATATTAATATCTCAAAAATATAATTATGTTCTTTGAAATTTTCTTACATTTAATTAGCCTTAATGACTTTTCATTATGAGAATTTGACAGTTGTCAAAATGTTTTAAATCTGACCCATTGAATAGTCTTGATTGACTATTATCTTTACAACAATTATTCTAGAGTCCCTTTTAGCATTTGTAACATATTATTCTTTATGGCCCTTTATTCTAGCCTCTTAATTGTCGTCAATTTCTTATTAACGTTGGAGGCTATTTAGCCATCTTTAATCAATATATATATTCGCTATCATGACTTAGTCGCTTTGTTTGTCTTACTTTGTTTGTGCTTGTGCTTTGTCTTGAGCCGAGGGTCTATCAGAAACAACCACTCTACCTACCAAGTTAGAAGTAAGGTCTGCGTACATTCTACCCTTCCCAGACTCCACGTTGTGGGATTTCACTGGGTATGTTGTTGTTGTTGTTGTTGTAATCAATATATATATATATATATATATATATATATATATATATATATATATATATATATATATATATATATATATATATATTCTATTCATTTTCCTATGGATGAGATAGATCAAGAGAAATTATTTCTTCCATATTTTATTGTGTTGGGTTTTCTTTAAGATAAATCTTTGTTAGATTTTGGCTCATAATTTTACACTAGAAGAGCTTGTTGAATCTTTTGGGATACACCTATATCGAGTGAAATATCCTTAAGGACAGTGTCTTCGGAGACACCTCAAGCTATGAAGAATTTCAAATAGTGTCCGTGATCAAGTATTTTTTGAATAGTGTTTGTAGCTCTGTCTGTGTGACCTCGTTTACATTACCGGTCCCAAGCCCGGATAAAGGAGGAGGGTTGCCGAGGGTCAATAGGAAACAATCTCTCTACAAAGGTAGGGGTAAGGTTGCGTACATCTTACCCTTTCTAGACCCCACTTATAGAATTATACTAGGTTTGTTGTTGTTGTTTGTTGTTGTATTGGTTTCTAACAATTATTTTATCACACATGTTTCCAATATTCTATTTAAACCTACAAATTTTGCTTTAAATAATAATTAGAGTTTGTGAATTGTTTTTTGGGTCAGCCGTTGTGAGTAGTATTTACATATTTATACTACTAGAAAAATATTGAGAAATATAATATTGGATATATAGGATACCCAGATGGATTTATAAAAGTCTTGGATCTCTCAATTTAGTTCCTCGAATCACAAACTATCTTAAACACATTCTATAACATCTATATATAATATAAAACTAGACATAGATAAGGTGATGTGACACCTCTCTATAACCACTATTTCTATTTATCTTTTTTTCTCCTTTTTTTTTGCATTTTTTTCTCCATCTATGTACGTAATAATCTACTATTCCTATTTATTTATAAACCCACGAAGTCAGCTAAATAAAAGTGAAGATGTTCGTTACTTTTGTTGTGCATTTATCATGTGAGTTATTTGCTGCCTTTTGCTTTCCGTAACGTTACTTTTTCTTAGGGCTTTTTGTGTTCTATGCCTTAGGGGTTTATAAATAAACTTTGTCATAAATTGGTATTGCAACTTATGCAAGTATATTTCTACAAGGATCTGGCGGAAGACAGTTTTATCTGTAAAGTAGTATGAAGTAAGAAGCTCCGGTCACAAATTTCGAAAGCCTTACCCCGTGACATCGTTGGCCTTATGGGTACTGCTCCGAAAGTTTTCAAGTAGAGATTATGGAACTATTGGCTCAGGAAGCTAATGGACAAGGTTTTCGATTAACCTCGCGCACTTTTTCAATTCCAAGCTTATGCTTCGTTTTATTTTTCACTAGCTACTTTACTTTGGTCGACGGGATGGGGTAGTCTACGGGGGCTGGGTCAGTGACGGAACGGGCTGGAGCAGTGACGGGACGGGCTGGGGCAGTGACGGGACGGGATAGGTGCCACGATGTATTGCATTTCGAATGAGGAGGAAGTGTCCGGATCCTCAAGGAAGTCGTAATCAGTGACCTGAAACTTTTGGACGTTTGCAAATGGGAAAACGTTCTCCTCGAATGTGACATGGTGAGAGACTAGAATTTTATTTGCGGACAAATCATAGCATAAGTACCCCCTATGGTTTGACGGAAAACCTAAGAAAATGGAAGGGGTAGTTCTAGGTGCTAATTTGTGAGGGGCCATGGAGGCGAGATTCGGGTAGCATAGACACCCAAAAATCCGAAGGTGATCATAAGAGGGTATCCAACGAAAGAAAATTTAGGTTGGAGTTTTATTTTGAAGAGTTCGTGTTGGTAATATGTTAAGGAGGTATGCGCCATGTGTAAGGTGTATACCCAAAATGAAGGGGGGATGGAAGCATGAAAAAGCATAGTGCGGATCTTATCGTTGATGGTGAGTAGGATTCTTTCGGCTTTACCATTTTGAGGTGAGCTATGGGGGCAAGAAAATCGAAACACCATGCCGTGATCCGCACAAAAGTTATGAAAGGGAAGGTTGTCAAACTCTCGGCCGTTATCATATTGAAATGTTTTGATGGGCTTTTCAAATTGAGTTTTAACATATGTTTGAAATTCAAGAAAAATTGTGTAGATTTGGGACTTATATTTTAAAGGATACACTTAAAGAAAGTGAGAGAAATCATCCAAAAACACCAAATAATATTTGTGACCTAGTTTGCTAGTAATGGGAGATGTCCATAAATCCGCATAAATAATATCAAAAAAAAAAGTAACACTCAAAGATGATTTAAACGGAAGTCGAACATGCTTTCCTAAAGGACAAGAATAACAATTTTGGATAAATTTCCCATTATTACATTGAATGAAATTTTGACTTTTAAGAAAGCTAAAAACTGGTGCTCCCGGGTGCTCGAGTATACTGTGCCAGGTTGATAGAGAGATTGCAGCTAGAGAAGTATGTGGATGGACACGTGCAACAGAATTGGATGAGAAAATATAGAGGTCCCCCACACTATTGCATCTCGTAAGAGGTGTCCCCATATGTAGGTCCTTCACAGAAAAACCAAAAGGGCCAAAATAGATACGGAATTGTCACTGACAAATTTTCTAACAGAGATTAAATTTTTAATGATGTTAGGAGCATATAGGACGTTTTTGAAGAAAAAGGAAGGGTGAGGTGGTAGTGTATGAGTGGTTCCATAACCTTGAATTGGAATGTGATTGCCATTTTCGACCAAAATAAATTGAGGATTGTGCAAATTAAATACTCGAGGAAGATTATCAGAGGTGCGAGTGAGGTAGGATGTGGCACCCGTGTCTATATACCAGGCATCGTCGGGCTGTTGTAGATTTATAGTGTTGTAGGCCTGGGCGGGTTAGTAGGACAGAAGGCTGCTGCTGATGTTGGGCCGATGCAATATGGGCCTGCTCCGTGTGGCCTGCCTGATATGGACCTGGACGAGGGCCCAGTATGCTGGGTTGTTGCCACTGGCCAGCGTGTTGGGCCAGTAGCGTCGGGTATAGGCTTGGAGGGGCAGCCTAATTTCCGGAAATCGTCCAAGGGAGTGGGCTGGCCCAAGGTGATAGATATAGGGCCTGATGTGTTAGGCCGGTGAAATTGGATCATCATTCGTGACCCTTTACTCTTCCGACACGCCTGTTTCTGCAGCCATGTCCCCTACTACCGCCTCAGCCACCACACTGGGGTCCATGGGGTGTAGAGGACCGACGAGTATGTTGGTGGTTGGCGGTATGTCAATCGCCAATGCATGTTGAGTGTGTTCGTTCTTTTTGGATCGTGTGGCCTCCTCCAACATCAATTGTGAACAGGCCTTGTTGAAGCTAGGGAGGGGATCAACTTGTTGGATCATCGTTGCAAGTGTATCGTACTCACCCTTCGGCAAACCATTGATAAGTTGTAAAACCATCTTTGTTTCAAAAATCGGAGTGCCAACATTAGACAATTGATCGTCAACCAATTTTAGTTGTTTACAATAGTCTGACATATTGGCAAAGTTCTCAAGACGAGTGTTGTTGAATTGTTCCTCCAAATAGACGACACGTGTATGTTTGTTGTCTTAAAATATTTTCTCTAGCCGTATCCACAATTCATGAGCTGAGGCACCTGTCTTCATAATAGTATGAAGCAAATCCTTGGATATGGTGCCATATATCCACTGTTTAACAATTACATCTAGCCACTTCCACGTCGGGTTGTCGACGTCGGGTGGACGAGGCGTGGTGGCATCGATGTGATCAAGGATGTTGTATGCACAAGCATGTATTTAAAATAATTCAACCCACGATGAGTATTGTCCATCCTCTTGATCAAGAATCAAAGGGATAAAGTTCTTGATATTTGTTACGGCGAAGGCCGGATGAAAGGAGTTAGGAGATGAGGAGAGAGGAGGAGGAGGTGTGACGTCGGGGGTGGAGGAGGAACCCTCGGGAGATTCGGGAGTAGCCATGAATTGGCTATTTTCGGTGGTTAAGGGGGAGGGGAGGGTTGGTGAGGCGGAAAGTGTAGTAGAGAGAGGGTGTTTAGGATTTGGCTCTTGATACCATGTAGAATAGTGTAATTTTCCTTGATTGGAGTCTTCTCATTAATATAATATATATATATATATATATATATATATATATATATATATATATATATATATATAGGTGTTTATTACAAATTGAATTAGAATATATATTTTACATAATTACACTAAAATGATGATTACAAAATATATGAAGAATATTTACGTATTCTCTATCAGTGATATCGGAAAGTGTTGGAAATTTGCCTTTGGCGGGGAGATGCGTCCACCCATCTTTGATGAATTAAACACTAGTGTTTCGCATGTTGGAGACCTTGTCTCTTCGCACATGCATGATCTACGAAGTGAGTAGATGACCGTAGGGTCAAGAATCGTCAAATTTCGTTGAGAAATGAAAGAGATATTGGTCCACGAAGTAAGGTGTTTGAGGCATGGAAATATGGTGTGAGACAAATATACCACATCGGTGGGAATATGAAGAATTTCTCTCTATATAAGTCTCTAATTGGTAAAGGGTTTGGGACCCCAAGGGGTATCCCATGTGTTTAAAGGAGGGAGGACCTAGATGTGCATGGGTTCAAGGCTAAGCCCACACGCGCGCCGCCGCCCGTCCGGTCCGGTCCGGTCTCGGGTCATTGGCTGTGGGCTGTGGTAGGCAGAAAACTTTCTGCCTACCGTTGGGACTATTTTTTGAGGCATTAATCAGTCATTACTTGGCTGATTAACTCCTCCATTATCACCCTCCTTCATGTCCATAATTCAGCCCCTCTTGATGGTCATTTACAACCATTACTTGGCTGTTTTAATGCCCTCCTAATGGCCATTAACAGCTATGTTTTGGGCAGTTGTTTAGCCTCTCCTCCATGCTATATATTGAGCCTCTTTTGGCTCAATTCAGTGGGCAGAAAACAGACTGAAAACAGTGAGGAATATAGACTGCAAAACAGCCACAAAATAGCTTAAAATAGTTAGCAATCTGTGACGAAAATCAGTGAGCAAACCCACACATATACACAAGATATACACTACAGAGACACACTATATACACAAAGACAAAAGAGAAGAGTATTGAGAAACTCTTCCTTCCTATTCCATATCTTCAGCAAGTCGATTCATATTTGTTTTATTCGGCAGGCTCAACCTATTGGCTTTGTAGTGTTGAGATTAAAGTGTTGTTTTATCTTGGGAGACTATTGCCCGCTAACGTAAAAACATATATACGGGGCAATCTTGTCTTAAGGACAGAGTGCAATCACTCGACTCAACACACAACGTTGTAACCATCCAGATTTAGTTGTTTCTTGATTCCAGGATATCAAGATTCAAGACACAACAAGCTTGCGGCAGTTCTCAACATTGGCCTTGCAAGGTTATCAAGATTCAAGACACAACACGCTTGCGGCAGTTTTGAAGATTGACCATTTATTTATCCTTTCGAACACTTGTAATAGTTATTACTTCACGTACTGCTTTATAAAGTACAATAGAGTACCAATAATTTAAGACAAGATTGTATTGTATTACTATTAGTGTTCGAAAGATGTCGGTCAAAAGTTGTGTGATCAAATCTGGATATGGCGATGGTTTTCTGGTAGAAGAGAGTGATGATGATGAACGTGCTCATGGTGTCACCGCTACCAAGACTGGTGGGAACATGCGTTCACGAGAGCCTGAGGATGTCAACTGGGACAAGATGAGAAGACTGAAGATGATATTCTATCTTGCAGCAGAAGGCCTATATCTGTCCCAGACAAAAGATCCGAATAATGGTAAGAAGGAACTGGACACTCAGTTTGATGAAGTGACTGAAGTGAGCCAGAATCCGAAATTGGGATAAGTAATTTTTCTTACTTGTCAAGAATAAAGATTAAATGATGTATGATTAAAAATGGATTAAAGTAAGGAGGAATATGAAAATAATTTATATTCCTTACGCTTTAAAAATCAGAAGTTTAATCTCATCCTCTTTCCCGTTTAAAGATTGGATTTTGTAAACGACTTAAAAAGATCCGTTCTTTTAAGTGTAATTATTAAATTGTGTAAAGTATGTTCGCACATACGAGGGAGAAAGATCCACTAACTGTGCGAAAACTGTTACCACTCTTAAGTAAGCGCCAAGAATTATCTGGGCACCAATCTTAACGAAAGGAGTCTAAAAGCTAAAGACGTTGAACCTGTCATACTAATTGGCAGAAGATCCTTCATAGGATGATATTGGACACTCAGTCATACAAAGCCTCCGGGCGACTGGAGTGTGACAAAATTTCTTTGATATGATGATATTGGACACTCAGTCATACAAAGCCTCCGGGCGACTGGAGTGGGGCCAGAATTCAATTCATAGGAAAAGTAATGGACACCTAGTAAGGTGGGCCAGAGTTTCCAGGTCTTAAATTATCTGAAGGCCTAAAGAAAGGCAGAATAGAATTTGGACACTCAGTCTGTCAAAGCAACTGGAGTGGGCCAGAGTATCGCGATCAAATATGATCCGATTATGCCCTAACCACGGGCAAGAGGTTGTTCTTGTGAAGCAACGCCACCTCTAAAAATCAAAGGGGCTGGAGAGGTTGTCCTCAATAGGACTTCATGGAATGGGATCACTCTAAGATGAGGTGATACATGTCCCAAACTTGGTTAAGGGACGTTGTTGGTCAAGCTGGTTTGAGACTAGTCCAACATGTCTGTAATAACTAAGAATGGTACAGTATGTCTGTAGCCAAATGAATGATATATTTGTAATCCGTGCATCTATGCCATCATAGATTAAGACACGTTAAATAGCAAGTCATTCAAAAGCTAACGATGTTGAGATTGTTGCCTTCTGTCGACATAAACCCTCAAAATGAATGTGAGGTAGGCGAAGAGTCAAAATCACCTTTCCAAATTTCGTCAAGGGAATAGCGAAAGAAACACCGCTCCTCTAGAACTTAGTCACACCTATTTGGGTGATTTGAAGTTTATACAAAATATAGGGGGGGAGACAAGTACGTTGTGATCTTCATTGATGATGATACAACGTACGTAATCCTTTGTTTGTTGAAAAGCAAAGATGAAGTTGTTGAAGCGGACAAGCGCTACAAAGCATAAGTTGGAAATCAACTAAGCCTATGGATTGTGAAATTCGTAGCGGTAGAGGGGGAGAATGTGAAGCATCGTTCATTAAACGACTGTTCATTTCTCACCTCAGTCCAACGGTGTTAGCCAAGCGCAAAGTCATACGCCCAAATTATGTGGGGTGGCTTGGTAAAAGTTGGAATACCGAAACAGGTCAAGTTGTACCTAAGACTTTAGATTGCATATTCACTGGATCTGCAAATAACAGTAGTGTTTATCGCCTCTTGGCATCAAAGAATGCTGAATTTTTTGAAGATAACTTTCCTTGAAAAAGGAAAAAGGAGTAATTGCTCAAGGTTAACAAGAACCCGCGAGGGCCTGATTGTCCGAAACTAGATGTTCCGTATCTACAGGACTCAAAAGTTGCTGGCTATCCGAAACTTAATATTCCAGATCTGCAGAACTCAGGGATTCTAGATGTTGAACCGAGACGGAGCAAAGAAGGGGAGAAGGACTTGTTCCAGTCCTTCTAGCTTGTATGGTTGAGAACGAACCATGGACAATTAACAAATAATTGTCATCTCCAAAAGCGCTGCTTTGGAAAGAATCTACAAATAGAGAAATAGATTCCCTCATATAGAACCATACTTGCGTAATGGTTGATCTTCCTCCGGAAAAAGAACCTTTGGGTTGTGAAAAATGATACTCAAAAGTGAGTACAAAGTAGATAGATCTACTGACGAGTTCAAAGCCTCGGCTACTTGTACAAGTGCTCCCCTACGAGTAGCTTAACATTCTGGGCCATTGCAGTCTTGCGTGGCATGAATGTTGAAATAGCCTTCCCAACCGGAGAGTTGGAAGAAGATGATCAGGGTTGGTTTGCTGAACTGTTGGTCTTCTTCCTGAACTTTCATTTTGGTCCCTGAAATGTTTACATTTTGATCCTGAAAGTTTAAGATAAAACAGAAACAATGAATCTGACCACAGAAACATTGGCTCTGAAGTTAGAAAGCCAACAGTTGGAGAATCAACAGTCTGAAAGTAAAAGTCATATTGAAACAAAATCTCGATATGAAAGATATGGGTATCATAGATGACATCTTAGGAATTGGATTTCTATGACATCTAACGGACTGGTCGATAGTTGACAGTCTCGTTGAAGCCGCCAATGGATATGAATCATAGAACTGATTGGAATCATGGTGCACCCATAGACAATGAGGGATATGCATAGGTCATGTGTAGTTCAATGTATTGTACACACTACAACCGACCTGGTATCGTCCTACAAACAGATCAGTTGAACTAAGGTTCACTGATGATCTTGATACATAGTCAATAGAAGGCGTTAAGTCGGATATGACGATATCTGAATTATTCGTTTATCTACGGATTATAGTATTCTGGATGTCCAGCAGTTCTGGGAGAACACAATGATGCAAACTGGACATCAGATCTGAAGAACACCAAAGCCACAAGTAAATGTGTATGGTGGGTCTTGGAAAATCCTCTAAGCAAACTTGCATCGACCGATTCATGATGGTATCAGAGTTTATCGCTTTAGATAAAGCATGAAAGAAGTTGAGTAACTTCACGACTCATTAGAGGACGTCCCTTATTGGGAGAAATCCGTGCCTTCAACAGTTATACACTGTGGCTAGCCGGTCGGCTTCAGGAAGGACACAGATGACAGCGTCTGAACATATCTGTCAGGATCTGTCGGAAACATAAGACCGTATGACAGTTGATCATCACGGGTGCCACTACCTTATTTACTAACTAAGGGATTACCCGAAGATCAAGTGTTCTGCCTGTCTAGGGGAATGGGCTGAAAACCCAAACAATACTAACCTTTGCGGTGGTAACCCAACCATACTGATTGGAGATCCCAAGAATTTGGTTCAATGGGAAAACTAAGTGGCAAAAAGTTCAGTTGAGCGCTTCGGTGGAAGCAAGAAGCACTTCGGATGATGATTTCTGTACGGAAACATGAATCCAAAGCTGTTCCCGCGATAGACATTAAAGTGCTACCTGCATGGTGGGTAAAGGTTAAGCTTCCAAACCTTTAACGATCCTCAAATGGTTGAGGTTAAGGTTGGGGAAACTTTTAATGATTCCTAACACTTGTGAAGTGGGGTATAACATGATACCTTGTAGGAGATCACCTATTTAAGTGCGAGGATGACCGCCTCAAATGAACGCACTTATGAATCCAAGTGTGTCCAAGGCCACAACGGACAAAAACGTAAGAATGAAAATGAATAAGAAGAGTTATTGTGTTGTTATCATTGTCTTGGCTTACACTAAACACTGACGGTTCAAGACATCATGTTCACCGCGCAGTAAGTAAGTCCGATGGTTTCAACTAGGGAAGGTTCAAAGCGAAAGCTACCTCTCCTGATGCAACATCTTTTCGCTGAAAGATTGCTGAAATGTAGGCACCTTGTGCGTGCGCCACAATCTCTCTTTCATAGAGGGGATTGTTGGAAATTTGCCTTTGGCGGAGAAATGCGTCCACCCATCTTTGATGAATTAAACACTAGTGTTTCGCATGTTGGAGACCTTGTCGCTTAGCACATGCATGATCTACGAAGTGAGTAGATGACCGTAGGACCAAGAATCGTCAAATTTCGTTGAGAAATGAAAGAGATATTGGTCCACGAAGTAAGGTGTTTGAGGCATGGAAATATAGTGTGGGACAAATCTACCACATCGGTGGGAATAGGAAGAATTGCTCTCTCTATAAGTCTCTAATTGGTAAAGGGTTTGGGACCCCAAGGGGTATCCCATGTGTTTAAAGGAGGGAGGACCTAGATGTGCATGGGTTCAAGGCTAAGCCCACACGCGCGCCGCCGTCGCCCGCCGGTCCGGTCAGGTCTCGGGTCGTGGGTTGTGGGTTGTGGGTTATGGGCTGTGGGGACTTTCTGATATTATCTTTTTGGACCAGAGAACTTTGCCAGATGTACAGTTTGATCCCTGAAGTTTCTTATGTACAGTTTGGTTCCTGAAGTATAATATTTTACAGTTTGGTCCCCAGAGTTTCTGGGAAGGTGACGGAAGGCATAAAACTTTCTGCCTACCGTTGGGACTGTTTTTTGAGGCATTAATCAGCCATTACTTGGTTGATTAACTTCTCCATTATCACCCTCCTTCATGTCCATAATTCAGCCCCTCTTGATGGCCATTTACAACCATTACCTGGCTGTTTTAATGCCCTCCTAATGGCCATTAACAACTATATTTTGGGCAGTTGTTTAGCCCCTCCTCCATGCTATATATTGAGCCTCTTTTGGCTCAATTCAGTGGGCAGAAAACAGACTGAAAACAGTGAGGAATATAGACTGCAAAACAGCCACAAAATAGCTTAAAACAGTGAGCAAACTGTGACGAAAATCAGTGAGCAAACCCACACATATACACAAGATAGACACTACAGAGACACACTATATACACAGAGACAAAAGAGAAGAGTATTGAAAAACTCTTCCTTCCTATTCCATATCTTCAGCAAGTCGATTCATATTTGTTTTATTCGGCAGGCTCAACCTATTGGCTTTGTAGTGTTGAGATTAAAGTGTTGTTTTATCTTGATAGACTATTGCCCGCTAACGTAAAAACATATATACGGGGAAATCTTGTCTTAAGGACAGAGTGCAATCACTCGACTCAACACACAACGTTGTAACCATCCAGATTTAGTTGTTTCTTGATTTCAGGATATCAAGATTCAAGACACAACAAGCTTGCGGCAGTTCTCAGCATTGGCCTTGCAAGGTTATCAAGATTCAAGACACAACACGCTTGCTGCAGTTTTGAAGATTGACCATTTATTTATCCTTTCGAACACTTGTAATAGTTATTACTTCACGTACTGCTTTATAAAGTACGATAGAGTACCAACAGAAAGTGCAGAACTTTTAATTACTTGCTTCTCTATAATTTGCTAGTGAGTTTGTTTGTAGATTTTGGTGCTTTCTTAATTGTAACGGGGTAGAAAGTACAATATATAGTTCAGTGAGATTTAAGAATATACATTGTGTTTGCGTTTTTCTGTTTGGTGCCTCCAAAAGTAATGGAGTCAGAATGGAACATAATTAAAAGTAAGAGTTGGAAGATCTTGTAAAATAAGAGGGTGTAAAAGGTATACAATTTTTTTAATCCAACTTTTGGATGACATTTCTTAATCACAAACAGAGTGCAAATCAATCTAAAGGGCATGATCATGATTGTAGTGAGGGAAACAGTACTAAACTACTTGTGGGAAAGCGAAGAGCTCTACATAATACTTCTAAAAGGAAAATAGAAGCAGAAACGAAATCTAATACTTAAACATGTATAAATATCATGATTAAAATACTGAAGGGAACTAACTCTAAAATTATCATCAGACTGAAAACAATGGTCTTACTACTAAAAGAATACAGTTCATCAACATGCTCTTCATCGGATATCGAATCCGCTTTTCTTGGAAGAGGTAACAAAATTATGATTATGACACATGCAAAGAAATAACGGAAATAAAAAATGTAGCAAAAGATGTTCCAATGAAAGAAATGCTGCAAAAATAAAGAACTATGAGATCAAAATGTAGCAAAAGATGTTCCAATGTAAAAGATTTTCCCCTTTTACATGCTTAAGAAGAGTAGATATACTTTATATCATCTGCAACGCGAGGCGATAGATTAAAATACACATTTACAAGCAGGCGTGTAGTTGGAAGTTGGAAGTTGGAACTATGAGAAAAGTTGAGACGGGTATTAAATTTATTTTAATATGGCATATTAAAATAAAAAACAATTCTGAAAGTATCAAAAATTAAAATCTCTAATGGAAGGAAATAAAATTAAATACTTATATACATATCATAACATATGTTAAATGCACAAAGAAAAACTATGTTTTAAATTTGTTACTCATCTACATGAGGAGATCAATCTTTCTTCAAAAGTTATAGTAACACCTTTAAGTGATGAAAAGTTAAGAGGAAAGTCAGTGTTAACATTAAATTAGATTAAAACTTGTATTTTAATCTATTTAGGTTAGCGATTAAATATTTTTATTATTTGCATGTTATGGAAGAGTTATTTAAAAGACATTATTACCGCACCAAGTGCGGTCAAATTCACTAGTGTTAACATAATATTGTCCACCTTTATCTCTCTCCTTTAGGCTTATTTACAGAGTACTAATTTTGTTTTAAACAAAAATGATAATCACAATTAATATGTTTCGTAGCTATTTAAATCGGGAAAATGCCTAAAATACATACCAACCTTTGTCCTGATTTGTTGTAACACACCTAATCTTTACGTTCGTCATATTATCCCCTGAATATATTTTTAAAACATTTCTTTGACATTTATCTGAAAAAATCAAACCAAAATCCAACGCGGCACAAGCCAAGACTCGATTATGAAAAAATATAGTGATTCACACGATCAAATTCCAAGAGAATCAATTGCTTTTCTCCATGAAAAAATTAAGAGTGTAGAAAAGAATTTTAATGTTTTGTTTTGTTCAAAGAGTGAAATGACCTGAAAATAACTGAACTCCTTTATTTTTTGGGCGTTTGTTCAACATGTGTTTGAATTGTTATCCATCTCACTCAATAAATGTCAAAAAAATTCCTTAAAAATATATCCAGTGGGGTAATAGAAACCCCGTAGAGATTAGGTGTGTGATACTAAATCCAGGCAAAGGTTGGGTGTATTTTAGGCTTTTCCCCATTTAAATTCGTATTCATGATCATAAAAGGTTTTTTTTATAGGGTGATACGAACCAAGAAAGCTAATTAAGTTTAACGACAAAGACAGAAGGTATCTGAAAAGATGAAAATTGTATGTCTATGGTTAGCAAGAGAGTCCAATCGTATGAAGCGAGAGAACTATGATGTTTCATATCCCTCGTCACTCGTCGGTATGGGAGCTCCCTTTTTATAGGTACTTAGTCTCATGGAGTTCAAGTCCTAGTTCTAGCCAATATCGTATTGAGTTGTTCGTTCTCACATTTTGTTTGTAGAAAGTCCAGAACGATCATTTAGATTGGAGTTGGATCCTCTATTACGCTTCATGTTGAATTGTTCATTCTGTGAGATGTTTGTCTCGAGATAGACCGTATGAGAAGTGAGAGTCGAGCAATGAGCCTTGTGGCAGGAAGGTCTTCGTATAGTTACTAACATTTGCCTTGAGCCAATCGAGGGTGTATAAAAAACAGTCTCTATCTCTCAAAACAGGTGTAAGATTTGTGTATATTATACTCTTTCCAATCTCTTCTTGTGGGAATTATACTGAGTATATCATTATTGTTGTTGTTATTATAGTTACTAACGGACAGTCGTAGTCCATCAAAAGTGTAGTGATATATTGTCTATTGTATGTGTCTTTCATTATTTTATTTGTATTGCTTTTGTAATACGTAATTAAATACGGAATACACGTATAACACACCTGCATAAATACTATTGTGTATCCAATATATCAATGTATCTAGGCATTTATAAAGATTTTAACATGAGATCCAAATTATTCCAATAATTTAAGGCCTTATCAGTAATAAAATATGTAAGGGTTTCAAAAACTATGAAAAGTAAAAACAAGAGATGAAATAAATCGAATGTCAATTCTGTTTTCGAATGTCAGCAATTATGTCGTCCGGCACCAGTAACAACACTTAGCAAAACAGAAATTTTAAAGAGTAAATGCAGCGGAATTTAAAGAACACAAAGGTTATGATGGTCAATGACCAGATGTATTGTATATATATTATATACAAAAATACAATTTTTTTTCTTTACAGATTTACAATATAAAACGGAAAGGAATTAAAAGTTGAAGTCGCAGATGACTTCTGCCTAAAAAATCTAACTAAGTAGACATAGACAACCTCTCATTACAATCGCTCCATACAAAACTAATATAGAATCTAAACAGCAATTGTAATGTTGGACAGAATGTTGTCGACACACTCAGGCAACACTTGTGATCCAAATTTCTGAGATGAAATCCCGAGATCTCTCTTGGTATTTTGCAATCTGATTCTGGATATCGATACATTGTTGTGGAAGTTGAGGAAAAGATGGGCAGCTTGTGGTATATGATTAAGGAGTGAAAATCTCAACAACTTTGACTTGTTCCTTACTCGACTTCTTCCCCAAGCTTTGACTCTTTCTCCCACGTTTTACACAGCTCCAATTCATCACGCCTAAGTCATTTTTACCTCACAGTAAAATATTTTTGCTTAACGTGAATTAAGGCAAAACTGTTTTTCGAAGATGTTGGTCCGAATGTTATGACATTTGTCCCAATATTTTTATGCATTCAAATCAGTACTTCAGAAGATATGTTGGGTCAAATGTCACAACATCAAACCCAACATTAATAATCTCCCCATTTTGCCTTTTTCACAAAACACATTACAAAATGTACAAACGACTTAGTGCATTGTCACAAATATTTTCAATCACTTGTGATTACTGACAAGCTCCCCCTTAACATGTGATGGCATACAAGAAAAACTTGTGTATACCAGTGTATACCAAGTCATAGGATTAGAAAATGATGTGTGCATATATATGTACACATATCATCCAATATACACAACACAAAAAGAAAGAACCCGTTGTCAGAATAAACCATTGTCAAAAATAAACATCCACATCAACCATTAACCAAACATTAAAAGCGCATGGTGCAACACATCATCCCGCTTCTTCCTGGCTTATTATGCAGCAGCTTTCTACTTTTGCATAGCAGCTTCAGCCCTCAGCCCTCAGCCCTCAGCCTTAGCCTATTCAGCAATACCTTCCTCCCAACAACTTCTTCCTTTTGCACAACAGTATTAATAGCTTCTTCAGTAGCAGCATCAGCTTCACCATGTGCACCTTCAGCCTTTTCCCCCTTCTCCCCTTGAACAGAAGCATCTCCCCTTTTTGTGAAGAAAGTAATAGCAAAAACTGGTCTCTGACTTGAACCAAGGCATCCCTGGCAGCATCAACCTCTGAAATTTGTTGGTTGATTTTTGCTATTTGACCCACTAGCCAGTCTGTTGGCAGGGTTGACTGTCTTGAACCAATGTTGCCCTGAATGTTGGTGACATTCCTGGCAACATTCTCACATTCTGTTTTCTTCTTCCAAGGCAAGTCAATTACTCTTTCTTTGCTCTTTAAAATTGCCTTGTTTACTATGTAAAGGTCAGAAGCCTTTCCTACAATATCCCCTCTCTTAGGTTCAAAGAGTGTTCATAGGAGGGCTTGTACTCATTGGGGTGTTGGTTGGAGTGTTGGCTGACATTGGTGTTGACATTGGAGAGGTTTCCATCGGTGAATACTGAGGAGAAAGTTTTGAGAATTTAAGATTTGAGATTGAGAATAGAGTTTGGAATGGTGATGATTCCATTGGGTAAGAGGATGTATACCCGATGTGATTTTCCCTTTTCTTTTATGGGAAAATTCAAAATGATAAAATGAGAGGAATATTTATATACATGACTAACCTTTCTTAGCAACAAAAAATTCTTAGTTTTAGGTGTTTCATTTTTACACAATAACTTACACCCAAAATATTGGGATAAAATAAATAAACATCACGATAAGGATAAACTTTAATCTCATCATTTTAGCTTTTGAAATTCCTACAAACAAGGCATATAATAGGGAGAGAGATCTGATGATTCAACGATCAGATAAGTACAATATCCCAACACATATCACATTCTGAAAATATCAACTGCAATGTTGGCAACATTTTGGACCATACAAGTATTTTGATCCCCCAAGAACTTTTTATTTTGGCAACAAATCAAGACACGTTTAATATGTATTTTATGAGTTTAACCACATGACCAATGTAACATTTTCCCATCGTGTCCTTGATCTAATCATATAACACATACAAAGGAGTTTTCCATGTCAACAATAAGAATACTTATTTAGTATTCTCAAAATTCTTTTGAAGCACACGATACTCCTATAGAATAGGAACGGTATCTTTTCTAGGGATTTGCCCATTTTACACAGTTGCCAAATATTTGTATAGGCTTTGCCTTATTTTGATACTCCATTTTTATGATATACATGTATTTATATACCATCGCAGAGAACGGTATCACGTTGAAATTACATTCTTATTGAAGGATCATGCTTGTGTGACCAAACGTTATGCACCATATAACAACAATAATCAGTCAATGATATTACATAGGTAAATGTCACCCAAAATGTTAGACAACGTTTCAGCCGACATTCACCAATAATGCTTTTTTTAGAGATTACAAAGACCAAGAGATTTCTTCAAACTAGAAAATCTCTCATGGTCTAAAGCTTTTGTAAAAATATCAGTTAGTTGATGAAGAGTGTCAACATGTTCAATTTTAACTAGCTATTTTTTTAACTAAATCTCTTAAAAAGTGATGTCTAATATCAATATGTTTTGTACGTGAGTGCTGAACTGGATTTTTGGAAATATTTATTGCACTCAAATTATCACAGTACAAAATCAAAATGTTGCAAGTAAATCAATAGTCGTCTAACATGTGTCTTAGCCATATTAATTGAGAGCAACAACTTTCAGCTGCTACATATTCAGATTTAGCAGTTGAAAGTGAGACACAATTTTGTTTACGACTATACCATGAAACAAGGTTATTGCCAAGATAAAAATATCCTCTACTCGTACTTTTTCTATCATCAACATCTCCAGCCCAATCCGAGTCACTAAATCCTATTAAGTTAGGATTAGTGTCTTTGAAATACCAAATTCCAACTCACATGTGCCAGCAACATATCTAATAATATGTTTCACGGCACTTAAGTGGGACATTTTGGGACAGGCTTGAAAATGTGTACAAACACAAACACTAAACATAATATCTGGGCGACTAGTAGTAAGATAAAGAAGGCTACCTATCATAGATCAATATAATGTTGGGTCGACATTTTCACCAACATTATCCTTACATACCTTCTGCGATGAAACCATTGGCGTCTTCATTTGTTTAGCGTTCTCCAAACCAAATCTCTTAACTAGATTCTTGGCATATTTACTCTGTGAGATGAAAATTCCATCATCACTTTGCTTTATCTGCAAGCCTAAGAAAAATGTTAATACCCCAATCATGCTCATTTCAAATGTTGATAACATAGCTTCAACAAATGAATTTAGGTACGACTGTGAGGTCGATCCAAAAACTATGTCATCCACGTAGATTTGAGCAATTATAATATCTACACCGTGTCGTTTAATAAATAAAGTATGATTAGTTTCGCCACGGTTAAAACCAAATTCAAGAAGAAAGCTAGTTAAACGACCATACTATGCACGAGGGGCTTGTTTCAACCCATACAAAGCCTTTTTGAGCTTGTACACATAGTGTGGATGGTAAGAATCTTCAAATCATTTTGGTTGTTCAACATAGACTTCCTTATCTAGATAACCATTTAATAATGCACCTTTCACATTCATTTGGTGTAAAGTAATTTTCAGACAACAAGCAATAGCAAGTAAAGGTCTAATTGACTCAATTCTAGCCACATGTGCGAAGGTTTCGTCATAATTGATTCCTTCAACCTGAGTATAGCCTTGTGCAACTAGAAGAGCTTTGTTTCTAACAACTGTTCCCGATTCGTCTGATTTATTTTTAAAAATCCACTTAGTTCCAATTACATTTGTATTATTTGGACGTGGAACTAAGTCCCAGACTTCATTTCGAGAGAATTGTTCAAGCTATTCTTACATTTCTTGAATCCAAAAATTATCTTTGAGTGCTTCTAAAATATTTTTTGGTTCTAAAGTAGACATAAAACAAGAAACACTAACCTCTTGGTATATGGTAGACATACACATATACCTTACCATTTCTCTGTAGTTGAGTGGTTCTTTACCTCTTGTTTTAATTCCTCCAAAAACTCCCCATATCACTTGGCTCGTTGATGATTCTTCATAATCCTTGATGAGGGGTCCCTACGAACTTGGTCTAAAAAATCAACACTTGACTCCACATATGTGGCCTCTGTGGTCTCTATTGTTGTTTCGGATGTTGCTTCAGGTGTGAAAATATTTTTGGCAACATCTGATTCTTCTGTAATCTGTGGACTTTCCACTGTATCTATAATATTATTTTCAATAGTTTTTCCTGAAACATAAGAAAGATCATCAAAGATAACATTTACAGACTCTTGTACATTTTTGGATCTCAGATTGTATACTCGATAAGCATGACTATTTTGTGAATAGCCAACAAAAATTCCTTTGTCACTCTTATAGTCAAATTTTGCCAAATAATCCATGTCATTTAAAATATAACAAATACACCCAAAAACATGAAAGTAACGCAAGTTTGTTTTCTTTCCATTTATAATCTCATAGGGTGTCATCTTTGTTCCTGACCTTAGATAGACTTTATTAGCTATGTGATTAGCAGTATTCAAGGCTTCTGCCCATAAACATTTGTCCTAAGCATTACTCTAGCCATTTCTTGTAATGTCATATTCTTCCGTTCTGCAACTCCATTCTGTTGCGGAGTTTTAGAGGCAGAAAACTCATGAAAATCCTTTTTTCTCACAAAAGTTTGTGAATGAACTATTTTAAAAATCTTTTCCATGAACGGATCTAATCTGAAAAATAGGATAATAGAACAAATTTCTAATTCTAGAGTGCAAGATTTAAACATGTCAACGTTTGTGATTTTTCTTTCAAAAAATATATCCAAGAATATTTAGAAAAATCATCTACTATCACAAAGGAATACCCCATGCCTCATAGACTGTCTACTTCAATTGGACCCATTAAATCCATATGTAGCAATTGAAAACAGTGAGATGTACCTGAATGTTGTCGGACAACATTATGAGAGGCACATGTTTGCTTACCTTTCAAACAATCTCCACAGATAGTTTTACATTATGGCTAAGTTTGGGTATGCCTCTAACAGCTTCATATGAGACCAATTTTTCTAAATTGCGGTAGTTGACATGCCCAACTTTTGATGCCATAGTGTTGTGTCATCGATCTTAGCATTATTGCATGTTTCTTGTCTTACAACAAGATAGCAATTATCACATGTTCTTGTATCTGTCATGACACATATATTTGCTTCATTCGTAACTTTACAAGCATTCTTATTAAATATACAAAAATACAATTTTTTTTCTTTACAGATTTACAATATAAAACGGAAAGGAATTAAAAGTTGAAGTCGCAGATGACTTCTGCCTGAAAAATCTAACTAAGTAGACATAGACAACCTCTAATTACAATCGCTCCATACAAAACTAATATAGAATCTAAACAACAATTGTAATGTTGGACAGAATGTTGTCGACACACTCAGGCAACACTTGTGATCCAGATTTCTGAGATGAAATCCCGAGAGCTCTCTTGTTATTTTGCAATCTGATTCTGGATATCGATACACTGTTGTGGCGTCTTTATTTATAGTAAAGAGTTCCCTTGAAAGGCTCATCGATCGGTTTGGAAGTTGAGGAAAAGATGGGCAGCTTGTGGTAGATGATTAAGGAGTGAAAATCTCAACAACTTTGACTTGTTCCTTACTCGACTTCTTCCCTAAGCTTTGATTCTTTTTCCCACGTTTTACACATCTCCAATTCACCACGCCTAAGTCATTTTTACCTTACAGTAAAATATTTCTGCTTAACGTGAAGTACGACAAAACTGTTTTTCGAAGATGTTGGTCCGAATGTTATGACATTTGTCCCAACATTTTTATGCATTCAAATCAGTACTTCAGAAGATATATTGAGTCAAATGTCACAACATAAAACCCAACATTAATAAAATATATTTTTTATTGCAAGAGAAACCAATCTTGACATGATGTGCAATATGATTGCAAAACGACACGACAAAATCACAAGTCATCAACTGTCGAATTTTCAGTTAAACTAGTTCATATTCATTGGACCGTTTGCATAATGTGGTGTCTAATCGCACCCAAAAAAGCCTCTCCATTACCTTTGTTTGTTAAAAGGGGTTCTTAATTAGCTTGAGTGCTTGACTAATAAGTAATAAGTACTAAGATTTAACATCAACACCTTTGTTTTATTTGGAACTTAACAATTAACTGTTTATTTTTCTTTAAATTGTCTATAGCTTTATGAACAACACTCACTATCTTTTGTCACTTTAGTTTCTTTAATTATTCGAGACAACTAATTAGGATTGTCTCTTTCAACTTCCCCTTTCATGGCAACGGCCAAATGTCTATTATAAGATTGTCTACTTTAAGGAAATTACTCAAATAATGTATTAGGGAGGTTTTAAATCTAATGTTAGCGGACAGCGGTAATTATGTTGTACGGAAAGAAAAAGAGGAAAAGAATTGAAAAAAGAAGTTACTAACATGGTGTCACGAAACAAAGAATTCACTTGTTTCAATTTATATAGCTTTGTTATTGTTTATAACCCTTTTTTCTTTGATAATAAAATTTTAAGTATATAAAATATCTAACTATAAAAGTTACGATTATACTATTTTATCTTTTATGCAGTTGCAAAATATTTGAATTCTATCCGACTAGATCAATATAATATTTGATTGACATCAAAGCCCGAGTCAAGATTTTTAGTTTATGGATTCTGAACCATAATTTTTTAAAATTTATTTTAGATAAATTATTAAATGAAAATTCCAATACAATTATAAAGTTGAAGTCAAAGCTATAACTAGGTTCTGCCGAAATGTTGGTTTCGACCTTAATTGAAATAAGCTTAAATGGAGTAATATGATCAATAAAAAATTTATACAACTGACTCCAAACCAGACCAATTGCACGCAAGTCGACTAATTCACGTGGTACTTGTTACCCGTAAATACTTACGCGCACTAACTTGATGTATATACCAAATAATATAGATTTACTATAATTAAGCAATTTAACGATGTGAGAATGCATTTTAACGGGTTATGTACTAAAAGTTTCTATGCAAACACAAACCATACATCAATATAAATACCAAATCTAATTAAATTTTTAACACCTGCTATCTTCTGCCAACACTAGGTCATTACATATTCAGAAGGGAAAAGCTCATGAAATTGTATTAGGATTTGAATTCTATCAAGTTTTAAAAGAACACAAACTTTCATCGAGTATTAAGAGACAGTAGTACAGTACAAATATATGAAGGACATCATATCACAGCAAAAACTTCATGGCAGAAAAATAATTACTTTTATCCGTCTGAAGAAAATGGGCCCATTATTAGTGGAACCATAGTTGACAGAGATTTGGGTCCTATACGACATGACATGTGAACTGTGAAAGCCCAAAAAGGAGAGGCCATTTTTTATAGTAGGGCAGCAGTATAGGGTCAACCCATCACACAGTTTTTTCAGATGTAGGGACATACAAGTGGAAATTACTTCATGCATAAAACTAAGGGTGTCCAAGGGGGATTCGGGGCGGGTCCCAACGGAATTGGGGAAGGTCGGGACCGGTCATCTGGCGGGACAAGCCGATGTCCCATCTCGTTGGAAAAGGGGACCGGTCTTTGCGGGGCGGGGTTGGGATCGGGATTTCCTTTTTTTTTTTAGCACTTAATTTTAAAAAATAATATATATAAACACTTCAATAACTGAACAAGATAATATAATAAAAAACATTCCAATGTTTTTTTTGTGCCTCTTATATTATTTAATAGAAATATAATTTTTTTGTAATACAATTTCAAAATTGCAACTTTGTGGTGTTGAAAGTTGCAAATAACATAGTAAAATTGCAATTAAAAAAATTACATATTTATAAACATCTTTTATAATTTCTTCACAATGTCTTGTGGTTCTTCGATTGGAATTGGAATTGGAATTTGTTGGTCAAATTGGTCGACGTCGCTTCCAGTTCCGTCGGACAAGATTTCGTTGTAGTTTAAATCATCTTCTTCATTGATCTCTGGTTGACCGCACCTTCTACGCTCCTCTCGCATCCAATCTCTGAATAAAATTGCAATCTCCAAGTTATCTCCCGCTAATGAGTGTCTGTGCTCTCCTATTTGAAATCTTCCTGCAGAAAAAGCGCTTTCAGACGTTGTTGATGACGCTTGAATGTTCAACACATCTCGGGTCATCTTTGCTAGTGTCAAAAATGTCTTCTCGTTTCCCTCCAGTATTTAAGCAAGTCTTCACCGCCTTCTTCATTGAGAACTGTTTGGTACGGTACAACACCCTGCAAAATAAAAACATCAAACTCGCTAACTTGATTAGCAGTGGTACCACTAAACATTCTATTTCTAAGGCTTTCAATACTAGCCGCAAAAACATCATGTCTTTTATAAGGTTGTATTGAATAAGAAGATGGTATAGAAGCCAGTTGGTTGCTAGCACTTTTTTGTTGGTAATGCGTATATACTTTTTTGCATTCATCGTGTATGCTAGACAAAACTTCTTCTTTAGTTGGTTCCTTAGGTGATTGTTCATTTGGATTTTTTGGAGTTGGAGGTGGAAGTACTGCTATACAATCATAAATAGTTTCAATAAGTATTTTACAACCGTCTATTTTAATAGTCAGATTTAATACAACACCAATTATATAAATAGTTGGAATAGGAAAAAATATTTTTTAAATTTGATAAATATTTTTTAATAGGTGCCTTTTAAGACGGTTTTTCCATATATTTATTAAGTAACAAAAATATTAGAGCTATATAAAATAACATAGTTGAAATAGTATGATAATATATACCAGAAAATTCTTTAGTTGCTTGAAAAGATTTCTCTAAAAATCCAATAAGTTCTAAAAAAATTTCTCAATCATTATCTATAAGCATATCAGTTGGATTTCGGTTATGGGCATTAAAAAATAAAGTTATAGGTCTTCTATAATCGTAAGCAACAAGTAGTTGTTCATATAGAGAATTTCACCTAGTCGCTACTTCTTCAGGATTTTTTTTAAAAGATAATCCACAATAGTAACAAGTATTTTTATATTCTTTTTTCTTTGTATTCTATTACTTCTAAAAATAAAGTTTATAGCAAATTGTATTTTATTAAAAATGTCTTCAAAAAGTGATAGACCATCCTTTACAACTAAGTTATAAATATGACACACATTTTATATCAAAATGATTAGAAAAAGATGGAGTTAATAGATCTTTTAAAAGTCTCACAACATAATTATTAGAATAAACGTTATCTAACGTAACCGTCATTATTTTGTCAGTTATACATAATAATCGTAAACTTGAGGAATAATCAATTTCATCTATATGAGTGTAATCAATCAAATCATCTTGTCTAGGAATAGAATGACTAGAAGAAGTACCCTTGCCCTTGTTACCCCTACTAGAAGAAGCATCCTTACTCTTACCCTTAATCATACCTCTTAATCTTTTCATTTTAATTATGCAAATAAATAATTAAGGATAATGAAATTAAGTGTGATAATTAAAATAAAGTAACAAAAATAATTTAAAGAAGAAACGAAGGTACCAAACGCCGACGTAACGTCGACTTGTAATCAAGGTTGAAAATTGAAACTTTGCTTGATGGATGATCCTCAAGCTAGTTGTCAACTTCAGTCCCAATTTTTGAACTTTGATACAATTATACATATGAGCAAATAAAATAAAATATTTAGTAGCCAATTTAATTGTAGACTTATAGAGAGATTGTAGGAAGATTTGTGAGATAAAATGAAGAGAAAATGAGGTATTTATAGTTGAAAAATTGGGTTAAAGTGTAAATATACTAACGTAGGGGATAAAAATAAATATTAAGGGGGTAGGGGTCGGGGGCGGGAAGAGCCCAGGTCCCGTCCCGATTTTGAGTCCCGACACCGTTTTTTAGGGGGGATCGGGTCGGGACCGTGGTCGGGTCGGGACCGGGCCGACCCAGCCCACTGACCAGTCTTACATAAAACTACTCCATATTACATCATAATTTAATATACTGTTATTTTCAAAATGATAATCTTATAAAGATATTATAAAAATATATCTAATATGGAAGGTATATTTTTACTACTCTTATTTTATGTGGCACATTTCGCTTCCCGAAAGTTAATTTGACTAATTCTTGAAGTTAAATTTGATTAGATCAACTTAATATTTTAAAATTAAAACTTATATATCGAAAAACTACACGAAAAAATATTACAAGATTTATCTTTTTCATAGCAATATAATGAAAACTATAATATAAAATATCAATTAAAATTTATATAATTTGAATCTCAAAAAAATAAAGAGTATCGCACAAATTGAAACCGTGAAAGTACTGTTTAAGCGAAAATTGTAGGGCACAAATTGAGCTTCCCCCTTTGTATTTTGCTGCATGCATCATTACGAAGAAAACTGAACTTGAATGTTGTAATGGGAAATAATTAATTTATAATAATGTAACTTTAATCTATTATGTTTATCGAATATATATAGTTTTAAGTAGGGGTGGCCAGTGGGCCGGGCTCGGGTCTGGCGGGCCGGGTCTGGCGGGGTCGGGGTCGGGGCGGGACGAGCCGGGGGGTCGGGATCGGGACTAGCGGGCCTAGCGGGGTCGAATGCAGGCGGGACTGCTCGATCCGTCCGATCCCGATCCCGTCGATATCGAAGGCGAGGCGGGCTCGGGTCGGGCTCGGGCGGCGAAGCGGGCGGGGTCGGGTTTTCCTTTTTTTTTTTAAATAACATATGTATAAAAACTCAATAAACAAAACAAGATAGTGTAATAAAAACATCCCAAAAATTTGTTTTGTGCCTCTTATATTATTTAATAGACATATGATTTTTTGTAATACAAATACAATTGTCTAAAATCTAAATTGCAACTTTATGGTGTTGTCCAAAAGTTGCAAATTACATAATAAAATTGCAATTAAAAATTACATTTTCAAAAAATCATTTCTAATTGCTTGATGATTTCATGTGGTTCTTTGGTTGGAATAGGTATTTGTTGATCAAATTGATCCACGTCGCTTCCACTACCTTCGGTTAAGATTTCGTTGTAGTTTTCATCATCTTCTTCGTTGATCTCAGGTTGACCGCACCTTCTCCGCTCCGCCGTATCCAATCTCTGAATAATCTGCAATTTCCAAGTGTCTCCGCCAATGAGTGTCTGTGGTCTCCTATTTGATATCACTGCGAAAAAGCGCTTCGACGCAGTTGATGGCGCTTGAATGTTCAAAACATCTCGAGCCATCAATGAAAGTGTCGGAAAGGTCTTCTCATTCCCTCCGATTTCAGCAAGTCTTCTTGTCCATCTTCATTGATAACTTCTTGATACGATGCAGAACCCTGCAAAACAAAAATATCCAACTCGCTAATTTGGTTAGTAGAGGTGCGGCCGCACATTCTATTTACGAGGCTTTCAATACTAGCCGCAGAAACAAAGATGTCTTTGTGAGGTTGTGTTGAAGATGAAGAAGATGGTATGGTAGCCGATGCGTTACTAGCATTTTCTTGTTGATAAAATCTATATATATTTTTGCATTGGTGTTCTACGCTATTCAACACTTCTTCTTTAGTTTGTTCAATAGGTGGTGGGTGATTTAGATTTTTGGGACTTGGAGGTGGTAGTACTTCTATACAATCGTAAATAGTTTCAATTAGTGATTTAGTACCGTCTATTTTAATAGTAGGATTTAATCTGAGAACCAATAATATAAATAGAAGGAATAGGAATAAAATATTTTTTTATTTTGACAAACATTTTTAATAAATTTGCCTTATAAACTGGTTTTTCCATATATTCACTAAGTAATAAAAATATTAGAGTTATATAAAATAACATAGTTGAAATAGTAGGATAATATATACTTAGGAAAATTCTTTTGTTGCTTGAAAAAATTTCTCTAAAAATACAATAAGTTCGGAAATTTTTACCCAATCACTATCTAAAATCATATCACCGGGTTTTTATTATGAGAGTTAAAAAATAAAGTTATAGGTAATTTATAGTCATAAGCAACAAGTAGTTGCTCGTATAAAGAATTCCACCTAGTCGATACTTCTTGTGGAATTCTTCTATAAGGTAGTCCACAATCGTGACAAGTTTTTATATTCTTTTCTACGTTGTACTTTATTACTTTTAAAAATAAAGTTTATAGCAAATTGTATTTTACTAAGAATGTCTTCAAAAAGTGATAGACCATCCTTTACAATTAAGTTATATATATGGCACGCATTTTATATGAAAATGGTGCAGGAAAAGATGGAGCTAAACTATTTTTTAACATTGTAATTGCGTAATTGTTATTAGAAGCGTTATCTAATGTAATAGTCATAATTTTATCGGTAATTCCGTAATAATCGCACACTTGATAAATATTTTCTGCAATAAAAGTACCGGTGTGCCTATCATCTATATATCTATACGCTAAAATACGCTTTTGCATAGACCATTTATAA
The DNA here is from genome assembly GCA_029783415.1 of Anisodus acutangulus. Taxonomy (NCBI): domain Eukaryota; kingdom Viridiplantae; phylum Streptophyta; class Magnoliopsida; order Solanales; family Solanaceae; genus Anisodus; species Anisodus acutangulus. The sequence continues at coordinate 8,365,266 of CM056500.1, forward strand.
TCTATCCAATGACAAGTTACGCTTAAATAATCATGGTCGTTAGTACTACGACCTATATCAGGCGTGATAGATACTTTGCCATTAAAATGATATAATGAAACGTAAATATTGTTGATATTCATGCGCAAATTTAAATACATCTCTCTTAACAGTTGACCTAGGAAAACCGTTAAAAGCAGGATTATATATATCTCTAATGTAATGAATAAAACCGGGAGATGAAGGAAATGAAAAAGGCAAACCCTCCACAGCAACTAATTTTGATATTGCTTCCCTATCTCTATGTTTGTTGTATTTAGAGCCTACAATTCCCCCCGTCATAGGGTTAATTTGACCACAGACTTGAGTCCGGGACGATGTCGGTATGTGAACCTTGTCCCGATGGAGCGGGCGCTTGCGCACCCGGTTTTGAAGCCTGGTATTGGGCATACCTAGCTGGATGAGCACTTACTACGTGTCTAATTAAACCCCCCGTCCCACCGTGACCTTTTCCAGTTTTAAATTTTAAAACATTTTTACAAATTTTACATATGGCTACTTGATTCTCTACGTCCCTATCAAAAATGGTCATGCATCTGATTTTAATGGTCGTTTCTTTGGACCTCGTCTCATACTAGGGGGAATAGGAGGTATTTCAGTTGAAGGTGCACTAGTGGGCGTGTTGTCATCAATATTAGTGGGTGTATCGTCTAGATCATCGTCTAAATTAAAGTCTTCTTGAGTTCCAGAAAATAACTCCTCGTCTAAATCTAATGGTATTGTAGGAAAATGTTGAGTATCAACAAAATCATGCTGTGTAGGAATAAGATGACTAGAAGAAGTACCCTTGCCCTGGTTGCCTCTACTAGAAGAAGCACCCTTACCCTTACCCTTAAACATACCTTTTAATCCTTCCATTTTAATTATGATAATAAATAATTAAAGACAATAAAATTAAGTGCGCTAAATAAAATAAACAGACAATAATAATTTAATGAAGGAACGATGTACCAAAGCCCGACGTAACGTCGGCGATGTAATCGAAGGTTGAAAATTGAAACTTTGCTCGATGGAAGATCCTCAAGCTAGTTGCCAACTTCACTCCCAATTCCCAAATGAATTAATAAAATTGAATATTTAGCAAACAATGTAGAGAGATATATTGAGAAATTAGAGAGATTGTAGGAAGATTTGTGAGAAAGATGAAGAGAAAATGAGTTATTTATAGTTGAAAAATTGGGTTAAAGTGTAAATATAATAACTTATGGGTTAAAAATAAATATTAAGGGGTAGGGGTTGGGGGAGGGGGCCTAAAATGGCGTTGGCCATGCCATAATCTAAAATGGCCGTTGGTGCAACGGCCATTTTTGCAAAGGGGTTTAAGGGTCGGGCGGGTCGGGCTCGGGGCGGGCTCGGGCGGGCTCGGTCCGGCGGGCTCAGGCGGGCTCGGGTCCAGCGGGACGAGACATCGTCCCGTCCCGAGTTCGAGTCCCGCCCCCGTTAAATTTTTTTTTTTTTTTTAGAGCGGGGTCGGGGCGGGACCGGGGCGGGGTCGGGACGGGGTCGGGCCGGGGTCGGGTCGTCCCGGCCCACTGGCCAGCCTTAGTTTTAAGTTATATGCATGGCAATAAACTTTAATTTTAACATTAACTATGTGGTATTCACATTATTCGAAAGATATTTATATGTAAGACTTCTTAAAATATGAGATTTATAATCTTAAGCTACCAATTTTTTATATTTTTTTGAGCCGAATGTCTATCGAAAACATCCTCTCTATCCCAAAAAGGTAGGGATAACGTCTATGTACACCCTATCATCATTAGACTCTACGTGTGGGATTATACTAAGTATGATGTTGTTGATGTAATTTGTAAGACAAACTACCTGCTACAACAAATAAATGTGACTTGATAGTGTAAACATTCCTTATAGCGACAGTGCATATAACTTAAACTCTATCAAATAACCGATAACCATATAAAATTTAATTCATTACTCCATAAATATGTTTCATTCTTATATCACATTATTTTCTTATTAGTACGTTCCAAAAACAAAGACATGACTTTCGTAAATTTAAAAATAATTTAAATAAAGTTTCTATTTTATCGTTAATGACAAATTTTTATAGTCATGCAACTGTTATGTTATATTCAAAACTCTAAATTTCAAAAGTGTTATAATTACGCAAACGAACTCCTTATAGATTGAAACAAAAGGACTATTAATATAGATGTAAAATAAATCTATCGACATGCTTCTAAAGTTTGCATGCGTTTAAACATTACTCCTTTTTTTTCTTTTGTTTGTTCTTTCTCCAACGGTTGCTTTCTTCATCTTCAAACATAAACTGATAAAAGTTGTGTTTCTCAGTTTTGTCACAAAAAGTCGTAATACAAAATAATTGAAAAATGTTCCTTCGACACGTTGATGTTGCTTTATCCAACGTTAACAGATCATCTGATCATGTCACTTCAACTCCCTTTTTTTCTTTCTGTTGTTCCTAATAATGCATGGCAGTCAATCATATCCTAACAAAAATCAACTAAGATTCAAAAAAACTGCTCAATTATTGAACTATTTGACTTTGAGGATACATTAATTCATAAATATCAAGCACAATGTATTTTAAAACTGAAAATTATAAGTTTGAATAAAATAGAAAATCTTTTCAAATTAACGTGTCCAAAGTCTTGATTTTGTTTTGTTGAAGTGTGTGATTATTTCATCCAAAAGTTTAAGCGGTTAGAGATAATACATTTTTAATATTTAATTATATTCTCAGCCCTTATTCAAAAGCTTAAGTTGTTAGAAATAACACACTTTTAATATTTGATTATATTCTCAACATGCCCTTCACGTGCTGGTCTAATTTTTTTCATGAGTGGCGGCGAGATTCGATCACAGGATCTTTGCCTACTCTGATACCACGTAAAGAATTAATCGTATGTCTAACTCAACACCAAAAACTAGCTTGTAGGGTGATGATTATCCAAGTCCATATAAGGAGTTCATTTTTTCATTCCATATCCGATGTAGGACTCTTAACACGTTTATCAAAGTTCTTCGAAGAAATATCTTTTGAATCTCTAAATATTATTATGATTCACGTAAAATTGTGTGTGAATACTCTTGATCATAAAATTATAAACCATAATATGTTGCTGAATTATTCTAATTCTATTACTAATTAAAGGAACAAGATAGAAGGCAGAAAACTCATTCATTGTATTGTTGGAATGCTGCCAGTATATATACAGATTAGGCTAACAGTATCCTAAACTAACTCCACACAAATTGAGGAGATAATGCTAATCCTAACAACCCGCTAAAGACCTAGTAAAACAGTAAAAACCAGTAGTAAACTACTAGTAAAAAACAGCTGTAACTATTGAGTAATATAGCAGTAACTAATTCTAACTAAACTAATACAACAGTAAACTAATGCACTGATACTATTAACTTAATTGTGTGCGCAAGCAGATTTGAACATCATCGTATCGTTATATATAAATAAATATAGAAAAAGCCAGTCTTTCTCATATGAAAAAAGGTTCAAATTTCAAAAACGCTAATGGATCGTTACAATATAATTAGGAGGATTGTACTAATGTAATAAGATTTAAATGGAAGAATATTTTTTCAGATATAACTCACGGAAGTTGTTGGACCACTTTATCAGAAGAATAAAAAAGAAAATTCATCTTCTTATAGATACCTCGATCGTTTGAAAAAGCTATATTCCAGTAAAAGAAACTTCAATCTAGCTTATTCTTGCTAGTTGCTGCAGTATAATATGTACAACCAAGAATGTTGCTTTTGGATATAATGATTAAGTCTTACTTTTTTGCTTTTAAAAAGAGAGGAGCAAATCTAATTAAGCAGAATATTTTGGATTATTTTTACTCTCTATTTTGATATTGCTACCAAAAAAAGATAGTGGATTGGAATTTTATGTTAACTTTTCTCTTTTACGTCCAATATTTTATGCTACTGGATTATCTTTACCCACTAATAAAGTTATACAATACTTATTAAATTAAAGCACATAATGTTTCGTTTGTTGATAAGAATTCACACACAACAAAAAGGGGTTGCTATATGCACCACAGAGAAAAAGACCTGACCTTCACTAAAATTAATCTTTTTATGGAGTATTGTTTAAGTGGAAAAGAAGTGAAGTCAATCGACTAACACTTCTGAATTTGAACTTGTAACATTGTGATCCAAATTGTGGTCTATTGGTCGCTGATTAATCTTTGCAGTGATACTAAAAAGATGATAACAATATATATATATATATATATATATATATATATATATATATATATATATATATATATATTTAATTTCATCTTCTTCTTTTTTTCTTCATATATATATAAAAAAAAAATCTTATTATTTGATCATCTAGATTAATGTCGTGTTTGTCATGACCAAGTCCTATATCCGCTTTGGTCCAACAAGTCATACGGATTTGGCCATCATAGAGCCCAAAATCAGACGTACCATGTGAACTTGTTTCATCTACCTTATGAAGCTATTCATTTTCCTCTCCCATTCTGATGTTAGATTTGCCTAAGATATAGCTTAGAAGTTGTTAATTCTTCTCTGTGACAAATCCTCATCGGTCTATCCTCCATCATGAGCGTCACCATATTAGTAGGCATTTAACCATGAAAATTAGATATTTTTTCACTTTACTTGAAATTTTAAAGTTGGAGTTGAAAATGGAGTTATGTTTAGTTATAATTTTTTGCAAAGAATATTTGGTTGTTTGAATATATTGAAAGTGAAAACATTTTAGGTATTTTTCAAATTTCAAATTGTATTTGAAATTTTCATGATCAAATAATGATTTTCAAATAAAGTAATTTTTTTTTAAAAAAAAGTGAAATTCTCATGGCCAAACGGTTATTAATTTCCCTGTTGTTTTCATCTTCTTTTTTTTTCGAAAGTTAAGATTCTGCATGAACATTATTGGGGCATTCTCTGTGTGCATGCATGAGTGAGTGAGATTGTGAAAGACTATAAAAAAACAGTGGAACAAAGATTTTAAAACAGTAGCACTGACAGTTATGTATACGGAATACAGTGTATGTAAACTGTAAAGTGACTGTTTTGGATTTATTCAGTACTGAACATATTAATCTGTATATCTTTTGTTGGATTCATCAAATTGTACCTTAAAACGGACAAGCAACCTTACTTACTATTTGGCTATGTTCCTCTTTAATCACCTTCTCTTTCCAATTTTTTTTTTAGCCGGGGGGGGGGGTGAGGAAGCGGTGTAATTTTACTTTTTCTCATATGTCATACTGAGATACATAATTGAAGATAAGAATGTTCAAACAACTACAGTATACAACGTCAAAAGCACAAAGCACTGAAAGTTTCTTTGAGAAAATAGAAATTAGTACCCCTAATCTTGTAGCCTACTGGGAGTAGTAAATTGCTAAGTGCAAGGTTTAATAAGCTTCAATTTATTTTTCTGCAATTGTAGGTCCACTAATATAGCACAAAAATGACGTTAATCAATTGATGGTTGATTGATATTCCAGTGATACTGACTTATTGATGAGTAGATACACAATATTGATAGTCCGTATGTTTATGTGCAATGAATTTGGTGACACTTCACAATTTGCGTTTACTGATTTAAAATCTTGATGAGCTGTAATAGTTTGTAGTTGTCGTAGGTGTATACTTATAACAAATATAATAAGTGTACACAATTATTTTGCATTGATTTTACAATGAAAACTAAGTGTTTAGTTGATTACTTTATTGAGTTGTTGTGTAGTGTAGAATTTTTTTAATATTCAAGGTGAAATAAGAGAGGCTCTTTTTTTGTGTGTGTGGTGGTGGGTGGGTGGGGGGGGGATTGTTACCACATTATAAGCACACAAAGATAAGCATAAATTTGTTCTACTTTAAATTTAAAAATGCAATGATTCAGATCATGATATGATAGTAAGAATTTGTAGAGAGATTTGGTGGATTGTGGGGTGAGAGGAGATTTTGTAGGTGATAATGGAGGGGTAATTGAGCAGAAACAATTATATTGAAGCTTGAAGGCAAAGGGGGAGGGAGGGGGTAATGTTCAAATTTTGAAACAATATTTGTGGAAATTAGGGTAGGTGAAAAAAATAGGATAAACCAAAACTTTAGTACACTTTGGCACGTGAAAAAGAGTTTCATGTGAACAAGAATGAATCTAAGACATTTGTAAATCATGAAAAATCATGCAGTTGCTATTATTCCCATTCCACACACATGGTGGGCTATCTAACATCAAAATTCAAAAGTGGAAATTCAATCTTTCTTTTTTGGTCGAAGTCAATCTATTTATCCTTCAAAAACAATAACTCCGTTGTCCGTAACACATTTTTATTTTAACAATTTTGTTGCCTAATTATATGATACTTTTTTTTAGTCGATAGTAAGAAAATGTCACGTTTCTTATTTAGTAATATTTTAATTTTAAAATATTTTATCTACCCTTAATGCGATGATTTATATCCATAAAAATATGTATCGCTTATTTTAGACCATAAATTTTAAAAGTGATATTTATTTCTTAAACTTCGTGCATAATCAAAGATCATCACATAAATTGGGATAAAAGGAGTGTGAAGAAGTCTCACATCGGTGGTTAATGGATCAGTGGTCTCCTCGTATGGTCTTGGACAATCATTCCCTCATTAGTTATCTTGAATTTGAGTGAGGTCCAAAATTCATTTGTTATAATAGTATCAGAGCAAGACCCATATCCGTTCTTGTTTCCCTATGTTTGCCCCCTATATTAAATTGCCACGCTCCAAATGTCCAGCCCTGGCGTAAGGGAAGTGTAAAGAAGTCTAACATCGGTGGCTAATGGGGTGAGTGACCTTTATATATCATTTTGGGCAATCCTTCCCTCATGAGCTAACTTTTGAGTTTGAGTTGGACCCAAAATTCATTTCTTAATGAGAGTATGTTACAAAAACAATGTCCCATTTTTATATTTAAGAATAATTTAACTTTTAGAATTTTCAATACCCTTTGTGAGATAATTTATAACCAGACAAGTGTTAAAACTTATTTTACATCAGTTCCTTAAATTCGAGCCCAGTCAAATAATGTCATATAAATTGGAATGTAGGGAGTATTATTTAGGAATCTTCATTTAAATTTTTAAAATATATTGAGTATTATTTAGGAATCATCCTTTAAATTTTTAAAATATATTTTTTAAAATATTTTTAACTGTATAGGATTTGCGATTTATACTACCCGTTCTTACTTCGAAGAAACGTGACTTTTATTTTTAAAAATCAAGCAATTAATGAATAAATGGAGATAAATATTACTAGGTGATTGACTCTTTTACATCAAATGCCACTATTATTTAATAATGCAACACGTATAAAATTGGAAATAAGGTTTAATAATATCCGGAAATATTAATACAATTCTTAAAGAAAATCTAGTCAATATAATTCTAATTATGTAAATACTATTTTAAAAAATTAGAGGACCACGGTTAATTAATTAGAGATGAAAGATAAAAATTAGATTCTTTGACCTCTGAATAATATTTTCCTTCTTAAGATGAAAGAATATAAAATTGGGAAAAGCTATAATAATACAATATGAAGAAATTTCAACGAAGGGAAAAAAAGAGAATCTAGTACATATTTGAATAAGGACAAACGAAAGAAATTTTCACTAACAACTGCTTAATTAATATTATTTTAATTAACACGATAAAGCTATCATAATTTCCGTCTTTGGAAGTCTAACTCAGCAACTTTTACTGATCGTTCACTTTATAGTTTATTCCCACTTGATCTTTTTTCTCATGCGACGTTATTTTACTTTTAATTAAAAATTACTGAATAATCCTTTTTTTACTCTGCAAGAGGTAAAGGAAAAAATAGTTTATGAGATTAATTTTGACTTTGGCATTTCGAAATCGGGCGAGCGGCTCTTTACTTCGAGATGAAAAGCTCTATCTTCTACGAGGATTGTAATAATTCACCCAAGTGACAATTAGTATAACCTTGGGGGTGTAAATATTAAAAAGAAAAAGATAAAAAAAGATATAGAAGGATAAAATTCATAAAAAGTTACACGTGTGAGAATGTTGGACGACTCTGCATGCCAAATTGCCAATTATGTAAAAATATTGGTCTTCGCCGTAACGAGGACGGAGTTTGACTATATTTTTAGTATATGGTATTCACATTCATTTATCAAAGCTTTTGACTTATGGCCTTATGGATTTATGAGACCATAATATTAAGTTTTCTTGATATTTACGTGGTTTCTTAATTTATCTTTTTCTTTGCATTATTAACCGACAAAAAAGAAATACTCTATCGGGCTAAAGAATTATCAATTTCGAACTTGTAATATAGTATTGCTTTGATTTGAATTCTAGTCCATTAATGATCACATAATTAAACTCGCAAGGTTCTATGTCTTTTTGTTTTTTTTTTTTAAATATTTTCTATTGTGGAGGTTTGATTTTGTGCTTACTCTTTTTCTTGTTTTTATGCTTACTCTCTTTCTTGTTTTATGAATTTACTTGGAGTATATGTTAGTTATGCTCCTTGTTGTTATATAGAAAAGTCAAATATAATTCGAAAAAATTAGCTAGCTCTTGAACTCTGCAACGCATTAAGCCACCACCTATAGGTTTATGTTCTGCTCGAGCGCAGTAAATCAACTTCATAACTTGGATTACTTTTCAACGATCACCTATCAGGTCCGATGAGTGATTCATCTCATAAGTTACAAGAATTTCATGAAGGACGTGGTAAACCTTTAGTCTGATGGCAATTTGAGTCGATAAGTCTGAATCATGTGGATATAATGAACAGAGAATAATTGATTAATGTATTTTTTAATATTTTACTTGGTAATTCATTCTTGATCGGCTTGGACAGAATAACTAGACAAGTATATATTAGTTTAAATGACTCATGTTTGTCAACCAAAAAATGAATTAAAAGTATTGATTCACTACAAATGAAAAGCTAAATCTTATTGACGTTGATAAGTTTGGAACAAACACGAAAATCAAAAGTACTAATCCAAACAAAAGAATAATCAAGAAAAACATGAGTTATTCTAATTTGATCAGTAGATGTGGTACAGCCATTATTGATATTTCAAATAAGAAAGAAAGACATACGGGGCTAAGGGTATCCGTAATAGTAATAGGTGATAATATAGCTATATATAGCTAAAAATAATTTTTCTCATTTATGCCAATAAGAAGTTAAGAACATGCTACTTTCATAAGGCAAAATGAGTTTATCACAAAATTGGTAAAAAACTAAAAGTTGTTTGCAGAGAAAAACAAAAGGAGGGGTACAAATTTTACAGAACAACAATATATGCTTTGTGATAGAATATACCCATTATATTCATCTATTATTATTAGAGATCTTGTACATGTATAATTATGATAGTAGTCTTATATTAGAAAAATGTATATTTGATTTTCGTAATTATATGCTAGGTTTATTAATGTATATCATATATATAAATCATTTACATTAATGAAAATAATCAAAGAATTATTCTCTTTCATGAAATCAGCAGTCTATGGCAAACTTTTCCTTCTCCAAAAATATCATCCTTCCGCCCCCTAATCGAAACCCTAAGTCTCGGTCTCAGCCGATGTGTTACATTCCATATTTTCGGGTTACGGTTTAAATCGCTAGGCGTATGTAGAATCGCTAAGCGTGTGTAAATAAACCCGAACATTGAAAAACTTAGGTTATGTTCACGTATGCTAATAAAGAGGTTAGTATATAAAAGGGATAAAAACGCCGAGATAATTTTGGACGTAACAAGTGTGACGACGGAAGTCGAAAATAAATTTGGTGCGTGCATAAAGAGATTATGGACTAGTGTCATATCACAAAATTATGACATTAAGGATATGAATGTCTTATAAGTTATCAAGATTTAACTGAATTGGGATCACAATATTAATTGTGTGTATGATTGACTGATTGTGGGATTATTAATTTTGGTCGGGGGACAAGCCTAAGTGGGGGTTATGTACGTGTAAGCTATTAAGGGATTGTTTAAGTGACTAGACTAGAGTAATCTTCTAAGTGGACACGTTATTAGATAACATTATGAGGGCCATCATTAGCTAGTTGGGCGTGTACTTCTCACAAGGTGATAAGAAGCAGATCATGATGCCTTGCCAAGTCTTCCAACCCCTTTTTTTTTACGAACTGAAACCAAAATATTTCACTTTAGCTTATACAGGTCTTTGCAACTATGAAAAGATAGGCAACATATTATCTTGTTTTCATTTTAAGCAAATCAATTAGGAAGAGTTCCTTTTAGTTTTGGAGATTAGTGTGGTCCAAGCTCTCGCACAGTTCACATAAGGTGTTAGGATAATTCAAGATTTGCAACAAAAATTCCAAGACCAATAAAGGTATGTTAAGACAAATTATTTCTTTCTTTTGGCATGTTCCATGTAACGAAACGTAACCGTGATATTGTTCCATAAATTGTTCTACTCTTAGAAGTTAAGAATATCCGTGTTATTTATTCCTATGTTAAAATCATGTCTAATTATGCTTCTAAGTCCTTATTGAGGCATACGAAAAAGATGTTGATATTTACAATGTTAGCCGAAGGTACAAGGATATTATGTCACCCAGGATGTGTTATTGTTATTCATGCATTTTCATTTGCATTTCATTCATGTTTTACCCAAGACCATATATTGGGGACGAGAAACGGGAAACGGGAAACGGGAAACGCAGACCACATGATCAGCTGGGATATGATAATGATAAAGCATGTGTGACTTAATGAAGAAAGATGCCTGATTATATATATATATATATATATATATATATATATATATATATATATATATATATATATGTTGTGGGGAGGAAAATGCCCTTGTGTGGACAGTATATATGTATTTACCGCATTATGCATGACATTTAGACATATTATGCCCACAGAGGCCGACATGAAATGATGCCCACAGAGGCTGTTATGGTAAGGAGGATACCCAATGGGGCCGATATATATGTATACCGCATTGTGCATGACATTTAGGCATATGTGTTAGGGCCCTCAGAGGCATTTACTGTTGGTAAGTTATTTCTGTTTCAGTTGTTGTTATATCCCTGTTATACTATTGTTCATGCCTGACATACTCAGTACATCAGTCGTACTGACGTCTCTTTTATCGGGGAACACTGCATTTCATGCCCGTAGATTCAGTTAAAGACGGTGACAGTTTACACTAGTAGGTTGCTGGTTTAGCTGATGTTGGAACACTCTATTTGTTTCAGAGTTACAGTTGGTCGTGGTGCAGTATTTTTGCATCCGCATATGGGTATGGCAGGGTTCTGTCCCGTCCTTATGATGTCATATATTCTTTAGAGGCTTGTAGACATGTGTCCTGTGGTTAGTTGTCATGTGTGGCCTTGTCGGCCTTGGTATGGGTATGTATATATGAAAATTGGATTTCTGGTTAAGATTTTCTATAATGTTCTTCAGCTTAGTCCATATTCAATTGTGATTAGAAGTTGGTTGTACGATTAGTGATACCCGGCGGGTGGGGTGGGTGCCCGTCGCTGCCCTCCGATTTGGGTCGTGACACGATGGTCGTCCACCAATATCCCCTCAATTTTTTTTTGAATCCCTAATTCTCCTCTTGTTCTTCCATCATGTCTACCACAAAAAATACATTTCATCCTGCTCTTGCAGTCTCCAATATCAAGAACAATATCCCTGTCATTCTTGAGATGGAAAAAGTCCAATACGCGACGTGGGCAGAACTATTTAAAATTCACACATGGTCTAATAGAGGCCTCCATGACATCGTCACACCGGCAAAAGGTAAAGAGAATGTGTCTTCCACAGATGATGAAATCGAGTTGTGGACAACTCTTGATGCTACGGTCCTCCAATGAATCTATTCCACCATCTCTACAAACCTCTTACAAATGATTATCGAACCCGATGTCACGGCAATGAAAGCTTGAAATAGGTTGCGTGATATATTCCAACATAACAAAAATTCTCGTGTTGTAACCCTTGAGCAGGAATTTTCTCACATAAATATGGAGGATTTTCCAAATGCCTCTGCCTATTTTCAAAGACTCAAGGAGTTGTCGGATCAACTCAAGAATGTCAGTGCGCCCGTCACAAACGATTGTCTCATTTTTCAGATAGTTGCAGACCTCTCCGAGGCATATAATGGCGTTGAAACTCTTCTTCATCAAAGCAATCCTCTCCCGTCGTTCTACCAAGCAAGTTCCATGCTCACCTTAGAAGAAGCAGGGTTGGCTTAAAAGGCGGCAACCGGAGCTAATTCTGCCATGATGGTGGCCACATCACGCAACACCAAATAATGATGGTGGCAAAAAGGGCCAAAATCAAAAAATGGTGGCAAAAACCGCGGCGGTGGCAACGATGGAAGCCATAGTGGTGGCAGCGGTGGCAGTGGCGGAAGACGGGGTGGCGGTAGTGGCCAGTAATGGTCTGGGCCGCAGCACCACTCGCCAGAGCCTTGGGCCAGTGGACAGTGGTTGTGGGGCTAGGACAGTGGGCAGTGGCCCACTCCACCTTATCCGGCACCGCAATTCTGGGCCAAGACCAATAGCAACCAACAACAAGCATCGAGGCAGAACCGCGCTTGGCAACAGCCTGGCCTGCTTGGGCCTCAGCCTCAACACACCTTCGCTGCTGCGGGCCCAACAACAACCCCGACCCACACAGATTTCGAGGCAGCGATGCATACACTTGGACTAAATCCTCCGGATGTAAATTGGTATATGGACACCGGTGTTACTTCTCACATGATATCCGCACCAGGTAATCTCTTATCTTATTTCAATTTGAGCAAAAATTATGGTATAATTATTGGTAATAGTAATTTAATTTCAATTCGTGGTTATGGTCACACAAATTTATCTCCTCTGAACCCACCTTTAGCCTTGAAAAATGTCGTTTATGCTCCTCAATTAATTAATTTGGTGTCTGTTCAGAAATTTATAATTGATAACTGGGTTTCTGTTGACTTTGACCCTTTTGGATTTTTTGTGAAAGATTTATCAACGGGGATACCTCTAATGAGATGTGAGAGTCGGGTCGAGCTCTATCCCATCACTACCACCACTATCATTAAACAAGCCACACCGTCAACGTTTGCCGCTTTAGCACCTTCCTTGTGGCATGCGCGGTTGGGTCTTCCGGGAGCGTCTGTTCTTTCCTCTCTTAAAAATAATAATTTTATTGAGTGTAATGGTATGCGTAGTACTAATGTTTGTCCTTCTTGTCCGCTTGGGAAACATGTTTAATTACGGTTTGTTGCCTCCAATTCTAGTACTTTATTTCCATTTGATATTATTCATAGTGATTTATGGACATCTCCCATTTTGAGCTATTTGGACCACCGTTATTATGTGTTATTTTTTTATGATTATTCTAATTTTTTGTGGACCTTTCCGTTATCTAAATAGTCTCAAGTTTATTCCACATTCCTAATCATTTAGAGCATTCATCTGTACCCAATTTAAATAGAAAATTAAGAACATTCAATGTGATAATGGAAGGAAATTTGATAATGGGTCGTTTAGGAAATTTTGTAAGGTTAATGGTATATCTTTTCAATTTTCTTGTCCTCATACGTCCTCACAAAATGGGAAAGCCAAAAGAAAAATTCGCACCATTAATAATATTATTCAGACTTTACTAGCCCATGCTTCATTACCACTTTCATTTTGGCATCATGCATTACAAATTGCTACTTACCTTCTTAACATACTCTCTATCAAAGGATTAGCATACCAATCTCCCCTAAAAATTCTTTATCACAAATACCATTCATATTCTCATCTTCGGGTGTTTGGGTGTTTATGATATCCTCTCTTTTCAGCCACTACAATAAACAAACTTCAAGCACGTTCTATCGCTTGCGTGTTTTTGGGTTATCCATCCAATCACCGTGGTTACAAGTGTTATGATTTATCTTCTAATAAAATCATAATTAGTAGTCATGTCATTTTTGATGAAATCCAATTTCCGTTTGCTAACTTACATAGTCCCGTGTCCATGTCTTATTCTTTTTTGGATAAAGGGCTTTACTAGCCCATGCTTCATTACCACCTTCATTTTGGCATCATGCATTACAAATTGCTACTTACCTTCTTAACATACTCCCTAGCAAAGGATTAACATACCAATCTCCCCTAAAAATTCTTTATCACAAAGACCCTTCGTATTCTCATCTTCGGGTGTTTGGGTGTTTATGCTCTCCTCTATTTCCAGCCACTACAATAAACAAACTTCAAGCACGTTCTACCGCTTGTATGTTTTTGGGTTATCCATCCAATCACTGTAGTTACAAGTGTTATGATATATCTTCTAATAAAATCATAATTAGTCGTTATGTCATTTTTTATGAAATCCAATTTTCGTTTGCTAATTTACATAGTCCAGTGTCCATGTCTTATTCTTTTTTGGATGATGGGCTATCCCCGTATGTGGTCCACCATTTGGGTCATCCCTCATATCGACCCCCGGACCAGCAGACACCGACATGCCCATTACCTGCCGGCCCCACATGCTCTCTTTCCCTAAATTTGCCGGCCAGCCCATCGCTGGCCTAAAATCCTCGGTGATCTGATGCGCCGGCCGGTCCACCGTCAGCCCAACCCGTGACCCCCCTCTCGGTCCAGTCAGTTCTGACATCACTACACCGACTCAGGTCCGCCCCACTTCTATTCTGAGTCAAGGGCCCGTTACTTGTAGTCAACGGGGTATCTTTAGACCAAAGTGATATTTTAATCTCAACTCTAATGTCACTAAATCACCCCTACCACGTAACCTCGTGTCTGCCCTTCGTGACCCGAATTAGAAATTGGTCATGAATGATGAATATAATGTTCTTACTGAAAGTAAGATGGGAGACTTGGTGCCCCGTCCACCTGGTGTCAATGTGATTCGTTCTATGTGGATTTTTACTCATAAGGAAAAATCTATAGTTGTTTTGAGAGGCATAAGGCTCATCTTGTTAGTGATGGCAAAACTCAACAGGTTGGCTTGGATTGTGGAGAGACATTTAGTATTCACATTGTTCTTAGTCTGGCTCTCTAAAAAACATTGCCCATTCATCAGCTGGACGTGAAAAATACGTTCTTACACGGCGAACTCAAGGAAATTGTATACATGCATCAGCCCTTGGGTTTCAGGGACCCCCATCATCCAAACCATGTATGCTTGCTGAGAAAGTCCTTATATGGGCTCAAACAAGCTCATCGGGCCTGATATAAAAGGTTTGCAGATTATGTGTCTACTCTTGAATTTTCTCATAGAAAGTCTGATCATTCTCTGTTCATCTACCATCGCGGTTCTTCATTGGCATACATCCTATTATATGTGGATGATATTATATTGACTGCTTCTTCTGATAAACTGCGCAAGTCTATAATATCTCTTGGAGCCTTTATTTGAGTTATTTTTTGGGTATCGCTGTAACTCGTCATGCAGGTGGTCTATTTTTTCCCAGAGGAAGTATGCTGCAGAGATTATTGAATGGGCTGACATGTCATCATGTAAGTCATCTCCTACCCCGATTGACGCAAAATCGAAGCTGCGTGCTAATTCTAGCATACCTTACGAGGATCTCTGTCACTATCGTAGTCTTGTGAGGGCTCTTCAGTATCTTAAGTTTACGAGGCCCGATATTACTTATGCAGTGCATCAAGTGCGTTTATTTATGCATGATCCGATGGAAGAACATATGCACGCTCTCAAACTCATTGTGTGTTACATTCAGGGCACTCTTGATTATGATTTACACTTATATCCCTCATCGGTATCTACTCTCATGTCTTATACAAATGTTGATTGGGGTGGATGTCCAGATATCAAACGTTTGATATCTGGTTATTATATGTTTCTTGGTGATAACTTGGTCTCTTGGTCGGCTAAATGTCAGGCTACTTTATCGCATTCTAGCGCGGAGGCCGAGTATCGAGGGGTAGCCAATGTGGTGTCTGAGTCTTGTTGGTTGCGTAACCTCCTCTTAGAGCTTCACTTTCCTATTCAGAAAGCTACCTTGGTCTACTGCGATAATGTTAGTACGATATATCTCTCTAGGAATCCTGTCCAACATCAGCGCACTAAACATATCGAGATGGATATTCACATTGTTCGCGAAAAGGTAGCTCGTGAACAAATACGTGTCTTGCATGTCCCTTCACGGTACCAAATTGCTGACATCTTTACTAAGGGTCTTCCCTTAGTTCTGTTTGAAGATTTAGGGACAGTCTCAGCGTACGACAACTGTCACTATAACTGCGGGGGTATGATAGAATATACACAGTATATTCTTTTGATATTATTAGAGATCTTGTACATATGTAATTATGATAATAGTCTTATATTAAAAAATATATATTTAATTTTTATAATTATAAATTAAATTTACTATAATATATCATATATATAAACCATTTACATTAATAAAAATAATTAAGAAATTATTCTCTTTCACTTTGCCCTTTATAAATCCCAAAATATCCGTTCACGGGTTGTTTCATATTGTTTTGCATTTGGTCCCATTGCTATGATACCAATTTGGGCACAAAGGGACCAAACTACATTATTATTACTGTTGAAGAATAGAGTTGATCCAAAGTGTTTGGCCCAGTGGCCAATACATTAGGGTATTGCTGTCTGAGGTTCCGTGTTCGAATCCTCTGATCAGCGAGAGTGGAACTGTGTTCCCCCAAAAAAATCCCTCCATACGCGTAGGGCCAAGCGGTGTATACTAATCCGTAGGGCAGTAGGAGGTGGGGTTTTCTGGGGTATGGGGCCGTAATGCGGTGGGACCAGTCACTTTAAAAAGTTTACCCTACCTTAGTTTTGTCCTTCGGGGCATAGTCCAGTGGCAAACATGGGACAGCGTGGGTTCGATTCCCCGCAAGCACGAAGAAACTCTGCATGTTGGGGAATTTGACCTTGTCTCATTGATCAGTTGTACGCTCCCAGAAAACTGGCCACCGGAGCACATCCCGCGATTTACCTGGTAATAGTGTTGAAGGACCGGTGCTATTACCTCCAGGACGTAGTCAGGCGCAAGCCTGGAGACCTGGATTATCAAAAAAAAAAAAAAAAAAAAAAAAAAAAAGAATAGAGTTGTACAGTAGACATATATAGCAGCAGTCAGAATGTGTACCATACTTCTTTTTTTGTCATTATTAAATTCTCAAATCAAAATTCGGTTGATGAGGTCCATGTAACAATCTACTTTTTTGACCTTTCAATAGTGATAGTTCTCTTTTCCTATTGTTTTAGCTTGTTTTAACTGTTATTTTTATGTTAAATTTAAAATCATTGAATCACTTTTGTGACTGTTGATAGGGTGACAAAGGGTGATGTTATCTAGGGCAAGTACAAGGAATTGTACACAAAACTATTCAAGATGATTGAGAAAGAGCCAATAAATTTAATTGCTCAATCGTAATGGAATTTCTTTTCACCATACAATAGCCCAACAAAATTTAAAACGAAAAACTATTCTAATCGTTATCTTTTGTTACAAATTTTAGCGAGCAGATAGTATATAATCTATATATAATGTATATATAATTAGTGTATAAACTGATTAAAAACTAATTATCCACTGTTATACATTAAATATACTCCAGCGTCGCACACAAATTATTATGATTAGGCAGGTTAATTTTTTTTAGCCAACCAGCTAAAAATGTTAAAATCGCATAATAACGGTGTAGTAGTAGATGCCAAGACTCAAAAATAGTAATAAACTTAAGAGTGCTTTTTGTGTATATTCATTATTTGACACTTTTAAAGAATCTAATGAAAACTCTAATTGATTATAAAGTGGAGCGATTAGATTAACAACCAGCTTTAACATGTTATATAAATACATATAAACAAGAATTCCGAAAATTGTATTGCAATCCAAAATGTTATACTATTATAAGTCCTTGTGAATAATATTATTTAATATAAACCCCTTGCTATTTGGTACAAGCAATTATGATATGCATCCCATGTCCTAAATGGTTGATCGAGCTCCACAAAATGTCAACAAAATTTTATAAATCCATATAAATACCAAAATGCCGGCGTCAAAGGGAGTACAAAAATTAGAACATTTTATGGACATGATACAAAAGCTAAATTTTGAAAATGAAAAAAGAATGTTCATGAAAGCTACTTCAAACTTTAAATTAAATGCAATTCTCTTATTATTAGGCCATCATAATCCATATCCACAATAAAGAACTTCGCTAACAGTTCTGAGTATTTAGTGTTGCCTAGTTCTTCAATTAATATCAGTTGCCAAAATTGAAATTTAACACAATAAATAAAAATCCGACGCTCATTAAAAGTAGCATATTCATTAATAGGGGTGGGTGTTCGGTATTTCTAGAGTTCAGATTCAGATACAAATATCTAAATTTGATATTTTTAGATATTTTTTCATATCTATTGCCAATACTAAGTAGCAGTCAGGTAATTCGATAATTGAAAATAGATACCAAATACCGAATCAAAATAATTCGGTTTGGTAAATGAAACTTCAGTGCGGTAAATTCCAGTACAGTATTCGGGAAGAGAACATAACTGAGAACTCAAGGCAATTTGAAAATTTTATTGTGGCAACGATTAATAGCGATTTTTGCTTCATAATCATAACTCTCCTAGTTGAATAAAATAAGTAAGTATAGAGATGTTATGCAATCCGTTATTGATGTGTTTATATGATCCACCTAGTACCTAGCTAGAGTAGATGGGTTTATGGAGTGTAAAAGCATACCGGGCTTGACTTTTTTCACTTTTTCCAGTTCTAGTTTTAATTCGGCTTTGTTAACCGCATATGACAAAGATACAAATTAATTTTCGTCTATAAAATGCAAATCAGTAGCAAAATGTTTGAATAGTAGTACAAAGGCACATAGAGAAATTATATATGAGCAACGTGCATCTTTTATCTTAGTAAATTTTTAAAGTTTGAGTTCGATAATTCGGTATTCGAAAAATACCGAATACCAAACGGTACTAATGTTTTGTATCAAATCCGAACTTTGAATATCGTAATTTTGAAATTTTACTTCCGATTACCGTATCAAATACAAAATTACCGAATTACCAAAATTTTCGATTCGGTTCGGTAATTCGATTTTCGGTAATTTATAGCCCTATTCTCTAACCCTAAATTCCTACGGAATTGCAATACTTGTTGCAAGTTCACTAGAGAGTGAAGCATGATAGTAGTAGTACTTCATGTATCTCAAATTATTTGTCGTGGTTATTAAAAATAGTTATCTCAAATTATTTGTCTTCTTAGAAGTTTAAAACATAATTAATTATTTTCTTCATTTTACCATTTGTCATTAATGAAGATACACGTAAATAGAATAAACATTTAATAGAGAGAGAGTATAATTTAGACATAAATAAAAGTAAAATAGGTCAAATACATCCCTTAATTAATATTTTTTAAGAGGCGTGTAAACCAAAAAAACAACATATATTTTGAGACGGAGAGTAGTAAATAATTTTTTCTAGAGCACTCTTAATTCCTCCAATCATGTGTTGCAACATTGTCATACTTGTTATAACCATAGCACATAGACCATTGTGTAGTTGTGTTACTTCGATCCGGTTCATTTATTACTTCAATTCATTTTAATTAGTTTAAATTTTTAGTCCGTATAAATAGTTTGTTTGATTTTAGGATAAATTTATAGCTAGTCGATTCACTAATAATAAATCACTATTTTTCTATTGAAAAATGTTGAATGAATCAGAATAAGAAAAATAGTAGTGTTTCACACGAAAAATTAGAAAGTTTTTCAGCATTTCAATGAAAATCTGTTTTCCACCATGAGTTTTTCCTGTGAGTTGATTCGGTTGAAATGAGGTGGAAAATCATATTTATAATATAAATTTCCTACTGATTATCGGTGAGAAAAACCTATATTTCTAGTAGTGATCAACCTATGAGAAACTTTAACAAAATATATAACTATATATAATAAATGATACTTTTATTAGTTTTTCTCGGTAACCGAAGAAATTATAAGAAAATTAATTAATTAGTTAAATTTTGGAAAGAGTTGGACTGATTGGGCTATAATTCATAATATTTCCCATCTTGACACAATTCATCTCAGCCCATGACCTATCCATTTATTAGCTTAACATATTTTAATACTTATTCATTAAACCTGTTTAAATATTACTTGATTTGAGCTAGTAAAAAAATTAAAACGTACATGGGCACGCGGTGGAGGCCGCACCGCGAGGATTTTGAAAACGATGGCCTCCCGCATTGCTTATCATGTCAAAATTTGATGCGATGGGACTCGCATTGCGTGGCACATGTTTGTAGATCCTTAGTTTTATTTTACCCCATTTTCATTTGTTTTCACTCCTACTTCCCTCGTGACTCCGTTATTGCACTGTATCTGCACATCATACCCTCAACACAACCCATTAGTGTGAACAAAAAGAAAAACTAATAAAAGCAATTAAAGGGTTGGGTTGCCTCCCAACAAGCGTCTTAGGTTAGGTTGTGGCACAATAACTTTTTGCCTTTTTCTCTTATTTTTTGTGTTTTTCTATTACAAACCTCGGATTGCCTCCTGAACAACGCTTGATTTAACATCGCGGCACAGTGTAAATTCTCAATTTAAGCATCCTCTAGGTATGCCTTGACCTTCCCTAGTATCGTTTGAGTTGTTATTCATTAACCAAGAACGTTCATTCCCCATCCAGCGTTTGCATTTTCACAGCACCATTGGGCGTGACTCATGTTACTTGGAATGGTCTTGACTAGATGGATCTCAGCTTACCAGGAAATAGTCTAAGCCTGGAATTAAATAATTTTTTTATTACATCGAGTTAACTAAAGAAGCACAAAATAATTTATCGATTATAATAAATAATTATTATTAAATTGGTATACTACTAGCTTAATTAAGTTTAATGGGTGGATTTTAATTCTAATGTAATAATTGTATAATTAAAGCAAATCAATCTAGCTAAACCGAGTTTTGACCGAGATTTGAATAAGTCAAGTTGTCCCCAATGACTTGTTGCCCATATTAATACTTATCAACTATTTCCAAACTGCCTCTTTAATCCTCTTCAAAATATTCATAATTTGTTGCAAGATTCCATTTCAAGAACCTAATTCTCTACTTAAGTTTGTTGCAAGATTCCATTTCAAGAACCTAATTCTCAACTTTCTTAAGTAGACTTAGCTATAGGTTTCAAATATTTTTTTACTTTATTTGAATTTTATAGAGGTAAAGTTGAAGATAGAGTTGAGTTTCATTATAATTTATACAAAAAAATATTTAAATTAATGTTCATATCTGAATGTACTTAAATACAACAAATTTGAAATACAATTTCAAGTTGAATTTAAAGATATTGGACGTAATGGCCTCCATGCCGCGTTGCCCACCACATTAAATTTTGATGTGACGGGACTCACATATGTGGCATGTGGTTCCGGTTCCTTAGTTTTATTTTACCCCATTTTTGTTTGTTTATACTCATGCTTCTCTCATGACTTCGTTGTTGCACCGTATCTGCACATCATACCCTCAACACAACCCATTAGAATGAACAAAAAGAAAAGCTACTAAAAGCAATTAAAGGGTTGAGTTGCCTCCCATCAAGCGCCTTAGTTTATGTTGTGCCACAACATCTTTTGTAATTTTCTCATTTGTTTTGGATTTTTCTATTACAAACCTCTAGTTGCCCACCGAGCAATGCTTGATTTAACGTTGTCGCACGACGGAGGTCCTAAATTTAACCATCCTCGAGGTACACCTTGACCTTCTCTTTGTCAACCTCGGCCTAATACGCTTGAGTTGCTATCCATTCTGCAAGAACTTGCATTCTCCATCCAACATTTTTACTTCCATAGCACTATAGGGTATGCATCAGGTTACTTGGAACAGTCCTAACGATCTGGGTCTCAGCTTATCAGAAAATAGTCTCAGCCTGGAATTGAATAATTTTTTTATTACATCGAGTTAATTAAAGAAGCACAAAATAATTCATAATTTAAAATAAATAATAATTAAATTGACAGATTAACTTAATTAAATTTAATGGATGAATTTTAATTCTAAATAATCATTAAATTATTAAAGCAAATCAATCTAGTTAAACAAAGTTTTGACCGAGTTTTAAACAAGTCGAGATGTCCCCCAACGACTTGTTGCACATATTTGTTGCAATAAAAGTAGAGTGATCTTGTTGTTAACGATTTCTGAATAAAAGTAGACTTTAATCTTATCGGTCACAACATGAATAAGTAGAGTAGATTTCTGAATATAAGTAGACTTTAATCTTATGTCACAAAAATCAAAATGAATAAGTAGAGTAGAGTGTTCTTGTTGTTACAATCCACTAAGATTTTACCGTTTGAAGTTATGTTAAGTATTTTTTTAAATGAAGTATACATTAATCTTATATATAGCAAAATGACAAGTATAATAAGTGTTAGAGTGGTCTTGCGGTTACAATCCACTGGGATTTTACTATTTAAAATTTTGACTCAATATTTATAAATAAAGTATACCTTAATCTTATCTGCCAAAAAATGACAAGTATAATAAGTTACCGGTAGAGTGATCTTGCGGTTACAGTCCACTAAGATTTTACCGTTTGAAATTGTGATTAAGTATTTTCGAACAAAAGTATATCTTAATATTATCAATCGAAAAACGACAAGTATAATAAGTGGTAAAGTGGTCTTGCGGTTACAATCCACTAAGATTTTACCGTTTGAAGTTATGATTAAGTATTTTTGCATAAAAGTATACCTTGATCTTATCTGTCGTATTGGGACAAGTATAATAAGTCTGGGGATGGCCCCCACGCCGCGTTTCCTATGGTCTCAAACTTTGATGCGATGGGACTCGCATCGCGTGGCATGTGCTTCCAGTTCCTTAGTTTCATTTCACCCCTTTTTCGTTTGTTTCCGCTCCTACTTTCATCGTGATTCCGTTATTGCACTGTACCTGCACATCATACCCTCAGTACAATCTGTTAGCATGAATAAAAAGAAAAACTACTAAAAGCAATTAAAGGGCTGGGTTGCATCCCAACAAGTCCCTTAGTTTAGGTCGTAGCACTACATCTTTTTTGTCGCGGCACGATGAAGATCCTCAAGATATTCTGGTTGCCTCCCGTGGAACACTTCGTTTAACGTAGTTGCACGACGCAGGACCCCAATATAACCATCCTTGAGGTACACCTTGACCTTCAAATTGTTAATCTCACCGGCCTAATACGCTTGAGTTGCTATCTATTCTGCAAGAACTTGCATTCTCCATCCAGCGTTTGCACTTCCACTGCACCATAGGGCGTGCCTCAGGTTACTTGAAATAGTCAAGACCATCTGGATCTCAGTTTACCAGGAAATTGTCTTAGCCTTGAGTTGAATAATATTTTTATTACATCAAGTTAATTAAATAAGCACAAAATAATTCATTAATTATAATAAATAAAAATTATTAAATTGACATATTACTAACTTAATTAAGTTTAATGGATGAAATTTAATTCTAAAGTAATTGTTATATTATTAAAGCGAATCAATCTAGCTAACCAGAGTTCTGACCGAGATTTAAACAAGTAGAGTTATCCCCTACAACTTGTTGCACGATTTGAATAATACTTCACAATTATTTACAATCAGTGAACTCAAACTGCCTCTTTAATCCTCATAAGTGTTCATAAGCCGTTGCTAGTATTCCATTTTAAGAAGCTAGTTCTCAGCTAATTAAGCTTAAAGGATGAATTTAAATATTCTACATCATCCCCCTTTTAAGACCTCATAATGCAAATAAACTAAAAGAATAGGACTCTAGTAAAAAAAATCATAAAAATGACAAAAGCAGTTGAAAATTGTTACATGCTAGGGATGAGTTGAATTTGGTCATATTATAAAAAAAAGGTGGATATATATGTTGGGTATTTTTGCTCTATGGTACTTTATAAAGCAGTACGAGAAGTATATAACTATTACAAGTATTCGAAAGGATAAACAAAGATTCAATAATTCAACTAGTAATCTGAAAATTACAAGAGATCCACAAAACTGAAATTACAATTTTGTTGAAGACGGAAAAATGGAAACAGTTTTTGCTGAGTCGAGTGTGGCACTCTGTCCTTAAGACAATATTGCCCCATATGTATCCTTTATACGTCCTGGACAATTTTTCTCCCAAGATAAAACAGCAATGGAACACTTGAGCAAAGGAAACTCAAGAGCTACCGTGAAGAATATTGAGTAACGAAATGATGCCTTGGAAGGTGTAGGAAGAAACTGTTCTGCTGGTGTATTTTCGTGTATCATATATGTATGTTCTTAGTGCTCAACAATGGTGTAAGGGGGTGTTTATATAGGTGATGGAGGGGCTGAAAAACTGCCTCCATAATAGCCAAATAATGGCCATTATGGAGGTAGTAAAGTCACCAACATAATAGCTTGACGTTTCTGCTTTTGACTGTCCAAATTCTGACGTTCTGGAAACTTCAGGGACCAAACTGTACATCTGAAAGAATTCTGGTCCGAACTGTACATCTGAAACTTCTGGCAAAGTTCTCTGGCCCAAAAAGATAAAATCCCCGCAGCCCGCGGCCGGACCGGACGGCGGCGGCGGCGCGCGCGTGGTCTTTCCTTGAACCGAAGCACATCTAGGTCCTCCCTCTTTTAAACACATGGGATACCCCTTGGGGTCCCAAACCCCAAACCAATTTCGAGTCTTATATACACAACAATTCTTTCTTCCTCTACCGATGAGGGAGAATTGAACACAATACCACACTTTCCATGCTTCAAACACCTTACTTCGTGGACCAATATCTCTTTCATTTCTCAATGAAATTTGACGATTCTTGGCCCTACGGTTATCTACGTACTTAGTAGATCATGCATGTGTGAAGAACCGGATTCTCCAACATACGTAACACTAGTGTTTAAGCCGTTAAATTGTGGATATATATTTGTATCATGGTCAGGTAGAGTTAAAGAGAATAAGGCCTGAACAACCTTCTCTAATTCTAAAATAACCGTTATATAATTTAAGCGGATCAATCCAGCTAACCAGAATTTTGACGAAGTTTTAAACAAGACGAGTTGTCCCTAACAACTTGTTGCTAGATTTAAATAATACTTCTCAATTATTTACAACCAGTTAATTTAAACTACTTCTTTAATCCTCATCAAAATATTTATAAGCAATTGCTAGTATTTCATTTCAAGAAGCTAGTTCTCAACTTTCTGAATATTCTTATTTTTGTTTTCATTTTAACATGCTTGTTCCATGAATAAAACTATTACAAAATGGTGCAATAATAATAGGAAATTAATGTAAATGAAGTGTGCTGTTGACCTGCCTCTCGCACCAACTATTGAACCTGGGAACAACCTGGTGCATAACAGAGCTTTCCTACCGACGATCTTTGGTATTCCTTCATCTAACGACTTCTGTCACGCCTATATATACATGTTCTCTCTTTCTCTTTAATATAATTTCATTTCACTCTACTTATTTAAACACTATAAATTGCTAGCTTCTCCATCTTGTTATTATTCATTCTACAAGAACTTTCATTCTCCATCCAGCGTTTGCAATTCAACAGCACCATGGGGCATGATTCATGTTACTTGGAACGGTCCTGACCATTTGGATCTCAGCTTACCAGAAAATAGTTTCAGCGGAGATGAATAAATTTTTTCTTACATTGAGTTAATTAAAGAAGCACAAAATAATTCATTAACTATATTAACAATAATTAAATTGATAGATTATTAACTTAATTAAATATAATGAATGAATTTTAATTCTAAAGTAATCGTTATATTGTTAAAGTGAATCAATCTAACTAAGTAGAGTTTTGATCGAGTTTTAAACAAGTCGAGTTGTCCCCAATGACTTGTTGCACAAATTTGTCGCAATAAATAAAGTGATCTTCTTGTTAGCGATTTTTTTAATAAAAGTAGACTTTAATCTTATCTTTCACTAAACGACAAGTACAATAAGTAGAGTAGAGTGATCTTGTTGTTACATTTCACTAAGATTCTACTGTTTGAAGTTATGATTAAGTATTTTTGAATTAAGTATATCGTAATCTTATCTACGAGTACAATAAATGTTAGAGTGATCTTTCGGTTACAATCCACTAAGATTTTACCATTTGAAATTTTGACTCAATATTTCTAAATAAAGTATACCTTAATCTTATCTGCCGCAACACAACGAGTATAATAAGTGGTAGAGTGATATTGCGGTTACAGTCCACTAAAGTTTTACCGTTTTGAAGTTATGATTAAGTGTAAAGAATGAATCTTGGGCCTAATTCAACCCCAAAAGCTAGCTTGTAGGGTGAGGATTGTCCAAGTGCATATAAGGAGTTCATGTTCCCATTCCATTTCCGATGTGGGACTCTTAACACTCCCCCACACGTCCAGACCTCGTTAACTGGAGTGTGGACAATATAATTTGGAGGCCCAACACCGACGAACAAAGAATTGGAATGGCCTGGTTTGATACCATGTAAAGAATGGATCTTGGGCCTAACTCAACCCTAAAAGCTAGCTTGTAGGGTGAAGATTGTCCAAGTCTATATAAAGAGTTCATGTTCCCATTCCATTTTCGATGTGGGACTCTTAACATTAAGTATTTTTGAACAAAAGTATATCTTAATATTATCTATCAAAAAACGACAAGTTAAATAAGTGGCAAAGTGGTCTTGCGGTTACAAGCCACTAATATTTTACCATTTGAAGTTATGATTAAGTATTTTTGCATAAAAGTATACCTTAATCTTATCTGTTGCATTGGGACAAGTATAATAAGTGTTGTGATGGCCTCCACGCCGCGTTTCCTATAGCGTCAAACTTTGATGCAATAGGATTCGTATTGCGGGGCATGTGTTTCCAGTTCCTTAGTTTTATTTCGCCTCATTTTTGTTTGTTTCCGCTCCTACTTTCCTTGTGACCTAGTTATTGCACTGTACCTGCACATCATACCCTCAATACAATCTGTTAGCTTGAATAAAAAGAAAAACTACTAAAAGCAATTAAAGGGTTGGGTTGCCTCCCAACAAGCCCCTTAGTTTAGGAAGTCGCACAACATGTTTTTGTATTTTTCTTGTTTTTTTGTGTTTTTATATTACAAACCTCGGATTCCCTATTGAGCAGCGCTTGATTTATAATCACGGCACGACGCATGTCCTCAATTTAACCATTCTCGAGGTACGATTTGACCTTCTCATTGTCAATCTTACTGCCCCAATATTGCTTGTGTTGTTGTCCATACACCAAGAACTTGCATTTCCCATCCAGCGTTTGCACTTCCACAACACCATGGGCGTGACTCAGTGTTCTTGAAACGTTCCTGGCTATCTGAATCTCAGTTTACCAGGAAATAGTCTCTGCCTGCAATTGAATAATTTTTTTTATTACATCGAATTTATTAAAGAAGCACACAATAATTCATTAACTATAATTAATAATAATTAATAAATCGATATATTACTAACTTAATTAAGTTTAATGGATGGACTTTAGTTCTAATGTAATCATTGTATAATTAAAGCGAACCAATCTAGCGAAGTCCAGTTTTGATCGAGATTTAAATAAGTCGAATTGTTCCCAACTACTTGTTGACCAGATTAATACTTATCAATTATTTGTAATTAGTTAATCCAAACTGCCTCACTAATCCTCTTCAAAATAATCATAATCTGTTGCACGATTCCATTTCGAGAAGCTAATTCTCAACTTTCTTAAGTATGCGTTTGGTCATAAATTTCAAATATTTTTTTATTTTATTTAGAAATTATTGAGTTGAAGTTGAAGATGGATTTTTCTTTGGTTATACTCTTGGTAAATAATATTTGAAATAATGTTCATGCTTGAATGTACTTAAATATAACAAATTTGAAATATAACTTCAAATTGAATTTGAAATTTTCATGCTCATTGATTTTCAAATAAGGTGGAAAAATTATTTAGAATCAATTATTATAATAAATAATAAGTATAAATTGACAAACTACTAACGTAATTAAATTTATTGGATGAATTTCAGTTCTAAAGTAATCATTATATAATTAAAGCGAACCGCTCTAGCTAAGTCAAATTTTGAGTGAGCTTTAAATAAGTTGAGTTGTCCCCAACGGCTTATTGTTCAAACTGACTCTTTAATCCTCATCAAAATATTCATAAGTTAATGCCAGTATTCCATTTCAACAAGCTAATTCTCAACTTTCTTAAGTAGACTTAGCCATAGATTCCAAATATTCTTTACTTTATTTGAGGTTTATAGAGTTGGAGTTAAAGATGGAATCGTGTTTAGTTATACTTTATGCAAAATATATTTCAAATGATATTCATATTTAAATGTATATAAATACAACAAATTTGAAATACAACTTCAAGTTAAATTTAAAGATGGGACTCGCATCGCGTGGCCTATGCTTCCAATTCCTTAGTCTTATTTCTCCTCATTTTCGTTCGTTTGTGCTCCTACCTCCCCCCCTTGACTCCGTTATTGCACATCACATGCACATCATATATACCCACAACACAACCCGTTAGAATGAACAAAAGAAAAACTACTAAAAGAAATTAAAGGGTTGAGTTATCTCCCAACAAGCGCCTTAGTTTAGGTCGTGGCACAATATCTTTTTGTAATTTTTTTATTTTTTTTGTGTTTTTCTATTTCAAACCTTTGGTTGCCTACCGAGTAACACTTGATTGAACGTTGCGGCATGATGCAGGTCCTCAATTTAACCATCCTCGGGGTACATCTTGACTTTCTCATTGCCTATCTCACTGCCCCGATATCGCTTGAGTTGCTATCCATTCTCCATGAACTTGCATTCTCCTTCCAGCATTTGCACTTCCATAGCACCATGGGGCATGACTCAGGTTACTTATAACGGTCCTGACTATCTGGATCACATTTTACCAGGAAATAGTGTCAGCTTGGAATTGAATAATTTTTTTATTACATCGAAGATGAATTTTAATTCTAAAGTAATTGTTATATTATTAAAGAGAATGAATCTAGCTAAGCAGAATTTTGACCGAGTTTTAAACAAGTTGAGTTGTCCCCACGATTTGTTGTACGATTTGAATAATACTTCTCAATGATTTGCAATCAATTAACCCAAATTACCTCCTTAATCCTCATCAAGATATTCATAAGTCGTTGCTAGTATTCCATTTCAAGAAGCTAGTTCTCAAGTAATTAAACTTAATGGATGAATATTAATTCTAAAGTAATCGTTATATAACTAAAGCGAATCAATCTAGCTAAGCAGAATTTTGATCGAGTTTTAATCAAGTCGAGCTATCCCCAACGGCTTATTGCACGATTTGAATAATACTTCTCAATTATTTAGAATAAGTTAATTCAAACTACCTCTTTAATTATCATCAAAATATTTATAAGTCGGTTCTAGTATTCCATTTCAAGAAGCTAGTTCTCAACTAATTAAGCTTAATGTATGAATTTTAATTCTAAAGTAATCATTATATAATTAAAGCGAATCACTCTATCTAAGCAAAATTTTGGCCTAGTTTTAAACAAGTCGAGTTGTCCCCAACGACTTGTTGCCAAATTTGAATAATACTTTTCAATTATTTACCACCAATTAATTCAAACTGCCTCTTTAAGCTTAATGGATGAATTTAAATATATCTACTTCATCCCCCTTTTAAGACCCCATAATACAAATAAAATAAAAGAGTAGTAAAAAAAATCATAAAAATGACAAAAGCAGTTGAAAATTGTTACATGCATGGTTCTAGGGATGAGTTGTATTTGGTCAAATTATAAAAAAAAGTAGGATATATATTTGTATCATGGTCGGGTAGAATTAAAGAGAAGAAGGCCTAAACAATCTTCTCTAATTCTAAAGTAATCGTTATATAATTAAAGTGGATCAATCTAACTAACTAAAGTTTTGGTCGAGTTTTAAATGAGTCGAGTTGTCCCCAACGACTTGTTATCAAATTTAAATAATACTTCTTTATTATTATCAACCAGTTAATTCAAACTACCTCTTTAATCCTCATCAAAATATTTATAAGTCGTTGCTAGTATTCCATTTCAAGAAGCTAGTTCTCAACTTTCTGAATATTCTTATTTTTGTTTTCATTTGAACGTGCTTGTTCCATGAATAAAACTATTACAAAAGGGTCCGATAATAATAGGGAATTAAAGTAAATGAAGTGGGCCGACGTTTTCCGTTAGGCCTCGCTTTCAAGCCATCGTTTGCATGGTGGACCTTTAGTACTCTTTCATCTAACGGCTTCCGTCACTCCTATATACACGGGCTTTCTCTTTCTCTTTAATATAATTTCAGTTCACTCTACTTAATCTAAACACTACAAATTGCTAGCTTCTCCATAGTATCACGTACACAGTGTTTTTTTTTCAAATGGTTTCGTTCGTTTATGCTCTTGCTTCCCCTATGACTCCATTATTATATAGTACCTGCACTTGATTATTTTCATTAATAAAGAGAAGTATATATACAAATACACAATTCCTAAATATGGAAAATAATTCTATCTTTTTCTACTCTAATTCTAATAGTTTTTTTCTAATACAAGACTAATATCATAATTACAATTGTATAATAATTCTATAATTTATGGAGACCAATTTGGACCAATGATATACACGGTATTAAGACCATGTACATCGGTCTTTCACATCCCCGCAGTCATAGTGGGCGGTTGTCGTACGCTGAGACTGTCCTTAAAATCTTCAAATAGAACCAAGGGAAGACCCTTAGTAAAGATGTCTGCAATTTGGTATCGCAAAGGGACATGGAGGACGCGTACTTGTCCACGAGCTACCTTTTCTCGAATAAAGTGTATATCCATCTCGATATGTTTAGTGCGCTGATGTTGGACCGGATTTTCAGAGAGATAGAATGAACTAACATTATCACAATAGACCAAGGTAGCTTTCTGAATAGGAAAGTGTAGCTCTAATAAAAGATTGCGCAGTCAACATGACTCAGACACCACATTGGCTACCCCTCGATACTCGGTCTCCACACTGGATCGCGATAAAGTAGTCTGTGTTTTGCCAACCAAGAGACTAAGATATCCCCAAGAAACATACAATAACCAGATGTTGAACGTCTGGTATTGGGACATCCACCCCAATCAGCATCTGTCTATGACACGAGAGTAGAAACGGAGGATGGATATAAATGCAATCCATAATCAAGTGTGCCCTGTATGTATCGTACAATGCGTTTGAGCGCATGCATGTGCTCAATCTGCGGATCATGCATAAATAAACTCATCTGTTGTACTGCATAGGTTATATCCGATCTCGTAAAAGTAAGATACCGAAAAGCCCCTGCAAGACTACAATAGTGGGTGGGATCCTCATATGGTGTGCTAGAAGTAACACTCGACTTCGGTTTGGTATCCACCGGAGTAGAAGATGACATGTCGGCTCTCTCAATGATCTCAGTGGCATATTTTTTCTGTGATAAAATAGACCACCTGCATGACGAGTAACCGCGATACCCAAAAAATAACTTAAGGGCCCCAAGTCTTTCATAGCAAATTCTGAACCGAGAAGGGTCAAGATAGACTTGCACAGATTATCAGAAGAGGCAGTCAATATAAGATCATCAACATATAACACAATATGTGCCAGATAAGCACCACGTCTATAGATGAACAAAGAATGATCAGACCTGCTGTGAGAAAACCCAATAGTAGACACATAATCTGCAAACCTCTTATATCAAGCCCGCGGGGCCTTTTTAAGCCCATATAATGACTTTTGAGTAAACACACATGATTAGGATAATCGGGGTTTCTGAAACCTAAGGGTTGATGCATGTATACTGTCTCCTTGAGATCACCATGTAAGAAAGTATTTTTCACATCCAATTAATGTATGGGCCATGTTTTCGAGAGAGCTAGTCTGAGAATAGTGCGAATGGTAGCCGGTTTGACCACAGGACTAAACGTATCTCCACAATCTACGCCAACATGTTGAGTCCTATCATCACCTACAAGACGGGCCTTATGCCTCTCAAAAAAACCGTCAGAATTTTCTTTATGACTAAAAATCCACATAGACCGAATAATATTGACACCAGGCGGACGAGGCACCAACTCCCACGTCTTATTCTCAATAAGAGCATTATATTCATCATCCATGGTCATTTTCCAATTCGGGTCATGAAGGGCAGATATTGGGTTGCGTGGTAGGGACGATTTAGTGACATTAGAATTTAGATTAAAATATCGTTTAGGTTTAAAAATACCACGTTGACTACGCGTAACGAGCCTTTGACTATGAATAGAATTGGACTGGACCGGTGATGATATCGGAATATTGATGGCCGTAACAGTTGATCGACGGACAAAGGTACTGGGCCAGTAGGAAATGTTGGGCCAGCAGCAGTGGGCCTGCTGGCTGGGTCGATGGAACTGGACTGGGCAGACACGGTGTGGGGCTAGTATCGAGAGTATTTGAGCCAGCATGCAGTGGGCCTACTAGCGGAGATGTGTCACGGGATGTTGGGGCCATTGTTGGACGATGTACGGTGATGGACCATCATCCAAAAAAATATATGAACTAGACACGGGATTATACAATTTAGCAAATGGAAATTGGGATTCATCAAACATAATATGACGACTAATTATGATTTTATTAGAACTCTTCCTTTTCCTACTCTATTCTAATAGATTTTCCTAATACAAGACTAATATCAAAATTACAGTTATAAAATTATTATACAATTTATGGAGACCAATTCGGACCATGATATACACGGTATTAAGACCGTGTATATCGATCTTTCATGCACATCATACCCTCAACACAATCTGTTAGCATGAACAAAAAGAAAAACTACTAAAAGCAACTAACAGGTTGGGTTGTCTCCCAAGAAGTGCCTTAATTTAGGTCATAGCACAATATCTTTTTGTACTTTTCTACTTTTGTACGTTTTTCTATTACAAACCTCTTGTTGCCTCTCGAGCAATGCTTGATTTAAGATCGCAACACGACGGACGTCCTCAATTTAACCATCCTCAAGGTACACCTTGATTTTTTCTCAATATCAATCTCACCGCCCCGATATCGCTTGAGTTGGTATCCATTCTCCAAGAACTTGCATTATATATTCAACGTTTGCACTACCACAACACCATTGGGCACGACTCATGTTACTTAGAACGGTCCTGACCATCTGGATCTCAACTTACCAGAAAATAGTCTCAGCTTGAACTTGAATATTTTTTGTCACATCGAGTTAATTAAAGAAGCAAAAAATAATTCATTAATTATAATAAGTAATAATTTAATAGTTCTCAACTAATTAAGCTTAATGAATGAATTTTAATTATAAAGTAATCATTCTATAATTAAAGAAAATAAATCTAGCTAAGCAGAATTTTGATCGAGTTTTAAACAAGTCGAGTTGTCCCAACGACTTGTTGTCAAATTTGAATTTTACTTCTCAATTATCTACAAGCAGTTAAACTGCCTCTTTAATCCTTATCAAAATATTTATAACTGTTGCTAGTATTCCATTTCAAGAAGCTAATTCTCAGTTTTCTTAAGTAGGTGTTTGACCATATATTATAAATATTTTGTACTTTATTTAAAATTTATGAAATTAGAGTTGTGTTTGATTATACTTTTTACAAAGAATATGGAATAATATTTAAAAAACTTAAATACAACAAATTTGAAATACAACTTTAAGTTGGATCTAAAAATTTTATGGCTAGATATTAATTTTTAAATAAAAAAAAATTTTTAAAAAGTGTACTTAATATTCTTATTTTTGTTTTCATTTGAACATGCTTGTTCCATGAATAAAACTATTAATAAAGGGTGAAATAATAGGGAAAGTAAATGAAGTTGGCCGACGTTTTCCGTTAGGCCTCGCTTTCACGCCTTCATTGGCATTGTTGACCTTTAGTGTACTCCTCCATCTAACGGCTTCCATCACTCCTATATATACATGCTCTCTCTTTCTCTTTAATATATAATTTCATTTCACTCTTATTTAAACACTACAAATTGCTAGCTTCTCCGTCTTTATCTCACACACACACACAGTTTCTTTTCAAATGGTTGCGTAAAGAAGAAGAGTAGTATCTCTGTCTCAAATATTCTCTTTTTTTCTTGATAGATTCATCTTTTCTCTATTCAACTTGACCAATCAATAATTACAAAAAAAAAAAACAGTAACCACAACTAGTGTTTGTCTCATTAAGAAATGGGAAAAAAAGATCAGATCAACAACGTCCACAAAGACAAAGAAAGAGTTCAAGCTGTTCTTCAACTTCTCAGAAAACAAGCACCTCTCACTGTTAAACAGGTACCCAATTTTTGTTCATGTATATGTATTTTTTATGAATACGCTTTTGCTTGAGCCGAGGGTCTATCGGAAACATACTCTCTACTTCCCAAGGTAAGGGGTAAGGTCTGTATATACTTTATCATTTCCGGACCTCACTTGTAGAATTACAGTGAGTATGTTGTTGTATATGTATTTTTATGGCTAAAAATATAAAGTAAATTATTACTGAAGATGTTTTTTTTTTTTGCTTTTTTGTGTCGTTGAACAGGAGAAGTTGTGTAACAGTGCTTGTGTAGAGAGGTTTTTGAAAGTGAAAGGTGAAAATGTTAAGAAAGCTGCTAAGCACTTGAGGAATTGTCTTAACTGGAGAGACTCTTTAGGCATTGGTAATTTTATTTTATTTTTTTGTCTTTTTTAATTAATTTTAATTCAAGAAAGAAGACGAAACGAAATTTGTCTTCTCTTTTTGTTTGTTCTAAAGAAGAAAAGAATCAGAGAATCTCTCTCGTTTTCATGTGTTTTTTTAAAGTTTTGAATGAGCTGAGTTCATTAAAGTACGCAAAATCTAAATAATGATTAAAGTAAATTCATCCTAAAAAGAGTGAAAATGCTTGATCTCACTTTAATTTATTTATTTATTTGAATGTTGCAGATCATCTTATTGCTGATGAATTTTCTGCTGAGTTAGCAGAAGGGGTAGCTTATGTTTCTGGTCATGATGATGAATCTAGACCTGTAGTGGTATTTTTTCACTTTATTTACAAATTTTCTTTCTTTTCTCAAATTTATTCTTATAAACATTTTGAGTAAATAATTGTTCCTTTTTTTGTTGACCAAATTATAGATTTTCCGGATCAAGCAAGATTACCAGAAATTTCACTCACAAAAACTGTAAGTACCTTAATCTTACCTGTCGTCGAAAAACGTCAAAGTATTAATAAGTGTAGAGTGATCTTCCTGTTACAACCTACTGAGATCTTACCGTAATCTTATTTGTCGTCAAAAAACGACAAGTATTAATAAGTGTATGAGTGATCTTGCGGTTATAATTTACTGAGTTTTTACCGTTTAAAGTTATGATTAAGTATTTTTAAATAAAAATATACATTAATCTTATATGTCGCAAAACGACAAGTATAAGTAAGTGGTAGAGTGGTCTTACGGTTACAATCCATTGAGATTTTACCGTTTGAAGTTATGATTAAGTATTTTTGAATAAAAGTATACATTAGACATTAGTCTTATATGTTGCAAAACGAAAAGTATAATAAGTGGTAGAGTAGTCTCGCGGTTACAATTCATTGAGATGTTTTACCGTTTGAAGTTATGATTAAGTATTTTTGAATAAAAGTATACCTTGATCTTATCTGTTGAAAATCAACAAATATAACAAATGGTAGAGTAGTCTTCTTGTTACAATTCACCGAGATTTAAACTTTTGAAGTTATGATTAAGTATTTTTGAATACAAGTATGATCTTTTTACATTCTTTTGAGAAATGGAACTGGAAATTTTGTGGCTTAAAAAACTGTAGGTTTACTCGGTTGCTGGTGTTTACATTGGAGGTGGCAATTCAAACCATGGCCAAGAGTGTTGAACAATTTGTTATTCTATTTGATGCCAGTAAGTCATTTTCCTGTAATTATAATATTACCCCTGTTTAGCTCATCATGAAATTAGAAAAGAAAGGGTAGATTGGTATTTTGACAAGTTTTTAGCAAATCAGAACGCAGCTTTCTCTCAGTTAGGGGAACTATAATAAATGTACATTCTATTCTCAGGCATTTCCAAGAATTTTCAGTCTTAAGGATACCTTTTTATAAAATTTGTACAAACCCCATTTCAAATCTTTTTAATTTCCAATGTCACGCCCAATCACTTAACTAAATAGCAATTAATTAACTAATCAATATTTGTCTGCTAGCCTCTACATTAGGCAGGCAATATTCTGAAAAAAATTCATGCAATGCCTGGAGTGCCCTTGAGGTGTTGCTTTCAAATTTGAGAATGTAGGGATATAACTTGTCATTTTGTTTTATCCTTGCTAGAAAAATTCAATAATGTCATGCAAAAGTGCCCATAATTCTACTTTTTCTTACCCTGTCAGGATCCAGAACTCAAAGCATAAAGAAAAAAGGAAAAAATTGAACATGGCCTGCAGTTGAATTTGAATTTGTGTTTTACTTTTTTTCACTTTATTGTTCCATTGGGTAATGACAATTTATTTACATTTATTATTGGGGTGTGTTTGACTAAATCAAATCATTGGGGACTGCTGTGCAAAATGCAGGCTTTTTCAGGTCAGCATCAGCTTTTATGAACATCTTGTTGGCTTCACTGAAAATTATTGCTGATTATTATCCAGGCCGTCTTCACAAAGCTTTTGTTATTGATCCCCCTTCACTTTTCTCTTATCTTTGGAAGGTATTCTCTTATTTTTTTCAATTAATTCTATCCATTTTTCTAAGTAATAGTATTTTGTCATATGTAGCTACTAAATTTGACAAATTCTATATATGTACATGTAATACTATTTCCAGAATAAATGTACATTATGCTGGATCTGTCTCTTGAAAAAATGCCAAAATAAGAAGGATTGATGGATTAGTCATTACATGTGATGAATTGAACTTATATAAGACTGATCATGTACATAATTTTTACAAAATGTCTTTTAACCTGTTGTAACACAAATAACATGTCTTATTTTTCTGTTAATAATTCGACCTTTCCTCGACTTTTATATGTTGTTGCTCCCACGACAGACCTATAAGTATGTCGATAGGTTTGACAGAATTCAATAATTTTGATTTAGTCACTGTAAATTCAGAATCAATAAACTCAAAAAATCTAACAGCGTTTCTGATTGTTCTTGTCATTTAAATGAATTGATACTTCACAATTTTTTTCGCACCATCAACGTATAGAAATTAAAATAATTAGTGATTTATCTTTTGCTTTTTTTCTTTTTTGCAGGGTGTTAAGACATTTGTTGATCTAGCGCCATTAACAATGGTGGTATCATCACTTGACTTTGAAGACTCATTAGAGTTCAATGATTTCACTGCTTATCCAAGAGCTGCATCTCTTAGATTCAACCCTTCATCCATACCCTCAAGTGGCAAAATTGGATCATGCTCTTCATCAAGATTCTCCTTCACTGTCTCACATCATTTTGACTCTGTGAAGCCATGGTACTTGTCATTAACTGACACCTCATCAGCTAAAGTGGGGCCAACTACTACTCCAGTACTGGGCCCAGCCATCTCACCACTCAATGCTAGGTCCTACTCATTTGCATCACCCATTGACAGGACTCCACGTGGCAACATGGGTCCCATCAAGAAAGGGTTTTTCCCATCTACACCTTTGCCACAAAAGACTCAAGAGATGGATCATTCAGAAATTCACCATCCTAGGTCTATGAGGCCATCGTTTTTTCAATCTCCGGCCATGTTCTTCAAGAAAGATAGTGGTAATTTCCATATTAGTCGGGCCGATAAGTGTCGGGAATCGTTTCAACCATTCTTGAAGTTCTATCGTAGGCCGTACGATGAGATGATTTATAGGTCAAAGATGAGACCACCTCTAGGTGGACTTATCTCTATCGTCTCTCCGCATATCAGGCATAGACACATGTCCGTCTCTCAACGATTTTAACTGATGCAAGAAGTAACAAGCGAAGAAAGGGGCATAAGCACGACAAATGCAGTATAATTGAGTGACAATGGAAGCGAGACTTTACTTTTTTTTCCAATCAGGGCTGTTCTTATTTATTTAAGTACATAAATATATTTTGTTACTATGACCGATGACCAAGGAGTTTGCTTGCTTCTCAGTCCTCAACAAATAATTGATTAATTGTTTGATTATTAATTCTCCCAATGTTTCGCAATTCATTATTGTTTGTTGCTCTAGTTAACACATTAGTCATGCTACATTAATTTTGTTTGGCAAAAGTGAGATTTTTAATTGTTTCTCTATGGTAAGAAAAGAAAAATAGACAACGTCCAAGGTAGGGTGTGAAATATCGTGCGAAAATGTCTCATTTAGTGCTATGTGGTCTTTACTATAATTACTACCTTTGGGTAATGTAAAAAATGTAGGAAATAATTCTTAATTAATGTTCTTCCCAATAGTATAACATATACAAGTATAATATTCTTTGTCTTATGGGAGACTAATCTACCTTACCTAAATTATAAGATGCTACTTAATTATAAAATATTACATAATCAATCAATAGTAATGAATGAAGGTAATTATGGGATTGCCCCATAATTACTCTAACAGTCCCCCACAGTCTTAGTGGGAGGTTCTCGTATGCTGAGACTGTCCTTGAAATCATCAAACAGTACGCGCGGAAGGCCTTTGGTGAAGATGTTAGCAATCTGATAACGGGACGGTACATGGAGAACTCGGACTTGTCCATGGGCAACCTTTTCACGGACAAATAAGATATTTATTTCAATGTGTTTCGTGCACTGATACTGAACATGATTGTCGGATAAGTATATTGCACTCACATTGTCACAATAGACCATTGTTGCCTTTTTAATTGAACAATGTAGCTCCAATAGTAGATTACGTGGCCAACATGATTCATCAACCACATTGGCTACGCCTCGGTATTCTACCTCAGCACTTGACCGAGACAGTGTGGATTGTTGTTTGGACGACCAGGAAACAAGATTGTCCCCCAAGAACACACAATAGCCGGAAGTAGAACGTCGAGTGTCCGGGCAGCCACCCCAATCTGCATCTGTATAGGCTGAAAGATGTTTGATGGAGGATTTATACAAATGAAGGCCGAAATGAAGAGTACCCTTAACATACCGCAGAATCCTCTTGAGAACCCTCATATGTTTTTCCTTCGGATCATGCATGTGTAAACAAACTTGCTGGACCGCAAAGAAAATATCAATCCTCGTAAAAGTAAGATACTGCAATGCTCCTGCAAGGCTGCGGTAATGTGTAGGGTCGCTGTATGGAGTACCTGCAGTGTTACTCAACTTCGCCTTAGTGTCAACTGGAGTATGTGATGGTTTGCAAGAAGACATCCCTGCTTTGTCAATTATTTTCTCGGCATATTTCTTTTGACTGAGAAACAGACCACCTGCATAGTGAGTGACAACAATGCCAAGAAAATAATTCAACTGACCTAAGTCCTTCATTGCAAATCCAGCCGCAAGAAGGGACATAATAGACTGACGAAGTGAAGTTGAGGATGTTTTGAGAATAATGTCATCAACATACAGAAGTATATATGCCATGTCAGTTTTCTTCCTATAAATAAATAGTGACTGATCTGACTTGTTGTGAGAGAATCCCAATTTGGAAACAAATCTTGCAAATCTATTATAACATGCCCTAGGAGCTTATTTCAGACCATATAAGGATTTCCTCAACATGCACACATGATCTGGACGGGTAGGATTGCGAAACCCCAACGGCTGATGCATGTATACCATTTCTTGCAAGTGACCATGTAAAAATGCATTCTTGACATCCAACTGATAAATGGACCAAGATTTGCAAAGTGTCAGGCTAAGAACAGTCCTGATAGTTGCTGGCTTGACTACCTGACTGAATTTTTCACCGCAATCTACTCCAACCTGCCATCACCAATAAGACGAGTCTTGTATCTCACAAAAGAACAATCATAATTCTTTTTATGGCAAAAAAACCCACATAGACCAAATTATGTTCATAGTAGATGGATGTGGTACCAAATCCCACGTCTTATTTTGAATAAGAACAGTAAATTTATCTAACATGGTAACTTTCCAATTCGGGTCGGATAAGACAGCTTTGGGGTTTTTTGGTATTGGTGATGGTTGGACTGAGGTGGTTAGGTTAAAATGGTGTTTAGGACGAAAAATTTGGAATTTCATGCCCACTGCCGATAATAATATTTTTATTACTGCTCGTATTAAAATAAGATGAAAGATTACCTTGAGATGCCGTCATGTGTGACATAGCCCCTGTATCCATGTACCATGACTCATCTGAAATATTTAGATTCATGTGGCTCATGTCTTGTTCAATGTCCGTGGGTGCATATCTGACAGAAAATGCTGCTTGAGCCGCAAATGCATGTTGTGGACGAAATCCTAGAATACCGGGTTGGAGATTTGAAGAAGGAGGAGGCTTGGCCCAAGAAGAAGTCGAATATGGACATGGCAGGGCAGCCCACTGTGGGGCCCAGGCCCATGGTGGGTAATGCCCCTACTGATTTCCGTGACTTCCCCACTGGTTACCGCCGCTGCCAGCCCGCCATTGCCCAGGCTGGCCACTGCCGCCGGCAGTTTGTCCACCTCCTCGGCCTCGTCCCTTTCCACTATTATTTTTCCCTTTATTGTTACAGTTTGAACCCCGTTTTTGGCCATTATTTTGACGAGTATTACTGCCCCCCAAACCAGAATTTCGGGGCTCCAAATTAGTGGAAAATGAGTTGGTGGAGACAAGAGTCGTTCCGGCGGTGGTTGTGACGGGCCTCGTAAAAGGGAGGCAACATATTACTTTGTTGAATTAACGTAGCAACACTATCATATTATTCATTCAGCCCCACAATAAACTGAAGGACTAATCTTTGATTTGACACAGGCGAACCAATGTTGGATAGGTGTAAAGTACATTTAATTCTTGACAATAGGTTGAGATGTTGGAAAAGTCATCCAATTTAACATTTGTAAATTGGTGTTCAAGATAAACGGCCCTAGAAATTTTGTTATCTTGAAAAATGTTTTGCAACTGTTCCCACGCCTATTGAGCCGTAGAATTGGGTTCCAAGATGGTATGGAGAAGATCATTCGAAATAGTGTCATAAATCCATTGAAGGACTATAGCATCTAACCGAGACCATAATTTCTTGTCCACCGTAGTGGTATCCGATGGTGACTCAGACAGAAGGATATGGTCAATCACCTCATAAGCACGGCAGTGAATTTTGAATATTTCTGCCCATGAGATATACTGCCATTTCTCCATTTCAAGAGTTATAGAGATAAAGTTCTTGACGTTATTAACGGCAAGAGCGGGATGAAAGATTTATTTTTCGGCCATAGGTTCCACTTAGAATCAAAAGAAGAGAAGAAGGAAGTTGTATTTTGATGGAAGTGGATGGAAAAAACAAGAAAACCCTTAGGGTTTGGGATGGGAGTTTGCTGAATGGGTGGGGGTGGGGGTGGTTTGTAGAAGTCGGCTAGGGTTTTGGTTGAAAAAATGGTTTAGGGTTTTTATGTTAGGGTAAGGCCGAAAAGATTAGGAGAAAAGGGAAGAAGAAATCGTATAAGGAGAGAAAAGAGTTAGGGCAAAGATCTTTTGGCTCTTGATACCATGTAGAAAATGATTTCTTGATTAATGTTCTTCCCAATAGTACAATAGATACAAGTATAATATCATTTGTCTTATGGAAGACTAATCTACCTTACCTAAATTATAAGATGCTATTTAATTACAAAATATTACATAATCAATCAATAATAATAAATGGAGGTAATTATGGGATTGCCCCATGATTACTCTAACAAAAACAATGTGTGGAAACAAGACAGCGTGGTCGAAACGATGAACATCACATTGTAGAAACATTTATGAGCTAATCAAACTTCCAAGAAGACCAACTAAGTTCATTTCCAAAAATAATCATTTTTAAAGTATTGTCACAACTTTAATTTTTAAAGTTTGTGTTTCAAAAGTGGGGGTACGGAGGATGTAGAAAATCGTAAACACTTGTGTTTGAACTTTAATTTTTTATGATGCTTGATAATACGTGAAATAAAATAAAGGAACAAAGTTTGATAATAAAATAAAGGACCAAAGTTTGAAAATCCTAATCTTGTAAGTTAGTCTTTGTATTAGTTAGTCAGTAAATTTCTTTTTTTTTTCCTTAATCTACTTTTAAAATATTATATTCAACATGACAGCACTCTGAGTAGGAATATGTGTCGTGATGCTGTTGTAGCCAAAAGTCAAATGGGAGCTATAACATAGCTGACCATATTCTTTTCTTAATTCTTACAATAAATAATACTATATAAGTACTTCTTGTGGTATTGTATGGGAAACTGTAACATATATAGCGCGCACACATATACGCATCTAAGTGAAAAAATAACGTAATGTATAGTATAAACAATAAAGAATACATGATTTACGTATGTCTTGTATTTATTTGTCAAGAAGTAATCAAGGTTTCAGCAAGTTCTCAACTGAGGTTCTTTTTTTTTATTTAATGATTTATTATTTTGGGGGTGTGGAAGGATGACGTTTTTGATGCTTTATCGTTTGTTTTGATTCACTGAATCAAGATTTTTGGCTTGGAGTTTAATTGATTGTGATTTATGAAATGTACAAAAAGGTGTATTTGTACCGTACTGGCCATTGGTTTATTGCTTGGATGTTCTTGCTTTGTCAGGTTGTATTTTAGTGTATATAGTATTATCTCTCACTTACTTTTTATGACTTTTCTAGAGACTTGAGAGAGTTACATATCAAGAAGAAGTGATAGATGAAGCAGTGTTTGTCATAGTTACATTACATATATACTACTGTACTACTGAGATATAGTTCGTACTCAATTTTCTAAGATGCCCTGTTTAATCAAGGACTACATAATATAAAGAAATAGACCAAAATAATTGACCGCCAAAATTTCCAAAATTTCCCTATCGAGTGAAACAATGAACAGGGCTGGTGAGTGGCGACCTTAACATTTTGGTCCCTTTCGTTCAATAGTTAAGACATAGTATTTTTATGTTGAATGTGAGAATATAATTCATGTAATAAGTACTTATTCCATGTTATTTCATAGCCTTCACTGTCGAGTTCGTCTAGGCATAATTTAGCATTAACATATAATTAACCGTATGAATTGAACCTTTGAAGAACTGCTTCGCTTGACCATCTACTAGGCAAAATTATATGCTGCTTACAGTTTTAACCTTTATCCACTTGTATAGGGGTTGATTTTGCAGAACTTCTTGTGAGGTGTTAGATTGATTGTCATATGAAAATTCATTGACTTAGGAAAGGAAAAGTAGAATTTTTTTATTAGCCTGTATGGTCAGTAAACTCAACTCAATAAACTACTCCTATATGGTAGAATAATTTTTCAAAATGGATGTCTCAATCTTTTTTTATTAAATCCAACAATAATGGGGTGAGTAATAGACACGTATTGAAGACTTAAATTTGATAAATTTGACCTTTAAGATATTAACGCAAACACATATATATATCAAAAAAATTGATTGTTTGGATGAATTGATTATCTGAAAGAGCTACATTATCCGCCACTATGAGTAAGGTAAAAGATTTCGGATACATTTGGAAAAATCAAAGTCAAAACTAGAAAAATTTTCAGGAGAGGAGTGATTCTTAAGAATCAAATTTGTAACGGACCGTTTTCAAACTTGCTTACACTTTGCAACTATACTCTTTTGGCCCATAAAGAAAGTTCAACTACCAGAGAAAAACATCATCTCCTTATAAAAATAAAAAAACATCATGTCCTTGGTCATCGTGCCCTCTGACTCTTTCATATTATTTCCAATTGACAACCTGGTTAAATTTGAATATACTTGTCTGAATATGGACATTTTGTATTTATTTGCCCTCTAAACGAACTAGTTAAAGAATTGTTGGATAAATTGTTAGACTGTTTACTAAGAAAACATATGCCAAAGTATCCGAAATTTCATCATTACATGCAAAAATTAAACCCCTTATTTTGAGTATTTGTATTCCAAAATGTATTTTGAGTATGTATTTATTATTTATGTGTAGAATTATATTAATCTCTCTTGATGTAGT
This sequence comes from Anisodus acutangulus, assembly GCA_029783415.1. Taxonomy (NCBI): domain Eukaryota; kingdom Viridiplantae; phylum Streptophyta; class Magnoliopsida; order Solanales; family Solanaceae; genus Anisodus; species Anisodus acutangulus. Next base: position 8,409,489 of record CM056500.1, read on the forward strand.
CTTCTCATTAATACAATATATATATTGTGTATAATATGAATCCTAATTGAATGAGGATCTCTACTTTACATAATTACACTCAAATATTAATTACAGAATATATGGAAATATATAAATATATTCGCTATCACATCCCCTCAGTCGGAGCGGGAGGAGGCCAGACGCTAAGACTGGATCTGAAGTCAAGGAACAACTGCCGAGGAAGCCCCTTAGTGAAGATAGATGCGTACTGATACGAAGAAGGCACATTCAACAGCTTAACATGACCTATGACAACCTTCTCACGAACAAAATGGATATCCATCTCAATATGCTTGGTTCGCTGATGCTGAACTGGGTTATGAGATAAATAGACTGCAGATATGTTATCACAGTAAACCATAGACGCCTAAAGGAAGGGACAATGAAGCTCCAGGAGGAGGTTTCGTAGCCAACAGATCTCAGCAACAACGTTCGCAATGCCTCTATATTCTTCTTCTGCACTCGAACGAGAGAGTGTGGCTTGCTGCTTGGCAGACCACGAGATGAGATTTTCTCCTGAGAACACACAGTAGCCGAAGGTGAAACGACATGTGTCCAGACAGCCTGCCCAATCGACGTCCGTATATGATATCAGCCTGGTCGGTGAAGAGGGGTAGAGATGTAATCCATAATCAAGAGTACCCTTAACGTATCGAATGATACTCTTAAGAGCTGTCAAGTGAGGCTCCCTAGGAGCGTACATAAATAAACACACCCGCTGAACAACATATGCAATATCAGGCCTGGTGAATGTAATATACTGAAGTGCACTAGGGAGACTCTTATAGAGTGAGGGATCGAGCACCGGATCCCCGTCAGCAACACTGAGTTTCAACTTTGAGTCTACTGGAGTAGGCATGATATTGCAGTTTGCCATTTTAGCCATGTAAACAATTCCTTCGGTATACTTACGCTGACACAGGAACATAGCATCTGCAGATCTGGTAACAGAAATCCCAAAAAATAACTAAACTTCCCTAAGTCTATCATAGAAAATTCGGATTTGGTCAGGGTAATGATCTCATTTTTCAATACATCAGGAGAGGCAGTCAGAATAATATCATCCACATAGAGCAAAAGGTATGCAGTGTCACTACCTCGATGAAAAATAAAAAGTGAATGGTCATTTTTGCTGCACACTAACCAAATCTGCATGTTGAAAGTGGCGAAGCGCTCATACCAAACCCTAAGGGCCTGTTTCAAACCATAAATTTGAGCGGATAGACCTAAAGAAAATGAGAGAAATCATCTAACAAGACCAAATAATATTTATGACAGAGTTTGCTAACGATATGAGATGTCCATAAATCCGCATGAATAATGTCAAAGGGAGAAAAAGTAGCAGTTAAAGACGACATAAATGAAGTCTAACATGTTTACCTAAAGGACAATAAAAGCAACTTGGGGCAATATTCCCCTTATTACATGAAATTAAATTGTGACTTCTAAGAAAATTAAAAACGGGAGCTCCTGGGTGTCCAAGTCTGTTATTCCACATGGATGGAGATATCGCAACAAGGGATGTATGAGGGTTGACACTAGCAACAGATGTGGATGAGAAATGATAGAGATCCCCCACACTATTGCATCTCGTAAGAGGTGTCCCCGTGCGTAGGTTCTTCACAGAAAAACCAAAGGGGTCAAACTCAAGAGATACATAATTATCAATAGCAAACTTCCTAACAGATTAAATTTTTAATGATAATAGGGGCATAGAGAATGTTATGGAGGGAAAAGAGAGGGTGGGGTTTTGGTGTGTGTGTGGTTCCATAAACTTGAATTGGAATGTGATTGTCATTTCCGACCATAATAAATTGAGGAGTTCGTAAATTAAATAGGTGAGGAAGATTGCCAAAGTTGTGAGTGAGGTAGGATGTGGCGCCCGTGTCCATGTACCAAGCATCATCGGGCTGCTGTAAATTCTTGGTATTGTAGGCTTGGGCTAATTCCATTGACGTGAGAAAATTGGAATGGGCAGCGGATGGTTAGGCCTCCCTGATGTGGGCCTGGTGAGATGGGCTTGATTGGCGAGGGGTAAGACTCAGGGCCAACAAATTGGGTTGTTGCCATTGGGCTGGGGCAGTCGGGTAGGGGCAAGGTGGGGTGGCCTAACTACCGGGAATGTAACGCCCCGTATTTTCAGGTAGCGGTTGAATTCATAACGTAGGTGAGTAGACCCGGACCCGGGAAAATTTTCGTTGTACTTGTGTATATTAATAAGAGGATTAGTATATAAAAGGGCGTGATCCCGAAATAATTTTGGGATTTAGTAAGAGTGACGACGGAGTGGAATAATAATTGTGTGTCCCCGAAGAGAGTATAGACTGGTATTTTTATTACGGAAATTATGATATTGACATATGAGGATTTTAGTAATCGTTGGGATTTAAATAATTGGAGATCGGAAATTTAATTATGTGTATAATTAATTAATTGTGGGATTAATTAATTAGGGAGGGGACAATTTATAGTGGGAGTTGGTAAGTGTAATTTTATATACGATTTGGGGTGACCAAGCCCCCAAACCGATCGACCGACGGCTCCCATAAGCCCTTCTTCTCCAATTTCTTTTCCATTTCTTCACTCCATCTCTTCCACCATCGATCCTTCAATGTGCTCTCTTCATCTCTACCGAATTCTTTCACCAAATTCATTTCTAGCAACAAGAGTAAGCTCAGTTGATGGTTTTCTGAAATTTCGACCAAAAATTGGGGGATTTTCGGGAGCTTCCATATAACCAAAACGAGGGAGAATTCTTGGTGTTCTAGGCTTTGATTCCAGTAGAATCGAAGCCAAGAACGAGCTTAGAAACTCAGAAGCTAAACAAGAAACCTTGAATGCGAAAGGATTCTGGCGCGAATCGATGTTGGGAGTGCATTTACGGTTGTCGGAAGCTGTGTCGGGCAAAAGGGTTTCCCAACGATTCTCGTCGATGTGTTTAATGAGGTAACCTTCTTTGTTCTTATTAGTTTGTACAATTTTCTGAAGTCATTTCTTGCTATTAGTTCTAAAGACGATTGTCGGAAATGAGAATTTGGGTTGGGTATCGTTAGGACTGCTGTAATTGGGAGTTACTGGGATTGCATGTGAAATTATGGTACTGTTTTGGAGATTGTAGTAGTATAAGAAGGAGGATTAAGAGAGTTGGATGTTTCACTACTTACATAGATTTCGATATAAAAGGAATATAGGTTCTACGCGTTCGAGGTATTCGTTAGAATGTCCCTAAGGAGCTGTTTTTAATGTGTTGATTCGATTATGATGTAATTCGTCCGTATGATGTAGATAATCATTCTTAGAGCTTACAAGAACCCGTGGAACTTAGATAAATTCGACAACAAGGTTGAAGTTCTAAAAGGAGGCATACTCTATTATTGAGTTGATAATTCGTCTAAGAGGTATGTGAAACTCTTACTTCTTTCTTTTTGGCATGATTTAATGAAAGTACGGCGGACGTACTTAATTCTTATACAGTTTAATTCCTAATGAGGATTGTTATGAGAAGTGCCTATGATTTTTCAGCAAAGAGTTTATTATGACATTATTACAATGATTTTATTGAGAGTCAGATGATAATTTTTACTTGCATATGGTTACTCACGAGATCTACTCGTGCTAAGTGTTACCACTTTACCTCACCGAGTCCCGGGCCGGGTTACGACTCGTGCACAGCCTTGCATTGTTCACCGAGACCCTCACTAGAGGGTCGGGTTACGTAAGATGGATCCATAGATGAGAGATGATTTACCGAGTCCCAGCATGGGCCGGGTTATGATATGATTCCACCGAGTCCCGCACTAGTGGGCCGGGTTACGTTACAGGTATATATATGTATATGGACAAGCATTCATGTTTTCTTGCCTTGACTCTTATTTTTATAAGGCACAACTGACTTTTATGGTTTATGGCACAGTTGGATTTGAATCCTTATTTTTATACTGATCTTCTGTTTCTGTTGGCTAATTATGATCTCTTTTACAGCTTCATGTTTTACATACTCAGTACATTATTTCATACTGACCCCCCTTTCCTCGAGGGGCTGCGTTTCATGCCCGCAGGTACATGTTTTCAGTTTGGTGAACCTCAGGCCTAGGTTCCTACTCAGCAGGTTGGAAAGCTCCTTTGATCCAGGGCTTTGTCATTTTGGTACCGAATCTCTTTTAGACTTATGTTCGTATTTAGGGGCACGACGGGGCCCTGTCCCGTCATATGTCGTTATTCTTCTTATAGAGTGCAGAAGCGGTGGTGGGTTGTACTTATGTAAGGGTTATAACTCTGTTTTGGTCAGCCATATCATTGTATTCTGGGTTGGGGTGTTTCATGTATATACGTTAGCATCTGTTGGCAGCCTTGTCGGCTTGCCTGTTATATTATCTGTTGGCAGCCTTGTCGGCTTGTCTGTTATATTGTGTTGGCTAGTTGTGACTCCTCAGGAGACATGTATATTCGGGGGTAAAGGCAGCCTTGTCGGCTTTCCTACCCTGGCATATGTTGCTATTGCGGCGTTATGCTGCCAGATTTCAGACTCATTAAGTGATTAGTTGGATTATATGTGACAGGTTAGTATAATGACGTTATTAGGGCGGTTAGTCGCGGCCCGTCGGGTCGGGTCGTGACAAAAGTGGTATCAGAGCAGTTAGTCCTCGGAATGTCTACAGACCGTGTCTAGTAGAGTCTTGCGTATGGGTATGTTGTGCACCATACTTATACGCAGGAGGCTGCCGGACATTTAGGATTGGTTTCAATTCTTCTTACTCTAAGATCGTGCGATAGAGCTATGTTATTAGGTTATTCCCTCTTTGACGTATTAATGTGTTACAGCTATGCCTCCAAAGAAAGCGACAGCCGCTAGAAGGGCAATACGAATTCGAGGTTATGAGAACCTATCTTACTCGTATACGCGAAGAAATAAGGTAAGTTTGGGACATGGAATATGTGAGACTCTTAGAATATTAGATAATCGTTGAGACCTTAGATATACAAGGCCTTCTTGAGTAAAATATTTTATGTTTGATCTGGGTTAAAGTACATGGTATATGTGAAGTCTATTAGTTGTGATGACTCCTTGGTATGCTTATGTTTATATGAAAAGGGATATGAGATATGCCAAAAACTGGAATCGCTACTGCTGTACATATATGGTTTGTTGTCTCTGGAGCAAGTGTCTGGATAAGTCCTTGAAATTAGTTCAGTAGGTAGTTGATAGTCGTTAACGGGGTGTCCTACTTGTGGATGGGGCTTAGGAGTAGATGGTCCTCTACATGTTGTAATGTTACCCTGTTTAAGTTGATGTGTTCCAGGTTTTCTTATGAGTTATGCTATCTATGTTATGTATAAATGTATTCTGTCTTGGTCATACTTCTTAGGGTGGTCTGTTAATGTCCCTGTACAGTATGTGGGTTGAGTATAAATCACTTGTGTTAGGACCTATCTTGGCCAATTTTGCTCAGTGGGACTACCCCTAAACAGTTAATTAGACTTGCCTAGATATCTTTTATGTTGATTAAGAATTCCCCCGTAATTGTCTTTGCGTATCATAATGTAGAATGCAAAATGTTCTAATAACCCAAGCCTGCGTTTTATCTCTTAAATAGGGAATAGATTCGTATGCTAAACATGTTGTCAGTAGCTGCTTAAGAGAGTGGAAAATTGAGTATTTACATAATTCCAGGAATGACTTGCTACTGCAATAGACGGTTTACTTATTTAAGTTAACTATAAAACCTTGAGTATATTATGCCAAGCATTATGTAATATATGTGAATATTGTGCTACTTGTGACTACTCTATAAATGTCTAGCATGTTCAGTTGATGAAAACACTGTTAGAGTATTGTGTGACGATTATTTGTGGGTTAAGTGGTTGTCTTGTTAAGTTTAAGGGTTAATTGACCTTGTATGATCCGTTTAAATAACTTTGAAGTAATTGGTATACTAGTTTTAGTCCATTGTAATCCCTCTTGGATTGTTTAAGTCATGTGGTGTCCATAGTATGTTAGGTCCAACCATCGCTAGCACATGTACTAATTTAGTATGCTTAATATTGCTAATTTAAAGATTAATGATATATGAAACGCCTAGATTTGATTTAAATGGATTGGCAAGTTGGATGGAAGTTGAGTTTAGCATGTATGGGTTATTTAAATTAATGTGATGACCAATATATTATTTTGGAAACTCGTTTGGCTATCTGTAAGTCGTTTGGTCATATTATCTACCTAAAACAAGCGCCGCTAATTAAGAACAAGATTAGTTGTCCTTTTTAACAAAACTTGTCTTATATAAATGCAGTATGATAATGTAAAACTAGAAGTGAATAAGTTAAGTGGGTTGATATGGTTGAGGTTATATGATGTGATTTATGATGGGAATTGATAAAGGGTAGCCTATGTGATGATTGTGAATTATGAATATTACCTAAATTCCGAGCCTGCTTTACTGATTTGGGGGTATGTTAGAAGATGTGACTAAGCATGCCTAAATAAATGGTTATATGTTTGGATTAATCAAAAAGGAATATGTGGATTTTGCATGTTGATTGATAAGGTTGTTGTATAGTCTGGTGTAATTTTATTTGAATCATGAAATGACTGTTAAACTATTGTATGCATAAGTTAAGCAATAATAATCCTGTTTGGATCGATCTTGGAGTGATTAGTGTTGTTAGAGACAATTCCGACTTGATAGAAATCTAACCTAAAGTTAGGAGTAACCTATAACTTATTGGTTATAGTAAAAAAAGACCGGTGTGACTTCTATTACATTTTTTCTCATATAATTACAATAGTAACCCTGGTTGAGTATAAGCTTAGAGAATATGTCGGCTTACTGTTTTTGGTTTTTCCATGCGGTATCCAATAATTTGAAATGATGTAGCCTACAATGTGGTCTCAATGACAGGTTTAGCTTCAATTATGACTACATGATGTCCTGTCTGTGCTATTAATATCTTGTTACTTCTATGGATGCATATTGTGATATGAACTGGAATTTTTTTTTTAAAAACCAAAGGACTTATTTTAGTTTATTGTTGGACTTTATGAGCTTAACACTAACCCAAGAGGTTGTGATATGTCCAAGGGGAAGTTTAGTTCCTAATTTGTTTTCTTAGGTATGTACTTGTTGCATCTATGTTCTTGTAACTTGAACTCTGTGTGGTCCGAACTTTGAAGTTATGTTATGAATACCTAGAAAAGAGTATTTCTGCACCCATTCATGTATCCATGTTATCATTGCCAAGGTGTAAACCAATCCACCTAGTTTAAGTGCATGTGTAAGTTAGGAATAAAAGCTTAGGACTACTATGCTAGCTGACATATGTTCCCAACAAGTTAAGATGACAGGCTTAGGATAATTTCAGCATGTTAGTCTTGAAGAGATGATTCAGAAAGTTCCCTTGGATCCTGTATTTTGCTTTTGTGGACTGTTGGTATGCAATCTCTTAATGCACCTGTTTTGACCCCTGGATATGCAGACTGCTTATGCTAAAGTAGTGGTAATATGACAGTTTGAGAGCCTGTTTAATTAGATAAAACTGACCTAAGTGAATATATGTGGATGATGGTGTTGTGGTGGTTTAAAGTTAACATGTGCAGTTAAAACAAAGCATGATGTGCTAATTTCAGACTTGTACACATACAGTGTCAGTTAACTTCATGCCTCAGATGTTGTTAAACTCAGCATGGTTAAGCCCTATTTCTGCATACCTAACCGGAGTAGGTTGCATTTAGTTACTTGTTTTTATGTTGCCTAAGGACCAACTTGTCTATGAAATGTCTAGCATGTTTAGACTAGTCTTGCTGTTGCTGCTACTACTGTCCCTGTGGCACTCTAAACATATGTTGTTGCCTCAGTTGTGACAAATATTGCTGCTCTTTTTCAGTCTCAAATATCCTATTTTCAAGCATATTGTGCTCTCCTAGATATCTACATCCTTTGTTAAGATTTATGTGACTCTTAAAATCTTTGGATTAGAGTTATAGTTCTTCTTGTTTCGTTCTTGCTACTGTTGTCTTGGTGCCCTGGATCGCTAAAAATTTAGTAGGCCTGTTGTGCTTTTGAGGTAACTTGTGGTTATGTGTAGTCGTTATTTTTGCTACACATATAGCCCTATAGGACTGCTCGTAGTCTTTGAAAAAGTTCTTGATCTCGTGCTTTAGTGCAAGTCATTGCTGCATATTCTGCCTCATTTATATAGTTGTTGTTAGGGCTGTTTGGTTATGCTTTAAGGTTGTTGTTGGGCTGCTATTTTGCTGTTATTTTCAACTGAAATCACTGCTGTCTGTAATTCCAGTTTCTGGTTACTAATGGTTGTGTTCCATCAGTCACATAATGGTCATTTTCCTGCTGTTATTAGCTGCTGTTTTGGCTAGTGTTTGGACTGTTATTTGAGCTCATTTTCCTGCTGTTATTAGCTGCTGTTTGGCTGATGTTTGACTGTTATTTGAGCTCTGTTCCTGCTGATTATTTAGCTGCTGTTTGGCTGATGTTTGACTGTTATTTGAGCTCTGTTCCTGCTGATTATTTAGCTGATGTTTGACTGTTATTTGAGCTCTGTTCCTGCTGATTATTTAGCTGCTGTTTGGCTGATATTTTGGCTATTATTTGAGCTCAGTTTCTGCTATTATTTAGCTGCTGTTTTGGCTGTTATTTGAGCTCAGTTTCTTCTGATTTTTAGCTGCTGTTGTGGCTGATATTTTGGCTGTTATTTGAGCTCAGTTTCTACTGTTATTTAGCCATTGCTCGCCGATATTTTGACTGTTGTTGAGCTCACTTGCTTCGCTGTTGGTTGGTCGCTATTTGGTCGCTAATTGGCTCTTTGTTTCTTTGTTATTGCTACTGTAATCACTGCTGCAGTTTGGTAGAAATTGTGCCCTGCATAAACACATGTTGCTGCCCTTATTTTGAGGCAGCTGTTGCTGCAAAATTCTGGGCAGAGGTAGAGTGAAAAATCAGCAGTTGTGTTGCTGCACTCTAGCCCAAGACCAGTGCAATAAAAGAATCAACTGCAATAGTATAAAAACAGTTACATGGCTAATTGTATTGATGTGTGAGCTATTATAAATAACTATGTTGCGTATAGAACTCTAAATTAGATATTAGGACCTTCTACCTCATTTACCTATTGTTTGAATTTAAGGAATGTAGTCACCATGTGTTTATCTTGGTTTGCATACGAAACTTGAGTCTGTTCTTTAGAAGTAGTCATAAATTGATATGTATCTCCTCACAGTTTAAAAGATAGTCTAAATTAATCCATGAGTGTTTATTTTTTTTTTATTTATGAATTGGAATGACAAATTTGGGTATTCTTTTTGTATGGTGTCAAAGGTTAGAAATGTCGTACCGACATTCGAGGACGAATGTTTCTAAGGGGGGGAGGATGTAACGCCCCGTATTTTCGGGTAGCGGTTGAACTCATAACGTAGGTGAGTAGACCCGGACCCGAGAAAATTTTCGTTGTACTTGTGTATATTAATAAGAGGATTAGTATATAAAAGGGCGTGATCCCGAAATAATTTTGGGATTTAGTAAGAGTGGCGACGGAGTGGAATAATAATTGTGTGTCCCCGAAGAGAGTATAGACTGGTATTTTTATTACGGGAATTATGATATTGACATATGAGGATTTTAGTAATCGTCGGGATTTAAATAATTGGAGATCGGAAATTTAATTGTGTGTATAATTAATTAATTCTGGGATTAATTAATTAGGGAGGGGACAATTTATAATGGGAGTTGGTAAGTGTAATTTTATATACGATTTGGGGTGACCAAGCCCCCAAACCGATCGACCGACGGCTCCCATAAGCCCTTCTTCTCCAATTTCTTTTCCATTTCTTCACTCCATCTCTTCCACCATCGATCCTTCAATGTGCTCTCTTCATCTCTACCGAATTCTTTCACCAAATTCATTTCTAGCAACAAGAGTAAGCTCAGTTGATGGTTTTCTGAAATTTCGACCAAAAATTGGGGGATTTTCGGGAGCTTCCATATAACCAAAACGAGGGAGAATTCTTGGTGTTCTAGGCTTTGATTCCAGTAGAATCGAAGCCAAGAACGAGCTTAGAAACTCAGAAGCTAAATAAGAAACCTTGAATGCGAAAGGATTCTGGCGCGAATCGATGTTGGGGTCTGTTTCTGGTTGTCGGAAGCTATGTCGAGCAAAAGGGTTTCCCAACGATTCGCGTCGATGTGTTTAATGAGGTAACCTTCTTTGTTGTTATTAGTTTGTACAATTTTCTGAAGTCATTTCTTGCTATTAGTTCTAAAGACGATTGTAGGAAATGCGAATTTGGGTTGGGTATCGTTAGGACTGCTGTAATTGGGAGTTACTGGGATTGCATGTGAAATTGTGGTACTGTTTTGGAGATTGTAGTAGTATAAGAAGGAGGATTAAGAGAGTTGGATGTTTCACTACTTACATAGATTTCGATATAAAAGGAATATAGGTTCTACGCGTTCGAGGTATTCGTTAGAATGTCCCTAAGGAGCTGTTTTTAATGTGTTGATTCGATTATGATGTAATTCATCCGTATGATGTTGATAATCATTCTTAGAGCTTACAAGAACCCGTGGAACTTAGATAAATTCGACAACAAGGTTGAAGTTCTAAAAGGAGGCATACTCTAATATTGAGTTGATAATTCGTCTAAGAGGTATGTGAAACTCTTACTTCTTTCTTTTTGACATGATTTAATGAAAGTACGGCGGACGTACTTAATTCTTATGCAGTTTAATTCCTAATGAGGATTGTTATGAGAAGTGCCTATGATTTTTCAGCAAAGAGTTTATTATGACATTATTACAATGATTTTATTGAGAGTCAGATGATAATTTTTACTTGCATATGGTTACTCACGAGATCTACTCGTGCTAAGTGTTACCACTTCACCTCACCGAGTCCGGGTAGGGTTACGACTCGTGCACGACCTTGCATTGTTCACCGAGACCCTCACTAGAGGGCCGGGTTACGTAGGATGGATCCATAGATGAGAGATGATTTACCGAGTCCCAAAGATGGGCCGGGTTATGATATGATTCCACCGAGTCCCGCACTAGTGGGCCAAGTTACGTTCTGGTATATATATGTATATGGACATACATTCATGTTTTCTTGCCTTGACTCTCATTTTTATAAGGCACATCTGATTTTTATGGTTTATGGCACAGTTGGATTTGGATCCTTATTTTTATACTGATCTTCTGTTTCTGTTGGCTAATTATGATCTCTTTTACAGCTTCATGTTTTACATACTCAAGACATTATTTCAGATCGACCCCCTTTCCTCGGGGGGCTGCGTTTCATGCCCGCAGGTACATGTTTTCAGTTTGGTGAACCTCAGGCCTAGGTTCCTACTCAGCAGGTTGGAAAGCTCCTTTGATCCAGGGCTTTGTCATTTTGGTACCGAATCTCTTTTAGACTTATGTTCGTATTTAGGGGCACGACGGGGCCCTGTCCCGTCATATGTCGTTATTCTTCTTATAGAGGTCTGTAGACAGTGGTGGGTTGTACTTATGTAAGGGTTATAACTCTGTTTTGGTCAGCCATATCATTGTATTCTGGGTTGGGGTGTTTCATGTATATACGTTAGCATCTGTTGGCAGCCTTGTCGGCTTGCCTGTTATATTATCTGTTGGCAGCCTTGTCGGCTTGTCTGTTATATTGTGTTGGCTAGTTGTGACTCCTCAGGAGACAGGTATATTCGGGGGTAAAGGCAGCCTTGTCGGCTTGCCTACCCTGGCATATGTTGCTATTGCGGCGTTATGCTGCCGGATTTCAGACTCATTAAGTGATTAGTTGGATTATATGTGACGGGTTAGTATAATGACGTTATTAGAGCGGTTAGTCGCGGTCCGTCGGGTCGGGTCGTGACAGGGAAACTGCCAAGGCAGTGGGTCGGTGCACTAGATCAGGTGCCGAGCCGGCTATTATGGCTGGCCATCTGAGTTGGGCCTTCCACCGCGGCCTTTTCCTCTTCCGCTGCATATTTCGCCGTGGCCTTGTCCTCTGCCGCCTCTGCGGTTGCTCCGCTATTGCTGGTTGTCGATAGAACCGGCGAATGCGGTGGTAGTCTCCGGTGCATCAACCACCAACGTTTTTTTATGATGTTCATCTTGTTTAGCATGTCTGGTTTCTTCCAAGAGCAATTGTCACCGGGCCTTGTTGAAGCTGTGCAGGGGGTCGACCTGTTGTATCATCATTGCGAGTGTGTCGTATTCACCTTTCGGCAAACCATTAATTAGTTGCAACACTATCTTAGTATCCGAAATTGGAGTGCCTACGTTGGACAATTGATCGGCAACTAATTTTAATAGTTTGCAATAGTCGGACATATTTGCAAAGTTTTCAAGACATGTGTTATTGAATTGTTCCTCAAGGTACACGACACATGTATGTTTGTTGTCTTGAAAAAAAAATTCCAACCAGATCCACAGCTCACGCGCTGAGGTGCCTATTTTCATAATCGTATGAAGCAAGTCCTTAGATATGATGCCATAAATTCATTCCTTAACGATAGCGTCAAGTCAGTGCCATGTCGTGTCGTCGATGTTGACACCCAATTTTGTCCATTCTTTTCCGATATTTATTTGCAATTTTAAATATTTTGACACCTCAAAAATAATTTTAATATATATATATATATATATATATATATATATATATATATATATATATATATATATATATATCATTATTTAATATCATTATTATTATTGTTCGCGTTCTTTCTACTATCGTTTACCTTTTAAATATCCTAATCATAGTTTTACCCTATAATTCTATGTTATTTTATTTTCACAAAATGGCCTCGCATTTTATTAAGAATTAAGCATTTCGCAAATATTATATTTTTATTATTATCACATAGTTATTTTTATGTTTATAATTTACATTTTTTGCAAAGCATCTTTTAATAATAAACCCCTTTTAAACCACAACCCATTTTTCCTTAACCCAAAACATTCTACCCAACCCACAAAAATTTCAACCCAACTCCCCACTCCCCCGTTTTTTAAACCCAACCAGGCCCATTTCGGACCCCAATTCACACCAGCCCAATCGGCCCAACTACCTTAACCAACCCAACCCATTCCACCCATTTATTTCGTCTGTATCCACTTCACCCCTAAAACCTAACCAGAAACCCTAAATCCCCATCATATTTGCCTCCCAAAAAAAGAACCGTTTGTTACACCCATTACCCACCAGAAACACCCTTCAAACCGACACTCCTGTCATCACATCCCCTCCACCATCAACCTCTTACATCACCACAATCCCTTTTTCTTCAAATCACAAAGCTTGGAATAGCTCGTCCAAGTCAAATCGACCTGCAAATCGCAAAACATGCATGATGCGTTGGGTCTCTAGGATGAACCTTCAAGGACTCGGTGGGTAAAAACGCTTGTGTCCATCGGACCCCAAAACAATGGCAGTTGCGTACGATTCTGAGTTCCAACAGCTCCAAGTGGTTACATTTCTCTCAAATCAGTCACTAAAAGGTGAGAGCTCACACCTTCCATCGATTTCCCCTTTCTGATCAATCTCAGAAATCATCAGCCCTTTCTTCTTTTTTTTATTCGAAATTCAAATAAAAGGATTCCAGTCTGTCGACTCTCAACTCTCGGCTATAAATAGAGGATTTTGGGTTGTGGTTGGAGGTTTTTTTCAGACAACACAAAAAAGCTCTCGGTTCTTCTAAAATTGTCGACCGAGAATCCATCTTTTTGCATTTCTCACAAAGTTCTGGAGAAACGGAAAATTCACTTTGAACAAGCTTTTTTATTCTGAAAAATCCTCTTTTACTCTTGTTTTCGGCTCGACAAAGTCACAAAATACTAAGCTTCTGTTCTTCCTTTATTCGCATAAGCACAACCTCTCTAAGCGGACTCGACGATTCGAGACGATGCCTCGGTTCGCTGCCCGGAGAAGGTAAACTCAAATTTCTCTCGTATTTCATTTTGTTTATGTGCTTGGTGTATTTACTGCTAATTTTAGTTATTGTTAATTATCTTAGCCTGTTTAAATATGTTAGGGTGATTAGATTCTGGAATGAAGCATATATGTTAAGTCTCACTTTATACGAAATGAGATATTGAGATTTATTAGTTGGGTATCATATTTACTAGCTTAAATTGATTGTTATGCCTAAGTATGTCGTTTGAAGCTCCATCTAGTCTTATGTGATATAAAATCAGCCTAAGTTAGTATAATGTGATTCAAATTGGTATTTTCTGATGTTTGATACTGTTTTATTTGCTCATCTGTCTACCTAACTGACTTTTAATACTTAAACATGCTATGCCAAGTCCATATTCATGCATTAGAAGTGTGTATACTGCTTTTTGGTACCTGTTCTTAGTATTGGGGATAGTGAGCATAATGTGTGACTATGATTTTGTGTTAGTCAGAGTCTGGCGGTGTTATCATGCTTAATCTAGTTATCTATGAGAGGTTATTCTAAGTGATAGATGTGTGTCTATATTTTCTCCTATCCCAGTTTGCTCTTAATTGTTATGTGATAGGTGTTTTAATTTGTGACATGCTTGGTAACCATCTTAGGTATTCATGTCAACATCAGGTGCTATGCTTAATTACATGCTTGATGTAATTAGTTTCTAGAACATATACTAAACCACATCAAGAGTCAGACTTGTATAAGTCCATATTTGTTTCTTTTTTAGGACTAGAGTGACCAATAGGCTAGAATTGTGCTTGTGCATATTTGTTTTGGTCTTACTGATGTAAGGAATGCTCAAAACATCATTTCCAGGCCACTCCCTCTCTCTGATATAAGTATGCTCTTCCTTCACCTGCACATACACCTATACTTGCCTGTTTGATATCAATCTGTTTCTATGCATTCATCAAATTCTATTTTTTGAGTTGATTCCAAGTTATTTGTTTCAATGTTGTTTGATTCAAATAATGGCATGCCTAAGGTTCTGTGTATATGTCTTAGCCTAGAATGACCCTATATGTCTAAAGTGTTGCCTCTGTTTGGACAATAGGACATTCCCACATGTTTCACACATATATTGAGTCAACTACATATTACTCTGTATTCCTAGTAGATAACATGTATGACACATAGCCTGGTGACTGTGTGCTTTTTTTTTATCTTGAGTAAGTCTTACATGTCTAATATTCCACTAATGTAATCTAAGCTTATAGATGTACCTGGTAACTATGCCCTATTCTGAGATGTCCCAAGACCAATATGTTGTATTAGATCACCTATGCATTTAGTTAAGATAATAGTCTTTAGCCTGTTTATGAACCCTTGTGGCATTCATGCATAAATAAAAACATCTCTGTTTCTTACCCAATTCATGTGTATCTGTTAGGATCACTTTTATGTTTAATGTGGTGCATGCTTGTATGAGTCATGGAGTACACTATACTTGTTGAATCTGAATACTGAGCATGCTAAGTTATCTTCCCATGGCTGCCAGATCATGTTTTCTTATGCCCTCTCTTAATAATGTGAATATTTAAGAATGGTTTGCTTTTGGATAGCCTATGTATTTAAAGCTAGGGAAAGCTTAGAACATGGCTTTCCATACATGTGTGTATGTATGCTAGCTAGGTGTCCCAAATGTCATGTCACTTATTTATCCATGAGTATTTGAACTCCTTTACATACTCTGTTAACATATTAACCCAAGTAGGTGTACATGAAACATCCTTAAGCTGTATACAGTTCATGGCTATTGGTTTAAAAGTCCTTAGCTTGAAACATGTCAGCCTAAATATCTTTGTATGCTTTCATGTCTCTTTACTTTGCCTAGGCTCCATTTAGACTAAGTACTTCGCCTATGCCGGTTTCAAATGTTGAACAATTCCATCAACATATTCCCATATATTCTTGATTAAACATGTTGACACTGCCCCTGCTTAATTGTGCTGCTTAGTTTGAAATAGAAATGCACATATTAAGAAATATTCTAGGTTGTTATATCCCTAATGTACAATGATGTATGTCATGTCTCAGCCCTTATCCCTTAGTGTTATTGCTTTATGTGAGATATACATCAATGCATGCTTTGGTATGCAAGCTGTATATTTAGCCTATTTGTGTATAAGAAAGTATACAAAAAAATGTATATCTTTGTGTATATCACTCTTTACTTGGTCAGTAAATGTCTAGTTGGCCTGGCCCATTTTTGCTTTCCTGTTTGTCTACACTACATTTCTGTATCAGTTGGGCTTGGCCCACATGCTTTTTTCCGCTTGTTTCCCTTTCTGACTTCATGATGTGAATCGGGTCAGTCCCAACAACATATTATTCTTCACGAATTATTTGTTTACATTTTCTTATATATATTTCCATGTTCCATCTACTAATCCTTTTCTTTTCTTTTATTTACATGAAATGCATCGGGAGCAACGAAGAGTCTCGTTATGAGACTCATCATGACCATTGCCAAATGAAGACCCGCATCCACATTCATTGCATTCTCCGGCCTCGGAATTTCTAAACAAATAGGGCGCGATGACATCGTCATCCGCCCTAGTCGCAGCTTTAGTTCTTTATCCGTCTATTTTACTTTTCGAATTGTAATTTAATTATTTAATTTTGCGCGAACATCGGAATACTTAGAATAATTAGGCCCTGAATCATTGGATTAATAGGGTAGTTTAAAATTGGAAATCCTTCGCTAGTTTATTTTTTTTAGGCTCGGGTAGTTTAAAATCGGAAACCCGCCGCTAGCTTATTTATTTTAGGCTCGTTATGCATGCTTTAAAACTTTCAAACTAATTTGGTCATCCTTTATTCACATTACTAACCATACAAGTAAGATTTTGTTTCCTATCCGACTTGCAATTTAAAAATGACTTTCATAAAAATCACCTCTTTGCATTATAAACAATTTGTTTTTCTCTTTACTAATAATTGCCAAAAATATGCATTTTATAAATAATGTCATACAAAGGCATGTCCTTTTCCAAAAATCAATTTTACATATATTTTCCATAAACAATGCCATCATACTTTCTCAGATTTTATGTCGGAATTTATATCTCCGAACATCTTTTCAATTAAAACTGCATACTTTAAACATGAATTTTTCCTTAGCATAATAATTAATATGAGTTTGACCGGATAACCGCAAGTTAGCGGATCTTAAAGGATGTCTAACCCCTTCCCTTTAGGATAATAAAGAACCCTTACCTAGAATCTCATAATTTCGCAGACCATAAATCGGAGTTCACTTCTCAGCATTTAGTTAATATTTAGGTGTCCTAATTCACCATAGAATAATTAGGTGGTGACTCCGCAACAACATAATCAATCCAAGGTAATCGACCCATTACGTCGCGAACCGTGGTAAAAAAAATAGGTGTGACAGTCGACCTTGTTAGGACGAAGGAATATGTCGTCAATATGATCAAGCACGTTGGAAGCACATGTATGAATGCGAAATAGTTCAACCCACGAGGAATATTGATCATCCTCTTGATCAAGAACTAAAGGGATAAAGTTCTTGATATTGGTGACGGCGAACGTCGGATGGAAAGAGGAAGTGGAGGAGGTGGGAGGGGGGTTGTGAGTGACGACGGGGGATAAGGAGGAATCCATGTGAGAGGTGGGAGTAGCCATAGAAACCATTAGAGGAGTGATTTTGGTAAGGAAAGGAATTTTTTTAGGGTTTTGGGGTGTGGGGTTGCCGTCGGTCAAGACAGAGGGGGGGGCGTAGATGAAAATTTAGAGATAGATATTTTAGGATTTGACTCTTGATACCATGCAGATTTGTATTAATCTTCCTTGATGGAGTCTTCTCATTAATACAATATATATAATGTGTACAATATGAATCCTAATTGAATGAGGATCTCTACTTTACATAATTATACTTAAATATTAATTACAGAATATACGGGAATATTTAAATATATTCGCTATGAATTGTTAGTATGGTTAGGATTGAGACCCCAGGGCTCAGGGTTGTTTCAGACAAATTGAAACCTTAAACACTTAAGCTATTTTTTCTTGCTATCTGGTATGCCACGATCGGGACTACTAAGAATGAGAGAGCTAATACATACCTAGATCTTCACAAATGTGGGGATTGGGTAGAGAAAGTGAAGTCTCGTTAACATTGACGTTTCACGATCGTGATGCTCAGGGCCGCAAACATGAATGAGGTCCAGTCAACATATTTTAGTGATAACCCAGGTCCTCTATCTTCACAATGCGAGGAGGAGTTTGCAATTGCGATATGGTCCGGCTCAACTCATGTCCACGAAAGCAACTATGTGCCACGATCGTGATACCTAACAAACATAAAAGGGCAGTGATGAAATCAGAAGCCATTTTCGAGAATTTTGAAAGAAAGAATTCTCGATTTTGAATTTCGAATGACTTGATTTTGACCTACAAACACAAGGTAATGATTCTTTATCACCCTTTCATGATTATACACACTTTTGATTGGATATGAATGATGTGCCGCAAATTTACGGCACATTCGATACTAATATCATGAACTATTAATATCCTTAATGCATCTTTCATATATATTAGTCTATAATTTTGACAAAAGGAGGACCGCTATTGGGAAATATCTTCTTGGTCGTCATCAAAGAAGTTGACGTCCGGCTTCTTATGTTGTATTATATTATGTAAGAATTTTGCCTCGGGGCACCGGAACGTGGGAAAATAGCTTAAACATGGAAAAAGTGTAGAAAAAAGGAAGAAGTGCAGCCAAGACATATTCTGTGGACGGCAGATGGGGAACCAGGTCGCAGAAGTTAATAGTGATCCAAGGGTTTTGAAGCCTCGAAGTGCGACACATTCAACGGTTCGCACTTCCATTCTGTGGATCCTATAATGGTCTGTGAACCACTATGTAACTAAAGTCCAAGCCAAGATTGCGAGGCAATGGGCACTTACGCGGACCGCAATCCTGTTTTGCAGACTGCACTTTCAACCACTCTTTCGAATAACAAAATTAGATCCAAGAATGAAGACTCACTCTGCGAATCCTAACCTGTTCTGCGGATTGCATACCTTTTCTGCTGTCGCAGAGCACGGTGGCATTTTTATAATATTTTATCCCGAAATTTTGAGTCCCTGTAAATGTGTTTTATAGGATTTTGTGTCATAGACAACATTCAATATACTCTTCTACTTTGTTGTGAGTGTCATTTAAGTGTCAAGTCAAATTAAACGCTATTGTGTTAGCATTGGAGAGACAAGTTAAAGAATCTTCCTACTTTTATATTTAAGAAATCATTATGAGCTTCTATACTTTCTTTTATGGATTTGTTTATCATTGTGTTCTCTTTTAGTTTATCTATGAGTGGCTAGATTTAAGAGGAATATTTGACTTACTTTACCTTTATTTATGTCTAAGTTATAATATCTTTCTATTAAATGTTTACTTTGTATTATGTGTCATCTCTATTAATGACAATTCTACTAATGGTAAACTTAAGAAAAAATAATTAATTATGTCTTGAACTCTTAAAATGACAAATAATTTAAAATAACTATTTTTAGTAACCACGACAAATAATATGAGATTGATGAAATAACTAATTGTGCCTTAAATTTCTAAAACAATAAAATAATTCGAGATAGCTATTTTTACCACGATAGATAATTTGAAACCGACTAAGTAGTAAATTTCACCTATTCAAGGAAGTTCAATTTTCATTGATGGCACTTTGATAATATCGATCTTAATGATCAATGTACTTTCTAGTGCTATGTCGTCTTTACGTATATTTACTCTACCTTTGGTTAATGCAAAAACAATGTGAAGAAACAAGACATCGTGGTCGAAACGATGAACATCACATTGCAAAAACATTTACGAGCTAATCAAACTTCCAAGAAAACCAACTCGCTTCATTTGCAAAAATAATCTCTCTTAAAATATTATCATCACAATAGTACTCAATTTTTAACTAATAAGTTTATATTTGAGAAGGTGGGCTATGTGGAACTTAGAAAATGTAAGACACTTGTGTTTGAACTTTATTATTGTGCTTGTTGATAAATGTATAATATTAAAATAAAGGACAAAGGTTGAAAGTCTGTTTTCTTGTAAGTTAGTGTTGGGTATTTTGGCTCTATGGTACTTTATAAAGCAGTACGGGAAGTATATAACTATTACAAGTATTCGAAAGGATAAACAAAGATTCAATAATTCAACTAGTAATCTGAAAATTACAATATAACCACAAAACTGAAATTACAATTTTGTTGAAGACGGAAAAATGGAAACTGGTTTTGCTGAGTCGAGTGTGGCACTCTGTCCTTAAGACAATATTGCCCCATTTGTATCCTTTATACGTCCTGGACAATTTGTCTCCCAAGATAAAACAACAATGAAACACTTGAGCAAAGGAAACTCAAGAGCTACCGTGAAGAATATTGAGTAACGAAATGATGCCTTGGAAGGTGTAGGAAGAAACTGTTTTGCTTGTGTATTTTTCTGTATTTTCGTGTATCATGTATGTGTGTTCTTAGTGCTCAACAATGGTGTAAGGGGGTGTTTATATAGGTGATTGAGGAGCTGAAAACTGCCTCCATAATAGCCAAATAATGGTCATTATGGAGGTAGTAAAGTCACCAACATAAATGGTGAAAGACCAATGGATTTGGCCATTATAGGAGGAGTAATTCAGCCAAAATAAATGGCTGAATTGAGTGCTTGGCATTTCTGCTTTGACTGTCCAAATTCTGACGTTCTGGAAACTTCAGGGACCAAACTGTACATCTGGAACTTCTGGGATCAAACTGTACTTCTGGCAAAGTTCTCTGGCCCAAAAAGATAATATCAGAAGGCCCACAGCCCATAGCCCACGACCCGTGACCCGAGAACCCTAGAACCCGAGAACTCGAAACCCGGAACCCGGAACTCGGAACTCGGAACTCGGAACCGGACCGGACGGGCGGGCGGCGCGCGTGTGGTCTTTCCTTGAACCGAAGCACATCTAGGTCCTCCCTCCTTTAAACACATGAGATACCCCTTGGGGTCCCAAACCCCAAACCAATTTCGAGTCTTATATACACAACAATTCTTTCTTCCTCTACCGATGAGGGAGAATTGAACACAACACCACACTTTCCATGCTTCAAACACCTCACTTCGTGGACCAATATCTCTTTCATTTCTCAATGAAATTTGACGATTCTTGGCCCTACGGTTATCTACGTACTTAGTAGATCATGCATGTGTGAAGAACCGAATTCTCCAACATACGTAACACTAGTGTTTAAGCCGTTAAAGTTGGTCGGTCGCAACTCCCGCCAAAGGCAAATTTCCAACAATCCCCTCTTGAAAGAGATTTTGGCGCACTCACATGGTGTCTTTTTCATTTCCAGTAATATTTCAGTGGACCGATGTTGCATAAGGAGAGGTAGCCTCAGCTTTGAACCTTCCATAGTTGAATACCATCGGACTTACTTACTGCGCGGTGAACGTGATGTCTTGAACCGTCAGTGTTTAGTGTAAGCTAAGTCAATGATACCAACACAACAAATTTCCTTACTCTCTTCTTCGTAATGTTTTATCCGTTTTGGCCATGGACAACGTCTTGGATTCTTAAGTGCGTTCATTTTGAGGCGGCCCGTCCTCGCACTTAAATAGGTGGTCTTCTACAAGGTATCCTGCTATACCCCACTTCACAAGTGTTAGGAACCATTAAAAGTTTCCCAAAAACCTAACCTCAACTGTTGAGGAGCATTACAGGTTTTGAAAACTTAACCTTTACCCACACTGCAGATAGCACTTAAAGTCTATCGCGGGAACGGCTTTGGATTTGGTGTTTCTTTTCAGAAATCACTATCCGAAGTGCTCATGCTTCCACTGAAGCGATCAACTGAACCTTTACAGCTTAGTTTTCCCATTGAACCAAATTACTGGGATCTCCAGTTAGTAAGGTTGGGTTACTACTGTATTGGTCCGTATAATTTGGGTTTTAAGCCCATTCCCCTAGACAGGCAGAACACTTGATCTCCGGGTAGTCCCTTAGTTAGTAAACAAGGAAGTGACACCCGTGATGATCAACTGTCATACGGTCTTATGTCTCCTGACAAATCCTGACAGATATGTCCAGACGCCGTCATCCGTGTCCTTCCTAAAGTCGACCGGCTAGCCACAGTGTATAACTGCTGAAGGCACGGGTTTCTCCCAATAAAGGACGTCCTCTAAGGAGTCGTGAAGTTACTCAACTTCTTTCATGCTTTGTATAAAGCGATAAACTCCGATTCCATCATGAATCGGCCGATGCAAGTTTGCTTAGAGGATTTTCCAAGAACCACCATACACATTTACTTGTGGCTTTGGTGTTCTTCAGATCTGATGTCCAGTTTGCATCACTGTGTTCTCTCAGAACCGCTGGACATCCAGAATGCTATAATCCGTAGATAAACGAATAATTCAGATATCGTCATATCTGACTTAACGCCTTCTATTGATCATGTATTAAGATTATCAGTGAACCTTAGTTCAACTGATCTGATTGTAGGACGATACCAGGTCGGTTGTAGTGTGTACAATACATTGAACTACACGTGATATGTGCGTATCGTTCCTTGTCTATGGGTGCACCATGATTCCAATCAGTTCTATGATTCATATCCATTGATGGCTTCAACGAGACTGTCAACTATCGACCAGTCCGTTAGATGTCTTTAGAAATCTAATTCCTAAGATGTCATCTGTGATATCCATATCTTTCATATCGAGACTTTGTTTCAATATGACTTTTACTTTCAGACTGTTGATTCTCCAACTGTTGGCTTTCTAACTTCAGAGTCAATGTTTCTGTGGTCAGATTCATTGTTTCTGTTTTATCTGAAACTTTCAGGACCAAAATGTAAATATTTCAGGGACCAAGATGAAAGTTCAGGAAGAAGCCCAACAGTCCAGAAAACCAACTCTGATTCTCTTCTTCCAACTCTCCGGTTGGGAAGGCTGTTTTAACATTCATGCCACGCAAGACTGCAAATGGCCCATGATGTTAAGCTACTCCCAGGGGAGCACATGTACAAGTAGCCGAGGCTTTGAACTCGTCAGTAGATCCATCTACTTTGTACTCACTTTTGAGTATCCTTTTTCACAATCCAAAGGTTCTTTTCCTGGAGGAAGATCAACCATTACGCAAGTATGGTTCTATATGATGGAATATATTTCTCTCTTTAGCTTCTTTCCAAAGCAGCGCTTTTGGAGATAACAATTATTTGTTAGTTTTCCATGGTTCATTCTTAACCATACAAGCTAGAAGGACTGGAACAAGTCTTTGTCCCCTCTTTGCTCTGTCTTGGTTCAACATCTAGAATCCCTGAGTTTTGCAGATCTGGAATATTAAGTTCCGGATAGCCAGCAACTTTCGAGTCCTGTAGATACGGAGCGTCTAGTTCCGGACAGTCAGGCCCTCGCGGGTTCTTGTTAACCTTGAGCAATTACTCCTTTTTCCTTTTCAAGGAAAGTTATCTTATAAGAATTCAGCATTCTTTGACGCCAAGAGGCGATAAGTACTCTTGTTATTCTGAGATCCAGTGGATATGCAATCTACAGTCTTAGGTCGAACTTGACCTGTTTCGGTAGTCCAACTTCTACCAAGCCACCCCACATCACAACTTTTGTATGTGAGATCCTTTTCATGTCTCACACGGAGAGTTATCCTTATCCTTATGCGGAGTTCTGTTGAGAATCGCATTAGCGGTAAGAATCGCCTTGCCCCACATAATTTAGGCGTACGGGTTTGCGCTTGGCTAACACCGTTAGACTGAGGTGAGTAATGAACAGTCGTTTAATGAACGCTGCTTCACATCATCCCCCTCTATCGCTATGAATTTCGCAATCCATAGGCTTAGTTGATTTTCAACTTCTGCTTTGTAGCGCTTATCCGCTTCAACAACTTCATCTTTGCTTTTTAACAAACAAAGGATTTCATACGTTGTACCATCATCAATGAAGATCACAGCGTACTTGTCTCCCCCCTCTATTTTGTATAAACTTCAAATCACCCAAGTAGGTGTGACTAAGTTCTAGAGGAGCGGTGCTTCTTTCGCTATTCCCTTGACGGAATTTGGAAAGGTGATTTTGCCTCTTCGCCTACCTCACATTCATTTTGAGGGTTTATGTCGAAAGGAGGCAACAATCTCAACATCGTTAGCTTTTGAATGACTTACTATTTAACGTGTCTTAATCTATGATGGCATAGATGCACGGATTACAAATATATCATTCATTTGGCTATAGACATATTGTACCATTCTTAGTTATTACAGACCTGTTGGGCTAGTCTCAAACCAACTTGACCAACCACGTCCCTTAAACCAAGTTAGGAACATGTATCACCTCTTTTTAGAGTGATCCATTCCTTGAAGTCCTATTGAGGACAACCTCTCCAGCCCCTTTGATTTTAGAGGTAGCATTGCTTCATATGAACAACCTCTTGCCCGTGGTTAGGGCGTAACCGGATCATATGTGATCTCGATACTCTAGCCCACTTCAGTTGCTTTGGCAGACTGAGTGTCCAATTTCTTTACTGCCTTTCTTTAGGCCTTCAGATCATTAAGACACAAACTCGCCCACCACACTAGGTATCCATTACTTTTCCTATGAAATGAATTCGCCCCACTCCAGTCACCGGAGGCTTTGTATGACTGAGGAGTGTCCAATATCATCATATCAAAGGAATTTTGGCCCACTCGATCGCCTGAGGCTTTGTATGATCGAAAGTGTCCAATATCATCCTATGAAGGATCTTCTGCCAAATAGTATGACAGGTTCTACGTCTTTAACTTTTAGACTCCTTCCGTTAAGATTGGTGCCCAGATAATTCTTGGCGCTTACTTAAGAGTGGTAACAGTTTTCGCACAGTTAGTGGATCTTTCTCCATCGTATGTGCGAACATACTTTACATACTTTAACAATTACACTTAAAAGAACGGATCTTTTTAAGTCGTTTACAATCCAATCTTTAAACGGGAAAGAAGATAAGATTAAACTTCTGATTTTAAAGCGTAAGGAATATAAATTATTTTCATATTCCTCCTTACTTTAATCCATTTTTAATCAGACATCATTTAATCTTTATTCTTGACAAGTAAGAAAACCTACTTATCCCAATTTCAGATTCTGGCTCACTTCAGTCACTTCATCAAACTGAATGTCCAGTTCCTTCTTACCATTATTCGGATCTTTTGTCTGGGATAGATACAGGCCTTCTGCTGCAAGATAGAAGTACATCTTCAGTCATCTCCTCTTGTCCCAGTTGACATCCTCAGGCTCTCGAGAGCGCTTGTTCCAACCAGTCTTGGTAGCGGTGACACCATGAACACGTTCATCATCATCACTCTCTTCTACCAGAAAACCATTGCCATATCCAGATTTGGTCACACAACTTTTGACCGACATCTTTCGAACACTAATAGTAATACTATACAAATATTGTCTTAAGTTGTTGGGTATTTTTGTTCTATGATACTTTATAAAGCAGTACGGGAAGTATATAACTATTACAAGTATTCGAAAGGATAAACAAAGATTCAATAATTCAACTAGTAATCTGAAAATTACAATATAACCACAAAACTGAAATTACAATTTTGTTGAAGACGAAAAAATGGAAACTGGTTTTGCTGAGTCGAGTGTGGCACTCTGTCCTTAAGACAATATTGCCCCGTATGTATCCTTTATACGTCCTGGACAATTTGTCTCCCAAGATAAAACAGCAATGGAACACTTGAGCAAAGGAAACTCAAGAGCTACCGTGAAGAATATTGAGTAACGAAATGATGTCTTGGAAGGTGTAGGAAGAAACTGTTTTGCTTGTGTATTTTTCTGTATTTTCGTGTATCATGTATGTGTGTTCTTAGTGCTCAACAATGGTGTAAGGGGGTGTTTATATAGGTGATTGAGGGGCTGAAAACTGCCTCCATAATAGCCAAATAATGGTCATTATGGAGGTAATAAAGTCACCAACATAAATGGTGAAAGACCAACGGATTTGGCCATTATAGGATGAGTAATTCAGCCAAAATAAATGACTGAATTGAGTGATTGGCGTTTCTGCTTTGACTGTCCAAATTCTGACGTTCTTGAAACTTCAGGGACCAAACTGTACATCTGGAACTTCTGGGATCAAACTGTACTTCTGGCAAAGTTCTCTGGCCCAAAAAGATAATATCCCGAGATCCCGGAACCGGACGGGCGGCGGCGGCGCGCGTGTGGTCTTTCCTTGAACCGAAGCACATCTAGGTCCTCCCTCCTTTAAACACATGGGATACCCCTTGGGGTCCCAAACCCCAAACCAATTTCGAGTCTTATATACACAACAATTCTTTCTTCCTCTACCGATGAGGGAGAATTGAACACAACACCACACTTTCCATGCTTCAAACACCTCACTTCGTGGACCAATATCTCTTTCATTTCTCAATGAAATTTGATGATTCTTGGCCCTACGGTTATCTACGTACTTAGTAGATCATGCATGTGTGAAGAACCGAATTCTCCAACATACGTAATACTAATATTTAAGCCGTTAAAGTTGGTCGGTCGCAACTCCCGCCAAAGGCAAATTTCCAACAGTTAGTTCTCGTAGAATCAGTTAAACAGTCAATTTCTTCTTGATTTTATTTTTCTCAAAGTACTTCTCTTTCTTCAACATTGGCAGAGCTTAGGGTCGTATTTTATGTCGTGGCGCTGTTGTATTCAAAAGTCAAATGAGAGCTTCATATAACTGAGTAACTGACAAATTAAATTTGTTTAAAAATATTTAATGTTCTAAAAACTAAGAAATATTTCCTATTTAACTTCATTTTCATCCTTACCACTCAATTTGTAATATGTTTAAGAAATACATTTATGATTAAGGCTACTAAATATGAATCTTTAATGGTGGATACAAATCTTTAAAAACGTATAAAATGAATTAGAAGTGGCAGAGATAATTAGTAGAGTATTTAGTGTCCTCTCTGTCCCACTTTACGTAACACATTTACTATTTGAAAAGTCAAATGAGTTTTTTTTATGTTATTTTCATACGACTTAAAAATATTTTGAACTAATTGTAACTTGTATCTTTATATATTTTCCAAATTCTATATATGTAAATTTTATCAAAAACACTTGAGATTTTATGTTCACGCCGAAAATTAGATGATTTGACTCTCGTACTCTAAATCGTGTCACGAAAAGTGGAATTGAGCGAATAATATTTACTTCCTCCGTCCCAATTTAAGTGTTTTACTTTTCTTTTTGGTCTATCCCCAAAAACATAATCTCTTTCTATATTTAGTAAATTGACAATTCAAACATCATACATGGTATGTTTAAAACCACAAGATTCAAAGGACATTCTAGTACATCACACATATTTTTAATTTATGACCACAATATTCAAAAGTCTTCATTTATTCTTTAAACTTTGTGTCAAATCAAACTAAGACATTTAAAAGTGAACGGGGGAATATTATTTATTTATATGTTTGTCGAAACCTAGTGGAGTAGTATTTTATGGGAAGTTGAACCAATGCACGAACACATATACGCATCTAAGTTAAAAGAATGAAAATCTAGCGTACAAGTATACATAATTTACTTATACTTTGTCTTGTAATTATTTGTCAAGAAATAATCAAGGTTTCTGTAAGCTCTGAAGTCTGAACTAAGGGGTATCTAATTTTTATATTAATAATTTTCGAGGTTGGAAATAGGGGGATGACGTACGTTTTGATGCTATTATTTTGCTTGTTTTATTCACTGAATAATTATTTTAGGCTTGGAATTTAGTTCTTGTTGAATTTTGAAATGAACAAAGTGTGATTTGTTTCGTACTAGACTTTGGTTTATTGTTTGGATTTATTTTCTTTGTCTGCTTCTTTTAAAAGTCTAATTTTCACTTGAGTTTCTTGAGACCTGAGAAAGTAACATGTCAAATTACAACTGATCGATGAAGTACAGTGATAAATGAATCAGTGTTTGTCATAGTTATATATTGATGAGTTATAGTTCGTACTCTTTTTTTATATATAAAAGAGATAGATATTAAGTCCAATTTTAATCATGACTAGCTGGAAGAATATGAACAAGATTCTGAAAAAATATGTAATGCAACTACATATTTATGCTAAACCTGAAAGTATATTTATGTCTACATACAATCTGTATTAGGATAAATGTATTTTATACATATTTATATTATTATTAATGAAAATTAATATTTTGGTATTTATAATTATTGAATTATTATTTGATTATTTGTAATTATTCGTTAATTTGCATTCCTTGAGCTTACGTTGTCATCAATAGAGTGACATATTAATGATAGAGCGTAACGCTTAAAATAGTCTCGACTAATGATCATCGAGAATGGAATATCGATGATATGTGATAAGTCGACATGTGGTGTGCATCACATCCTTAGAGGATGTAGTATGTCTCACCTGCTACGAGTAATGGTTACTCGTGATGGACACATGGATACTTTGGAAGTATTGGTATACCCTGCTGATATACTGTTTGTTATACTTGTCTAAAGTATGATCAGCGTGTGGGAGATAGAAGTCCTTAGACTTGAGGTCAATACGCGCATTGTCTACAAAGTAATGTACTTTGATCCCGTCCTAAGCTCAAATTCCTTATAGGTTGAGATACGACTTGTATTGAGTACATTACGATGTGGATTGAAGGTGGTAGTTGAGCCAAGATTAGGATTCATTCCTCGGATGTATATTCGAGAGAACACTTGGATTCTCAGTGATATTAGGTTGACTAAGTCGTTGGCCAACGCAATAGACATATTTTAGAATATGGTCTAGTTGTCAACTAATATAGATGAGATACAATGATTAAGCCATTTGGATAGACACTTGACAAATCCTAAGCTTGATCGGGTGTGTCGTGAATGAAAAATTTTTATCTTACCACATAAAGGATAAATTTACTGGATTCGTGTAAACCTACTTCACATATTGAATTCGTCTTCCGGCGCCGTCTAGGAGTTCCGTGTAGACCTTAATTTGATTAATGTCGATATGAGAAGGCTTATAGGGTCACACTATGTCGATTGTCCGTTTCGATCTAAGGATGTATTGAGAGAGTAATTAAAATGTTCGATTTGGAATTGAGACATTTAAATGAATAATGATTATTTTAATTAAGTCAAAATAGGATTTTGGATTTAATTAAGAATGCACGAAAAATAAAGTCGAGCGCCGCAGCGCCCATACCCTAGGGCCGTTGCGCCCATACCCTAGGGTCGCTGCGCCCATACCCTAGGTCTATGGTGCCTCTGCCTCGATTTTTGGGTCAGGCCCAAGGTCAAACTCTAATCCGGTTTTGACATATTTTCAACTATAAATAGAGGCATTCACCTCATTATTCAATACACCATTTTCTAAAAAACATTCTAAGCCTTAGAGACTTCGAATCAAATACTCTCGAACCTCTTCCGGATTTCCTAGCTTTCCGAAGGAGAAATACATTGAAGCTTGGAGCTTGCAATTGGAAGGGCAATCGCGTGTGCACCTCATAGTTGATAAAGATTCCAAATTATTATAACTTGTAAGTAAATATTTTATGTTACAAGTTTCATTGTTGTATAACCATACCCGAAATTATTGTTGGGGTAAGTAAAAAACAAAACTTTTAAACTTCCGTTGTGCCTTACTTATGTGTTTTGAACCCAACAAAACCCTTCAGTGGTATCAAGAGCTCAGGCTGGTTAAATGGTTATTTAACAATTGAATAGAATAATAATATGGGTTAAACATAACATTGGATTAAAATGAGGTTTTTTGAAATCCTATATGTTTTGAACGAATGTTGACCTTTTCGTATCACCCTAAATTATCTCCTACACTAACTCGAGGAAGTCATTCCGCTCTAACTCGAACTAAGCCAAGTGCGTTGTCCGGCTCATTGCACGGTGCACGGCTAAGAACGAGTAAAGAACAGATGATGGTCGATATGGGCGTTATTGATAATGGTGGGTGATGATAAAGGACCTGTGTATTGATCCCTAAATTAGATTTAGGGGTGGAACGATTTTTTGAAAATCAACACAGAAACATTTGTAAGGACGTCGGCGTCGCGGCCCTATGGAATGGCGCCGCGACTCTGACTAGGGTTTCAAGGAGGCGCCGCGGCGCTAATGCTTCATTTTTAAAAAAATATGAACTCACTGGACAACAGGCGCCGCGGCTGTGAGGCAGTAACCCTAATTTTCTGAAAAATGCACTAGATCCACATGTCCAGAAACAAAAAAAAATCTGAGTCAGAATGTTTAACCCAACATTATTATTACACATTATATTATTTGATAAGTATATTGTTTATGTGCTAAATGTTAAATTGTTTGTCATTTACATTTCTAGAATAGTGTCTGCTATAACTGTCTGGGCAGGCGACGCCCAATGTTTGATAAAACCATCTTATATCATGCATATTGGGTTGACAGTTCCCAAACTATATGTGTATTTAGTTTGCATGATGTTAAGATGTCATATTGGATATGTCGTAAAAGTGTTGATCTTGGTTAGAACCCTAAAGTTAAAATGTTCCCCAAAACTTTAAATACAAGTCTAAATTAAAACGCGTCATCCATTATAATTGTTAGAGTGCAAAATCTTTTACGGCGATACGAGTATTTATGCCAAAGCATTTGCTCTAAGTCTACGAGGACACATACTTTTTCATACATGTGTTTTAATGTAAAGGTAAATGATAAACTTTTGTGGGTATTTACACCAAAGTGTTTGCTCACAAAGGCCAAATTTGTTTAGATACATAAACGCAGTCGTGTAATGGGGTTGACTTGCTTAGACAAATCTTGACGCCAAAGTGTCGGACTAATCTAAGGACGCAAGATTAAATGTAATAATTTGATCAACCAAGAGTTGCGAATAAGTTTTGCAATTGGTTTAGAACCTACCAAGATATGTTATTGAAGTTATCAGCCAAAGCAAACACGGAGATAGCATAGGCTTGGATCTTGGCCCATTATGACCTCAATTAATATAGGTCTGTATTCTACCATGGGGTCGTAGAAGTATGTTAAAATAGTGGGAGCTAATTGAACAAAAGGCCTTGTTGATTAGCCTAAATGAATGTGTATAATAGGAAATAGATTTTGATTTTAATTTTCGGTCTATCTAATTCTTCAGATTAAAAAATATGTCGAGCCTGTCGTTGAAAATGTTGATTGAGATGAATAAACTTACTGGACCGAACTACCTTGACTGGCTAAGGAATTTGCGATTAGTACTCAGATAAGAGAAAGTAGAATACGTGTTGGACACGGTGTTCCCATCAGTCCCTGCGACAGATTCTGAAGAATATGCCTCATTTGATAAAGATGCTTACCAGAAACATTAGATAATGCCACTTCGACGCAATGCGTAATGCTGTCTTCCATGTCGATAGAACTTCAGAGACAGCATGAGAACATGGACCCAATGAGATGCTCGAACACTTGAAGAGTCTCTATGACTCTCAATCCCAGACAAATGGAATATGAGTTGCTAATAGAACTCTTTAAGTGTAAGCTCAATGAAAAGGGCCCGGTCTCGCAGCATGTGTTGAAGATGATAGGGCTGATAGAGAGGCTTGTTTCGATTGGAACGAAGCTTGAAAAGAATGTCGCTACCACACTCATCCTGAACTCTCTCCCTCGTTCCTTTGAGAACTTCATAGTGAATTTCAACATGAATGGAACGAAGACGACTTTGCCAGAGCTACACAACATGCTCAAGACCTTTGAGTCCTCCACTTCCAAAGGCAAAGCTGTGCTCATGGTGAGCTCTTCTAGCCGACCCAAGTCGAAAGGCAAGGAATGGCAGAAGAAGAAGGGCAAGGCAATTGCTATGCCCTCAGCTATGAAGCCCAAGGGAGGTGTGAAGAAGAAGGTGAGCGCGGCTAAGGATGAATGCCTCAATTGCCATAAGAAGGGGCATTGAAAAAAGGACTACACGGCACCAGGAGGAGGGAAAGCACCAGGTGCTCCTGCATTTGGTGGACAAGGTATGTACATCATTGAAATAAATATTTCTATAAATATCTCTTATTCCTGGGTATTGGATACCGCTTGTGGCTCACACATTTGTACAAATGTGCAGGGGCTAACTGATAGCAGGAATGTTGGACCGAGAGAGGTAGACCTACGCGTTGGAAATGGAGCATGAGTCGATGTTGATCACGTAGGGACTTATAGATTAAATTTACCTTCCGGCTATTGTTTAGTGTTGAATGATTGTTTTTATGTTCCCTCGTTAACGAGGAATATTATTTTTATCCCAGTGTTGGACATGGAGGGTTTTTCCTATTATATTTATAATGACAGTCACGTACTTTCTTTTAATAATGTTATATATAGAACTGCTCCTCTTGTGGATGGATTATATACACTGAACTGTAGTCGAGAGATTTTCAATGTACAAAATAAATGAGCCAAGACAAGTAATAGAAACTCTACCTACCTATGGCACTGCAGACTTGGTCATATCAACGAATCAAGGATAGCAAGATTGAGCAAGTTAGACTACCATGAACCATTTGACTTGGAGTCTTATGGTAACTGCGAATCTTGCTTGAGATGAAAGATGACCAATAAACCACTTTCTGGGAAAGGTGTGCGAGCCAATGAGGTGTTTGAGTTGGTCCATACTGATGTATGTGAGACATTCTCGACTCAAGCTAAATGAGGCTTCTCATACTTCATCACTTTTACTGACGACTTCACAAGGTATGGATATGTGTATCTTATGAGACACAAATCTGAGGCTTTTGAGAAGTTCAAGGAGTACAAGTCGGAAGTAGAGAAGCAACTTGCAACAAGTATCAAGACCCTTCGATCGGATCGAGAAGGTGAATACTTAAGCAAGGATTTTCTAGATTACTTAAAGCTATATGGAGTCCAATCTGAATGGACACCTCTAGGAACACCACAGATGAACGATGTTGCCGAAAGGAGAAACCAAACCTTATTGGATATGGTTCGATCCATGATGAGCTCCTCAGCTCTACCGACATACCTTTGGGGACATGCTATACAAACCTCTATATATATTCTGAACATGGTTCCTTCCAAGTTAGTAGAAAAGACACCATATCAGATATGGTGTGGCAAGAAGCCAGCTCTTAAACATATGAGACCCTGGGGGTGCCCTGCATATGTTAAGAAGATGCTCACTGACAAGTTGGAATCTAAAAGTGAGAAATGTTACTTCGAGGGGTATCCAAAGGAAACTAAGGGATACTACTTCTATCTTCCTGGAGAACATAAGGTCATTATTTCCAGGAACGCAGCTTTTCTTGAAGAAGAATATGTCTACAAGGAACATAGATGCACAGAGATAGAACTTGAAGAAATTCATGAACCACAAAATAACACAGAAAATGAACCCTTGTCGAATGACCTAAACAAGGATTGAGTGGGAGTATCTGGTGAAGATTGGGTACTTAGAGTACGCCCTTCAGCCAGTGGGAGTGTTGTGAGAGATAGTGCAGAAATGCAAGGCTCTCATACACAACCAATGGAAGATGATACAATAGTTATATCTCATTCCATTCAGGAAATACATGAAAATGACATTCCTAAAAGCTCTCAAGGTGCTGGATTGTCCAACACACAAAGACCTTCTCACAATCATAATGCAATAAATACTGAAACGCAGAGTACTCAACTCCGTAGGACCACTAGGACTCATCATCCACCTGAAAGACTTAATCTCCTTGTTGAAACACACAATGAGATAGATACTCCTGATGACGATGAACCTACAACCTACAGCGAAGCTATGTTAGACATTGATTCGCAGAGATGGCAAAAAGCCATGAAATTTGAGATGGACTCGATGTACGTAAATTAAGTTTGAAACTTGGTTGATTTGCCAACAAGGGTTAGACCCATATGATGCAAATGGGTATTCAAGA
This sequence comes from Anisodus acutangulus, assembly GCA_029783415.1. Lineage (NCBI taxonomy): Eukaryota > Viridiplantae > Streptophyta > Magnoliopsida > Solanales > Solanaceae > Anisodus > Anisodus acutangulus. The sequence continues at coordinate 8,443,418 of CM056500.1, forward strand.
AGAAGATTGATACATATGGCAAGGTACAAACTTATAAAGCAAGACTGGTGGCTAAAGGTTATAATCAATGACCTAGGTCGATTATGATGAAACCTTTTCACATGTTTCTAAGATCAAGTCCATTCGAATTTTGCTTGCAGTAGATGCATATTATGACTATGACATTTGGCAGATGGACGTCAAGACTGTTTTCCTCAATGGTAATCTAGTTGAGGAAGTATATATGAAACAACCTGAGGGTTTTTCAATCAAGTCCAAACCAAATGATGTATGCAAGCTACAAACGTCCATTTATGGGCTTAAGCAAGCCTCAAGGAGTTGGAACATTTGCTTTGACAAGACTATCAAGTCATTTGATTTCGTCAGAAGCAAAGATGATCCATGTGTTTATAGTAAATGCAAGGATGGGAGTATTGACTTCATTATAATATATGTAGATGACATATTAATAATAGGAGACAATAACTCTCCTGTAGTCAGTCAAAGAGTGGCTGTCCAGTACCTTCATGATGAAGGATTTAGGTGAAGCCTGCTACATTCTGGGGATTACGATCTATAGAGATAGACCTAACATGTTGTTGGGGCTGCCACAATCAGTCTACATAGACAAAGTGCTTAGACGTTTTTCTATGGAAAATTCCAAGAAAGGCGGTCTACCTATGGGACAAGGCATCAAGTTATCTATGAAGGATAGTCCTTCTAATTCTATAGAACTTGAACGTATGAAAAGGATCTCATATGCTTCGATTATATGATCGATCACGTATGTCATGACCTGTACTAGGCCAGATGTGGCATTTGCACTTAGTATGACTTGCAAGTTCCAGCAAAATCTTGGGGAAGAACACTGGAAGGAAGTCAGGAGTATTCTTAAGTATCTTAGACGAACTAAAGATTATTTCTTAGTCTATGGTGGGGAAGAGAAGTTAATATGTACTGGGTACACTGATGCTAGCTTCTAGAAATATGTTGATGACTATAAATCTCAATCAGGTTACACATACAACTGATGATTCGATAACAGAAGTTGCGTACATTGTTGGATCAGAAGTTAGTAAAGAAGATGTCGCGATATCTGAGTTCCTGAAAGAACTAGGGGTTGTTCCAAGTGCCACTTGTCTAATAACGGTTTATTGTGACAACACTGGTGCGATTGCGCAAGCTAAGGAACCAAGATCAACCAACAGAAACAAGCATGTACCAAAGAAGTACCACATACTCAGGGAGATGGTGGAGACAGAAGAGATTAGATTAGACTATGTTCCCACAGACGATAATCTAGCTGACCCATTCACTAAACCATTAAGCTTAGTCAAGCATAATGGTCATTTTGAGAATATGGGCATTAGATATGTTGGAGATTGGCTCTAGGCCAAGTGGGAGATTGAAAGTATATTTATGTCCTAGAGACAATCTGTATTACGACAAATGTAATTTATACACATTCATATTATTATTAATGGAAATTAATATTTTGGTATTTACAATTATTGAATTATTATTTGATTGTTTGTAATTATTCGTTAATTTGCATTCCTTGAGCTTACGTTATCATTAATAGAGTGACATATTAATGATAGAGCGTAACGCTTAAAATAGTCTCGACTAATGATCATCGAGAATGAGATATCGATGATATGTGATAAGTCGACATGTGGTGTGCATCACATCCTTAGAGGATGTAGTATGTCTCACCTGCTACGAGTAATGGTTACTCGTGATGGACACATGGATACTTTGGAAGTATTGGTATACCCTGCTGATATACTGTTTGTTATACTTGTCTAAAGTATGATCAGCGTGTGGGAGATAGAAGTCCTTAGACTTGAGGTCAATACGCACATTGTCTACAAAGTAATGTACTTTGATCCCGTCCTAAGCTCAAATTCCTTATAGGTTGAGATACGACTTGTATTGGGTACATTACGATATGGATTGAAGGTGGTAGTTGAGCCAATATTAGGATTCATTCCTCGGATGTATATTCGAGAGAACACTTGGATTCTCAGTGATATTAGGTTGACTAAGTCGTTGGCCAACGCAATAGATATATTTAGAATATGGTCTAGTTGTCAACTAATATAGATGAGATACAATGATTAAGCCATTTGGATAGACACTTGACAAATCCTAAGCTTGATCGGGTGTGTCGTGAATGAAAGGATTTTATCTTACCACATAAAGGTTAAGTTTACTGGATTCGTGTAAACGTACTTCACATATTGAGTTCGTCTTCCGGCGCCGTCTAGGAGTTCCGTGTAGACCTTAATTTGATTAATGTCGATGTGAGAAGGCTTGTAGGGTCACACTATGTCGATTGTCCTCTTCGATCTAAGGATGTATTGAGAGAGTAATTAAAATGTTCAATTTGGAATCGAGACATTTAAATGTATAATGATTATTTTAATTAAGTCAAAATTGGATTTTGGATTTAATTTAGAATGCACGAAAATAAAGTCGAGCGCCGCGGCGCCCATAACCTAGGGTCGCGGCGCCTCTGTCTCAATTTTTGGGACAGGCCCAAGGTCAAACCCTAATCCGGTTTTGACCTATTTTTCAACTATAAATAGAGGCATTCACCTCATTATTCAATACACCATTTTCTGAAAAATATTCTAAGCCTTAGAGACTTAGAATCAAATACTCTCGAACCTCTGCCGGATTTCCTAGCTTTCCGAAGGAGAAATACATTGAAGCTTGGAGCTTGCAATTGGAAGGGCAATCGTGTGTGCACCTCACAATTGATAAAGATTCCAGATTATTATAACTTGTAAGTAAATGTTTTGTGTTACAAGTTTCATTGTTGTATAACCATACCAGAAATGATTGTTGGGGTATGTAAGAAACAAAACTTTTAAACTCCGCTGTGCCTTATTTATGTGTTTTGAACCCAACAAAACCCTTCAAAACCACCTATTTGGTGTGACTGTAGACTGTAGTTTGTAATGAATGATATTTTACGGATATTTCTTTGGAGTAAGAAGGATTGTCACCTGAAAATTCATTGAATTAGGTATTAAAAAAAGTAATTATGTCATGTTGCACGTAGGGAATGATATATTTACAGATATTCCTTTGGTGAATAAGTTGGATTGTCACATGAAAATTCATTGAATTAGGTAAAATAAAACAGTTATGTCAATTCTCAACTTCATACTAGAACTTTACAAAGTGGGCTTCCAGTTTAAGTTTTCAAATTTGAGAATTTATACAACTTAAGCCTAGAGTCTTCGAGAAACAATCTCTCTACCTCCACGAGATAGAGGTAAGGTCTACGTATATTTTATCCTTTTAGACCTTACCTGTGGAACTACACTAAGTATGTTGTTGTTGAAAATATATATACAACTTATCGACGACTGATGCATAATTGACTACTCAATTGTCCAAATTATAAATTCTGCATCTACTGAAAAAGAAGAAGAATAGACTGCTAGAGTTTCCGATAAAGGATGCTCTCCAATCTTTTGATTAAAAAAGCCATAAGATGGTTGTCATTTCAGTATTCACAACTTCAATTAGTCCTAAAGTAATTATCGATCTCGTGCATGAACAGATTCAATTTAATTTTCTCCTGAACTTTTTAAAATTCGAATATAGAGTGAAAAAAATATCTGAAGTTAAGCATTGCTAAGGTCGTAACTTCAGTAAAAAATGTCTGAAGTAAACCCTAGTAGGTTGGACCAACTTCAGGCAAACATATCAAATATGTCATTAACAATAAAAAAGTTTGATGTTTGTCCTCAACCAATGTCACACTTCAGACAATCAATGTCCGAAGTTTGACAAACTTCAAACGTTGTGCAACTTCAGTTCTGTATCTGAAGTGGTTCCAAAGCAGATATACTTACGGAAAAATTCAACTTTTGGTACACCTTAGGCGGCTCCAAAATGAGGTATTTGTGCACTTCGGTCCCTAAAGTTGAGGCTTTCCTGAGTGTCATTTGTACTTTGCTCAATTTTTGTCCTTTAAATGGGCTGGTTTTTAAATTTTTCCCTTCAAAATTGAACTTATGCCTATAGGGACATAAGTTACCCATCATAAAAATTGGGCTTTCGGGAGAAAACAGATTGGGCTGGCCTGCACAGATGAACAAGTGAATACCCATTGTACCTCTTCGCCATTGGACTATCCCTTTTACGACTTCTATCAAGATAAATATAGAATCTTTCTGCAAGGAAATTATCTACGACATCTTTGAATAGAAAATTTCATCAGTATCTTTTTTAGACAATTATTTAGTAAATGATCAATTCTTTTTTCTCTTGCAATTTATGAATTTTTAGACCACTATCTAAAGATTTTTTTTTATCAAACTGAAGACTTCATGATAACACGTTGTATTACTATCTAAAATTTTGTAAGTTATTGCAAATATTAGACAACAACCTAATATTTCATTTGTAAGGTTGAAAAATATATGAGCAAACATTATAACCGAGTCTAACGTTATCCGTAAGGATAATTTTCTAAGGGTTATATTTACACAACTTTTAAAAATAGGGACAAAATTTAAATGGGGGCCTAAAAGAGGAATTTGTGTAAATCAACCTCTATTGTAACTTATTGGGCTGCAGTTATTTGTGGAACATTTAATTTTTTTAAAGTTGCACTTTTTCCCTTCAAATGGACTGATTTTTAATTTTTGTCCTTAGCAATCGAACTTAGGCAGTCGAACTTATGCCTAGCGAGGCATAACTTTTTTAAGGGTGTTATGCCCCACAAAAGTTATATCTGTTATGAGGGGCAAAAATAAAGAGCACAAAATAGGGGCAAAAGTGTCGATGACCCTTTAATTTTTGAAATCTTGAAAAAATAATTTAGAAATCCTTTTGAAATGGAAATTTGATGCCTATATAACAAGCCTTGGCCAATGGCTTGGTGGAAAACTTTCATCAAGTTAAAGGCCAAAAACTTCTGGATGAGAACATAGGCCCAATTTAGTTAGTTTTGCAAAGAAGTTCCATTAATATTGATGATATGCTAATTAATCTTTGTTGGTGTATTGATGATCGCTATAATTATTTGATAAATAATTAAATTAAGGAATTATTTTCCTTTATTCAATGGAAATCCCAAGTTTAGTCAAATTTGTAACATCAGGTATGTATTGGATCCACATTAAGTAGTGATCCAGTTCACTGACGGGTCATTGGCACAAATGTCCTAATTGGGGTGGTCCTAATTTGGGTTGGTCTTTAATTTTTTCCCCCTCAAATTGTTGTTCTTTAATTTTTGTCATTCGCCTAAAAAAAATGAACGAAAATATCTATGAGATTCTGGGTTCGTACCCCCACCAAAGTCAAAAAAAGAAAAAAAATGAAGTTATGCCTTAAGGCATTTTCTTGCGAAAAATGATTTTTTTTTCTGAGCTGCGGACTGAACCTAAAACTACATAAATTATGCCGTTAAGGCAAAACTTTTACCTTAAAGCATAACTTAGAACTACATAAGTTATTCCTTAAGGCATAACTTTTGCGAAACATTTGCCTTGCGAAATTGTTTATTTTTTTACTGAGTTGGGTTTCGAACCCGAATCTTTGATTTTGTAAACGCATGAATATAATTTAGCTCATAAATTTTTATTAAATGAAAAGTAGGGGCAAAAATTAAAGACCACCTATTTGAGGGGAAAAAATTAAAAACCAGTCCATAGGAAGGAAATCAGCGCCACAAAAAGTTCAGTGACGGAGTTGCATTCGTAGGTCATTCAACCTTTCACTATTTGAACTCGCCCAATAGGCTTGTGTGCTGTTCATGTTTTTTTAAATCAAAATGTAATAAAAAATGGTCAACTCCAAAGAGCTTTAAAATTCTATTTACTCACGTTATAAAAATTATTTACATAATTATGTCACTTATAAGATAATCATAAATAAATATTTATGATAAACATTATTGATAGTCTGATAAAATTAACAACTAACCTGGTATAATAAGTTAAACTATACTAGACATATAAAAGAATTGCATTTTTGTATATATAACTTAAACTCAAAACTATGTGCATAATTCTACCATAACTCGCAGGAACGTCATTTTTTCTCTCCTGAATCTGTTTTTGTGGAATTTAAAGCATAAGCTTAATTAGGATGATAAAACTTTAGATTAAGATCATAATATATACTAATGGATATGACAGTAAACAATTTAAGGCATGCATGGACCAACACGTTCTAGCTTAATAATTAGTATAATGAACTAACCATATTATACCAGAGGACAACATTTATAGCTTCGTATATATCTGGTTCAGAAGTGATTTGTACATTACATTCTTACTCATTGATACATTCATTACTTGCCAACATAAATTACTTCTGCTTTTATTTTTGGCAAATGTAAAGGGAATTTGTCATTATGAATTAGAATCATAAACTTTAAGACACAACCAGATAAGTACTAAATTGCATTTCATGTCTCCTCAATATGTTTTTTTATTCCTTTACAACCCTAGGTCCAATATAATTGTTGTTTAAGGTTTTGGAATACCAATTAAGAAATTAAAATTATTTAATAACATTAATCATTACTATTATTTAACTAAATTATCCTTCATGTTATCCTCAAGTTATTGGAGCATGAGTCCAACAACAACTGAACGCCTCAATCTCTAACAAGTTGGAATCAGTTATATGATTCTCACTGACCATATCGTTTTATTGAAGTTCATTTTAGACCAATATAAAGGTTTTATTGGAGCAAGTATAGATTTGAAAAATAAATAGTTAGTGCATTCTTTGTTTCGTAAAGCTACATTTATTTGGGCACGAGGAAATATTATTCTACTTGTTACAAACTTCCCTTAGTAATTTTGCAGTTCAAATGAATATATAAACATAAAGTGTATACATTATCCCAAATGTAACTTTTGCACTTGGAGGTCTAAATAGAACCAACGTGTCAAATCTAAACTGGCCATTCAACCGATTTAGCTATTTGAAATTTTAAAAGTCTTGACACAGGCAAACTTTGAACAAATTACTCATCGGTTGTTTATTAACTCAAAAATTCAACACAATTTAAGCCGTACAATTCAATTTTGACATTAGCTCGCTCATTTAAACCGTTCAAAGTACTTGAGATGATTGGTAGATGAGATATGGCATGAAAACATTAAGGCAATTTTATTGAGAAAATGATCGTTCAACTAAATAGCATTCCTTGTGGGTTATGGCATGTGAGCTTTAAGTAGCACAAGTATGGTGGGTCATTTTATGTGTCAATTTCAATAACTACTAAAGTTGACATTATGATTAATGGTGAAACAGTTTTAAAAGGGATAAACTAGATCTTTGAACAGTTCATGTCTTTGCGGATTTTACTATACATGAGAAAATCTGAATACTCCAGTCAATATGTTTCATTATAACATGAATTTTTTTTAGTACATTGTTATCACCTAACTCCTTCAACAACTGTACACATTGTTATTCAGCTAAATATTAAACAACTGAATCAAATCATCAATGGAACTTATAAATAAATTTGTTATTTCTCTGAAACTTTATAAATTGAACTCTGTATTCATATGTTTTACTTTGGTACATAACTTGGCTTTAGAGTACCTTGAATGAAAAACAGTGGATCACTTCTTCTTATGGATTACTGGAAAAAGAAAAAGACAATTGTCTTAAAGATTCTTTTCATGCGATATAAGTTTAATATAGTGAACATTACTGAAAGTTGTCACGATCACAAAAAGAGCGATTTAATTATATATATGTTATTTTAAAGGAAGTGTTCAGATTTGCCTATGCATTATGCGAAATGACATATATTTGTCATTCGTTAATAGTTGAGGTCAGATGTATCCTTATAGTTAGAAAAATGGAATAAATTTGCTCTTGTTGACTAACTTTCAGCTATTAAGACTAACTTCACCATTAACACATAGTTCAGGAGAAAATTTAAACTAGTTAAGACGAATCAATATTGTAAAGAATTCCGACGTGACAACGCCAGTGGAGGCCCGACGAATGCAACATTTTTCCTGAACTGTCATAATATCTTAAAAAACCCCAACCCCTTCATTTCCTAAAGTTTTGGCAAACATTGATTGGCCAAACACCTCTGAGTCGACAAATTCATTAAAATACTTCAATCTCAACTATTAACAGTGTGTCATTACCGTAGCAAAATTCAAATTTATCTTTAAACTATGCAAAATGATTAATTTATCATCCATTAATAGTTAAGTCACATCTACTCTTGCCCTTACAAAGATCTGCTCTTACATGACAAGTCACTAGTAGTGGAGGAAAGGAGAACACAATATATTATCTGATGCATATGATAGAGAGAGAAAAGATGGATGCTAAGGGCAAAAGGGTTTATAAAGGTGGTTGCTTTAATTGTAAAACAGCTTTGATTTTGAACTTTTTCTGTTGGCAGTAGCATATACATAACATAAAATAAATTAAAGAAGGTGGATAATGATGAGACTAAGAGACTTGTTGTAATAATCCAAGGAAAATTCCATTATATTTGGGCATGTTTGTCTCATACACCATCCCCCTTTTTGACCTTTGGGTAACAAAAAAGAAATTCTGGTTGAATTTTGTGCTCTATGTAAATTTGAAATTACAGTATTATCATCACTGAAAATATTAATTAAAGATGGACATTTCTTGAATTAAAAAACTTCTACAAATTGATATTGGAGGAAGAAAGTTTATTATTTTGAAGTTTCATTTTTTGAGAATTCTCTTAAACAATTTCAAAATTTTACTTTTATCAATCTGATTTATTTCGTACATTTCGTTCAATGAAAAAATGGATTAAATTCTACAAGATCAAACCTATGAAACTTAAGGAGTGTTCAGGAGGTTACCGGAGCCGGGGTTCCAAATTTCCAATTAGCAATAAGAGAAGAAAAAAAAGAGAAAGTGAAATAAATCTTAAAAGGCACATGTCCAAAAGAAATAAATAATGACTATTTTATATGATATATATTTGACTTACTGTCGTGCGACAGGAACATTATTTTTCAGAATGTGCAGGAATGGGGACTTTTTTTTCTCTAATACCTTAAGATTTTCTTTTCTCGTAGCATTTAATTTGTCAGTCATGCTCATGCTCATGCGTGAGGGCTAGAAAATTTCATATGGTCAATATTTCATTATGAAGTATGGCACAAAGTGATTCATGACCACTGAATAAAGATATAAATATTCCTTTTCTTTTTAATAAATTTTTCCTTGACACTTCACTGTTAGTGAGCGAGGTTGGTTAGTTAATTACATAAAATGTATGTTCTCCTTTAATTATACATATTAACATCAATAACACATGCATGAAGTTTTACTGGCATACTTTAATTAATTAATTTGAAGGGAAGCGCCAGAAGTAGCGGTAAAGTTGATGTCGTATGACTGGGGAGGTCATGAGTTCAAGCTGAAACTTTTTTTGCGAAAAAAGGCTGCGTCTGATAATAGACCTTGTGGTCCGCTTTCCCAGGACTCACATGATAGCGGGAGCTTAGTGCACCAGGCTGCCCTTTTTTTTTACTTTAATTAATTGACTTGTCTGCGTAATTGATGCTTGAGAACACGCACAAAAAAATTAAAATTCTGATTCTAGAGTGTCTAATAGATCATGTGTTCAGGGTGTTCAATCGAAACATGCCGTAGTTCGTGTGTTTAGATGAAATTTATTAACAAGTTTAAATGATTGACTATGTATTATGCCTTGATTTATTTATTTATTGTATGGGCATGAACATTGAGAGAATACTAAAGTATGTACTCATCTCATTTAAAAATTTAATCTGATCGAGAGAATACATTTATTAATTAATTATGTCTTTGATACGAAATGATAAAATAAAAAGAGTTTCTTCTTATAATGTGATATTAAAATTTCGGACCTAAATCATATAGAATGAAGTTATAATCACTTGACTGCAACTCTAATACTGAGTCTTAAAAAAAATCAAAAGAACAAAGTAATGAAAAGTAAGTGACACCTTGGCCTATTCTTGGCCTTTTTTCTTTTAAATACAGCTTTATGCTTCTGCTCATTAAATTATTTACATTCTCTATCGGAAATGTGAAAGTTGCTGGTAAGTTGTTGTCGATACCCAATGTTGTTCCATCTCTTTCGATTATTTGTTTGCGATTTGAAATATTTTGACACCTCATTTTGACCATCCTTTATCTTTAATTAATTTTACTATGCTTTTCAGTTTTGAAAATTCTTCAAAAAATAAATTTTGAATATTTTTACCAATTACCACATAATTCTGAAAATACTAGGTATTATGTTTTTATAATTAAAGTAATCAAAAAAATAAATTTAATATTCCGACGTCGGTATTGATGATCGATTTTCTCTTATAATATTTCGCCAATTACTAAATCAGTCCTCTTTATTATATGAATATTATGTTCTACTCAAACTAAATATGTATATTAAATAACTTGTATCATAATTCATATATGTATGCACTTTTGGAACTTAATTAGGATGAAGAAGCATATTTTAATTAATTAAAGTAGGAAAAAGAATTAAGAGAATTGGATTAGTTACCAATTAATTCATATACTATAATTGGGCTAATTAATTCCACCAACATTTTAGACCCCCAATTCGCAACAGCCCAACACCACTAATTCGCTTGATCCGGCCCAACTCCCCGCAGCCCACACTCTATTTTATTTTCTGAACTCAACCCTAACAAACCCTTCACCCCAAAATCCCCATCGTCGAACCAGAACCAAACCAAACAACCCAAAACTGTCGTTACACCCATTACCCACCAGAAATAACCTTCAAACCACCGGATAATCACCTCCTCGACACCACTGCCACCATCACCATCACATATAACCTTTACCCTCATTTTGAGACGTCTGAAGAGCTGCAGAAGCTCTGTTAGACAGCTGCAAAGAGGGAAACACTCAAAATCCTTCGGATTCAAGGTTGATCCCGTCGAATCCAAGCGCCAAATAGCACCAACGACTCTCTCCCTTCACAATTTCTCTGCAAAAGCTGAAAAGCCCATCCCCTTTTCATTTTTTCAATCCCAGAATTCCCAGAGTTTTCCCCCTTTCTTTCAATTCAAATTTTGAATCAAAGCTTCTCAAAGAAGCTGTCGAGCCTAACTCTAGCTATAAATACAGCCCTCTAGCTGTATATTAGGACAAGCGGAATGGGGAGAACATCCTCCTTTTCTTAATATTTTCACAAGGGTTTTGAACAAGCTTTTAAATTCTCAGAAAATCCTCTATTTACCTTCAGTTTTCAAGATAACAAAACTTAAGCTTTATCCTTTCCTTTCTTGCATCACAAATTCTGTCTGAGCGGAGTTAACGAGCATATTTGATGATTCGAAACACGTTTCGGTTCGTTGTCCGGAGGAGGTCAGTAAACTCAAATTTCTCTCGGTCTTTTTTTTTCACATTCTGTGTTTTTATGTGTGTTCTCATTATTGATTAAGTAATAATGTAGTTGATGTGTTTATTGTCTAAGCATGTTAAGTCCGTTAGGTTTGTTTAGTTAGCTAATAATATTTTGAATTATTTTGCCTATGTTATCTGATTCATGCTTAGAATTATATGATGATATGTTGTTAAGTAGTATCTGTTGAGAAGGATTAAGATATTGGTTAATTGAATACCTCATGATGTTTGCTAATTTTTCTAGCTGATTGTTAATACCTAAACATACTGTGTTAGGTTCATGATTAAGAATTATGTGATGTGTATACTATCTTAATACTTGTTTAGTAAATATTATGATATAGGTCATTAAATAAAATGTTTGTTTCTGCTTCAAGAATCATGTTCTGAAATAATTAAGTTTTAAATGTGTAATTATAGTTTGATCTTTGATATGTCTGAGATCTCTTGTTAAGTAGTGACAGAGTTTTAGTTGCTTTATAGACTTAGATACATGTTTGTTTGATCTATTCACATGTCTTCTATGATTTAGAAATAGTATATGGTAGATCAGTTTTGAATATTAACAGGTATGCATATAAAACATGTATGAATGAGTAAGTTAGTAAATGTGAAGCTATGTGTATGTCTGTGTGGTCTGGATATTTATGGGTTAGCCGTAGACTAGAAATGTTGAAGTATGATGTCTTGTTGAGCCACTGTATTTAGTTTAGTAGGTTTTAGATGTTGGCTAGCTGTGGTATGATAATTGTTTGACTTGGTATCTTCTTAACAACCTTCTTGACCCTACTATATATATTTGGAAATGTCTCTATGCCTAATACATAGCATGAACATGACCCTATATGATTAGCCTAGCCTATGTGATCCTGTACCTTTGAAATGTTTCCCTTAAATGGTTGTTGTTTTTCTATGTCCAACATGTCTATTAAATTACCTACACTCTTGTCTTGTATGTTCATATAGGAATATGTTCATGTGAGACTGTTGCACCTCCTAAGTCACTTTGTGTCATGATCTGTCTGTTAAGTTGTTTAGATAGCATTTGTACCAACATCTTGTACATATTTGAACTAGTTTGTGTCATATTGAGTTATTGTTTGTTCGCATCCCATATTTAACTAACAATCATGATCATGTAGTAAGCATATATAGGGTATAGTTTGGTACTTAAATAGTTTAAGTGAGTGGAAAATCTTGGTATATGATTTGAATAGGTATCATTTAGGGAGAAATGAATTTGCCTCATGTCAAAATTGTGCATCCATGTCCAAACTGTCTGTTTAAGAATGTATGTGTTTTTTTTGTTCATAAATCAATCTATGAGAGCATGCATGTTTACAAGTGGTTAAGCATGGGTCATGTTGAGAATGATCCTAGTCTTAGTGTATTGGTACTGTCTAGTTCTTTCCCTGATGCATGCTAAGTTGCTATTAATGTCCTCAGACCATCCTTTTCCCATCTTTGTCATCTTTCTTTCTGTATAAAATCTGGGTAGAGTCTTAAGACTCCTCCATTTTCTTTTATCTTTAAGTGATGACATGTGACCCTGTGTTGATTAAAGAGATCTGTTTGTGTGAAAGAATCTATATGAATTTGGTTTTCTGTTAGTATATAAACTGATTATGTCTTTATAATTCTTGATTAGACTTGACCTGAAAATCATGATGCATGCCCCCTTGATCTAGTATAATTGTCTTAATTCTGTATGCATTAATGTAGACTGCGTGTTTGTTTCCTAACCAAGTCTTATATATGAACATGTCAATAGAATTTGCTTGGTCTAATGCCAAGATATTTGTGCATTTTCTCCTTGTGGTGTCGAGGTCTGCTTTCTATGCCTATGTTGGTCTGATATGAATGTTTGAATTTCCTCTCTTGACTGAATTTGAGCTTGTTCATATGTGCTTATTGTATGACCTGTTTTCTTGCCTGGATCATACATGATGGCTTTGTACTTTCCATTCTCTTATCTAATATGGGTTTGCCTATAGCTTATTTACTCATGCTTTATTTGGTTACTGCTGAATTTGTCATGATATATTTCAAAATATACAAGGTGTACATGGTTTAATAAACACCAGGTGTATATCAATGTTGTATATACTTGTATATCTTCAGATATATTAGTTATATTCTGGATATGTCATGTATACCTACCCTTATATGTCTAAGGGGATACCAAATATGGGTTTGTATATTTATGACTATGTGTTAATTGGGCCCATCGTGCATCTGAGCCGATCTATTTTTTAAGTCGGAAAAATTTATTTTGGACTTGTTTTATACTCTTTCTCTCATATTGTTTGCATCCTGAGGCCCAATGACATATTACATTTCATGAATTATTTATTTACATTTTCTTATGTATATATTTTCATGTTCCGTCGACTAATCCTTTTCTTTTCTTTCGTTTACATGAAATGCATCGGGAGCAACGAAGAGTTTTGTTATGAGACTCAGCATGACTATTGTCAAAATGAAGACCTGCATCCACGTTCATTGCATCCTCTTGCACTCGGGACTTCTAAAAAATAGGGTGGGATGATATCGTCATCCACCCTAGTCGCTGCTTTAATTCCTTAATCCCGCATTTTTATCTCTTCTGTTGTAATTTAATTACTCAATTTTGGGCGATCATTAGAATACTTCGAATAATTAGGCCTTGAATGGATAATTAACAGGCTCGGGTAGTTTAAAATTGGAAACCCGTCCCTGGTTTATTTAGTTTAGGCTCGTCATGCATGTTAAAAACTTTCAAAACAATTGGGTTATCCTTTATTCGCATTATTAATCACACAAATAAGGATTTGTTTTTATCCGATTTGCGATTTAAAATGACTTCCATATAAATCACTTTGCATTACAAAGAATTTGCTTTTCTCCTTACTATTAATTGCCAAAAATAGGTGTTTTATGGACAATGCCATACAAATGCATGCTTGTTGGGTTTAAATGATAGATTGAATGGGAAATGGGGGGAGTTCCCTCTTGCTCTATAAAATAATCATTTGTCCCACATCGGTAGTGGAAAGAAAAGTGGGAGTTGTCCCACATCGGTAGTGGAAAGAAAAGTTCTTCTACTTATAAGTAGAATTACTCCTTCTTGTCAATAAAAGGGTTGAGGGGGCAAGGACCCCTCGCACCGTCGTCGTCGTCGTCGTCGCTCGGCTCGGCTTCGGCTTCGGCTCGGCTCGGCTCGGCTCGGATTCGGATTTGGCTTTGGCTTTGGCTTAGGATTCGGATTCGGATTTGGATTTGGATTTGGATTTGGATTTGGATTTGGTCAAATGATCTGATTGATTGATAATCTTTTTGGACCAAATTTTCTTTAATTTTAATTATTTAATTAAATTAATTAACTTATCCAATCCTACCCGTTAGTGACCCTGACCCGCGGCCCGACCGGATCCGCGTGTCTGACCCGCGACCCGGTTTCTTTCCCACATTTAAATTTTCCACCAGTTTTAGTGACTGTTCAGAAGGGTTGCAAACCTTCAGAAACAGTACTTCCATGTCTATAAATTCGTTTGATTCCTCAGAATTTTACTTACAAAATTTCTTAACTACAAAATCTTCTTCTTCTTCTGCACGAATCAATTCTGTGTGATATACTACTGTTGAGTGGTTCGCCGCTACTAGAGTTTGGAGTACTACTATTCTGGTAAGATAATCGTTCTATCCTGGGAGGGGATATTCCATCAACCTCGAGTACTGTGAGGGGAATAATTTCCTTAAGGACACACTTTGAACTAAGTGGGCTCGATTATATTCTGAAAAATTATTCTTATTTTTCAACACTGATTTTGTTTACTTTTAGTGTTTATTGTTTACTGATTTTTTGGAGTACAGATTACTAACAATCTTAAGGAAATTATATTTTTAGATTAATCTGTATTTTGTTTTGGAGACTAAAACCTGTGTGGTTTTCTACTCCGTGTAAAATTTCATATTCTGACTTGAAGACATACAAACTTCGTTGGAATATTAAAGTTCATACTTGTACAACGATTTGAAGAACATAAAAACTTCATCGTTGTTGTATTCTGGTTTGGAGATTAAAACTTGTGCAGTTTTCTACTCCATATGAATATTAGTATTCTGACTCGAAGATATAAAAACTTCGTTGGAATACTAAAGTTTCATAATTATACTGCAATTTGAAGAAATAAAATCTTCATCGTTTAAGTCTGTGATTGAATTGTTATTCTGATTTTATTAACTAAAACAGTTTGTCGATTTGACAGTGATAAACGAATAATGGCAATTGAGACTGGAACTACCTCTGCAATTACTGCACCAACGGTTACTCCTACGACCCGTACCGCTGTGCCACCGGCTGAGAAACCTGCGAAGTTCACCGGTGTCAACTTTAAAGGATGGCAGCAAAGAATGTTGTTTTGGCTTACCACCCTTGGTATGCAAAAGTTCACCAATGAGGACCCTCCGTGCTGCCGACATGCACGACAACCAAAAGTTCATGGTTCTTGAGGCTTGGAAGCAGTGACTTTTTGTGCAAATGCTACATTTTGAGTGCCTTAGAAGATGACTTGTACAACGTCTACGGTCTGATAGAGACTTCCAAAGAACTATGGAGTGCACTTGAAAAAAGTACAAAGCGAAGATGCTTGCTTGAAGAAGTTTGTGGTTGCCAAATTCCTAGACTACAAAATGGTGGATGGAAAAACCGTTGGAACCCAAGTTCAAGAGCTTCAACTTATCTTCCATGACCTTATTCTTTGAAGGTATGGTAGTAAATGAAGCGTTCCAAGCGGCTGCAATGATTGAGAAGTTGCCGCCCTCATGGAAAGATTTCAAGAATTATCTTAAGCACAAAAGAAAAGAAATGAAGTTGGAAGATCTTGTGATTCGTCTCAAGATCGAGGAAGATAACAAAACCGCTGAGAAGAGGTACCGTAAGACTTCACCAATTGAAGGGGCAAACATCGTTGAAGATGCTGCTCTGAAAAAGAACAAGAAAAGGAAGAGGCCTTACGGAAAGGAGAAGGATTCTAACAAGAAAAAGTTCAAGAACAACCGCTTTAATTGTGGGAAAGGCGCCACAAAGCCCAGTTGTCGTCTCCCAAAAGAACAAGGGAAAGGACAAGCCAATATGGTGGAAAAGAATGATGATATGGATGATCTGTGTGCAATGCTATCGGAGTGCAATTTGGTTGGAAACCCAAAGGAGTGGTGGCTTGATTACGGTGCCACTCGACATGTTTGCGCTACAAAAGAAGCATTTGCAACCTATGCTCCCGCGGACCCGAAGAGGTACTGTTTATGGGAAATCTTGCAATGACCAAGGTTGAAGGATATGGGAAGATACTTCTGAAGATGACTTCTGGCAAGGTCCTGACTCTCAACAATGTTATGCACGTTCCAACAATTCGGAAGAATTTAGTTTCAGTCGGACTACTCATCAAAAACGGGTTTAAATGTGTGTTGGTTAGTGAGAAAATTGTAATAAGTAAGAATGATTTGTTCATAGGAAAGGGCTACCTCACCGAGGGCCTTTTCAAACTCAATGTAATGGTTGTTGACAGTATTAATAAGAATTCAGCTTCGTCTTACTTATTGGAGTCAAATAATTTATGGCATGTTCGTTTAGGACATGTCAACTACAAAACTTGCGGAAATTGATTAATTTAGAAGTATTGCCTAAATTCGAGTGTAATAAATCTAAATGTGAAATCTATGTCGAATCTAAGTTTGTTAAACATCCATATAAGTCTATTGATAGGAATTCAAATCCTTTAGACTTAATTCACACAGATATATGTGATATGAAGTCAATACCATCTCGCGGTGGAAAAAAGTATTTTATAATTTTTATTGACGATTGCACTCGATATTGTTATGTGTATTTGCTTAATAGTAAGGATGAAGCAATTGATGCATTTAAGCAATACAAAAATGAAGTGGAAAATCAATTGAATAAAAAGATAAAAATGATTAGAAGTGATAGGGGAGGAGAGTACGAATCTCCTTTTGCAGAGATATGTTTAGAATATGGAATTATTCATCAAACTACTGCCCCTTACACACCACAATCAAATGGAATTGCGGAAAGGAAAAACCGAACATTAAAGGAAATGATGAATGCCTTACTAATAAGTTAGGTTTACCGCAAAGCTTGTTGGAAGCTATCCTTCTGACTAACCGAATACTCAACAGGTGCCCACAAAGAAAACACAATCTATTCCATATGAACTATGGAAAGGAAGAAAACCCAACTTGAAATATTTCAAAGTGTGGGGGTGTTTAGCAAAGGTCCAAGTTCCTTTGCCCAAAAGGGTAAAAATCGGACCAAAAACTGTGGATTGCGTTTTTATTGGTTATGCTACAAACAGCAAAGCTTGTCGGTTTTTGGTTCACAAATCGGACAATCCCGAAATTCATGTTAATACGATAATTGAATCAGATAATGCTGAATTCTTTGAAAATATTTATCCGTTTAAAACTGAACGTGAGTCGTCAAGTGAAAGATCTAAACGACCGCGGGAAGAACCAAAGGAAAATACACCAAGTAAAGCGGATGCAAGGCGTAGCAAACGTCAAAGGACATCTACTTCCTTTGGACCAGATTTTGTGACATTCTTGCTTGAAAATGAGCCTCAAACATTTAAGGCAGCGAGGTCTTCTTACGATTCGACATTTTGAAAAGAGGCAGTCAATAGTGAGATTGAATCAATTTTGAACAACCATACATGGGAATTAGTTGATCTTCCTCCTGGAAATAAACCTTTAGGATCAAAATGGATTTTTAAAAGGAAAATGAAAGTTTATGGCACTATTGACAAATATAAGGCAAGACTTGTGGTCAAATGTTATAGACAAAAAGAAGGTCTTGATTACTTTGACACATACTCACCGGTAACAAGAATAACATCTATTCGGGTGTTAGTAGCTTGGCGTCAGATATGGTCTTGAAATCCATCAAATGGATGTCAAGACAGCTTTCTTAAATGGAGAATTGGAGGAAGAAATTTACATGGAACAACCTGAGGGCTTTGTGGTTCCTGGTAAAGAAAGGAAAGTGTGCAAACTTGTTAAGTCACTTTATGGACTTAAACAAGCACCCAAACAATGGCATGCGAAATTTGACCAAACAATGTTAGCAAATGGATTTAAGATTAATGAGTGTGATAAATGTGTTTACATTAAAAATACTCCAAATCATGAAGTCATTGTTTGTTTATATGTTGATGACATGTTGATAATGAGTAGAGATATTACCGATATAAGCTGCACTGGCGTATCTTTGGCTAGCAAATTTGATATGAAAGACTTAGGAGTTGCTGATTTGATCTTAGGCATCAGAATTCATAAAACTCCACAAGGTATAACATTATCGCAGTCTCATTATATTGAAAGAGTACTTGACAAGTTTAAGTATTTAAATTTCAATGTTGTAAAGACTCCAATTGATGTAAGTTTTGCACTTCAAAAGAATAAAGGTGAAAGTGACTCACAATTGGACTATGCACGAGTTTTGGGAAGTTTGATGTATATTATGAATTGTACACGACCCGGATATAGCATGTGCTATAAGCAAGTGAGTCGATTCACGAGTAATCCCAATCAAACTCATTGGATGGCAATGAAACGAGTCTTGGGGTATTTAAAACACACCCAAGACTATGCTTTGCATTATAACAAATATCCCGCCGTGATCGAAGGATATAGTGATGCAAATTGGATCACCAGATCATTTGAAGTTAAATCCACGAGTGGTTATGTTTTCACAATTGGGGGTGGATCAGTGTCTTGGAAATCATCAAAACAGACATACATCGCCCGCTCTACAATGGAATCTGAATTTATAGCGTTAGACAAGGCCGGTGAAGAAGCTGAATGGCTCCGAAATTTCTTAGAAGATATTCCATTCTGGCCCAAACCTTTGGCTCCTATATGTATACATTGTGACAGTCAAGCAGCAATAGGTAGGGCAGGGAGCGTAATGTACAACGGAAAATCTCGTCACATACGACGAAGACACAATACCGTTAGACAACTCCTCTCTAGTGGCGTTATCACGATTGACTATGTAAAGTCAATAGATAACGTGGCGGATCCGCTTACAAAAGGCTTATCTAGAGAGGGAGTTAGTAGATCATCAATGGGAATGGGGTTAAGGCCGAGGACAAGTCATCATGACGGTAACTCTACCTAGTAGACTGGAGATCCCAAGAGCTAGGTTCAAGGAGATCAAACAAAGTTGTGACTGACGGTTCAACATTGTCAAATAACTCAACTCATTCTCGGATGAAGACAATGTTCAGAAATAAGGATAAAACCTTATGGTTTGTTAATGAGTTAATAAATCATTAAGGTTCTTTAATGATTATCTAAATCTGGCAGTGTATGACCAGATAATGTGGCTATAGGACCACATGTTTAGAAATCACCTATGTGAGTGTTAAGTGTAAGCCGCTTTAAAGGGGAATGACAGTAAAGGCCCATTCTCTACACACTCATGAAACTAGGAGGTGTTCATGGCTGAAACGAACACAACCGTGAGAACCATAAATGGTTGAGGGTTGATTGTGTGACTTATGTTGTCTAGGTATACAACAAAGTTCGACGGTTCAAAGATATCAAATCTACCGATTGATCGAGTATATCCGATATAAGTTCACTACGGAAAGTTCAAAGGGAAACCTACTTATCCAGATGCAGTCAATTCTCGCTTGTATATCACACTTGTCCGCGCATTCCTTTATCTTATAGTCATTCCCCATTCATGTGGGGGATTGTTGGGTTTAAATGATAGATTGAATGGGAAATGGAGGGAGTTCCCTCTTGCTCTATAAAATAATCATTTGTCCCACATCGGTAGTGGAAAGAAAAGTGGGAGTTGTCCCACATCGGTAGTGGAAAGAAAAGTGGGAGTTGTCCCACATCGATAGTGGAAAGAAAAGTGGGAGTTGTCCCACATCGGTAGTGGAAAGAAAAGTTCTTCTACTTATAAGTAGAATTACTCCTTCTTGTCAATAAAAGGGTTGAGGGGGCAAGGACCCCTCGCGCCGTCGTCGTCGCTCGCTCGGCTCGGCTTCGGCTTCGGCTCGGCTCGGCTCGGCTCGGCTCCGGCTTCGGATTCGGATTCGGATTCGGATTCGGCTTCGGCTTCGGATTCGGATTCGGATTCGGATTTGGATTTGGATTTGGATTTGGATTTGGATTTGGATTTGGTCAAATGATCTGATTGATTGATAATCTTTTTGGACCAAGTTTTCTTTAATTTTAATTATTTAATTAATTATTATTTAATTAAATTAATTAATTTATCCAATCCTACCCGTTAGTGACCCTGACCCGCGACCCGGCCGGATCCGCGTGTCTGACCCGCGACCCGGTTTCTTTCCCACATTTAAATTTCCCACGGTTTAGTAGTATTCGGAAGGGTTGCAAACCTTCGTAAACAAGATTTCCATGTCTATAAATTCGTTTGATTCCTCGTAATTTTACTTACAAAATTTCTTAACTACAAAATCTTCTTCTTCTTACACTTGCGAATCAATTACAGGTGATATACTCTTTGTTGAGTGGTTCGCCGCTACCAGAGTTTGGAGTACTACTATTCTGGTAAGATAATCGTTCTATCCTGGGAGGGGATATTCCATCAACCTCGAGTACTGTGAGGGGAATAATTTCCTTAAGGACACACTTTGAACTAAGTGGGCTCGATTATATTCTGAAAAATTATTCTTATTTTTCAACACTGCTTTTGTTTACTTTCAGTGTTTATTGTTTACTGTTTTTTTGGAGTACAGATTACTAACAATGCTTTTATCCAAAAATCAACTTTACATGTATTCCATAAATAATGACATACAAATGCATGCTTTTATAAAAAAAAAAAACAATTTTACATGTATTTTTATAAACAATGTCATGCATACTTTTTTTCGGATTTTATGCCGGGAACTTATGTCTCATAATCGCAATCACCTTTGCGAAACTCCTCAAAAAGAATATAAGTGGTAAAAAATCTTTACGTTGTCAAAATGCATCTTTTAATTAACTACTTGCAACATCTTTTCAATTAACCTTATACTTTTGAACATGCATTTTTCCTTAGCATAATAATTAACCTAAGTTTGACCGGATAATCGTAGTTAGCGCATCTTAAAGGATGTCTAACCCCTTCCCTTTAGGATAATAAAGAATCCTTACCCAGAATCTCATAGATTAGCCGACCATCAATCGGAGTTCATTTTGCAGCATTTATGTTAACATTTAGGTTCCCTAATTCACCGTAGAATAATTAGGTGGCAACTCCTTAATCTTTAATTAATTTAGGAATCACCAATACGTCACAACCATGTTGGATCCCTCTTCTTCGCGGTGGGGGTCAAAAATGGGTGCGACAGTTGCTGCCATGTGACCAGGAGGTCATGGGTTCAAGCCGTGGAAATATCCTCTTGCAGAAATGTGAGGTAAGGTTGCGTGCAATAGACCTTGTGGTCCGGCCCTTCTCCGGATCCCGCACATAGCGGGAGCTAGTGCACCGGACTACTTTTTTTTATCGAAAATCTTGATTATCAATAATATTCCTTAATTTAGTTTTTTTTTCCACAATGGATTAGTGAAGCAAAGAAGCTTCTGCTTTTCTTTACCTTGTGGATGGGAACAAACTTCTTTCTTAATCTTTTTTTGTCTACTTGAAGCCTTATTTGAATAATGTTCGACAACTAATTATGGACATTACTTGAAATATAAGCTGTCTCCAATGATTAAAAAGTCCATCTCTTCATAGGTCTTTTTTCATTAAACTAACATTATTCAGTTAACTGAAATGCAAACATGATTTTGTATTTCAAGGCCAGCGTATATAGGGCCGCATTACAAATCTCAGCCATTAGAAACTTCATTATATTTGCTATCAATATAGGGGCTATCATGCATGTTGAAATGTGTTATTATGTAGTCCCAAAGTTTAAATATTTTGAGGGAGACCACATTTATTTACTTATTTTAGGTTTGTAAAACGTTAGTACACATAGAATTTAACTATTTTAAGTAATATTTAAGCACGTGAAAAAAAAATTGAAGAAAATATCGATACGTAATAATTGAACTTGGTTACTCCATGTACTTTGATATCATGGTAAAAGTGTGATCATCTTATTTGAGAACTTAAATTTTTAAGAATATATTACATTATCTATTAATATTTGACCTATATATACATACTTATAATTTTTCAAAAATTGATGTTTAACTGACAAGCTTTGAGCGGATGTGACTTCGCCGGTCGATATAATAGGTACACATATATAATTCACTGCTTATAGTCTAGATATATCCATATTTTATAATTGAACGCATGGGTGATACTAGTATGATATTTTTGTTCTAGGTAAGTCAATTGACACCCTTTCGATAAGAAATTACACAGTGTAGATAAATTAATAATTTTATAAATATAAGTCCATATGTATTGTATCACGTCTAGCTGTTACGTAGGGCTACACCGTTTTTGATTACTTTAGGCTATGAACTAATAAAACGGAAAATAAGAAAAAGTGGGCTTGATATCATTTGAGTGAAATTATAGAAAAGAGGGCTTGATGATGCACTAGACTTTTAGTAAAAAATCAGTCTTCATTGGATTCTATTCTTTTAATGTTTAATTATTACGTATTATTTTATTTTATTTTGAAGAAAAAGATAGTGCGAATATGGAATATTGCACATAATTTTGTTGCGCACACGCATTGCCTTCTTCATCCTTGATCCTTCCATGCTAGAGTTACTCATACGCTTCTCTATTCATCAACATCTCTCTTTTTTATATCTCCATTTCCCCTCTCTATTTTTAGGAAATATCATTTATCTATTTGGTTAAAGTATAATTTGTTCACAAGTTTAAGTTTATATATTGACAATTTAAGAAGGAAAAATGTCTAAATTTGTCAGAGAATTACTTATTTTTGCACGCATTTAATTTTGGTCCACTCATAATCATTTCATAATTATTCTTACCATTAATGAAGCTCCAGTGGATGGACTAAGTGTCCAAATTCTTCGAAAAAAATGGTTCATTTTAACTCATCATTTTTTTACTATAGTTTAAAATTACCGCAAGTTGGAGCTCTGCTACGGATCTAGGGCAAATTTGTTTTTTTTTCCTGATTGATGGAGTAAGATTATACCAAAAGTTTACTGAAGGACAAAATTACTCAAATCAGAGAGAATATTTGGTAAACATTTATACGGTATGAGTTGGTAACTTGGATAATAATATAGACATTAGACAACCAATCACAATCAGAAAAAGTGCACGAACAATGCAAAAGTTCCTTTCATATATATTGTATCTTACTTATTGTCAATGTATATAAAGGTTAAATCCTTTATTTATTTACGGATCTATCTATTTTAAATAATACGTTATTGGGGTCCTTTGCTTACCCATGATTTCATGATGGTCATGTGAATGAATAGCAGAGGTTTTAACTTAACTTATCAACCGAATGTCCCCTTTTCATTTTCAAGCAAAACATCATCTTTGAAAGATTTTTTGTTTCTTTCTTACGTTAGTTTGTGTCCTGTCTAGCACAGCAACAGGGAAAGCAAAACAGCGCAAAAGAAAAATATACATATATAAAGTATCTCGATTGCTTCTTTATCCTTTAAAATGTACACTGGATAATATTAGTACTAATTGTTAAGTAGTTAGTATGTTTTTTCTTATGTATTTTGAAACTTAAAATGACTTTTAAAAAGATTGATCAAATACAAACTACTTTTATAGTACTAATAAAATTATTTAAAAAAAAATTACCCAAAATAAATTGTTAATATCCAAAAATATTTTTTTTTAAAACCACTAAGTAAAATTGAAAAATTGGTCAATAAACACATAATACTAGAGGTAGTAACATAGACGGTCATCCAATTATGTGTATTGATCTCTCAAGGTCATATTTATTTATTTTGTAACTACAAGGTCATTCAACTTTCTCTATATCACATTTAGAGTTACCCAACTAATATTTGGGCAACAAAATATGACATGTCATTTAATTTATTTCACTTGACATTTTATTTAAGGAAAAGGGTCATATTTGCCCTTGTACTCTCACAAATAAGTTATATTTATCCTTTGTTATACTTGATTTATATATTTGCCCTTCTCATCCAACTTTCTGATCATATTTGCACTTGTACTCTAAAAAAAATCATATTACCCTACTTGGTTAAATCTCCATTTCCATCTTAATTTTCATATGTGGCGCGCGCCTATGTGGCAATTTTTAAAAAATCTGAAAATCTGATTTTTTTTAAAAAACAAAAAGCTGGAAACTGTTTTTTTTAATCTAAAAATGACTTTACAAAAATCCGTTTTTTTAAAAAAAATAAACTGGAAAATTGGATTTTTTATTAAAAAATATGTTTTTGTTTTTTTTAAATATAAAAAAATGATTTTTTAAAACCCATTTTTTGTATTAAAAAACTCTGAAAATGGATTTTTAATTCAAAAATATGGATTTTTTTAAATCTGGATAACTGAATTGTTTTTAAAAGAAAGTGTCCTAACAAATCCAGATTTTCATGATTTCATTTTTTAGGACACTTTTTTTTTATAAGATATCTGGATTATTTTTTAAAAATTCGGAAATGGATTAAAAATTCTCAAAAAATGGATTTTTAATTTAAAAATATCTGAAAAAAACAAGACTTTTTTAAAAATCCAGAAAAAAATTGTTTTCCTGATTTTAAAAAATGCAGCTTTTTTAGATTTTTTTTCAGAAAAAACGAATTTAACACATTTAAAAAAAGAATCAGCTTTTCCTGATTTAAGAAAAAAATCGGTTTTTTCATATTTTTTAAAAAATCCAGGTTTTTCATTTTTTTCAAATTCATTTTCCATATTTTCTTCGAAAAAATTATCACATAGACATAGGAAAATTAAGATGGAAATGAAGAGTACAAGGACAAATCTGACCATTTTTCTTAATTTAAATGCCATGTCATATTTTATTAAGAAAAAAAATCAGTTTTTTCATATTTTTTAAAAAATCCAGGTTTTTCATTTTTTCAAATTCATTTTCCATATTTTCTTCGAAAAAATTATCACACAGACAGAAAAATTAAGATGGAAATGGAGAGTACAAAGACAAATCTGACCATTTTTCGTAATTTAAATGTCATGTCATATTTTATTATCCAAATATTAATTAGGTGACTTTAGATATGATATAGGAAAAATTGAGTGATCTTGTAGTTACAAAACAAAGAAAACATGATCTTGAGAGATCAATCTCGATGGTTGAGTGACCTTGTTACTACTTCCGTAATACTGCAGGTTATTACATTCATAGAAGAAAGAGGGGTCACGTATTATTATATTCACTGTTATTTTTTTTTTGCCAAAATCAACTTCCGATCGAACAAATTATCATGCTCTCATAATACAGAAAGATTACCCATGTTTTTTTGAACATGTACATTTGGAACAATATTGTATGTAAAAGTCATACTTCCTCCGTTTCAAAATATTTATCTTGTTTTGACTTGCTACAAAAATTTAAGAAAGTAAAAAAAAATTTGAATTTGAATTGCCAAAAAGTGAAAGAAACGTTATTTTTAAACGGACTAAAAAGGAAAGTAAGACAAATATTTTGAAAAGTAATAAAGTTCTTTGTTAATGTGGTCACTTAATTATTAAAAATTATTTTGTATAGTCATTATTTTTATTTTATTACAGAAAATTACTTTTCTTATATTCATTTTGTTGGGTATTTTTGCTATATGGTACTTTATAAAGTAGTACGGGAAGTATATAACTATTACAAGTATTCGAAAGGATAAACAGAGATTCAATAATTCAACATGGAATCTGAAATTACAATAGCTATACACGAAAACTGGAAATTCCAGTTTTGTAGAAGATGGAAAAATTGAAATTGTTTTTGCTGAGTCGAGTGTGGCACTCTGTCCTTAAGACAATATTGCCCCGTATGTATCCTTTATACGTCCTGGACAATTTGTCTCCCAAGATAAAGCAAAGAATGGAACACTTGAGCAAAGGAAACTCAAGAGCTACCGTGAAGAATATTGAGTAATGAAATGATGCCTTGGAAGGTGTAGGAAGAAAGCTGTTTTGGTTGTGTATTTTAGGTACCTTTGTTTCTTTGCATCTCTTCTTTGTTAACTCTTGGTCATTCCTAGTGCTCAACAATGGTGTAAAGGGGGTGTTTAAATAGGAGAGGGATGGACTGTTTGTCTTTGCTGAATCGCCTCCATAATAGCCAAATAATGGCCATTATGGAGGTAGTAAAGTCACCAACATAAATGGTGAAAGATTGGCAACGGATTGGCCATTATTGGAGGTGTAATTCAGCCAAAATAAATGGTGAATTGAGTCTTTGGAACGTTTACGTGCAGACCGTCGAAATTCCAACTTTCGAAAACTTCAGGGACCAAACTGTACATCTTGAAACTTCAGGATCAAAGCGCACATCTGAAAGAATTACGGTCCAAAGCGCACATCTGAAACTTCGGGATCAAAGCGTACTTGACAAAGTTTTACGGCCCAAAAGATAATATCGAAGACCAGGCCAGGCCCACGACCGTGAACGGTGAACCCGTGAACCGTGAACCGTGAACGTGAACGAGAACCGGAACCGGAACTTCGGAACACGGGTCGGAACGGAGACGGGCGGGCGGCTAGCCTGATGTAGAAGCTGCAGAAGGCACGCGGGTTTCTCCCAATAAGGGGCGTCTCTAATGAGTCGTGAAGTTACTCAACTTCTTTCATGCTTTGTATAAAGCGATAAACTCGATACCATCATGAATCGGTCGATGCAAGTTTGCTTAGAGGATTTTCCAAGAACCACCATACACATTTACTTGTGGCTTTGGTGTTCTTGAATCGATGTCGGTTGCATCAACGTGTTCTTTCGAACCATTTGGACATCCAGAATACTATAATCCGGAGATAAGCGAATAATTCAGATATCGTCATATCCGACTTAGCGCCTTCTATTGATGATGTATTAAGATCATCAGTGAACCTTAATTCAACTGACCTGTTAAATAGGGCGATACCAGGTCGGTTGTAGTGTGTACAATACATTGAACTACACATGACCTGTGCATATCGCTCCTTGTCTATGGGTGCACCATGATTCCAATCAGTTCTATGATTCATATCCATTGATGGCTTCAACGAGACTGTCAACTATCGACCAGTCCGTTAGATGTCTTTAGAAATCCAATTCTTAAGATGTCATCTTTCATATCGAGACTTTGTTTCAATATGACTTTTACTTTCAGACTGTTGATTCTCCAACTGTTGGTTTTCTAACTTCAGAGTCAATGTTTCTGTGGTCAGATTCATTATCTCTGTTTTATCTGAAACTTTCAGGACCAAAATGTAAACATTTCAGGGACCAAGATGAAAGTTCAGGAAGAAGCCCAACATCCGTAAAACCAACTCGATTCTCTTCTTCCAACTCTCAGGTTGGGAAAATTTCATTTAACATTCATGCCACGCAGGCTGCAATGGCCCATGATGTTAAGCTACTCCCGAGGGAGCACATGTACAAGTAGCCGAGGCTTTGAACTCGTCGATAGATCCATCTACTTTGTACTCACTTTTGAGTATCCTTTTTCACAACCCAAAGGTTCTTTTCCAGGAGGAAGATCAACCATTACGCAAGTATGGTTCTATATGATGGAATATATTTCTCTCTTTAGCTTCATTCCAAAGCGGTAGCTTTTGGAGATAACAATTATTTGTTAATAGTCCATGGTTCGTTCTTAACCATACAAGCTAGAAGGAATTTGGAACAAGTCTTTGTCCCCTCTTTGCTCGTCTTGGTTCAACATCTAGAATCCCCGAGTTCTGCAGATCTGGAATATTGAGTTCGGATAGCCGGCAACTTTCGAGTCTTGTAGATCCTAACGTCTAGTTCGGACAGCGAGCCCTCGCGGGTTCTTGTTAACCTTGAGCAATTACTCCTTTTCCTTTTCAAGGAAAGTTATCTTATAAGAATTTAGCATTCTTTGGCGCCAAGAGGCGATAAGTACTCTTGTTATTCTGAGATCCGGTGGATATGTAATCTACGATCTTAGGTTGAACTTGACCTGTTTGGTAGTCCAACTTCTACCAGGCCACCCCACATCACAACTTTTGTATGTGAGATCCTTTTCATGTCTCACACGGAGAGTTATCCTTATCCTTATGCGGAGTTCATTGAGAATCGCATTAGCGGTAAGGATCGCCTTACCCACATAATTTAGGCGTACAGGTTTGCGCTTGGCTAACACCGTTAGGCTGAGGTGAGTAATGAACAGTCGTTTAATGAACGCTGCTTCACATTCTCCCCCTCTATCGCTATGAATTTCGCAATCCATAGGCTTAGTTGATTTTCAACTTCTTGCTTTGTAGCGCTTATCCGCTTCAACAACTTCATCTTTGCTTTTTAACAAACAAAGGATTCCATACGTTGTACCATCATCAATGAAGATCACAACGTACTTGTCTACCCCCTCTATTTTGTATAAACTTCAAATCACCCAAGTAGGTGTGACTAAGTTCTAGAGGAGCGGTGCTTCTTTCGCTATTCCCTTGAAGGAATTTGGAAAGGTGATTTTGCCTCTTCGCCTACCTCACATTCATTTTGAGGGTTTATGTCGAAAGGAGGCAACAATCTCAACATCGTTAGCTTTTGAATGACTTACTATTTAACGTGTCTTAGTCTATGATGGCATAGATGCACGGATTACAAATATATCATTCATTGGGCTATAGACATATTGTACCATTCTTAGTTATTACAGACCTGTTGGACTAGTCTCAAAACAACTTGACCAACAACGTCCCTTAAACCAAGTTAGGAACATGTATCACCTCTTTTAGAGAGATCTCATTCCCTGAAGTCCTAATGAGGACAACCTCTCCAGCCCCTTTGATTTTAGAGGTGGCGTTGCTTCACATGAACAACCTCTTGCCCGTGGTTAGGGCGTAACCGGATCATATGTGATCTCGATACTCTGGCCCACTTCAGTTGCATTGGCAAACTGAGTGTCCAATTTCTTTACTGCCTTTCTTTAGGCCTTCAGATCATTAAGACCTGGAAACTCTGGCCCACCACACTAGGTGTCCATTACTTCTCCTATGAAATGGCCCCACTCCAGTCACCCGGAGGCTTTGTATGACTGAGTGTCCAATATCATCATATCAAAGGAATTTTGGCCCACTCCAGTCGCCCGGAGGCTTTGTATGACTGAGTGTCCAATATCATCCTATGAAGGATCTTCTGCCAAATAGTATGACAGGTTCTACGCCTTTAACTTTTAGACTCCTTCCGTTAAGATTGGTGCCCAGATAATTCTTGGCGCTTACTTAAGAGTGGTAACAGTTTTCGCACAGTTAGTGGATCTTTCTCCATAGTATGTGCGAACATATTTTACACGCTTTTAATAATTTACACTAAAAAGAACGGATCTTTTTAAGTCGTTATAAACTCCAATCTTTAAACGGAAAAGAAGATGAGATTAAACTTCTGATTTGTTAAAGCGTAAGGAATATAAATTATTTTCATATTCCTCCTTACTTTTATCCATTTTTAATCAGACATTATTTAATATTTATTCTTGACAAGTAAGAAAAATACTCATCATCTTTCTTTTTATTCTTGACAAGTAAGAAAATTACTTATCCCAATTTCGGATTCTGGCTCACTTCAGTCACTTCATCAGACTGAGTGTCCAGTTCCTTCTTACCATTATTCGGATCTTTTGTCTGGGATAGATACAGGCCTTCTGCTGCAAGATAGAAGTACATCTTCAGTCTTCTCCTCTTGTCCCAGTTGACATCCTCAGGCTCTCGTGAGCGCTTGTTCCCACCAGTCTTGGTAGCGGTGACAGTATGAATACGTTCATCATCATCACTCTCTTCTACCAGAAAACCATTTCCATATCCTGATTTGGTCACACAACTTTTGACCGACATCTTTCGAACACTAATAGTAATACTATACAAATATTGTCTTAAGTTGTTGGGTATTTTTGCTATATGGTACTTTATAAAGTAGTACGGGAAGTATATAACTATTACAAGTATTCGAAAGGATAAACAGAGATTCAATAATTCAACATGGAATCTGAAATTACAATAGCTATATACCTAAAACCGGAAATTCCAGCTTTGTAGAAGATGGAAAAATTGAAATTGTTTTTCTTTGAGTCGAGTGTGGCACTCTGTCCTTAAGACAATATTGCCCGTATGTATCCTTTATACGTCCTGGACAATTTGTCTCCCAAGATAAAACAAGAATGGAACACTTGAGCAAAGGAAACTCAAGAGCTACCGTGAAGAATATTGAGTAATGAAATGATGCCTTGGAAGGTGTAGGAAGAAAGCTGTTTTGGTTGTGTATTTTAGGTACCTTTGTTTTCTTTGCATCTCTTCTTGTTAACTCTTGGTCATTCCTAGTGCTCAACAATGGTGTAAAGGGGTGTTTAAATAGGAGAGGGATGGGACTGTTTCTTTGCTGAATCGCCTCCATAATAGCCAAATAATGGCCATTATGGAGGTAGTAAAGTCACCAACATAAATGGTGAAAGATTGGCAACGGATTGGCCATTATTGGAGGTGTAATTCAGCCAAAATAAATGGTGAATTGAGTCTTTGGAACGTTCTGCTCGACCGTCGAAATTCCAACTTTCAAAACTTCAGGGACCAAAGCTGTACATCTTGAAACTTGAGGATCAAAGCGCACATCTGAAAGAATTCTGCTCCAAACTGCACATCTGAAACTTCTGGGATCAAACTGTACTTCTGACAAAGTTTTCTGGCCCAAAAAGATAATATCAGAAGACCCACAGCCCACAACCCCCAAACCCCAAACCAATTTCGAGTCTTATATACACAACAATTCTTTCTTCCTCTACCGATGAGGGAGAATTGAACACAATACCACACTTTCCATGCTTCAAACACCTTACTTCGTGGACCAATATCTCTTTCATTTCTCAATGAAATTTGACGATTCTTGGCCCTACGGTTATCTACGTACTTAGTAGATCATGCATGTGTGAAGAACCGGATTCTCCAACATACGTTACACTAGTGTTTAAGCCGTTAAAGTTGGTCGGTCGCAACTCCCGCCAAAGGCAAATTTCCAACACATTTTACATCGGAAATTATTCTGACCGATTTTATGAGTTTTTTGGCAAACAACTCCCGATTTGGGTTGGATCTAAAGAGAATAATACTCTACACATCACAGACTCATAATTAGAGCTAGGGAGCTATAATTTAAATTTTACGACTTGAATTATTCTTTTTTTTTAAGGGATACAAATCAATTCTCAATAAAGTTTCCAACCCGTACTCAAGTGTGAAAAACAATTCACTCATAGTAGAAATACTTTATCCATATAGTAACATATACATCATTAAATACCAATTTTTGCTGCACATGACCTTCATTTTCGTAGTAAAATTTCTAGCTGGACTCATTAAAATTTCCCTTTCTCCCAATATAAGTTACCATTCCATTTTTAGCTGCTTAAATATTTTGATGTACCATCATTTTCTATATGCATCTTTAATTTTTCCCTATTATTTGTTACAAAAACCTTGGATTTCATCCAAGTAAAAACAAGCTATCTTGATTAAAATTATTAGTCAAAATTGAGAATTCAAAGTTATATGCAAAATTGGGTTAAGACTTGCTTTAATTAATCAGCTTTTACCAAGGTTGAGCCAAGCATAGCCTAGAAAATGTAAAACTAATTCATTAAAAGTTGTAATATCCTTTGGTCAGAAAATAACAACAACGGCCCCTCATGTTTAGGAACGGGTTCAAAGTAATTCCTTAAATGTATTTTTGAATAATTTTGATCCCTTAAGTTTGTCAAAAGTAGATATTAGATTTTGGTCCTCCAAAAGTGGAACTCACCTTTGGAGGTACATATTTTGTAATTTATGTTATTTTTTAAAATTTATTTTCTCAATCTGGTGTAATTTTTTAACATGCAACTTCTGCTATTTTTAGTGTTCAATATAATTTTTAGTTATGCAGCTTTTAGAATTTGATAGAACTTTTATGATATTTTCATTAAATCATTTTCCCCCGCATATCCCCTCAAATCTAATAAACATAATTCGTTTGGATATTTAAATAAAGTAAAACTTAAAGACCAAAACTATTCGGGAATGTTTTTAAGAGACTATTTTAAACCTACTCCAAACATAAAAAGAATATTTTTGTTATTTTCTTTTCTTTGATAGCTATTTATGTTTTTCTTGTTTCACACCGAAAGAAAAGTAAATAAAATTAGATTAAAGTCAATTATGAGAATTATTTCAAACATAGTTAGCAATAAAGTTAGAAAAGTCCAAGTTACGTAAACATTTCGACTTTAGGATTTATAACTTTATGACCACTAAAACATAATGATATTTTGAAATTAAACTAAAATTAGCTTCTCCTTGTCCTTAAAAACATGGACATATTTAAAGCGGTCATCTTTCAAATGTACAGTTTCCTTGCACGTGATAGGCTCTATAAGTAGTTTTTTTTCTCCTTCTATACCTAATATGCTTTTTTAAGATTCATATTTTCAAATTTGAAAGAGAAATTTGCCCGTGGAGGTTATTTCGCAATTGCAACAAAATGACAAAAAAATTCACTGTCAAGTCCTTTCATATCTAGATTGCATAAATTATTCCCTCTTATTTTTTTTTAATATCAAGCTTCTTGACTTATGTCAGATTATTCTTAGGGATAGTTGTATTGATCCCTTAACACTACTACCAGTAAATCGCGGGATGTGCCTGAATGACCAGAGTTTGAGAACAGAGCAACTGATATCACATACAAGATCCTATCACAGAAGAGAGCAAATTACTCCCATCAGGATTCGAATTCACGCTGCAGGCCTCCAGCTGAATTTTAAGTTCACATCCTTTGTCATCCAACTATGCTCTGGGGGACCCTCTTATTTCTATCTGGCGCAATATAATAAGATGCTTACGAGCCCTTCTAATATGGAAGAAGTTCAAAAGGAAATTTTGAGCATGTCAGCGCGCACTAACCTAAAAAAGGTCGTCCTTGAACTCGTCGATAAAATTTAATTAGACACTAAAATTATGATTTGTTTCGAGTGAATACTTGATATATGATAAACTATTTTAATTAGATACTTTTAGTTTAAATTTTAAAATAAAATTTGCGCATATTCTTAAACAGTCATTACGTAAATAAGTTCACCACTTAAAATAAACGGTAATATCTCAGGCTTGTTCTAACTGAAACTGATATGTATAGTTAAATGAGGTATCATATTTTATGTGATTAACTAGTCTACATAATATATGTTTGAGTAATGAACACATTTTTAAAAAAAATTAAAAATATTTAATAGAATTATTTTTATCATGTGTTCAAATTCTTTTTAAAACAAGCTGTAATTTAAAAGTCTAAATAAAATTTATAGCTAAATTTAAAAGATTATCGATATATTCTACATTTCTGATTCTAAAATGAAATGACAAAAATAATAAGCATTTTTGAATTTCATTGTTTACCCGTAAAACGGTACAGTTGAATTTGTATACGTGGACACATGGATCTCAAGTGACACGTTAGATATGAATTTTGAATGAATTATTCTATAAATAAATAATAACGAAACAAGACAAAGTAAAGCTTAACCTGAGCATTCTGGCAGCATCTGGGCAAAGTAATTGTAACTCGTATGAAAGCATAGAAATCAAGAGAACTATAATAAATATTTTGTAATAGCTAGAATCTAATGTGTTACAATGAAATGAAGTGTCCTTTTATGCACGAGCTACACGGGTACACAACCCACGAAATATGCCTCCATAAATGCAGGAAAATAAATGTTGTAATAATTGGACAATCAATCTCTCAATAAATGCCATTAAAATGTTTAAAGAAGTCACATGACCAGTTTTGATAACGGTCGTCCGTTATGATGCAAACGGCTCTTAGCCTTCTTTATTACCGGTACTGGCCCGACTCGTTTCGCTCCCTTACCGTGCATACCAAACCAGTAACGATGTAATCTGAAGTGAGTCTGACTCAACCTCATGTTCCATGTGTCATACCATAATTCGTACAACTATCTTATACGAATTTTGTCTTATACAGATAGTCCCCGCACTTTCTGATCGCAACTCTTGTGCAACAGGGGAGTGGATTTGAACTACCCACCAATCGACACTCTGTGTTCTGGCGGAAAACTTGAACCATAATGATTACAGAATCTGTCAAAAGTCACATCCATCTACTACTTCTGAAACGGCGGCCACTGAACCATCTCTCTAATCGACACAAACTGCCGTAATGATAGTTCACGTCTTTTCACCTCCAAAAATATTATATATTTTTACCATAAATATGAGGTCAATTCTTTAACATAAAGCAACCACACTGTTTACAAATTTCTTTCCATAACTTTGCTTTCTTACGTTCTTAACAACTTTCTCAATATTGTCTTCTACTAACTTTTCTCCTTCCTGCTCATCTGAGGATAACAATAATCCTTCCAGCCATCGCCATGGGAAGGAACATGTTTCACCCACAACCCAAAAAGTGGATTTGCACTCTATTTTTGCCAAAATTTTCTCTTTAGGCTTCGATTTTTCTAGAGACCTTCGTATTCAAACCAACTACGAACATGTTGAAAACTTTGATTCCAAAATAACAGCTAAGCTTCTTCCTACTGTTATAAAGGATTGTGACATTTCTCCTGACATAGTCTTCATAACGGTTGATCCTGTTGAATGTGTACATTGCCATGTTGAAGGGTTTTCTATGACGTACACCTATTCATTCACCATCATTTTCAAACTCCCTATCCCAAAGATTATTGAGAATTTTTACCGTCGGTATAGAGTTTGTTTAGCCAAATTTTACCACAAATTTGGAGACTTGTTTTCTACATACAGATGTTAGCCAACGTTGCCGATGTTCCATTTACTATTAACCACCTCATCCTCTTGTATTACCCTAGGATTTTATGAGGATGAATTATCACCTTGTACCCTAGAGGAATGCACAACCTTATCAATATGGAGGATAATCACGACTGTGGTTGGCAGACCCATTACATTTTGATCAGGATTGACTGAATTCACCAGCCTTCTTCAAATCCTTTCCCTGATAAAGGATAATTCTTTTCTAACTCAAAGTTTTATAACTTTCTCAGCCGTTCTTGTCAATTTGCAATTGATCGAAGGGATTTGTGAGTGGGTAGTAAATATTCTCCATGCCTCCTCCAATATCACCAGGACTTGGCAGAGTATCAACTCATCGTGGTGGAAGGGGAAATACCATGGTAAGCTTTTGACTTCAACATTCCATCTTATTCATATTCTCTCCCGAATTTCCCGGAACTCCTTTTTCAATATTTTCCATCTATTACCAGGACTCCCGATTTGAAACTTCTCATCCCAAAGAGTGCCCTCCCGCGTGGCTACCTTATCGAACATTAAGTCTGATTCTAGCAGTCGGAAGCGAAAAGCTCAAAACAAGGCTGTCGAGCCCCCAGTGGGAATTGGTTCCCGAGTGAGAAGCCGTCGTCAACTCACAAAGTACTGGAAGAAGCTGCAGGCAAAAGATAAGGCGGGAGTCATCCACATTGACTATGAAGAAAAGGTGAATGAAGAGATTCCCCACTCGGATAGTCCACGTCAGGAAGCTCCAGAAGCAGAGACTCCCGTTCCTCTGGAGGGCCATTCCAAGCTCAACTCAATTCCTACAACCACAACCGAGGCCGAGACATTTGCTTCTTTCCCCCAAAAATCTCCACATGATACCCTTGAGGATTCTATCAATCATCTTGCATACTTGTTCTTACAGGTATAATATTCCTTCTATTCCTTCCATTTTTCACAATCTTCCTCTTATTTACCGATCGCAATCCTTCCATTCAGGGTCACGCCTCTTCTTTATCCACTGTGGAGTTGGCGAAAGCAATTGGCCCTTCTGATGAGGAAAAAAAGTGAAGGATGAGATCCAACACCTCAGGGGTAAAGCCGAAATCCGACGTGCTGATCTTAGGAATTCTAGCTCTCTCCAAGCTTCACTCCAGTTACATTTGCAAGATGCGGTCGACTCTCTGAAGGACCGAGAGAATTCTCTTCAAGTCTTGACCACCACTTACACAACCCTTCAGGGATGAATAACCTAGTTTGCAGCTGACTTAGACGGTGCCCAAGGACAACTACATACTTCCAAACATATCATCACTGAGCTCCAAGACAAATGTCAGAGGTGAAAACTTCGACGAGACTTTGGTCATTCTGAAGAGTCGAGTGGATGTTGTTGAGAAAGGATTCAGAAATCGATCTGACTGATGCTGAGTTGTCCTTAGAGGCTCTTCATGGAGACAGAGAGGATTCAGATGTA
Source organism: Anisodus acutangulus (assembly GCA_029783415.1). Taxonomy (NCBI): domain Eukaryota; kingdom Viridiplantae; phylum Streptophyta; class Magnoliopsida; order Solanales; family Solanaceae; genus Anisodus; species Anisodus acutangulus. The sequence goes on from CM056500.1 coordinate 8,480,230, forward strand.
GAGGCCGATGGAGAGATTGGAGATGATGATTGACCCCCCCCCCCAAACTGATCTTTTTACAACACTTGTTTTTATTAGCAACACCTGAAACACCTCTGGCAGGCCATGGAGCGGGTAGGCCATAAATTTTTCATTACCGGGTCACTTTTGGGCCCGGTTAGTATCTTTTTGTATCCGATCTGGTTTCAGCTCGGAAAAACATGAATGAATGAATTTCCCTTCCACAATTCTACTTCAAGTTTTCACTCTTTATTTATTTTTATAAGCAAACATTAGTTCAAACTTCATTACTTTGTTTTTTTACCCGAAACCTAGCTTTAAGGTTTTCTTTATCAGAATAAGTTAAGATTTGAAGTTTTCAGACTTTTCAATAACCTTAATTAAATTCCAAAGATGTATTTTTCTTTTCATCCTTTAACTAGGGCCTCTTATGACCTCTAAAGTTAGTTCCAAACTTAACTTGTCTTCGAACAACTTAAAACTTCGGTACCTATGGTACCTAGAGCCTTAACTTTTTGTTAATGTTTTAATAAGATAGGGCTCTTGTTTTTAATGGTGTTGTAGAAAATGACGTCTCATGTTCATTATGGCACGTAATTTTCAATATGTTAATATAATAATATATGTTTCATGCTCGTGATGGCAAATATTTATTAATCATAAAAGGAAATTTTCATTGATTCATTTAGCTTACAAATGTGAAGATAATTATAAAAATAATTCGTCTGCCATCTAGTGTGGTCAATCTGGTTACATATAGTTTGAATACATGGGCAGTCTCTAGTATCTGGAAAGTCCCCAATGTCGCTGCTCCTTAAAAGTGTTAAAATTTCAAAAATTTCACTTCATTCCGGGTATATGGCCCCCCAATATCTGAGACTTTATGCTATGAAGACTTGGATACTGGATAACTCTTCCTCAGTAGCAAGATCATGAACATGCTTATATCGTAATGTTGCCTCATTAAAACCTTGTCAGAAAAACCCAATTGTAATAAAAATCGATCGAAGGAAAAAAGAGTGCAGCGCATGCTCAGACCTATTATACATAGTACTTCTTCAAGTGACTTACATTTCAATTACTAGAAAGTATATGGCATTGCTGGTCAGCTAGCTGATAAGCTCCTTTATCGGCAATACCAATTACAATGTATGGTCCTTCCTAGTTTGCTCCTAGATTTTAGGCATTACGCTCTCGGGTACTTTGATTGACTCTCCAGAGCACCAAGTCCCTGAGTTTAAAGTGCAGAGATTTGTGCGTCGGTTGTAGTAACGCTTCATTCGTTGCTTTTTTACTACCATCCAAACGTATGCTAAATCTTGACGTTCCTCAAGCAAATCCAGGTGTAAGGAAATTGACTCTGCATTTGATTCCTCCTCAGCTCGGAGATATCTCAAGCTAGGAGTTCCAACTTCTACCAGGATCAGGGTTTGTGCACCGTAAACCAAGGAAAAATGAGTTTCTCCGGTACTCATTTTTATTATGGTTCGATATGCCCATAACATCTCAGGTAACTTGGACGGCCAGTTTTCTTTTACAGCCTCCAATTTCTTCTTCAAATTCTGGATTATAGTCTTGTTTGTTGACTTTGCTTGTCCATTTGCACTGGAATGATAGGGAGTAGAGGTAATCCGTTTGATATTCAATTTATCAAGGAAATTTGTGACCTTGGCACCGATGAAATTACGGCCATTGTCGCAAGCTATCTCTTTAGGGATGTCAAAACGACAAATAATATGTTGTCAAATGAAATTATTCACCTCTTTCTCCCCTATATTTACGTAAGTTGCAGCTTCAACCTATTTAGAAAAATAATCAGTCATAAAAGTAATTTGAGATACCTATTCTGGTGCTGCTGGTAAGGGTCCGACGATATTTATTCCCCACTTCATAAATAGCCATGGGGATACTACCGGATGCAGCTCTTTTCCCGGTTGGTGTAACAGTTGTGCATGGCGCTGGCACTTATCACGTTTTCGCACAAATGCCTTAGTATCTTTCTCGATCCGGGGCCAATAGTAATCGACCCTCATGAGCTTCCTAATTAGGGAGTCTGCTCATGAATGATTTCCACATATGCCTTCATGGACTTCTCTCATCACGTAATTTGCTTCATTGGGGCCTATGCACCAGGTTAGGAGATCATAAAAGTGCCTACGATAAAGTTTTCCATCTACGATACAGTACTTGGCAACCTTGGTCCTCAAAGCTCTAGATGCCTTCGGATCCTCCGAGAGCTTTACGGTCATGAGATAATCCAAAAATTTATTTCTCTAGCCCTAAGTTAGGCTGGTTGAATTTATTTCATCGTATCCAACGGAATCCAATGCCGAATGCAACAACTGAACAACCGACTCGATTTTAGAACCCTCAGCCTCTATGCTAGGGCTTAAGTTTGCAATTTCATCCGCCTCTATGTTTTCCTCCCGGGGTATATGCACCACCATTCTTGGACACGGGACAACATCTTCAAAGCTTTTTCAAGGTATCTAGACATCCGCTCTTCTTTGGCCTCAAACACTCTATGGACTTGGTTTACTACCAGCAACTAGTCATACTTGACTTTGATAATTTGTGAACCTAGTCCCTGGGCTAGTTCTATACCTGCAATCAAAGTCTCATACTCCGCTTCATTATTAGTCAACGGTACACTATGTTTTGCTTGCCTTAAAACTTCGTCGATGGGAGTTCGCAATACAACACCTAAACCGATCTCCTTGACATTGGAGGTACCATCTGTGTAAAGTTTCCAGATCTCGGGGATAGTCCCCGAGACTAGGATAGCCTCATTTTTTGCCTGTGGGGTTACTCCAGACTGAAATCGATCACAAAATCTACAAGGACTTGCGATTTTATTACAGTTTGGGGTATATATTCAATGCCAAATTTACTTAATTCTACCGCCCATTTATCCAAGCACCCGGATAGTTCAGGCTTATGCAACATATTTTTTTAAAGGAAAAATTGTTACTACGGCAATTGGATGGCATTGAAAATAAGGTCGAAGCTTCGGCGACAACATTACTAAGGAAAAAGGCAATCTTTCAAGTAGCGAGTATCGGATCTCGACCCCTGACATTATCCAACTTACGTAATAAAAAGGAAATTATGTACCTTTTTCCCTCATGTACCAACACTACACTTACCGCTATCTCCGAGACTGCTAAGTTTATAAGTAGTTGTTCTCTATTATTTGGCTTTGACATGAGCGGAGGACTGGACAAGTAAGTCTTCAGATCCCTTAAGTCCTGCTGGCACTCGAGTGTCCATACAAAGTCGTTCTTCTTCTTTAGAAGTGAGAAGAATCTGTGGCATTTTTCCGATGATAGGGATATAAATTTACTTAAGGTTGCCACACGACCAGTCAACAGATGCACTGCTTAACATCTTCCAGTACGTCCGGTATATCTTCGATAGCCTTTATTTTATTAGGATTTATCTCGATGTCCCTCTGGGAAACTAAAAACCCCAAGAATTTATCAGAACTAACCCCGAAGGCACACTTCTCAAGATTCAGCTTCATATTGTACTTTCTTAGCACCTCAAAGGTTTCCTACAAATGACTTAAATGATCTTCTGCACGAAGACTCTTAACAAGCATATCGTCTATATATACTTTCATTGTTTTACCTATTTATTTTTCGAACATTTTATTCACTAACCTTTGATATGTGGCCCTGACATATTTCAGTCTGAAAGGAATAACATTGTAACAATAAGTACCAAAAGTATTTAGAAAAAATATATTTTCTTGATCTTCCGGGTGCATCCTTATTTTGTTATACCTAGAATACGCATTGAGAAAACTCAGTATCTCATGCCTAGCCGTAGCATCGATCATCTGATCAATGTTCGGTAGCGAGAACGAGTCTTTAGGACATGCCTTATTTGAATCTTTGTAATCAATGCACATTCTAAATTTATTTCCCATTTTAGGTACTACAACTACGTTTGCTAACCAGTTCGGATATTTTACCTCCCAGATTGATCCTATATCGAGTAGTCTAGCTACCTCTTCCTTAACAAACCCATTATGAAGTTCGGCTATCAACCATTTTTTCTGTCGTACCGGAGGGAATATGAGATAAGGCCCAACTTATGAGTTGTGACTTCTGGAGGAATGTCTGTCATATCTTCATGAGACCATGCAAAATAATCAATGTTAGATAGAAGATACTTAAGAATTAAATTCCTGAGCTCCTGGATCAATTTGATTCCCAGGTATACCTTTTTCTATAGGGAGTTTCCAGATGTAGTGTGATCTTCTCCAATTCCTCTATAGTGGACTTGGTGGCATTTGATTTATCCGGCACCTGAAAGTATCTGGGTACTTGATACCGATATGAAAACTCCTCTTCTGGATAGGCTGATACTGTTTCTATCGGCGAAACTTAGCGATCCTTTTCTGGTACCAGCTCCGCTTCATGTAATTGCTATTTGGGGTCTGCTTCCTCCTTTGGTTCATTTATGGCGTACATTTTCCTAGCAGCGGGTTGTTCACCTAGAATTTGTTGAATCTCTTTCGGTGTAGGGAATTTCACAAACTGATTCAATATTGACAGGATCGCCTTCATGTCATGTATCCATGGTCTCCCAAATATTACATTATACCTCATGTCCCAATCGAGGACGTAAAACTTCATCATTTTTATAACCCTCATTGAGTCCACCGGTAGGTCCACTTCCCCATTTGTGGTCTCACTTGACATGTTTAAAGTTTAAATATGAAAGAGTTCTGGCAGCCAGAACTATCTTGCCTGTCATATTCATTTCTTCAATAACCTTCAGCCTGATTATATTAGCTGAGCTCCCGGGATCAATTAAAACTCTTTTCACCTGAAAGTAGTTGATAGGCACCGCGATCACCAGTGCATCATTGTGGGGAAAGATTACACAGGCTGCGTTTTCCTCAGTGAATGTGATAATATGTTCGTCAGGTATCTCCAGGGATCTCTTTCTCGGGTCACATAAATATTTGTCTTTTTAGCCATTGTAAAAGATGTGGCGGCAATCATTAACCCATTATATATCATGTTTATAACATGAGGTAGAGCAGCCGAACTAGGTTTACCTTCTACGGGTGATCCCCGCACATAATTGTTTCGAGCTCTCTCGCTCAAATATTCCCGGAGATGGCTCCTGCTTAGCATTGCAGCCACCTCTTCTCGTAGATGTCTACAATCCGCAGTTTTATGCCCGTGAGTGCCATGAAAGTCACACTAGACAGACTGATCTCTTTTACTCAGATCAGACTGCAGTGGTTTTGGTGGTCGAGATGCCAGATAAGTTCTTAACACCGCCACCATCTGTTCTTCATTGATATTGAAATTGTATTTGGATAATTTCAGACATCCGGCACCCTTAGATGAATTACCTTTCTCATAATTTACCAATTCTTGATTATTTCGCTCGGAGCCTCATTTGTTATTTGATTTATGAAATGAGCGGAAACTCTGTCCCCTCCTTGCTTTCTGGTGGGAGGATAAGGTTAATAACGGTTTTTGAGGAATTCCCTTTTTCTAACTTTGCGAAGATACTTCCGGCTTTAGTTCCGAGCATATCATCTTCAATTCGGATTTTGGACTCATACCGGTTGTGCACGTCTTCCCAAGTCATAGTCTGGAATTCCAAAAGATGTTTTTTGAGCTTTCGTGAAGCCTCTAAACTTGAAGGATTCAAACCCTTCGTGAAGGCCTTTGTAGTCCATTTATTCGGGACTGCGGGTAGTTGCATCCGTTCCTTCTGGAACCGGGTAACAAAGTCTCTAAGGAGCTTTGTCTCTCCTTGTGCAATGCAGAAGATATTCTCCTTACGTGTCTTCACCTTCCGAGCCCCCGCATGAGCCTTTATGAACATGTTAGTGAGTTGGGTGAAAGAACTAATAGAGTCTTCTGGGAGTTGTGAATACCATGTCAGAGCTCCCTTAGTGAGTGTTTCAGGAAACTTCTTGATCAGAACTGATTCTATTTCGTGTTCTCTTAGATCATTTTCTTTCACGACCGTAGTTTATGACATGATATGCTCATGTGGATTTGTAGTTTCGTCATACTTAGCCACAAAAGGCATTTAAAACCTTTTAGGGATCAATTCGGGCGCAGCCTCTGGCTTGTACGCCAATTGAATATACTTCTTTGCATCCGAACCATCAACCACGGGAGGAGCCCTCGGTATTTGATTGAATTGGCGTCGGAACTCCTGGGTAGTTTTTTCTGTCTTCTCTACATTAGTATCAACTTTGCTAGTCATGTATTTCATGAATTTCAAAACCTTTTCTGGAATGAGTTTTCAGGGATTTCACTCTCTGAGCCATCATTTACAGATCTGCCTTGATCATCATCGGTTCTGCCCTGTCCATCATCGATTTCTCCATGTGTATTTGGTGGAGGATTTGGTCCTCTTGTTGGAGTATTGCCCATATTTTTTGCCATGAACTCCTCTTGAAACCGCTTCAAACGCTCCAACTTTTCGTTCATTGCAGCGTTCTGCGCCCGAAGATTCTGTATGGCTTCTTCGGGTGTTTCATCAGTGGGAACATCATCATATTGACCTTCTTCTATAGTGACTCAGTCTATATGCGTCGGGACTCTGGGCTCTGTGGTTCCTCTTATCAAACCATCCGGCCCCAAATTTCTTGTGTTATCTCCGATGTTACCCACTCCTATCATCCATCCGATTTGAACAAAGAATAAGACTTAAAAGGAAAATTTTGATTAGTAGAGGGGTCACTTGTGACACCACAATTGTCCAAGCCCACGGTGGGCGCCAAACTGTTTACCTATAAAATAGTACAGTTAAATTTGTATACGTGGTCAATGACACATGAATCTTAAGTGACACATTAGATATGAATTCTGAATAAATTATGCTATAAAGAAATAATAACGAAACAAGACAAAGTAAAGCTTAGCTTGAGCCTTCTGACAGCTTCTGGGCAAAGTGATTGTAAATTGTATGAAAGCGTAGAAATCAAGAGAGCGTAGAAATCAAAAGAACAATAATAAATATTTTGTAATAGCTAGAATCTGATGGGTTACAATGAAATGAAGTGTCCTATTTATACATGAGCTACACGGATACACAAACCACGAAATATGCCCCCATAAATGTAGGAGAATAAATGTTGCAATAATTGAATAATCAATCTCTCAATAAATGTCATTAAAAGGTTTAAAGAAGTCGCATGGCCGGTTTTGGCAACGGTCATCCGTTACGATGCAAATGGTTCTTAGCCTTATTTATTACTGGTATTGGTCATGCTCGTGTCGCTCCCGGTATCGTGCATACCAAACCAGTAACACTATAATATGACATGAGTCTAACTCAATCTCATGCTCCACATGTCATAACATAATTCGTACAACTGTATTATATAAATTTTATCCTATACATCTGTCTTACACACATATAATCAAATTAAGACATTTTATCGGTCAAAAAGTGTCAGAAGCATGTGATGTAAGCAAAACCGGTGAGTTTTTTAAAAAAATACTCGTGCCAATATGATTTTCTTATATATAGTACTTATTTCCCATGCTTATTCATTCTTATTTCTTGTTTAAGAAATAGCATCTCCATAAACTACTGGTAGTAGGCGTTTAACATTTTACACATTAGTTTATAGTGACCACCTTTTAGCTTTATCTTAATCTAAGTAAAATATATCAAAGAAACTGCAGTTAAAAAAATCTTAATTTGGCACACCATAACTTACTAAAAAAAGTTTAATTTAACTAAGTTGGTATTCTTGATACTCCCTCCGTCCCAACTTATGTGAAGACGTTGACTCTAACATAACTTTTTTTTTTAAAATTTGTGATCTAGAATAAGCTATAGATATTTGTTTGACTATAGATTATTTCAATAAAAGTAATCCCACAAAGTGAGATTTGTATAAACAACAATAACAACAACATATCCAGTGTATTCCACAAAGTGAGATTTTGGAGAGGGTAAAATATACGCAGACCTTATTGAAAGAAATAATCTCTTGATTATTTTCATTAATGAATGAGTATATAACTATATACTATCAGACCTGCTGTGAGAAAACCCAATAGAAGAGACATAGTCTGCAAATCTCTTATACCAAGCCCGTGGGGCCTGCTTAAGCCCATACAAGGATTTCTTCAATAAACAGACATGATTAGGATAGTTGGGGTCTCGAAAACCCAAGGGCTGATGCATGTAAACGGTCTCCTTAAGATTACCATGTAAGAAAAAATTCTTCACATCTAATTGGTGAATGGGTCATGCCTTTGAAAGAGCCAGACTGAGAACAATGCGAATGGTAGCCGGTTTGACCACCAGACTAAATGTCTCACCACAATCCATGCCAACCTGTTGAGTCTTACCATCACCTACAAGACGAGCCTTAGCAAAAGAGCCATCAGAATTATCTTTATGAGTAAAAATCCACATAGACCTAATAATATTAATGTCTGATGGACGGGGTACTAACTCCCACGTCTTATTTTTAATAAGAGCATTATACTCATCGTGCATAGCCAATTTCCAATTCGGGTCATTTAATGCAGACACTGGATTACGGGGTAGTGGAGATTTAAGAACATTAGAATTAAGATTAAAATATCTTTTTGGTTTAAAAATACCCTGTTGACTACAAGTAACAGGTCGGTGACTCAGGGGAGAACTGGGTGAATTTTGGAAAAAAATCGGATGATGGATGGACTGGCCAGCAGGAAGTGGGCCTGCTGGCCCAACACTGGAATCTGGACCGGGATCTGGAACAGAAACAGGGGTAGAATTGGGCTGGACTAGCGGCCCAGTTTCTGGACCTAGAACAGGAGGGGCTGCAGGTGATGGCGGGCTAGCAGGCAGTGGGCCTGCTGGCGTTCCGGGAGTACGTGATTGGCCCAATAAGTAGTGTGTAATGTATGGTGAAACGTCGTCATCTAAAAAATTATACGAACTAGGCACAAGACTACTCACTTTAGCAAACGGAAATTGGATTTCATAAAAAATAGCATGGCAACTAATGATGATTTTATTAGACGATAAATCAAAACATTTGTAACCATGGTGATTAGAAGGATAACCCAAAAACACACAAGCGGTAGAACGGACTTTAAGTTTGTTAATTGTAGTTGACGAAAATAGTGGATAACATAAGCACCCAAAGACCCTAAGATGTGAATACGAATGATTCTTATCATAGGGGATTTTAAGAGGGGATGAATATGTCAATCATTTGGTAGGAAGTATATTAAAGAGATAAGTAGTCATTTGTAGAGCATGATGCCAAAAGAAAGGGGTACGAAAGCATGTACCAATAAAGTTCGGACAATATTATTAATCGTATGAATTTTTCGTTCGGCTTTCCCATTTTGTGAGGAAGTATGAGGACAAAAGAAACGAAAAAGTATACCATTAACATCACAAAAATCCCGAAACAACCCATTATCATATTATTTTCTATTATCACATTGAATATTTTTAATTTTCCATTCGAATTGGGTACTGATGAACGTTCTAAATTTTAAAAATGTGGAAAAAAACTTGTGATTTTTTCGCTAATGGAAAGGTCCATAAAAAATTAGAATAATCATCCAAAAATAGAATATAATAACGATGGCCCACAGAACTGAGAATGGGAGAAGTCCATAAATCGTTATGAATAATATCATAAGACATCAAAGTACGAGACGTAGAGACTACAAATGATAATTTAACATATTTTCCTAAAGGACAGGAATGACAACTTGGAGTACTACTAGTACTTTTACAAGAAATAAAATTGTTTTTATACAAAAAAGAAACAATAGACGACCAAGGGTGACCCAAACGTGCATGCCACAAGGAAGGAGCTAGAGTTGCGAATGTCGATGGCATGACTTGACTCGAGAAACCTGAGGCGGACGTGATGTATCTCATGAGAGGTATCCCCGTATTGAAATCCTTCACAGAAAACCCAAAAGGATCAAAATTAACAGAAACTCAATTATCAGTAGTGAATTTTTGGACAAACACCAAATTTTTAATTAAGTTCGGGGCATGAAGAATATTTTTCAAGACAAGAGGTGGATCTGGGGGAGATAAAGTTGTATTACTGTAAGCACGAATTGGAATTGTATTGCCATTACCAACAATAATGCAATGATTTTTGCTCAAATTGAAATAAGACGAGAGAGTACCTTGGTCTGACGTCATATGAGAAGTGGCGCCGATGTCCATGTACCAATTCGGGTTTGGAGGATTTAATACAAGCGTATGCATTGCGTCCTCAATATCTATTGGAGTCGATGTGGGGCCCACTGCCTGGAATGCCTGCGGTGGCTGAGGCCCAAGCAAACCGTCCTGCGGCCCCGGCCCAGAAGGAAAACTGCTGCCTGAAGCTGGACCCAAGAAACTGGGCATGTCCTGTAGCTGGAATTGGAATTAGGCCTAGTTACCCAGGTAAGGGCTGGGAGGAAAATAACCAATGTTGGGCCACGGACGTAGTTCCACTGCCAGGGGGCCCACTGCTGAGATCAATTGGGCTGCTGCCCACTACCCCGAGGCCAACCGTCGTTGCCACCACCGTTTCAGCTGCCGCCGCGATTTTTACCATTATTTTTACAATTTCGACCCTTCTTGCCGCCATCGTTGTTGCGGTCTTGGCCTGAATTATCAATAAAACCGTGAGAGTTATTGGATGAAGTCATCATTGTCACGGAACTGGCGTCGATAGCCGCCTTTTTTGCTAAGCCGGCTTCTTCTAACGTGAGCATCGAACGTGCTTGATAAAAAGGGGGAAGCAGATTACTTTGACGAAGGAGAGTCCCAACTCCATTATAGGCCTCAGATAGGCATGCAACCATTTGTAGAACAAGACGATTATTGGTAACAGGCGCTCCAACATTACGGAGTTGGTCCGCCAATTCCTTGAGCCTTTTACAATAGGCCGAAACATTCGGGAAATCTTCCATGCTTACTTGTGAAATTTTTTGCTCAAGGGTGACAACTCCGGAATGTTGGTTGTCCTGGAATATATCACGCAATCTATTCCAAGTAGTCATAGCCGTAGTGTCTGGTTCAATGATCGTCTGTAAAAGGTCGGTAGAAATAGTGGAGTAAATCCACTGAAGGACGGTAGTATCAAGAGTGATCCATAACCGAGGATCCTTCGCGGGTGGAGGGATAGCGGGAGGAATTATGTGATAGAGGACTTGATGTGAGATTGCATGAATTTTGAATAATTATACCCACGTCGCATATTAGACGTTTTCCATCTCAAGAACAATAGAGATATGGTTCTTGATGTTGGAAATAGTAAGGCAAGATGAAACATGTTCTTTGACGTAGACATAACGAAAGAACAATAGGTGAATGATGGATTTGGAAGAAAATTTGGAAAGAGAGGAGGTAAGATGCACGGTTGCTGAGAATTTGACACGAAAATCGAGGCATCAGAAGAGAGGAAAATCGATAGAAGCACCTAGACTTCTGATACCATGATAGAAATAATTCCTTAATTATTTTCATTAATGAATGAGTATATATACAATTTACAATTTCCATAATATGGAAAATCCTATTCCTATTCTACTCCAAAGCCCTATTCTATTTGTACAAGAATATTACAATTATGACAAGTGTACAATGCTTAATTAACTACAACTAATATATTACCAAACATGGATAGACACGGCTGGTATACATTGTATATCAGTTTCCTACAATGCTTGTGATTCTGTGATATACACGGTATACACATGGCAATATATATATCGTGTATATCACAGATATATTTATCACTTCGTTCTACTTTGTGGGGCACAAACGTTATTTTCGATACACTCGACTCAACGAAATCTTTGTATATACTGTATATAAATCTTATTTTCTTTACTGGAACACAAACGATATAGAGGTCAATGCATGATTCATTTGCCCACAAAAGATTATGTTGCTATAAATATAAAATATTTGATTATGTTTTTCCTTTTTATTTTTACTCAATATTCTTTTTAAACTTTTGCCCCCTCCCCCCCACCCCCAAATCAATCTTTTCACATTTTACCACCGCAAAATTTGCCTCTAATCTAAACCATAACTTGTCCTTTCTTTAAACAGTGAATTCCTTTGTAATCATCCGTCTCAATTTATACTACACAATTTTCTTTTTAATTAATTTAAAAAATAACATATTTTTTATTTAATAATAACTTAAATCTTATTTTTAATATTTAACGAGATAATCTATAACTATATAAATATTTTAACTTATTTTAGATCACAAAATTCAAAACTTTTCATTTATTTGTCAAATTTGATGGCCAATCAAACTATCCCTAACACAGAGGGAGTACTTTATAAACAATGCACCCATTTCCCTTTCAACTCTTAAAGCATATCCCACCTTTTAAACAACTCCATAGAACCCCTCTTTGCTTCTAGCTCTTAACAACATACACAAAGTTCAGAGCTTTTTAAGCTAGTTTTCAACTTCATTTTGGTATGTTTCACTTACCCTTTTTATGTTTTGGTTGTTTGAGTACCATAAAGTTGTAATCTTGAAGGGGAAAATGTGTTCTTTTTGATAAAGGGTGTGTAAAGATACAATCTTTTTCGTGTTTTCTTGATTGTGCTGTGGAAAAAAAATGAGGGACTTCCCATCTTGTTTTGGTGAAAATGGGGTTCAAGTTGCTGATGCTTCTTGTTCAAGTGTTGGTGGTGTGACTAATAAAGCCCCACAGAATTTAGTAACATGTGTTTATCAGTGTAAATTACCTGGGAAATCTTGTCTGATTACTGTTGTTTGGACTAAGAGTTTAATGGGACAATGTCTTAGTGTTGAAATTGATGATATGTCTCATCAATGTCTATGTAAAGTTGATGTAAAGCCTTCTCTTTTCTCTAAAAGAAAAGGGTCAAGGTCTTTAGAAGTTGTAAATTCTTGTAAAATTGATATCCTTTGGGACTTATCTTTGGCCAAATTTGGATCTGGCCCAGAGCCTATTGAAGGGTACTATTTGGTTATAGTATGCAAAGGACAAATGGTTTTGGCTATTGGGGATCTAAGGAAAGAAGCATTCAAGAAAACTAATGCAAGTCCACCAATTTCAAATGCAATGTTTATTTCCAAAAGGGAACATATATTTGGGAAAAAGGTGTTTAGTACTAAGGGTCAATTTTGTTATACAGGCCCAATTCATGACATAACAATTGAGTGTGACTCTACTAATGTCATTGATGATCCATGCCTTTTGGTACGTATCGATTCGAAAACTGTAATGCAAGTGAAGCATTTACGCTGGAAGTTTCGTGGTAATTACACAGTTTTAATTGATGGACTACCTGTTGAAGTGTTTTGGGATGTTCATAATTGGTTGTTTAGTAGTAGCAATTTTGGGAATGCAGTGTTCATGTTTCAAACTTGTTTATCAGCTGAGAAGTTGTGGACTACACAAACCTTATCTGATCTCTCTGTGATGCCTTGGCCTTATACTGAGAGTTTGAGAAATTCGAAATCACCTGGTTCGGGTTTTTCATTAGTCTTGTATGTTTGGAAGAATGAGTAGTTGAGTGTTCTTTCCCGTATTTCCAAAAAAGATTAATTTTTTAAGATCTTGTTTGTGAATTTGATATGAGTTATTTCTAATGAATATACTTTTTTCTTTTATTTTCATGTGCTATGATTATTACTTGAATCTGAAGTTTCATTTTATTCCTCCAAAGAGTCAATTTATTTTGATTACTGGTTGTTATGTACTGTTTGTGAATAATAATTGTGTCCATAAAGTAGAACTTTCCTTTAAGTACGTGCAAACAAATGTACATCATTAGAGACTAATCAGTAATTTTAGTCGATCAAGCTCATCATGATGGTAGTGTCTAACATCATAATTTTGTTGTACAAGGCAAAATTAGTGAGTCTAAACAAAAGAATTTGTAATTGTTATTGGCACCTTGGCTATGTTCTAGTTTATTGTTGAGGTAGAGAAGTTTCAGGTACTTGACCTAGATTTTTTTCAGTTTTTTATATTTCTGGGGAAACCATACTATTTCTTGGTGTGTGTTTCTCTTCTTTTTAAAGAAAATTCTGTGGATCTGTGCTTGTATTGACTGCACCTTTGTAGGTTGTTGTCTTTGGACTTCTGTTTAGAGGCTTAGTAAATCATGAAGTTAAAGAATCACAAGGTCATTAAAATTGTTAAGCAGCTTCCAAGTAAAAATGGGAAAAAAAGGGCAGTCTGGTGCACTAAGCTCCCGCTATGCGCGGGGTCCGGGGAAGGATCGGACCACAAGGGTCTATTGTACGCAGCCTTACCTTGTATTTCTGCAAGAAAATAAATTGCGTTAACTTTTCTATAGAAGGGTATTGGACATGAAACTAATTTCAATACCATGCTAAAGTTATTAGTAAAGGTTCAAACTTTGCATGGTAAAATGTGAAATGTATGTAAAGCTTCCAACTTTGCATGGTAAGATGTGAAACGACTCCACAAAACTGGATAAAACACCAGTAAGCAAGTTCTGTGGAGCCCCAAACTTGAAAATTTGTGATATGGAGTGGATTATCCCCATGGAAGCTGATAATATATATGATAAATAATGTTGTCACTGATTTTAAACTTCCTACGAACACGAAAACTAGGGACATTGAATACTTACACTTTGAGAAGGCGCAAGAAATGGTATCTGCTTTTGTTCGCTAAGTTCAGTGATTTGAAGGTATACTCATTTGAAGTACCACTGAAATGGAATGATATCCATAAACTGATAAACAGAAATTTGATAGTTGTGTGAATGAAAGCTGGTGATTTCCGCTGAAGTACATGCTTGAATAGTTGGATACATTTCTTGAAGGGTGATAGATTAAGAAGCGAAAAGAAAATGACAGGTTGGACATTTGCAATTGCTATGCAATCTTTGTGTAGGCGAACATATTCAACATTCGTTTCTTAGTTTAAATTTCAATTCTTTTGTGATTTTCGGGTAGAGGTCACTTCTCACCAACAATATGGTATATTCCTCTTGTAGTATTAACATTATTGAAGATCTACAGCTGCTTCTATAAGACGTCGTTTCTTTTTGTGTTACCCCTATTCAGTGTGATAAACTTATGGTGAAGAGTCTTGAATCTTTGATCATTTCTCCTCCAAACATTCAATCATCAAGTATATGCAGTTTTATACGCTGTCTCAGTAACTTCTCTGATATGCAAATTCATACAATTTGAGAATCTGGTGGATGTCTTGTCTCTTTTAACTGGTTTTCTTGTTTTGGCCTTCAAGGATTTCCAATGACCTCAGCAGCAAATTCAGTTCTGAACATTTGAGCAGCTGCATTTGATTGTCATTCTCTTTTGCTAGCTTTTGTCTCTTATTGTTGTAGTCTAAGACTACGTACAATAGAAGCTTGTGGTTCAGCCCTTCCCTGGACCTCACGGATAGCGGAAGCTTAGTGCCGTGGGCTACCCTTTTTGTCTCTTATTACTGTATTTTAGGTTAGCACTGTCATGCAATAATATCTGGAGATGACTTTTCTGAACTTTGTTAAATCTTTGCACCTCCACTTAATTAAAAGTTACACATGTTTGCCTTGTCTCATTAGAAGTGCTCTTCTTTACCGTGAAGCTTGGCGTGACTATTTTTATAAGTAATAGAATGTATGAAGTCGGCTGGAGAAAAGTACAAAAAATTGACTAATAAGAGATCATATAATAAAGTATCGGGTTAGATTGCAAGAACAACTAGATCAGTAATGGAAAGGCTGTGGCCTGTGATTCTAGGCAGCTAACTTTACATGAAATATTTCTGCATTTGCACTTATCAATCTGTTTTCTTTTTAAAATTAGATAAGCTTTGAGCATTTGATTCAGGAGATATGCTCATGTGTTCCATATTTGATCAATCAAACAAATGTATCTTTTCGTATATTCAACATGCTCGACTCACAGAAAAAAAAATCTCTGTGCACAATCTGGTGTCACTCATATGTCAATTGGACAAACGGAGACCAAACGTATCTCAAATGAGTTAAGTTCGACAAATGGATTCTCTATAATTTCCGTAGAGCCCGGGTCACGTGTGACCAGGAGGTCACAGATTCGAGCTTAGTACACCGAATTGACCGTAGTTCCCATACTAATTATTTATATCCTTTAAAACAAATTAGGAGTTGTCGATTCTTCAAATCTAAAGGAACAAACTGGAACAAAGTAAATTCAGTTGACCAATAACCCGCGAAACAGAAAGAGTTTACCTTAGTCCACTCACAGTGAAAATATTTTCTCATACGACTTGTAGAACAAATAACTGATTTTGTGAAAAAGTTTACATTGAAAATATGAAATTCTAAACTCTCTGAGACAAACTTCCAACAGTTGCTATAACTATTAAGTATTCTCAAGACTCACAACCAAGATTATTCTCCAGCATATGTAAAACTCAAGACACTTATTTACAAGAAACAGTAACCACATTTTGATTACCAACAACACCTCATATGTCTCTTTACTTTATCATCTCTTCTGCACTGTGACCAAATCTAAAGTACAGCCATATGTTTTATGCAGAGCTTGTGCAGACCAACCGTGTCCATCATCAACTGTAGGCATCCTAACTTCCATGAAAGGAGTAGGTGGATTCTTTGCTGCGGGCATCATTACACCAGCAAAGAGACTCAGTACATTAGAAGCATCGATGTCCATGCACACGTTAATCTGTGGAACACCTTTAGGTAATGGAGGTATTCCTCTGATCTTAAAAAACCCTAGGAGATGGTTCTCTTCCACGGTTTTCTCGTCCCCTTCATAAACAAGGATCAATGCTTCGGCTTGGTTATCATGGACAGTAGTGAAAATCTGTTCTTTCCTTACCGGTGTTGTGGTGTTCTGATGAATAATTGGTACAAAAGTGCTTCCATCAGCTTGAATTCCAATGCTTAAAGGAGTTGCTTGAATGGTTAACAAGTCCAAATTCCCAAATGGATCGCTGATTCCCGAAGCTACTGCTCCTTCCAGCGCTGCACCACGTACAGCTGCCTCCATCGGGTTCATTCCTGAATAAAGCTCTTCTCTTTTGCATATATTCATAACAATGTTCCGAACCTTTGGAATGTAGGAACAGCCACCAACAATTATGACATCATGTACATCTTCTGCTTCTAGTTTAGCAGCATGCAAACAACGTTTTATCAAAGCCTCACATTTCTCGAATACTTCTTTGTTCACCTCTTCAAACTCTGCCCTCTCGAGAACCTTAGTTATTTTTGTTCCATTTCCCAAGTCGACATCAATTGGGACACTCTTATTGGATGAGAGTTTGTGGATGGCATCCTGGGTGGCAACTCGAAGCAACCCCATTCTCTTTATTTCTTCAATTCCGTGGCTCGAGAATATATCGTCCATGTTTGGTAAGAGATGATGCATCAGTTTTTGAAGTAGGTCTTCACCTCCAACCGTGCTGCCAGCCAAGGCCTTGATCTGTGAAACACCACCTGCTGTAGCTGTTATAGCTACGTCACAATACCCGGCACCCATATTGAATATAAGTGCTATCTTTTCATTTCCGCTACCCATATTTTCATGGGTAGACTGTTGTTGTTGCTGAGCATATAACAGAGCAACTGCAGTTGGTTCAGGCATCAATCTTAGAACATGAAGCCCCGCCATGGCACAGGCTCGTTCAATTCGCGTCAACTGGAATCGGCTAAATGACACCGGGATTGTCAAAACCACGTTCCTTACAGGACGTCTCAGTTTGGCTTCAGCCATAGCTCTTAGTTCAACTAGAAAGATAGCGAGAACTTCTTCAGGAGTAGTGGACCTCCACATATTGTTCACTAGGGCAGCAATAAATGGCCTGACACCGATATCTAAAGTTTGAACCAAAAAGGGGAGGCTTTTGCTGGCGTGAACTACCGGATCTGTATCGACTCTACCAATCAGACGTTTCATATTGAAGATCGCAGCTCCAGACAACATGTCATATTCGTGAGCAAGTTCATCGCTAACACCACCAGCAGGGACCTCATCTTTGAAGGTAACATATGATTTCATCAATTTCCGATTTCTCGTGTTTCTGAGGAGCTCCACCTGAGATCCACTCCACACTGCCACACTGCATTGAGATGTACCAATGTCGATCCCAATTGCTATCTCAGGGAAAGCAGGTGAAGTCTTTTCCTCCCCGGTTGTTTCACTGTCGGAGGCCACAGTGTATGCTTGTTCAGCCATGAACACAGATTAAAGAACTCCTGCATTAAAAACATATACATATTTACTGATTCAATTGTTTGAAAAGAATATAATCACATAACATCTATCATGTTAGTGAGAGACCCATCAAACTATCCGTCCCTCACGCACAACAGATACAAAAAGAGCAAGAAAAGATAAATTAATTTCTCTCATGTGGTGTACAGATACACTTTCCTTGTTTCTTGAACTTTTAAGCTGAATTATAATCTGTTAAGGCTTCTCCTCACCATCAAGTGAAACTTAACTCTAGACTAAAACTAAGACAAAACCAAAAAGCATTAAATATAATAGCACAATAAGCTTGTACTGCTTCTTAATAACTGAAAGTTGTCTCTTGATATTGCCTCTATTGCTCACAGTTTCTCATGCTTGATTAAGTCTAACATAAAGACATATTCTAGATTGTATACCCTTACTTATAAATTTCAGATAATATGCACAAACTAATTGGCTGATATACATTCAAGAATTGGACAACACTGTATCCAGAACCAGTGCAAGCAAACGCTCAATTACTTTTATTTTTGACATTTTTCATTGTATAGACAGTATTAACAGCAAAGATAACAGCTTAGGACAAAAATCCAATATCCATAGTCCATAGATACATTATCTTTTTTTTTCTACACTTTGTATTCCGATCACTATATATGTAAATGTTCTTATTTATAATTACCAACTTTTTTGAGGAAAACTGATTAGCAAGTAAAGGATAGGACTTAATCAAATACAGAAACTAAAGCAACATTTGATAAGTACTTTTTCCTTATCAATAAATAAATAAATTTGTACCAGTGCGTCCAGATCAAAGCAACCAACTCTATTTGTGATTAAGGAGAAGGAATAATAAAAATACTATAATCAACCCCACATGAGTAAAAACTAAAACTTGCATTAGACGAACCAACACTGATCAATTAAGCAACCAAACAAAAAAAAAACAATTCTTTCTAACTTATGATGCGTTTTAAGCAAAAGGGTATTTATTAAAATCAAGAAAATGCAAGAATGAAATGACAGTTTTACCACACAAACTAGAAGAGCTTACTTAGAGTGAGCAGAATAGTTGTGTTGAGAGGTGAAGAGTAGTAGAATAATATAGAGAGAAATGAGAGAGCTAGAGAGTTCTATTTTAGGTGCTGCAAGAAGAAAACCGAATGTAATGCCTAAGTGCCAACATGTTCTAGACCTTCCCAGAGACATACAAGTGTCCTGAAGGCAGTTACATGTCGGGTCGGGTCGGGTCATACTAACCCATCAGTAAATTGACATGTGGGTTTGGGCCAATGAAAGGAAGTGGCTCAAGGTTGAAGTTTTTGGTTTCGTAACACCAACAATAGAGGGTCATTTGCACTTTTGGCCCTATTTTGTGTTGATCTTTGATTTTTAACTCTTCACAACAAGTGACTTTTTTTTGAGGTATAGATAAATATATTTTCGCATCATAAAGTTATGTCCACGCCCAATATTTAAACCCGATAAGTATTAGTTCGATTTTAAGAGGAAAAATTAAAGACTAACCCATTTGAATGAAGAACCGTACAATTTCTTCAATAATATAGAGGGGAAAGTGCATAGAGGTTGATTTACACAATTATCTTTAGGTTACTATATAGATTTTGTTTCTATTTCTTTAAAGAATTATGCTAATTTTGAAAAAACTACCGTCCAGGCAACGTTAGTGTTTGCTCATAAGATTTTCAATTGTGAAAAGATTCATAAAAAAGGAATTTGTATTCATCAGTGAAAAACAGAAAACTTATCAAACACATTGTATCCTTAATGTATTGTATTTAGAATACTAAAAACGTGTATCTATGTTTATCTATTTACTCAATGATACATTATGTATATTCTTAAAATAAAAATAGTGTATATGCTAAAAAGTAATGTGTACATACAGTCAATTATATAATTTATTTAAAATACATTGTATGCACTGTTTACACTAATCATTGTATATCTAAAATATAATGTATTCACTGTTAAAAAATATGCATACACAAGATACATGAAATAAAACATTGTATTCATGTTACAAAAATTAAAATACAATATTCATATGAAGTTGAATGATACAGGGTATCAAATTGAAGACTAATTACGATGATACACTGTATTCATTATTGAAAAATAGCTCAAAATTACAGAACAATGAATACACGAATACATTGTATTCATCTGATTGAGTGAAATTACAATACATGTGGCTTCCCCGGCACTAGTTTCGGAGATTCTTCTACGACATCATCTTTAGGCTCGCTACCCGATGCATGCACATCAACATTTTTAGGCTTACTCGTTGAAGCGACATGAACAACTTTTCTTTGCCTTTTTTGTATTTGATACTGAGCCTTTGGATTTAGATGGAGTTTGAACAACCTCCTTCCGCTTGGCAGATTTTGCGACGTCCGAATCATGACGCATCTTAATAATACTCTCATCAGACATTTTAGCAACAGAGCTTGTAATTTCGCCATCGTTTTGAGTGATACACAAATCAAAAAGAGCATCATCAAAATTGGGTATACCTCTAGTAACTCTAGTTGGAGTACTTCGATCTGTCATTAAAACGCAATTCTATTATTGTGTTGACTTCCCACAATTTGTACAACTTTGTTATCACTTTGATGCTCAGTATAACCAAATCCATTCGAAATATCATCAAAACTCTCTGTGCGGGGCACATTAATTCCTGAAGAGGGCAATTCTTTCAACTTTCTTGTAGATGGATACTCTTGAATCCTTTTCCAAGAATTAGTTCTTAAACTGTAAACACTAACACCGTAACAAATATTGCGTTCACTTCCCACAATTTCTACAACTCACTTTGATCCTCAGTATAACCAAATCCATACGAAAAATCAAGATTCTCCCTACAACTCACATTAATTCCTGAAGGAGGCAATTCTTTAAACTTTCTTGTAGATGGCCTCCATAGAAACAGATCCTCAAAATCGCGAGAAATACAAAACAACCCATCACATGAACCCAAGATTCGATATCTATCACCAAATATATCTTCACAAGAAAAATCATCAAGCTCAGTAGGTATATGTTGAGGTACTTCATACATAGTTGGGTACAAAGGGTAAGAGTAAAAAGTCAAGCTATTGTTTTCATATTCGAAGTTTCTAAAAAGAAGCTTATGATAAGTAAATTCTTGATTATTGGCTGAAAGTTTTAGATGGGTTCTGACAAATTGGGGACTAGAGATTAGAGAAAGCATAGATTTAGAAACACACCTCATTTTCAGCAAGGTTTTCACAGGTAGCCTTAGGAATATTTCAGATATTAACTCAGGTGGAAGAACTGGTGTTGCTATGTGGTTTGACATTTCCATTAAACCCTTCTCCAACAATTTGATACAGTGTTTATATAAGTTACTGTAATTTAGTTAGTTTCTGGGCCCATTTGGGTTACAACTCTAGATAGATCGGATTGACCTAGTCCTCCTTATCTTTTTTCTAGTATGGTTCCACTAGATAATAGTATATTAATTTTAATATATATATATAGAGATCATGTATTTGCTTACCCCAAAATTACTACACAAAGTGTGGCCACGTGTATCATTGATCATTTAGTTGCTTCCTAGTTCTGGATAAAAAGAGTATTCAATTAGCTTTTATTTTTTTGTTAAAAAAAGTGTCAACTTATCAAATTAATAAAGAATTAATTTTATTTTTTAGATTTGTCCTTATTAAGTGTTAGATGACCAGATATCAATATTTATTTAATTATGAACATTTTAGTCAAATCACTTATTTTTGCCTAGGAGTTACTCCATCTGTCCCAATTCATGTGATACACTTTCTTTTTTATTTTGTCCCAAAAATAATGATACAATTTCTTATTTTGCAATAATTTAACTTTAAACTTTACCTTTTAAGCTTAACGAGATGATCTATAACCACATAAATATTTTGATTTATTTTATACCATAAAATTCAAAAGTCTCCCTTTCTTTCTTAAATTATGTGTCCAGTCAAACTATATCACATAATTTTGGACGGAGAGAGTAGTATTTTCTTAAGGAGTGTGCAAATGACCAATTGAACACTTTTTTTTATCGAGAGGGAGTATTATGTTTCAATTTATGTGGTACATTTTTTTAATCCGTTCTTAAACGAATAAAATGATCATTTAGCACGATTATTAGTTATTATATTTCAATTTATGTGATACACTTTTTTTAATCCGTATTTAAACATCTAATATTTTTAATATTTAAAAACAATTTAACTATAAATTTCATATATATCTTTAATGAAATGGTTTGTAGCCACATAAATAACTATTAATTATTTTCGATCACAAATTTCAAAAGTCTTTTTTTTCTTTCTTAAACATTCTAGTTTATTAAAAGTGCATCAAAAGACTTTCTTTTTTAAATCTGTAACCAGTCAAAGTGCATATAAGTCTACAATTTGAGATGCAAGAAAACATTTTAGTTTATAAGAAAAACATATAAGAGACTACTGTTACTGGACTTATTGTAATTTTTTAGGAAAAGGTATTACAAATTTTAACCCAGGCACACGAGACTCCCAAGGGTCATTTGCACTTCTTCCCTATTTTGTACACTGATATTTTATGTTTTTCCCTTAAATGGAGATTAGTATATAAAATTATGCTTCAGAAGGTATAAATTTTATTCGAGGGACAAAAATTAAAGACCAGGCCCATTTGAAGGGAAAACCGTGCAATTTCATGGACTCCCAAAGTGAACAGTAGTTACAAATTCTCTTCCATTTTAGAAGTTATCAAGCTCCATGTGCACAAATAATGAAATAAAAAGTTTGAACTAACACCATTAAGCATCCATATAACCATATAGGTTATATTTTGTTGGTGAATATACCATAAATATTACGGTTGAAAATTACAATAAAATAAATAACAAATAAATATTCAGGCTGAAATGTGAATATTTCGCTTTCTTTAAGGAGATTCAAGTCCACTGCGGTATAATCTTCACCGGTCCAACAGTATATCTCTTGACTTGTCCCCTCCAGGATATAACAAACCGACAACGTCGTGTGACTCAAATAACTCCGGACTAGTTGAAGAGTCCAAAGCTCAACCAATAAGAATACCTTCCTTCAACATAAAATTACTCTCTTTTGTAGTAACTAAGTTGGTGACTTAGAATATTTTTTTTCTCTCGACTCACTTTTTTCACTTCTCCAACCTCACTATATACAACAATATTTTTCACACCTCTCACACAATACAATATTTTTTCATCTCAACTCATGGAAGAAACACCTCTATATATAGGTGTAGAAATCATCCATATAGTAAATATAGAGAGTAGTGGATAATTAAGTGGGGAAGAACATAAAGATGTGGTTAATGAGAGTAATAACCACATTTTACATCGTGGAGTAGTGGAAGAGTAAAAGTTATGGTCATCTTCTAGCTTTTATGGCCACTAACAAATATGAGAGATGAATAATTTATTTTAATAATAAAATATACTTCAATAATCCCCACTCATTTTAATATTAAAATAAGAGAGTTCACCAATTTAGTTGAAGATAGATTATTATGCATGATGAAGGTGTGCTCTGCATTGAAGCTCCACTTAGTAAAATAGTGATCTCTACTCCAGAGTCAGTAGTATGCTCCGCATTGAACTATGACTGCTTCGGAGAAATAAAGTATCACCACTTACACATAACAATCAAAGTGATTTAAGCTTTATTAGCTAGCACATTACGACTTTGTGCTTTCCTGGTATTCATGAGTGCTTTGAGAATGAGCCCATTCGCATAGGAAGCGGACTACCTCCACACTTAAATATGTGAAATTTTGTCAAGGGTGTTCACGTAACCTTAACACCCCACTCATATGAGCTATAAATTTTCATTAAGAGTTTTTAGACTCAACCTTCACAAATCATTACTGGATAAATGCACTCACACCATAAGGAGGGAACAAAATAAATATAATAGTGCATTTCACAACAAGTTATCATATGATTTATTTTTTTCATTGAACCTGGTTATAGGATCTCTAGTCCCCAGGTTGGATTTTCTCATATATGACTCAGGTTATTTTTTGGGCTTCAGTCTCTTCCCACTCGATGTACTCCAGACCCTTTCTCATGTAAAGGTCTTTGTCTATAAATCTGCAAGACTATCACAAAATTTAACACAATCAATATTTATGGTATACCACTTTTCACAAATATCTCACAGTATTATATTTTTTTCTCATGGATCTGAATTTACCGTTGTGATAACGGTATTGAACTCTGCCAATAATATTGGTGCTATCACTATGAATCAAAATTAGAGAAATTAATTTCTCCAATAACGTGTTTGATATAATAAACCTCTAAACCAATTCAGTATTTGACTAGTTGAAGCTAAAGCAATTAGTTCAGCCTTCATGGTAGAGTTAGCAATAATAATTTTTTATTTCTAACACATAGCACCAAGTTTTCTCATCTGCATCAAAAAAAAAATCTTTGAGTACATTATGATGTTTTTTTATAAAATAAGCCACGGATTTTCTTACCAAGTAAATACACCTGATTCGCTTGTACCTGCTAAGTACTTCATACACAATATCAGGCCAAGTGCAGTTAGTCACATGTCTCATATTTAGGCTAGCATACACTTTGTTTATTTATCGCAATTTTTCACTTTGAATTTGAAATAAATAAGCACTTAATCAAAAGGAATTGCAACACATGTATAATCCACAAATTGTACTTCACAATTTTCTCAACATAATGTGACTGGTTAAGAAACATTTTATCACGTGTTTTTTCACTCCAAGAATGAAATTTGCCTCACTCAACTTTCTCACGTCAAAATGGTTGCTAAGCATATTATTAGTTTAATTTAACAACACCAATGTTAGAGTCATAGATCAATAAATTATCAACCATGAGGCAATAACAACATGTGAATTTTTAAGATTAATACATGCACTTGCCGCACTTTTTAAAACATTCTCAAAGATGCAGAAATCACTTTTCATGATAAATATTTTTCTCACTTCTTTAGCCCACACTATTTTGAGAATTTAAATAATAATTTATATTCTTGAAAAGTATATCACTTTATTCATAAAAATATAAGATAAAAAGCTTTTTACCTTTCCTCCGCTTTAGTTGAGCAAGTAGAAAAAAAGTACTTTACCCTTCCATCTCTTAAAGAGATCTAGCGACGTCGAAGCAAAACGATGTTGACATCTCCTATCTTGATATCCACCATTTTTCAAACGGTAACAAAAATGATTCTCCTTATAATTGTTGGACATATACCACAAGTTACAGTTAAAAATTATAATAAAATGAACAATAAATAAATATTCAGGTTGAGACGCGGATATCTCGCTCTCTTTAAGGAGATTCAAGTCCACTACGGTATATTCTTCACCGATTCAGCAGTATATCTCTTAACTTATCCCCTCCATGATACAATAACCCGATAACGTCATGTGACTCAAACAACTCCGGACTAGTTGAAGAGTCCAAAGCTCCACCAATAAGAACACACTCCTTCAACATAAAATTACTCTCTTTTGTAGTAACTAAGTTGATGACTTAGAATATTTTCTTTCTCTCAGCTCTCTTTTTTCACTTCTCCAACCTCACTATATACCACAATATTTTTCACACCTTTCACACAATACAATATTTTTTCATCTCGACTCATGGAAGACACATCTCTATATATAGGTGTAGAAGTCATTCATATCGTAAATATAGAGAGTAGTGGATAATTAAGTGAGAAAGAACATGAAAATGTGGTTAATGAGAGTAATTACCACATTCTACATCATGGAGTAGTGAAAGAGTGAAAGTTATGGCCATCTTTTAACTTTTATTACCACTAACAAATATGGGATATGAATAATTTATTTTAATAATAAAATATACTCCAACATATTTTCTTCAATTTTTTTTGTAACTTCTCATCAAACTAATGAAAAAATTTAAGCTGACTATTTCCCTATTCTCATGAATATCACACATAACATTGTATCCGATAACCTATGTATTTATCTTAAGCAGTTAGTAAACTAACTTTACACTAAAAGACTTTTCACTTTTATTAAAAGATATGAAATATGAATTGTTTGCCTGCCTCTTTCATTGATGTAAAGTCTCTTTATATACAAGAATGTAAGCTAGAGTTATGGCTAAAATCAGGAAAATTTAATCTCTAAAATCAAGCTAAATCAATCTCTAAGATTAAGCTAAATCAAATCATAATCATAATCACTGATTTTGTGCCGATTATGATTAGTAAAATCAAGCTAAGGCTATCTTAATTTATCACAAGAATATACATCAGATATACAACAGATTCTATTCTAATATATCCCTTTAGTCAAAGCGAGAGGTTTACGTACGTTGAGACTATCTCGAAAATCATCAAATAGTTACAGCGGGAGTCCTTTGGTGAAAATATCAGTAATTTGATAGCGTGATGGAACATGTAGGACGCGTACTTGACCTCGAGCGACTTTCTCACGTACGAAGTGTATATCCATTTCAATATGTTTAGTGCGTTGATGTTGAACTGGTTGCCGGAAAGATAAACCTCACTAACATTGTCACAATAGACCCATGTGGCTTTCGTAACTGGACAATGAAGTTTCAGGAGTAGGTTTCGAATCCAACAGGATTCTGATACGACATTAGCCACCCAGCGGTATTCTGCTTCAGCGCTGGATCGGGATAAGGTAGGTTGCCATTTCGCAAATCAGGATATCAAGTTATCTCCAAGGTAATCACAGTAACCAGAGGTTGACCATCTAGTATCCGGACATCCACCCCAATCTGCGTCAGTGTATGAAATGAGTTTATTAATTGAAGAGGGGTAAATGTGAAGTCCGAATTCAAGTGTACCTTGAATATAGTGAATGATACGCTTCAATGCAGACATGTGTTGGGTTCTTAGGTCATGCATAAATAAGCATACTTGTTGAACCGCATAAGAAATATCGGGTCTTGTGAAAGTCAGGTATTGCAATGCGCCGGCAAGACTATGATATTCAGTCGGATCATGATAAGGATTACCTGAAAAGATGCTTAGTTTTGCTTTTGTGTGCACCGGTGTAGGAGATGGTTTGCAGGAAGACATTGCCTGTTTTTCTTTGGGGTCTGCATGCGTGTTATTGGGCCTGTTATTGCCTCTGTGCACTTTGTATTTCATCATGGCCCAATATGAATTATTTACTTATTGGCCTGCCTCATACTTAAAGCCTGTTGCTGAAAATAGAATTAGTAGACTGAGTATGAATTATATGTATATTTCATGTTTTATATCGTTGTTTGCTTTGCTCCTGTTACGATGCGCTTAGGTACGTTCTAACTCTCTCATTTGTTTTCCCTTCCCATTTTGCATGAACATAGGCCCATGGGCCCACATCTCTCTATTTTGCCAACTGGTTGAGCAGTTGGGTCTGAGGGCCTAACAACATTACTTTCTATCGAGTCCGACAGAAGCGAAAGCCCAATTATGAATAAAAATAATATATGGTCCACCATGGATAAAATGGTCTAGAATAAATAGATTTTTCTTTATAGGATAATTGGTAGGCCGGTAATATCCACCAATCGGTAGCTTTATGTCATTCTTTTGTTTTATTTTATCTGCTTATTTGTGAAAATCTAAATATTATTGGATCTCTTAAAAGTACAATTTAATTACATAGAGTTGTCATGTTAGGCCTTTAATTTGAATAAAATGGTTCATTTAGGTTAAGAGATAAAAAAAATGACGTTTTAATATTCCAAAATTATTAGTTCGAATAAGTAGTTTGTTTTCTCAAAATTAACTTTGTAATTAGCTGGGAAACTTTGAAAGAAATCTCGGTTTAAATTTGCAAAGGAAAAGAACATGATTTTTTCAACTTGACATAATTTTAAATCAATTCTTGAATTAATGTTTTCTGTTAGATAATTATGGAAATAATCACTATTATTTTTATAATCCAATCATATCATAATCATGTAATTAGGTTACTAACATTTTCAAACCAAAGTTTAGTTACTTTTCAATAAAATTAGAAAATTCTTTATAAACTATAATTTGGGTAAAGGGAACAAACCCCTTAATGGTTGACCCCTCTTAAAACAAAAGATATAGTTCTGAACCTTTTTAAAGACATAAACCATTTTTCTATATTCTTCATGAAAAGAAAGGATTTTGCATTTCAAAAGAATTTTCAAAAGAATTGTTTCATTTTTAAAGTGTGTGTAAAAGCTATGTTTTCACATAAAAAGATTTTGAATGTCATTATTTGCAATGTTTTAAACTCTTTGAGCATTTTAAAAGTAATTTTTATTATATAAGATTCGAGATCAACCGTATCTTACGAATCCTTAATATCGGGGTGTCTAACACTTTTCTCGGAGATTATTTGAATCCTTACCCGAACTCTGATTAATTTAGAATTTTTCTTTTATTTTAAAAAACCTTAAAAGAACATAATTTTTTTTAATTTTTCTTATAAATTAGATGACGACTCTGAATAAAAATAATTTCAATATTCACAAGTTATCCATAACTTTTATGGTAAGCGTAGTAACAGCTACAAGCCAAGTATTTTTCGTTTTAGATCAAAATCTGAGAAATTTCATTATCCCACATGGTTGAGGACTAAGAATTTGGGGATTTTGGGTTCTATCCAAAACCAAGTCTTGGCATAAAAAGTTTGGGCAAGTTAAGTATGAAGTCTTGAACGTTTGGAGAATTTTTCGAATCCAAACAAAAAGTCTCATATTTGAGCAAATCAGATCCTCTTAAGGTTTCAAAAGTCTAAATTTTATTTCTTTTTCTTTGTGGTTGAGCTCGTGAGGTTTGGAGGAAGGCTTCCCACTTGGGATCTTGATTCACGGATGCACATCGAAAAGGTTAGTTCGTCGAGTTTTTCTTAGTCTTTTTTTAATTACTGTGTGGTCTGCATGATTTAAATTAAGTATTTTTGTTTAGTTGTATTGATTAGTTGTTAGTTAACTTAGATTAGTGATATGGATTCCTGATTAGTATGATTAGACAAGTTTGTAGTTGTCTTGGTGCCAAATATATCAGTTGCTAGAATATACATGCTTAGATACTTATTAGACTGTGACTATGACTAATGATTAGTTAATGTGTGTTTTGTTTAAGTGATCACTTAAGTCCAAAATAGCCAAACTTAATCATGACATAATTAGGTAAATACCTTGAGGTAGTTAGTCTGTTTTAGTCTTAATCATGATCACATATCATCTCTCACATGTTTAAATACAAAATGATCTTCATACTAGTATGTGTACTTTGGTCTAGTTTAAATAAGTCCTTGCTTATAGCTCCATGGGTTTAGGTTCCTTTTAGACTTTAAATGCTCATAAGTTGGATTATAGGTTTGGTTTGTTTGTTCCAATGTCATTATATTTGGGAAAGGTAGCTTGAAGAGGGTCTTATATGCTTGACTTAATCAAAATGACCTTGTATCCTGGAAAATGCCTCCCCTCCCCTCCCCTCCCCTCCCTCTAAATGATTACTTGTTCATTTTTCATGCCTATCTGTTCTGTCAAGCTGACTGTATATCTACATTGTCTATCTATTAAATGTTTCAGATGGTGTCTGTTAGTAGTAGATTGTGTTTGAGCCTACCCTGCTTATAGATGTGTTGGAGAAGATTATGTGCTTGTTTTCCCTGTCCTAGCCTTATAATTGCATTCATGACTTTGTCTCATTTGCCTGACCAGTATGCACCTGAGGAAAATGTGCACTCCTTCTTACTCGCATGATTGATTGAAATTATATTCATGGTCTGGTTTACTCTTGTTGATTCTTCTATATTTGTTGAGAAATATGAATGGTATATCTCAAAATATATGAGGTATAGAAACTTGGATATACATTTGGTGTATATCAAGGCCTTATATCATTGTATATTCTCAGATATATTATGTATACTTTGGATATTTGTGTAAATCAATCCCTACTTATCTGTGTTGTCATGGATTGATATATGTACGTAAGTGTGGGTCAATTGGGCTCATGGGCAAATCTGGGCCTGTATTTAATTTGGGGGCTGGTCCATTCTTTTCTTTCGAAGATTAAATAATAGCCGTTGGGCTTGCCCTTTATTTCTGCACATTGCATGTTATGCCGAAGCCCAATTTTTGGGAATAAAATATTTGAATTGTTGCCTTGCGCCTTACTGTTTGGTTTGTTTAAGTTGATAAAATTAACGCAAATCATTTACATTTATGTGTGTGTTTAGCCTCAAACCAGCATTTTCTTTCATTCGTATTTGATAATTTTAGGTATTTTCTAACTCTTATATTTGTTTTCCCCCCTCTTTTGCATGGCCTTGGGCCCATGAGGCCCATACTCTTATGTCTGCTTAATACTTGAGCCGTTGGGCCTGAGGGCCCAACAATATCATTCTTCATCGAAGTCTGAAAGTATGGATGCCCAGCCATGGGTAAAGATGACATGATATTTGCAAGAAGGCTCAACCATGGTAAAAATGGTTAGAAGGCCCAGCTATGGGGGAAAATAACTTAGAAAATAGGACTTCTTTTATATATAGAGATTGGTGGGCCGGTATACCCATCAACCTGTTTGCTTTGCTTTATATTTTATTGTATTTGCTTGATTGTAAAAACCTTAAATTATTATTGAAACCCCATGGGATGGAATTTAATTATAGTTGCCACCCTTCTAAAAAATAGAATTACTTTATATTTCATCCGAATTAATAATACAATAATATTTCGGTTATTCCATCACATATGATTTTTGAAATCAAATCTCTTTAAATCAAGTTTGCAAGACGTTTTTTTTAGATATGAAATTGGTTAAGTTTTTTTCTTAAAATACCAAGTTTTAAAATAATAAATGTTCTTTTAGAAGCCTAAGTTTAGTTACCCTTTTATAATTTGAAAATCCTTTATTAACTATAATTTTCGGGCTAAAGGGAACAAACAATTAGTAGTTGGCCTCTTGTCTTTAAAAGATATATTTTCAACTCTATATTTTATAAAGGATGAGTATTTTGAAAAAAGACACAATTTTATTATACCTTCTATAAAAAGAAAAGGAAGGATTTTGTATATCCCAAAAGGAATTTTTATATAAAAAAATAATTTGTTTATTTTTAAAGTGTTGTGTGAAAAAGCTATTTTTGGCAGAATATAATTTGAATGATAATGTATGTGCAATATTTTAAACATATTAAGCAATAAAAGTAATTTTCTATTATATAAGACTCAGGTCAACCGTATCTTACGGATCCTTGATATCGGGGTGTCTAACACCTTCCCCGGGAATCATTTGAATCCTTACCTGAACTTTGATTAATTTAGAATTTTTCTTTTGTTTTGAAAAATCTCAAAAGAATATATTATAAATTAGATGACGATTCTAAATAAAATAAATTTTAAGAGTTTACCAGTAATCTAGTAGCTTTTATTCATCGGGCGTAAAAGTGAACAGTAAAATAAGTTATCCATCAACTTTTCCGAAAGACTTCCAACCATTTGTCAACCACACTTTGAAGTTTCAACACAATAAAATAAAGCATGGATTGACCAAAACTCCAGGATCTATCCCTTTTAACAATTTTGTTTAGTTTGTTAGCATTTAGAAGGTCTCCCTTTTAACTCTTTCTTACTGCAGCTTGTAACTCTTCCAGATGTGGCATCCTCCCTAAAAGATAATATGAACTTATTGAAAGATTCTTGTGTTTACATGACTAGAATTGGAAGGAAACTACATTAACTTTTGAGGTTTATCGTATATCATGTACTCTGATCGAAAAGATTCTAGTGTTCACTGCTGTTGTTTGTTCTTGAATGCATCATCTTTGTCCTACAAAACAACTTTTCTGAAAGTAATTTGTTTCTTCTTTAGTCCTTTGACAAGTTTTGCTATTTGCATTATCCCTAAGTTTTGTTAAATGTTTTCAACTCTAAATGTAATTCCAAAGTAAGTTCTCAGCAACAAACAGTGATTCTTCACTTTAATTTTTTCATTAACTTCTGATTTAGAAAGGGAAGAACCCACATCAGAAGGAACTTCAAAGTTTCCAACTGTTACAACTCCTATCCTAAATTACATTTTGTAGATTTTTTATAGTAGATAAGAATTAAAATATCTTTAAATTTCTAATTTTGTGGATTTGTTGGAGTTTATATATATTATGTAAATATTTTCTTGATGTATCATACAAATAGAATAGCAGATGAATTTTGTTATACTTAGGGGTCTAATTACAAATATCTCTAAATACAACCAGCAATTACAAATATATGTATTGATCCATCCGAAAGTAAAGAAATTAGGAAATTACATCCAATGATCTTGGAAATTGGTAGTCTTGGACTTTTGATCATCAATTCCCTCATGGCAAACCTAAGAAACCTTCAATCAAAAATAAAATTTGTCAAATTTGAAATTTTAATCATTAACCAGGCGAGGCCTAAATTTCAAGTCCTCCCACCTCGTAGGGTCATTGTTGTAAATTTCCATAAAGAAATTTACGTTGGGCCATCAGTAGCTGAAAGTGTTGGGCCAAATCCAATTCCAACAGGATAAGACTTGATTACTTTATAGTTTAGGATTATGTTTAGCCTTAAGTGAAAATTATAAGGAGAGCAAAAATTATAAACAAAAAACATCAATATGGTGAAAAAAGACGGTTTAATTATTCTACTTTCTGGTTTGTGAGACGGTATTGACTGTTATTAAATTTTGCAAAAGCACAATAGACATGAAAAATTAATTGGTAACACTGTTGATCACTCTAAATTCTAATTATCTAAACTATCCAAATTCCAACGACCGGTGAACTATGTACTGCAAGCAACTCAGGAGCAGGGGCGGATTAAGGGGGTGGGGAGGTGTTCACCCGAATATCCTCGGCAAAAAAATTATATTGTATATATAAGGTAGATTTTTTGTGTTTATGTACATATATTAACTTTTGAATACCCTGACAAAATGCAAAAGGTTAGCTCAAGCGGTTCAGTGTGTTCAAAATTCTCCAGCATCCTAGGTTTGATTCTTAGGGACAATATTATTTTTAATGTTTAACTTTTGTTATTTTTTTTACCCCATTGAGTAAAATTTCTGAATCCGCCACTGTTTAGGAGGGAGCACAAATTAAATTAATAAATAAACTGGAATTTCTTTTTATCAAAGGAAGCGAGGAGATATGAATTTAAATAAGTTGGAAGCAACAACTACTTCTTTGATTGTTCAAATTTCATGGGCATTTTATTTTGACATCGCTATTTAATTAACATGTATTCAATTATTTAAAAAAATTATAACTCTATTCACTTCGGGATAACTTCTGTCATGCGGTGTCTGAAGTTTCATATGGTTGAAGTTCAGATAGTTTTACTTAAAATTCAAGCAAAAATTAAAATGGTTTAACTTCATGCTTGCTTGAATTTTAGGGGAAAATGATTGAAGCCAGGCGAAAATGAAAAATGCCTTACTTTAGGCAAAAATAACTTAAATCAGACAAAAATGATTGAACTTCAATCATGCATGTGCGGGTGAAGTTCAGACAAGATAGAAATGATTAAATTTCAGTTATAAGGATATATTTGAAGTTAAGCTTTGCCAAATTAAGTTCAGACACTATATATTTGAAGTTGCTTTGAAATGCATAGAAATACAAATATTTACAAAATTGGGACATAACTTAAATAGTAGCACCAAAATGAATATATGTGCATTTTCTCCCCTTTGATCTCCAAAAGAGGTGTATATGTGGCGTACACTAGGGCGATCAAGGATATGTATGATGGAGTAAAGATCAGGGTACAGACAGTGGGAGGAGACTCGGAGCACTTCTTAGTAATGATGGGGCTGCACCAGAGATCAACTCTTAGCCCATTCTTATTTGCCTTGGTGATGGATGGATTGACGCGACAAATCCAAGGGGAGGTGCCATGGTGTATGTTATTCACATATGACGTAATCCTGATTGATGAGACTCGCAGCGAGTGAACGCTAAGCTGAAGGTTTGGAGAATGACTCTGGAGTCTAAAGGGTTCAGGCTGTGTAGGACCAAGACAAAATACTTGGAGTGCAAATTCAGTAACGGGAGCGAGCATGAGACAAGCATGGCGGTGAGGCTTGTTACTCAGGTCATTCAAAAAAGAAGAAGCTACAAGTACCTCGGGTCTATTGTCCAAGGGAATGGAGAGATTGATGATAATGTCACACATCGTATTGGGGCAGGGGGATGAAATGAAGGCTCACATCTGGAGTTTTTTGCGATAAGAAGGTGCCATCAAAACTTAAAGACAAGTTCTATAGGGTGGTGGTTAGACCAACTATGTTGTATGGGGCCGTAGTGTTAGCCAGTCAAGACCCCACACATCCAAAAGATGAAAGTTGCGGAGATGAGGATGCTAAGATGGATGTGTGGGCGTACAAGGAGAGATGTGATTAGAAATGATGATATTTGGGACAGAGTGGGAGTGGCCTCGGTAGAGGATAAGATGCGGGAAGCGAGATTAAGATGGTTCGGGCATGTGCAGAGGAGAGACACAAATGTCCAGTACGGAGGTGTGAGAGGTTGTCTATGGACGGGTTCAGGAGGGATAAAGGTAAGCCGAAAAAGTATAAGGGAGAGGTGATTAGACGGGATATGACGCATGTGCAACTTATTGAGGACATGACCTTAGATAGGGGGTTGTGGAGGACACTGATTAGGGTAGAATGGTAGTAGGTAGTTGAGCGTAGTCCTACTTACGCTTACAAACTGGTAGTTGTAGTGTTATTATTGTATGCCTGCTTAGCCTGTCATACTAGTAGGCGTAGTATTGCTTTATAGTCCCCTGTCGTTTGATTTCTGCTGCTATGTGTTATTTAGTGTACTTTGTTTATCTTATTTACCTGTGTTAGCTACTGCTTCTTTTTTCAGAATGCGCTATCATGGTTTATTCGCTTTTGTTACCAGCATTTTCTTATTGCTTTAAATTTCTTGTCCGGATCTGACCGTTTCTCTTGCTTTGCTTGTGTTTATGCTTTGTCTTGAACCGATGATCTTTCGGAAATAACCACTCTACCTGCCAATGTAGATGTAAGGTATGCGTATACTCTACCATCCGCAAACCCCACGTTGTGGAATTTCACTGGGTATGTTGTTGTTGTTGATCTCCAAAAGATAAGGTAGAAAAGGAAGAAAAATACTTAGTACGTATTCCTTTTTGCGTCATGCTGACGCCACAGTGGCGTCAAAGTTTTGAATCATTTTTAAGGGTCCCTTGAGTTCCAAAAAATGGTGACAAGAGGTTGGATAAGTAATTGATGTTTCACGAAAATATTACTAGGACTCTCAACATAATTAAACAAGTGAAAACAATATGTTTCTTTGATAATAATTATACTACTCAAAACTACTTTTTACGTATATCCTTAATTACTAAGTATTCCCACCATCCTAATTAAATTAGCAAGACCTAGTTTGACCTTTTA
This sequence comes from Anisodus acutangulus, assembly GCA_029783415.1. Taxonomy (NCBI): domain Eukaryota; kingdom Viridiplantae; phylum Streptophyta; class Magnoliopsida; order Solanales; family Solanaceae; genus Anisodus; species Anisodus acutangulus. The sequence goes on from CM056500.1 coordinate 8,515,900, forward strand.
CAGTTATTAATTAACCATAAAATATTTGAATACAATTTACTTACTATATTAAGTTCGTAGAAAAGGGTCTGAAATAGTAAAAGTGAAATATTGATCAGTTGGTCGGATGATAAATTTGTTGGGATATGCGAATAAAGTCCACATCGAAAATGAAAAAGAAAAATAATTTATATATAAGGTATATGATTCTCTTAATGGTGTAGGGCATTTTGAGGAAAATCGTGCGAGTTTGTAAAAGTGTTTTGGGCTATTTTAGCCCAACAAAATTTATATTCGTTTGAATATATATCAGTCAATACTGATTACAAGTGAAAACAATATTTTCCTTGATAATAACTAGACTACTCAAAACATCTTTTTACCTATATCTTTAACTAAGTATTTCCACCAATCGTAATAATAAATTATAATTAGACCTAATTTGACATGTATTAACTATAAAATGTTTGAATAAAAGTTTATGTTGAGTTTGTAGTAAAGTGTTCATAATAGTAAAAGAAAGCTAAAGTTCTGATCTGACTAACTAATCTTTCTTTCTTTCTTTTTTTCTTTCTTTCTTTCTTTTTCCCTTTTCTTGAATTAGGTTGTACATCGGTCTTTAGGTGACAGGAAATATCTGGTGTGCCTCTATGATTAGTGTAAATGTAAATGCATGATGGCATACCAAAACCTTCTCGCATGCATATATTAGTATCTATTCCAAAAAGATTGACCTAGTTTAACTTGACACGGAGTTTAAAAAATAAAGAAAGACTTTTGAAATTTGTGGTCCAAAATAAATCTTAGATATTTATATGGCTGCAAATGTCTCATAATCTTTTTGAGACAATCTAATAAGAAAAGTAGGTTAATCTTTTTTAAACAGAGGAAATACTAGATATAGTAAGATTTCCATTGAATTATGGATTTGACATATTCTTTTCTTCTCTTCTTTTTCTTTATACATTGATTGTGTAATTTTTTCTTTTTACTCTCAGCATGGTTTCACTTATGATAGTCAGATGCCGAGTTAATTAGGATTTGAAACTTATGCGTTTGTGATTCTAGTTAAGTTATTTAGTTTTAAATTAATAATATATTTTTCAATTAATTTCTTAAGACAAACACATGATTTGGAATAAAGTTATTTTCGTTTGAGCCCACCTAGCTCCACCCCAATGATAGCAAGTAATTAGTTACTAATATTAATTAATTATTATTATAGAGATTTACGTGTGCTAATTGTATAAGCGATTTGATTTTGTAAATAATTTTTGATGCTATTGTTAGTGTATATAATTTATTTTTTTTGTTGGAAGAGGTTAGGTTTTGGTGAAGGAGTGATGGTGATGATGAGTGCGCCTGGCTTAGCACGCCGTTTATCATCTTTTGAGCAACTGAATAAATATGAATGATGTTTCTCACTGCACGCCAAGATTTTTTTGCATAGGTTTTCTGAAAGTAATTTGTTTCACTTAAATTTTTTAGATAAGAAAATTACATAAACCCTAATTTTGGGTATTTGTCACCACTACACCTATGTGTTCAATCATCTTCTTTTATCCTTTTCTTCTCTGGTTGTTTTGTTTGTTAGTGCTTTGACATCATCATGTCTTCTTCTCGCCGAAATTTGTTATTACAAGTTCTGTTAATTACATTATATAAGCTTTTATTAATATCGATTCGTTTATTAGTAATACCATAAGATATGTGACGTACAAATTAATGGTTCAACTAGCTTATATAATCATTATTCTACCATCATGGTTTATATCTTATCGTTGCATCACTACTCCAACATATCATTATTACACATCTTTTGTTAATTCGATAGCGTTATATAACAAAATATATTTACGTTTAGATATATAAGCTATTATTAGTTGTCGCACTATTATTAGGAGGCGACTATAACCTTTTGGCTATGAATTCATCTGAATCAGGATAATAGAACTTTTAATACGAGTATAAAATTTACCAAAATCTTAACGAATATTAAATCTAAATATATTTAATAGTACAATAAATTTTATGAAAAAAATTAATTTATTAAATTTAAATTTCGAATCCGTCCCTACTAATATAGTCACATCAAGACATATAGTTTTTCATACACGCAAAAGCATCTCACGTATCCTTTACTATGGTTTGTGCTTCACTTTTCTTTTCTTTCTTTTTCTTCACATTAGTTACTAAGTTCTTAATACAGACCAAGAATTAACTAGAGCCCCATAACAAAGGAAAAGGAGTAGTATTATTTTATTCCAAATATGCATACACTTACTGTACTCCATTTGGCAACCTAGAGAACGCACGCGAGGAAATCAACCTTAGAATTCTCACTTACAATGTTCTTTCATTTTGCCCATATTCCATTAGATTTTTTTTCTTTTTTGGAATGCGTGTCTCGAAAATCCATGAGGATTTTATGTAACCATACTTCAATAGTTATCCCAACTCAACCTAAATGATTACGATGATACTCTGTCCTCTTCTTTTTGCTCTTTATAATCTCCTCTTACCCTTCCATTTTTTTCATCCTTAGCTTTAATTCTCACTCTCTCCTTTTCTCTTCTATCCTTTAATTTTCAAGTGTTTAAAAAAAATGGGTGAAATATCAGCTTGCTCTAATGGATTCAGCAATGGGAATAATGACTTGAACAATGCAGTTGGAGGTCCAAGAAAGAGTTGTTGGTATGAAGAAGAGATTGATAATGACTTGAGATGGTGCTTTGCTCTCAATAGGTAACTTCTTAATACTAATAATATGATTTAATACGTATTATACTGTTAGTGCAACTTAACTAGTTATAGTAAGTTATTATCCTATTTTTCAGAAAAATGATATCTCTTTAAATTATATAACCTAAAATTCTTATTTTAAGTTGGAATGGAGGGAATTGGACCTTTTCTTTAGTTCATTGAGAAAACACCTCTAGATACTTTTTTTTGTTCTTGGATATTTAACGGCAGAATATATGCAAATTATTCTTCCTTTTCCTAAAAGCTCTCTTTTTAATGGAAGATCCGTGAATAGGACCAATATGAGTGATAGGAAAAAGATACACCTTTTAGTAGGTCGAGGCAATGTATAATCCTTTCTGTCTGCCGAACTAGGATTTTACTTTTTGGTCATTGAGTTGTTAATTTTAATTTATATTATATTGTTTAACTAAATATAAAGTTCATGATCTGAAACAAGCTTTAATTATATTTTTTTGTTACTTGTATATATTATCTCATTAAGGATGAAATAAATAATAAGATTTTTTTTCCAAATACACAAAAAAGAATATTAGAAGTGTTTTTTCTCGTGATATCTTTTGTTTTCCACAGCATTTTGCACACTGGTGCTACTCAATATCAGGACATTCAACTCTTGGACACAAAGCCCTTTGGAAAGGTATTTTTAGTGTAGTACTTTATTTTCCATTATCGAAAAAGATTGGCGCAAGAAAAAAACTGTCATATTATATTTAACATATTATATGATTAACTCGTCATTTTCTATTTGAGAGTACTCAATAAAAAGGATATTTTGACTAATAAACAGGCTTTAGTCATCGATGGGAAGCTTCAAAGTGCAGAGATAGATGAATTCATCTACCATGAATGTCTTGTCCATCCACCTCTCCTTCATCATTCCAAGTATTAACTTTTCTTCACTTCCCACTAATTATTAATTAATGCTCATTTTAATTAATCATTATGACTCTGTATTTAACATAAAGTTCTTCAGCATACGATAGTTTATACAAAAATATGCACTTCAATTTTCAGTCCTAGAAGCATATTCATTATGGGAGGAGGTGAAGGTTCAACTGCTAGAGAATTACTAAGGCACAAGACAGTGGACAAAGTTGTAATGTGTGACATTGATGTAGTAAGTCTCTTATTATTCCTCTTTTTTTCCCCTTATACCTAAGTTGATTGAAGGTGAAGTTCCAATTATATTTGATTGTGTATGTGTAAATATGTTTTATTACTCATGTCTAAAATTTGTTGCAGGAGGTGGTGGATTTTTGCAAGTCATACTTGGAGGTTAACAAAGAAGCTTTCTCTGATCCTAGACTTGAGCTTATTATCAATGATGCCAGGTTCAGTCCACTAACTTTATGAACTAGTTAAATTTGCCCTTATATTTTTGTTTTTTGTTGATAACTAACGAATCTTGATTAACAAAATGTTGTGATTTTGCAGGGCTGAGCTAGAGAGGAGGGAGGAGCATTACGATATTATCGTAGGAGATTTAGCAGACCCTATAGAAGGAGGACCATGTTACCAACTTTATACAAAATCCTTTTATGAATTCATTGTTAAACCTAAACTTAATCAAGGTGGCATCTTTGTCACTCAGGTACATTATGATCATGCTTCTATCTTAAATTTCGTCGAGAAGTAAAATTTTCAAGTATCATTTAGCATACATATATGTGGGGATACTGCAAAAATAGAACCAATTAAATTTGTTTAATACTTACTAATACTAATTGATGCTGAAATATTGTGAACACTTAACAGGCAGGACCAGCAGGAATTTTCAGCCACACAGAAGTCTTTTCTTGCATTTTCAATACTCTGAAACAAGTTTTCAAATGTACGTTCCTTGACTGAAAAATAAAATCATTTTTCTGCTAATTGTATTGTAATAATTTATTCTTGAAAACTTGATATCTCAAATTATAACATTTGGTAATTATTTTTGTCTTACAGATGTGGTGCCTTATTCAGCCCATATTCCTTCCTATGCTGACACTTGGGGATGGGTCATGGTATATCATTACTTTTTAAAATTGTTTAAAAAATTCCTACCAATTTTTCATCATAATTTGTCTAATATAAGGCTAATCAAATTATATGTAAAATTTATTGATATAGGCATCAGATACTCCATTTGTTACAAGCGTCGATGAATTAGACCAGAGAATCAAGCAGAGGATCAAGGGGGAGAATAGATATCTTGATGGAAAAACATTCACTTCAACCTCTACATTGAGTAAAGCAGTTCGAAAATCGTAAGGATCATGTCCAATTTACTAATTACTAGTGTATGTTTATCTATCGGAAATAGCCTCCCGACCTTCACAAGGTAGGGGTAAGGTTTGCGTACACTCTACTCTCCCCAAATCCATCTGGTGGAATTATATTGGGTATGTTATATGCATATGTGAACCCTTAAACTTGCCCGATTTTTTTATTTTGGCACCTCAACTAAGCCTTGTTCCTATTAATCCTATTAAACCCCTGAACCCATTCTTAAGTGTGTCTATTAAACACAATCTGACTGACATGGCATAAACCGGGCAAATTTAAGAATCCGCATACTTTAAAGTCAAATTAAAGAAAAAAACCTTTTTTTGGTGCAACAATCTTTTACACTATTTATATATTAACTTACAACAGTAACAACAACAGGTAACTCTTCATATAGGTGTATACGACTTAAAATTACTTCTTGCCACTTTTTCTATGATTAGTACTAAGACAAGTCTTTGAACAATGGCAGATTGAACAATGAGACTCATGTTTATTCAGAAGGGAATGCAAGATTCATTTATGGACATGGAAGACACAATCAAGCATGAGATGATGGAATAGAAATTGAAAAGGGAGCTCCATGATTATAGCACATTAACAAAAAGAAAAAAATTGCCAAGTTGGAATTTAATTTCTACTTTCTTTTACCTTTTCTTTTGCTTTCTCCTTATGGTTTTAACTCAAAGTTATCTAGGATCTTATGTTTCTTATATGTTCTTTTGTTTTTTGTTGGAAGTGGTGGGGGTGTGGTGCTATGTAGTTACTCTAAAGGAAAGAGGAGTTATGGCTTATGGATTTTTCTTGTTGTTTCTGAATTGAAATATGGTTTAATATGGAATATTATCTTTATATTTTGAGTCTACTAATTAGTACTACAATCTTTTGAATGCCCGAATAAAGTTTATGTATCTACTTAATTAATTTATGGACTTGTTTTCATAGTCGCAACCATGACTTTTAATTTTTGGGTTTGATATTGCAACTCTTTTCATTTATTAAAGTCTGAATAGATTATTTATACATATTAAAGAGAATTCAATACTATTAAAATACAATGTATGTTGAGCAGTATATAGCATGTATATCGGGAGTATATCAGAGTGTATACGAGTTATTATCGAGTTATTTAGAAGTTGTTGAGAGTTAGTTAGCCGGTTATTAGTGCACATGATCAGTGTATAGCTCGTGCTAGATGTCAATTCTGGTAGAGAGTATTATAAATAGATGATCATTGTAATCATATGTAGATTGAATCATAATAAAATATATTTTCCATTTCTCACAAAGACAATGTACTCTCTCGAGTTATGCTTCCACCATTGATGAGCTTCAAGATCATTTCATGATTCAATATCAGTAATTTCTCATGATATCAGAGCAGAGACACTAAGATCGATATCTGCTCAATCAAACTCCATTGGAAAAGAAGGCAATTAAGAATTGAAGAACATAGAAATAGCAGAGAAACTGTAACCACTACAGTTGTGATTGATAATCATCATCCATTATATTTGCAGACTTCAGATGTGCATGGTCTGGTGTTAATCCCAACTAAACTCACAGGATCGGAGAACTACACATTGTGGAGTAGATCGATGACACTGGTCTAAGAGGAAAATGTAAATTTGGATTTGTAAATAGTACTTGTATGAAAAGTAGGTATAAAGGAAAACTGGAAGAATTGTGGAGAAAATGTGATGCTATAGTGTTGTCATGGATATGTAGTACTGTTGATACCTAATATCATGTATGTTGGTAGTGCGAAGAAAATTTGGGATGAATTCAAGGAGAGATTCGATAGGTCAAATCTCACAAGGACTTATCACTTATGCACAAAAATTGTGAATTTGAAACAAGTTAGTGATACAGTCACAACATATTACTCTAAGATGAAGGTGTTGTGGGATGAACTAGATGTTATGGTTCCTTTACAGTATTGTTGTGATGAGTCAAATAAGTACTCAGATCATCTCAAGTCTCAAAGATTGATACAATTCCTAATGAGACTGAATTAGAGTTACAATAGTATAAGGAGTAATTTGTTGGCCAAACGATCTTATGTAACAGTGAATGAAGCTTATGTAGTAACTACACACAAAGAAAGCCAAAGATCACTGTGAGTTGTTGGAGCACAAAGAGAAACTTTAACTATGCTAGCATGCATAACTCAATGGCATAGATACAAAAAGTCAGTGACAAGACCAGCCTGTGCAGAATGTGGTTACAATGGCCATAAAACTATAGAATGCTACAGAATTTTAGGATATCATGCAGACTTCATAAATAAGAAGAAAAGTGGAAAACATGCACAAACTGGTCCCCTTGCCAATGCAACTACAATTGAGAATGTAGGAGAATCCAGTGGTTCACATCACAGAGAAAGGGGGTTGTTGACTCCACAATAATATCAGGAAATGTTAGACAAACTAGACGGATCTGCTTCTACCAAGTGCGTGGTCAATATGGCAGGTATGACTATTATCCAATGCTATAGCATATGAGTGGATATTAGACTCAGGAGCATCACATCATATTACACCTTGCAAAAGGCTTCTAACTACACTTAAAAGTATAAAAACACAACAAAATAGTAGTGTGCAAATTCTAAATGGAGAAAAGTCACAAATAATACATGCAGGAAATGTCATGGTATTAGATGGTCATACAATACAAAATGTGTTGCATGTACCAGAATTCAAATATAACCTACTATCAGTCTCAAAACTTACAAAGGAATTATGTCGTACAATTTTCTTTTTGCTTGATTTCTGTGTCTTTCAGAGACTCTTCAATGGGAAGGTAATAGAAATTGGTAGAGAAAAAGATGGATTGTACATATTGAAAAGCACCCTCAATAAACAATTGTTAAGCTATAAATAATAAAGATGGACAACTTTGGCACATGAGGCTAGGCCATCCTTAAGTAGGAACAATGCATCATATTCCCTCACTCAAGTTCACGAGAGATAGTAGCATACAAGAGCAGTGTGAAGTATGTCCTTTGGCAAAATATCATAGACTGAAATTTCCTATCAATGGGAGAAAATCTTCTGCTTGCTTTCAACTTGTTCATTTAGATCTTTGGGGACCTTATAAGAAGCCCACTTATGATAGAAAATCTTACATTGTTACTGTTGTGGATAATTTTAGTTGACATACTTGGATTTGCCTTATCCAATCTAAATATGTAGTGTTCACTTGTATTGAGTGATTTCTTGTGTCTAATAAAGAATCAGTTTATGTATAATATTAAGATGTTGAGATCAGATAAAGGTACAGAACTTTTTAGTTCAAAGTGTATTAATTTACTTATTTCTAATGAAATAATTCATCAAAGTAATTGCCCCTACACTGCCCAACAGAATGGAACTGTATAATATTAAGATGTTGAGATCAGATAAAGGTACATAACTTTTTAGTTCAAAGTGTATTAATTTACTTATTTCTAATGAAATAATTCATCAAAGTAATTGCCCCTACACTGCCCAACAGAATGGAACTGTTGAGAGAAAACACAAACATATTCTTGAAGTAGCTAGAGCCTTGAGGTTTCAAAGTAATCTTCCTATTCATTTTAGAGAGATTGTGTGAAAACAAGTGTATATCTTATCAATAAGCTTCATTTTCAGGTTTTAGCTAGTAGAAGTCCTTGTGAAATGTTGTTTGAAAAAATGCTAAAGTTAGATCATTTGAGGGTGTTTGGTTGCCGTTGTTATGCTAGCAAAATTACCAAGAGGGGATAAGTTTGCAGAAAAAGCAAAAAAAGTTATTCTCATTGGCTATTCAGAGACACAAAATGGGTACATACTCTATGATATGGAGTGCAAGGTGGTATTCATTAGTAGGGATGTGACTTTCAAGGAGACATTATTCCCTTTCAAACAATATACCTCACCAATGCAGGTTGATGACATATTTTTGACAGATTGCACTTCATCAACACTTGCTGAATCATAGGGGAATGATATGATGGTTCCTTCAGTAATTGCAGATGAACCTGATCCATGATTGAAGTTGTACTTGAGTATAATGTTACAGATACACCAAGCTCACCTGATGAAAACTACAATGTAGTTGAACCTAGCTCATATGAAGATAGTGAAGTTGCTAATGTAGAAGCTAAGAATGATGATGTAGAAGTTGAAAATGATGTTGATAATGTTGCAGATGATCCGCATGATGATAATGAACATGTACAGATGCCTGGGATGCAGCACCATGAAGATGTAGATGCACAAGTGCTAATTGTCCACAAAGAACAACAAGTCAAGTCTAGTAGTATTGTTAAACCTCCCATTTGGCATAGTGATTGTGTTATGACATCCAAGCCTGGTGTACAAGTTTATATCCCATATCCAATCAAATTTCATATTCCCACCTATCATTTACTTACCAAGACTACCTTAAGTGTTTCTCAGCAACAGTAGAGCCTAAAACCTCCAAGGAAGCTTCTAATGATAAAGTGTGGAGGCTATGCAGAAGGAAATATATGCACTGGAATAAAATCAAACATGAGAGCTGGTTGAATTGCAACTAGGAAAGCAGATTATTGGATCAAAATGGGCATACAAGATAAAGTTAAAGGCAAATGGAAAAGTAGACAAATACAAGGCAAATGGAAAAGTAGATAAATACAAGGCAAGATTAGTTGTAAAAGGATACACACAAAGAGAAGAGAGGGGTTAGGCTATCATGATACCTTCCCACCAATGGCAAAAATAATCATTGTAAGGACAGTAATCAATCTGGGTCGGGTCGACCCGATTTGGGTAAATTTCCAGTTTTTGTTTTTATATTTTGTTGTTGGTTATTTGAAAATCCAAACAAATCAATTTCGGGTCACCACTGTTTCGGGTTGCATTTCCCGGGTTGGGTCGACCTGAAATTCGGGTCATCTATCCGGGTCTGTTTTTTTCAGAACTGGGTCGATTACCTAATTTTCTCTACTATTTTTTTTAAATCAGTCAGGTCAAATTTCAGGACTCGGGTCGAGTTTTCAGGAGCATTTCAAGTTCTGTTTCAGTTCGAAAATTTCAGAATTCGGGTCGGACATTTTTAATCGCGAACTGTTGGTTTATTTTGGCATTTAAACATCCGTGCACGGATGTCTTACTAATTTACTGATTCGAATAAATACTACACTTAGGCCAATGAAATTGAATTTGAGGCGCCGCCCCTTCGGAAATTGCCTCTGTTTCAGTTTACTGTTTTTGGCATTTAAACATACGTGCACGAATGTCTTACTGATTTGAACAAATACTACACTTAGACCAATGAAATTGAATTTGACGTTGTGTCCCTTCGGGAATTGTCTCTCGATTTTGATTTGCTGTTTGGTATAATTTTGCTGATTTGAACATGATACTACAATGACCGATGAAAATATCAATCGATTTTGAGGCCTCCACGGTTGGAAAGACGGAAATAAAACTTCTGGGCAAGGATGAAACTGAAATCCTTTTTTTATTTCATCCGAGAGATCAACATGTTTAGTAGGCGAGGCAACTGAAATGACCAACGAGTTATATGTTCGCAGCCACGACGTGATTGGAATGATCTTTTCAAAATTTAAGTCTGAGCCCTCCTTAAATCAAAACATTTACTATTTTGGATACGGATCCGAAGTTATTTATATTCAACTGTTTCTAACCGTTTGTTCTTGACAGCTTGCAAGGAACAAAGATAATGAAGGCAGATACTCCTCGGAGATTATTTATTTTATTGTTTTTACTTTCTTTAATTCAGCTTTATCTTGCTCCGTATTGTAATATTATTTATTGCACTTATGTAATTATTGAAATGTTTAGAATATGTAGACTTAGAATTAATTCATAGGGTAGTCTAAGACTGGAAACCCGTCGCTAGCTTATTTACTTGTAGGCTCGGTTAATTCAAACTTAGAAATCCTCCGCTAGTTTATTTATTTTTAGGCTCGTCATGCATATTCAAAATTTTCAAAAAAAACAACTTTGATCATCTTCTATTCACTCTTTTTTATCATACAAATAAGTTTTATCTTTTTTTCAATTTGCAACTCAATGATTTTCAAAAAAATTATTTCTTTGGCATTATAAATAATTCATTTTTCTCCTTACTATTAATTGTTACAAATGCATATTTTTTCAACTTTACATGTATTTTTCTTTAATATCATACAAATGCATACTTGTACAAAATGCATCCTTTACTAAATATTTGCAAACATCTTTTCAACTTTATATACTTTTAAACATGCATTTTCTTAGCAATAATTAACCTGAGTTTGACCGGATAACCGAACGTTAGCGGATCTTAAAGGATATCTAACTCATTCCCTTTAGGATAATAAAGAACCCTTACCTAGAATCTCATTAGTTTCACAGACCTTAAAATTGAAGTTATTTTGCAGCATTTAGTTAAACATTTAGGTGCCCTAATTCACCTTAGAATAATTAGGTGGCGACTCCTTAATTCAATACCCAGGAATCACCAATATGTTGTACTCCGCTTTAACCATGGTTAAAATGGGATATGACAAGGGTTATACCCGAGGTGTGATGTGATTTTCCCTCTTTTTTTAATTTTTTTTTGGAGAAAATCAAAAATGATAAAAAAAAAAATAGCAAATGAGAGGAATATTTATATACATGGCTAACCTTTCATAGCAACAAAATTTCTTAGTTTTAGGAGTTTCAGATTTATCTAACAACTTGCACCTAAAATCTTGGGATATAAAGATGAACATCACGGTAGGAATTCAATTTAATCTTATCATTTTAAAGTTAGAAATTCCTATTAAAACAAGGCACAAAAATAGGGAGAATCTGATAATTCAACAATCAGATAAGCACAACATCCCAACATGTATCACCTTCTGAAAATGTCAACGACAATGTTGGCAACATTTTGGACAACACAAGTATTTTGATCGCACAAGAATTTTTTGTTTTGGTAACACATCAAGACACGTTTTATACATATTTCATGAGTTTGATCACTGGACCAATGTAACATTTTTTCATCATGTCCTTTATCTAATCATAAAACACATGCAAAACGTTTTTCGTGTAAAAAATAAGAATACTTATTTAGTATTCTCAAAATCCTTTTGAAGCACTCGATACTCCTATAGAATAGGAACAGTATCTTTTCAAGGGCTTTGCACATTTTGTACAGTTGTCAAATATTTGTAAAGGCTTTGCCTTATTTTGATATTCCATTTTTATGATATATGTATTTATATATCATTGCATAGAACAATATTATGTTGAAATCACATTCTTATTGAAGGATCAAGCTTGTGTGACCAAGAGTTATGCACCATACATCAACAATAATCAGTCAGTGATATTTCATAAGTAAATGTCACACAAAATGTTAGACAACGTTTCAGCTGACATTCATAAAAAATGTCTTTTTTAGAGATTACAAAGACCAATAGATTTCTTCAAATTAGAAAATCTCTCATGGTCCAAAGCTTTTGTAAAAATATCAGCTAGTTGATGAAGAGTGTCAACATGTTCAATTTTAACTAGCTGTTTTTCAACCAAATCTCTTAAAAAGTGATGTCTAATATCAATATGTTTTGTATGTGATTGCTGAACTAGATTATTTGAAAATATTTGTAGCACTCAAATTATCACAATACAAAATCAAAATGTTGCTAGTAAATCCATAATCGTCTAACATGTGTCTAAGCCATATTAATTGAGAGCAACAACTTTCAGCTGCTACATATTTAGATTCAACAGTTGAAAGCGAGACACAGTTTTGTTTACGACTATACCATAAAACAAGATTATTTTCAAGATAAAAACATCATCCACTTGTACTTTTTCTATCATCCAGATCTCCAGCCCAATTCGAGTCACTAAATCCTATTAAGTTATGATTGTACGCGCCCATTTTCGACCTCGCTCGGGTCAAAGCGGAGCTCGGACGTATGGGGTGATTCCTGGGTAAAGGATTGAGGAGTCGCCACCTAATTATGTTTACGGTGAATTAGGACACCTAAATATTTAAACTAAGTGTTGCACTGTAAACTCCAATTTTAAGGTCTGCGAAACTAATGAGATTCTAGGTAAGGGTTCTTTATTATCCTAAAGGGAAGGGGTTAGACATCCTTTAAGATCCGCTAACTTGCGGTTATCCGGTAAAACTCAGGTTAATTATTATTAGAAAAAATGCGTGTTTGAAGCATGAAGTTTTAAAAGATGTTTGTTAATAATTAATAAAAAGGGGATGCATTTTAAAAGATAGATGAATGTAGAGATTTTTCAAATATGCATTTATATGATATCTAAAGAGAAATACATATAGAGTTGAAAAATATGTATTTTGACAATTGATAGTAAAACAATTTATTTATAATGCCAAAGAAGTAAAATTTTGAGAAATCAATGAATTGTAAACTGACAAAAGATAAACTTATTCAGTATGATTAATAAAGTAAAATAAAAGATGACAAAAGTTATTTTAAAAATCTTGAATTCGCGTGACGAGCCTAAAATAAATAAACTAGCGAAGAATTTCTAAGTTTGCGAGCCTACAAATAAGCTAGCGACGGATTTCAAATCTTAAACTAACCTATGAATAAATCCTAAGTTTGCCTATTCTAAGCATTTCAATAATTACATAAGTGCGATAAATAATATTACAATACAAAGCGAGATAAAAGCTGAATTAAAGAAAGAAATAACAATAAATAAACTCCGAGGGATAATTGCCTTTATTTACTTTAGTCCCTGCAAGCTGTCAATAACAAACGGTTAGAAACAGTTAAGTACAAATAACTTCATGTCCGTATTCAAAACAGTGAATGTTTTGATCGAGGAGCTCGAACTTAAATTTTGAAAAGAACATTCCAATCACGTCGTGGGTCGCAAACATATGACTAATGTAGTTTATTTTGATTGCCTCGCCTACTAAACGTGTCGGTCTCTCGGGTGAAATAGAAAAGATCACTATAATCACGTCGTGGCTGCGAATATATAACTTGTTGGTTATTTTAGTCACCTCGCCTACTAAACATGTTGATCTCGGATAAAAGGTTTTAAGTCTTCATCCTTGCCCAGAAGTTATATTTCCGTCTTTGCAACTGTGTAGGCCTCAAAATCGACGGATATTTTTCATCGGCCAGTGTAGTATCGTGTTCAAATCAGTAAAATTTTAAATCGAATGTAAACAAAGAAGCGATAGCGATAAAGAATGTAAAAATAAAAAGCGATGCGATGGCGATGGCGGAAAAAAGCGAGGCAAAAACAGTTTCGAAAATGACGCGGTGTCTAGTTTAAACAAGAAACAAAGAGAACGGTAATTTTAATGTCAAACAGAGGACTAAATAGAAAGCAATGTTTGAAAAATGCGGTGTTTAGTTTAAAACAAGAAAATGATAAAGCAAGAAACAAGAATCAAACGGGAGCAAATCAACAGAAAAACAAATACCGAACAGACGCGATATTTATTCGAAACAAGAAAAAGACGGTAAATATGAAACCGAGAAGCGTCTCGAAGATGGACGCAATATTGGTTTGGATCGATAAAACAACAAAGAGAATGCGGTATTAATTCAATCAATAACATAATAATAATGCCAAAGAAACAGATAGTGATTTAAAATACCCGACCCGAAGTTACGAAATTGAAATATTCAAATCGGTCGCCTGACTGGTCGATGATTCAAACCCGAAATCGATTTCAAAGACCAATTTGGATAACCAAGAACAAGAATATGAAATGCAAGAATTACGAAAATGTTGCCTAAGCCAAGGTCGACCGGCGGTCGATGTTTGACCGGATCGTGATCCAAACTTGAATCAGATTTCAAACCAAATTCGGATAACCAATAACAAGAATATGAAATGCAAGGATTACGAAAAATATTACCCAAACCGGTCGATCTGACCGGATCGTTGTTTCAACCCGGATCAGATTTCAGCACCAATTTCAGATAACCAAGAACAAGAATATGAAATGCAAGAATTCTGAAAATGTTGCCCAAACCGGGTCGACCCGACCCGAATTGGAGTTTCAACCCGGAATCAAATAATTTCATCAATTTCAGATAACCAATGATAACAACAAAGAAGAATGTAGGAAAATTGAAAAAATCTAAGCCAAGATTAGGCAGGCCGACCGATGTTTCCGACCGAATTGTGTGTTCGACCGAAGTCAAATAATTTCATCAATTTCAGATAACCAATGATAACAAACAAAGAATGTAAGAAAATTGGAAAAATCTAAACTGGTCGACCAGACCAAATCGATGATCCGAACCAAATCTTACACCAAATTCGGATAACCAACATACATAAACATGAAATGCAAGAATTACGAAAATGTTACCGAAGATTCGACCGGTCGGTCGGTCGACTGACCAAATCGATGAAAAATCAGAGAAATCAAAGGGGATGACAAACCTTTTCGGACTTGATTCTTGGAACAACAACGAAGCCAAATACTCTCAAATCAAGAACACAACAAAATATGTATGTATATATTGAATAATCTTCCGAAAATCCTTTTTTTTCTTCTCCGAAAATCCTTTTTTTTCTTCTCCGAAAATCCTCTCCTTGATGAAGAACAACATGGGGGTATTTATAGGTGGATTCCCCCCTAAAAAACGAGTTTGAATTCGAATTAAAGGTAAAGAAAAATCCGGATTTGAGGGGCATGGGTCGCGGGTTTTAGGGGTATGGGTCGAAGTGACGGGAGTTGGTGGTGGCAGGGGGTTGGTGTTGGTGTCGGGTGAGGTGACCGGCGACGTGGGGTCGCCGGTATGGGGGGTGTGGGGTCGCGGCTGATCGAGAGAGAGAGAGATAGGGTTTCAGATTTTTTTTGATTTTTTTCGTTTTGGTTAAAGGGGATTAAAAAGGGTAAGGGATTTGGGCTTGAATTTGGACCGGAATTGGTTTGAGGCTGGGTGGTGTGAGGAAATAAAAAGGGGAGTTGGTGTGATCTGTTGGGCACAGAGGCGACGGGTTGGGCTTGTGTGTGTTTTGAATTAAAAGGGAAGGGATGTTGGGCGGTAGGTTGGGGCTGGGTTGAGAGGGGAAATAGAGGGGAAATGGGTATTTAATTGGAGAGTTTGGTTTTGGGCTTGGGAGTTTTGTTTGGGTAGAATTTGTTTTGGGTTGGGAAAATGAAAAATGGGTTAGAAATTGTTTTGGATTAGAAAAAATAAAAATGGGTTATGGATAAAAATATAAAAGGGGTTTAATATTAAAACATATTTATATATATATATATATTTTTTGTAAAAGATGTGAATTATTTAAAATAACATAACGACGTGATAATAATAAAATATAATATTTAAGTAAATGTTTAATGCTTAAAAAAAAAGGAAATGCGATGCAATTTTGCGAGAATAAACTAACATAGAATTTTCGGATAAAACTTATGATTATTATAAAATGCAAATGATATAAAATATGCGAATAATAATAATAATACGAAGATACACACATATATGCCTATATTTTAAAATTATTTTAAAAGTGTCAAAATATTAAAAATTACGAATAAAATCATAAAAGATGGGACAAAATTGGGTGTCAACAGATGCCCCTCTTTGGACGGAGACGATGAAAGAGTTTTCGGCCAAAGAAGTTGACTGAGTAGCCAATTTTGTCCCGATCATCGGAACTGCATGGTAAGAAACAGAATCCCCGGGGGGAAGAAGTTGAAAAAAGATGGTGCATATTCAAACAACAATGCCCCAGTGTCGACTTAGGATGACACTGGTCGTTGATGCGAGAAACTAATGGGAAATGCGGATCGACGTTCGAAGCAGGTCGCTGACCAATTTGCCTCGGTTCGCCGTAAGAGATAGTCCCACTGGGTGATGAAGTTCACAGTAAACTAAAAACTCCTGCAAACTAAAGCTTAAGATATAATTAGTGTATAATCACGAGAAAATATTGTAGAAAATAACTTGGAAATACCCGCATTAGGAGGTGGGCGCTGGTGAAATTAAAAATACCCTCATTATAAGGTGGGCGCTGGTGAAATTAAAATACCCGCATTATAAGGTGGGCGCTGAAATGACGTCGTTGTATTGGCGTGTTGTGTTGAAGACGTCGTTGTAATGTTGTTGACGTCGTTGTAAAAAACGATTGTTGTCTTTGCATGTAACGTCGAGGGCGTTGTTGTAATCTTTGTTTCTTTGTAAAGATAATCGTTGTCTTGAAGACGTCGTTGTAATGTTGTTGGCGTCGTTGTAATCTAGTAAAAATAAATGTTGTCGCGAAGACGTCGTTGTAATGTCGTTGACGCCATTGTAATCTTTGTAAAAATAAATGTTGTCTTTGAAGACGTCGTTGTAATCTTTGTTGGCGTCATTGTAATCTTTGTAAAAATAAATGTTGTGCTGAAGACGTCGTTGTAATGATGTTGGCGTCGTTGTAATATTGTAAAAATAGGTGTTGTGCAGAAGACGCGGTTGCGTAGGCGTGTTGTTGAAGACGCCGTTGTATGGGCGCGTTGCTGATGACATCATTGTAATGTTGTTGATGTCGTTGTAATGCTGTAAAAATAAATGTTGTCGCGTAAGACGCCGTTGTGTAGGCGTGTTGTTGATAGCGCCGTTGTATGGGCGCGTTCGCGATGACATCATTGTAATGTTGTTGATGTCGTTGTAATCTTTGTAAAAAATAAATGTTGTGCGAAGACGCCGCCAGATAGGCGTGTTGTTGATGACATCATTGTAATGTTGTTGATGTCGTTGTAATGCTGTAAAAAATAAATGTTGTGCAGAAGACGCCGTTGCATAGGCGTG
Organism: Anisodus acutangulus; assembly: GCA_029783415.1. Classification (NCBI taxonomy): domain Eukaryota; kingdom Viridiplantae; phylum Streptophyta; class Magnoliopsida; order Solanales; family Solanaceae; genus Anisodus; species Anisodus acutangulus. Next base: position 8,533,673 of record CM056500.1, read on the forward strand.
TTGTTGATGACATCATTGTAATGTTGTTGATGTCGTTGTAATGCTGTAAAAAATAAATATTGTGCAGAAGACGCCATTGCGTAGGCGTGTTGTTCATGACGCCGTTGTATGGGCGCGTTGTTGATGACGCCATTGTATGGGCGTATTGCTGATGACATCATTGTAATGTTGTTGATGTCGTTGTAATGTTGTAAAAAAAGCTGGCGTGCCGCCGTAACGTCGTGGACGTTGTTGTAATGCTGTTGAAGATAGTTGATGTCTTTGCGATACGTCAATAGCGTTGTTGTAATCTTTGTAAAGATAGCTGCTGCGTTGAAGATGTCATTGTAATGTTGTTGACGCCGTTGAGATGTGGTAAAAGATAGTTGCTGCATTGCCGTAAAAGATAGCTGTTGCGTTGAAGACGTCATTGTAATGTTGTTGGCGTCGTTGTAAAGTCATAAAAATGATTGTCGTCTTTGCCATAACTTGTCGATGACGTTTTGAAATGTTGTCTTGTTGTAAGAGATGTAAGTGGCGTCCTTGCCGTCGGTTATTTGTAATAGGGTTCCACGTTGTCTTTGAATCTTCTGCCGATCCAAACTCATGTGAATTGAAATGTCGTCCTGGCACGCGAAAATGTGATCTGACGTCTTTGCCGTCGGGTTTGCCTTGTTGTCGTTCTTTGTGATCCGAAATAACATCTTTGTGCGAGACATAATAGTCGGGACCACAGCAGGTCAAGATGATGTCTTCGTATAAATGCCGAACAAGAACGTAATCCTTGTAGTGGGTTGTAGTGCCGAAATTCTTTAGGGGAATTGATCATAACTGATGTGGCTTCCCTGCTTTTTCAACCTGAAGAACCTGGACTCAAAGAAAATTTGTGAGGTTGGGGAGGGGCGGGTGATTCGCGGTGACTTTGTAGCTTTGGCTCTTGATGGTCGCATGTCCTTGATTCGGACCTGTAGCTCCTGTCTGGTTCCCAGTCTTGGCTAACCGTTAATGAAAACATTTTGTTGAAAATAAGTTGTTTATAAGAAAGTATGCTTATTATTAAAAATTCTTGTCGAACTCTAATGAAAACATTTGTTGAAAATGATTTGCTTATACGAAAGTAGGCATATATGTAAAATATCCTGTCAAACTCTAATGAAAATATTTGGTGAAAATAAAGCGTAGTATAAGAAAGTATGCATATTAGTAATAAAAATCTTGTCAAATTTTAATGAAAATATTTGGTGGAAATAAATCGCTTATAATAAAGTAGGCATATATGTAAAAAGTTACATCGAACTCTAATGGAAAATATTTGTTAAAAATAAATTGCTTATAAGAAAGTATGCATATATGTAAATATCATCGGCGGTGACATGCGGTGAAACAGAGCAAACGTCTTATCCAAAATCCTCTTAGGCTGAAGACTTAGTTTGCCGATGCTTCTCCATGTTTATCGGCGTCCTCTGGTAGTGATCCCTTAAAAATGCCCCAGTTTCCGATATGTGAGGATGATGATCTTTTAAACGGACAACCGAGTCTTGTGTAGATTGCTTGCCTGTCCTATCAGGGTGATCAGATGGGTGCATTTTGTCTTTTGTGAGATAAAGGAGAAAATATTTCCTAATGGTGGGACCGAAGCCGATTTAGGCCGCCTACGTATCCCCATGAGGGAATCAGGTCGTGACGTAGTTCATTACAAGTAAAGAGGGTTGTAGGGTTTTTCTAAAGATGGGACCGAAGCCGATGTGGCCGCCTACGTATCCCGCCAAGGGAATCAGGTCATAACGTAGTTCGGGTGAGCAAAGGAGATTGTAAGGATTTTTTCTAAAGATGGGACCGAAGCCGATGTGGCCGCCTACGTATCCCGCCGAGGGAATCAGGTCATGACGTAGTTCAGGTTACAAGTAAAAGGGAACTGTAAGGGTTTTTCTAAAAGTGGGACCGAAGCCGAGGTGGCCGCCTACGTATCCCGCCGAGGGAATCAGGACATGGCGTAGTTCAGTGCCGCCAGGACAATCAAGCTGCGTCCATCTGCTTTTCATCAATCAGTCTCTTAGTATATGATTACGTATCCACTTGACTGCAAGAGATATAGCATTGCCCCAGTAGAAGTCCTGATTGTAGTGCGGTAGCCCAAGAGTACAAAGGGGAGATAACATGAGCCACTGCTTGTATTTATCAATCATATTGATGTTTCATCCAAATCTGGCTTTGACTTATTCCAAAAATGCCTCAATTCTTCCGCTTGTGAGTCTTCCTTATATTCTTCGAAGCCTTGCTTGTTTGGGACCTTGTTTGCTTGTTTCATTATATGTCACATATTGCCGACAAATTAGTTTGCATGATGAAAAAAGAAAGGAAAATTATTAAACAAAGCAGATTTTAAAATAGCAAAAGCAATGCAGATTTGTCATTTTAAACTTTCAAAAGGTGGAGGCAAAAATACATTAGAATGCATAAAATGTGGTTCAGGCCTCAATTTAAATCGCATTTTCCATTAAGTACTAATACAGTTTGGATAGGCATGATTGGGAAATAACAGATGGGGTGCTCCGCCAGTTTTAGTCAACACGAATCAACTTTTGGGGAAATAAATAAGGCAAAATGAATCTCCTGAAAAATGAAGAAAACCAAATTAGTATAAGGTGAGTAATTATTGATTCAAATAATATACACATAGTGGAAAGCAGTAGAAAATAACAAACTGATTGTAAGACAATTAAATGCGCATCCTAATATGCATGGGGCCTCCCTTTTCCCGGAGGTGGGCCTAAACGCCAGATATGCGGGATTACGACAGATTTGATCCAAGCTGCTAAACTACAATGCTTTGTCGGAAATGAGACAAAATGAATGTACATTTTCCAATTTCAGCATGTCATGATTAGTCTTGGATTAGTCTATCCTTATCACGCTACACATAATATGATGATTGGTCGTTGGGTTGTGAGACCCGTAGACATCTTTGGCGGATTTCTTAATTGTGGAGTCGATACCAAGGATCGACCCACCTAAGGTGTATGTATGCATGACTTAAAATAAAGGGTGGTATAGCTCTATCTTAAATTTTCTAAGATTTGGTGACTAGACTCAAGGTTCCCGAGCGGATTTGCTCGAGTGAGAAGGCTACGCGACCAACCTGATGGTCCGGACACTCCGCGCATCGCCAACTCTCCTAAAATTTGGTAGATTGAAAGAAATTTATGGTGCATAAAACACACCTCGCGTGTAGTGTGTGATAGTGTCAATTTTCCAGAGTGGAAGAATATGAGCGAAATGCCAATTTAAGATAAGCGATAAAAAATATAGAAATTAAAGCGATTATGCATACAAAAATTTCGTAATGGAAACAAATCAAAGCATTACATCAAAAGAGCGAAAGTAAAGCACAATTATAATTAACCTGAATTTGCTATGGTTAGGAACCTGAAAAATCCCAGTGAGTCGCCATCTTTGTCAGACGCCCATTTTCGACCTCGCTCGGGTCAAAGCGGAGCTCGGACGTATGGGGTGATTCCTGGGTAAAGGATTGAGGAGTCGCCACCTAATTATGTTTACGGTGAATTAGGACACCTAAATATTTAAACTAAGTGCTGCACTGTAAACTCCAATTTTAAGGTCTGCGAAACTAATGAGATTCTAGGTAAGGGTTCTTTATTATCCTAAAGGGAAGGGGTTAGGCATCCTTTAAGATCCGCTAACTTGCGGTTATCCGGTAAAACTCAGGTTAATTATTATTAGAAAAAATGCGTGTTTGAAGCATGAAGTTTTAAAAGATGTTTGTTAATAATTAATAAAAAGGGGATGCATTTTAAAAGATAGATGAATGTAGAGATTTTTCAAATATGCATTTATATGATATCTAAAGAGAAATACATATAGAGTTGAAAAATATGTATTTTGACAATTGATAGTAAAACAATTTATTTATAATGCCAAAGAAGTAAAATTTTGAGAAATCAATGAATTGTAAACTGACAAAGATAAACTTATTCAAGATGATTAATAAAGTAAAATAAAAGATGACAAAAGTTATTTTAAAAATCTTGAATTCGCGTGTGAGCCTAAAATAAATAAACTAGCGAAGAATTTCTAAGTTTGCGAGCCTACAAATAAGCTAGCGACGGATTTCAAATCTTAAACTAACCTATGAATAAATCCTAAGTTTGCCTATTCTAAGCATTTCAATAATTACATAAGTGCGATAAATAATATTACAATACAAAGCGAGATAAAAGTGAATTAAAGAAAGAAATAACAATAAATAAACTCAGAGGATAATTGCCTTTATTTACTTTAGTCCCTGCAAGTCATCAATAACAAGCGGTTAGAAAGCAGTTAAGTACAAATAACTTCATGTCCGTATTCAAAACAGTGAATGTTTTGATCGCGGAGGGCTCAGACTTAAATTTTGAAAAGAACATTCCAATCACGTCGTGGCTGCAAACATATGACTAATGTAGTTTATTTTGATTGCCTCGCCTACTAAACGTGTCGGTCTCTCGGGTGAAATAGAAAAGATCACTATAATCACGTCGTGGCTGCGAATATATAACTTGTTGGTTATTTTAGTCACCTCGCCTACTAAACATGTTGATCTCGGATAAAAGGTTTTAAGTCTTCATCCTTGCCCAGAAGTTATATTTCCGTCTTTGCAACTGTAGGCCTCAAAATCGACGGATATTTTTCATCGGCGATGTAGTATCGTGTTCAAATCAAGAAATTTTAAATCGAACGAAGCTTGCGGCGATAGCGATATGATAAAAGAAAAATAAAAGCGATGGCTTGATGGCGATAGCGGAAAAAAACAGAGGCAAAAAAAAGCTTTCCGAAAATGACGCGGTGTCTAGTTTAAACAAGAAAAGCGATGAGAACGGTAATTTTAATCTTTGAAACAGGAGGAAATAGAAAGCAATGTTTGAAAAATGCGGTGTTTAGTTTAAAGCGATAAAAATGATAAAGCGATAAAAGCGATGTCTGAAGCGAGAACAAAGCGAAACAGAAAAAGCGCCCGAGCAGGCGCGATATTTATTCAAACAAGAAAAAGACAAGAATATGAAGCAGAAGCGTCTCGAAGATGGGCCAATATTGGTTTGGATCGAAGAAACAACAAAGAGAATGCGGTATTAATTCAATCAATAACATAATAATAATGCCAAAGAAACAGACAAGAGTGATTTAAAATACGACCCGAGTTAAATTGAAATATTCAAATCGGTCGCCTGACTCAAGTCGATGATTCAAACCCAAATCGATTTCGACCAATTTGGATAACCAAGAACAAGAATATGAAATGCAAGAATTACGAAAATGTTGCCCAAGCGGTCGACGGGCAGATCGATGTTGACCGGATCGTGATCAAACTTGAATCAGATTTCAAACCAAATTCAGATAACCAATAACAAGAATATGAAATGCAAGGATTCTGAAAAATATTACCCAAACCGGGTCGACCCGACCCGGATCAGTGTTTCAACCCGGATCAGATTTCAACACCAAATTCAGATAACCAAGAACAAGAATATGAAATGCAAGAATTCTGAAAATGTTGCCCAAACCGGGTCGACCCGACCCGAATTGGAGTTTCAACCCGGAATCAAATAATTTCGTCAATTTCAGATAACCAAATATAACAACAGCAGCAATGTAGGAAAATTGAAAAAATCTAAACCGGGTCGACCCGACCGTCGATGTTTGACCGAATTGTGTGTTCGACCGAAGTCAAATAATTTCATCAATTTCGGATAACCAATGATAACAAACAAAGAATGTAAGAAAATTGGAAAAATCTAAACCGGTCGATTCGACCAGTCGATGACCGACCGAAATCGATGATCCGAACCAAATCTTACACCAAATTCAGATAACCAACATACATAAACATGAAATGCAAGAATTACAAAATGTTACGAACCAAGATCGACCAGTCAGGTCGACCCGACCAAATCGATGAAAAAATCGAGAGAAATCAAAGGGATGACAAACCTTTTAGGACTTGTTTCTTGGACCAACAACGAAGCCACATCCTCACAACTCAAGAACAAACCAAAATATGTATGTATATATTGAATAATCTTCCGAAAATCCTTTTTTTTCTTCTCCGAAAATCCTTTTTTTTCTTCTCCGAAAATCCTCTCCTTGATGAAGAACAACATGGGGGTATTTATAGGTGGATTCCCCCCTAAAAAACGAGTTTGAATTCGAATTAAAGGTAAAGAAAAATCCGGATTTGAGGGCATGGGTCGCGGGTTTTAGGGGTATGGGTCAGTGACGGAGTTGGTGGTGGCCGGGTTGGTGTTGGTGTCGGGTGAGGTGACGGCGGCGATGGGTCGCCCGGTATGTAAGTGTGGGGTCATGGTGATCGAGAGAGAGAGATAGGGTTTGATTTTTGATTTTTTCGTTTTGGTTAAAGGGGATTAAAAGGGTAAGGGATTTGGGCTTGAGGTGGGCCAGGGAATTGGTTTGAAATTGCGGGTGGTGACTGGGAAATAAAAAGGAGTTAAGGTGTGATCTGTTGGGCACAGGGCGACGGTTGGGCTTGTGTGTGTTTTGAATTAAAGGGGAAGGGATGTTGGGCGGTAGGTTGGGTCATGGGTTGAGAGGGAAATAGAGGAAATGGGTATTTAATTGGAGAGTTTGGTTTTGGGCTTGGGAGTTTTGTTTGGGTAGAATTTGTTTTGGGTTGGGAAAATGAAAAATGGGTTAGAAATTGTTTTGGGTTAGAAAAAATAAAAATGGGTTATGGATAAAAATATAAAAGGGGTTTAATATTAAAACATATTTATATATATATATATATTTTTTGTAAAAGATGTGAATTATTTAAAATAACATAACGACGTGATAATAATAAAATATAATATTTGCGAAATGTTTAATGCTTAAAAAAAAAGGAAATGCGATGCAATTTTGCGAGAATAAACTAACATAGAATTTTCGGATAAAACTTATGATTATTATAAAATGCAAATGATATAAAATATGCGAATAATAATAATAATACGAAGATACACACATATATGCCTATATTTTAAAATTATTTTAAAAGTGTCAAAATATTAAAAATTACGAATAAAATCATAAAAGATGGGACAAAATTGGGTGTCAACAATGATTAGTGTCTTTGGAATACCAAATTCCCAACTCACATGTGCCATCAACATATCGAATAATACGTTTCACAGCATTTAAGTGAGACATTTTGGGACAGGCTTGAAAACGTGCACAAACACAAACACTAAACATAATATATAGGCGACTAGCAGTAAGATAAAGAAGGCTACCTATCATAGACTGGGAACAGTGGCCTGCGACGGACCAGTAGGACCAACAGGCAGTGGGCCCGCTGGAGGATTTGTGGTGCGGGATGTCCGAAAACTGGTGAGTACTATAATGGGATATACCATCATCCAAAAAATTATACAAACTCGGCACGGGATTACTAACCTTAGCAAACGAAAATTGGAATTCATCAAAATTTACATGGCTACTAATGATGATTTTATTAGAAGTTAAATGGTCGCCCATCGCCATCGCGGCCCAAAATCGCTGCCGCCGATCGACTCGAGGGCACCACCGCCATCAAGCATCGCTTCGGCTGCCACTTGTGGTGCTGCCGTGATTTTTCCCATTATTTTTCCGATTCTGACCCTTTTACAGCCGCCGTTATTGCGGTTTTGGCCCGAGTTGTTGGAACCGGATGGAGGAAAATTAGTCTCGGTCATCATGACTACAAGACTAGCACCGGTAGCCGCTTTTTTGGCCAAGCCGACTTCTTCGAGTGTAAGCCTAGAACGAGCCTGATAAAATTGCGGAAGGGGGCTGCTCTGATGAAGAAGCGTGCCAACACTATTATATGCCTCTGAAAGGCATGCAACCATCTGAAGGACAAGACGGTCGTTGGTGACTGGCGCACCAACGTTGCGGAGTTGGTATGTCAATCCTTCAAGCTTTTGCAATATGTTGAAACGTTGGGAAAATCTTCCATGTTGACGTGGGAGAACTCCTGCTCCAAGGTAATAGCACGAGAATTTTGATTATCTTGGAATATATCATGTACTCTATTCCAAGTCACCATCGCCGTGGCGTCTGGTTCGATAATCGTCTGCAAGATGTCAGTAGAAATAGTGGAGTAAATCCACTAAAGAACAGTGGAATCAAGTGTCGTCAATAACTTAAGATCATCCTCGGGTCTGGGCACCTCCGTCTCCGTAGGAGCCGCGGGGATAATATGATGGAGAACTTGATGGGAGTGTGCAGGGTGAAACATGTTCTTAGCCATAATAGCAACACAAGACGTGATGTAGGGATTCAGAAGAAGAAATTTGAGAAGAAAAATAATTTTCGGGTACGGAACCCGATGAAGGGAGGTCGGATTCTGGGCTGTTTGGACGGAAATATTTGGGAGAGAAAATAAACCTAGACTCTTGATACTATGAAATAAATAATCCCTTGATTATTCTCATTAATGAAAGAGTATATATACAATTTACAATTTCCATAATAGGAAAATCTTATTCCTATTCTACTCCTAAAACCTTATTCTACTTGGACACTAACTATACAATTATGGTAAGTGTACAATTCTAATAATGTAATATTTACACTAAAATATTACAACAAACAATATCAAATTAATAGCCCAAACCGTGGGCATATTCCGTGTATATTGATCAGATAATATGACTGATTTGTTCACTAACTCTATACCAACTACAACTTTCGAGAAGATGGTGCACAAGATTGGAATGGAAAGACTCAAGCATTAGGGCTGAATTTCTTATCAGGGGGAGTTAATACATGTTGTACTTTTTTTTTCTGTATAAGGTTTTGTCCCACTGAATTTTTCTTATAAGGTTTTTAATGATGCAACCAAAATGTGTATTACTATAAATGTGTACTATTTTTCTTCAGTAGAATTCCCCCCCCCCCCTTAGTTTTTTGTAGTAAGGTTTTAATGAGGCATATTATCTATCAAAATAGACATCCAAGGAGAAGTGTTATAGATATTATCATCTATTGTGGATGTCTATCTTTAGGAGAAATATTAGGGCTAATAACTTTATGACCAAGTCAATTTTCTCTTATCAATAGAGATGTTTTTCTTCGTTGTATTTCATCCCAAAAAAGGAAATAAGAGATTTCATCTGTCTTTCTCTATAAATATTTTTTCTTTAGTTTATTATTTTATAACACAACATTAGTAATTAGAATATTTGTCAAAAAATGAGTTATGTCTCTTTGAAGGAAGACTGTCTTTTCGTATTTTGATGGAAATATTTTCTTTAGGGAAATACTCTTACACATTAAAGTTAACAAAATCAGAAAATATTTTATGCTTTCCTCCCCACCAGAATCTCTTCTCATTGGTTGTTCATTCCCCTTGGCCCCCATTTTAAGGAATATACACACGATATGACACTCAATAATTGATCGGTTTTTTGTTTTTGTTATGATTTTTCTTTTAAAGTTACTCAGAATAGAAAAAAGAAATTAAAACTTATGATCTAAATATGTTATAATATTTATGTGATTATAAAATTTCAAAATATAATTTTTTCTCATAAAAAAACAAAAAAAAATCAAGTTCAATTATTTTAATTTAGAAATTGTTGAGTAAAAATGATATATTATCACGAATTATCAAAATGATCATAAGCAACGTGTCAATCATGGAAGTAGGGGCATTATTGTCTTCTCAATAATCTTCACATACTCCTACTCTAATTGGACAATGCGTGGGTCCCACTTTCCTTCCTGCATCAGCTGTCAAATCACACTCGTTGTCATCTGATGAGTCAGCAAAATATTTATATTTCTTTTGTGAAGGGGAAAATTCCGAAGGCGAAACCCCCACCTGTATCAGAGGCCCCTTGGTCAGGTAGGATGTAAATCGAGGAATATGCTCGAGTGGCAGCCCTGTAAGGGAGATGACCAACGGGACATGAACCCAACAACAACCTTTGCAATATTTCAGCAAAGACTGTCACCACACGGATTCGAACTCGCGACGTCGGAGTGGTTGTACCCAATCACCTTGCCACTTACCAACTCGCATGTGCCCCTCGGGGCAAATATTTTATATTTCTATTTTGGTCTTTTTTTTATTTTCCACCTAATGTCTAATATCCATATTAAAATCCCATTATATTTAAATATAATTTATTTTTGCAAAAAAATACTCCTTGGCAAATATTTTTTCATAGGACTCAAATTCAAATCTTCTATTTATTGAAGGAATGAACAGAGCAGCCTCACTGCACCACATCTTTACTTGTTCCAATTCCTGTCCTTATCTTTTTCTACGCTTCTTCATAGTTCCCACCTTAATTCCTATAAATACCCACTCCCCCTCCATTTCAAAGCCCCCTTTCGTTTACTTAGCGTTTCTCAAAACAAAAAGAAAAAAAAATCAACTAATATTTACATTTGGTTTTATTCAACTTCATCCTTCTCTGCTATGGATTCTTGCTCCCCTTTTGATTCTATTATTTTCGGTAAGTTTGTTTGCTCAATTAATTAAGTCTTATCGATCAGTTTATGTTTGAGGGGAGACGGAGTTTATGAAAGGAACAAACACTTTTAAACTTCGTGGTATAAAATAATTTATAGATATTTTGTGAGCTATAAATATCTCATTAAGGGTAAAATGATCATTGTATAAGTTAAATTGTTACTTTCTCCGTTTCAATTTATGTGACCCTATTTGATCGGATACGGAGTTTAAGAAATAAATGAAGTTTTTGTTTTGCTTGCCCAATTGCTCATGCATGCTTTTGTCAACTTTTCTTCATAATAATAATATTTTCAGAATTAACTGGGATAAAATATGATGCCATTAAATAGTTGTTAAATAAGGAATAATGATATTTTTTAGGACAAACTAAAAAGAAAATGATGTCATGTAAATTGAGACGAATGTAGTACTAAATTGTTTTTACTATTAGTTTAATTACATGGAAGTATTTTGTTGAATGGTCGGATGTCGAGTTCAAAATATTTGTCTGATCGCATGTTAAATTCTATGAATTATAGCTATTAGTGTTAATTTCCATTTTGTTTACTTGTTGAGTGATCTGAGAATATTTTTAAACATATGTTGTTTAGATTTGGATGATACTCTGTACTCGTCCAAGACTGGAATTGGGCAATCCTTGAAGAAGAACATTGACGGTATGAATTATTATTTTTCCTTTTTTTTTGGTTCAATTATGTAATTAAATAAACGGAATTCAACATCATGAACTGTGATCGGTTACCTAAAACTGTTGTGTTTGGCTGAAAACAGATTTTCTGGTCGAGAAATGCGGTTTTCCGGTGTCCAAAGCATCAGCTTTGCGTGTTGAGCTTTTCAAAACTTACGGCAGCTCTCTCGCCGGTTTACGAGTAATTATCCTATTTTTACCCTCAACTCTTAATTAGTATACCTTCGTCCATATTTGCTTGACCAGTATACTAAAAATAGATTATTTTTAGTTGTTCAACTTAAAAAATCAGGAGATAGTTTACTATTACATACATATTTTATCCTTATAATATTGGGTTGGAATTAATTTTTATTGACTGCACAACTTTTAAAGTGTGTTTGGTTGATTTCAATTATTAAGATGATTTATACTTGGTGCGTCTCAATTTATGTTACACCATTTGACTTGACATGAAATTTTTTTTAAAAAAACATTTATAAAATATGATCCAAAACAAGTTTTATATAAATGTGTGACTCTAAATTATCTCATAATGTTAAATAAATTATTTCTAAATATAGAAATGTGACTTTTTTTTTGCAACATATTAAAAAAATGATGTCACATAAATTGAGACGGATTGAGTAATAATTAGTAATGATATAGTAAATTGTCATTTATTTATAGCTCCTTCAAACATGACAAGTAACAATGAACGGAGGGAGTACTTCAATACTTTGCAATTAATCAATTCTAGTTCTAGAGGGTTCATTAGTTAATTGTTTTTCTCAATCCCTTTGCTTTTTAATGCAGGCTATGGGCTATGATGTTGATGCCGATGACTATCACAGGTGAGATATGTTTAGAAAAAAATTGAAATTTTGCATAGTTTGATTCCCTTATTATTCCTAAACTTAATGTTGGAGAAACTTAAAAAATGCGATTATCGTTCTGAAAATTTTCCCTTTTGTTTTCCCCCCTCCTCAACAGTTATGTGCACGGAAGATTACCATATGATTTGATTAAACCGGATGCTCAGTTACGAAGCATCTTGCATAGTATTAATCAAAGGAAAATCGTAAGTTTTTTACATAGTTGATCATTTTAAGGAAATTCCAGTAGTGTTAAAATAGCATCATAATTCAAATTGTGATCGACTGAAGTTGAGGCATTTTTGATTGATTGAAACAAAACGATTCCCTCAAGAATTGCTAGTGATATGTTAATTTGGACTTTGTAGATTGATTTTGGAAGTAAATGTGCAGATTTTCACGAATTCTGATCGAATTCATGCGATGAAGGCTTTGGAACGTCTTGGAGTTAAGGATTGTTTTGAACAGATTATTTGTTTCGAGACGATGAATTTTAACCTCTCTAAGGCAACGCGGCCAGAAGAGATTCCGGTGATATTGAAGCCTTCATTGGAGGCAATGAACATCGCCATCGAAGCTGCTCAGGTCGATCCTTGTCGCACGGTATGCTCTATACTCTTACTTATCAAGCTAATTGCCTCTTTGGTTTTTGCTAATTATGTTTTTTAATGGTTGTGATTTAGAGTTTGATTTTTATATTTTTTTTCTTCATGTGAGTTTTAGCTCTTCCTTGATGATAATGTTAAGAACATAGCTGCTGGGAAAGCTGTGGGGCTCCCAACAGTTCTGGTAAGTTCTTATTTTTATTTGGAAATACTCCCTCCATATTATGTGAATAATTTACTAATTGAGAAGTCTGCGAGTTAGTTTTTTATCACATTTTTTAAAATTATTTGAATTATAAATTATTATGACTTATAATATTTTTAATATAATTTTTAAATATATAAATTTTATTTTTTAAAAATTTAAAATTAAATTATAAAATTTGACGTTTATACTTTAAAAATATTCACATGAATTAAAACGCAGTATATATAACAAGAGTAAGTTACAAGAAGATATTTTAGCTTGTGCTTATCTCAAATACTATGTGACCCTACTGTCCTGCTTTTCAACAAACAAAGGTAACTTTTGCATTTTATACGGTTATGATAGTACCAAGAAAATTACTTTGTTTGGACTGACTTTGGACCCAAGTTTTTCTCCCAAGTACACATTTGACCTATCCCACCTAAAATGTGGGTGATTGAATATGCAAAAGTTCTACAGGTGTAATGGTAAGACATAATCTGAAAAAAATAAGGCACACGATGGATATTTTAGCTTGTGCTTATCTCAAATCCTGATTGTCAGTACCTTATCTTTAAAGTATTTACTGGTCAAAAGTTTAACCGAGGGTAACAAAGAGAAGTTTATCTTTACCCCATGTAGATACCAAGAAACACCTAAATAAAATAAAATAAAATTGAAAACTTTAATTGACTTGTGTTCACAACTAATACTCCTCGATCTTATAACTAGATTCACTAAACTTAGATCCTATCTTATCGGAGATAGCCAATAACTAACATAGCGTATGAGTTAACAGTAAAGAATAGATAGTTGATCTAACTCAATTTCAAAAGTTAGCTTGTTGGTAAAGATTATTCAAGTCTATGTTACCATTTTATTTCTGATGTGAGACTCTTAACACTCCCTCGCACGCTCAGACCTCGTTAACTAGAGCGTGGACAATATAATTTGGGTCCAACATCGACGAACAAAGAATTGGAATGAGTCTGACTCTGATACCACGTAAAGAATGGATTTTGGGTCTTAACTCTAACCCTAAAAAGTTATATGCAAATGTAAAAAAAATTAAGTTATCAATATAATTTAATATATGATAGTAAGTTAGTTACATTACATAATAGGGCATATTAAGATCATATTCTCATTATATAAACTCTAATTTGAATCTTCATTTCCAAATATTGAAGGTTGGAAGAGCCACAAAAACAAAAGAAGCTGACTATACATTAGAGATGGTGACAGATCTGGTCCAAGTAGTACCAGCAATATGGTTCAAGGAAGAAAAAGATAAGAAAATTACACGCACAAGAAGTGAAATGGACTTTGTTGCAACCACAGCTGTGGGTGCTTAATTTATGTCAATAACCCCAAGGTCTAGTGTTTGGACTACAGTACATATATGTACAAGTGTACATATCCCTCTATCTCCATCTCACCTTTGTAATCATCTTTAATGTATGTATATATCATGAAAAAAATAACAAAAGAGTAACCACAAGATGCTTTGTTTCGAGAACTTTCGTGTTGATTCTAGATAAGCTCAACGAATTTTAAATTTGGAAAATAAGTTTTAAGTTTATGCGGTGGGACCAGTCACTTTAAAAAGTTTACCCTACCTTAGTTTATGGGTTCGTTTCCCCGCAAGCACGAACAAACTCTGCATGTTGGGGAATTTGATCTTGTCTCATTGATTAGTTGTACGCTCTCAGAAAACTGGCCACCGAAGCATATTTCGTGATTTACCTGGTAATAGTGTTGAAGGACCGGTGCTATTACCTTCAGGACGTAGTCAGGCACAAGCCTGAAGACCTGGATTATCAAAAAAAAAAAAAATTGTCTTTCGACTCAAATATGACACTAATGGCTATCTAACTTTGCTTTGACACTTGCAACGATGAAGCCACGTGAGTAATGTTCCAAATTTACCCTGGTTATCAAATTGGTTCATATATATGCTTTGCAATAATTTGAAGCATGCTCCTAAATAATCGTAAAAGATCCAAATATAACCTTAAACAATATATATCCCATGTAGTTTTCACTATATCAGCCAAATCAGTTGGAGTAATTCAAAAGTAAACGAAGGATAAATATAAAATAAATAGCATTTGTTAAGATATATTTGTACCTTTTCCCGATAAATTCGTCGGCTGCTTTCTGATTGAGACTTTGTATGTTTATTTTATTTGAATTGATGGATAGGTGTGAAGCCCAAAGTAGTGTTGCTTTCAATGCTAACGTTGATGTTATATTTTAATTAAATAACAACATTATTACAAGCATATTATATCGTTTGATATCGTTATCTGCTGAGTCAGTGTGCGCCTTAATTTGACCCTATTTACTCAATAAGGATGGTTAATGACTTATGTTGATAGCCTAGAAAAACATTTTATTTTTGAGGTCTCTCCAGACGTCTTTGGTATTAGATGTTTTGTTACGCATGTACATTATAAAAGAAAAAAGAATTGATTATAAAATTCGTTGCTAATTTAACAATAGATAGTCCACAGTTAAAATGATTTTTTATATAATTCATCGCTAATATTTTTTAAAAAAGAATTAGTAATGGATGTTTATTATATAGCTACTTCAGTTGTCCGTTGCAAATACCTGTTTTCTTTAAAGTAAAAATTATACATTTTTGTATATGCTAAGTTGTTGCTGAGCAAGAATGCAGTGTAAAGAATGAATCTTGGGTCTAACTCAACCCCAAAAGCTAGTTTATGAGGGGAGGATTGTAGGAGTCCAAATTCTTATTCCATTTTCGATGTGGGACTCTTAACACTCTCCCGCACGTCCAAACCCTGTTAACTGGAGTGTGGATGACATAATTTGGGGACCCAACATTGGTGAACATAGACTTGGAATGGGTCTGACTCTGATACCATGTAAAGAATGGATCTTGGGCCTAACTTAACCCCAAAAGCTAGCTTATGAAGGGAGGATTGTCCAAATTCATATAAGGAATTTAAATTCTCATTCCATTTTCGATGTGAGACTCTTAACATTCAATGACAGTTGAATACACCGTGGCTAGAACTGAAGTGTATATATATAATAAGCCAATAGTATCCAATGAATGATTCCATTTTATTCCTTCCACATATAACTCTTTGATTGGAATTGGAAAGAATAGGAAGAAGACTAGAGTTTAATTCAAGTTAATAGTTCTATCGGTTTCAAAATCCTCTTAATCTTCTACTTTTGTCTAAGTTAACGAGTTCAATATGTATACGCTAATTTTAAGCAAATTAAGACTGACTAGCTATAAGAATCTTATTGTTCATGTCGTTCCATCTAAACATATTAATTATTAGTTAATTAGCTTGTTACTTTTACAGAATTTTAATTGTATACTTTCTGAGCATATATCCTCAGCGTAAGAATCAGATAAAGATGTGAACCACATGAACTCAGGATCACAATATTTAAAACATTAACAAGCGGAGGTTGCTCAAATAGTAAGCACCCTTCACTTCCAACCTGAAAGTTGAGAATTTGAGTCACCAAAGAAGCAAAAAGGAGAGCTCCTGGGAGGAGTAAAAAAAATATTTAAAACATTAGTATCGTGACGAGGAAGATGTCCGTAAGTTTATTTGTTTAATTGATTGATATATAGGTGTGAAACCAACAAGGTTGCTGTCAATGCCAAAGTTGATGTTATATTTTAATTAACCATGCCAACATTATTAAACGCATATTATGCCATTTTATATCGTTATCTGATGAGTCAGTGGGTGCCTTTGTCCCTATCACTACAGTATTATATGTAGGTAAAAATTGGTGTATTCGAAAGATTAAACAAAACAAATGATTTGCTGAGTTGAGAGATGACTCTCTGTTTTTAAGACAAAATTATCTCGTATAGATGCTTTTACGGTGATGGACAATAGTCTCTGAAGATACAACATCAACTGTCAACTATACAAAACAAATATAGTTGATTCTATCGAAGAAATAAATAAGAACAAATTGCTTGTTTGAGTTTCTGATTCTCTGTTTCTGTTTTTGTCGAACAAAACAAAAGACTGATTTTTTGTATATTCTGAACAGAAGAGGAGAAGATTTTGTGTTGTGTGTTCTGTAATTCGACTGAACATTACTGTTCTTGAGGAGGACCATTGCAACGTTTCTGGAATCTTCAGGAATCAAAGTGTAAATAGAAAATACTTCAGGGCCCAAAAAGAAAAGTTTCGGAAGGCAGCCCGTGACGCGTGACCCATGACCCGAGCCCGGACCGGAAGGGTGGCGCTCGTGTGGGGCATAGCCCCGAACCCAAGCTCACCTAGGTCCTCTCCCTTCTAAACACATTGGTTACCCCTTGGGATCCCAAACCCTTACTCAAACTTAGAGTTTATATATTGCATAAACTCTTCATCTTCTAACAATGAGGGAAATTTGTCATTTTTTGCCAAAAACACTCAATCTTTTCATGTATCAAACACATTACTTTGTGTACCAATATCTCTTTCATTTCTTAATGAAATTTGACGATACTTGGCACTAACATCATCTACTCACTTAGTAGATTAGGCATGTGCGAAGAAACGATGTTTTCGACATGCGGGGCTCACTTGTTTAAGTCATTAAAGACGGGATAAACTCAATCCCACATTAGTAAATTTTCAACAATCCCCTCTTGAAAGAGAATTGGTGCACGCAGGGTGCCAAAGTTCAGCAATTTTTCAGCAGAAATATATTGCATCAGGAAATGTAGCTTTCGACTTTGAACCTTCCTTAGTTTATTACGATCGGATTTACTTACTGCGTTATGAACGTGATATCTTGAACCGTCAGTGTTTAGTGTAAACCAAGACAATGATATCAACATAATAACTCTCATTATTCATCTTTTCTTATTGTTTTGTCCGTTGTGGTCACGGACAACTCTTGTGCATGCATTTGAAGCGGCATGTCTTCGCACTTAAATAGGTGATCTCCTATAAGACATATTACTTCACCCCACTCGGAAGTGTTAGAAATCATTAAAAGTTTCAGAAACTTATCATTTACCCATTATGCAGGTAGCACTCAATGTTATAGCGGGAACGACTTTGGAGTTATACTTCTTTAAAAAATGATAATCCGAAGTACTCTTACTTCAAGTGAAGCTCTAAACTGAACCTCTATAGTTTAGTTTTTTCCATTGAACCAAATTTATGGGATCTCCAGTCAGTAAGGTTGGGTTACCACCATAAAGATTCTTATTATTTGGGTTTTAAGCCCATTCCCCCAGATAGGCAGAATATTTGATCTTTGGATATGCCTTTAGTTAATGGATCTGCTAAGTTATCCATTGATTTGACGTAATCAATGGAAATGACACACGTAGTGATCAACTGCCTAACGGTCTTATGCCTCCGACGAATATGTCTAGACTTGTCGTTGTACATATTACTATGTGCTCTTCCTAAAGCCGATTGGCTGTCACAGTGAATCATCACTGAAGGTACGGGTTTATCCCAACAAGGGATATCCTCTAAGAAGTCGTGAATCCACTCTGCTTCTTCTCCTGATTTGTCTAAAGCGATAAACTCCGATTCCATCGTGCATCGGGCGATGCATGTTTTCTTAGAGGACTTCCAAGACACATCCCCACCACCAATTGTAAAAACATACCCACTGGTGGATTTGGTGCTCTTTATGTCTAATATCCAGTTTGCATCATTGTATCCTTCCAATATGGCTGGATATCTAGGATAATGTAATCCGTAAGTCAACGAATATTTCAGATATCGTAGTATCTGATTTAACGCCTTCCAGTGATCAATTCCAGGATTACGAGTGAACCTAGCCAACTTATTGACTGAATAAGCAATGTCGGGTCGGGTGTAGTTTGTAATGTACATTAAACTACTAATGACATGTGCATATCGCTCATGTGATACGGGTGCACAACGATTTTTATCAATTCTATGATTCATATCCATTGGTGACTTTATAGGGGGATTGCCAAATACATCAAATTTCCTCAAAACATCTTCTATGTAATGAGATTGAGATAAGACCAGCCCATAAAATGTCTTAGAAATCTTAATTCCTAAGGTTACATCTGCAATACCCATATCTTTCATGTCAAAACATTGTTTCAACATATTCTTGGTTTTCAGGATCAAGTTTAGACTACTTCCGGTGATGAGCATGACATCTACGTAAAGGCATATCATGACAAATGAGTCAAAGTTCCATTTGATATAGATACATTTATCACATTTATGGAGAAACCTTTTGATAATAAAGTATTGTCAAACTTTTCATATCATTGTTTCGGGGCTTGTTTGAGTCCGTACAGACTTAACAAGACTTTCTTTTCTTGTCCTGGAATCACATACCCCTCGGGTTGTTCCATGTATATTTTCTCTTCCAACTCTCCGGTTATGGAGGCTGTCTTAACATCCATTTGATGTATCTCAAGGTCACACAAAGCTGCAATGGCTATAAATACCCTTATGGACGTTAATCTAGACACATGAGAGTATGTGTCGAAGTAATCGAGACCTTCCTTTTGTCTGTAGCCTTTTGGCTACTAATCTGGCCTTATACTTGCCAATAGTTCCATCTGCTTTGTAATTTCTTTTGAGTATCCACTTACAACCCTAAAGTTTGCTTCCCGGAGGAAGATCAACCATTTTTCAAGTATGATTTTACATGATGGAATCTATTTCGCTTTCTATAACTTCTTTTCAAAGCGGTGCTTCTGGAGTTGACAATGCTTTCTTAATTGTCCTCATTTCATTTTCAACCATATAGGTTAGAAAGTCTGGACCAAAGGTTTTGTTCGATTTGGTCATTTTGCTCCGTCTTGATTCAACCGCTGGAACCCCTAAGTTCTGTAGGTCTGGAACATTAAGTTCTGAATAGTCAGTAACTTCTAAGTACTGTAGATTTGGAACGTCTAGTTCCGGATAATCAGAAACTCTCGAATCTTGTTAATTTTGAGCATTTTGTTCATAACTTCGTTTGCGCGGAATTGTTTCTTTTTCCTTTCTTGAAAAGATCTGTTCAAATAATTCAGCATTCCATGATTTCATGATTGTACCTTCGTGGATATCAGGTATCTCTGACTTATACACTAAAAACGATAAGCACTACTGTTATTTGCATATTCGATGAATATGCAATCTATAGTCTTAGGTCCAATTTTGACATGTTTTGGTTTAGGTACTTCGACCTTTGCCAAACAGCCACACACTTTCAAATATTTGTAAGTGAGTTTCTTTCTTTTTCATGATTCATATGGAGTTTTATCCTTACCCTTATGTGGAACTCTATTGAGAATTGTATTAACGGTAAAAATTGTTTTGCCCCACATGTTTTGGGCTAAACCAGAATTAATAAGTAAAGCATTCATTATTTTCTTCAACGTACGATTTTGCGCTCAGAAATACCGTTAGACTAAGGCGAGTAAGGAGCGGTCGTTTGATGAACAATGCCGAATTAAGCACAGTATTCTTCAAACGGTGCTACGTATTCTCCCCCTCTATCACTACGAATTGCCTTAATCCGTAGGTTTAGTTGATTTTCAACTTCTTCTCTATAACATTTAAATTCTTCAAACGCTTCGTCTTTACTTTTCAATAAGTAAACATAACAATACCTTGTACTATCGTCAATGAAAGCCAC
Source organism: Anisodus acutangulus (assembly GCA_029783415.1). Lineage (NCBI taxonomy): Eukaryota > Viridiplantae > Streptophyta > Magnoliopsida > Solanales > Solanaceae > Anisodus > Anisodus acutangulus. The sequence continues at coordinate 8,554,131 of CM056500.1, forward strand.
AAAGTACTTGTTCCCCCCTCTAGTTTGCACAAACTTTAAATCACATATGTTGGTGTGAATAAGTTCTAGAGGAGCAGTGTTTTCTTTCGACTAAATGAAAAGATGATTTGGTTAATTTTGCCTCAACGCATACCTCACATTTATGTTGAGGGTTTATGTCGAAGGAAGGCAACAATTTCAACTTTTCTAACTTTTGAATGGATTTGTAGTTAACGTGTCCTAATATGTGATGCCATAAATTAAAAAGACTCAAGCAAGTAGGTAGAAATCTTTATTTCATTTGATGAACGAATTACATACATAACATTCATTTTGAAAAGGTCATCACATGCGAAACCCCTTCCTACAAAATTATCATTCTTAGTTATTACAAACTTGTTGGACTCAAAAACTAGTCTAAAACCATCTTTGACCAACAATGACCCTGAAACCAAGTTCTTGCGGATGTCAGGGACGTGCATCACTTCCTTTAGAGTGATCTCTTTGCCTGAAGTCATTTTGAGGACAACCTTTCCAACCCCTTGCACTTTAGAGGTGGCGTCGTTGCTTATGAACAACTTCTTGCTCGTGACTGGGGTGTAAGAGGAGAATGCATTCTTGTCAGAGCAGATGTGACGGGTTGCACCCGTGTCTATCCACTATTGCCTTGGCTTCTCCACCAAATTTGCCTCCAGCACCACTACCGAGAAATTCATAATTTTGTCGTCAAGATCCGGAGGACTACCCTCGTCTTATACAACATTAGTCTCTGCCTTGCGTTTGTTCTTGGCCTTCAGGTCATTTGTGACCTGGATATTTTGGCCCACTTCAGTCGTTGTGTTAGACTGAGTGTCCATTGCATCCTCACCAGAAGGAGGATCTTCTGTATGAGATCGTGACAGGCTCAACGCAGTAAGATAGAACAACATCTTTAGTCTCCTTCTCTTGTTGTAATTGTTAACCAGAACCTTACCTGGGCGCTTGGTTTGGAAACTGTCAGAAGCAAGGACAACAACATTTTCTTGAACATCAGTGCCTTTAACAGCAACAGTGCCTTGAACATCAACAGTGCCTTGAACAGCAGCGGCATAACTAGAAACAAAATTGTTGATAAGAGTAGAACCAGAACTACCAACAAAATTGTTAACAGAACATTTGGCAAAAACAGAGCCAAAACCAGATTAGAACCAGAACCGAAAACACAAATGTTGACAGACATCGTTCGAACACTCAGAAGATAAATTTTTGTCTTAAAATTGTAGGTAAAAATTGATGTATTCGAAAGGTTAAACCAAACAAATGATTTGCTGAGTCGAGAGATGACTCTCTGTCTTTAAGATAAAATTGCTCCGTATAGATGCATTTACGGTGATGGACAATAGTCTCCCAAGATACAACAACAACTATCAACTATACAATAGTTGATTCTATCGAAGAAATAAATAAGAACAAATTGCTTGTTTGAGTTTCTGATTCTCTGTTTTTGTTTTTGTAAAAAAAAAAGACTGATTTTCTTTATATTATTAATAGAATAGAAGATAAGAGAAGAGAAGATTTTGTGTTGTGTGTTCTGTAATTCAATTGAACATTACTGTTTCGGAAGGCTGCCCACATCCCGTGACTCGAGATCGGATAGCGGGTGGCGGTGCGCATGTGGGGCTTAGCCTCTAACCCAAGCTCACTTAGGTCTTCTCCCTTCTAAAGTCATGGGTTACCCCTTGGGGGTCCCAAATTCTTACTCAAACTTAGAGTTTATATATTGCATAAACTCTCCATCTTCTACCAATGAGGGAGATTTGTCATTTTTTGCCAAAAGACACTCCATCTTTTCATGTCATAAACACCTTACTTTGTGTATCAATATCTCTTTCATTTCTTAACGAAATTTGACGATACTTGACACTAACATCATCTACTCACTTAGTATATTAGGCATGTACGAAGAAATGATGTTTTCAACATGCGGGACCCACATATTTAAGTTATTAAAGACGGGATAAATTCAATCCCACATTAGTAAATTTCCAACATTATATTACTCAATAAGAATGGTTAATGAGTACTTATATTAATGTTGACAGTTTTAAAAAACATTTTCCTGAGGGAGCCCTTCAAATATCCAAACATCATCGGTTTTAGATGCTTTGTTAGTTGTTAAGCATCCGAATTGTAGATTATTTATATATGCTAACTTGATATGTTTGTGGCTGAGCAAGAATATGATTGTGATATGTGGGGACACCCTAGCTAGAACTGAATAGGCCTTTATTAGCTGCGAATATATATTGTGTATATGTTGTATTGTTTATAATTTAAATATTCCATTAAATTTGGACACCCCCCCACACAACACACCATACATTTTTTATTTCATATATTTTACTTTTATAAAATAAAATTATAAAAACTGAGATTTTTTTTACCCCGCACACCACTCTCTCCCCCCCCCCCCCATATTTTTTATTTCATATATTTTATTTTTATTAAAAATGAGAAATTTATTTTTACCCCCCTACCCCTACGGACACATTTTCTATTTCGTATATATTATCTTAATTTTATTTTAAAAATTATAAAAAGTGGTAAATATTTTCTTACCCCCCCTCCCCCACATTTTCTATTTTATATATTTTATTTTTATAAAAAATAGAAAAAATTGCATTTATATAATTATAAATATATAAAAAAATTAATTTAATTTGACAAAAAAATTATAACATTACACTTGAAATAATATTACATTTATATAATATGGTCTAATCCATAAACAACCGACCCATTTATCACCCAACTCATATTTACTCACATAAAATATGATTAGGGTGAAACCCAACCCATTTTTATTTAAACCCACCAAATTATCAACCATCTTGGCTCTATATTAATTATCAACCTTTTATGCTATTGTATGTCATTTTAGTCGGATCAATCATCTTGACTCTATATTAATTATTACAATGACAATAACTAAGCTTCAATTTCAAACTAGTTGAAATATCAACTATTCGAAAATAATAAATTTAAAACTAATATATTGTAATTCGCCCCATTAAGTTCCATAAAATAAGCCAGATTATATCCATGCTATGTTTGTAATGACAATAAATTGACACAATCATTAAATAATTACAACACGATATATTACATGTTAACCATAATCATCACCATCACCTTACAAAACTTGACTTCAATTGAGCTTTTATTTTTACCAATGGATCTAAAATTCTGCCCAACTCCTTCACGGCCCCGGTTCACTTTTTCTGGGTATACACCGTCTTTTGGGTGCAAATATTGGACTTTACCATTAGGGAAAACTCTATAAAATCTGTAGTTAATTTTGTATTTGGACCTAAGTCTAGTACCAAGGGCCAAACACTGTTCTTTACGGGCCAATTTTAATAAATTTGGGCCTTCTCTCATAATAGCAGTACCACCAGTGGGCATTTCAAAGATTTGTTCTTTAGGTGATTCCCAAGTTGATCACATAAAATTCCTCAACTTGGGCCTTACGTAAAAGCCCACCAGTGCTTCCACCAAATATTGGTGATGGGGTATTTGGGTCCAATTGTGGTGGTGTGAAGCCCACTGGGGCCTCTGGCTCCGCCTCTTTAGTAGTTGATTGGGCATTCTCACCTGTCATAGCCTTGATGGGCCAGCGTATCACCGTGCATTTGATCGGTTTAGGGGAGGAGAAAGAAGAAAGTGATTGCTTCCATGGGGCGGCCACGCGGTGGTCCGCGGTTTTCGGGGTGGAGATAGATGGGGTGAAAAGAGAAGCTTGGGTTGCCATTGCCATAAAAAAATTGGATTGACAAGTGTGAAATGGAGAAGTATTTGTTGGAAAATGAGAATGATAGAAATAAGTCATTTTTGTTGCATAGAAGATGTGTGGTAGAGAAAGTGGATATAGGATAAGGTGATACTATAGATTTGGACCAATTGGAATGTGTTTTGATCATATTAAATATAGTCAGCTAAGATAGAAAGGTGTATGTCAAATGAACATATTATATTTATTTGCTAAATCATTCCAATTTGATCTTCAAATTTGTAAGGGTAAATGGAAAAAACACTTTGAAGTACATAAAAGTGTAAGAATTTAGTTAACTATACATCAATCACAAATTAATTCGAATATATTGACTATACAAATTCGGTGTAATTTACATTTTACTCCATTTCATTCTAAAAGGACGAGAAAACTTAAAATAATGACAAGGCGTGACAGAGTCTAATCAATTATTTCAACATCATAACAACTCTATGCTAAAAAATTGAAATCTTGCTTTCTATTTGTTGAGTTAGCCCCCCACTAGGTTATACTTGTAATATCTTATGTATAATTTTTAAATATGTAAATTTTATTTAAAAAATTTATATTCAAATTCATAGTCAAATTAAGTATTTTTGACTCACATACTCCAAACCCCTTCCCGTAAATTGGGACAGAGGGATTAACCTATTTACCCTGTATTTAACTATTTGTACAAAGTAAATGAATGCAAAACATGTGATGATATTTTAATTTGTGATTCTCATGGTTAAATTGATTGATTTAGTATAAATATCGGGGTATGATTAAGTATATAAATTGGTTGATATATTGTAAATATAGGGTTTGAATAAATATTTTTCTAAAAAGAAGTTGATATGTTGAATTTTGTTGTATTCAAATGTATTAGGATACTATCTCTAACTTGCAGCATAGTTATGGAGTAGTGAAAATTGGAGAAGATAGCAGAATGCTGACACACTTGAAGTTTTTCTGTTACCACAATCAATTTGACCTTGTTATGGAAAATTATAGTAATGTATTATCAATTGCCCTTGAAATTAGGTAGGAGTAATAGATTTGTGTAAAATTAAATTATACAACATATAATTTGAAATCCGGAGAATATCATGACTCATGACCAAGAATTAATGTTGTAGGGGTTCGAACTTCGAAGTGGACAAAGCTACAGGGAATAACTACCAGAAATTAACGGTGAAGATTAGAAGTCATTTAATCAAGATCAAGGGCTATGATCGTGCCACCTGGACAGGTTGTTAAGCGTAACAAACTGCCCAAGCCTCATCATTGAACATTTACGGGTAATTTCCCATTTCTCCCTTCTCATCCAATCTCTTCTTCTATTGCAGATTTGTGATCTTCTATGGATGCTCCATTTATCAGTATTTTAGCTTAATTTTCAATTTCGATTGTAATTGTCACTTGTTTTTCCTTAATTCGCAGTTAATCAGAGAATTATTCCAAAAACTTGTTAAATTGTCCTTTAATTGCTTGAGACTGTTACAATTGGTATCAGTCTCCAATCCTGCAACCTGTGGATTGAATCATGACGGAAGGAACTCGCATGCAAACCATGGATGTGAAATTAAAGCAACACGATGAGGTCTTAGCTGGGCAACAAGCTATGCAATAAACTCAGCTGGGAATTCAAGAAAGCTGTAGTTAATTTTGAATCGATTGACAGCTCTAGAGAAACCACCGACTAATACGAATGGAGGTGGATTACTTCCTATTCATGTCGCTAATGTGCGACTAAACAGACAGCTGATTTTCCAGTCCCTCCGCCTAAGTGGGAACTTCCTAGTTTTGAAGGTCAAGACCCTAAGGTATGACTTAGGAAGTGTGAAAGATATTTTAAGTTGTATAAAACTGCTGAAGATTCTAAGGTAGAAGCTGCCGCTCTTTACCTTAATGGAATAGTTGAAGTATGGTTTAATTCCTTAACTTTGAGTAAGGGTAATGTCACATGGATTGAATTTAAGGATGAATTGTTGGAAATTTACTAATGTGGAATTAAGTTTATCCCATTATTTATGACTCGAACCATTGGGGCCCCGCACGTCGGAAACGTCGTTTCCACACACGTGCACACGTAGTGCCAAGTATCGCAAATTTCATTAGTGAAAGAGATATTAGTACGTAAGTGAGAGGTTTGAGACATAGAATGATGGACGGTTATTGGCCAGATGACAAATATTTCACGTTGGTAAACGAAGGAAGAAGTGTGCGAAGTGTAAGATGAAACGAGTCGGAAATCGCCGCCGAGCCGCGAAGTGCCGCGGCGCAGCCCCGTCAGAGCCGAGGCGCCGGAGCGCCGCGGTGTCTCCCAGGAAGCGTCGCGGCGCTAATTGGGTGTTCAACCACTGGAGCCGCGGCGCTTCGGAGGCAGAATGTTGCGACGGAAAGATGGAAAGTTCTGACTTTTGGGCTGGTTTTGGAGCATTGAATCTCCGTTATTTGGCACATGAATTCAGCCATTATTTGGCGGAATGCAACCCCTCAATAAGTGTCATTACATGGCTATTGAAGGCCATTAGTTGGCTAGTTGAGAGGTCATCTCATTACACTATAAATTGAGGCCTTTGGCTCAATTGTTCAACACTTAGAAACACTTAGAAATTTTCTGAAATCTTCTTCTTCCTCTCTAGCAAAGTTTTATATTCAAAGTTCTTCAAGAGTAACACTTGAGTTTCCTTTGTTCATTTGTTAAGTTGATGTTGTATCTTGGGAGACTATTGCCCGACAACGTAAAAAGATATATACGGGGCAATCTTGTCTTAAAGACAGAGTGTCATCACTCGACTCAGCAAATCACAAAGAGTTTGTAACGTTCTTGATTCCAGTTTTTTGTAATCTTTAGTTTATCCTTTCTAGTAATTTGTAATATTTACTTACTTCCTGTTTCCTGCAATTGTTGTATCCCACAATTTTAAGACAAGATTTGGCTTTGTAAGTACTTAGAAAGATGATTGGAAGAGAACAACTCGCTTCTGATTCTGCTGCTGTTGCTGCTCAAGGACACCCATCTGCCTTCCCCACTGCTCAAGGCATACCCAATGCCTTTCCGGTTGCTCAAGGGAACGTTACTGTTCCTCCACCCTCCGGTTTCCACAATGAACGCCAGAGAAGTTTATGGGCTCCAACTTCAAGAGATAGCAGCAGAAGATGTTATTTTATCTGACTGTTATGGGAATGACTCATTTTCTAACAGAAGGTCCTCCACAAGCTGGAGATGAAGTGGACCCTCAGCCTAATGAAACGGCTGAATGGGGCCAAGGTATCCATGGCGTTAATGGCATGGAGATGGTTCTTGATGCATGGAGTCATAGTGACTTCATGTGTAAGAACAATATTTTGAACTGTCTGTCAGACCCACTATACGGTGTATTGCATTGTAGGCACCGCCAAAGAGTTATGGGAAAGACTGCAGAAGAAGTACAACGCACAAGATGCTGGTACGAAGATATTCATCGTTGGGAAATTCCTGAAATTTCAAATGGTGGATAGCAAAACTGTGATGTCCCAAGTCCAGGAATTCCAAATGATTCTACATCTCCTGGATTTGGAAGGTATGAAACCAAATGAGCAGTTTTTGGTTGCATCACTTATTGAGAAGTTACCTCTCTCGTCGAATGAGTTACTTAAAACTCAAGACAAAGAAAATGACATTTGAAGAACTTATTATCAAACTTCAGATTCAGGAAGTTAATAAGAAGGCCTTGCCTAGGGGAAAACAACCCGCTGACGCAAAGACAATTCTGGCTGAGGCCAAAGGGAACCCAAGCACGAAGCGCAAGTTCCAGAAAGACGGCAAGACCCAGGCGGTGGAGAAGTTCAAGGGGAACTGTCACCACTGCGGGAAACATGGTCACATGATCAAGGACTGCCGCAAGCTCAAGACTGAGCAACAAGAGAAGGCCAAGGCCAAAGGCAAGGCACATGCTAACGTCGTCAAAGACACGCTTCTTGATTACATGATTAAGGAGTTCTCGGCGGTGGTGCTTCAAGCAAACCTTGTTGAGAATCCCATGCAATAGTGGATGGACACGGGTGCTACCAGACACATCTGTTCCAATAGAGATGTATTCTCCACATATACACCAGTTACAAACAAGAAGCTATTCATGGGTAACAACGCTTCCTCTAACGTGTTGGGGGTAGGAAAGGTAGTCCTGAAGATGACTTCTGGAAATGAGCTCACTCTGAAGGAGGTGAGGCATGTCCCTGAGATTAGGAGAAATTTAATTTCAGGTCATTTATTGGTTAATGTTGGTTTTAGGTTTGTATTTGAGTCCAATAAGTTTATAATCACCAAGAATGGAACTTTTGTGGGAAGAGGCTTTGTCTGTGAAGGTCTCTTCAAAGTTAACGCCATGTCTGTAATGCATGCAAGCAATAATATTGAAGCTTCTTCTTACTTGCTTGAGTCCTCTAATTTATGGCATCATAGATTAGGACATGTTAACTATAAGTCCATCTAAAGGTTGGTTAAGTTGGAGTTGTTGCCGTCTATCGACGTAAACCCTCAACATAAGTGTGAGGTGTGCGTAGAGGCAAAACTCACAAAGATCCTTTTTCGATCCGTCGAAAGGAATACAACTCCTCTAGAACTTATTCACACGGATATATGTGATTTGAAGTTTGCACAAACTAGGGGGGAACAAGTACTTTGTGACATTCATTGATGATAGCACAAGGTATTGTTACATTTACTTGTTGAAAAGTAAAGATGAAGCCTTTGAAGCGTTCCGACGTTACAAAGCAGAAGTTGAAAACCAACTAAGCATGCGGATTAAATCCATACGTAGCTATAGAGGGGGAGAATACATAGCGCCATTTGAGGAATATTGTGCCGAATCGGGCATTGTTCATCAAACGACGACTCCATACTCACCTCAGTCGAACGATGTTGCTGAACGCAAGAACCGCACATTGAAGGAAATTATGAATGCCTTGCTCATCTATTCCGGTCTTCCCCAAAACATGTGGGGAGAAACCGTCCTTACCACTAATACGATTCTTAACAGAGTCCCACATAAGGTTAAGGACAAAACTCCATATGAATCATGGAAGGGAAAGAAACCCACCTATAAATATTTAAAGGTGGGGTTGTTTGGCAAAGGTCGAAGTGCCCAAGCCAAAGCAGGTCAAGATTGAGCCTAAGACTGTAGATTGCATTTTCATCAGATATGCAAATAACAGTAGTGCTTATCGCTTCTTAGTGCATAAGTCAGATATTCCGGATATCCACGGGGGTACAATCATGGAATCAAGGAATGCTCAATTCTTTGAGGATACTTTTCCTAGAAAGGAAAAAAACATAACCTCTCGCAAACGAAGTTATGAACAAAGCTCTCAGGAACCAGGAGTCGTTGACTGCCCGGATCTAGATGGTTCAGATCTAGTGGACTTAGAAGTGGCTGAATATCCGGAATCTAGTGTTCTAGATTCTCAGAACTTGGAGACTCCAGAGATGGAACCAAGGCGAAGTAAAAGGGTCAGGAAGGATAAATCCTTCGGTCCTGATTTTGTAGCTTATATGGTTGATGACGAACCAAGGACAATTGCTGAAGCATTGTCAACTCCAGAGGCACCGCTCTGGAAATAAGCTATTGAGAGTGAAATAGATTTCATCCCGCATAACCATACTTGGGAGTTGGTTGATCTTCCTCCGGGAAATAAACCATTGGATTGTAAATGGATACTCAAATGGAAGTATAAAGCAGATGGATCTATAGATAAGTACAAGGTCAGGTTGGTAGTCAAGGGCTATCGGCAGAAGGAAGGCCTTGACTATTTTGACACGTACTCCCCGGTGTCTAGGATGACGTCCATACGAGTATTCATTGCGATCGCAGCGTTGCGTGACCTTGTGATACATCAAATGGATGTCAAGACAACCTTCCTAAATGGTGATTTGGAAGAAGAAATTTATATGGAACAACCCGAGGGGTATGTGGTTCCACGGCAAGAGAAGAAAGTCTGTCGACTTGTCAAATCTCTGTACGGACTGAAATAGGCCCCGAAGCAATGGCACGAAAAATTTGATAGTACCCTACTATTGAAGGGTTTCTCCATTAATGAGTGTGACAAATGTGTCTACACGAAAGGTAACTCTGAATCGTTCGTCATGATATACATGTACGTAGATGACATGTTGATCACAGGGAGCAGTCCTAGCTTGATAAAAAAGACTAAGAACATGTTGAAACAATGCTTCGACATGAAGGTTATGGGTATCACAGATGTCATCTTAGGGATAAAGATATCTAAGACGTCTAACGAACTGGTCCTATCTCAGTCTCACTACATCGAGGATGTGTTGAGAAAGTTCGAGATGTTTGACAGTTCGCCTATGAAGTCACCACTAGATAGAAATCAAAAGCTTGATAAAAATCGTGGTGCACCTGTATGCCAGGAGCAATATGCACAGGTAATTGGGAGTTTGATATACATAACAAACTGCACCCGACCTGATATTGCTTATGCAGTCAACAAGTTGGCTAGGTTTACCCATAATCTGAGTAATGATCATTCGAAGGCGTTGAATCGGGTACTACGATACCTAAAATACACGCTAACTTACGGATTGCATTATTCGAGATATCCAGCTGTACTAGAGGGGTACAGTGATGCAAATTGGATATAAGGATCACTCACGTCACGGGCAGCAAATCCGACGAGCTCAACTTCCACTGAAAAGAGAGGCTCGACCTCAATAGAGAACACCAAGTCCACCCGTGGGTATGTATTTATCATTGGTGGTGGGGCTGTGTCTTGGAAATCCTCTAAGAAAACTTGCATCGCCCGATCCACGATGGAATCGGAGTTTATCGCTTTAGACAAAGTAGGAGAAGAAGCTGAGTGGCTTCACGACTTCTTAAAGGATGTCCCTTGTTGGGACAAATCCGTACCTTCTGTAATGATCCACTGCGACAGTCAGTCGTCTCTAGGAAGAGCACAGAATTCTATGTACAACGGCAAGTCTCGTTATATTCGACGGAGACATAAGACCGTTAGGCAGCTGATCACCGCGGGTATAATATCCATTGATTACATAAAATCAAAGGATAACATAGCGGACCCACTGACAAAGGGCTTACCCAAAGATCAGATGTTCTACCTGTCTAGGGGAATGAGCTTAAAACTCAAGCTTTAAGGACTAATACGGTGGTAACCCAACCTTACTGACTGGAGATCCCAGGAATTTGGTTCAATGGGAAAACTAAGCTGTAAAGGTTCAGTTGAGCGCTTCGGTGGAAGCAATAGCACTTCGGGTTATTATCCCTGTAAGGAACATAAACCCAAGGCCGTTCCCGCGATAGACGTTAAGTGCTATCTGCAGTGTGGATAAAGGTTAAGTTTCCAAAACCTTTAATGATCCTCAACGGTTGAGGTTAGGTTTGAGGAAACTTTTAATGGTTCCTAACACGTGCAAAGTGGGGTATAGCAGGATACCTTGTAGGAGACCACCTATTTAAGTGCGAGGACAGTCCGCCTCAAATGAACGCACATAAGAATCCAAGAAGTGTCCACGGCCACAGCGGACAAAACATTACGAAGAACAGAGTAAGGGAAGTTGTAGTGTTGGTACCGTTGCCTTGGCTTACACTAAACACTGACGGTTCAAGACATCACGTTCACCGCGCAGTAAGTAAGTCCGATGGTATTCAACTATGGAAGGTTCAAAGCTGAAGCTACCTCTCCTGATGCAACATCGGTCCGCTGAAAGATTGTTGGGAAAGGCACCATGTGAGTGTGCCAAAATCTCTTTCAAGAGGGGATTGTTGGAAATTTACTGATGTGGAATTAAGTTTATCCCATTATTTATGACTCGAACGATTAGGGCCCCACACGTCGGAAACGTCGTTTCCACACACGTGCACACGTAGTGCCAAGTATCGCAAATTTCATTAGTGAAAGAGATATTGGTACGTAAGTGAGAGGTTTGAGACATAGAATGATGGACGGTTATTGGCCAGATGACAAGTATTCCACGTTGGTAAACGAAGGAAGAAGTGTACGAAGTGTAAGATGAAACGAGTCGGAAATCGCCGCGGAGCCGCGAAGGGTCGCGGCGCAGCCCCGTCGTAGTCAAGGCCGCGGCACTAATTGGGTGTTCAGCCACTGGAGCCGTAACGCTAATTCGCAGAGCCGCGGCGCTTCGGAGGCAGAATGCTGCGATGGGAAGATGAAAAGTTCTGACTTTTGGGCTGGTTTTGGAGCATTAAATCTCCATTATTTGTCACATGAATTGAGCCATTATTTGGCTGAATGTAACCCCTCAATAAGTGTCATTACATGGCTATTGAAGGCCATTAGTTGGCTAGTTGAGGGGTCATCTCATTACACTATAAATTGAGGCCTTTGGCTCAATTGTTCAACACTTAGAAACACTTATGATCAGCGTGTGGGAGATAGAAGTCCTTAGACTTGAGGTCAATACGCGCCTTGTCTACAAAGTAATGTACTTTAATCCCGTCCTAAGCTCAAATGCTTTATAGGTTGAGACACGGCTTGTATTGGGTATATTACGATGTGGATTGAAGGTGGTAGTTGAGCCAAGATTAAGATTCATTCCTCGGATGTTTATTAGAGAGAACACTCGGATTCTCAGTGATATTAGGTTGACTAAGTCGTTGGCCAACGCAATAGACATATTTAGAATATGGTCTAGTCGTCGACTAATATAGATGAGATACAATGATTAAGTCATTTGGATAGACACTTGACAAATCCTAAGCTTGATCGGGTGTGTCGTGAATGAAAGGATTTTATCTTACCACATAAAGGTTAAGTTTACTGGATTCGCGTAAACGTACTTCACATATTGAGTTCGTCTTCCGGCGCCGTCTAGGAGTTCCGCGTAGACCTTAATTTGATTAATGTCAATATGAGAAGGCATGTAGGTCACACTATGTCGATTGTCCGTTTCGATCTAAAGATGTATTGAAAGAGTAATTAAAATGTTCGATTTGGAATCGAGACATTTAAATGAATAATGATTACATTAATTAAGTCAAAATTGGATTTTGGATTTAATTAAGAATGCACGGAAATTAAATCGAGGCAAATCAAGATTGCGAGCCAGCGTCGCCCATACCACTAGGGCATGGCGCCTATCAAGGCCGATTTTGGGCCAGGCCCAAGGTCAAACTTTAATCCGGTTTTTTGACCTAATTTTCAACTATAAATAGAGGCATTCATTTTCATTATTCAATACCAATTTCTGAAAACATTCTAAGACTTAGAGACTTAGAATCAAATACTCTCGAACCTCTGCCGGATTTCCTAGCTTTCCGAAGGAGAAAATACATTGAGGCATGGAGCTTGCAATTGGAAGGGCAATCGCGTGTGCATCTTATAGTAGATAAAGATTCCAGATAATCATAACTTGTAAATGTTTTATGTTACAAGTTCCATTGTTGTATAACCATACCAGAATTATTGTTGGGGTAAGTAAGAAACAAAACTTTTAAACTTCCGCTGTACCTTACTTATGTGTTTTGAACCCAACAAAACCCCTACACTCTTGTCACCTGAGGCATTGGGGTATAGTAACGTATAAGGCATCTTTACAGGTCCTTCTCGATTCTTCAATATATTGTCATTGTTCCTATCCATTATTCTGTTTTCAATTTCAACCAGTTTGTCACGAAATCTCTCCAACTCATGTCGTGGTTGCCTATCAAAAGTCCATTCACGAGTGTCTCTTTGCCCAAGATTAATCTCATCTGAAGAATGCATGGATAACATCTCTATCAAAGAGATGCCTAGAAGAGTTTGGAACTGAGCCGTGATTGTCTTTAGGTAAGCAACCTCATGGTTTGACTCAAGCTCAGCATACTCAGGAGTCCTTGGCGTGGGCATAAAGTGTCTGCTTATGGTTGGGTGATTTGGGAGGTAACCAGCATAAGGATACTGCCCAAAATTAACTGCTGCATGAAAAGCAGAAGCCACCCATATGATTATGGTGCATATGTGGACGAGTTCAGCTCTTGTTTGCATCTGAGGCCACCATGGTTCCTCTTTCAAGTCAGTATGACCCATGTTGCGAACTACTGTCCACCATGATTGGAGTTCAGAATCGTCTTTGATCATGTCATCTACTGAGTAATAGAATGAGCAATACTCATCCACCCAGGTTTCAATTGCTGACCAAATCTCAAGTCCATCAACGGCGTAAGGATAATCCTCTATCAGAAGTCTAAGGCCATGAGGCTTGCTTGGGTCCGGCACTGCAACTCCTCTGAAATATATAAAAAAGAAATATGAGTTTTTCTTGGACAAGATGGATATGAAATATTGAGTTTTAAGTTGTAACAATTAGTGGCGTACCTCTTAAGTAGATCTTCAGGAAGTGCCTGCTCAGTGAACACCCAATTCTTAAAGATGGAAGAACACATTTCCAAGGCATACTTGGATGGAAATACTGTCAACTCAAGTATTCCACCAGCATTAATGAGGATCTGCCGAGCCAAAGCATTGATAAGCATTGATGTTCATTGTATCGCGGAAATGGGGTTGTAGAAGCTTATCAATTGGATGAAGCACACTCAATTGTCTGTTTGTTGCTATGATGAATGGCTCTATCGCTGCATGGGTGTTCAGCCTGGAAGCAAAGTAGCAAAATTAATAGAGTGACATCATGAGGTGACTTGCATCTTTTACAATTTTTCATATGCTATTAAGTAGCGTACCCGTGACTGACGACGAGCTGATGATATCCAGAATCATTTACAGCAATAGCCTTCAACACTCTCATCATTACATGGGGTAAATACTTGACTGCTGGAACCATGTTTATCTCCTTGTGGATGTGGTAAGCTCAGTTCGATTGCAAGTGGCTTCAATGTTCCATCGTCTTGGAGTAAAAGGACGGTCCGGCAAGCATAGGTCTTTGTGGTTGTTGAGTTAATCCGTTTAAGGTAAGGCATAAGTACGTCATGATAATCTAAGATAAATAGCCTGTTATACTTAAATGCCTGTGCCCACAAAAAATAAAAGCGTAAATATATAACATCTAAAGTGGAGAAATATGATTAGTGTCCGGATACAAATAAGGCTTTTGTTCTTCCTTTATATATGATGAATCACCAGAGAAAAATTAAGGAGTATTACATCATCCACAGTTAGTCCATCCATGTATTTCTCAATCTGCTCCCTCGTTATTTTACTGGTTTGGTCACCGTATACTTCAGGATTTAGCTTGCTTGTGGGTGGAAATTCCTGATAGGCATTTAGTCTTTAGTACTCTTCATTCAGAGTGAAAGAATACACAGAAAAAAAAAGAAACATTTGTAATTGTTTTTACCTGTAAACCCTGGATAATCACA
Organism: Anisodus acutangulus; assembly: GCA_029783415.1. NCBI lineage: Eukaryota > Viridiplantae > Streptophyta > Magnoliopsida > Solanales > Solanaceae > Anisodus > Anisodus acutangulus. The sequence continues at coordinate 8,569,239 of CM056500.1, forward strand.
CGGTTGACTCCGGCCAGCATTTCACGTCCAAACTCTTCATCTGTCCTCCATGCAGAGTTATCTTCTGTAGTTTTTTGAGAGGGTTCACAATTAGTACTTATGCATTTCACGTCCAAACTCTTCATCAGTCCTCCATGCAGAGTTATCTTCTGTAGTTTTTTGAGAGGGTTCACAATTAGTACTTATTTTTTCACCTTAGGAAGTACTCAGAGGCTAATTTAGTTGTGGAGCCATAGAAAGGGAACACATAGGTACCTTTAATTACATGACGAACTGGAAATTTATGAAATTGTTCCTTGGATCTTTCTGGAGCTTGATCTTTGTAGAATTCTAGTACATGTTTGAAGTTATTAAACTCGTTAAAAGGTTTGGCTAACAGAGATGCGATCTGTGGAATTATGACCCGACCCGTTGCTGTGGCACCATATGCAAGGAAATCTTTAAACTTCACATGGTTGAAACGTTCGTTTCGTGGAACATAAATGTTCAAACTCAGAAGTGCCAACCGGATCTCTAAGCTAGAATCTGCAACAGCAAACTTAACTCTATTCAGCTTATTCTTTCGGTGGTTCTACGAGAACAGAATATGCTACATGTAAATATGATGGGATTAAATGTTTTTGCGACCTGTTTACAAGCTAACCTTTTTTAGTCGGTTGACGGCCTGTTCTGCCTCTTCGAGGATATGGGTGATCCTTAGATCCACCAAGCACAGGTCGATCATGTCCTAAATCATTGTAGACTGCATAGTCATAAACCCTGTCCCATTCCTTGAGCATGCCAGAACCTGTACCCCGAAGATTAACAAGCTCCTCATTCCTGTATGGCTGAAGTGGTTCTGGTGTGTTGCATGGTAGGTATGTCTGATGACACCAAAAATTTGAAATTCAAATTTAGTCCTTTACATGCTAGCTTGGTTAAGATTTAGTATGTCAGTGTAGGTATAAATGTGAGATTGGATACTTGTTTCAGAGAACTTTAACTAATTTGGGATTGAGGAATAGTTGATTGATTGATATGCCAGTCTGATTGTCATCGATACTAAAGCTCTAAGTTTAAATAGTCTGCTATCCTATCATGCTTAAGGACTGTCATCACAAGTATGTAAGTCAGGAAGTTTGGATTTTCTGCGTAGGCTTTGAACTATTTGGAAGAGGAATACATTCTTTTTTGGCTTGAAAATGAAACGTTAAATAGATCGAAGCAGAAGATTGTATATTTTTTGTGTGTGTGAATCTGGAAATGATACAGTTGGGTTTGACCTATCAGTATGGTTAGTTGCCTAGAAATTTGAAGTGCATTCTCAACCTTACGCTTGCTTCTGAAATTATGTGTAATAAGCTCTGCCGACTCCTTTGAGTGATTATCATGCTTTTCAAGCATCGTTAGTTTTCCTAAAGTAAGGTAATAATATGGATACCTTGTTGCTAAAAAACACCCGATCATAGTTGTAGCGATGTGCAGGTTACACCCAAGAATTGCAGACAAAATGAACTTCACCATGTCCAGGAACATCTTCTAAAGTGACAGTCTTCAGGCAAAACTGGCTGTGATGATTGTTCTTTATAATGAAAGCACCAGGAAGTCCTATTGACTCATCCCAGTCAAATGTAATATTGAATGCAGCTTCTTCCACTGATATCCAAGTTTTGGTGGATGCCCATTCCAAAATTTCCGGTTTTCTCAACTTCCCTTTTGATCCATTGCCTAAGAAGAAGACACAATTTTTATGCTTCAAGGTTGTTGTACAGCCCGGACCCCGCGCATAGCGCTTAGTGCACCGGGCTGCCCTTAAGGTTGTTGTACAGAATAACATACATAATGCAGGACTGCAGGTAATTTATCGAGGCTTTCAAGTTAGTAATTGAGTTGATCAATGATTGTTTTAAAAATATAAGGGTGTATACCCAAGGGTGTGTCTCAGATTCAAATCCTACCGGAGGCAAAAATACTAGATGATTTCTTCCTATCTGTCCAAACCTTAGAGGACAGAGTTACTCGGTACCTTACTGGTGGGAGGTAGCATGTACCTCCTAGTATTAGTCGAGGTAATGCAAGTTGGCCCCAACATCGCGGTTATAAAAGAAAATATATTTATTTGATTGTAGGGAAGAAACTAACTATAAAGCTTATCTTAAACTAACCTTTTAGCTTCAGAATTGGGAAGGAAACCATGGAAATAAAAAATGTAGCTCTATTCTGCCTCATGCTTTCATAACTTTATTGGCTAAAATGGACTAACCAGGCACACAGAATTCAGGATTTACACAAGTTTTCTTACTCTGCATGATAGGCACATTACATATAAAACAACTAACAAGTTTTCTAGTATCTCTTTTCTGAGCTCTAGGATCTGCATGATCAAATCAAAGTGTGACTTACCAAGATCAGCATGTACAGCACTAATGAGCTGTAGAGAGACACGTTTGCCAAAGAGCTCGTACATTTGATCAAGGAAGGAGGAACCAGCATCCTTGAAGTTCAAGACATTTTTCTTCCTCAATACAACTGTCCCTTTGATCTTTATGGAACTGGTATTGCTAGAATCGTTTACTCTTGGAACATCATGCTGCTTCCCGCAAACTGTTTCCAGCAATTTCTCCAGTATCTCTGCACAACATGGCGGAAAGATCCCCATTGAGCAAAATGGAGATCGATAACAAGTCCTAAAGAGATGTTTTGAGTTGAAATGAAGGAAGAATACTGTGACCTTTTATTGAAGCAAAGGTACTTCTCCCTCTCTGTGTTAATGCAACAACAGTAGTACTAGACCTGTGTCCTTTTATAGTCTGTTGCTCGGACTCTTTCAAATGTCGACGTGTGCATGTCAGTTCCTCCAAAATTGCAAAAAGTAGTGCATTTTGGAGAGTCGGAGCAACATAGATTATAGTTCCAGTAGACTTGTATATTATCAGATTCCCAACTTGGATCAATTGAGGCAACCACATTGGTTTTAAGAAAGTCTCAATTATCTTAGTTGGATAAGTTGACTTGATCTCTCATTGGGCATCCCTCTGGCACTTCTCTTAAGAAAAATAAATAATACAATCCTACAACATAAATTATTCTCACATTGATTCGTCAGTAAATATTTTTCATAGTAAAGTGCTCTTCTTGTCCAATTAAAACCTGACAGCATAGCTATGCATGTGAAAAAAGGATGATAACATATTCTAAAGTTTGAAACTATATATTCTTCCCCATCATTAGCCAACAATCAAGATCCGGTTAACAAGCTGATGATAAGATTTTGTTAAATATTCCACACGCAAATCACATTAAATATTCCACACTCAGTACACATTCAATATTAGTTGTAAATATTAAATAAAAATAAAAGGCAAAAGAGAAGTTGCTGCAAGAGTGTTAAAATTAGTGAAGAGCTGAAATCATTTTTCTCCTCTTGATAGAACACATTTTCTTGCAAGTAATATCAAAAAATGATTTTCTCACGAATTCTTTTTTTTTAAAAGACTTCTGTCATTAAATACCAGAAAATGACTTCCTCGTAAAAGAAATATTTTCGTGAAAAATAACTTCCATCACTAATTCAGGATCCGCCTTTGTTTTAGGTCAACAACAACAACAACAACAACATACCCAGTGAAATCCCACAACGTGGGGTCTGAGGAGGGTAGAGTCTTGAGCCGAGGGTCTCTCGGAAACAGCCGCTCTACCGCCTTTGTTTTAGGTCATAGTGTAAAAATTCTTTTGCAATATCATTGTGTAGAAGTTTAGAGAGCTTTAGGTTATATAGAAGTTATAGAGAGATTTAAATTATATGCATTTACAAAACAAAAACAAAAAAAAAACCACCCCATCAATATGGTTTAAATTTTGTAGCATATTACATGTAATTAACATGATAGTATAAAAATGAAACCAAAAGAGAAACTAATGTGGTATGTAAAATACGTGCTCTATCCTGATTTTAGACATTACTCATTAACTAAGAAATTCACTTGAATGTGTTAATGAGACAAAAAAGAACTGTATAAAGATACCATATCAGGAACTTTACCTTGTAAAAAAAGAAGAAAAATGAAATCCACAGTGATGCACCACAAATTTGGGCCTAAAAGAAAAAAAACAGTTCGGTGCATGAAGCATTTCACGTTCAGACAAGGTTGATTACACGGCTCGAACACATGACCTATAAGTCACATGGAAACAACTTTATCGTTGCTCCAAGACTCCCCTTCATGTTAATATCACAAATCAGGAAATTCTTGTTTGAGTAAAATGTATGAAACACACAAGACGATAATTTATTCCACATGTAAAAATATTTGGATTTATTTTGTTCTTAAGGAGTGTCTATGTGCATAACTCATTTGTAAACAGATGTGCCTCCATTTGTAGAATTTGAAGGAATGGGAAGGCAAAAATCTCTTCAACCTATCTCATATGAGTTTACATTGATGTATTGCTTTCCTTCATTCTCAGTGTTGCTATTTAGCAAATGTGTTTTTAGCTGCATTACATGTATAGGATCATAGTCCAAAAACCATAAAACCATGTTTTAGTTACAGAAAAATTAGGAAGAAAAAAAATGCTGTTCTGATGTGTTTGACATATTCAAGGATGTATTGCCTTCTTAGTCATGAAGCCATTGAATTCCACCTCCTGTCATTTAAGAAGAAATTATAGGGTGGGAACAAAATGAGGGAATTTGGTAATTTGTTTTTATTGCAAAAAATCACACACTAACAATGATGGAATTTGACTAAACAAATATTAACATAAAAATGGATATTCACACTATCTGTTGCCACTCCTGCTTAAGTTAGGCCGATTTCTGACTTCTGAAGAGGGCTGCAAAAGTTACTATATATCACTGTTCATGCTGTAGAACGTTAAATTGAGACACTGTTGGGAATTCCTTTTCCAGTAAGTCCGCTTTTGCTGTTGTCACCTGATGCATTCGGGTATAGCAACATATATGGCACCTTTACTGGTCCATTGCGATTCTTCCATCTGCTGTCATTGTTCCTTTCCACTATTCTGTTCTCAACGTCTACTAATCTGTCATGGAATCTTTGAAATGCTTGTCGTGGTTGAACATCTGAAGTCCACTCTGGATTGTCTCTCTGTCCCAGATATATCTCGTCTGAAGAGTGTCGTGACAATATTTCTATTAAAGAAACGCCTAGCAGAGTTTGGAACTGAGCTGTGATTGTTTTCAGGTAGGCGAGGTCAGGATTTGACTCAAGCTCCGCATACTCAGGGGTGCCTGGCTCAGGCATGAATCGTCGGCTTACTGTTGGGCGATTTGGGAGGTAACCAGCATAAGGATACTGCCCGAAGTTGACAGCTGCGTGAAGAGCAGAAGCCACCCATATGATAATTGTGCATGCTTCGACAAGTTCAGCTCGTGTCTGCATTTGGGGCCACCATGGTTCATCTTTTAAGTCACCATGACCTTCATTGCGAACTTCCGTCCACCATGACTGGAGTTCTGTGTCACCTCGGATCATGTCATCTGTTGAGTAATAGAAAGAACAATAGTCGTCAACCCAGGCTTCGATTGCTGACCAAATCTCAAGCCCATCTACAGCAAAAGGATAATCCTCTATTAGAAGTTTAAGGCCATAGGGCTCGCTTGAATCTGGCACTGCTACTCCTCTGTGATAAGTAAAGTGGGGGGGTTAGATTTTGGTCAAGATTGATACTGAGACAGAGTTTACAAATTGAAGCTTTGGACAAACCTCTTAAGCAGATCAGCGGGAAGTCCTTGCTCGGTGAACACCCAATTCTTATAGACAATAGAAGACATTTCCATGGCATATTTCCCTGGAAAAACTGTCAGCTCAAGTAGTCCACCTGCATTAATGAGTATTTGCCGAGCCAAAGCATTTATATACATGGTATCGCGGAAGTGAGGTTGTAAAAGCTTGAATATTGGATGAAGTACGCTCAGATGTCTATTTGTAGCAATCACAAATGGCTCTATTACAGCATGAGTATTTAACCTGCAATTCGAGTACAAGTTAACGAACTAAACTTATTTGGAATGCTACCAAAAGTTTTCAACCTTGCATCTACTTTTGCTAAGAAACTTACCAATGACTGATAAGCTGATGATAGCCAGAATCATTTACAGCGGCATAAGCTTTGGCCAGCTGCCAGACAGTGCCTTCAACACCCTCGTTGGCTGGTGTAAATACAAGGCTGGTGGCACCATGTTTATCTCCTTGTGGATGAGGTAAGCTCAACTCTATTGCAAGTGGCCTCAATGTTCCATTATCTTGAAGAAATAGGAGAGTCCGACTGGCATAAGTCTTCGTCTTTGTTGTATTAATCCGTCTGAGGTAAGGCATCAATGCGTCATGATGATCTAAAATGAACAGCCTATTATACTCAATTGCCTGCACCCACAAGTTTTGATATTCTTAGACTAAAGTCAAGTTATTTCAGGAAATAAAGAAAGTCTTTGTTTTTTGTTTCCTAGGTTCTTCGGTATATTGAAGTACAAGAGGAAAATAGGTCAGGAATTTACTTCATCTACAGTTAGTCCATCTATGTTTTTCTCTATGTGCTCCCTTGTGATTGAACTGTTCTGATTACCATATACTTTAGGATCCAACTTGCTAGCTGGGGGAAACTCCTGATAAGCATTTAATGAGTTAGAAATATGCATGATGGCAGAGATCATTAAACCAACTAGAGCTCTGGATCTTGTTTGATACCTGAAGACGTCGAATGATAACAGGGTTGACTCCAGCTAGCATCTCCCGTCCAAACTCTTCATCTGTCCTCCAGGCAGACCTATCCACTGCAGCAATTTTAAAAGATGACAATAATCAGTGTTCAGATTATGAGGGGAGATCTTTCACCTCGATAAGTATCTATCATCTAAATAGTTAGAAGAGTATGCTTGTAAGCCCTTTGGTACCTTTTATTACATCAGGCATTGGAAATTTGAGAAATGCTTCACCATCGGTGCGTACTAGTTCTTTGAGCATCTCCCATGGGATGCATTGCCTGAGTTTTTTTAAATGATGGTCAGGCAGCTTAATCCCACCTTCATAGAGCTTGAGTACGTCTTCGAAGCTATCAAACTCATTGATGGTTTTGTCAAATAAAGCAACAATCTCAGGAATGAGAACCTGACCCAAAGATTTAACAGCATATGCAAGGAAATCTGAAAGCTTCACATGAGTGAAACGTTCATCTCGTGGAACATATATGTCCAAACCTAAAGGTGGCAACCGCCTCTCTGAGTTAGGATCTGCAAAGACAAGGAATAGCAGCTGCTTATTCTATTAAAGTTTCTACAACAATGTAAATCATAACCTTTTAATATGATGACTTCGATTTATATGTGTTCCAACCTGTTTTAGTTGGTCGACGGCCTGTCCTGCCTCTACGAGGATATGGGTATTCCTTCGACCCGCCAAGCACAGGGCGAGCATAGTCTGGCCCCCTATCTGGACTTCCTAGATCACTGTAGAATGCATAATCATAAACTTTGTCCCACTCCTTGAGCATGCCTGAACCGCTTCCACGAAGACTAAGAAGCTCCTCTTCCCTGTATGATCGGAGGGGCTCCGGTGTGCCGCTTGGCAGGTATGTCTTGAAAACCAGAAAACTTGATTTTAGCATATCTTCATATTATGAGCCTTTCAACGGTATACAACTGTTTGGTTATCATTCTAGAAAAACTCCAAGTTTCAAGATGTCAATATTTTGCTATCTTGTCAAAGCTTAGAATGGTTGTTCACTTATATTTAGTTAGTTAAAGAATTTTCATAGCTTTTGTCTATTTAGAACAAGAATGAATCTTTCATCAGTATGTGTCTGGTTGTTGCTAACAAACATAAAGCGCAACTTTGAGGACTGAACCTCAATGCTGCTTCTGATTTTCATTGTGATTTGGTCTACTTTGCCTCACTAGGTTACTTTTCTTTATTTAACTCACCACTTCAATGGTAATTTAATGTTAGCGATACCTTGTTTGCAAAAAAAACACGGTTGTATTTGTAGAGATGTGCTGGATACACCCATGAATTACACACAAAATGAAGTTGACCATGTCCAGGAACATCTTCTAAAACGACTGTCCTGAGGTAAAACTGGCTGTGGTGATAGTTCTTGATTATGAAAGCTCCAGGAACTCCCATGGACTCATCCCAGTCAAATATCACATTAAATGTAGCATCTCCCGCTGATATTGACGTCAATGTGGATATCCATTTTTCCAGGAATGCTGGTTTTCCCAACTTCCCTTTATTTTCATTTCCTACAAAAAAAAAAATCAAAACATAGCCTAAACTTAAGGTGTCTGTAACAAACTATACCTTTTTTCTTTTAAATATCAAATTGAATATTAACTAGAGTCGAACTTGTTTTGCTTCAGTTCAGACTGGAGGTACGTGACCCCTCCCTTTTCTGTCCTTATTTATGGCTTGCAAATCGAATTTCAGTGAATCTTGATGCTTTAACTATCTTATGAAGGGGCTACACAGAAGGATTCAGTTAACAAGAGGGAGAAGATGAACTTTTGGGTGTTTTTGCTACTGTTTAGATAATTAAAGTTACATGTCTCTAGTAGCTTCTTTTTTATAAGGTAATGCAAATTACATCCCTCTAATAACTTAAGCTTTTAGATGAGGTAATCACACTATTCAACATTCTATCAGAGCAGGCAAGAGATTATGGTTTCAAGTATCATCATTATCCAAAAAACACAAAATATTTCCACATACTTGGATTAAGGAAAAGACTTGCACATGAAGGGCGTGCTATAGGCATAAATAAATAAAGAGAGAAATAAAATGTACCCTCTCTGGTAGTTTAAGTTTTAGATGAGGTAGTTACACAATTCAATAGGACATAACAGGTCAGGCACACCTACAGAATTGGACTAGGATCAACTTAACTTCAATCATCAATCTATCTTTTTATTATTAAAAGCTTGTGGAAAAACCGAACTCTCTCTATCTTCTGCTACTTGGCTTCATTATTGAAAAGGGATACTGAAGTTCAGTAGTGGAGCCAATATTTTCACTAAGGGATTCAAACTATAAAGAAGTAAACGCACAAAGAAGCCAAAGGGATTCCATGTCTACTATATATGCATAAAAAAAATTGACATTGTATATACCAGATTCTGCATGGTCTGCACTGATGAGCTGCAGGGAGACACCTTTGCCGAAGACTTCATGAACTCGATCAAGGAAAGAAGAACCAACATCTGTCAAGTCCAAGACATTCTTCTTCATCAATACAACAGTTCCCCTGACCTTCTTGACATTGGTATGATTGTTGTTGTTGTTGTTGTTGTTGTTGTCCTCTTCTATAGTGTCATGGTTCTTGCCACAAACCACCTGAAGCAACTTATCCAGCATCTCTGTAGAACATGGTGGAAAGATCCCCATATTGAGAAAACTTTGAAAGATAGAAATAGAGTTAAAATGAAGGAATAAACATGACTATTTATAAAGGGCAAGGTATTACCTTACTTCCAATTAGAGCTACTGTAGCAGTGGTAGACTTGGCAATGTATATGTTCACAACTTCTTGACCAAGAATCTGGTATTCTTCTACACCCAACTTGTACACTTATAATACTAGTAATACATGGAAATATTGAGGTATAAGAAAGTTTCAATCTTTATTAAAAGTTTAAAGAACTAATTCCATCTTGGCAATCCCACCCCACCACCCTACTCCATTCCAATGTCTCAGAAAAGGGTCCCATGTTAGGTCGTTAAAGGAGTGAACAAATCCCTGAGGGTTGTGGGTATAGGGGGTGTAGGGGGTGGGGTATGTAAATAAAGCAGAAATTATACTAACCTTTAAAATGGGTAGCTGTCAACACAGGGAATGTTATCAATTTCCAGTGCTAGCAAGGAAATTTCTTATTTCTTACATATAAAGAAAAGAAAATGATAGTTGACCGGAAAAAAAGATGGATTCTTGATTTACCGGCGAAGTAAACGAGTTTACCACGGAGGAGGACTACGGAATTTTGTTACTTTTGGGGTCAACAGAAAAAATAAAAGAAAAATGTGCCCTTATGATATATGTTTGTTTTCTTTACCAAAAATCTCTTAAACGTCCTACTAATATATTTGGTCATGTGCTATGGTTTGGAGTATAATGCTCAAGATTCGCATTTCCTTTATGATAAGATGATTCTTAGTCCCAAATTAGGGAATAGATCTAACTGATTATTGCATCATGATCTGCATTTCCCTTATGATGATACAATTCTTAGTCCTAAAGTTAGGGAATAGAGCTAATTGTTTCTTTAAAATATTATAATAGCAAATTTTATTTCGATTTACGAACCTGGTTCAAGCTTGACAGCTAAAATTCTTTTTAATATCATATACCACTTGTATACATACCGAAGAGTTCGTCTTTCTTCAAAGAAATAACTATGAAGATGTATAAATTTACCCTTTTTTCCCAGCAGGCCATACAGCATCCAAATTGTAATTATGCTTGCAGTATTAGAGAGAAGGTAATAATATGTTGAATAGTTTTTTTTTTTTTTTTTTTTTGATAATCCAGGTCTTCAGGCTTGCGTCTGACTACGTCCTGGAGGTAATAGCACCGGTCCTTCAACACTATTACCAGGTAAATCGCGGGATGTCTTTCAGGTGGTCGATTTTGAGGCGTACTGGTGATCAATGAGACAAGGTCAAATTCCCCAACATGCAGAGTTTCTTCGTGCTTGCGGGGAATCGAACCCACGCTGTCCCATGCCAGAGCGCCTTATAGCGCCCAGGCTTTTCCACTGGACTATGCCCCGGAGGACAATATGTTGAATAGTTGAAGTTATTATGTGGAGGTTTTGAGTTTCTTCCAATTTTTTGGATATCTACTGTTGCTGTCCAAAAATCTGTGAGAGTATGAACTTTGATTTCTTTACACTTCCTCTCTGTCAAAAATTGTGTCTGTAACTGAAAACGGAAGCAATATTAATTCTCTTATAAGTGCTCACATTGCACTAATTAGAGAGGGGAGGGGGGAAATATTTTGTTCAATAAAGTTTTCAACAGGTGTTTTCTACCAACATATATATAAAAAAGGCTAAGAAATACCAAATCAAATAAACATTTAAATGGCAAATTAGTGCAACCCTAAAGAGCTGAAATTGCTCGAAGGCAAGTGTGATCTATAGTGTAAGTTATGGTTCACGTGAACTCAAATTTTTTTACTCAAACCTTATATACACAGTATTATGAAATTACTAATTATTTGACGGTGACTTCAATTATTATAAGTATTAGCCTGAGGCCGTGGTAGGAACCCATAAAATTTTAAATCCTAAACCTATTTATGCTTGAAAGATCTGCTATTTTATGGTATTCTTTATTTATCCTTATCCTAAGCCAGAAGCTAAGAATAATTATGATTAGTGATTATACTATAACTTTTACCATCACTAATATTAAGAAAAAAAATGACTTCTAAGTAGGTTCTTCATTTAAAAGGTTGTACCATCAGTAATTGCTTTTGTTAGTGAGCAATTGATTGCAACAATTAAAAAATAATACTTCGACTAACCAAGCTTTTGGTCAAAGAAAACAATTCAAACCGTAATACTACGAATTTGAATTTAATAATCTCTTTGTATCAATTATCATCTAATTAAATCTTGACGACTCTCCTGTTATTTTTTTAGAATAAAAAACAAAGACCAAGCATACTTTGTACTAATGAGTCTGATTTAATTATTGACAAGTCATATCACATGATTAGTATATACTCCATTATCCAAGCATAATTTTCACCCACGGAATACTTTTAATTTTGTAGACAATCACCATATATACTAATTTAAAAAATATGTCTTCACCACTTCCTTATCTGTGAATTCAATTAACATAACAATCCCCCACCCCGCAACCCAGTCCTTGCAAACCAACAAAACAAAAAGTCGACTATCAAATTATATACTTATTCTTTTTTTTTCTTTCGGAAGACATATTTTGTAGTAATTCGTATAGAGTACATTAGTTAGTCAATACTAGGGCTGTCCAACGGGGCGGGGCGGGGCGGGGCGGGACCCGACGGGGACGGGAAAGAGGGCCAGGACTTGGGTTTCGGAGGGCCAAGCGGGACGGGATGAGGTCCCGTCCCGTCCCACGTCCTGCCGGAACGGGGTCGGGTTGGGGCAGGTCGGGTCGAAACGGGGTCGGGTCGGGATTATTTTTTTTGTCAATTAATTTAAAAAACTAATATATACAAACACTTCAATAATTGAACAAGATAGTGTAATAAAAACATTTCAATACTGTTTTTGTGCCTCTTATATTATTTAATAGAAATATAATTTTTTTTGTAATACAATTTCAAAATTGCAATTTTGTGGTGTTGTTCAAAAGTTGCAAATGACATAGTAAAATTGCAATTAAAAAAATTACATATTCATCCATACTTTTTCGAATTTCATCACAATGTCTTGAGGATCTTCTGTTAGAATTGGAATTTGTTTGTCAAATTCTTCAACGTCGCTTCCTACTCCCTCTGACAAGATTTCGTTGTAGTTGTAGTCTTCTTCTTCGTTGGTCTCCGGTTGACCGCACCTCTATGCTCCGCACGAATCCAGTCTCTGAATAAAACTGCAATCTCCAATGTGTCTCCCGCCAATGAATGTCTGTGCTCTCCTATTTTAAATCTTCCCGCAGAAAAAGCGCTTTCAGACGTTGTTGATGACACTTAAATGTTCAACACATCTCGGGCCATCTTTGTTAGTGTCAGAAATGTATTTTTATTCTGCCTCCAGTATTTCAGCAAGTCTTCTTGTCTTTCATCATAAGCAATTAATTTGTACGGTACAACACCCTACAAAACATAAACATCAAATTCGCTAACTTGTGAAGAAGTTGAACTACTACACATTTTATTTCTAAGGCATTGAATACTAGCAGCAGAAACCGCATGTTTTTTATAAGGTTGCAGCGAAGTAGTAGAAGATGGTACAGAAGCCGGTTGATTATTTGCACTTTGTTGTTGGTAATACATATATACTTGTTTGCATTCGGTGTGTATGCTAGACATAATTTCTTCTTTAGTTGGTTTGTGAGTTGGTTGTTCAGTTAGGTCTGTTGGAAGTACTTCTATACAATCATAAATAATTTCTACAAGTATTTTACAACCGTCTACTTTAATAGTTGAATTTAATACAATACCAACAATATAAATAGTGGGGATAGGAAAAAAGTATTTTTTAAATTTTTAAAACATTTTTTCAATAGATGCCTTGTAAGTTGATTTTTGCATGTATTCATTAAGTGACAAAAATATTAGTGCTATATAAAATAACATATTTGAAATATTAGGATAACAAATACCGGAAAATTCTTTAGTAGCTTGATAAAATTTCTCTAAAAATCCATTAATTTCTAAAATTCTATCCCAATCATTAGCTACAAGCATATCCTTTGAATTTTTATTATGAGCGTTAAATAATAAAGTTATAGGTTGTCTATAATCGTAAGCAACAAGTAGTTATTCATATAGAGAATTCCATCTAGTCGAAACTTCTTCTAGAATTTTTCTATAAGGTAATCCACAATCATGACATGTTTTTTTATACTCTTAGCGTCTTTGTATTTTTTTACCTTTAAAAATAAAGTTTATAGCAAACTGTATTTTATCAAGAATGTTTTCAAAAAGTTTTAGGTCATCCTTTACAACTAAGTTATAAATATGACACACATCTTTTATGAAAATGATCAGGAAAAGATGAAGTTAATCTAAGTTTTAAAAGTTTTATAGCATAATCATTAGAAGAAGCATTATCTACAGTAATAGTCATAATTTTATTAATTATTTCATAATAATCACAAATTTTATGAATATTTTCTGCAATAAAACTTTCAGTGTGTCTATCATCTATATATCTATATGCTAAAATACGTTTTTGCATAGACCAATTTTGATTTATCCAATGACATGTTACCGTTAAATAATCATTACCGTTAGTACTACGACCTATGTCAGAAGTGATAGTCAATTTGCCATTAAAATGATACAATGCATAACGTAAATATTATTGATATTCACTTGCAAATTTAAAAACATCCCTTCGAACAGTTGATCTAGGAAAATCATTAAAAGCAGGATTATATGTTTCTCGAATGTAATGAATAAAACTAGGAGAGGAAGAAACTGAAAAAGGCAAACCCTCCACCGCAATTAATTTTGCCATATTTTCCCTATCTTTGTTTTTATCATATTTAGGACCAAAAATTCCCCCGTCGTCGGGTTAATTTGACTCTGTACTAGGTCGGAGACACTATGTGAACCTTGTCCCGACTCGATGATCTTCAAACTAGTTGCCAACTTCACTCTCAATTTTTAAATTTTGATATAATATTTAATACTAATAGTAGGAAGATTTGTAGAATTGTAGAGAGATAAATTAAGAGATTAGACAGATGGTAGGAAGATTTGTGAGAAAAATGAAGAAGAAAATGAGTTATTTATAGTTGACAAATAGGGTTAAAGTGTAAATATATTAACTTAGGGGTTAAAATAAATATTAAGGGAGGTAGGGGGTTTATGTGGTGAGGGGACAAAAATGGCAGTTATAGCCGTTGCACAACGACTAAAATTAAAATTTGGTCGTTGTTGCAACGGTTATTTTTGCAAAGGGGGAGGGGACGAGTCGGGATGGGGTGGGGTCGGGACGGGCGGGACGAATCCAGTCCCCGTCCCGAGTTCGAACCCTGACCCCGATAATTTTTTTTAATTTTATTTTGGGGGATAGGGACGGGGCGGGCCGAGTAGCGGGATGGGCCAGTTCGGGATCGGGCCAACTTGGCTCACTGGACAGCCCTAGTCGATACAAATCTTTCTTGAATTTTACAACCTGGCATATTTTATTAGGAAATCGCATCTTTTTCTGATCTTTACTGCAAGGTCCTTGTGGTGGTGGTTTTAGTTTTTTTTTTCTCATCCGATATCTGATACTCTCATTGGAGTCCAACTATATCTAGATTCTCATGGGGTAGAACCAAATATTTCTATGGGAAAACACTCCCTACTAGGAATTTTTTTCATACGTATAGCTCGAACTCGAGATTTTTAATTAAAAAAAGAGCAACTTCGTCTACTGCACAACCTCCTTTGGTGGTGCTTTCTTGTAGTTATTATAAGGCCCAGCCCTAGTTGTTTCACTTTTCTTGGAAAAATTAATATATTTGCTTTTATTAGTGATACATTTGTTTATATTGTTCAAGTCATTTGTTGATTATACTAGTTTTTTGAGGGTGTAAAAAGTAGAAGTACGATATTTCAACCCAAAAAATGAATAAATTAATTGTGTGGTTATTTAGTAGGCGTTTGATCATGCGTTTTTAAATCATGATTTCATAATTTAATTTCAAATCACCGTTTGTTTATCCAATTTGGACATAGTTTCAAACTTCAACTTCATGTCATGATTTGAAATCCCAAATCATCCAAAAAGGTATGATTTGGGATTCCAAATCATGATTTCAAATTTTTTAAAATATAAACTTAATCCATAAATTTATATTTTGTAAAAAATGATATGTAAGTTAGTAGATAATATATATCAATTGATCGACTTTATATTGTATTGGATACTTTTTCCATTGAGACTCAATTCCTTCGATGCAATGACTTAAAATTCCAAAGTAAATAGCGGAAGGATTGTCCATATCATGTGGGATGATTATATTAAAGAGTAGTTACACTACTATTCATGTTCAAGTTTTCTTTTTTATTGAATTAAAATTTGATCAATTGATGTTGTATTTTTTAGAAAGACCTCTAGCCGCGTATTAATTTTGTTATGAACTATGACTTGCTCATTTGGTAAGATTGCATCAGAATTAGGAAAGTTTTGATGATTTTCACAACTTATAGGGTTTTTATGTCAATAAAAAAAATACAACTTAAAAAATTTCAATTGAATGTCCAAATGACACTTTAACTTCAAATCATGTCCAAACGGCTCCTTAACATTTATTGATTGTTTCTATTTGTAGAAATTAGTTGAACTTACCCAGTCAGTTCGTTGATTTGCTTTTAGATAGCATGTCGTAAAACTCGATACGTTTTCTAGTTGTTCCTTGATAAATAATGCCGTATAAGTTGTCATAATTGCCTACCATGATTTTTTTTTTTAAAAAGGGCATATAGCTTTTATGTTCTCAAAATCTTACCTATCTGAATACTTTATGTAAATACAACCCCATTTTCTTCGGGATGTCATGGAAAACTGTAGATGTTTGTTGAATATTAGCAATGTCTCTAGTAAATATATCTGGACAGATGCGAATCAATGTGTTGACTTTCTGACAAATGAAGGACACAAACATGATGAACTAATAATCTGGAAAAAAATGAGCTAAAAGTATGGAGTTTTTTTTTTCAACCGACGGAGTGTTACTTTTAAAGAATGTAATATTTTCTAACCCTTTTCAGTGTACCAAAAACAGAATGTAAATACTATTGGTATAACTAGCATGTGCTGTTTTTAACATCTCGAATAGTTATCTCATAATGACTCGTGCATTTCAAGATCTTGCCTACTTCATGAAAGAAAGGTCTTCGACCATGTGATTTTTTTTCACTCTGAAATAATTCTCATTCGTGCATTTCAATTTTCAAGAATTTATATCTTACCTACTTCATCAATTAATCTTTACACGTAACTGTTTTTTTAAAAAAGGTACACTTGATTTTTTTGATAAGTATACGTACTTGGTGCACTATTTGAAGAAAAAAATATTGCATATGATATAAAAGCCAATAAGTGATTTCTAGGTCGAGCTAATCGCACGAAGCTTTTTCTGATGCTTTGTACGGGCGAAACATGATGAACGTTTGACCATCAAGGTTTTGATTAGCTTTCTTGTCTTTAACATATTCTTTTTCCTTATTTAGGTGCATTATCTGTTATAACATATGTTGGTACTCTATTGTACTTTATAAAGCAGTACGGAAAGTAAATAACTATTACAAGTGTTCGAAAGGATAAATAAATGGTCAATCTTCAAAACTGCCTCAAGCTTGTTGTGTCTTGAATCTTGATAACCTTGCAAAGCCAATGTTGAGAACTGCCGCAAGCTTGTTGTGTCTTGAATCTTGATATCCTGAAATCAAGAAACAACTAAATCTGGATGGTTACAACGTTGTGTGTTGAGTCGAGGAATTGCCCTCTGTCCTTAAGATAAGATTGCCCGTATATATGCTTTTACGTTAGCGGACAATAGTCTCCCAAGATAAAACAACACTTTAATCTCAACGCTACAAAGCCAATAGGTTGAGTCTGGCGAATAAAACAAATATGAATTAACTTGCTGAAGATATGGAATAGGAAGGAAGAGTTTCTATCTTCTCTTCTGATTTGTCTCTGTGTATATAGTGCGTCTCTGTTGTGTATATCTTGTGTATATGTGAGGGTTTGGTCACTGTTTTTGATCGTTTTCTTCCTTTGTTTTTGGTGATTTTGCTCCTTGTTTACATGTTTTGTTGTGTTTCTAGTGCTGTTTTGCAGTCTATATTGCTCACTGTTTAGTCTCAAATCCTATCACGAATTGAGCCAACAAATAGCTCAATATATAGCCAGTAGGAGGGCAGCCCAACAGCCACAAACAAGGCTGTAATGGCCATTAAGTGAGGGTTGTTAATGGCATTAGAGAGGTTGATTTATGGGTGGTTTAAGGTCATGAATGAGGCTGCTCAATTGCCCAAGTAATGGGCTGTTAATGGAGAGTTAATCAGCCAAGTAATGGCTGATTAATGCTCTAAAACGCATTCCAACGGTTCCGTCACCCCAGAACCAATTTTCCAGAAACTCTGGGGACCAAACTGTAAAATATTAAACTTCAGGGACCGAATTGTACATAAGAAACTTCAGGGATCAAACTATACATTTGGCAAAGTCCTCTGGTCCAAAAAGATAATATCAGAAAGTCCCCACAGCCCACAGCCCGTGACCGGACGGGACTGGCGGGCGTCGGCGCGCGTGTGGGCTTAGCCTTGAACGTAAGCACATCTAGGTCCTCCCTCCTTTAAACACATGGGATACCCCTTGGGGTCCCAAACCCTTTACCACATTAGAGACTTATATAGAGAGCAATTCTTCATATTCCCACCGATGTGGTAGATTTGTCCCACACCACGTTTCCATTCCTCAAACACCTTACTTCGTGGACCAATATCTCTTTCATTTCTCAATGAAATTTGACGATTCTTGGCCCTACGGTCATCTACTCACTTCGTAGATCATGCATGTGCGAAGAGACAAGGTCTCCAACATGCGGAACACTAATGTTTAATTCATCAAAGATGGGTGGACGCATCTCCCCGCCAAAGGTAAATTTCCAACAATCCCTCTATGAAAGAGAGATTGTGGCGCACGCACAAGGTGCCTACATTTCAGTAATCTTTCAGCAAAAAGATATTGCATCAGGAGAGGTAGCTTCCGCTTTGAACCTTCCCTAGTTGAAACCATCGGACTTACTTACTGCGCGGTGAACGTGATGTCTTGAACCGTCAGTGTTTAGTGTAAGCCAAGACAATGATAACAACACAATAACTCTTCTTATTCGTTTTCATTCTTACATTTTTGTCCGTTGTGGCAGTGGACATACTTGGATTCTTAAGTGCGTTCATTTGAGGCGGCCATCATCGCACTTAAATAGGTGATCTCCTACAAGGTATCCTGCTATACCCCACTTCACAAGTGTTAGGAATTATTAAAAGTTTCCCCAACCTTAAACTCAACCGTTTGAGGATTGTTTAAAGGTTTGGAAGCTTAACCTTTACCCACCATGCAGGTAGCACTTTAATGTCTATCGCGGGAACAACTTTGGATTCATGTTTCCGTACAGAAATCATCTTCCAAAGTGCTTCTTGCTTCCACCGAAGCGCTCAACTGAACCTTTTGCCACTTAGTTTTCCCATTAAACCAAATTCTTGGGATCTCCAATCAGTATGGTTAGGTTTCCACCGCAAAAGTTCGTATTGTTTGGGTTTTAAGACCATTCCCGTAGACAGGCAGAACACTTGATCTCCGGGTAGTCCCTTAGTTAGTAAATAAGGAAGTGACACCCGTGATGATCAACTGTCATACGGTCTTATATCTCCGACAGATCCTGACAGATATGTCCAGAGGTCGTCATCCGTGTCTTTCCTGAAGCCGACCGACTAGCCACAGTGTATAACTGCTAAAGGCACGGGTTTCTCCCAATAAGGGAAGTCCTCTAAGGAGTCGTGAAGTTACTCAACTTCTTTCATGCTTTGTATAAAGCGATAAACTCTGATTCCATCATGAATCGACCGATGCAAGTTTGCTTAGAGGTTTTTCCAAGATCCACCACCCACATTTTCTTGTGGCTTTGGTGTTCTTCAGATCTGATGTCCACTTTGCATCACTGTGTTCTCCCAGAACCGCTGGACATCCAGAATACTATAATCCATAGATAAGCGAATAATTGAGATATCGTCATATCCGACTTAACGCCTTCTATTGATCATGTATTAAAATCATCAGTGAACCTTAGTTCAACTGATCTGTTTGTAGGACGATAACAGGTCGGTTGTAGTGTGTAAAATACATTGAACTACACATGACTTGTGCATATCGCTCCTTGTCTATGGGTGCACCATGATTCCAATTAGTTCTATGATTCATATCCATTGGTGGCTTCAACGAGACTGTCAACTATAGACCAGTCCGTTAGATGTCTTAGAAATCCAATTCCTAAGATGTCATCTGTGATACCCATATCTTTCATATCGAGACTTTGTTTCAATATGACTTTTACTTTCAGACTGTTGATTCTCCAACTGTTGGCTTTCTAACTTCAAAGTCAATGTTTCTGTGGTCAGATTTCATTGTTTCTGTTTTATTTGAAACTTTCAGGACCAAAATGTAAATATTTCAGGGACCAAAATGAAAGTTCAGGAAGAAGCCCAACAGTTCAGCAAACCAACTCTAATCCTCTTCTTCCAACTCTTCGGTTGGGAAGGTTATTTCAACATTCATGCCACGCAAGACTGCAATGGCCCAGGATGTTAAGCTACTAAAAGGGGAGCACTTGTACAAGTAACCGAGGCTTTATACTCGTCAGTAGATCCATCTACTTTGTACTCACATTTGAGTATCCATTTTCACAACCCAAAGGTTCTTTTCCCGGAGGAAGATCAACCATTACGCAAGTATGGTTCTCTATGATGAAATCTATTTCTCTCTTTATAGCTTCTTTTCAAAGCAGCTCTTTTGAAGATGACAATTATTTGTTAATTGTCCATGGTTCATTCTCAACCATACACGCTAGAAGGACTGGAACAAGTCTTTGTCCCCTTCTTTGCTCCGTCTCGGTTCAACATCTAGAATCCCTGAGTTCTGCAGATTTGGAATATTAAGTTCCGGATAGCCAGCAACTTTCGAGTCCTGTAGATATGGAACGTCTAGTTCCGGACAGTCAGGCCCTCGCGGGTTCTTGTTAACCTTGAGCAATTACTTCTTTTTCCTTTTCAAGGAAAGTTATCTTCAAAGAATTCAGCATTCTTTGACACCAAGAGGCGATCATCACTACTGTTATTTGCAGATCCAGTGGATATGCAATCTACAGTCTTAGGTACAACTTGACCTGTTTCAGTATTCCAACTTTTACCAAGCCACCCCACATAATTTGGGCGTATGACTTTGCGTTTGGCTAACACCGTTGGACTGAGGTGAGAAATGAACAGTCGTTTAATGAACGATGCTTCACATTCTCCCCCTCTATCACTATGAATTTTGCAATCCATAGGCTTAGTTGATTTCCAACTTCTGCTTTGTAGCGCTTATCTGCTTCAACAACTTCATCTTTGCTTTTCAACAAACAAAGGATTATATACATTGTACCATCATCAACGAAGATCACAATGTACTTGTCTCCCCCCTCTATTTTGTATAAACTTCAAATCACCCAAGTATGTGTGACTAAGTTCTAAAGGAGCGGTGCTTCTTTCGCTATTCCCTTGACGGAATTTGGAAATGTGATTTTGCCTCTTCGCCTACCTCACATTCATTTTGAGGGTTTATGTCGAAAGAAGATAACAATCTCAACTTCGCTAGCTTTTGAATGACTTGCTATTTAACGTGTCTTAATCTATGATGGCATAGATGCACGGATTACAAATATATCATTCATTTGGCTACATACATACTGTACCATTCTTAGTTGTTACAGACCTGCTGGACTAGTCTCAAACCAGCTTGACCAACAACGTCCCTTAAACTAAGTTAGGAACATGTATCACCTCTTTTTAGAGTGATCCCATTCCTTGAAGTCCTATTGAGGACAACTTCTCCAGCCCCTTTGATTTTTAGAGGTGGCGTTGCTTCACATGAACAACCTCTTGCCCGTGGTTAGGGCGTAATCAGATCATATTTGATCTGGATACTTTGGCCCACTCCAGTTGCTTTGGCAGACTGAGTGTCAAATTTTTTTTCTACCTTTCTTTAGGCCTTCAGATCATTTAAGACCTGGAAACTCTGGCCCACCTTACTAGGTGTCCATTACTTTTCCTATGAAATGAATTCTGGCCCCACTCCAGTCGCCTGTAGGCTTTGTATGACTGAGTGTCCAATATCATCATATCAAAGGAATTTTGGCACACTCCAGTCGCCCGGAGGCTTTGTATGACTGAGTGTCCAATATCATCCTATCAAAGGAATTTTGACCCACTCCAGTCGCCCGGAGGCTTTGTATGACTGAGTGTCCAATATCATCCTATGAATGATCTTCTGCCAAATAGTATGACAGACTCAACGTCTTTAGCTTTTAGTCTTCTTCCGTTATGATTGGTGCCCAGACAATTGTTGGCGCTTACTTAAGTGTGGTAACAGTTTTCGCACCAGTCAGTGGATCTTTCTCCCTCGTATGTGCGAACATACTTTACACACTTTAATAATTACACTTAAAAGAACGGATCTTTTTAAGTCGTTTACAAAATCCAATCTTTAAACGGGAAAGAAGATGAGATTAAACTTCTGATTTTTTTAAAGCGTAAGGAATATAAATTATTTTCATATTCCTCCTTACTTTAATCTATTTTTAATCAGACATCATTTAATCTTTATTCTTGACAAGTAAGAAAAATTACTTATCCCAATTTCGGATTCTGGCCCACTTCAGTCACTTCATCAAACTGAGTGTTCATTTCCTCCTTACCATTATTCGGATCCTTTGTCTGGGACAGATACAGGCCTTCTGCTGCAAGATAGAATCACATCTTCAGTCTTCTCCTCTTGTCCCAGTTGACATCCTCAGGCTCTCGAGAGCGCTTGCTCCCACCAGTCTTGGTAGCGGTGACACCATGAACATGTTCATCAGCATCACTCTCTTCTACCAGAAAACCATTACCATATCCAGATTTGGTCACACAACTTTTGACCGACATCTTTTGAACACTAATAGTAATACAATACAATCTTGTCTTAAATTGTTGGTACTCTACTGTACTTTATAAAGCAGTACGGGAAGTAAATAACTATTACAAGTATTCGAAAGGATAAATAAATGGTCAATCTTCAAAACTGTCTCAAGCTTGTTGTGTCTTGAATCTTGATAACCTTGAAAGCCAATGTTGAGAACTGCCGCAAGCTTGTTGTGTCTTGAATCTTGATATCCTGAAATCAAGAAACAACTAAATCTGGATGGTTACAACGTTGTGTGTTGAGTCGAGGAATTGCCCTCTGTCCTTAAGATAAGATTGCCCCGTATATATGCTTTTACGTTAGCGGGCAATAGTCTCCCAAGATAAAACAACACTTTAATCTCAACGCTACAAAGCCAATAGGTTGAGTCTGGCGAATAAAACAAATATGAATTAACTTGCTGAAGATATGGAATAGGAAGGAAGAGTTTCTATCTTCTCTTCTGATTTGTCTCTGTGTATATAGTGTGTCTCTGTTGTGTATATCTTGTGTATATGTGAGGGTTTGGTCACTGTTTTTCAGTCGTTTTTCTTCACTGTTTTTCAATGATTTTGCTCACTGTTTCTGTCTGTTTTGCTGTGTTTCCAGTGCTATTTTGCAGTCTATATTGCTCGCTGTTTTGTCTCAAATTCTGTCACGAATTGAGCCAAAAAATAGCTCAATATATAGCAAGTAGGAGGGCAGCCCAACAGCCACAAACAAGGCTGTAATGGCCATTAAGTGAGGGTTGTTAATGGCATTAGAGGGGCTGATTTATGGTCATGAATGAGGCTGCTCAATTGCCCAAGTAATGGGCTGTTAATGGAGAGTTAATCAACCAAGTAATGGCTGATTAATGCTCCAAAATGCAATTTTCTGCCTTCCGTCACCCCAAAACCAACTTTCCAAAAACTCTGGGGACCAAACTGATAATATCAGAAAGCCCACAGCCCACGACTCGAGACCGGACGGGACGGGACGGGCGGCGGCGGCGCCCGTGTGGGCTTAGCCTTGAACGTAAGCACATCTAGGTCCTCCCTCCTTTAAACACATGGGATACCCCTTGGGGTCCCAAACCCTTTACCACATTAGAGACTTATATAGAGAGCAATTCTTCTTATTCCCACCGATGTGGTAGATTTGTCCCACACCACATTTCCATGCCTCAAACACCTTACTTCGTGGACCAATATCTCTTTCATTTCTCAACGAAATTTGACGATTCTTGGCCCTACGGTCATCTACTCACTTCGTAGATCATGCATGTGTGAAGAGACAAGGTCTCCAACATGCGGAACACTAGCTAATTCATCAAAGATGGGTGGACACATCTCCCCGCTAAAGATAAATTTCCAACAACATATACTACAAAACCCTTAAGCCAGCACGAAACACCAAATTCAATTCATTGGCTTTCACTGTTAGAATACTTTTTTTCTACACATATAGAAAATGATAACCTATCAAAACCAATGCCAATGGATATTTATCTCTCTCTCTATATATATATATTTGAAAGCAAAATTGTATAATATATACACCTACAAGGGCATATTTAATTTTACTTATGGTTTTGAATCAGATTTGAACTTGCCGTGTGAAAATTGACTTATCGACGATGCATGTGAGTTGAAATAAATGATGAACGGTAGTGTAAGTGGCAGACCAAATGAAGAAAAAATCATGAGAATGTATAATTGTATTACAGTAATTTTTCTCATATTTATTAACCTTTGTCGATATATAAACCCAACTTTTAATTCGTCTTACTGGTTTATATTAATAACGATGATGGAAATCTTAAGACTTTTTATGAAGTGTGAAAAAGTCATACACAAATTAAAGTAGAGGCCTTCACATCAATCCAACCTGTTTCATGTAATGGCTGCTAGTAAGTGTTTAATAATTACCTCTTGTAAAGAATAATAAAGCCTGGTCAATTTTCCTTTCTTTTTTTTTTCTTTTTTATTTGCTAGTAATCTTAAAGAACATTACGCAAGTAATTTGAAAACGAACGTTGAATAAAGTTGTTAATTAATTAGTCATAAGTTTGAGTGATAACATCATGAAAACCCTAGTAAATATCAGCAAAGAACGTCTAATTAATTACAATTTTTGCAATTTCTAATTGGGATTAACCAAACGTTTTAATTGGAAAACTGTCATCATCTTGAGGGTGAAGTTTGAATGAGTTTAATTTCTTCATTTTTTAAGTGATAAACTTAACCAAATCCTATAGCCAGATTCATGTATCTCAGGGCAGTAGTCATTTTCTATTGGTCAAGTTTTTTTGACAAGTTAAAAATATTGGTAAGTTGACATTTAAAAAATCAACTCACGTTACTTGTTCAAGAACGTTTCATTTTATATATGGCTGCTAAATATTTTATCACCAATTAGCTAATAAAATTTGTAAAAGAAAGAAGTTTAATCAACTACAATTTGCTATTTTTTGGGATAAAGCAAACCTGGGTAATTGGAATACTAGTCATCATCTTGGAGGATAAGTTTGAATAAGCTCTTTTTAATTTTGGGGATTACTGTTTCTGTAGGATTTGTCGAGTAGTTGTTATAACATTACGAGAAACAACTTTTTAAGAGCCGCCATTATAATATGAGAATGGTGCACTGCAAGAAATGTGGTTTTCTGTGACGCACATTGTTGCGACTGCCCTTGCCACCAAAGGTTAGGCTTTTCGTGGCGCCTACAAAGGGTTGCCACATAAAGGGATATTTTTAGTAGCGACCCTTATAGTCGCGACAGAAAATAATGTATTAGTGGCGACTAATCATAGGTTGCCACCAATATATATTAATTTTTCTAATAAAATGTGGGTGAAATAATATTTGGTGGCGACTGACAAACACTCGCCACAAAGGTCTTTGGTGGCAACCCTTGTTGCAACTAATATGGAGCTTTTGTAGGGCAACCTTTTATGTCGCCACTAATTATTTTGTTTTGATATTAATTACTTCCTCCAATTCAAAATAAGTGTTTACTTAGATTTTATCACACCCCTTAAAGAAATAATAACTCCTAACAAAAATATGTATTTTGACCATATTATCCTTAATTAAATATTACCTAATTAATATGATTTCTTGATTACATAAAAATCCACTTATTTAAATATGAGTAAATTTAAAAAAAAAATTCTTTTTTTATTATGTAAGTGGACACTTATTTCGAACCAAAAACACTTATATGAACCAGAGGGAGTATAATTTTATATATAAATTCAGTTTATTACTAATAATTGAATAGATGCTTGTGTATTTTTAAATAAGCATTTGTGTGTGTGTATATACATATAGAGATACATTGAAAAGTTTTAATAGTTGTAGAGTTATTTATCAATTATTTTGAGTAATTTCATTTGTCTAATTAGTTACTATTAGTTAGCTTGACTTAAAATTTTAAAGAAATATGAATGAGATAACAAGTTTTTTTTGTAACAGTTATATTTATTTAGCATGGATGCAGATAAATTTTAAAGCCTTTGTACTTATATCAACTGGACAAGTTGAGTATGGATGCAGATTTGGATGCAAATGGTACTGAGGTAATTAGTATCTGTATATACTTGTGCAGTATTCAATCTGAATCTGTTTTTATCTCTTGAAGAGGTTTACATGTTAAAAAGAAAAAAGGGAATAAACTGACCTTGTTTGTTCTCTACTCATCTTTTAGCCCAGCACCTCCCTTTCTCAATCTTATGCTGACCTGAAAAAGCCAGTGATATACTTCATCTCCCATAAGCCACGGTGCTAGATCTGTATACACTTTCAAGAGAGTCTGGTGTGATAAGTCTTATTCCTAACAGAAAATGTTGTGGTCGTTTGGTGTCCACATTGAGATGTTGCTAATGACATGTGTTTTTTTTTTGTTGTACCAAACAGGGTAGAGATGTTGATTAATTGATTCTTTACTTTGGAGAAGATCCAGTTCCTCGTTGCCTATTCGGACAAGGTAATGTTTGATAAGTCATCATCCTTGTATTAGAAAAGTTGAATCCAACAAATATGTTGAATAAGTGTCATATGTTAATTGTCTCTTATTCTCGTTTGTTGATAGAAGTTTCTCTTCATATATAGACCTTTATTCTTTTCTTCAATTTCAATTGGGACAATGAGTACAATTCTTATATGCTTTTTTTGTTGACATCTAGGATCATACTCTGGTTTGAAATAAGATTGAATATTGCCATGATCTTAGTAGTAGAAACTGGTAGACAGACTAAGAGAATATTGTGGCACCATAGATACAATTCTGAATCTTTTAGAAACTGGTATGCATACACGCACTCACACATATAGGTCGATAAAAAATGTTTGGTGTTAAGTCATATCTTATATACTACTTAGGTACTTCCTTACATGGGAATAACTTTCAGCTTTCTCTTCTGCACATAAAAGTAGTAGGTAATAGATACTGTAGTCCATATGAACTTTAGATATTTGATTTAAATTTGTTTGAATTAATGTGTTATACATAAATGGTTGCTTTCTGTTGTGGGGGTTACCAAAATGATTTTTTATATATTTTTTTTGAAATAGCAGGAACAAAGTTCTTCAACAAGGGAAATGATGTTGGCTGGCGAGAAGTTTGAAGGCATTTGATTTTTTTTCATGTGTATACACAAATAAAATGTATTATGAAAGTTTTATACTTGATGCGACAGTTCTTTCGTGGATTTATGCAACCATTTCTAGCAATTTGTTGCAACACAATAATGGAACTCGATTCCACGGCGATGGAGGCTTGGAATCGCTTACGGGATATCTTCCAAGATAACAAGAATTTCCGAGCTGTCACTTTGGAGCAAGAATTCTCCACCACTGACATGGCGGACTTTCCGAATGCATCCGCTTATTATCAACACCTCAAAGTTTTATCGGATCAACTCAAGAACGTTGGTTCGCTCATTACAAACAATCGGTTGGTTTTACAATTGGATGTCGGCCTTACCGACGCGTATAGTGGCGTGGGAACGCTCATCCGCCAAAGCAATCCTTTACCTCTTTTTTACCAAGCTCGCTCTATGCTTATTCTTGAAGAGGCGCCATGGTTGTCACCTCAACCAATAACGCTACTACACATTTTGAACCTATACCACAAAATCGGGGTCAAAAATGATGAAAATGGTGGTAAAAATCGGGGTGGTAGTCGCGGTAATGGCAAAGGTGGAGGCCACCGAAATTCCGGCGGCGGCAGAAACAGCGACAGAGGCGGCGAAAATGGCGGCCAGCAGACAAATTTCGTCCAGTAGTGGCAGTCATGAGCCCAATGGGGCGGCGGACCACCACAGTGGGCATGACAGTAGCCTTGGGCTATGACACCATGCCCATTTCTTTCTGGAAATTAGGCCAAGCCCAGTCCAAGGCAAACTGGTCAGCCCACTGTCGTACATCAACCTGTGTTTGGGCCCAGAAATAGTGGAGGTCCAACGTCATTTTGGCCACTGCCGAACTAGTGGCAAGAGGCCAATTCATAAGTGGCTAGCCTAACCGACATTGAGTCCATCATGAACACTCTTGGACGTAATCCGCTCGACGCAAATTGGTACATGGACACCGAAGCGATATCTCATATGACGTCCTCCCAAGGTAACCTCTCATCCTATTTTAATTTGAGCAAAAATAATGATATAATTATCCGAAATGGTCATTCTATTCCAATTTGTGGTTATAGTTCTACCAAATTGTCTCCACTAAACCCACATTTAACTTTAAAGAATGTCCTTCATGATTTACAATTAATTAAAAACTTGGTTTCGGTTAGAAAGTTTACTACTGATAATTGGGTGTCTATTGATTTTGACCCTTTTGGATTTTCCGTGAAGGATTTTCAGACGGGAATGCTTCTAATGAGATTTGATAGTCAAGGGGAACTCTATCCAATCACCACACCTAATCATCAAGCCAAGTTACCGTACACTTTTGCAGCTTTTGCACCATCATTATGGCATGAGCGTTTGGGGCATCTGGGGGCACTTGCCTCCCTCAAACAAAATAATAATATTTCATGTACTCAAACACGTAATTCAAATATGTGTTGTTCATGTCCACTTGGAAAACATGTTCAATTGCCATTTGTTTCCTCTAAATCTTGCACACTTATGCCTTTTGTATTATCCATTGTGATATTTGGACATCACCCGTTTGGAGCTCTACGGGCCATAGATATTATTTGCTCTTGCTATATGATTACTCTAATTTTTTGTGGACGTTTTCATTGTCTAAAAAATCACAAGTTTTCTCTACCTTTCTCACTTTTAGAGCATTTATCTGAAATCAATTTGAACGGGATATTAAAAATATCTAATGTGATAATGGTAGGGAGTTTGATAATGGGCCTTTTGGGGATTTTTGCAATGCTAATGGTTTAACCTTTCACCTTTCATGTCCTCATACCTCCTCTCAAAATGGAAAGGCGGAAAGAAAAATATGAACCATCAATAACATTATTATAACACCCATTGCCCATGCCGCACTACCACCACATTTTTGACATCATGCACTACAAATGGCTACATATATATTGAACATACTTCCCCACAAAAACTTGTCCTATCAAGCTCCTCTAAAAATCATATACTTAGGGACCCACCTTACTCTCATCTACGGGTATTCGGGTGCTTATGTTATCCTCTTTTTTCATCCACCACAATCAACAAACTTTAACCCCGATCTACTCCTTGCTTTTTTATGGGATATCCTTCTAATTATCGTTGTTACAAATGTTATGACATATCCTCAAATAAAATCATTGTGAGTCGTCACGTAATTTTTTATGAAACAAAATTCCCTTTTACCAAAATGCATGAGTCCGGACCTTCTACCTATGATTTTTTAGATGATAGCATACCCCAGTATTCGCCCCAATATTTTTTCGACCCAAACCCACTATTTCGGCCAACCCAGATTTTTTGGATGAATTGAGCCAGAATTAGTGGCCCAGCCGCAACACATCACTGACCAACGGACTAGGCCACCTGCCCTAAGCCCAATTTCGGTCGAAGGTGCTGGAAAACCACAAAGTCCACTGCCTGGCAGTGGCTTGGGTCACGGCCCAGCACCTGGCAGTGTGGGTCGCGACCCAGCTCACTGCCAACTGCCAAACATTTCAGCCCCTCCTGATGACCCATTTCCAAGTCCGGCCCAGTGGCCAGTCACCCATAGTCAACACGGCATTGTCAAATCTAACACCAAATATAGCCTCCACACCCGAATTTCAAAATCACTATTGCCTCGTAATCATGTGTCTGCTCTAAATGACCCGAATTGGAAAATGGCCATGGATGATGAATTTAATGCTCTTACTAAAAATAGGACGTGGGAGTTGATCCCCCGTTCTCCTAATGCTAATGTAATTCGGTTTATGTGGTTTTTCAGTCACAAAGAAAAATCTGATGGTACTTTTGAGCGACATAAAGCTTGTCTTGTAGGTGATGGGAAGACACAACAGGTTGGTGTGGATTGCGGTGAGACATTCACTCCGGTGGTTAAATCGGCAACTATAAGAAAGGTCCTTAGTTTGTCTTTTTCAAAGGCATGGCCACTTCATCAGTTAGATGTCTTCCTTCATGGAGGATTAAATGAAATAGTATACATGTACCAGCATTTGGAATACAGGGACTCCACGTATCCGAATCATGTGTGATTGCTAAAGAAATCATTATATGGGCTGAAACAGGCCCCTCGGGCCTGGTACAAGAGGTTTGCGAATTTTGTTTCACGTATTGGGTTTTCTAACAGTTGTTCTGATCATTCTATGTTCATCTACCTTCAAGGTAATAATATTGTTTACCTTCTTTTATATGTGGATGATATTCTATTGACTGTCTCATCCGATGTTCTTCGCAAGTCAATCATGTCACTGCTTGGCTAAGAATTTGCTATGAAAGATCTAGGGATATTGAACTATTTTTTAGGGAAAGCGGTGACACGTCATGCAGGTGGTTTATTCTTATCCCAAAAGAAGTACGCAGCAGAGATTGTTGAACGGGCTGGCATATCATCCTGTAAGCCGTCAACAACTCCGGTTGATACTAAACATAAGCTGAGCGCCTCCTCCGACAAGTCATTTGTCGACCCGACACTTTACCGTAGCATGGCAGGGGCCCTGCAATATCTTACATTCACAAGGCCATACATATCTTATGTGGTGCAACATGTATGCCTATTCATGCATAACCCGATGGATGATCATATGCATGCTCTCAAATGCATTTTGCGTTATATTTAGGGTACTCTAGAGTATGACTTGCATTTATATCCATCATCGACATCCACCCTTGTCTCCTACACAGATGCCCATTGGGGGATGTCCGGATACCATACGCTCCACGTCTGGTTATGATATATTTCTTGGTGATAACTTGGTATCTTGGTGCTCCAAACGGTAAGTAATGTTGTCCAGATTCATTGTCGAAGCAGAATACCGAGGTGTTGGTAATGTATCATCTGAATCTTGTTGGCTTCGGAACCTTCTTCTAGAACTCCACTGTCCGGTTCCGAAGACAACATTGGTGTACTGTGATAGTGTTAGTGTTATTTACCTTTCAGAGAATCCGGTCAACCATCAACGCACTAAACATATTGAGCTAGATATTCATTTTGTTCATGAAAAGGTCGCTCGCGGACAAGTGCGTGTATTACATGTCCCGTCACGCTATCAGATAACATATATTTTTACTAAAGGTCATCCGCTGGTGTTATTTGAAGATTTTCGGGACAGTCTCGGTATACGTCTACCTCCCACTTCGACTGACGGGGAGTGATAGAATAATTATAATTAATGTTGTATTCATTATAATTATTTAGTAATTAGTGTAATTGATAGTAGAATCATATGTATATGGTAGGTAGATTAGAAAGCATGAGATTAACCTAATTATATTATCATCTTAGTGTAAGTCTAGCCTACAATGAGGTTGTATTTATGGTATATTAACCACACTTTGAAAGATGATAATTGAGGAAAATATTATTACAATATTATTCAAGATAATTAAGGAAATACATTTAGTACAACCAAACCTTTGAAAAACATTTATTGTTTAGAATTTAAATACTGGAATATCTAATTCATACATTGAAGGCCAGCTAGCTCCGTACCAAGTGGTTCATTAATTATTTAATTAATTGAAAACAACAAATATAAGTAATCAGATTTCCCAATACCGCTTCATTCCACCTTTTATTTTAATTGGGAACCTCTAATATTTTTTAGTAATTCGATGGATACTAAAAAATCGTTTACATCAATTAGAAATGTGCACCAGCTAGGTAATCAAAACAGATAGAAGTACTTTTGTATTTTTTTTGGTACTTGAAATTTCCAAGTCAGACTCATTTAGGTTTTAGGCAGCACATCTTAAACCATTCAAAAATTTAAAGTTAATAATGATTAAGACATCACGAATTGTATTCAGAATATTGATATTCATCGAAATAGCATCTAAGGTCAAATAAATATAAAAGGGTAGTCCGGTGCACTAAGCTCCCACTATGCGCGAGGTCCGGGAAGGATCGGACACAATGATAGGCCGGTGACCTCATCAAAAAGCTAAGCGGATCAAAATCCGCCTCGCGGATGGTGCCTGGCAGGGTACGCCGAATAGAGAAGCAAATAAAAGAGTAGTCTTTTTCCACTTTTTCCTTTTACCCATTTGACACCACCCCTTGCTTAAGGGTCGACTGCCCAGTGCGGAGACCACTGTCTCGAATCCCCAACACCAGGATTTCTCCATGGGGTGGAAGCGTCGTGCGCCGTCGCAGACTGCCCCGGGTCATCCCATGAAGCCTTGGTCAAATAAATATATGAATAAATAATAATGCTAACAAAATAACATTTTTTTGGGGCAAATTTATACGGATTACTCCTTCCAGGTCGAGGTGGCCAGGATAGTATTACAGACCGAGCACATAACTTGGAATGTCTGGAGATTCACCTTAGAGCAGGCTCGAGATGGGATCTCGGAGATAGATGACAAAATTGCTGAGGCGAAAGACCTTGAGCTCAAGGCCTACCGAAAGCTAAATGGAGACAGCTCCGAAGATGACCCTGAGGACTCTGAATCTGAGTCCGACTGAACTTTAGGCTTACATGCCTTTATATTTCTTTTTCCTTCTTTTTTTCATGTTTTGTTTTGGCCGTTTTCTGGCCTTGCCTATAAATGAATATGTTTTTTGTCTTAGTCATTTTTTTCCTAACTTTCAGCATTCGTTATTGCTTTCTTGTTTTCAATAACTTAACCAAATAAAGATTTAACCCGATTTGGGTTGATTGCCTCCGACTTTTGAGTTCTATTCAAACAGACCATCAATTAGTTTGTGTCGATCTGGATGAAAGTTCTCCCGATCTTTAAAAAAAAAACTTAATCAATTTTTGAATACAAATTTTTACTTTAGTTTACTTCATATCGGGCAATTCCTTTCGATTTTGGGTAATCTAATGACTAAATATAAGGACCTTATTTTTATGCTTATAAATAAGATATCTCTTATTTATTTCAAGCATGAGTGTTGGAGCTTCATTTATTCCCAACTTTTAGACAAATCAAGTGTCTTTAAGAATAGGCTATATTCATTTGATATGGTGCCTTAGAAGCATGCTTTTGGAACATTACTTATTTTTGTTCCGGATGCTTTTATGACGACAATCCCCAGTGAAGAACTTAACAAATTTGTTAGCTCGTAAGCCTAATGATTTTATCAATTGTCCGGAGTAGCATATGTAGATAACCTTAGAGACAAATTTCGGATAGAATGTAATTTCATTCAAATTTTGCTTCGGTCAATCGACTGGGCAAGATTCATTTGATCTTTTTGCCTTTACATGATTTGTCATAATATTAATACTGTTTGGGAAAGATTCATTCGATCTTTTAACCCTTACAAATATGCACAACCCTAAAAACTAAAAAAAAACTTTGAATATTTTCATAGCTTCGAATTTCTTCACTCTGAACTTCTTTACCGAGGGTATGACAGTCCCGTAGTGTGTGTATTCGAAGCATGAAAATTCAAACACTAATTTCTTTTCACTACCGGGCAGTCCCCAGTGTTCAGTATCCTTGTCCGATCTTCAACTACTTAGTAACACGCTTTACATTGTTGACTCATTAAAAAACCTTGCCTGAAAAATCCTTTTCGGGATAAAAATCGTGCTAATGGGAAAAGAGTGCAATACGTGTTTTCAGACCTAATTCTAACTTCGGTCTTTGCATGATGACTTTGACTTTTTTCTTGCAAAAGTTAGCAATTACGCACCAAATAAAGTTTAAATAATTAATCGAATACATACCTTAGCAATAATATCGCTTCAAGTGTGCGATGTTCCAATTGTTTGGCAACTTTTGACCATCTTCGACTTTCAACTGGTATGAACCTTTACTGGTTATTCCTGACACTTTGTAGGGACCTTCCCAGTTAGGGCCCGATTTCCTTTCGTTGGAATTTTTCGTGTTGAGGGTTACTTTTCTCAAAATTAAGTCCCCTACTTGAAAGTGTCTAAGATTAGTCCTCCGGTTGTAGTATCTTCCCATCCTTTACTTTTGAGCCACTAACCATAGTAATTCTAACTCATGGTGTTCATCCGTTAAGTCAAGCTTAAAGATAATAGCTTCATTGTTTGATTCTTTGGTTGCAAGGCTAAACCTTAAACTCGGCTCACCTCCTTCCACCAGAATTGGTGCTTCTGCATTGTAAACCAAAGAGAGCGGTGTTTCACCGGTGCTGGATTTTGGTGTCATTCTATATGCCATAACACCTCTGATATAATTTCTCTCCACTTGCTCATTTGCACTCGGGTGATACAGAGTCGACATTATCTTCTTGATTTTCAATCCTTCAAGGAAATCATTTACTTTCTTCCCAACGAACTGATAGCCGTTGTCGCAAGCAATCTCCATCGGTATGCCGACCGGCAAACTATGTGATCCCAATTGAGATCGATGACTTCCTGCTCTCTAACCTTTTTAAAGGCCTTCGCTTCAACCCACTTAGAAAAATAGTCAGTCATAAACAAAATAAAATGTACCTTTCTAGGTGCCAAGGGAAGTGGCCCCATAATATACATTCCTCATTTCATGAATGGCCATGACGACAAAATTGAATGCATCAATTCTACCGGTTGGTGAATCATTGGTGCATGCCTTTGGCATTCATCACATTTTCGAACAAAGTTCGTTGTGTCTTCTTCCATCAGTGTCCAATAATATCTAGCCTTGATTAATTTTAAGACCAACAAATCTGCTCCTGAGTGATTGCCACAAGTCCCCTCATGGACCTCGCACATCACATAATCAGTTTCCCTGAGTTGCAAGCATCTAGCTAAAGGACCTTCGGTACAACTGATCATCAACTAAGCAAAACCTAGTTGTCTTCATTCGAAGAGTCCTAGACTCATTTGGATCTGTATGCAACTTTTCATCTTGAAGGTAATCAATGGATTTATTGCAACAATCCTAAGTCAAGCTTATTGTATTCACCTCGGCGTGGCCACCATCAATTGCGGAGTTTAGTAGTTGCACAACTGTTCCGGAATTAAACTCCTCAGCTTCCACAGATGATCCCAAATTTGCCAATGTATCTGCCTCATTGTTTTGCTCTCGAGAAACATGTTCCATGGTCCATTATTTGTATCGGTGCAACAACACTTGGATTTTATCTAAGTATTTTTGCATTCTTTCTTCTTTCACTTTGAACACACCGTTCACTTGATTAACAACCTAGAAGCGAGTCACATTTTGCTTCGATGACCTCTTCTCCCAGACTCCTTGCCATAGTCAATTTTAAAGTTCTTATTGACTGTCTAATAACATCTCCCGCAGGCGTCTTAAGCACTACCTCGATTCTGGACCCTTTCACGTTTGAAGCTTCGTCCATGTATAAGGTCCAGACTCTCGATGTTGCTCTCGAAGTTAATATAAGCTCTTTTTCCACCTCGGGAATCATTCCGAGTGTAAAATCTGCTACGAATTCTCTTAAAACCTGAGATTTTATAGATGTTCTGGGCTTATATTCTATGTCATACCTACTAGTTTCTACTGCCCATTTGGCTAACTTGCCGGATAGCTCCGATTTATGCATTACATTCTTTAGCGGATAGGTTATTATTACACATATAGGGTGACATTGAAAGTATGGTCTTAATTTTCTAGCAGCCTTTATTAATGCTAATGCCAATTTTTCTGAATGAAGATATATAGTTTTCTCACTAGCTAGTATTCTACTCACATAGTAAAAGCCAAACCTGCACTTACGGCTACCTCGGACACTGCTACATATAGGAACAACTACTCAATGAGTAATGGATGGCGCCATATCCGGAACGGGTACACGCTGGGCTTCTCCGGTTCTTCACCCGGTGTCAACTAGTTCTGTCACTACCTGATCTCGTCTTGACCCCGGACTTATCCCGATGCAACTTCATCCGATACAAAATTCTACCACGTCCCTCGCACTTCATATCTAAACCTTGCCACGTGTCGTGCCGGTTTTCACCGTATACAAATTGCTACAAATATGACCAGAAACTTTCTTATGCCTTATTTCCCATCTTGCAATAAAATGAATGATAGCTAGTGTTACAATTTCACCACGAACTATTAATTAGGTATATGATTTCTATTTTATAATCATTCGGTATTTGGGATATATTGGCACAACTAATCTAAATTCATGGCGCCTAAGACCCGTTAAAGGAAGAGCGTTTCCTATTAAAAAAATTCCAGTGTTTGAATCCGAGACTTATGATTAATATCATAAGGGTCTGATGCAGAAATTTTCCAGTTTTCATTTAAAAGTTCGAGTGATGTAATTCCGACAAAAAGATTGTAGTCTTAACTCCAAGTGTCGGAATGATGTAATTCTGATCGGAAGGTTGCCATCTTCATTCAAAAGTCTGAGTGATGTAATTCCGGCCGAAAGGCTGCAAACTTCAATCCAAGTGTCAGAATGATGCCGAAATTTTCCAGTCTTCATTTAAAAGTTCAAGTGATGTAATTCCGACAAAAAGATTGTAGTCTTAACTCCAAGTGTCAGAATGATGTAATTCCGATCGGAAGGTTGCCATCTTCATTTAAAAGTCTGAGTGATGTAATTCCGGGTGAAAGGCTTTAGTCTTTACTCCATGTGTCAGAATGATGTAATTTTTGCCAAAAGTTTATAGTCTTCATTCAAAAGTCTGAGTGATGTATTTCCGAAAAAAGGTTGTAGTCTTCACTCCAAGGGTCAGAATGATGTAATTCCGGACGAAAGGTTGCAGCCTTTATTTAAAATTCTGAGTGATCTAATTCCGGCCGAAAGATGGTAGTCTCACTCTAGGTGTCAAAATGATGTAATTTCAGCTAAATGGTTGTAGTATTCATTCAAAAGTCTGAGTGATGTAATTCCGGCCGAAAAGATGCAATATTCACTCTAAGTGTCAGAATAATATAAATTTGGCTGAAATGCTATAGTCTTCATTCATAGGTCAGAGTGATGTAATTCTAGCTGAAAGGCTACAGTATTCACTCCAAGCGTCAGAATGATGTAATTCCGGCCGAAAGGTTACATTATTTATTTAAAAGTCTGATTGATGTAATTCTGTATGAAAGGCTGCAGTCTTCATCCATCATACCACAATCTTAACCGGTGGTATAAATTGAAACCCTACTAACCTTCTCTTATTCATCCTTGATCTCCCATCTAGCCCTATAATTAAGTTCAAATACTCTTCCTAACCAAAGTTACGCTATGATTCTATAAACACCACCAAAACATCTATGAATTTGAACTTTCCTAACGAATAATTGGCCTGTGTGTTACTGTGATTTATAGCTAATAGAAAGGAAAAATCCAAATTTTTTAAGGTGGTGGTAAGGTGGAGCGGCGGAGGATATAAACTATAAAAACAATTCTTACACTTGAAATGTAGAGAAGCGACAAGTCGCTTTGTGGAGTAGCATTATTTCTACCTACAACTAAATTTGTTTCTAATGCTTAGTCTATTAATTAATATTCATGCGAATTAATGTTTCTCGACTCATAAGTCATGCACTCATACTTATGAGTTGAGATAAAATGAGATTTTAATTCCAAGGGATAGGATTTGAATGCCACTAGAATAGAGGGACCGATCCAACCCACTCCGCTACTTAAGTGGAGTTGGGCTGAAAATTTTCTAGCCCATTTAACATTGAGACTTTTCAGTCCAATCCAAATGGGGTCATTCGCACAAATGGCCCTGTTTTGGGGTGGTCTTTAATTTTTTTCCCCTCAAATTGTTGTTCTTTAATTTTTTACGCTTCGCCTAAAAAATTGAACGAAAATATCCCTGAGGTTCTGGCTTCGAATCCCAGCAAAGTAAAAAAAAAACCTCAAGACAAAGTTTCACATTGAACTATGTCTATTCGGACAAGTAATACAGAAGTTATGCCTTAAAGCATTGCCTTGCGAAAAATGATTTTTTTACTGAGCTGATGGAACCCAAAACTACAGAAGTTAAGCCTTAAGACATAACTTTTGTGAAACCTTTGTCTTGCGAAATTGTATTTTTTTTACTTAGCTGGAGTTTGAATCCGAATATCTGATTTTGTAGACACGCGAATTGACCGCAAATTTTTATTAAATTAGAATAACTGTGAAAATTAAAAACCACTGATTTGAGGGTCAAAAATTAAAGATAAGTCCATATAAAGGAAATCCACGCGAAAAAGTGATCCAAATGAATAGTTAATCTCATGAGATTGGGCTGGACTTGTTTGTGCACCAAAATTTTAAGAAAACAAAAATTTAAAGGCAAAAAGCCATCGATTATTTTGATTTTAAGAAGGAAAAAGATAAAACAAATTAACAAAGTAAAGAACCTTAACCTAAAAGACGTTTCTCAGCTAGACCCTTTTATGGATCTTGTTTCCTAATATAATTATCTCCTAATTTTCAAAGACAGTTTAATATAATTACTTACTTCTGATCTTGCCTTTCTAGTTTAAAGTGTTTTGTTAGTCACGATTTTCTCTTCTCCATCCTTAAATAATGACAAAGACGCTATAGATTTGTCATTTAAGATTTTTATACATATTTTAAGAAATGCATTTATTAGTTGTTTTAATCATAAAAGTATTTGTTTACAATTTTTCTTATCTCTTCTTAAGTATCTCTCTTAAATTAAACTCCACTAATTCGAACGTCAAAAATAAATTTGACAAAAAATAATAAACAATTTCTTATTTTCTAAAACATCAAATATTTTAATAAATCTAATTTCTAAAACGTCTAATATTTGGCCTAGAACTTCGTAGTGATAATTGATATTCCCCTCCGTCCTTTTTATTTTATTTGTCATCAAGATTTGACACATATTAATCATATAAGTGTTATCTGACTGCATTATTCTTTATCTCTTCTCAGAATTTTTAAAAGTAGTATATATTATTTATTTGAGCAGATGCGGATTTTAAAAATAATAATTTGCGCATATTTTTTATTTCTTAAGATGACATATATTTTGGATTAAACTGATTTGTCTAAAATGACACTTATCTAAACAGAAGGGAATGGAATTTAATTAAGAAGCACATGTTATTTATTTACAAAAATCTACACCTTTACGAAAAATCACTATCCATCCTACAATTACAAAGAATGACCTTGGACCAATAAACTTGGAAAACACTATTACCCCACAAATCAAAAATCCTTATCACTTTCATTTTAGAAATGTTGATTATTTATGAAGTTAAAATACTCATGACAAAGACTCCCAAGACTTTGGAGAGACCACTCCTTTAATTAGTCATTTGCTAATTGCTATTGCTTTTTCTCTTGTGTTTTGTCAAGCATTCCATTAGTCATATAACTTTTTAATTTTTTTTTTTGCACTTTTTCTCCTAAATGTCTCTTTTAACTTCCCTTAACATTATGTTTGTGAATTTTAACACATATATTGTCAGTGTAAAGTTTTTTACAATATTAGTGCATTTTAACATGTAATAGGTAGCTTGTCTTTTTTTTTTTTAAGGTTGCTAATTCAATTGCTTATGAACAATTATTTTTTTCTATCATTTAAATAACCTGAGAATATAAATATTGATTTACACTTCAATAATATAGAAGGGAAACTCTTATATTAATTAGCCTTTACTGCTTGACAACTTTTGAAGTAATATATTCTTAACTATCTTTATCATGAATTTTTCTCAATTTTCTCGGCAATTTAAAATTGACATTTTTGAAGTTTAAAATTTATTTCTCATCAAAAGATAACCAATATTACTCCTTCTATTGCAATAACTCTTTGAGTTTGGAGAATCATTCGTTATTCAGTCTCTTGTTATTATCTGCGGAGACCGCAACTTCAGTTGCAATTAAAGTTTCCGACTCTCTAGTGCCCCCCCCCCCCGCCTTTTTGGCCTGACATTAAAAAGCTAGACTTCATCCACCGAACACCCTAACTTCTTTTATTTTTTTTAGCTTTCTTGTTTTAAAAATAAATATCGATTTACAAAATAAAAACAAATACTTATTTTTCCTTCAGTTTTACCCTTGCTATTAAAAGGGTAAGCAATTATTAATATAACTTATTTTTCAATAGTAACATGTCCGAATAAAATAAAAAAATAAGGATAACTTAATAAATTATATTTTATATTTATTTTTATTTAATGGACGTTTAAAAATCTTAAAAGGGGCGGAGGGAGTAAAGCTGTAAACTTGTGATTCCATAACTCCAAGGCGTACTTAATTAGCAATTCTTGTATGTCAACAAAAATAATTCACCTTAGCCGATGGGAAAGTATTCGATTTTAGTCACTAATGCCTCTTGCAATTTTACAATTATTTCTTATATTTTGATATAAAGTGGCTCGTGAAAGTAGAATAGGAGTGAAGATCTTTATGTTACGACATAGGGTCAGTAATGTATTATAAAAAAATATATGACATCTTTATAAAATTCTTTTATTTAAATTATAACTGCACATTGTGTACCATCTTTTCGATCTATGTTAACTCAAATTTTACAATTTCCAAGTTAGCTTCGCAGAAAAAAACAGTAAACCCGCAAATCATTGGTGACTAATTCATGGACACCTCAATGGAATGGATAAGGACACTTTTTTTCTCTTGCTAATGTACTACTTATCTAGCACATTGGATTTATTCCAAGACTTCAAGGTGTTTGTATATGGATTGGTCGATATTTGAAAATATATATGCTCCCTCCGTTTCAATTTAAATGTCTTACTTTCTTTTTTAATCTATTCCAAAAAGAATGTTTCTTATTATATTTAGTAAGTTTTTCAATCTCAAGTCAACTTTAAGACCACAAGATTTAAAAGAGCACACACATCTTTAATTTAAGACCATAAGATTCAAAAGTCTTCCTTTATTTTTAAACTCCGTGACAAGTTAAATTAAGACACTTAAATTGAGACGGAGGGATTAAGTTAAAAAAAATATTTGAAAGTCAAAGTTGTGTTTAGACATGAAAATATAATTGAAATTTGTGGGTGGAAATTTGAAGGAAAAACTTGAAACTCTTAAAATCTATTATCAAATTATACATTTTATATTTCAAATTTGAAGTTAAAATAATAAGTTATTTATTATAAATAACTTATTTAATATCATCCTCAAATATTATATCAAATTCTTGAAACTATTTATGGGCAGAATTTCGTCCTTTATGAATATTCTTTCCATGGCGTAAATTACACTTTGCGTCCTCGAAGGTTTACAGTCATAACATTTGCCTCGTAAATACGTTGAAATTTAGCTGCTTCGTTATCTGCCCAATAATATTCTAGAACATGAAGACAATTGCAATTATTGTGATATACTATTTTAATGATCTAAACCAACTTTGTCC
Organism: Anisodus acutangulus; assembly: GCA_029783415.1. NCBI lineage: Eukaryota > Viridiplantae > Streptophyta > Magnoliopsida > Solanales > Solanaceae > Anisodus > Anisodus acutangulus. Next base: position 8,610,506 of record CM056500.1, read on the forward strand.
TACAAACACGCATGAACAACGTGAATTAAGATTTTATAAGATTTGACACACAACACAACTATAAATAAGACATTTTTGCTGTTCAACACACAAGCATAGGTTGTTTTGGCTGCTTATGTATTTTCATACGCAACTTAATTTAAATCAAACCATTTTCATTGTTTGTTGCCAACGTTGGAGTCAGAATATTTATTAAGAAAATTAAAATTATTAATAAGTAAATACATAAAAATAAAAAAAATTCAATATATAATATTTAAAAATAAAAAATTAGCTTATCTGGTGGAGGACTAGTGGGAAGATCTGGAGCAATCTGAAAGGTACCAAAATTTTGGGTATAGTAGAAGCATTAAGGTTGAGGAGGTTAAGGGTGTTGTTGGCAGGATGCGCAGGGGACGAGCAACCGGGTCTGATGAGATTCCAGTTGAATTTTGGAAGAGCGCAGGCGGGCAGGTTTGGAGTGACTAACTGAGTTGTTTAATGTCATTTTTAAGACGGCGAGAATGCCCGAAGAATGGAGGTAGACTACAATGATTCCTTTGTACAAGAACAAAGGTGACATCCAGAGTTGCAACAACTATAGAGGTATCAACCTGCTAAGCCACACTATGAAAGTTTGGGAAAGGGTCGTGGAGATGACAGTGAAAAGAGGCGTGTCTATTTTCGAGAACCAGTTTGGATTCATGCCGGGGCGTTCGACTACAAAAGTCATTCATCTTATTAGGAGGTTGGTGGAGCAGTATAAAGAGAGGAAGAGAGACTTACATATGATTTTCATCGACCTCGAGAAGACATACGACAAAGTCCCTAGGGAGGTTCTATGGTAATGTTTGGAAGTTAGAGGTGTACTTGTGGCGTACACTAGGGGCGATCAAGGATATGTATGATAGAGCCAAGATCAAGGTACGGACAGTAGGAGGAGACTCGGAGCACTTCCTAGTGATGATGGGGTTGCACCAGGGATCAATTCTTAGCCCGTTCTTATTTGCCTTGGTGATGGATGGACTGACGCGATATATTCAAGGGGAGGTGCCATGGTGTATGTTATTCGCAGACGACATAGTCATGATTGATAAGACTCGCAGCAGAGTGAACGTTAAACTGAAGGTTTGGAGACAGTCTCTGGAGTCTAAAGGGTTCAGGCTGAGTAGGACTAGGACAGAATACTTGGAGTGCAAGTTCAGTAACGAGAGCGACCATGAGACAAGCGTGGAGGTGAGGCTTGGTACTCAGGTCATCCCAAAGAAAGAAAGCTTCAATTATTCAAGGGAATGAAGAGATTGATGACGATGTCACACATCGTATTGGGGCAAAGTGAATGAAATGGAGGCTCGTATTTGAAGTTTTATGTGATTAAAAGGTGCCACAAAAATTTAAAGGCAAGTTCTATAGGATAGTGGTTAGACAGACTATGTTGTATGGGGCAGAGTGTTGGTCAACCAAGACTTCGCACATCCAAAAGATGAAAGTTGTAGAGACGAGGATGTTAAGATATATGTGTAGACATACAAGGAGGGATATGATTAGAGATAATGATATCCGGGACAAAGTGAGAGTGGCCTCGGTGGAGGATAAGATGCGGTAAGCGAGGTTGAGATGGTTCGTGCATGTGCAGAGGAGAGACACAAATGACTCAGTGCGGAGGTGTGAGAGGTTGGCTATGGACGAGTTCATGAGGGGTAGAGGTAGACCGAAGAAGTACTGAGGAGAGGTGATTAGACGGGATATGGTGCAGGTGTAACTTACTAAGGACATGACCTTAGATAGGGGGTTGTGGAAGACACAGATTAGAGTAGAAGGGTAGTAGGTAGTTGAGCGTAGTCCTACTTACGCTTACAAACTGTTAGCTGTAGTGTTATTATTGTAGGTATGCTTAGCCTATCATAATAGTAGGCGCAATACTGCTTTATAGTCCCATGTCGTTTGATTTCTGTTGCTATGTGTTCTTTAGTGTACTTTGTTTATCTTCTTTACCTGAGTTAGTTACTACTTCTTTTTTCAGAATGCGCTATTATGACTTATTCGCTTTTGTTACCAGCATTCTCATACTGCTTTAAATTTTTTGTCCGGGTCTGACCGTTTCTCTTGCTTTGCTTATGCTTGTGCTTGTGCTTGTGCTTGTGCTTGTGCTTGTGCTTGTGCTTTGTCTTGAGCCGAAAGTCTTTCTAAAACAACCGCTCTACCTACCAAGTTAGATATAAGGTCTACGTACACTCTATCCTCCTCAGACCCCACATTATAAGATTTCACTGGATATGTTGTTATCGTAAAAAAATAACTTATCTGCCCCTTGTAATTTTTTGACAAAAGTGTCAATTGATTCACCTTCGCAATTTACGCTAAATATCCAGTAGGCGCATCTCATACAATTCTCGTTGAGGCCCTTCTCTTCTTCTTTTTATATTTATGTTTCAAACATATTTTGCGACATGTTAAATATCTAGCTTCCCGGACTCCGAATAATTTTTATTTTCTATATACAATTATCTTGCCAAAATTAAAACGGATTTTTAAAAATGAAAAACAATCCAAGTTCTTTGATTTAAAAAAAAAACAGTTAAGATGAATATAAGCTGAACGTTACATGGTAGAGACAGTATTCATTTCACAAGGATATTCGATCCCCATCTTTGCTGCTTTATCAATTGTTAGCAGTTGTGAACTTCAATTTCTTTTACTATGTAGCATATACTATAATTTTCTTAAACTTCTAAGTATAGTCTGATTTTTTTAATAATTTAATAATACTTTAAAATAGTTTCTAAATTGAATAACTTCACTTTCTTGGTTTTATCTAAAAAATTAATCAGTTAGAAAACTTAGACTCACATTTCAAGATTCGTAAGAAGTCTTCGTGTTGCATCTTTTGTTGTATTGGAAAAAGATCTTATCAAAAAATTTATTTTAATTTAGGTGGGAAAAAAACTCTCATATCCCAAACCACCATAACTTTATAGTTGAACTGGAAAAAATAATAGTATTTCTAATTCGATTTGTGGTATCTACCAATTTTTAATTTATTTTTCCCTTTAATTTTGGGTCAGTCTGTACCAATTTTTAGTTTATTTTTCTCCTTTAAATTTGGGTCAATATCTACAAATTTTTAATTTATTTCTCCCCTTTTAAATTTGGGTCAGTATCTACCAATTTCTTAATTTATTTCCCCCTTTAAATTTGGATCAATGTCAAATTGTCAATTGTTAGTACTTTTTTATATTGCTATCATTATTCTGTGTTCGATATTTATATTATAACCTAATTATATTTAAATTTTCATCGTATAGGGCTTATTTATGAAAGAAACTTCCCTATCAAGAATTTTCAGGGCCAAACTCGAATAGTTAGAGTAATAGTCTCTCATCTAGTGCACGACATACTTGATAATTTTTATACTGCATTTACCAATTTTTTTTAATTCGCTTATTTATTTAAATTAAATCTATTAGTAGGATATATATATATTGTGATACTCCAATATTTATAGTAATATTTGTTTAACCCAGTGATCTGGGTCACCCCCATTGTTTGAAAATCACGACCCCCCTAAGAGATAGAGAGCTCAAACAGTGGATCTGACGCAAACCCACTTTGGATTTGATTCCTAATAATCGATTCTTTGTATATTCAAATCAATCCATTGATTTCCAAGTTTTCTTTGCAATCCAACAGTTACTTTGGGTTGTGGTTGATTAGAAGGTGGAAGAAAGAAACAAATGGGGTCCAAGAAGAAATTAACATCCCAGAAAAGTTTTCGTTCTGCTTCTCCAGTTAAAGATATGTCTATTTCAGGCAAGTTTTTTTTAAAGAAAGTTGTTGATGGATGAGCTTGTGTTTTTTTGAATATTGGGTATGTGTTAAAACTTGCTAGAAATAAATAAAGGTAGCATCTTTGTTTAATTTGATGACTGGGTGTGCTTGATGAAGGTGTTAATCTGAGTCTTTAATGTTGAAATAATCAAGAATTGTGTTTTGTTGGGTGTGTATGTGTGTGTGTGCTTAATAAAGGTAGCATCTTTGTTAATATTTGGTTAGGCTGTCTACATCACCCCTAATGGGTGCGGCCCCTGCTAACGCGGGATGCTTTGTGCATCGGGCTGCCTCTTTTTGTGGGGGTGGGGGTTAAAGTCTTGATGGATGTCTAATTGAAAATTTATGTTACTGCAATCTGATGATGTGGGTGTGCAATTGTTTGCTCATATTTGCTTGTGTTAAGCATAGTCTTGTTTCTATGGTGAATCTTGGAAAATTTAATGTAGATGAATCTAGGATACATGGAGTCAAAGTCAGGGGAATGCTAAGAAAAGGGGTTGTAATGAGTTAATCTTTAGTACAGCTATATGGTTACTCAACAAGGTATGAAGTTATTGGGATATAGCAATGACTTTTTGGATCATTCCTCTGTATGGGGAATCAGGAATATAGATGTGGCAATACTTTGTAAATTTAAGTTGTTTGTATGAATTCGGCTTCGATCATTGTGTTATTGTTTTGGTTGTATGGTATCGGAGAACTTGAATGCTGAACCCGTTATGCACCTTGGTTGATGTATCTTTCTTCACGGGATGGGAGCATTATTTTAAACAAGCAGTTGTTGTTTTAATCCTTCCAGTCACAGTGGAGAGTATAATATAGGAGTTAGAAACAGGCATGGACAGAGTATCAGTTTGTATCAGTTAGGAGTTATATTTGCTTATTTTATTACATTTTGAATGGAAATGTTTGTTGTTTGGCTGTAGCGTCACAAAGGTCACTAATCAGGAAAGGTATCAGTTTGTGGCAGAGGAAACTCGGTCATTCGTGTCCTACTTTATGCACCCTAGTCTTCGAGATCATATGCCAAATCCATGGAAGATTTCCTTTTTCCCTATGTACTCAGCTAGTGAACTCCTATACTGGAAGCCCCATACTCATTTGATTAGGTTTCTAAGATCATCTTATCAGCTTCAGTTCGGAGAACAAACAATTGTCTAAGATGTTGTGGTCTCGTGGTCTCGTGGTCTCGTGGTCTCATTGGCATTTAAATATAAGATGAAGTATCTCAAACTAGTACCATTTAGTAGGTTCTCATCTGGACTAGATTAGTTTAACTTCATCCTAGTTTTCTGGTTTGGTGAAAAATCATCTGCTTCATTTGGAGATTTCTGTGTCAGTAGTCATTTTTTTAGCTTAGCTAAATGTTAAACTAGATAATACTCGCTTTTTGTTTGAATACGTGGGAAAAAATATGCAACATAAGAATGATAATTGGCCGAGATTAAAGCTAGTGGAACATAATTCACACACTGAACCACATCTGCACTGGTTTAAAGCTGAATGGAGTCTGATTGAAGCAAATTATTTAGCCAATATGCTAAATTCCCTGTAAATCCTATTTAGTATTGTTCTAGATTTGTCGTGAAGGTGTAGTCCAGCCCCACCAGAGTTAGTTGTGGATTAAAAAGCTAGGATCCCACTTTGCTGTACTCTGCAGAGTTTATATCAAAATGTTTTCTTTTTATATCCCTTACATTGGCTTGTTACTTTCTATTGCATAGTGTTGGGTGATGATGAAATTTTAAGGCCTTTGAAGTTTGAGATTTTTCTCAATATTTACTTCCTATTTTTGGTAGTTGTTTTCTCCTTTTATTTAAGCCACTATCTCTTCCGAGTGAGGCTTTTCTTATCCGCAACAGTGCCATATCTATTTCATTTCTGGGTAGAGCAGAAAAATGAGGCTTTATATCATTTTACATGTGGTGACTTGATGGTTGATAAACATAATGAACTGGAAATTACGTGTTGCATCGTGCGCTTCTTCATATAAAGACGTGAGATTTGGAATGTCCTTTTATCTGAAGACCTGAGAAGAAAACTAAATGCATGTGGGGAGAAGAGAAAATTTATAGAAATCGAAACATTCATGTTCTTGAATTATGATATATCAAATTTCTCAGAAACTGAAAGTAACACTCACCTTTCTCAACAAAAAAACCCGGGAAGTAGCAAAATTTAGAAGGTATTACCTTTGTTTCCTGTAAGTGATCAGTTCAGTAGGCGTGTGATCGCTGGCAAACTTGTTTTCATTACGTCAATATAATAAAGATGCTTACTAATTTCACTCTACAAGGCTTATATCTCCAACATGAACCGGGGAGGATATCAGTAGCTGCAATTTATCACATGTTATCTGAAATTTACATCTTGACCTACTGGGTTGTAGTTTTCCGTATATCATTGCTTTAGCACCATAAAATCTTACTGTATCCTTCTGTTAAGAATCTTTGAGATTGTAACTGAGAAAGATAAAAGAACCAAAAAAGTAACTTGTAGAGATAAAAGTTCCAAAAGAAAATAAAATTATTGAGGCATTAGTATCTCACTTAATATTTGGAAGCTTATGTTATACCTCTGGTATAATGGTATGGATGAGGATAAAAATAATACACTTGAGTTAACTGAATGAGGAAATAAAGATACTGAAAAGTATCGAGAAAAATTCAATTCTTTTCTGAGAAGATAATTGTAGATTTATTTAGAATGGTAATGTTGTATAATGCTGGAGACCTCCAAATAGTTCTGGGCCCAAAACAACAAGAGAAAAGTAAATCAATTACAAATAACCTAAAAAATCTATTAACTGTTCAGCTTCCTCTAGACCTTCTTCTTTACACCAAAAATAAAAAGATTGATACAGTTCTCTTTGATTTTTTGAACTGAATTAGAAGTATTCTCAAAGCATCTGTTGTTTCTTTCTCTCCATATTGACCACCGTATGCAAGGTGGTATTATATTCCACCATTTCTTTTGGCTCTTGCTCCCTCCTCTCCTTTTCCAGCAGCTGAGTAGGTCTGCAGTGGATGTGTTCTAGCATTATCCACTTAGTTTGAGATATGCTAAGAAGTAGAGACCAGATCTGTGTTGTAACTTTGCAATGAAGAAACAGGTGACTGTTAATTTCCTCAGTCTCCTTGCAAAGAAAACATCTAGAAGCAATCTGGAATCCTCTCCTTTATAATTTTCACGTGTGAGGCAAGCTCTTCTGGCCACTAACTAGGTGAAGCACTTTACCTTTGCTGGAACTTTGTACTTCCAAATCTGTTTCCAAGGACCTGATATGCACCCTGGTTGCTCTACTACTTCATTTCTATATAGCCTGCTCACAGAGAACTTACCATCCCTATCATGCTTCCATTTTATTGTGACTGATTCTGTAGAAATGCCTTTAAATCCACTCAGCCTTGTAATAACTCTGCAACTCTATTCACTTCCCAGTCATTCAAGTGTCTTCTAAATGTAAGATTCCTACCTTGAGGGTACCAAGTTTCAGCTACTGTTGCTTCTGAATTTCTGCAAAAGTAGAACAGATCTGGAATTGAGTTCATCAGAGGCTCATGTCCAATCCAGTTCTCTGTCCAAAAAAGGATCTTGGTTCCATTCCCCACTCTGTAATATATATTCTCAGCCAGCTTAGGCCAGATATTCCTAATTGTCCTCCATACTGATACACCATAGACACTTTTATAGGAACTTCCAATTGACTAGTGTTAAAAATAAGGAGAAAACTTAAAGGTTCTAATTGATATGCTTGAACAAAATAGGAAATAAAGTAATAATCATGTCTCCTTATCAATTTGGTTGACCAAAAAGAAACAACAACAACAAACCAGTGTTGTCCCACAAATGGGGTCTGGGGAGGGTAGGATGTACACAAACCTTACCCCACACGACCTTACCCCTACATTTGTGGGGTAGAGAGACTGTTTCCGATAGACACTCAGCTCGACAGAAAAGACAGAGATGTGACAACAAATAGTTGGGTAAAAAGCATGGTATCGAGAAAAATATGGCAATAAAATAGCAAGATAAAAAAAAATGAGGCTACAGATAGTAATATATATTGAAGAAAAAGAAACTACACTTAATACTACTGATAGGGAATCACTCAACTACCTACTAACCCTCGATACTAATTCTCGACCTCCACACCTTTTTATCTAAGGTCATGTCCTCCGTAAGCTGAAGTTGTGTCATGTCTTGTCTAATCACCTCCACCCAATTTTTTTTCGGCCTACCTCTACCTCTACCTCTCCTATCTCCTATTATAGGCAAACTCTCACACTCCCTTACTGGCGCATTCACACACCTCCTTTGCACATGCCCGAACCATCTCAGTCTCGCTTCCCTCATCTTGTCCACTACGGGGCCACTTCCATCTTATCCTGTATAACTTCATTCCTAACCATATCCCTCCTAGTATGCCCACACATCCATCTGAGCATCCTCATCTCCGCTACACTCATCTTTTGAATGTGGGCATTCTTGACCGGCCAACTTTCTGCCCCATACAAAAAGGTTGGTGTAACCACCACTTTGTAGAATTATCTTTAAGCCTTGGCTTCACATGCTTATCATATATTACCCCGGATGTGAGCCTCCATTTCACCCACTCCGCCCCAATACGATGTGCGACATCATCATGAATATCCACATCTCCTTGTATTATGGACCCAAGATACTTGAAACTACCTTTCTTGGGCAGGACTTGTGCATCAATCTTCACGTCCACCTCTGCCTCCAGCGTCACGGCATTGAACTTACACTCTAAATACTCTGTCTTAGTTTTGCTTAACCTGAAACCTTTAGACTAAGGTCTGCCGCCAAACCTCCAGCCTATCGTTAACTCTAGCGCGTGTCTCGGCGATCAGTATTATGGCATCTACGAATAGCATACACCACGGCACATCTCCTTGAATATGTCGTGTCAGGTCATCCGTCACTAATGCGAATAAGAACGGGCTAAGGACAAATCCCTGGTGCAGCCCCATCATGACCGGGAAGTGTTCTGAGTCACCCCCCACTGTTCTAACCCGGATCTTGGCTCCATCGTACATGTCCTTAATTGCCCTGATGTAAGCCATCGATACACCTTTAGACTCCAAAAAGAAACAACCCATCAAAGAAAAAAAGCTAAAAGTAAAGAAACAAAAATATTTTATCTATGTGGCATGTTGTGGAGAGGAAAACATGTTCACTGTTTGCATATAATTGTTTAGTGCATTTTAGAAGAAAGCTTATTTGTGATACTCATTGTCTGGGCAGATTTGAAAAGAGAAAAGAAAGGGACAAAAACCAAGGGGACAGTCTGATTTCTTAATCGAGAGTGGAGGGGGGGGGGGTATGCTCCTGTTAAAGAGAAGGAAACATTTACTTGACGGAATTAGTTGCTATTGCCTGCAGATCAATGCGCAAAGCGTCAAAAGGATTTAGAAAATTTGAATCTGTTGACACAGCCTTTCAGAACGCTCAAGCTTTTCAGTATGGCGATGATGCAGTATCTCCGGAAGTCGATAGCATATCTTTTGTCGCATCGATGGTGTATGCTCTTCAGTACCATTGCTGTACTTGCCTTAATACTGCTTGTGACAGCTGATGGTCCTCATGTAAAGGTACGCTTCATTAATTTCAGATGCTTTTGTAGTGGAGAAAGATGGTTATTTGTAACATTATCAGAATATAAACCTAGCACCCAAGGGTGGGGCTTAGTTCAATGAAGTAGGAAATGCCCCGAGAGACCGCGGTTCAAATGCCCAAAAAAGACAAAAAAACACTAGGTGATTATTTCCATCGGCCTAAGCCTTGTTGGTCAGAGATTTAATATATGTGCTGGTAGGAGGTAAATGTACTTGGTGTAGTAGTCGAGGTGTGCACAAGTTGGCTCGGATACCACCATTATCTATAGACACACACATACACATGCAGCATGCCTACCTAATAAAAAGAACTTTATTGGTTGTTGCTGGCTTAAAACTGAATTTTTGTTGTTACACCGCTAAGTGAACTGTTTATTTGGATCTTTTATGACAATTTTCGATTATTTTGTTGAGGAGTTAGGAAGTGTCAGATATCTATTTTTCCTCAGCTTGTATGATACATTTGATGCCAAAAGAAATGGGATGGATATAGAGGATTCATATAGCCACCCAACTAGTTTTGAAGAGGCATTATTTGGTTGTTTATGGTACCTATTATGTTGTATCAAAACTCAGTCTCCTCAATGCTAATAGAACCTTTCTGTTCAATGCAGCATGTTGAGGAGGTTCTTAAATATCTCCAGTTTGTATTATGGTGGGTGGCTCTTGGTGTTGCATCTTCTATTGGCCTTGGTAAGCAGCATTCACTGTTAAAGTTTTTAGCTTCTATTGATCCGAGGGTCTATCGGAAACAACCTCTCTGGCCCACAAAGGTAGAGGTAATGTCTGCGTACATCCTACTCTCCCCAGACCCACTTTGGGGGATTACACTGGGTTGTTGTTGTTGTTGTTATGTTTAATGGCTTGGCTTCTATATTGGAGGGAGACTTATCTACTCAAGTCTTCATAAAAGGAACTTTGCTGGTAGTAATGAGGATTTAACTTGCTTCTGCCTAGCTTTTCATAGAAACTTAGATCCTCCATTTTGTTGCAATGTTGCAGGGTCTGGTTTACACACTTTTGTCCTCTATCTGGGCCCTCATATTGCTTTATTTACAATAAAAGCAATGAAGTGTGGGCGAGTTGACCTCAAAATGGCTCCCTATGATACAATACAATTTCAAAGAACTCCTCTATGGCTTCGCAAAGATTGTTCAGAGTTTGGCCCCCCTGTATTTCCATCTTCACATGGCACAAGTGTTCCTCTTAGTAGCATACTGCCCCAAGTGCAGTTAGAGGCTGTTTTGTGGGGCCTTGGAACCGCACTTGGAGAGCTTCCCCCGTATTTTATTTCAAGAGCAGGTTCGTCTACACTATCTTATGTCTGTAAGCCTACATCTGTATTGCGCAGATAGTTCAATACCTGCAGCACAAACCTGTTTTGAAGCTACTGGTCCTAGTATGTTAGGCGGTTATTTAACCTTGCAGGGTGTTTAAAGATATTCACCTGTAATTTTGAAAGTTCTCCCCTTTTTCCAATCATGAATCAAATTAGTTGTGATATGAGATTTAATTATCTCTTTTGAAATGTGTGCCTTGTGGGACTTGCTTTGTCTTCTGGGCCTTCAATCTTTTAGAGCAGTGGTAGGAATTTGATTTTCCTCACTTAGTCAATCAGGTGTGCCTTGGGAGCTGAGATGTGCATAACTTTTGCTTTTTATTAGTAATTATTTCAATCCTTGATAAATCAAGACCATAATTCGGGGACGTAAATATTTTCTACATGTTCTCGATCTTGTCAGAAGCAAAAGAACATTTTGAATCTTTTAATCTCCAGGGATCGTTTTGCTAATGTATTTGCATACCTTTATGCAGCAAGCCTCTCAGGTAGTAAAGTGGACGCAATGGAAGAACTAGATGCATCTTCTGAAAATAATGGGTTTCTAGCTACTCGTTTGACTCGAATGAAGCACTGGTTTCTTTCCCATGCACAATGTTTGAACTTCTTCACAATTCTAATACTTGCTTCGGTTAGTCCAAATCTTTATTTAAATCTATCTTTCACCCAGAGAACCATGCACGGGAAGATAAACTTGAGGACTAGTTTTATGTGCAGATATTATGTTCCTAAAGCTATACATTAGTGCTTCATCTTCCCCCCACCCCCACCCACAAAAAGAAGTTGATTGTTTGTTGACCGTAAAAATAAATTTGGTTTTAGTACATAACTATGTTTTTAATTGCTAATGTCTCTGCAAACCACTGATCTTCCCATAACGACAGATAGCTGTAGTAAAGGTGGTGACCTTAACTTTTACAGGGCAGAGTAACATTGGCTTTTGGAGATGTTTCTGAGTCGGGAATATTTGGAGAAAAATATTTTGACCTGATAATATTCGAAAGAATGTGCTTGCCCAGCAACTTAGGCAATTGTGTCATAAAGCATCTTTTTGAAGAAAATTTGTTTGGATTTTGAAAATGCATTGTGATTATTCAAAAATTGCAAAGATTCCAAGGATTGTAGTGTATAATCTACAAAAAATATTAGAACTGGAACATACAGGACAATATATTTCCAATTATTATTTTCTGGCTTATCTTTTCTCTTTTCCCTTTTCTATTGTTTTGGATTTAGCTGTGTATGGTGGTAGCTTTCAGTTTACGTGCATATATATCTTCTCAAATAGTATAGACTGTTCTAAAATGGAAGTGCCTTTTGTAGGTTCCAAATCCTCTATTTGATCTTGCTGGCATAATGTGTGGACAATTTGGGATCCCATTTTGGGAGTTCTTTTTTGCAACTTTGATTGGAAAGGCTATCATTAAAACTCACATACAGGTCTGTCAACTCTAATGTTCCGCATTCACGAGTTTCCACATCTTAGATGCAGTTTCATTTGCTTTCTCGGCTACCTTTTTCAGACTGGCCAACTTATTAACATGTTGGTTCTGATAGAGATGTGTTATTTGACTATCCATATGCAGACCGTGTTTATAATTTCTGTTTGCAACAATCAACTTCTTTATTGGGTGGAAACCGAGCTGATTCGGATGCTTAGTTTTATACCTGGTCTTGAAACCATGTTACCCAACATCATTGTCAAGCTCCATTCCATGAAAGACAAGTATATGGCTACCAAAACTCCTTCAACTTCAAATATAAAGGTAATAATTCATCTAATTCTCTTTTACATGAGTAAAGATTTCTGTTTGTGATATTTCATGGGCTAATTTGAGTAATTTCTTTTTTGCTGATTCAACAATTTATGGTTCTTCATCTTAATTTATACTCATATTCTTGACAGGTGAACAAATGGGATTTCTCATTTGCCTCAGTTTGGAACGGCGTGGTTACAATCATGCTCCTGAACTTTTTCGTTAAGATTGTAAATGCAACTGCACAGAGGTATTTAAAGAAAGAGCAAGAAAAGGAATTGGCTGGTCTGAAGAACAAATCATCCTGAGGGCAATCAGATAACCCTCTTCATTCTCATAGATTTGTTTTTCATTCAAGCCTTTTCTTTTCGCTATCTACCTTTGTCAAATGGTCAGAAATAGGGTTTACGAAACGATTGATGGCTTTGGTTGATTACGGTGAAAGCTACTTGGAGACTCGGCACCAGCAAGTCCATTTCAGAAACTTTGTACAAAACAACAGTAGTCTCACAAGTTCATTGACTATGCGACTTCAAGAAAAACATTATTTAGGGGTGCCAATGAAGTACCATTGTTGACAAAATTGGAAATCAGGAAATTGAAAACTCATTATTGGGCAGATGCTCCAACATTTAGAAAGTGAAGATGCCATTTTCTGCATTTATAAACAGGCATGTGTTTTAAGTATAGCAAAGTGCCAATGCTCTCTCCTACCCTCTTTTTTCTTCGTACAAGTCGTGCTTGGCATGGACAAAAGATTGTTAAAGATTGTTTTGTACCGTGTACTGAAATCTTTTTATGTATCATCGGTCATTAGTGTTTGGACGTTCTGTTCTCTGATATCATGCAAATTCTTTCCTAGTATCACCTCGTTCATTGGCAGATAGTGGTTCTGGTTATGCATCGATAGTATGACACCTTGAGAGTCAGGGTTCCTGATAGTAGCAGCTCTGGGATAGGAAAGTTTCTTCCCTTTTGTTATGCAGGGGAACCTTGGAGCAAAAGTAAAGTTGTCTTTGTGTGACTTATAGGTCACGTGTTTGAGTTTAGAATGGGTAGGCTCCGTGTGACCTGTAGGTTGTCTATATTGCACCCAACCATCAAGTAGATTGCTTACATCACATTCTTAGGGTACGACCCTTCTCGGAATTGTGTGAATGCGGGATACTTTGTGCAGAATTTCCCTTTCTACAGGCAGACTACAATCTCTAGATCGATGAGGTTCTTATTCTTCTTTTCTTGTGACAATGTTGTTGGTTTGGTCCTTCACGTGTCAGTTCTTTACTTCGTTGGTCTCCCTTTCTCAGTATTTGTTTTTTCAAGCTTGACAATCAAGTTCCTGTTACTTCTATATTATCTTAACTCTTATTTTATGTTACTCATTGTGATCAGCATGTAACGTTTGTACATAACTAACACAGAATTACACCAGAGCACCATCCTATGTCCAGTATTCTACTTTTGCAATTATCATCCAAACACAGGAAAATAATAATTTTGCTTTATACCTCAATACGCTAAGCTACTCGGTATATATATATATATATAATAATAAGGTTGTTATAATGGAATCTCAACACGTGCCGCTGAACTCATTATATGAATTCTCAAGCTAACTTATTATAAATCTTTATACGTTTAGCAATCCTTTAGGATTGAGTTATAACACTGTCTTAGGGCATTGGCCCATCAACATTCAGTTGGGGTTCTATTTTTCTCTTTTTATGTACGTAGTTAACAAAAAATAGGAAGATTCAATTGAGTAGAAATTGCAGCAGCGCGTCGTGCTATAATCGGACACTTCCATCGTGCTATGAGCGGACAATTCCGACGAAATGGTAAGATAAGACATCCCTATTACCGGGAAACCTATAAAAGTAAGAATGAGAAGACGAAAAGGAAATCCTACATGTTGAATTGCTCGTGTGTTCACGGGACAAATTCTATTTGAAATGGATGGTGTGAATTTGTCAAATGCTCAACAAGCCGCTACATTAGCGGCGCATAAACTATGTTCATCAACCAAGTTTGTTCAGTGGTCGTAAACTTATTAATCTGACCCAAATTTTCCATTTTAGTACACGCCAAAGCCTTCCATTTCACCGGATTTAAAGAAACCAAAAAAAGAGTAGCAGTGATCAAGAGGCAATTAAATTCGACCTATATGATAATGCTATTTGAATTGTGATTACAGTAGGAGTCATCATCACTTGCGTAATCTTTATATTGTTATACTATTATTCTATTGGGTAGTAGTCAGTAATCATCGCTTAAATCACGATAATTGAACCCACATCCATTTGTCATTTTATAAGTTCCAACCCTAAATAAACTTCACATCAGTCTTCGTGTCCACGTGGCCAGATATTAAGATCCTAATCACTAGTACCATCGTTAACTTAAGTTAATCAATTATTAAATAATCTAAGTCCTTCCAGGTCAGGGTGATTTAATTAAAAATCAATTTTGATTCCTTTGCCTTCAATAAGAATCCAAAGATAATGTGCTGATGTTATCTACTAATTAAAAGCAGTAGAAGATATCTTCACTTAATAAACCTTTGCCTCATTACCCCGTTTTTTTATTCATATAGGACAACTAATGGAATATTAATTAGTTGGTTTCAACCTAGGATTTCCTGCAATCTAGACGTCTAATCTTAAATAATCCAAAGTGATTATGTGAATGTATATGTAATTATATATTATTTATATATTAATAAGGGTCGTGACGTAGTGTAAATAATCTTCTTCCCTACCTAGAGGTCTCAGGTTTACGCTTTGAATGTGAAATTATTTTTTATTAGAAAATGTTTTATTTCGAATGTGGACTTTTCGGCGAGAACTCGAATTTAAAAGGAACACTTAACTTTCAATATTGGACTTCCCGCGTAATTCAAATTTAATCTGCGCCCAATACAAATGTCAAATATCGAATGAAAAACCCCCAAAATATAATACTATATATTATATATACCGCCTCAACTCCCCACCCCCTCTGGGGAGTTAGGGCATTGTTGAGTGAGAGAGACAAGAAAGCAACGACTTTTGACAACTTAAGTAATGATGAATTATATAATGAAGCATGTAGATCTAGTAAAATGCATTAAGTTAGAAAGTTGATAATGCGGTCCAATTTTGCTTAGTGACTGAAATGTGGGTGATTTCATTGTCAGGAACCACACTAGGTTTTAATAATATTGGTGATTAGGGCTGGCCAGTGGGCTGGGTCGGCCCGGTCCTGCCTCGGTCCCGCCCCAATCCCACCCCGGTCCCGCCCCGATCCCCTTTGCAAAAAATGGTCGTTGCACAACGGCCATTTTATATTTTGGCCGTTGTTCAACGGTCATTTTTGGCCTCCCCCAACGCCCTACCCCTTTAATATTTATTTTTAACTCATAAGTTAATATATTTATACTTTAACCCAATTTTTCAACTGTAAATACCTCATTTTCTCTTTATCTTTCTCACAGATCTTCCAACAATCTCTCTAATATCTCAATTTATCTCTCTACAATTCTACATTGCCAACTAAATATTATATATTTTTGCTCATTTCTATCAAAGTTTAAAAATTGGGAGTCAAATTGACAACTAGCTTGAGGATCATCCATCAAGCAAAGTTTCAATTTTCAACCTCGATTACAAGTCGACGTTACGTCATCGTTTTGTACCTTCATTCCTTCTTTAAATTATTATTGTTACTTTATCTTAATTATCGCACTTAATTTCATTATCTTTAACTATTTATTTGCATAATTAAAATGGAAGGATTAAGAGGTATGTTTAAGGGTAAGGGTGCTTCATCTAGTAGGGGTAACAAGGGCAGTGATACTTCTTCTAGTCATCCTATTCCCCGACAGGATGATTTGATTGATTACACTCATATAGATGAAACTGAATTTTTTTAATGATATACCATTAGATGATGAGATATATTCTGCAACTCAATTAGACTTTAACTTAGAAGATAATCTAGATGACACACTCACTAGTGCACCTCAAACTTAAACTGGAATGCCTCATATTCCCCATAGTATGAGACGAGGCCCCACACAACGAAAATTAAAATATGCTGCATGAGATTTTTTGATAGGGACCAAGAGAATCAAGTAGTTAGATGCCAAATTTGTAAAAATATTTATGAATTTAAAATGGAAAAAGGTCAGGGTGGAACGGGAGGTTTATTGAGACATGTACAAAGTTTTCACAAAGCTAGGTGGGATGAATACGAGGCTACAAAGTCGGCTGCGCCAATGCGCTCTCAGTCGGGACAAGGTTCACATAGTGTCCCGGACCAAGTACATGGACAAATTAACCCGACGACAGGGGGAATTGTAGGTCCTAAATACGATAAACATAGAGATAAGGAAGCAATAACAAAATTAGTTGCAGTGGAGGGTTTGCCCTTTTCATTTCCTTTCTCTCCTAGTTTTATTCATTACATTAGAGATGTGTATAATCCTGCTTTTAACGGTTTTCCTAGATCAACTGTTAGGAGAGACGTTTTTAAATTTGCACATGAATATCAACAATATTTACGTTATTCATTATATCGTTTTCCTGCTAAAGTATCTATCACGTCTAATATAGGCCGTAGTACTAACGACCATGATTATTTAACTGTAATATGTCATTGGATAGATTATAAATGGTCTATGCAAAAATGTATTTTAGCATATAGATATATTGATGATAGGCACACTGGAAATTTTATTGCACAAAATATTAATCAAATATGCAATTATTATGGTATAACTGACAAAATAGTGATTGTTACATTAGATAGTGTTTTTTCTAATAATTATGTTATTAGACTTTTAAAAGATCTTTTAACTCCATCTTTTCATAATCATTTTCATATAAATTGTGTGAGCCATATTTATAACTTAGTTGTAAAGGATAGTCTATCACTTTTTGAAGACATTCTTAATAAAGTACAATTTGCTATAAATTTTATTTTTAGAAGTAATAGAATACAAAGAAAAAAAGAATATAGAAAAACATGTCACAATTGTGGACTACCTTATAGAAAAATTCCCAAAGAAGTAGCGACTAGATGAAATTCTTTATATGAACAACTACTTGTTGCTTATGATTATAGAAGACCTATAACTCTATTTTTTAACGCCCATAATCGAAATCTAACTGATATGGTTGTAGATAACGATTGGGGAAAAAATTTCAGAACTTATTGTATTTTTAGAGAAGTTTTTTCAAGCTACTAAAGATTTTTTCGGTATTTGTCATCCTACTATTTCAACTATGTTATTTTATATAGCTCTAATATTTTTGTTACTTAGTGATATATGAAAAAATCATCTTATAAGGCACCTATTAAAAATGTTTATCAAATTAAAGAGTATATTTTTCCTATTCCCACTATTTATATTATTGGTGTTGTATTAAATCTGATTATTAAAATAGACGGTTGTAAAACACTTATTGAAACTATTTATGATTGCATAGCAGTACTTCCACCTCTAACTCCAAAAAATCCAAATGACCAACCACCTAAGGAACCAATTAAAGAAGAAGTTTTGTCTAGCATACACGATGAAGGTAAAAAATTATATACGCATTACCAACAAGAAAGTGCTAGCAACCAACCGGCTTACATACCTCCTTCTTCTTCTTCTCCTTCTTCTCCTTCTCCTCCTCCTCCTCCTCCTCCTCCTCCTCCTCCTCCTCCTCCTTCTTCTTCTTCTTCTTCTTCTTCAATACAACCTCAAAAAAGACATGTTGTTTCTACGACTAGTATTGAAAGCTTTAGAAATAGAATGTCTAGTGGTACCACTACTAATCAAGTTGGCGAGTTTGATGTTTTTATTTTGCAGGGTGTTGTACCGTACCAAACAGTTCTCAATGAAGAAGGACGTGAAGACTTGCTGAAATATTGGAGGGAAAATGAGAATACATTTTCGACACTATCAAAGATGACTCGAGATGTGTTGAATATTCAAGCGTCATCAACAGCGTCTGAAAGCGTTTTTTCTGCCGGAAGATTTCAAATAGGAGAGCACAGACACTCATTAGCGGGAGACAACTTGGAGATTGCAGTTTTATTCAGAGATTGGATACGAGCGGAGCGTAGAAGGTTCGATCAATCGGAGATCAACGAAGAAGACGATGAAAACTACAACGAAATCTTATCTGACGGAGGTGGAAGCGACGTCGAGCAATTTGACCAACAAATTCCAATTTCAACCAAAGAACCACAAGACATTGTGAAGAAACTAGAAAAGATGTTTATAAATATGTGATTTTTTAATTACAATTTTACTATGTTATTTGCAACGTTCAACACCACAAAGTTGCAATTTTGAAATTGTATTACAAAAAAAATCATATTTCTATTAAATAATATAAGAGGTACAAAAACAACCTTGTGATATTTTTATCACACTATCTTGTTCAATTATTGAGGTGTTTATATATGTTATTTTTTAAAATTAAGTGTAAAAAAAAATTGAAAAACCCGATCCCGACACCGCCTCGATAAGACCGGTCACCTTTTCCGACGGGATCAGGAACTGGACGAGACATCGACGGATCCCCCCAGTCCCGTCGGAAGACCGGTCCCGCCCTCCCCCAGTGCCGTCGTGTCCCGTCCAGCCAAGACCCGCCCCGAACCCGCCCCGTTGGCCAGCCTATGGTAGATCCAATGTTTGTTTCCTATGGCTTGAATAGTAAGTACAGTAACTCACATCTACACGGCTCTCCTTTCTTTTTCTTTTAAACTAGGTACTATTCCGCGTTTCGCGCCGTAAAACATATCACTTGGTAATTTTAGCTGCTATGTAGTAGATATAATATTTAATGTACCAAAATAAATAATGTAAGATATACATATGTAAATAAAGATCAAATACAAAAATTATGTATATGTAAAAATAATTAAAAACAAATTTCAATATAGCACGCATTCGGACTCCAAATACATGCTTTAATTCAATAGTTCTTGTCAAAACTCAGTGGCGGAACACATATCTGACAAATGAACAGATGTCTACATGATATAACTAAGTTCATACAGTATGAATCTGTTATAACACTCAAAGAGAAACTAACTAATCGGGGTCCTATATAGTGCTTTGGTTTAATCTTATTAGCCCTTTTCAAAAAATTTCTTTTAAAAAGAAAAATGTGGTTTGATTTTTAGGAATGCATTTTTGCATATCTTTCTGCTTTGATTTATCAGGCTTGAAATTCTACATGATCATGAATTAACGATGAAGATATTATATTATTAGCAGTGCTGATCTAAATAGGAGTGCTTTTGTTGTGTACAATCTAATTAAGTGCAATTTATCTTTTGAAAAAATAACAAAAAACAATTGAATTATAAAAGCAGATAACTACTATGTTGTCCGTCCCAATTTATATGATGTGGTTTGACTGAGCATAATGTTTAAGAAATAAAGGACCACCTTTGAATCTTGTGGTAAAAAACAAGCCAAATATATTTGTGTGGTTATAGATCATTTCGTTAAGCGTAAAAGATAAAGTTTAAAGTGAAATTGTTGTCAAATAATTAAATATGTCATTCTTTTTTGGACTGACTAAAAAGAAAAATATTTCATATAAATTGGGAGAGATGAAGTAATAAATTTATAACATTAACCAATCTAGAGTATTAACTAATAAAAATTGTTGGAACTATTAACGTGTACAATATCCCACACAATCCCTACACCATAATTAGAATATATCTCATATATTGGGTAAATATTTAGTAATGTATAATTATGGTAAACCTAGGATTCTTATTGTATTAGGGTTCTACATTGTAGACTATATATATTTGTATTAATGAGAAAGACTTCTCAAATGGGAGATTAATTATTACATGGTACCAAGAGCCAAAACCCTAAAAACCTAATCTTCTTTTTTCGGTTATCACCCCCCCTAAAACTTTTCAGCCGACGGTGTAAACCCCCCCTTGGTTTCTCTAGGTTTTCCCCATTCTCAACCAGTCCAATGGATCATTTGGCTACTCCCACATCTCACAATGCCTCCACTTCTTCCCCAGGCGCAGTTCAAACACCACCCATAACCCTTTCATCACCTTCTTTTCATCCGGCTCTTGCCGTTACCAACATCAAGAACTTTATTCCTTTGATTCTTGATCAGGAAGATGGCCAATACTGGTCATAGGTGGAACTGTTTAGTATTCATGCATGTGTATATCACGTGCTCGATCACATCGATGATTCCTTTCCTCGCCCTCCTGAGATTGATGACACAACATGGCATCTTCTCGAAATTGTGGTTAAACAATGGATCTATGGCACGACCTCTAAGGATTTACTCTATACAATCATGAAAACAGACGCCTCGGCACGTGAATTATGGACTCGTTTAGAAGAAAATTTTCAAGACAACAAGAACACTCGTGCAATGTACTTGGAAGAGCAATTCAATAGTACCCGTCTTGAAAATTTCCCTAACATGTCCGATTATTGCAAGAAGTTGAAACTAGTGGCGGACCAATTATCCAACGTCGGCACACCTGTTTCAGAAACTAAGATGGTCCTACAACTGGTTGCAGGTCTACCGAAAGGTGAGTACGACACTTTAGCCACAATGATACATCAGGCTGATCCGTTACCCAATTTCAACAAGGCCCGTTCATAATTAGTGTTGGAGGAAACCCGACGTGCTAAACAGGACGAGCATAATCAGAAGACGTTCACAATTGAAACGCCTCCACAAAATCCCGGCGCCGTCGGCCAGCCACCACTATAAAAAAATACTCATACGAGAAACAACCGCGGCAGCAGGGGTGGCAGGGGTCGCGGTGGCAAAGGGCGTGGGAAAGGGGGTCGCAGCCAGCAACAACAACCACAGTCGCATCAACCCAATCCCTTCACTAATTAGACCGGCCCAGCGACTGGATCTCAGCCTGGAAACTGGGTTCATTTCAATAGACCTGTTGCGGCACAACTCCCTTTTCAACAGCAAGGGATATTGGACCCCATTCCAGGCACTCGGCAGGTCCACTTTCAGCCGCACCAAGCCCATATCATGCAATCCCAGTTTCCGCAACCTTCTACTGGTCTGGCCCCCACTGATTTGGGTAAGGCCTTTAGCAGTTTGAATTTGCAGCAGCCCGATGAAAATTAGTACATGAATTCCAGAGTCACATCTCATCTCACCAAGTCTGCAGGTAATCTCTCCCAACTATTTCGTTCAAAGTCTCCTCAATTTATTACAGTTGGAAATGGTCACAACATTCCAATTCAGGGCTATGATAACACTTACACTCAACCGCCTCACCCACTCTTCTCCTTAAATAACGTCATTTATGCCCCCAACATCATCAAAAAATTAATCTCTATTAGGAAATTTACTCATAATAATTTTGTGTATGTTGACTTTGATCCATTTGGTTTTACTGTGAAGGATCTACGTACGGGGACACCTCTTACGAGATGTAATAACATAGGGGACCTATATCCCTTCATACCCTCTTCCGCTGCCAGTTCCCGCTCACACACCTCCCTTGCTGCTCTATCTCCGTCAACTTGACACAATAGGCTTGGACACCCAGGAACTCCTGTTTTTAATTTTCTTAGAAGCAATAATTTTATTCGTTGTAATGGAAAACTTGCCCAAAAATGTGTTTCTTGTCAATTAGGCAAACATGTTCGCCTTCCGTTTAATTCATTTGTTAGTGTTATGTTTGCTCCGTTTGATATTGTTCATGCTGATTTGTGGACATCCCCCATTACTAGCTCTCTGGGTCATAAATATTATCTAGTCTTATTAGATGATTACTCTCACTTTATCTGGATTTATCCACTCAAATTCAAGTCGGAAGTCTTTGCCAAATTTCTTGAATTTTGCTCTTTTATCAAAACACAATTTGAAAGAGGCACAAAATCTTTTCAATGTGAGAATGGCCGTGAATTTAACAATTTTGCATTTCAAAAGTTTTGCAAAAATAATGGCATGGTTTTTCGTTTTTCATTTTTCGTGTCCTCACACCTCTCCTCAAAATGACAAAGTAGAACGTATCATTCGCACCATAAATAACATGGTTCGTACTTTTCTGTTTCATGCCTCTGTCCCTCCTTTCTTTTGGATCTATACAGTCAAAATGGTAGAATACGTCCTTAATATTTTATCCACCAGTACCCTTCATAACATGACCCCAACCGAAATATTATAACGTCGGATCCCCTCATATGATCACCTTCGGATATTCGGTTATTTTTGTTATCCAAACCTCGCTTCCACCACCCCTCACAAATTAGCATCCCGCACCACTCCATGTGTCTTCGTAGGATTCTCGTCGAATAATAGGGGCTATCTGTGCTATGACTTGTCCACTCGTCAAATTCACGTTTCTCGTCACGTAACATTTGACGAGACCACATTCCCTTTTTCAAACATTCAAAAGTTCTGAAAATCGGACTATAATTTTTTTGACGAGTCCGACCTATCTCCCGTCACCCTTCGTGAACTGTGTCAGTCCACCCCAATCGGCTCGTCTCTGCCACCCACTGCCACCACCATAGACCGCACTCCAGCATCTTTTCTATCTGCCCAATCTCTGTTACCGTCATCGCCAATTGCCACCACCACCGACAATCGGCCCACCATCTCCGTTCTGTCACCGGTACTCATCCCCATAACTGTATCGTCTCCACAACACCAACACAAAGCCACATCCACACCAACACAAAGCCACATCCACACCAACAACTGGCAACCAACCTCGCACACCCGGATAACCTCCAACCAACCCGATTATCGGTCTCTTCCTACCACCGACATCGTACCCCACACTATCGCTCTCAGCCAGTCTCGATCTGCCGAGACCGGTGGCACAACCCAACCCAGCCACTGCTCTCAGCCTCGACCCACCCAAATCGACGACAACACCAATAACTGCCACTGTACCCAATCACCAGACCGCCACCCTACCCTAACACCCTATTCTGCACTTTCGAATTGAACCAAACCCGACCCCAAACCAAACCAGTGCACCCGACCCGACACATAACACCCATACCCAGTCAGCACCCTCACACCATATGGAAACCCGTGCCCAACATGAGATTTTCAAACCCAAAGTCTAATTTAACCTATCTACACAAATTATTTCCCCAATTCCTAAAAGCTCAAAATTAGCCAAACTAGACCCGAATTGGAATGCGGCCATGTGTGAAGAGTTTAATGCTTTAACGAAATAACATACTTGAGTTTTGGTTCCTCAACCGGAGGGGGTGAATGTGATCCGTTGCATGTGACTTTTTTATCACAAGTACAGAGACAATGGTGACTTAAAAATATATAACGCAAGACTTGTGGCCAATGGTACTAATCAGCAGAAGGGCATTGATTGTGGTGAGATATTCAGTCTGGTTGTTAAACTGACTACCAGTCGTACAATCTTGAGGATTGCTATGGATAAGCATTGACCGCTTTATCAGCTAGATGTAAAAAATGCATTTCTACATGAAGATTTAAAAAAAACTGTGTACATGCACCAGCCGCCCGGTTTTGTCCATCCAGCAGCCCCTCAGTATGTATGTCGTCTCTGTAAGTCATTTTATGGTTTAAAATAAGCCCCTAGAGCGTGGTATGATCGCTTTACAAAGTTCATTATGCGTATTGTGTTTACATGCAACAAGTGTGATAATTCTCTCTTTACTTTCCATAGAGGCAGTGACATTGCTTATTTATTATTATATGTGGATGACATTGTTCTTACTGCTTCTACCGCTGTGTTGAAAAACAAGATTATTGCACTGCTCAAAATCAAATTTGCTATGATCAAAACGGGGAAATTGAGTTATTTTGGGAATCTCAATGACTAGATTTGCAAACACTATGTTTCTTTGCCAGCGTAAGTATGCAGAAGAGATCGTGCACAGAGCTAAGATGGAAACTTGCAAAATCATATCCACTCCGGTTGATTCTAAATCTGAACTTAGTGTCGTGGATGGTAATCCAGTGACAAATCCTACTCTGTATAGGAGTCTAGCAGTGCACTACAGTATCTCACTTTCACCAGGTATGACATTACTTATGTTGTTCAACAGGTATGCTTGTTTATGCATGCCCCTATGGAGCCTCATTTTACTGCCCTTAAACATTTCATTCGATATGTTAAGGGCACACTTGATTATGGCCTACACATATACCTCTCCGCACCGAACATGTTATTATCATATACAGATGCAGATTGGGCAGGCTGTATGGACACACGCTGCTTTACATCCGGCTACTATGTGTTTTGGGGGGATAATCTCATATCTTGGTCTGCCAAGCGGCAAACCACATTATCCCGTTCGAGTGCAAAAGCAGAGTATAGAAGAGTTGCTAATGTTGTTGCTGAGATTTGTTAGCTCTGAAACCTTCTTTTGGAGCTTCATTGTCCTTTACGTAAAGCGTCTCTGGTGTACTGTGATAACATATACGCTATATACCTGTCTCACAATCCGGTTCAGCATCAACGAACCAAACATATTGAGATGGACATCCACTTTGTTCGTGAGAAAGTTGCTCATGTCCATGTTAGAGTTTTGCATGTCCCTTCGTCATATCAGTACGCGGATATCTTCACGAAAGGCCTCCCGAGACAACTGTTCATTGACTTCAGATCCAGTCTCAGCGTCCGGCCTCCTCCCGCTCCGACTGAGGGGGTGTATTAACATGTACAATATCCCACACCATCCCTACACCATAATTAGAATATATCTCATATATTGTGTAAATATTTAGTGATGTATAATTATGATAAACCTAGAATTCTTATTATATTAGGGTTCTACATTATACACCGTATATATTTGTATAATGAAAAAGGCTCCTCCAAGGGAAGATTAATTCTTACAAGAACAATGAGAGAATACTAAAAACTTGAAGGAATTAGATGTGCTTTTACTCTACGAATACAAAAAATTTAAAAGTAGAAACCAAATTTATTAATCTGAAACATTAAAAATTGAACTGTCTTATGTAGTACAACTTCATATCCAAATAATCTCAAGAAAATGATAGTAGTGCCATTCAATATTACTATTGAGTATAATTAAACATTAAAAGTCACTCAAATACAAGCTACTTCAAGCTATATTAATAAAAGTCAGATCAATATGTCTATCCTTAAAGAATCCCAAAAATAGAGAATCAAAGAAATTGAGAACTTAAAACATTTATAGTCTTTTTCAAGAAAATACTTTGTTCAAACGCCTTTTGTAGGCTTTTTAGGAAAAAAATAATAACTTACCATCGGTCCAATCTTGATGAACACTCAAGTCGCTTGTATCATAAACACATTCGGTTCCAAAGATTTCAGAGTATACAAAGTACAAGCTCCAATCTTGCTAGTGGTTATGCTAACCTACTACAATTGTGTGGTGCCCTGAAATACATCTAAATAAATAAATAAAAAATTTCAGGAGATTCAAATAATATGTATGTAAGAGAAGAGATAAAATAAGAAAGAAGTAACCTCTACAAAGTGCTAAGCCAAAATCCGATTTTCAAAATATTGTTCATGATCAGTATTCTTCTTTTAGCTTCTCGCTCGAGAATTAATGTACGACAACATTCCAAAAATAAACATGTAAGTAAATAAACAAATTTTTTCAGAAGATCCAGATAATATTTATGTAATAGAAAGGAAAAAAATAAAAAAGAAGTAACCTCTACTGAGAGCTAAGTCAAAAGCCGATCTTCAAAATATTGTTCATTATTAGCGAATATTCTCCGAATATTCCATGTATATTTAAGGTAACTTAAGATTATATTAGGAATCAACATTTGTAAGATAAGTTAGGATTCGTACCATATTAGGAATCAACCTTTGTATAACTATATATATTGTGAATAATGAAAGGAATCCCTAAGGGAAATTATTCCATCTTTCATGGTATCAAGAGCCTAAAACCTAAATCCCTTCTCTTCCTCATTCTCGGCCGAAATCAGCATTTTTTTCTGATTTCACAGAAAAAAAAATCTGGTTTCTTCCTCCCTTTCTCGGCCAAACCAGAAAATTCCCTTCCCTCGGCAGGCGGCAATCATGTCTTCCCCCACAAATTTCGGTTCATCCACTGGCACACTTGACAATCCCTCTCAACGTTCAATATCTTCTTTTCATCCGGCATTCGCCGTTAACAATATCAAGAATTTCATCCCTATAATTCTTGACCAAGAAGACTGTCAATAGTCCATGTGGATGGAACTATTCTACATTCATGCATGTTCATACAACGTGCTCGATCATATTGACGAATCTGTTCCTCGTCCCACCGATATTACAGACTCAATCTGCGTCGTCTTGACGCCATCGTCAAACAATGGATCTACGACACCATCTCCAAAGACCTGTTGTGCACTATCATGAAAACAGGTGCTACGGCACGTGAACTTTGGGTCCGGCTAGAAGAAATCTTTCAGGACAATAAAAATACTCGGGCCGTATATTTGGAAGAGCAATTCAATAATACCCGCCTCGAGAATTTTAACAACATGTCCGAATATTGTAAGCAACTGAAACTCATAACCGATCAACTATCCAACGTCGGGACTTCTGTTTCAGAAATCAAGATGGTGCTTCAACTTGTTGCGGGTTTACCAAAAGGTGAATATGACACACTCGCAACAATGATTCAACAAGCCGACCCTCTCCCAAGTTTCAACAAGGCACGTTCACAACTGTTATTGGAAGAAACTAGACGTGTTAAACAAGAGGAACATAATCAAAAGGCGTTAGCCGTTGACGGGATGGCAACACCTGCGGCCAACAACAACTAGCCATCACAACATGTCCAGCAGCAGCAGCAGGCCAGTAGCGAAGGTCGTGGCGGCAGAGGTCGCAACAACAAAGGCAAGGGCCATGGAAAAGGCCAACGCAACCAGTGGCCTGGACAGCAACAACTGCAACAACAACAACAGTAGTGGTCCAACCAGCAGCAGCAGTGGCCCAACCAGCAGAACTGGGCCTCGCCTGCATGCCCGTACCCGACTGCAGGGGCCCAGTTCCAGCAGCCTTGGTCGACTAGCCTCTTGGGCCCTGCCCCAGCCACCAGGCAGGCCCACCAGCAGCAGCACCACCACCATCTGGTTGCAGTCCAGCAGCAGTAGCAGCCCAGCGGCCTGGCCCCGACTGATTTGGGCCAGGCCTACACCACCGTGAACCTTCAACAGCCCGACGACAATTGGTACATGGACACCGGAGCCACATCTCACCTCACCCGGTCGTCAGGTAACCTATCTCAACTACGTCGGTTAAAGTGTCCTCAATTTATTACTGTCGGCAATGGTCATCGCATTCCAATTGAAGGTTACGGTAATACACACACCAAACATCCACACCCACCTTTCTCCCTAAATCACGTCCTATACACACCTAACATCATTAAAAACTTAATCTCCGTTAGAAAATTCACTAGCAATAATTTTGTGTCTGTCGAATTTGACCCTTTTGGTTTTTTGTGAAGGAACTCAATACGGGGAAAATTCTTACACACTGTAATAGTGTGGGAGATCTCTACCCATTCACTCAATCTTTCGCTGTCAGACCGCAATCACCTCTATCCCTTGCGGCGATCTCTCCCTCAACTTGGCACAACAGACTCGGACACCCCGGAGACTCAGTTTTTACTTTTCTTAGGACTTCTAAGTGTATTCAATGTAATAATGGGAAAATTACCCAACACTGTTTTTCTTGTCCACTATGCAAACATACTCGTCTTCCATTTATGTCATCAAACAGTGTTACTTTTTCTCCCTTTGATATTGTTCATGCTGATTTGTGGACATCTCCGATTATTAGCTCTTTAGGTCATAAATTCTATCTACTATCTTGGATGATTTTTCACACTTTGTCTGTATTTACCCACTGAAATTCAAATCTGAAGTTTTTTCAAAATTCCTCGAGTTTCAAAAATTCATTAAAACACAATTTGAAAAATCTATCAAATCATTCTAGTGTGATAATGGACGAGAATTTAATAACTCAACATTTCACAATTTCTGTTCTAAACAAGGCATGGTTTTCCATTTTTCTTGTCCCTATACTTCTTCCCAAAACAGAAAGGTTGAACGAATTATACGTACCATCAATAACATGGTTCGCACACTCCTGTTTCATGTCTGCCTACCACCGCCTTTCTGGGTCTATGTTGTCAAAATGGTAGAATCCCTTCTTAATATTTTACCAACTAGCACACTCCAAAATAAGACCCCTACCGAAATCTTATACCGTAGGCTACCATGAAATGATCACCTACGTATTTTTGGATGCTTATGCTACCCCAACATAGCCTCCACTGCACCTCACAAACTTGCCCCTCCCACTCTGCCATGTGTCTTCCTTGGTCTTTCTCCTAATCATCGGGGCTACTTGTGCTATGACATTGCTACTCGCAAAATCATCATCTCCCATCACGTCACCTTTGACGAGACAACCTTTCCTTTTTCCAATCTCCGGAAATTTCAGCCCACCGATTACTTCTTTCTCGATGAACCGAGTCTGTCCCCGGTCATCCAAAATCTGTACCAACAGCAGTCCACTGTCCCGACAGCATCGTCCTCACCAGTACTGCCTACAACCACCTGCTCTCGGTCACCAACACCACTGCTGCCTTCAGCAGTGCTGTCTGGCCCTCCAGCAGCAATGCTGCCACCCAGTCCAGCTCCATGCTCTCGGTCTAATACCCATACACCACCCATACTGCCTCCAGCCGAGTCTCCTGCACCTCCAGCACCACTGCTGCCCCTCAGCCCAGCAACCAGTCCCACAGCCATGCTGCCTCCCAGCCCAGCAACCTGTCCCGCAGCTATGCAGCCTCACAGTCCCGACCCACCACCACTGCCTTCTCATCGCATGGAGACTCGTGCACAACACATGATCTTCAAACCCAAGGTTCACTTCAATCTCTCCACACAAACATTATCACCTATTCCAAAAAATCCAAAACTAGCAAAACTGGACCCAAATTGGAATGCGTCCATGTGCGAGGAATTTAACGCTTTAACCAAGCAGAACACTTGGGATTTGGTACCTAGACCAGCTGGTGTGAATGTTATCCGGTGTATGTGGCTATTTCGTTACAAGTTCAGAGACAGTGATGACTTAGAGAGGTATAAGGCAAGACTAGTTGCCAATGTCATTAATCAGCAGGAGGGTATTGATTTTGGTGAGACATTCAGTCCGGTTGTTAAACCGGCCACTATTCGGACTGTTCTCAGTATTGCTATGGGCATGCATTGGCCGATTCATCAGTTTGATGTCAAGAATGCGTTTCTTCATGGGGATTTGAAAGAGACTGTGCACATGCATCATCCTCCTGGCTTTGTTCATCCAGCAGCTCCGCAGTTTGTGTGTCGTCTCAGGAAGTCATTGTATGGATTGAAACAGGCACCCCGTGCCTGGTATGATCGGTTCGCAAGGTATCTTTCATTCATGATAAATATTCTTCTTTTACCTTCTCCCTCGAGAATTAATGTACGACAACACTCAAAAAATAAACACTTTATGT
Organism: Anisodus acutangulus; assembly: GCA_029783415.1. Taxonomy (NCBI): domain Eukaryota; kingdom Viridiplantae; phylum Streptophyta; class Magnoliopsida; order Solanales; family Solanaceae; genus Anisodus; species Anisodus acutangulus. The sequence continues at coordinate 8,640,551 of CM056500.1, forward strand.
ACACAATACATAATCCTATCCTAGTTAACACAAATAATTGAAAACAAATAAAATAATCTATTTAAATAACTAATACTCTGCCGTACATATACACATATAGATCAAACCAAAAATTGAAAAAAAAATTAGGCTTATAAACATAAGATGAAAACTGCAAGAATGAATGAGTGAGGTCGATGGTTGTGAGATAACAAATTAAGATTTGCAATCTCAAAGATTTGGGGCACTTTTGGGACTTAATAGAAAGGTGAACTCTTTAAATAACAAAAAAAAAATTTAGGAGCTATTAGCCTTAGACGTGGGGAGAGGGTAAGTTTTTTACTTTCACTGATATAAATAATACAAATTAATTACATTAATTATAGGGGGAAGCAACGATTATAGAAGAAGATAAAAAAGCATGAACATTAATATGTACTAATTATTCAATTTAATTGGAATTTAAAATGAGTGTAGGCACATTAATAGAATATTTTCCAATATACTTTCATTAATTGTATATCTCGTATTTTATGTAGAATTATAATCCTTTTGTAATTAGGTTAATTAGTTACCTAGTTTGTATCAAAGTAAATATTCTTGTAACCTTATATATATTGTAATTCATTCATCAATAAAATCAAGAAATTTGTTACATAGTTTGTATCAAAGTAATTATTCTTGTAACCTTATATATTGTAAATCATTCATCAATAAAATTAAGGAACATATTCCTTTATACGTGAATAAGAGAAACCGAAAAAGCAAAAAACGGTTGAATATTCAATATACATTAGCACGTATTAATTGTTCATTTAATTGAATAGTAAAATGGTGATCTTTCTAAATATTACCTTCACAACATAAAATAAAAATTCTGGAAAATAATTTTAAAAAGGCAAAAAAAAAAAGAAAGAGAAAAAGATAAAACCATTTCCTGACTTTAGAGAGCGCCACCTCACCATTTTCATTCCCGGCTTTATTATATATATTGATTGATTGATATTGATTACTCCATTATTTAACTGATTTTTGACAAGTATAAACTTTTTGAAGATCTCATTATTTCACTAGATTTTGTCACATCATAATGTGGTAAAAATTATCGGCATTGAATAATTATATCTATCAAAAATAGTCTCTCTATCTCTCAAGATAGGTAAGATATGTGTATACTTTACTCCTCAAATTTCATTTGTGAAATTACACTGAATATTTTTGTTGTTGTAATCAATACTTATATGTCATATGTTTGAACATAGAGTTATAAATTTCACTCAATTATAATTAATTAATATATATCATAACTCTGATCCATTAAATCATTTAACTCTAATAAATTAATTTGATTAGGAGTAAATATTTGATGCAGATAACTTTTAATCTTATTATATCTTCTCATTCTCCTTATTACGTGATTTCTCAACTTATTTGTAGGCTAATTATTATTATTAGAAATACTTTATTTTCATTTTCGTATTGTAATTTTATAGTATTACTTGTTTTATAGTCTCGTGCAATGTTCATTAGTAATTCAATTTCTTAGTTTTATTAAACCTCAAATTGTTTATTTTGCGAGAAGGCTTAAACTAGAACTATTTTTTAAACCCAAAATAATAGAAATCTTTTTTTTTTTAGTTTTAGAAAATGTTGGCACTATAAGTTGAAATTAAAGGGGGTGATGTGGCAAATTTTGGTGAAAGTTTCGAATATATCATGTTGAGGAGCCACACCCAACACTTCCATACTTTTGAATTATTTTTTTTTCAAATGCTTTTGGTTTTTGTGTTTTTGGGGCTATATATGAGGTGAGGAGTGACGATTATTATTTGCGTAGTACATTTCATTTAGTTTAACATACCTTATTAGAAAATGACATGACTTGATTGTGTTTTTAAAATTAAATTGTTTTGGATTGATTGTGATTTTACAACTAAACTTGATGGAGATCTAAGATGAGAATTTCTTGGGATTGGCCTAGATATCAATTCGTTGGAGTAGCAATCTTGAAAATTAATAAAAGTTTGATATACAACATTAGCGTCTAAGTAAACTATTCTCATAAATCGATCTAAATTTTGACGAATGGAGCTATTCAATACTTATGCTTATGAGAGAGATATCATTGATAAATTATTTGAGGTGAATATAAGCCGACTCATTATCACCATTATAAGAAAGATAGAGATTTAAGATGAGAATTTTGAATTAAATATCTAGATGAACCTTCTAGGTGACCGCATTATATATATATAACTCACATATTAACAAATGAATCAAATCTTAATTTAAACATTGTGTTAACAATATAAATATATATAACAATTTATTTATTAAATAAGGAATCTTTTTATAAACTAAGAATCTCCATACAATAAATGCGTTGCAAATAAAATAATGCCTCAATGCATGCGCCATAGTTTAAAAACTTGCATTATGGGACAAACATTTTAGCTTAATATATAATAACATCTTGAATTGATTCAACTATTCCCTAGAATTAGGACTTCCCATGTGCATTAGGGTTTGGTTCAACTTCTCCTTAACTGTTAACTACTTTGCTATGTGTTCTTATCAAATGTTTTAAGTTTTTATGATCCGATTTACACTATCTTCATATCTTAAGACTTAAGAAAGACGCTTTACTATTAAAAGAATAAAATAAGAGAAATATCTGAAAAATTGATTTGAAATGTTTTTAAAAAAATAAAAGACGGAGTTAATCCCTAGAGAGAAAAACATGTCGTTTAATTTACTCCAAAATCTTCAAAAACTATGCCTTGGTATTAGGGTTGATAGTTGTGCGTTTTAAAAAATCTGCTTCAATTTAATTTTTACTATGTTTCAATTTAATTTTTACTATGTTTCTTCTTAATCTTTAGCAGCGCCTTTTAAAATTTAATACTTCTCTCAACTCCGAAAAAATTTTGAGCAAAAAGAAAAGAAACTAAAAAATAATAATGAAATTCTATTACTTATCTCAAAAGGATATACAATATAAAAACGGAGGTTGTTTGGTTTACCGTTTACATACAGAAATACATAGATTATTGGGCATGGATTGTCACGAAGAATAATCAAATATGAATTGTTAATATAACAATCACGGGCAGCTCAACCATAAGGTCAATAAAACAACGGTCTGGACCCTCAATTTTGGGAGGCCTCATTTTTTTCTTAAAGATATGTTGTATATGTATTATTAAAAAAATTATGTGTACTGTTAAATCTGAAAAGAATTTTTGGAGAGAAAGTATATTAATTTTTTACTTTTTAATGTGGAAATGTTGCAATAATTGAAGAATGGAGTAATTTTAGGGAACTGTTTCCTTACGTGAGTAATTAAGTATCTATTTAATCCCTCATTTATATTCTAACAACTAATATGAGCCACATTATTATTTTTATATTTACCTCTTTCATTCTCTCTTTTACTATTCTTATTTTCAATGTTGAAAAGTCTCTCAAACGACAACTTACTGCAGCTTACAAGTTACAAAGATCGAAATTTGCTTTTTGGAGTCTTCTTCAAAATTTCAAGCATTACAACAAGCAATCATTATATTGAAGCAACGCAATACTATTTCAATATCATTATATCAACTTATCAAATTCTTGAGCCGTTTTTATTATTCTAACTTTATCTTATATTTTTCGTTGAAAATTTGTCATTGTTGATATTCTCATTTAGTGCCTCTCTCTGAAGTTTGATTTTAGACTGTCAATCTTGTTGAGACCGCCCGATAACAATAGTTAAGCTTTAGTCCCAAACAAATTGGAATCAGTTATATGAAACCATCATGTTTGCTATAAATTTATCAGACCAATATTGTATAAATAAAACAATTCGAAAAGTACTAAATGTTGTCTAATTTTCTATATGGGGGATGAATGATAGAGTAATTATGGGATATCCCATAATTATCTCTCATTTATTATAATTGATAGTGTAATATATTGTAATTATTATAATTGTAATTAGTATCTTATTTTTTAGGTAATGTAGATTAGTCTTTCATTATTCAAGCATAAGATGATTGTATATATGTTGTATTTTTGGGAGATTATGAATCAAGGAATCATTTCCTACATGGTATCAATAGCCAAAGATCATTTGCCCTAAACTCTTTTCTTTTCTTCCCTTAAGCCGATTTTCTCCTTCTTTTCTTACTATTATTTTTTGGCCAAAACCTAGGTTTAGTAGTCATAAACCCTAAATCTAAACTACTTCCTAAACCCTAGCCGACTACAACCCCCGCCCCACTCTCTCGCTAACACATACCAAAAAACCCTAAAGTTTTTTTTTCACTCATATACATCCACCTCTCCGTCTCTTCTTCTCTAGTGTTTGATTTGTTGTGGAACCTATGGCCGAAAAACAAATTTTTCATCCCGCTCTTGCCGTTAATAACGTCAATAACTTCATCTCTATAACCATTGAAATGGAGAAAGGGCAATATACATCTTGGGCAGAATTGTTCAAAATCTGTTGCCGTGCCTATGAGGTAATCGACCACATTAAACCTTCCGAATCATCCTCAGACGCCGGTTTGGTGGACAAAAAGCTATGGTCCGAGTTGAATGTTATTGTCCTTAAATGGATTTATGGCACTATATCCAACGACCTCTTACATACCATTTTAGAGCCAAATTCTACGGCTCAACAGGCGTGGGAGCGTCTACAAAATATATTTCAGGATAACAAAGTTTCCAGAGCCGTTTATCTAGAACACCAGTTTACGAATGTTAAACTGGATGATTTTTCCAATATCTACTCTTATTGTCAGGAATTGAAGATGTTTGCGGACCAATTATCCAACGTTGGTTCGCCCGTGACAAATCAACGGTTAGACCTTCAATTGATTGCCGGATTGAATGAATAATATGATGGAGTTGCTACGTTCATTTAACAAAGTAATCCATTGCCTCCTTTCTATGAGGACTGTTCAAGGTTAATTCTTGAGGAAACACGAAAGGCAAAACAAGCATCTTCTAGAGCATCCACCGCCGATACTTCTCTCATCTTCACCAACTCATTTCCCACTAATTTGGAGTCCCAAAATTCTGGTTCAAGGGGCAATAATAATCGTCAAAATAATGGCAAAAAACGGGGTTCAAATCGTAATAATAACAAAGGAAAAAATAATGGTGGAAAGGGACGCGGATAGGGCAACGGACAACCTGCCGGCAGCAGTGGTTAGTCCGGGCAGTGGCGGACTGGCAGTGGTAGAAATCAGTGGGGGCATACCCACCGTGGGCCTGGGCCTCACAATGGGCTGCCCAGCCATGCCCATATCCGATGTCATCGTGGGTCCGGCCTCCTCCTTCTTCAAATCGCCAACCCGGTATCCTAGAATCTCGTCCACAACATGCATTTGCGGCCCAAACACCATCTTCTGTCGGATATGCACCCACGGACATTGAACAAGCTATGAACCACATGAATCTAAATATTTTAGATGACTCATGGTACATAGATACATGGGCTACGTCACACATGACGTCAACTCAAGGTAATCTTTCATCTTATTTTAATACAAGCAGTAATAAAAATATCGATATCGGCAGTGGGCAGGAAATTCCAATTCGTGGTGTTGGTCAGGTAACACTACCCTCTCCCCACCCACGTTTATACTTGAAAAATGTCTTACATGTACCAAAACTGATTAAAAACTTGATCTTTGTTAGACGTTTTATAATTGACAACAATGTTTCTGTGAATTTTGATCCGTTTGGTTTTTCTGTGAAGGATTTTCAGATGGAGATGTCGCTCATGAGATGTAATAGCACGGGGGACTTATATCCCATCACCTCTGTTTTCAATAATCGCATGGTCAAACCCTTCACCTTTGCAACCATCTCTCCTAGTATATGACATAATAGGTTGGGACACCCAGGAGCACCGATTTTTAATAAATTTAGGAAGAATAATTTGTTTTCTTGTAATAGACCTTTGGACTTTTCTGTTTGCCAAACCTGTGTGTTTGGTAAACATGTTAAGCTTCTGTTTTCTTCGTCTACTACTCATACTTTTATGTCATTTGATATTTTGCATTGTGATTTGTGGAAATCACCAGTTTTAAGTGTTGCAGTTCATAAATACTATTTGCTCATTCTCGATGATTATTCAAATTTTTTGTGGACCTTTCCCATAGGACAAAAATCACAAACCTATAACATTTTGAAACAATTTAGTGTGTTTATCAAAACTCAGTTTGACAAATCCATTAAATGTTTTCAATGTGACAATGGAGGGGAATTTATAAATGGCCAATTTAAGGATTTTTGTCACCAAAATGGGATGTTTGTACGTATTTCATGTCCACATACCTCTTCTCGAAATGGGAAAGCTGAAAGAAAGATTCGAACAATCAACAGTATGACTCGCTCTATCCTTGTGCATTCGTCCACACCACCAAAATTTTGGCACCATGCCCTTCAAATGGCTACATATCTTTTAAATATTCTTCCTAATAAACTAATCTCCAATGTGTCACCCACTCATGTATTATACCACTGTCTCACATCTGTTACACATTTACGGGTTTTTAGGTGTTTGTGTTATCCCTTGTTTCCATCCACCACCATTCACAAACTTCAGGCCCGTTCTACTCCATAAGTGTTTTTGGGATACCCACAAAATCATAGGGGATATAAGTTCTTTGATATGTCAAGTGGAAAAATCATTATTTCTCGTCATGTCATCTTTGATGAATCCACCTTCCCGTTTGCAACATCTCGATTGGCATCCTCACTTTCATATGATTTTCTAGACAACAGAATTCATCCAATTTTGAGGTATCATCTGAACTCTCAAAATAATAGTGTAGGGCCATCACCAAACCCGCGGCCTCACAACATGACCCAACCACAAAATGTGAATGGGCTGAACCAAGGAATAAAGGCCATTGTCTTTCTTCCCTCGGTCTCAGCCCAATCCACATTTGGTGGCAAGCTGGCCCAACAAAGAGAAAACCCTACACCTCTACCCGTCATACAAACCCCATCCCGTGACACACTGGCCCAATCCAGTGGCTATACCGAGCCCACTGCCCCGACCCAAAATCCCAAAACCACACAACTATCTAATGGCCCAACTATTCCACCACGGACCATGGAAATCCGTGCAATGCACGTGATTTTTTGACCTAAACACCATTTTAACCTAACCACCTCAGTCCAACCATCACCAATACCAAAAAATCCCAAAGCTGTCTTATCCAACCCGAATTGGAAAGCTGTCATTTTAGATGAATTTATTGTTCTTATTCAGAATAAGACGTGGGATTTGGTATCACGTCTATCTAATATGAACATAATTCGATCTATGTGGGGTTTTTGCCATAAAAAGAATTCTGATGGTTCTTTTGCGAGATACAAAGCTCGTCTTGTTGGTGATAGCAGGTTGGAGTAGATTGCGGTGAAACATTCAGTCCGGTAGTCAAGCCAGCAACTATCAAGACTGTTCTTAGCTTGGCACTTTGCAAATCTTGGTCCATTTATCAGTTGGATGTCAAGAATGCATTTTTACATGGCCACTTGCAGGAAATGGTATACATACATCAGGCGTTGGGGTTTCGCAATCCTAACCGTCCAGATCATGTGTGCTTGTTGAGGAAATCCTTATATGGTCTGAAACAAGCTCCTAAGGTATGGTATAACAGGTTTGCAGGATTTGTTTCGAAATTGGGATTCTCTCACAGCAAGTCCGATCAGTCACTATTTATTTACAGGAAAGGCACTAACATGGCATATATACTCATGTATGTTGATGACACTATTCTCCCAGCATCCTCAACTTCACTTCGTCAGTCTATTATGTCCCTTCTTGCGGCTGAATTTACAATGAAGGACTTAGGTCCGTTGAATTATTTTCTTGGTATTGATGTCACTCACTATGCAAGTGGTTTGTTTCTCAGTCAAAATAAATATGCCGAGGAGATAATTGACAAAGCATGGATGTCTTCCTGCAAACCATCACATACTCCAATTGACACTAAGGCGAAGTTGAGTAATGTTGCATGTACTCCATACATCGACCCTACACATTACCGCAGCCTTGTAGGTGCATTGCAGTATCTGACTTTTACGAGGCCTAATATTTCCTATGCGGTCCAGCAAGTTTGTTTACACATGCATGATCTGAAGGAAGAACATATGGGGGTTCTCAAGAGGATTCTGCGGTATGTTAAGGGTACTCTTCATTTCATACTTCATCTGTATAAATCCTCCATCTCGAGTCTTTCTGCCTACACTGATGCGGATTGGGGTGGCTGCCCAGACACACGTCGTTTCACTTTCGGCTATTGTGTGTTCTTGGGAGAAATTCTCATTTCATGGTAATCCAAACGTCAGTCAACACTGTCTCGGTCAAGTGCAGAGGCAGAATACCGAGGGGTGGCCAATGTTGTTGCTGAATCATGTTGGCTCCGTAATCTACTACTGGAGCTCCATAGTCCGATTGAAAGGGCAACGGTGGTCTATTGTGACAATGTGAGTGCGAACTACTTATTTGGCAATCCTGTTCAGTATCAACGCACGAAACACATTGAAATGGATATCTTATTTGTCCAAGAAAAAGTTTCCCGTGGTCAAGTCCGTGTTCTCCATGTACCGTCCCGTTATCAGATAGCTGACATCTTCACAAAAGGTCTTCCGCGCGTACTTTTTGATGATTTCAGGGACAGTCTCAGCATCCGAGAACATTCGGCTAAGACTGCGGAGGACTGTTAGAGTAATTATGGGGATATCCCATAATTATGTCTCATTTATTATAATTGATAGTGTAATATATTGTAATTATTATAATTGTAATTAATATCTTATATTTTAGGTAAGGTAGATTAGTCTTTCATTATTCAAGCATAGAATGATTGTATATATGTTGTATATCTGGGAGAACCATAAATACCTAACATTTGAAGGTTTTGAGCATGGAAGAAAAGGGCGGAACATGATCATGTTCTTCAAAGTTTAGAGAAAAATATAGTTTACGACAAATTTAATCTTTTCACTTGTAAAAAAAGGTCCACCTATTGGGAAGCTTATGCGATTAGTCAATTAAGTCAAATCTAGCTTATTAATAATGATAATGGAGATCTGACCCCAACTATAATGGAGATAAATCTAAACTATTTAGCAAATTTCAAAGATAAATTTGTCCCTTTCTCCAATATATAAAAAAAAGAGAAATTTAGAATAGGAAAAGGAAAAGAAGAGATTTTTATCGACATTTGATATTTCACCATCAAACTGAACTTCCACAAGTGTTAGGTTAATGTTGTTTTCTATCAATTTTCTCTTCTTTGAATATTTTCATTATCCAACTTTCAAAATAGTTAGATACATAACAGGACACTTGTTGACTACTACTTTTCAAGGCAAAAAAAGGTAGTCCAGATGCATTGTACTGCACTGTTACACTGTTGTTTGTTGACTAAGAAACACACACCTGCACCAATATATATATATATATATATATATGTTGTATATGAGAAAAAATTAATTGCGTTTTGGTTATACGGTGAAGTGGTTGTTTAATGAAAAAAGAAATAGAGAGACCAATAAAATCTATTATAGAAACTCCAATAATTGACACTAAATGAAAGTCCGTTTTATTAAGATATACTCCTAGATCCTAGTTAACACTCAACAGAAGAACAAGGAAGATGATAAATTTAACTTATCTTTTTAAAAAGCAATAGTGGGAAATGTTAAACTTAAAGAGTTACAGAGATGACAGAGAACAATATTTCGAAGTTAAAAACTTAGATAGTTAAATTAATTCAAAAAATTTTGGTAAGTATAATATTCGAGAAATAATGTCAAATATTTGAGTATGTGCCAGTTATAGACAGATATGCCCCATAAATTTGGATCATTTTTCTAATACAAAACTAAAATAGAAATGAACAAAGATAAAAATTAATCCTTAAAAAATCTTGATCATCCAAAGTTTAAAAATTCAAAAGTGGCAATCAATATATTAATCAATGCAAGATGTTAAGCAGATAAATGCTTCATGAAAAAAAGGGAAAAAATCGAGTAAGTTGCAATTTTCTTAATGACATGATATTTCTCTAATGTTCATGACATTCACAAACGAAAACAATATGAACTTCGATGAAGATTTAGTTTAACCTTTAAAAAAAAAAACAATAACAAATGCATGCATCACTTGGAAAAGAAACCAGATAAAGAGAGTAGAGGAAGACTAAGAACTGAAAATTGAACCATCTAAAATCAAACAACCTCTTACTTGGAATTGATTGCATTGTATAAGAAGAACTGTGCAACCTCAATCAATCAACTATGCTTCGATTTTTAACTTTAATATCGCTTAATTATATAAATTCTCTGTATCCATTTCGCTCCATATATTAAGCTCATGAAAATAAATCACGCTTCGCGTAGAATATCTACACACTGATACAACACATCATCGTCCATAATATTGTTCTTTAAAGAATTTAAAAATCTAACCTTTTTCTCCAAAATGAAAATACACTTGAGAGTTCCATAACAAAAAACAGAAGGCTTTTTTGCAGGGCTTCAAGAGAGTACTCAAGATTGTTTATTTATACCTTTTGCCATTGGTTTGTAAAATCAGATAAAGTAGTTGAATAATTGTGGGTATCTATGGTAGTGTTTTGTTGGGTTCAAAACACATAAGTAAGGCACAACGGAAGTTTAAAATTTTGTTCTTACTTACCCCAACAAATTCTTCTGGTATGATTATATGACAATCAAAACTTGTAACATAAAACTAGAACACTTACAAGTTATAAAATCTGGAGTCTTTACTTAGGAATTACACGCGACTATCCCTTCGACTGCAAGCACTATGCTAGTAACATAAAACTAGAACACTTACAAGTTATAAAATCTGGAGTCTTTACTTATGGATTACACGCGACTATCCCTTCGACTGCAAGCACTATGCTATGGTGTATTCCTCTGTCAAGAAAGCCAAGAAATCTTGACAGAGGTTTGAGAGAGTTTTATCCTAGACTCTAAGTCTAGAATTGTTTATGAGAATTATTGTAATTCTTGTGTGTCTTTAACAAATGAGAGGTATTGTATATATATCAAAAAACTAGATCAAAATCATATTTGGACTGGGCTCAAATCTGGCCCAAAACCGAGGTGGAGTGGCTCAGTTGAACTGGGCCTGCTGCCAGTCAGGCGCCGCGGCGCCACACGTCAAAATTCCGATTTCCGTTTTTTTTGTTTATATATTCAACACATCTAATTAAATTCAAAATCCAATTTTGACTTAATTAAATAATTTTTATCTAATAAAAATTTATCCCATAGTTATTATCAATTTAAATAACTCGATTCCAAATCGAATATTTAATACTTTCTCAATACACCCTTAGATCGAAGAGACAATCGACATAGTGTGACCCTATAGGCCTTCATATATCGACACTAATCCAATTAAGGTCCATACGGAACTCCCAGATCAAGGCTGCATTTACCTAACTCAATATATGAAGTACGTTTACATGAATCCAACAAACATAACCTTTATGTGAGATGATAAATTCCTTTCATTCGCGACACACTCGATCAAGCTTAGGATTTGCCATGTGTCTATCCAAATGACTTGCATCCATATTAGTCGACAACTAGACCATATTCTAAATATGTCTCTTGCATTGACCAATGACTTGGTCGACCTAATATCACTGGAAAGTTGAGTGTTCTCTCGAATATCCAATCGAGGAATGAATCCTATTATTGGCTCAACTACCACCTTAATTTACATCATAATGTACCCAACACATGCCGTGTCTTATCCTATAAGGAGTTTAAGCTTAGGACAGAGTCAAAGTACATTATTCTGTAAACAAGGTGCGTATTGACCTCAAGTCAAAGGACTTTCATCTCCCACACGCTGATAACACTTTAGACATGTATAACAAATAGTTTATCAGCTGGGTATACCAATACTTTCCAAAAGTATCCATGTGTCCATCACTATTAACCATTACTAGTAGCAGGTGAGACATACTATATTCTCTAAGAATGTGACGCAGATCACATGTCGACTTATAACATAGCATCGATATCTCATTCTCGATGATCATTAGTCGATGCTATTTTAAAGTTACGCTCTATCATCAATATCTCACTCTATTAATGACAACGTAATCTCAAAGAATGCACATTAATGAATAATTACAAACAATTAAATAATAATTCAATAATCGTAAATGCCATAAATATTAATCTTATTAATAATATGAATATGTTCAAATACATTTATCCCAAATAATGATTATCTCTAGAACATACATACTTTCATCTATATCAGCTAAGGGTCAATTTAATTGCTGTTAGGACCTGGGACCTTTACATTATTGTTGAATTATCCATATGTGCTGGACTGGACCCCCAAGGCCAATTCAGTAGTAAGGTCAGTGGATATGAAATTCCACTATCATGAGTATGAGATTAATAAAGTATAAATATAAAATATTTTGAAAATCTTTGTCTATATAAAATTGAACCTCTTCAAAAAATATAGACAATATGATATGGATGTTGGGATCGCAATTACCAGGTGTCATGTCATGCAACAAAGGAAACACAGGACAATAAAGAAAAAATAATATATCACAAGAGACATCATAATAATTTTATTTAGTTTTGGTTATTTGACCTACGTGCATATGAACAGTTCACTAATATAAGAAAAACTACAAACAAAAATATCGAGGGAATTTTCTCTTTAAACAAGACTCTCCAACCCTACTAAAAGACTACATTATGGATACTTTAAAGTGAAAATGTAGAATATTTATCATCAGTTTGGCCGTGAGAATTATTGACTTTATTTTAGAAGTTTTTTTTATTTTATTTGAAAATCGATGTTTGGTCATGAAAATTTCAAATACAACTTAAAGTTGTATTTGAAATTTGAAAAACACCTAAAACTTTGTTTTCACTTTAGTATATTCAAACAATTAAATATTCTATACAAAAACCATAACCAAACACAACTTCATCTTCAACTCTAATTAAACCCTATGAAAATTATTTGACTTGTATGGCCAAAGGCCTACTTAATTTATAAAAGTGCAAAATTATTTCCACAAAAAAATTACTGTAGTAAACGTTTTGTCCTTCCTTAGTAAAATGAAAATTAAAATATAATAAAAGTAATCGGGGCAAACACCTAACAATAAAAATGTACTTAATTGTGTGATATTATATAGCATGTGCACCTTATAGATAATGCACCCACTAATCCACCTATATATTCTCTATCACCTAGAAATATACAAGAAAGAGTGTTGAACAATTTGACACGTAAATTTTAAAAGGAATAAAGACAATGAATATAACATTACTAAGATAAGACTTTGGACCTTTACTTATCAGTCGATTTATTGATTCAACTATTTTGGTTACCAATCATTTATCTATCCTAATTGGACCACATATGAAATATCATTAATGAATCTAGACTCTTAAAAGTTGGGAACTACTCCATTTAGGACCGACCATCCATGTTTTTGTTGGGATACAATTGTGGTAGGAAACGAGAAGTAAATAACTATTACAATAATAGAAAAAATAAACAAACTATTACAATAAAACTGGAAATCAAAACCTTACAAACTGCTTGTGTGATTTGCTGAGTCGAGTGATGACACTCTGTCTTTAAGACAAGATTGCCCCGTATATCTCCTTTTACGGTGTTGAGCAATAGTCTCCCAAGATACAACAACAACTTTAACAAGTGAGCAAAGAAAACCCAAGTGTTACTCTTGAAGAACTTTGAGTATAGTAACTTTGCTAAAGAGGAAGAATATGAACTCTGAAAATTCTGAAGTATTTTTTAAGTGTTGTGTGTAGTGTGTTTCAATTGAGTCAAAGGCCTCAATTTATAGTGTAAGTAGAAGACCCCTTAACTAGCCAACTAATGACCTTCAATAGCCATGTAATTGCACTTGATTGAGGGGTTACATTCAGCCAAATAATGATTGAATTCATGTGCCAATTAATGGAGAATCAATGCTCCAAAACCAGCTCAAACGTCAGATTTTTCCAACTTTCCGTCGCAGCATTCTGCCTCCGAAGCGTCGCGGCACTGTGAATTAGCGTCGCGGCTCCGATGGCCCAGCCAACCAATTTCTTATTCTTGGCCTTGCACGAGGCGCTTCTGGCCTTGCGGCTCCGACGGTGTGGCGCCGCAGCCCTTCACGGCTTCGCGGCGATTTCCGACTCGTTTCATTTTACACTTTGTACACTTCTTCCTTCTTTTACCAATGTGGAATACTTTATCATTTGGCCAATAACCGTCCATAATTTTATGTCTCAAATGTATTACATACGTACCAATATCTCTTTCACTAATGAAATTTGCGATACTTAGCACTACGTGTGCACGTGTGTGGAAACGATGTTTCCGACGTGCGGGCCCAATTGTTCGAGTCATAAATTAATGGGATATACTTATTTTCACATTTCGTAAATTTTCAACAGTTTTTTCTCCTGTTTTTTTTTTAAAAAATAATGGACTTTTGTTAATCAAGAAAATCCTTTTCTTACTCCCTTCACTTCAAACTAAGCTAACCAAAGCATGTATTTTTTCTTTTATTTTGTGAAAAGGGGATAGGACTTTGAATTTCCCTTTCCACCTCTCAATTTGACATAAAGTCACTCACCTCTTCAATTTGTTTCAATATACGGCTAGTTGGATCCACCGTAAACTCGAATCTAAAATTCATTATCTTGGTTAAATCAGATTTACGTCGTATATAATTTATATAAAAAGAAAAATGCTTTCTACACCAAGATATTCTCCATTTTCAATGCTCAAATAAAAAATATCTGATTAAGAATGGAGAGGTCTCATTTATTCCATCACATTCTTTGATTAACAAGAGAGATAAGCCTGCAACATAAATCCCTTCACTTTTAACCAACTATCTAAATTTCAAGGCAATGATAATTTTCACAAAAAATATTTAAAATGTATTTATTTATAAGCTTAGTTATATACAACAATGATATAAAATATTTTTAACATATTTACATATTATAACAAATCATTTACTTCATTTTTTGAATTATCATATCATGTCTATTATAACTTCCTCGGTTTTACTTTATGTGAACTTGTTTGATTGACATTGAATATCATGGACTTCATCACGACACTACCATTGTCCGGTTCTATTATGATCGTGGTTGATAGATTCTCGAGGTATGCAACCTTCATTCCCGTACCACTGGATTGCAAGGCCGAAGAAGCAGCTCTATGAAATTGATGTGGCCATAAATCATGTCATTAACGGTAAAATATAAAGTTTAAATTTAAAAAAAAATTAAATAGATTTTTTTAAATAGTGTCATATAAACTGGAATATGCGAAGTATCTGTTATTGTCAGATATTTAATGTAATACTCATTCTGCCCTATAATCAGTATTTTAAAAGGCGGGAGCGTGAGGCGGAGCATTTTAGTTTTTACTTAGCACGAGGTGAGACATAATCCCCGAGGAATGGGGCATAAGCCCCATGAATCTTTAAATTTCTAATTTATAATATAGTAAATAGTATAATAACACAAAAGTTATAAAATAACACATTAATAGTTTAAAATATTTAAAATATAATTGAAGAAACTCTTATAAAACAAAACTTCTAACATGATTTTATAAGTATGTATAATGCAATGATATTAAAGTTATTATGAAATGCAAATCAACTCTAATATCTTAACTTTCAAACAATAAAAGAATCACAATTTTAAATATATTACTATAATGCTATATGCAATTTACCTTCCTAAAAGAAGATAATCAATAAATTTTATCAGTATTATAATTAAACATCACTCCCCCATAATTAAAATAAAATTACTTTCAAATTGTGAAATAATAAAATATGATAATTTTGAGACATAGGACAAAACCATGAATACCAATCACAAGTGAACGATGTAAAATTTGGCTATGTAATTTTAAGTAATATTCAGCCTTATGGTGTTCTCAAATAGTAAATATGTGATACTACGGCTTGTCGTTTGAGTTACGTTACTCTCACTTCTTATTTCTATAGATGAAAAAAATATTAAAGCATCATTAATTTACTAAAGAATTATGAGGGTCGACAATATTAACTAAGGAATTTAACACATAATTGATGTAAGAATTGTGAGGCGAGCCTCAAGCGTTGGGCGTTTGGTGTGTTTATTGTGCACAATCGGGCGCTTAAGGCGTAAGTCTCATAAAACTAAGCTACACACGTATGCCTCGAGGCGTTTTGCTAGCGCCGCCACGGAGCGAGTCCCAAAACTGTCTTTTAAAACAATGCCTACAATAAGTGATTTTCTAATTTTTCAAATTTGGCCGGAATAAGTGCTCTTTTTAACAAAAAGAAAATCAAGAAGATACTGATTTTTCTTTTTCAAATTTATCCTTGTCTAATATTATATGAACAACTTTTTTTTAACATATATCAATACTTCTTTACATTTTCTATAGATTGATATGAACTTGAGTCTAACTCAACCTAAATTGCTTCAAAAGTTAGCTCAGGAGTCGATCAAGAGAACTTCTCACGATCATATGAGGAAGTAAATTACCACTTTTTTTACTAGTGTAATTAATTAACTTTTTTAAAGGGTGTGTCACCCCCAAAAAAATTTACTTATTTTGCACTGGAAAAGTATATACTACTATCGGTGCAGTGCACATAACATTGATTGTTACGGCAGTTTATATTTTGGGATAAGTGTGAGCAAAAAAATTGAAAAGACAGGTTGGCCCATTAGTGTACCGAAAATCAGAGATATCAGATAAACAAAACAATCCCAGCCTACCAGGCAAAAGGATATATGGCCATAAAAGTTTCTTGAGCTCTCAAGGGGGTCTCTGCTGTTATATCTGGACCAAATGGATCAGAAATAAAGGACAAATTTGGCAATTCAAAAAGTGACATATCCATCAACATTTATATAATCCAGTGATAAACATTGAGATATTATCAAAATATATACCAACCGATAGCAGTACAATAATGGAAAGCGGAAAGTCCTCCGGAGCATAGTTCAGTGGCAAAGTCTGGGCGCTATAAGACGCTCTGGCATGGGACAGCGTGGGTTCGATTCCCCGCAAGCACGAAGAAACTCTGCATGTTGGGGAATTTGACCTTGTCTCATTTATCAGTTGTACGCTCCCAGAAAACTGGCCACCGGAGCACATCCCGTGATTTACCTGGTAATAGTGTTGAAGGACCGGTGCTATTACCTCCAGGACGTAGTCATGCGCAAGCCTGGAAACCTGGATTATCAAAAAAAAATGGAAAGCGGAAATACTAGTACTAGCAAAATAGGAGTATTAAAATTATTTATCCAAACGTCCTAGAATAGATATTACTATTTGGCAAGTCAATTGGTCTTTTCTATAACTTCAATTATTTTTGGCTTGTATAAGTTTTGCAAAACTAGTCCAAAATTGGATAACAGCCAACACTACAATAATTATAATATCATGCTATATCTAACCATATAAATATGGAGTACTTAGATAGCCGATTCTAACTAATTTGAACTTGAAGAGTAGTTGATTAAGTGATTGATCATTTTTTTCCATATATTATACTGAATATTTTGATATATTGCGTTCTATGTAGTTTCAAATACGTATATGAATTTATTTCTGAAAAGGTAAAAGAGATCGTTATTCTAATTTAATACCAAAAAGTAGTTAAATATGTTAGATCTAGTACAAATAAACACTCCTCCTTTTATGAACCAAGTGAGAAATTTGCCTAGTATGACTCTCTGGGTAAAAACAAAATAGAGAATTTTGGATACTGCATGCTAACCTTAATGAGTTTTCATGTGGCCTTTTGCTAAAATAAAATGGGAATTTTTACCCGATGTAGCTAACATATAGAAGGTATTTAAGTATAATAATTATACTTTAAATAAATTATAATTTATAATTATATTATGTTGTTCAATTTACATTTCATAGCTATATTGTATTTATCCTTCTTCAGATTCAATGTATTCTCATCTCTCCCTCTCTTTTCTCCCCCACTTTTTTCTTCTCCCTCACCCATCTCTCTTTGTTTTCACCATTACTGCCCCACCGGAGTTGGAGTTGGTGTATGTTACATCCTGTGTTTCCATACATTAAGTTAGGTCGTGAGTTAGCCGTCGTAAGCTCGGAGAGCTAGGTTATCCCTAAGTTTATAAGTAGTTATGATCCTGTTTCGTAAGTGATAAAAGGTTTAGAGGTTAATCGAATTAGAAAGAATAAGTTTCGGCGTAGTTTTCAACTTATGGAGTGACTTACGGACCGTACATTGGAGGTATGGGCCGATGTTATAACTCGTTCTTTTGGGATAATACTAGGAGTTATTAACATGATAAGAAGATCGTGTTATGAGGTATTTGAATCATATAATAGTTGTATGTTAAGTGTTGAAGTCAACCAAGTTTTCAAAGACATTAGGCCGAGGGCACGTCTGCCTGGGCGTCACGATCGGCAAAAGTTGTAGCAAGTTACATTCATAAATGTACTGAAATTTGGGTCAGATGAAGCTGAGCTTATCTCCCAATGTATGTGGATTTATGGGGTGATCCACCCATCATATCAAACAAATACGAGTCTAGTTTCCAACGCATTAAACCGTTCGTCTATACAACATCAGAGTAGAAAGATATTCGCGTTTTTGCGAGACTGCGCAGGCAACCCTTATGGGACCCACTTGAGGCGGTGTCAGCCCTATTTAGCCGACCAAGCCCGTTTCTCCTATCATTTTTCATTCCATCCATCCCAAAACAGTCCCAAAAGCTCGCTAAGTCTTCTCCAAGGGTTTCATAGCCATCCAAGCTAAGATTCACAAATAATCAACGTAAATTTCTCGTGGGAAGCTCGTAGCAATAGTTCTATCCTTGTTCGTCTACTTGTAGTTGATGTTGGAGATTTATTCAAGTGGAAGTAAGGTGTGTTTTAAGGCTGGTTCGTGGTGTTAGAGGTAGGAACTTCCCCCTTCTTCATGTGTACAAGTTTATCTAAGTTTTAGGGGGTCGGTTGTTAAGTATTTATAAGTCAGTAATCGGAAAGTGTAGCTTAGAGAAAGATGATTATTGTGCTGCCTCCTTGAAGTTATTCTTGAGATGTTAGGAGCTGGAAATGTTGTATAAGGACTTGTAAATAGGTTTTTGTTGTTGTTGATGATTATGCTGTTATGGACCGGGAAAGTAAGAAAAACGGAGGAGATATTGTCCGTTAAGATGAACTTGTCGTTGATGGTTGAATGATGTAGTTGATATGCTAGTGATGTTGTATTATATGTTGGGACTGATTTCATGGTATGTAGGATTGTTCTTATCATGTTAAGTTGCTAAAGATGTTGATATAATTATAGTTATGTATCGTTGATGGTGTTACAATGATTAGAAAGGAGAAAGGCTTTGATAATCGTCGTAGAAACGCTTGTAGAACGAGTTTGTCGCTCATTAGCTAGTTGGTGTGTTATTCTTGTTGATGCTAGTCTTCTATTATTTGTTGTAGCTTAATTGTGGAGGAGGCTAGTTTCGTTATCTCCGTTGGAAGGTCATCTTAGAGGTATATAAGGCTATTCGCTAACGTTTCTTTGGCATGAATCCTTAGAAAGTTTTCCCTTTTCAAATATTTTTTCAAAATAAAATTGTGAGAGATGTTCCGTTCATGATTCAATGGCTTTATGAGATTCCTGTTGAAACCATTCCAATGATTCAAGTTTCTTGTCTCTATTGTCAGTTCAGTACTTCTATCAGAAAGAGTATGTGAGTCACTACGACTTCCTAATAGTAACTTATGTAGTATAACGTCCGTTAGTAAAAGTTATTCCACTATATGTTCCACAACTTCCTATGCACCTCCTGTACTTGCCAACAAGTCGAGTTATAAGAGAGTTAATAACTTGGTTCCTACCAAAATAGTGCGTACAAGTCTTAGTGGCAACCTTGTGAGAGCTTCTATAGTTGATAATCCATATATAGCAAGAGAATGAGCTCACACTAATGTGTGATAGTTGTCATTAGTCATAACGACCATCAGTAGAGCGTCACAAGTATGTTAGTAGCTTTATTTGGACCAGAGAGTATGTATAGGCCTTATCAACACCTTCATGAGAGTGTCCGTAATTAGTAATTGAGAGTTGACAATAGGATGAGGTTTCTTCTGTATGGAATCGTTGTCGTAAGTTTTGATTACCAATAGTAAAGAAGATATAAGATTTTACCTAGTGATACTTGTAATTGGGAATAGAGCAGGAGGCTTGATAGACTCGATGATTGTTGCATATCCTAGTGACTGTGGTAGAGTGTCACGCCCCAAACCCGACCCTGGATGTAACAGGCATCTGATGCATTATTTAACAATACTCCATCATTTAATCAAACAATGTATAAATAGCTAGATGAAATCATGATCACAATTATGAAACAAAATCAGCGAAAGTCTGTTATAAATATGTTGTCATAACCGTAGCAACACCCAATGAGTCAAACAATGACTTCAACATCTACCCATAGTATAAACATCTATCTACGGAGCCTATAATACAAATAAAGATGTAGTCTAACTTCAAGACGCAACCCAAAAATTACAACAATAAAACTAAAGATAGAGGGGGTGTCATACGAACAAGCATGTGAGCTCACCAATAAGTCCGGGAAGTAGCAAATTCTCCTACTCGGTACGCGTACCACGAACCTGATCTTCTTCGTTACCTAACATACCATAAAAATAAAAATGGTATGTCTGAGTACTAGGTACTCAGTGAGTGTCTCCGGGACAATAGTTAATAACAAAATATATAAGTAATAAGTATAATTGAACAGTATTGAGAAACAGTTCAAAACAAATAATAACGTCTTATGAATATCCAATATAAGACAATGATGAAGAAATAATCACTTTGAATATGTACGCCATTCTTGTTACCTTATATTCTTTCAAACAGTTTGAAATCCAAAGATAGAGTAAGCTAGTAAGCTCAGTAAAATCACCAGTAAAAACTAATACCACAAGAATATATCAATCTCAACGTATTACACCGTTTATCACGTTAAGTCTTCTCACTCATAAACCAAAGATCATCAATAAGTCACTCACATGCAACCAATAGATCAACACATGTCAACTCATAGGCGAATAATTATTCAATACACCGGGGCTATTATCCCATGGAGGCTAATCATCCTCAGCACTAGCAAGACAATATATGCATCATGCTACACACCTCGTAGGTCAATCGTCTTCAGGACTGATACAATAATAGATACATCAGGATACACGCCTCAGAGGTCAATCATCCTCTAGACTGACACATCAATGCTCAAAAGCGATACGCTAGAATCTATAATGGCTAATCGTCATCTGGACTAGCACAGCTTACCCATTTGATGAGTATAAATTATTCATGTATTTTTATAACTAATAATATAACATTTTCACAAATTACATGAATATTATATTCAATTCCCATATATTCTAAGAAAACTTGCAGGAAGAAGAATGATCGGATAACAATATAACAAGAATGCAGAGTAGAGAAAGAATAATGAATTGAAGGAAAGATGACACAAAAGCAAACACTTTGAAGATTCGACTTGAAGGTGCACATACACCTCATTGTTGGCGAATCTAGAATTTACGGTGTAATCATCAAGAAGACAACTACTATAAATCAGACAAATACTTTAAACACACCAACTCACCAAATTGATTCTTTAGCACAAAAGTTTGAATCTTTTCAGGTGAATACACAACATGAAAGCAAGTCTATGGCTTATGATATGTGTGGAGGAAACCATCAAAATCACAAATGCCAAGCAAACATTCAGAATGATGAGCAAGTCAATGCCATTGGATACAAGCTGTATACTTTTGGTAGTCCATTGGCACAAAAACATCCAGGCTTTCAGTGAAGCAATCTAAATGGTGCCAAAAAATCTCAAAGCTTTCAAAAGAAAGAGACACAAGTTCCACCAGGATTTCACAATCAAAATCGTGGGCAACCGAATTTCAGATCTTATCAGCAACCAACTCTTTATCAACAAATGCCTCAACAAGTTCATTCAGATTTTGAAACTTTTTTGTACGACTACATTAAATCCAATGATGAAACCAATAAGGTTCAAGATTCAACCCAAAAGAATATGAAAATTCAGATAAGCCAACTGACAACTCTTGTATCAGAAAAGATTCAAGGTCTCTTACCAAGCAACACGGAGAAAAGTTTGAAGGAGCGCCTTAAGGCCATTAATTTAAGGTCAGGTAAGAATCTTGATGAACCATATTCAGATGGACATGAAAAGAATTAGCCAGAACAAGCAGTAGACAAGGGTAAGAATGTTGAACTACCCTCTGAACTATTAGAAGAAAAAAAAAAGAAAAAAAAATATTGAAAATAAGACTCCTCTCCCTATGACAATTTCTTTTACACAAAAAAAGAAAAGAGATGAGCTTGATAATCAATTTGTAAAAGTTTTGGATATTTTGAAGCAAATTTACATTAATATACCTTTCATTGGCGCTTTATTACAAATGCCTTCGTATGCTAAGTTTTTGAAAGAAATTTTATCAAGCTAAAGAAAATTGAAAGAATTTTATGTGGTAGTACTTACTGAAAAATGTAGTGCTATACTTCAAAATAAAATACCACAAAAGCTTGGTGACCCAGGCAGTTTTTCAATTCCTTGTACTTTGGGAGGAGTATATATTGAAAAAACACTTTGCGATTCTGGAGCATCAATAAACTTGATGCCATTTTCTATTTTTAGAAAATTGAATCTTGATGAAATGAAAACACTGGTGTTTCTCTTCAGTTTGCAGATCAAAGTACTCAGAAACCTAAGGGAATCATCAAAAATATTCTTGTAAGAGTATATAAGTTTGTTTTTCTTGTGAATTTCTTAGTACTCGAAATGGAGAAATGTCCTGAAGAACCAATAATTTTGGGCAGACCATTTCTTGCTACAAGTAGAGCTATGATGTACCGTGAAATCACGGTACATTTGATGTCTTTTACTTACGCTTTTGTTTATCTTAAAATATATTTTACGTTATTTCTTGCGTATGTGTGTTATTTTATAAGACAAGGAGTGCGGAGATGAAATACAAGTGAAAAGGATCTAGAAAGGCCAAAAACATGACCTGCAAACTGCATGTCATGCCGCAGGCAATTACTGCGAATCACAGATGCATCACAAACCACAACAGGAACCTGAGGAATTTGAACAACATAGGCGTATGGTCTGCGGCGTGACTTGCGAACCGCAGACCATGTCACTAAAGACCCAAAAAATGACACAACTTGCGGTGGATTGGCACAACCTGCAAATCGCATGTCATGTCTACGACATGATCTGTGGTTTGCCGATGCTGATGCGGGGGTATTTTTGTCCAAACTGCGTGCACAAATTTTGGGGATTTCAAATAATTTTCTAGGGTTTTATGCCTCATGATTTCATATCAGGTTGTATTCCCAATACTCAAATATTCTATTATTCTTGTTTTTTAAGCTTTTAAGGACAATTTAATAGCATCTTTGGATTCAAATTCATCTTACTTCTTAATTACTTTGTAAGTGACAATATTTTCATATCAATTTAATACTTTTATTTTAATTATCATGAGTAGTTAAATACTTAGCTAGGGTTGTGGACCTCAAAGGGTGTGATTAATGATTTGGGTGTTTCAATGCTTGACTAGATTGGGTATCAATGTTATACTCCATTAATAATTCTTTATGTATTGATATCAATGGTGGCCAACTTTGATAGTACCCCGCGACCGTTTATTGCTTGAAAAATAATAATTGGTGGAGAAAAGCATTAATGACATAGATTTAGGACTTTAACTCCTATCTGATACCCATAACTAGGAATAGAATGGATAATGTGAGAATTGAATGGGTGTATTGATTAGCACATCCTAGGACTTGGAAAATTCTAGTGATGAAATTTATCACCTAGATTAGAAAACTAGGTATAAATCTTTAACTGCCCCATAATCTAGTATAATAGGCATCCAATTGAAATCAAGTATATCCCCAACTACATTAATTCACCTAGAGAGAGCACAACCCTAGTCTTCTCCTTACTTGAATTACAAATTTGCAACATCTTTGAAATCTAGACTAAGTATCGAGGTTTGCATTTAAATTATACTTTTTCTCGGTGTATTCCCTATGGAATTCAACCCCAACCTTTGTTGGATTTTATATTTGCATTGACCGATGTACATCATTTTTGAATGTGTAATTTAGGCGTATCAAGCTATAGGACAACTAATCTTAGGAGTTGATGAAGAAAAGGTCATATTTGATATGCAAAAGATACTAAGATTTTCAAGAGATGAGACATCATCTTCATGCTTTACAATTGACATGATTAGATGCAGATGAATTCAAAGATGATAAATTAATTCTAGATTCTATGAAAAGATGTTTGGCGAAATCTGAAACCCCACAAAAACTTCAGTATCGTGTTGATTAATAGTTGGGCACTATGAGAGTTTCACTTGATTACGATAGACAGAGGTAATGAAGTGAGATCTTTACTTCTTGTTGTTGTTGTTCGATACGAAATATACGAACAACGAACGAACCAGAAGCCTTGTAGACACATGAGTGGTAGCCTGGTAGATACGAGCATGATAGCTCAGTAGATGATAGACACGCTAGTTTGGAAGTACCGACTCATTAGTCGGGTATGAGAGAAAGAGTACCCGTTTGCCAAAAAAAATACAGACTCATGAGTGTGGTAGCTAGCACATATGTATGAGATGTTACGATGAGATAGCATTATAGTATATGTATGGTTACGCGACTTGCGTGTTGGAGACCGGACATGCTATGAGCTATGTAGTACAATTTTCATAGAGTTTATAGACATAGAGTTATAAAAAGTGACAATGTATTTTAGTTGGTAAGAGTGTAGTATATGACCTTCTAGATTGTGGTTGACTCTTTTTGTGCACAACTATGTCTTTAGTTATGCTTTTATACAGTTATAACACTTGTTACGATATGCGACAGAAACAAGTTAATGTACCTTCATATTACCATTGGCTTTCCAGATTACATTCAGTACTTTATTTATGCTAGTTTCTGTTTTCAGGTTCAGTTTTAGTGATTCAATTGCCTTACATATTCGGTACATTATTCCGTTCATACATCTCTTATCGGGACGCTGCATTTCATGTTACATGTCCAGATAGCCAGTTCGATGGGCCTCCAAAGTAGTTAGTACCAGCTCAAGCGGTTGATTGGTGAGACTCCATTGCATTCGGAGTATAGCTGAGTCTAGAGGTTATCTGGTTTTGTTATGCATATAGACTTGTGGCTAGGTCGGGGCCCTGTCTCGACTATGTTATGTCAGTTAGATGTTCTTAGAGGCTTTTGTAGACGTATGTGCACATGTGTAAGAAGGCACAAGGTTTGACCGGATTTGATTGTGTTATCCATGTTAAATACAGTATATTTTATATTGTGTTGTCCATTTTAAATACAGTATATTTTATATTTTTCATCGGAGATTTGACCGAATTTGACTATATTCTTCATTCTGATCTATATACATATCTATTTGGATGACAATATTTTAGAACTATGTATTTGAATACACCCGAATACATGTGAAACAGGTAAAACATAGTTGTATTGACTGACTGTATTTTTGGAATTGTGCATTTGAATACACGTGAAATAGCTAATAGCTACGAGAGAAAACAGTAGCTACGATTGGTTAGAAGCCTAGAAACTATAGCTATTTACGTAAGTTATCCAATAAATACTTATTGATTTTGGAGAGCGACGTCAACAAATAAATAGTTTTTAATGGCTTAAAATCACACATGGAAGCCTGTTAGTTTGTAGGGTACATGTGAGCCGATATGCTAACGGCGCGGGTGTTTGTAATACCAAAATCAAACGAATGGTACAATTATTTATTCTATTTTCAATGATTCAGGGTCAATTTTGACCCTTTTCCATCTAATAAAAGACTATTCATAAAGCAACAAAAGCAGGATTTTTTATTTTTTATTGGTGTATTGAGCTGTTAAAATTGCACGGCTAAGCACAAAGTAGACCCCATGAAAATGAAATCTTAATAGATAGGTCCTACACGTTTTCCCTACCCTACAAGTGATAAATTATGTTATTCACACACATGTAGTGCAGCAAAATAAGCTGTTCTGCAAAACTACACTTGTGTGGCTACATTGTATTCAAAGATGACTATCTTTGTCCTTTACAATTTTTATCTATCACACCAAAGCAACAATAAGCCACTTTATCCCCTCGGATCAACCTAAACTCGCTATTAATTAGGAGTTGTTAAGCTGTACAAAGTACTTTCGTTAAAATGTACCTACTAATTAGTAGGCCTGAATAGTACGAAATGTATAAAATTCATGTACCTTACTTGACCTATTTTCTTAGTTAGATATATAGTTAGATCATTGATTTGATTGATATATGTATATATATGCAATAAGAGATTGACTATGACTTTTGAAGTGAGAAAGGAAACAACAGAACCTTCACAAGTTCTTTAATTATCTAACTAGCAGAAAGAAAGTGACATCATAACCAACATAGCTCCAATGATGAAATAATGCCTTTACCTCATAACAAAACAATAAAAACATCACAAATTCCTGTCCTCTGTCCTGAACTAGTAACATTTTTACCCATAAAGTGCAAACTGCAACGGAAATAAGAAAGAAACCTAACTATATAGGTGTATACATATAACATGTGATCTTTATCGGATCTTAATAGATTTTCCATCCGAGAACTACTACAACTATATCATCGTCGTTCATGAAGAAGATCATCCTGATATTCCTAGAATAATTTTTATTCATTAAGTGACGGCCTTCCACAGTTCGATCGAATATTTATTTTGAGATTCTTTTATCTGTTAGAAAAAGAGATCGGTACAGAAGGCCGACCTCTGTCCTTCCTTAACGAGTAGGTCTTGTAGTTAAGCTCCTTTCTCCTTTTCAGTCGAGGGCCTATTTCCATTTGGCCTGAGGAAACTTTTGCATGCCTCTATTATCTTTTGATTGTACTTCTTTCAAGAATTTTGTGATTGTCCAAACCAAAAGGTATGACATTCTTTGATATTATGAATGCTAGAGAGTGTTAGTCTAACTATCATTACCGCTATGCTAATAGATAGAGAATTTTATGCAAGTATAAGGGAACATTTTCCATCATAGAAAAAGTTAGACAAATTGCCTAAAATCTACAGCTTCTTTCCAAATTACCCTTTTGGTCCATGGGGTATCCCTTTTTTTGCTTTTCTTTCTTTCATCTTCCTGCTTTTAAAGGTTAGCTTCATGCAAAGATACAACAAAACAAGGAATTGGCTTCTCTAAAGAACAAATCATCCCCAACTCCAAGGAAATCAAAGCATCCTCCTAATTTATTCATCCAAAGAATGCCTAATATGTTAAGCTATAAAACAAGATTAGTGAAGTTGCCACAATAGTGTCACTTTTGGTAAACTTATTATGATCTTTCATCAACTTGTATTAACTTTTCATCCCTATACTCATTATATATATGTGGTCCATATATGGCCGCACTTAATTAACAGTCAAAACAAATGTCCTTGTAAGCTAGGTCGATGGCCCATCCACATTTAATTGATTAGGCTAGTGATTCCTTTAATTCGTACTACTTTAAATTTCTATTAACACTCATTAATCATCATCACTAGAACACGATAAAAAAAAAGCATTTTATAATTTTCAACCTAATTAAACCTTACACATTGGTCAGGTTGTCCACATGACATAAGATCGATCCTAATCACTCGTAATATTTTTAATGTAATTAATTAATTAATCTGATATAAAAGCATAATCTGAGTTAGCTCCAGGTTAGATGACTTATTTAACAAAACATTTTTGGATTCCTATACCTTAAAATAAGAATCCAAAGATAATGCGGCAATGCTATATCTATTAAACCATTGCACTAGAAAGATCTTCACTTAATAATGCTTTGTCTCACTACCCTAATTTTCTTCATATAGAACAATTAATGAAATACTTATTACTACTTCCTCAGTTCCAATTTTTGTTACCCTTTCTATTCTCCACCATAATGTGCCCATCTCAATTCAATAAACAACACATAAAGAAGGATTCAATGCTATTAAACTAGGGTATGTTTAATAAACTGCATATGGTAGAAGAATGAGTACTCATTTAACATGCTATATTTACCTAATCTGTGCAACAACTTGAATAAACTTAGATATATTACGTGTACTCTACACCCCGGATTATGAATTTTAAATGCGAGGCTAATGTTTTATTACTAAGAAAATCAATAAAACATGCAGATTTATTTCTTGGGGAAAGATCACGCATGCCCATTGAAGGCAAATTATTTACCCGCTCATGTAGCCATTACTTTCGTAACACCAGAAATATGCGTTATAGTAAGTTCTAACGAAATTTTGGCAAATCGTTAGGATTTTAATATAAATTATAGGGAAAAGGGTTAGATTTACCCTCCAACTATGTATTAAGGATCACATTTGCCCTCCGTTAAAGTTTGGGGTCAAATATACCCTCCACATTAGCAAAGTTGTCAAATATACCCTCAATTGGACGGAAATCCATGTGGATGCCACATTGGATCCATGTGGACGCCACGTCGGATCCACGTGGAAGATAATAAACACATGGCAGGTGGGACCCACATCGCCACCCCACTGCTTCAACCAAACGACCCTTGTACCACCACTCCGACCTCCATCAACCATCACCGACCACCCCCATTGCGTACACCACTACCACTATACTAGCACAACCACACCATAAACTAAACAACATCACAGCGACCAACAAACACTTCGGTGAACCCCATCAAACTCCGGCCAGATCCACGAGCGGGCCCACCACATCACCATCGTCTCCGGCGAATCATAACAACGACAACATCACAACTCCCCGCATCCATCGCTACTTCGCAACCACCGGCAAAGGGAGTAGAAGTAGGGTGGCGATATGGGTCCCACCTGCCATGTGTTTATTGTGCTCCACGTGGATCTGACGTAGCGTCCACGTGAATCCAATGTGGCATCCACATGGAATTTTCGTCCGACTGATGGTATATTTGACAACTTTACTAACGTAGAGGGTATATTTGACCCCAAATTTTAACGGAGGGCAAATGTGATCCTTAATACATAGTTGGAGGACAAATCTGATCATTTTTCCTAAATTATATTATAATTTTAAAATTAATTATTTACAAATTCTAACGAGATGGTAAAATACTTGCCTTTACCATTTCATTGGAGCAACTTTGACCTTTTCCTGTTTTTACCCTTTGCATCTTTTTGGTACTCCACCTAAATGTAGAGTGGGACCCAAACCAAAATATTCCCGAATTAAAAAAGTATTCACTTAGTTATTTACCCGTAGAATCATGAGGTGTATGGCCTTTGTCTCTCTACAAAGACAACATGATATTCATCTAATTACAGAATGAGAGGATATTTTGTTACTCTGGGTCCCACTCTACATTTGTTAAGGAAGGTCTGGGTCAGTACCAATGACCTTTTTGGTACTCTATCTAAATGTAGAGTGGGACCCAGACCAACTTGGATCAGTTTTCTCTTGCTAGGATTCTTTTTCTTGTTTTCTTCCCGATATATTTGAAAATAAATCTCTGGATACTACTTTTCGATGACACAGAATGCATACATGCATTGTATCACATTTTTAAACTGTTATTTGTTGACTAAGAAACACGCAACCAATGCTAAAGCAAGCGTTGCTTCACACGGTCCGAGAAAGCTAAAAGACTCTCTCGCTTCGTTCAAACTGAATTATATCCACCCACTCACTTCGTATAGTAAAGTTGAAAATAAAATAAAGATTGAAAAGGACAAAGATAAAAGGATCTTCTGTTCTAATACATGACTTTGATAAAAATCTAATTTAAATTCGAAAAGGACATCAAGTCATTGATCAATAGTTTAACACATGGTGTTTTATAAAAGAGAATTTTTAACTCGCTTTAGTTGCTGTTAGTGGTTGTGGTATTTGTAGCACTCACAAAGGAAGGAAGAAAGAAAATATAATAAAATTTTATCAAAAACTAGTATAAATTTGAAAAGAGGCAATGAAGACGACATTAATCAAACAGTTATTCGTATTGTACATAAACTCTTAGCAGTTAATTGTGGTCAACTAATGTGCATTTTTACCTCATTAAATCATCCAACTATAATAAATTTATATGATTTGATGTAAAAACTCCATTAACCAAACGTAGGTGTTGTTAAGAAGAGAAACATTGAACTTTCCACAATGATCTTTTAATTAGGGAGGAAAAGTATATGAGTTGAAAACTCTGGACCATCAAAAATAAAAAGAATTAGTCATTTTATTTGAAATACTTCTCAAATAAAAATTTAAAACATTTTATACATATTTGAAATGCTAATGATCAAACGATTCCAATATTACAAATACTGATGAGCAAATCAATAATTGCAAATATTAATATTTTTGGAATGTATAATTTTTTTTTAACGAACTAAAAAGAAATGCTATGTCAGATAAATTGAAATGGAGAGAGTAATATTTACAGCCAACATTTGAAGGAATAATTTCTTTCTTGGAATTGATAATTGCATCGTGTAAGAATCAGAAGAGAGACCACAAAGTTTGTGGCCACTGTCATGGAAGCAAACTCATACTCCACATAGTAATTACCTTCAAACAACTTTTCTGAGTATTACTCTTCAAGACTTGAAAATCTATTTTTCTTCTTGTAATAACTTTGACATTTCCAACAAGCAAATAGAAGGCATAGTTTGTAGGACTTCAATGGAAATACCATTGTTTGTGGCTATGAAGCAGAGAGGAAGTTCAAGTTTGTTTATATATAACTTTGTCATTTGTGTTGTACAAGAAGAAGAAGACGATGGGGGAAATGGAATAATAATAGTGGATATATTGCACATTAATTAGTGAGGTCAATTTAATTGAGATTTGAGACATCTAGTTGTTGGCTGTTGGGACCATTTACTTTATTGTTGATATATCATCCCTATCTACTTGACCCAAAACCGGGCCTAGCATGTAAAGTTAGGTGGTGCTTTTTTTATTCACATCTAGTGTCGGTATCCATTATACAAGTCAGATAAATTAAAATTCGCATCACATAAAATTCAGTGTTTTGTATCTAAAAATATTATATCCTCTAGAACTTGAATCCTTTGATTAAATATAGGATTTAGGTCTATTGTGAGAATAGTGCTTGTGTCTATTGAAGGTAAAGAAATGTGTTTTTTAATATTTATTAATGAATGATTTATAATATATATAAGGTTATAATAATATTTAATTTGATATAAATTAGATAATTAATTAACTTAATTATAAAATGATTGTAATTATACCTAAAATAGGAGATATACAATTAATATAATTAATAAAAAAATATTGAGAAATATTCTATTACGCCCCGCAGTCGAAGCGGGAGGTTCACGAACACTAAGATTGGCTCAAAAATCATCAAATAGTATGCGCAGAAGTCCTTTGGTGAAGATGTCGGCAATTTGATATCCGGAAGGAACATGAAGGACACGAACTTGACCACGAGCCACTTTTTTTGCGAACGAAATGAATGTTTATCTCAATGTGTTTAGTGCGCTGATGTTGGACGAAATTGCCGGAAAGATATATCGCATTAATATTATCGCAGTAGACCAGTGTTGCCTTTTGAATCGGGCAGTGAAGCTCAAGTAGAAGGTTACGGATCCAACAAGACTCAGAGACGACGATGGCGACACCTCTGTACTCTACTTCTGCACTAGATCGGGATAGTGTAGGTTGCCTTTTGGAAGATCAAGTTAATAGGTTATCTCCGAGTAAAACGCAATAACCAGACTGGAGCGTCGGGTGTCAGGACATCCACCCTAGTCAGCATCAGAATAAGCAGTGAGACCAGTGAGCGAATACATATATAGATGTAATCCGAAATGAAGTGTACCTTGGACGTATCATAAAATATGTTTGAGGGAATGCATGTGTACTTCCGTTGGACTGTGCATGTGCAAGCAGATTTGTTGCACATCATAGAATATATCTGTTCTCGTGAATGTGAGGTACTGCAGGGCCCCAGCTAGGCTACGATAGTGAGTCGGGTATGATTATGAAGGGCCGAAATGAGTGTTGAGCTTGGAATTTGTGTCTACATGCGTGTGGGATGGTTTGCAAGATGTCATGTCTGCACGGTCAAGGATCTCTTTGACGTACTTCTTCTGACATAGAAATAGGCTGCCATAATGTCGAGTGACAGAGATGCCTAAGAAATAACTCAAGGGGCCCAGATATTTCATAGAAAACTCAAAGAAAATGAGAGACATAATGGACCGACGGAGAGCATCAGATGATGTGGTGATGATGATGTCATCAACATATAATAATAGGTAAGTCATGTATGTACCCTTGTTATAGATAAACATGGAATGATCGAATCTGTTGTGTGAAAAAACAATAGATGAGACATAATCGGTGAAGCACTGGTACTATGCTCGATGAGCTTATTTTAGTCCATGAAGCGATTTCCGCAACAAACACATAATTCGGATGAATAGGATCCCTGAAACCAATAGGCTGATGCATAAATACCGTTCCATGAAGATCCCCATGTAAGAAGGCATTCTTGACATCAAGTTGATGAATGGGCCAAAACTTGGATATGGCAATGCTGAGGACGGTCTGGATGGTTGCGTTTACGACCGGGCTGAACGTTTCATCACAATCCACTCCCGCCTGTTGAGACCTATCATCACCTATAAGACGAGCCTTTTGTACCTCTCAAAAGAACCATCAGATTTCTTTTTATATCTAAAAATCCACATTTAATGAATAATGTTAGCATCACGTGGATGAGGTACTAGGTCCCACGTCTTATTATCAATAAGAGAATTATATTCGTCAATCATTGCGGCTTTCCAATTAGGGTCGGACAAGGCATCATTCGGGTTACGAGGGACAGGGGAAGGGACAACTAAAACGGAAAGGTTAAACAGTCTTTTAAGATTATGAATTTCGTGCATGGCACGGGTTTCCACAGTCCGAGAGTGTGTCTCGGGATGCGGTACGGGAGGGGGGTTTGCCGCGGGACTACCGGGAAGATGAGCAAGGGCAGGGGTGACGATACTGGCTGGTCGAACCTCAATTTGCCGAGAGGTGGCTGCGGAATCACCCTGAGGCGGGTTGTTCCGGGCCACCGTCGGCAGAACCGGGTGGGCAGCTAGTCCCGGACTGGCCAAAGTGGTGGCGGGTGACGGGGTCTGGGACGGTGAGCTATGTAAATGGTGAATTAGAAGAGGGTTTAAGCCATCATCTAGGAAGTCGTAGGAATATCGAGGTGGCGAATGTAGAGACACAAAGGAGAATTGAGACTCATCAAATAGGACATGACGTGAAATAATAATTTTACGACTTGACAAGTCATAGCACGAGTAACTATGATGATTGGTAGGGTAACCCAGAAACACACACGTAGAATATCGGTGTTGGAGTTTGTGAGTATTCGGATGGAGAGGGTAACAAAGACATCCAAAAATATGCAAATGTTAGTAGGAGAGGTTCCTACGAAACAGAACTTGGGTGGGCGACCGTTGAGATAGAGACTTATTTGGGATTATGTTTAGGAGATAGGTGACCATGGAGAGTGTGTGATGCCAGAATTGAGGGGGAATTGAGACGTGAGCAAGTAGGGCACAAATGAGGTTGTTTATGGTTCTAATTTTCCACTCGGCTTTACCATTTTGGGAGGATGTGTGAGGGCAGGAAAATCGAAAGGTAAGACCATTTTTGGAGCAAAACTATTTTGAATTGGTTATAATCAAATTCCCTGTCATTGTCACATTGAAAATATTTAATGCTCTTTTCAAATTTTGTTTTTACGAAAGCACTAAGTGAAGAAAAAATGGGATAGACCTGGGATTTATTTCCAATTGGAAAAGTCTATAGAAAGTTGGAATAATCGTTCAAAAACAACGCATAATATCGATGGCCAACCGTACTCAAAATAGGGGATGTCCACAAATCACTATGTATAATATCGAAAAGCATTAAAGTATAATTTGGGGATGCAGAAAATGGTAATTTGACATGTCTCCCAAAAATGCAAGATTCATATATAGGAGTCATAAAAATATTATTGCAATTAATAAAATTATTTTTTCTAAGAGAGCGTAAAACAGAGTCTATAGAATGTCCTAATTTAGAATGTCATAGGGAAGACGAAAGAGCACCAAAGGTTGATGGAACTGAGGTTGGATTGTTGACGGCGTTTGAAATAGGGTAGAGATATTCGGTGCTATCACATCTCATTGTCAGTTGTGAAACATCACACGGAGATTAGATTCTTAATGAATTTAGGGGCATGGAGGATAATTTTTAAGATTAGTGGTGGATGTGGTGGGGATAGGGAGGAATGATCATAACCACAGATGGGAATGCCTTGTCCACTACCAACAATAATATTCTAATTTAAATTACACAAATTGGAATAAGACGAGAGAGTACCTTGTGATGCCGTCATGTGAGATGTGGCGCATGTATCCATATACCAATTTTCGTTTGGAGTCAGTTCATAAGTCGATGGCGGGGGGCATGTGTTGTGTAGGCATATTGTGGACGTAGGCCAAGTATGCCAAGTTGGGCCTGTTGATTCTGAGGTGGAGTCCATGAGGATGTCGAATACTGACAAGGAGGGGAGGCCCATGACAGTGGGGCCATGTGACCCACGGCGGATAGACAGCCCACGGCGGAGGCTGCTGCCACTGCCGCGGTCGCTGCTAGTTATTTATGGCCGGTGGGGACTGCCATTTCCCATCGCCGTTGTTGCCATAATTTCTTCTGTCGCGACCCTTGTCGGACTGCCTGCTCCGGCAGTTATTACAGAAGGAAGTGGACTGTTATGGGTCTTCTGACCGACGGTTCTGGTTGCTAGAACGGGAGGCCCTGCCGTCGGCGGAGGGCACGACGGTGGTGGTGAGGGTGGCATCGATAATGTTGGCTCGAGTGGTGCTATGCTTGATTTTTCGGATTTCCTCAAAGATGAACTTCGAACGGGCCTCATAAAATGGAGATAACGGCGTGCATTGCTGAAGGATGGTGGCAATTTCGTCATAGAATTCGCTCAAACCTGCAATAAGTTGCATCACCAATCGATGATTAGTGACTGGTGAGCCGACGTTAGAGAGTTGGTCGGAAATAAGCAGACGAATTTGGAAAATAGTCCTGATTAATGTCCTTGACCTGATTTTCAAGGTATAACGCTCGTTGAGTTTTGTTGTCGTGGAAAATACTTTCCAAACGTTCACACGTTTGACGGGCAGTGGCGTCGGTCTCAATTATGGTGTGCAACAGATCATTAGATATTGTGTCGTATATCGACTGGATGACGGCTGCGTCCAAACGAGACCAGAGTGCATCATCAGAAGTCGAAGTCGATGGTATGTCTGTGGACTTCGGCGTGGGAGGGATGATGTGGTCGATAAATTCGTAAACACGACAATGGATCTTAAAAAGCTCCGCCCACGAGGAGTATTGACCCTTTTTCATCTCAAGAGTCACAGGGATGAAGTTTTTAATGTTGTTTACGGCAAGTGCATGATGAAATTTGATTTTATCAGCCATGGAAGAGGAAATTTAGGAGGAAGAGAGAGGGAGAATGGCCGAAAAAACCAGGGTTCCGTCATGGGAAAAAGAGGGGGTGGGCGGCCGAGAGAGGTCGACGGCTAGGGTTCCGACGTGGGCTAGGTGCCGACGTGGAAAAAAAGTGGCGATTGAGAAGATGTATTGGCGGCTAGGGTAGGGTTTGTAGTTTTAAACTACTTATACCATAAAGGAACATGTTCCTTGATGTTTATTGATGAATGATTTATAATATATATAAGATTACAAGAATATTTACTTTGGTACAAATTAGGTAACTAATTAACCTAATTACAAAATGATTATAATTCTACTTAAAATACGAGTACAATTAATGAAAGAATATTGAAAAATATTCTATTAGAAGGCATTTGGATACATTGTTTGGTTTCTATTTTTCTTTAATTTCCACATAACAAATAGGTATATAAGTTTTGCAACAATTTATGTATTACTTTATATGAGGTAAAATATAAGATAATAATACAAATAGTAATACACGAGAAAATCTAAAATGACAACCCTAATATAATAAACAATCATTTATATTTTTAAAGTAAACACCTATTTCAAATTAAACAACATATAGTTCAAATATTTATACGACAAAACAAATATTATCCAACAAGAAATTATCCTGATAATATAATTCCTTTATTAATTACTCCCGCATATCTTCTTTGAACTAAAAGACCCTTTATTGCATCCGAAGTTTAAATGTACTTGTCATTCCTTTGTATTCACAAGTCCAATACAAGTACAAAACACTTTTAAAATCTAGGAATTATGTATACTCTCTGTCCAAATAATATTTTTTATTTATCGAGAGTCAATTTAATCAAAAAAGAAATTGGATTAGAATACTTTTAAAAATTATTACATAGTTTAAATCTTAAAAAGTAAAAAATATCATATATTGAGACGAATGGAGTAAATTTAAAATTTGCTTAATTTTATTTGTTTTAAGAAGATTCCAGGTAGAAATAATAACTATGATAACTATCTAAATTTACTAATATAACGAAATAAACATAAAAAAAATAGTTTGCAACCAAACACTATAAGTGCACCAATATTTATCCACAGTCTAAAAAGTACGTCCACTATGGCCTCTCCCAACTCACCTTCTTGATATCAAAAGTTTTTCCACCAAAAATAAGATTGATGAGAGTGGGAACAAAGAAATATTCAAAAGTGATAATGACTTAAATGTTAGAAAACACAATTAAAATATTAACACATAAAACAAAATGATGTACAAAAGAAAGCAGCGTTGGAGAAATAGACACGTAATGGTATTGAAGGAATAAAAGATAACGAATATACATCACAAGTAGATTCATAAGATAAGATTTTTTACTTTTTTCTTTCTTATCCAATTAAGTCATTATATTGATTCAATTTCAAACTAGTTAGGTTCCAATCATGTACCTATTTTGATTGGACCACAATTACAAATATTATCAATAATGAATCTTAGCCATTCAAAAGCTAAGTATTTAGGGACCCATCAATCTATGTCTTTTTCTCTTAAATTTTATTTTCAACTAATCTTTTTCTAATTCCTTTGTCATTCAAACAATTAGCAAATTTAAAGCATGTTTATTCTTTTGTCAAAAGGAGTTAGGACTTTGAATTCCCTTTCAACCTCATAATTTGACATAAATCATTTGCAGCCTTAATTTTGTTTCAATATACTACTAACGGGGTCCATACAAATTTGTTATCTTTAAGCTATGACTAATCTTTAGAAAGTTCAATAATTACTACTCTTATTTATTGGAAAATAAAGGGATGAAATTCAGAATAATTGACTAATATTGCTGATTATTATCTTTTGCACAAAAGGGAAAAGAGAGAACAAAAATTAGGAAAACAATAAAAAAGATAAAGCACAACCTATTTTTACTCTTATTCATTTGTAGTTGTACTAGAAGACAATCTTTCGTCAATACTTAAGATTCTTAAATACAATACATTGTACAAGTTTTTTTTTCTTATTGGAACATTAACAAGTGCTTGTTTTTCAAGGTGCAAACTCTCAAATATTCTTGTAACAACTTGTTTTTCATGTTGATGAGATGTTTCACTTGAAGTACTTAGGAATATTTAATAAAATATTCCCATTACCTTATGTAAGTATTGTATACTATACTATTACCCTTGCATAATAAGTGTATTCTTAGCAAAAAATACATATATTAAAAAATCAATAATATAATAAAAAGTTTACGAAGCTATTCTTATTTAATAAAAATAGATTAATTTTCTCTTTTGATTAAAGCATGCATGAATAGTAATTATTTATGTTTTAAAAAAATAATTAATTTATATCTTAAATTTTTAAGATAATACTTATTTTGAATTTTTTTTTGGTAAGATGACACTTGCTGTGGAACGGAGGAAGTAATACACAAGAGGAAAAGCCTGCAGCATCAAATCGTTCATCATGAGCAAACTACCTAAAACTAAGCTAAACATAGTGAATTTCCACAAACATTTTAAAACTATTTTAATTTTTGGGAAGGTGTGTGAGCAAATAAAGAAAAAAATAGCAGGTCCCACAGTTGTAATATTTTAAGTTTTGTGGGCAAATAAAAAAATAGTAGGTCCCATAAAAAAGTGTCCAGGCCTACAAACAAAAAGATATCTGGACACAAGTGACCTTCTGGAAGCCAAAAACAGCCCACTAAACATATGCTGACCTTTCAAGGCCCTATGCTGTTCAATTTGGAAAAATGGGACCAGAAAAGGGTCAAAATTGTCAATATCAAATTCTACATATCTATCAAAATTCAGATAATAATCCACTTATCAAACATTGAGATGTTATCAAAATATCCACCATCTAATGATATTATAATAAAGCAACTTTTAAACTTTATATACTCCTTTTGTCACATATAAAAGAGAAAAGAAAAGGAAAAAAGATAGAAGATTAAAGTAGAAAAATATATATTTAATAAATTTACCAATTCTTTTGTTTTTCACTCCCTCTAAGAGAATGAAATACACTCTTAACTCTTAAGTAATAATTCAAAGAATAAGGTAAAATAGTTCAAGACGGTCATAGGACCCCGCAAAGAAATAAGTGGATGATAAAAAAGAGTATTCATTTAGCTTTTATTTTTTGAGTCAAAAAGAGTATTCATTTATCAAATCAAGAAAGAATTAACTTTATTTTTCTAGATTTGCCCTTATTAAGTGTTAGGTGACCAAATCTCAATACTTATTTAATTAGGGGCATTTTAGTCAAATTACCTACTTTTACCTAGAAGTTGGTATCTTCTTAAAGGGTGTGTAAATGGATAAGTGGACACTCTTTTTTATCCGGATGGAATAACATTTCGGAGGGTGTTTTTATGTCTTTTCCCTACTTTTATAGTAAGATTGAATTGATGACCTACTAAAGATGAAGTAATCTATAATTATATTATGTCTAATGTATTTTTACAATGTCAATGTACAGTAAAACCTCTATAAATTAATACTCTATAAATTAATAAACTCTCTAAAATAATAAAATCTTCCGGTCCCGACTTGGGCCTTTGTAAAAAATCATCAAATTCGATAAGATAATAAGATAATAATTTTTCGGAAAATCCCTTTATAAATATTAGGTCCCATTAAAACTCTAAATTAATAATTCATAAATATTACAATTATAAATATTATGGTAATTTGCTAAAATATGAATCTATTGTTACTTGATTTTTCTTAAAATTTAAATCTAATTGGATTTCATCCCTAACTTTTTAATTGCGACCAAGAGTTAGGTGTCGAAGTTCTCTATTTGCAACAAAAAATTTGAAGAGTTGTCGCTCAAAGCCTCCTTTCTCGTGACTGGTTCCAACGTATTGAATCATCTTCACTTCATCATTAGTAGGATCTTCAATAATATCATCAACAATTTCCTCTAAACTTTGAACCATTGAACATTCATCATTTTCACCCTGGATAGTCCACCAATTTGTTGGCGTCCATTTCATTGCGATAACCAACATCCTTGACCATATTCTCAAGCTCATGTAGGCTTTCTTCAAAGTTTGTCTCACTTGAGATTTCTTCATTTGAACGGATTTTGCAAAGGTCAAAGCAATTTGCTATTGACACTTGAGAGACATTGGTTGTCCAAGCGGAGACTGCAAAATTGATGGCATCTAAAACATTAATCTTTTCAAGATTAGGTAGCTGACTCATGACCTTCCAGTAGATTTTTGTAGAATCTCCTACGATAGTGCATCTTGAAAGCTCTAATTATTCCTGCATCACATGGTTGAATCTTTGATGTCATGTTAGGTGGCAAAAAAAATAACTCAACATTCCATAACCCTTCAATATTTTTTGGATGGGCTGGACAATTGTCAACCATCAACAAGATTCTTCTGTCATTCATTTTGTGATCAAACCAGCGAACATATTCATCAAAAAGCACACTAGTCATCCATACCCTCTTGTTGGCACGATAATGACAATTGATGTTGCTCATGTTGATATTTTTGAAGCAACGTGGCTTTGCATATTTTCCAATAATCCATAAAGGAATTTTTTCCGAACCATCCTCGTTGCAACAAATAACAATTGTAAGCCTCTCTTTGTCTTGCTTTCTTCCCTCAAGTTGCTTGGTTGCAAGAGAGTGATCAGCTTGTAACCTGTAAAATAGACCTGTTTCATCCAAATTAAAAACATCTTTAATGGGAAATTGGTTTATTTTCTCCCTTATAGCCTCCAGTTTCATTTTCATGTCCTGCATGTCAACCGAACCACTTTCTCTAAAGCGATGGAATGATTTAATACCATGTCTTACCTTGAATTTTTCAAGTCAACCTTGAGAAAATTGATGTTCATGAGGGTGTTGAGGATGCAAAAGCTTCATTATATCATTTGCTTTCTCCAAAATAAGCCGGTCATGTTGACTCGATCTTGGTATTGAAGAAACCATTCATAAAGAAATTTCTCCATATCTGGATATTTCGCCGATTTGTGTCGCTTAATATCCCCACCCTTCTCAAAGTTGGCTGAAAGGTACTCCGATGATCTCTTGAGAGTGTTTGATATTGTACCTTGACTAACTTTCAAACGATATTTTTCATCAACCCACTCTTGTAAATCTTTTTGAGTGCATGTGGGATGGTCTCTCTTATACTCACATAATGCTTTACGCATTTGATCATTCATGGATGATTTTGCGATGCCTTTTAGATGAGAAGACATGGTTGGGTGTTATGAATTATTTTATTTCCATATTGAGATTTATATAGTATATGTTTCATTCATCATGCATGAGTATATTTAATTGGATATAATAGTTATTTAAGTGCAACGAATTAATGTAAACATGTATATATTATTTAAGTAATTCCAATGAATTGATACATGCGCCCATGAAAATAATAGTTAATTGTATACAATGAATTGATATTATACATGAATATATTTAATTAGTTACAAAGAATTGGTTGATGCATGAATATAATCAATGAAACATATATGAATTCATTTATTTTCAATACATATGTATGTACTAAATTTGCTGAATTTAAAAAGTCTCTCTGTTAATTAATAAAATATTAATTTATCGATATATTAATATCTCTCTAAATTAATAAAATTTCATGATCCCAATGTTATTAATTTATAGAGATTTTACTGTATATAAAATACTTGGGGAAAAGAAAAAGATGAAAGAAAGCCAAGTTGTGGAATCCAAAAGAGAAGTGGCATTTTCAATAAACCAACTTTTCTTCTGGCTGGGTAAAGTCTGTATAGTGAAAGTGATTCCAAGGACTATTCAAAGCAACAAAAGCAGGAAGGAATTTATTGGAGTATTGAGCTGTTGATATTGTAAAAATTTGGGACCTAAATTGACAATGACATCTTATAAGAGAGATAAGGTCCTACATTTACTATATAGTTCACACACATGTAGTGCAACAAAATCAACTCTTGTTTAAAGCCACCCATTCCAATCTCAAATCTATCTAGGTGTGTGCATGTGTATTCAAAGATACCTTTGTCCTTTTACCCATTTTATTTACAAATCACACCAACCAATGATAAGCAACTTGCTCCCTTTATTTGGAAGCTGTTAAGATGCTTCATTCTTCTTTTCACTAGTCTATTGCACTAAGGGGTAGTTTGGTAGGGTGTATTAGAGAAAAATAATGCATGCATTAACTTGATGTATTATTAATATTTTATTTGATATATTTTTTTATTCTATGTATATATCATATTTGGTATTATCCTATGCATAACTAATATCTAGTAAACCATGGTATTAATAATGTAATGGGCTTTAATACATGCATTAGCATGGTTAAAGATATAATTGTCCATGAAGTCCCTCACATAATATAATATGGAGGGTGTTTTTATAAATAACCAATTATTTGTAGAAATTATACAATGCATGTTATTTCTAATACACAAAACCAAACTGCATAAATAGCATTACTAATGTTAGTGTTACTAATACCAGCATTACTAATACATTTTATTCAGCATTATTCTTATACACTTTACCAAACAACCCCTTCAACTCTAGATGATGAAAGGTTTCAGTAAGTACTAGAACTCATTAAAGCATACCTATGAATTAAGATTCATGTAGTCAAACTTCTCCTAATTTTTGGTTTAACTTGTAAACATTTTACACCATCAAACTTGTTATAACATAATACTTGCCATTTATTCTAGATTACCTACCAATCTTAGCAAAGACAACATACCAGTGTAATCTCACAAATGGGACCTCTCTATCAACATACAAGTGTAATCTCACAAATGGGACCTCAAAGGATAGAGTACACGCATACATTATTCCTACCCATCTTTAAATACACATGCACACGAAGACCTTACCAGGACCTATCAATCTTAGAATCAAGTAGAATTTACCTATAATTGCCTTTTAAATAACCTGATTGTGTAAATATGTTTTATACAACATGAAAGCAAAACTCTTAAATTATCTGTAAAGAGAGTTTGACAATGATTCTCCAAGTAAAAAAGGAAATAAACCACTACTAAGTGACAAGATCGTTCATAAGAGTCCATCTTTGCAAAAGAGAGTAACATCAGAACCAAGAGAGCACCAATGACATAATGAACTGATATCATTCACGGATTCCTGTCCATCTGTCATGACAGACTATTTTCAGCCATAAAGTAAAGAATGCAAAGGAAAAAATGATATAAAACTTGAAAGCAAGTAAAAAAACTAAAAGAAAATCTTGAGGATGTCCATTTATATGTGCCAAGACATACACATATACACCTTGCATTACTACTTATATATGTCCAAAAAGATACTACTGTCCAGAAAC
Organism: Anisodus acutangulus; assembly: GCA_029783415.1. Lineage (NCBI taxonomy): Eukaryota > Viridiplantae > Streptophyta > Magnoliopsida > Solanales > Solanaceae > Anisodus > Anisodus acutangulus. Next base: position 8,683,604 of record CM056500.1, read on the forward strand.
TGCTCTCCAAGCCAATTAGAAACACCTTTAAGAGAAGAGAAGGAAAAGAATAATGAATTACTGAAGCATCAGAATTCCTACTGAAAAACTTGAAGGCAATACAACCTTCACTATTCTTAGTTCTTATCACTGACCTGCTCCCCCCCCCCCCAAAAAAAAGGGAAAAAAGGAACCCAAAAACCTTTTTCTTTGCTGAATCTAACTTCCACCATCAACCATGCAAGAGAGCTGATCAATTTTCCAGCAAAACATCCTGTGATCATCAAAACCAACCGGTCGAACAGCGCAGCGCTTTCACGGGAACACGTCGTACAACATCAATCCACATGTTGATCGACTTGCATTCCGTTTAAAATCCGTGGAGGATCAGTCCTCAAAACCCACATAGTGCCACTTCAAAACTGCGGGTTCTTCGTTCAAACTTCTGATCTACCATTGATGGGCCTCCGGCTAGCTGCCCATCAAGACGTACATTGTTCATTTCTTCTCAGGCTGCCAGCATGCATGCAAATTGTCATTTCCTGGTCAAGAATTATATTTCACTTCATGAATTACTTCATTTAATCTAAATCATTTTCTGCGTTAACTCCTACACTAGTCTACCTAGAAATGGAGCTGAATGTAAATAAAGGATGACGATGAGACTACTCACCCGCAGGTTGTTTCTGTTCAGCTGGCTTCACCTGAACCGCTGCAGGAACAGGGTGAACATACGAGAAACCAGCAGGCAAAAGCTGATGTTGACTTCCTGATGTTTGTGTTGTATATTGCGCAGCATGAAGGATGCCCTGCGAGGGAAACACACCACCTTTCATATTATTAGCAGCTGCTGCAGCTGCAATTGCTTTTGCAGGATCAGAGGTGGTACCACCACCTAGAGTAACAGGACACAAAGTCAACATCCCACTTGATGATGATGATGCACCCGATGAACCAGGCGGTTGTTGGCCAGGTTGGTCAGGACGTCGTCTCTGAAGATAATATCCCCCATTAGCTTGACCCGCAGAACTTGTACCAGTAGAATGCTGAGGTTGAGCATGCACATACGGACTTGAGAAGAACAGTTGTGCTTGCTGCATACTCTTCTGTAAATGTTGCTGTTGTTGCTGCTGTTGTTGCATTTGAGACTTAGTTGCACCACCTGAAGTTGAAACTACATGAGGATTTCCAAGAATTGATGGCACATTCCTTCCACCAGCTGGAGATGACTTCTGGTTGGGAACTGAAGACGAGGATTTACCCTGCTGTGTCGACAATGAGTTTTGACCGGTTTTATTGCTTGTCGAAGAAGAATTTGTATGTCTTGGGCTTCCACTGGCACCTTTTGAGATTGAAGAAGTGGTAGGAGAGCCAACCATCATGGGGGAAGAGGGAGACTGGTTATTGTTAGGGGGCTGTTGTCCTTGTGGAGGAGGAGCGGATTTTTGATTCGTGCCAAAAGATATCTGTGTGTGACTTTGCTGGGATCTAATCTGCTGCTGCTGCTGAGAAAGGTTTTTCAGAGAAGAATTCGATGACAGAGATGGTGGAGCTTGGGATGTCGATGTTCTGGTAGAATTCTTCCACTGAGGCGACTGAACTTGACTGTTGTTGTTACCACTCTGTACAAGATTTTGAGGAAAAGAAGACATGGCATTTGGAAATTTTGAAGCAGCAGAAGCTGATGAAGTCAAGTGTTCAGAATAAACATTCCCGTTACTAGAGGCTGATGACTTACTCCGAGCAGCAACAGCTGCTGCCATCTGCTGTTGCTGTTGCTGCTGCTTATGAAGCTGAATCATTTGTTGCTGTTGATGCTGAATTTGAGCTTGTAACTGTGCATTAGGAACATTTACAGCTCCCATAGCATTTGGCATTGCAGCTCGAGCATTCCATGAAGCACCAGATGGAAGATTTAAGGACCTTGACGAGCTATCAATGACACTGTTGGCTGCAATACTAGAGCCAGAGGCATCAGACATATCGGACCTTGAAAATGCAATAGACTGACCAGCATTTCCTGAAGACTTCATTGTTAAACCTTTTCTTTCAGCATCAGCCCCCGACTGGTCACTAGATCCAGATTTGCCATCCTCGGATATTCTGAAATTTTTCTTCTGCTGCACAGCCTGAACAGCAGCAGCTGCGGCCATCTGTAAATTTTGCCTCGTAGCTTCAGGGAGAGACTGAAAAATAGTATGATTCTGTGCCATCGACATGTCAATGCCAGGTCCAGCAGTGGCTCCATTGAATGAAGCAAATGACATGGCAAAAGGTTGAGGCGGCACTGATTCTAGACTCGTTTTTAGACCTGGTTGCTGTTGTTGCTGTGGCTTCTTCTCAGTTTGATGATTACTTCCACCAGCAGCAGAAGAGGCAACGCCAAAGTTAGCTGGAGGAGTCATCAAACCAAAGTTTGAGGAATGCATAGGCATAGCAAAATTCTGATTGTACACATTCATTGGTCCATGCGATCTTTTCCTCTCTGCAGTCGATGGGCTATCTTCACTAACTGCCTCATTTTCAATATGGCGCGTCAGTGGGGGCATATGCTGATTCTGTGAATGTGCTGGGGACTGAGATGGATGATTTTTGGTCCCCGGAAAGTTATGCATATTACCACCACCGCTCCCACCATTAACAGCATTGCCTTGAGACCTCTGCTGCTGGTTCTGCAAATGCTTCTGGGATGAAGAGGATCCACTTGACATGCTTGTGTTTTGTTGACCTTGTTGCATTTGTTGCGACTGCGATGTTGGTGGCTGCTGCTGTTGCTGTTGATGCTGATGATGTTGTTGCTGAACCTGGGAAGGATGAATCATCTGGGAAGAATAGAATGATCCATTGAACAATGGCATAGGCTGAGGATGAGTTCCTCTATAATTCGGAGGTGGACCTCCAGCTGGTATCGGGAAAGCATACGGATTATTCTGCAATATCGCCAAGTACTGAGCTTCATTAGGAGACATTGGGTAATTGAAGCTAATTGCAGTGGCAGCTCCACCCGCGTTCGTCGGAGCAGTTCCAGCAGCAGGATTGGATGTGTTAGAAGAGCCTGCAGGGCCCATTGCGCTAGGCGACTTTGCTGGACCAGGTCGAACAGCAGCAGCTGCCGCTGCCTGTTGTTGATTTATAGGGAAGATGAAAGCAGGTCCATGCTGTAAATCCATGGGGAAAAAGATTCAGCAAAGTTCAAAAATAGAGGAAAACCAAGAAATCAAGGTGCTAATAAGATGTAAGAAGAAACTGTACCAGTAGATTATTGGGGGCAACAGGGGGCAAAGCCTGCTGGGGTAATATTTGCTGCTTTCTCTGAGTAGCATCTGCAATGTTTGCAGGTTGAACTTTGTCTTTACCACCATTACTAGGGAAGATGGTAAGCCCCTGACCCTTATCTGGCCCAGTATTTGCTCCCCTCCCAGCTAAGTTTCCATGGAGATCTGCTGATGGCATAACATTGAGATTGGTCTTGGCTCCAAAGAATGGTGCAGAAGCAGCAGGTGGCCAGAAAGGATGCATCTTCATAAATTGCTGAAGACAATGTATGTTCCTAGCAATGTAACAATGTGTTGCACATCTTTTTGGCCTCGGTTGAGAGAACAAAGGCTGCATAATATTGCAGAATTAAAAGGGGTAAACGCATAAATCTAACTTCAATCTGAGAAAATAGAAGTGATAGAAATACAAAGTAAAATACCTGCATTGGAGCAGAAGAAACTGTGCTTCCATCCATAGCAACAACTCCTTGTAAAGGCGCCATGTATCTGCTGATGACAGGAATTGAGTTATTTCGCCATTTACCACCACGGATCTAATACTTGTAATATCAAGAAAATGAGCACTGAAGAAACACAATAAGTCAAGCCGACCATACCCCATGGGAGGAAGCCCACCAGGCCAGCTAGTCATAGACATTGGCATAGGTAAAGAGCTGGATGGACCTGAAAATAGAAAGATCACCTCCTGTCAGTAAAATAATCCAAGGGAAGAAGAATTCATACAGATTCAAGAAAATCAACTTACAAGTTTTTTCAAGAATTGATTCTTCTTTAGTAGCTTTTTGTGGTGGAGGTGGTTGGTGTTGTTGCTGCAACTTTTGACTCTGCTGTTGTTGGAATTTGCTACTTACACCACTATCCTTTTCTGGCTTTTCCAAATCAAAATCAAGATCAAGATTAATATTCCTACCCCTACTACTCTCACTTGTCTTATGAGAATTAATTTCTTCCACAACTACTTTTGTCTTCTTTTCCTCAGCTTCAACTCTGACCCCTTCTTTCTCAATCCTCTCATCATCCTTCTCTTTCCTTGCAGGCTTCATTTCCTGTACACATCAGCAAAAATTATTTCCAATTCAGTCATCAGATCATCCTCAATATCCTCAAAAAAGGAAGAAAAGGAAGTGACTACTCACAACTATATTTTCTGCTATATTCGGCTTATTATCCAAAGCTGCTGAGCCAAAATCCATCACAACCTCCCTCTCAGGTGATGATTTCAACTGTGGAGGAGGAGCCTAAAATTGAAAGATGCAGTTAAAAAAATTACAAAGAAGAAAGATGAAAAAGTAAAAGTACTGTCTCTTCATCCTCACCATAAGATCTATCTGGAACTTCTCTTCTCTCTGGCTTTCCACTTCTGAACTGAAACTCCAAGAAACACATGAATCAGACCAAAGAACAAGGAATGAAAAGTTTCATAACCAGAAAAAGATCAAATCTTTGGATAGATGCTCACACTTGAGCAGCTGCAACAACAGCATCCTCACAATTACTCTTCTTCTCTTTCCCCACAGAAGAAGATTCTCTCTTTGGTGAACTCACCTCCTCCTTACCCTCCATATCTTCAGGCCTCCTCTTGGCCTGAGATTCCACCTTCATCAGCTCCGGTACCGGATCTGATGCAGGTGGTAAACTTTGTACAGCACTTAAATCATATAAAGAGACACCATTTTGAGCAACAGATTGTGGGGTCTTCTCCAAGTTAGGTGAAGTAACCTCCATCTTCACTGTTGTCTGTGAATCTATCTCCACTTTAGCTGAAATGGGACTGCTCCTTACAACACTAAATCCTCCTGGATTTTCCAAGACTTGCCTTGGTCTTTTCCTCTTTGGAGCTACAACAAACAAACAAAAACACAACCAAGACTCATCAGAACAGAAATCAAGAAACACCACCAATTGTTACAGATTGGAACTTTCTTGTTATTTATGCTTACCAACAGCAGATAAAGGAGTTGCTGATGAGTTTGAATTAGAAACTGGAGATGAAGCTCTGGATCTATTGGTATTAACAACTTCTCTTGTAGTACTATCATTTGGTCCACTTTCTTTTTTAGAAGGTCCTTGTGACTGAGTCATCAACCCATACAACACTTCAGCAATCTCAATCTCTAACTCTTCAGGGTTAGATGAAGATGCTTTAGGTGGTGGTGACTTTGCTGGAGGCCTTTTTTGTCCACTAGGCTTCTATACATCAACCAAAAATCACAATTAGTTAAATAACAAAAAAAACTAAAAAGGGGTAGAAAATGATGAAAATGAGACTAACAATTTTCTTTCTGACTGAAACATTAGATGAAGATGGTGATAAAGGTGCTGCTGGAGATGGTGATGTTGCCGGAATATTCTGTCTCACCGGTGACTGATGAATTTGGTCACCGGTAACACCACCACCACCACTAGTCCCAGATACCCAATCATGTGACCTCTTTGTAGATGCTAAAAAACATCAAAAAACGAAAAGGGTCAATCAAAAAAACCTCAAAAATCAAAAAAACCTCAAAAAAAACAACAAAAATCAAAGGGGTACCAGAACGAGCTTTTCTTGGAACAGAAACACCAATCATTTCATCACCAGGTTTCCAAACAGGTGCTGCTGTTGTCCTAAAAACTTTACTACCACCACCACCACCACTATTAGGTGGAAAGCTTTTCCTAGGATGTACATGATGATGATTATTATTACTATGGTGGTGATGATGATGATGGTTCGAAATCGAAACCATACTTGCTGCAACCGTTGGATTTGGTGGCAACAACCTTGTATTATTATTATTATTACTAGCTGTAACAACACCAACGTTGTTGTTATTGTTGGTTGTTGTCTCTTCATCTTCATCATCTTCATCATCATTTACACTTTCTTCTGAACTATCTTCTCCCACCACCATCAACCTATCACCTCTCCTTCTTTTACTCCTCCTATCTCTATCTCTATCTCTTTCTCTATCCCTTTCTCGATCTCGATCTTTCTTTACTCTTTCCCTTAACCTTACAGATTCTTGTATCTCTACACCCCCTTCTTCATCTGCAACAACAACAACAAAAAGGGTAACAAAAGATTAGTTTTTTTTTCAATAATCAGCAAAAAAGATTAGTTTTTTTTCAATAATCAGCAAAAAAGATTAGTTTTTTTTCAAGAATTAGCAAAATGATAGATCTAAGAAGTTATATACCAGGGGAATCTCTAAGACTATTACTTCTATGTCTTCTTCTTGATAATCCATTAGATGTAGCTGCTACCATACCACCACTTCTTCTTGCTTCTCTATTTCTATCCATTTAATACCTTGTTTATATTTTTTTCCGGTGAAAGAAATAATAAACTAACCCCACATAAGGTCTAGCATAATTCACCGGAAATGGTGCTTTTTAACACTTTCAAGCCAACAAACAACAACAATTACAACAACAACCCCACAACTCAATTCTTTCAAAGATCTTAACTTTATACAAATGGGTATGTGTTTTCTTGGTTTTCTAAAATTTCTTTGGTTTACTTCTCTCTCTATCTCTATATCTATTGTTTGGTTCTCACCTATTTGTGTTGTCTATCTTCATCAGCTTTTGGCTATATCATACTCTTCAAACCCTTTTGACAATTCCTTTTATCTCTACCGCTCATTTACCATCTAATCTAACGGTGGATATCACATCTTGCCAGCATGGCATGTGGTTCCACCGACTGACACGTTTCAGTTATAGTTTTCCATGTTCCTGATTTAAATAAAGTTGAGTGGGTGGTGGGTGGGGATTGACTGAATATAAGGAGTTTTATTCTGACAACAAATTATTAGTAGTAAAACTAATTTAGGATCATAATTTTTCACTTTTTAAATACAAGTCGTAGTTATATTTAGAATTTATAAAATATCTAAAATATTTTTTTCATTTTTTTTACTTTCACTATATTTAAATAATTAAATAAAAAAAGACAGTCTAGTCTAGTATACTAAATTTTCTCTATGGGCTAAATTTGGAAAAGAGCAAATCATAAGGTAGTATGCAACATTATCATGCATTTCTGTAAGAGACTATTTTCACGTAATTTTTTATCACGATAATAACTTTATCAGTTACTTTAAAGTTCATCTTCAGACAATTCCATCTCCAACTTCAACTTTATAATTTTAAATAAAATTAAAAATATTTTATTTTAACAAACGCCTCCTAATTTAAACTTTTGCTAGCCCCGTGTGTGGGGCACTTTTCACGATTGAATGGAACAAACAATTTACCCGCAAGTCTCTTTAAGTGACCGGTTATAGCCGGTTGTAACATGTGTGTGACTTTGGTAAAAGCAGAAAAACATGACGATCACAAGGAATCTAGGTGACTGCAGAAAATATCGTTCCAGCCGGTCAAATTCATTAATTTTCGGGTTTTACTTACATTTTTTTCGCTATTTCAAAATGATAAAATAATAATTATGGCTTTTTTGCATTTTTTATTGTTAAGTAAAGTGATACTGTCCCCGTCCCTTTTTTCCAGAAATAGGCAGGTGGGTCCCGCATTGATGAAGATCTAGAAGTCATATCAACGGTTCAGATCATCCGTTTGTCTAGTTGGAAACCACCTGAGGCGTTGGATGGAGAAGTGACGTGGCCATATGCAGTTGTTTAATTAAATGCTTTATTAGATTCCGACAATTAAGGCCCGAGTTTACGTGGCAGGTTCGGCAAGATCTGGACCGTTGAGATAAAAAGATCGAACGGTGAGAAGTGGCCGGGCAGCGGAAAGTAAAAAGGACCGTCACTCAATCAGCATCTCTCTATAACACAATAATAAAGACGGAAGAAGGATATAAATGCAATTCATAATTAAGTGTGCCCGAAATATATCGTATAATGCATTTGATCGCATGCATGTGTTTAATTCGTGGTCATGCATGAATAAATACACATGCTAAATTGCATAAGTAATATCTAGTCTCGTGAAAGTAAGATACTGAAGTGCCCCTGCAAGCTGTGATAATGGGTGGGATACTCGTATGGTGTGCTTGACGTAGTACTCAGCTTCGGTTTGGTATCAACCGGAGTGAAAGTAGACTTACAAGATGACATATCAGTTCTCTCAATAATTTCTGCAGCATACCTCCTTTGAGATAAAAATAGACCACCTGAATGACGCGTGACAGCAATGCGCAAGAAATAACTCAAGGGGGCCAAGTCTTTCATTGCAAATTCAGAACTGAGAAGTGACATGATAGACTTGCGCAGATTATCAGATGAAGCAGTCAATATAATATAATAAAATGTATGCCAGAGAAGTACCACGATGATATATAAATAGAGAATGATCAGACCGGCTGTGAGAAACCCCAATAGTAGATACATAATCTGTAAACCTCTTATACCAAGCCTGTGGGGCCTGCTTAAGCCATACAAAGACTTCTTCAGTAAACAGACATGATGAGGATGATTGGGATCTTGAAAACCTAAGGGGTTGATGTATATAGAATGTCTCCTTAAGATCACTGAGTAAGAAAGCATTTTCTTACATTATTTACATTCAAATGATAAATAGGTCATGCTTTTGAGAGAGACAAACTAAGAATAGTGTGAATGGTAAACGGTTTGACCACCGGACTAAACGTCTCACCATAATCCACGCCAACCTATTGAGTTTTATCATCACCTACAAGACGAGCCTCATGCCTCTCAAAAGAACCGTTATAATTTTCTTTCTGAGTAAAAATCCACATAGACTGAATAATATTAACACCACATGGATGGGGGTACTAACTCCCATGTCTTATTTTCAATAAGAGCATTATATTCATCAGTCATAGTCAATTTTCAATTCGGATCATGTAGTGCAGACACAGGATTGCGTGGTAGTGGGAATTTAGAGAAATTAGAATTGAGATTAAAATGTTATTTTGGTTTAAAAATACCCCTTTGACTATGAGTAACGGGCCCTTGACTTGAGGTAGAGTTGGGTGGTATTGGGGCAATGTGCGGGACGGTGTGGTGGCGGCGGCGAGCGGAAGCCGATCTTTGGAGTGGTGGAACATCGAATAGTACCGAGATCGGTACTGGGCCGTGTTTCTGGCCCGCTGAACAAAATCGGCGGAACAGTGGTAGCAGGACCGTGTGGGCCTGCTGGCGTATTTTGGTCACTGGACAAGTTCGATAAATGATGGATAATATATGGTAAGACCTCGTCATCTAAAAAATTATACGAACTAGGCACGGGACTACTCACTTTAGCAAATGGAAATTGAGTTTCATCAAAAAGAACACGACGACTAATTATGATTTTATTAGACGATAAATTAAAACATTTGTAACCACGATAATTAGATGGATAACCGAAAAATACACAAGCGGTAGAACGGGCTTGAAGTTTGTTAATTGTAGTTGACAGAGAAAATTGATAGCATAAACATCCAAAGACCATAAGATGTGAATACGAGGGAGTCTTATTATAGGAAATTTTAAGGGGAGATTCATATGCTAACCCTTTGGCAGGAAATACGTTAAGGAGATAAATAGTCATTTGTAGTGCATGATGCCAAAAGGAAGGGGGTACAGAAGCATGTGCTAATAAAGTTCGGACAATATTATTAATGGTACGAATTTTCCGTTGGGATTTCCCATTTTGTGAGGACGTATGAGGACAAGAAAAATGAAAAACTATGTCATTAGCATCACAAAATTCCCGAAACAATCCATTATCGTATTCCTTGCCATTATCACATTGAATATTTTTAATTTTCCATTCGAATTGGGTACGGATGAATGCTCTAAATTTTAAGAAAGTGAAAAAATCTTGAGACTTTTTAGATAACGGAAAGGTCCACAAAAAATTAGAATAATCATCCAAAAATAAGACATAATAACGATGGCCCAAAAAACTTAAAGCATGAGATGCCCGTAAATCACTATGAATAACGTCAAAAGACATTAAAGTATGAGAAGTAGAGGCTACAAATGGTAATCGAACATGTTTTCCTAACGGACAAGAAGAACAAAGTGGAGTACTACGCGTACCCTTACAATAAATAAAATTATTTTTATGCAAATACGAAATAATAGACGATCCCGGATGATCCAAACGTGCATGCCACAAGGAAAGAGCAAGGGCGGCAAAAGTAGACGGCATGACTTGACTCGTGGAAGTGGTGGTAGTTGTAATTGGATAAAGCTCTCCCCCAATATTGCATCTCATTAGAGGTATTCATATTTTGAAATCCTTCATAGAAAATTCAAATGGATCAAAATTAACAGAAATTTAATTATCAGTGGTGATTTTTTGGACAAACACCAAATTTTTAATTAAGTTAGGGGCATGAATGGTATTTTTCAAAACTAGAGGTGGATGTGGGAGAGACAAAGTTGTATGTCCATAACCACAAACTGTAATTGAGTTGCCATTACCAATAATTATACCACGATTTTTGCTCAAATATGAATAAGACGAGAGAGTACCTTGATCGGACGTCATATGAGAAGTGGCTCCGGTGTCCATATACCAATTAGCGTCCGGGGGATTTAAGACAAGTGTATGCATTGCGGCTTCAATATCTGTAGGTGTCGGGATCGGATTTGGGCCTGCAATATGGAAGGCCTGCGGGGGACGAGGCCCAAGCATGCCTGCATGCTCTCCCGGCCCATTACTGTACCGCATTCCACTATTTGGGATCGAGAAACTGGGCTTGGAATTTTGCTGGAACTGAGCCCAGTTTCCCGGATAAAGAGCATGTGGAAAATAAGGGTTGTTGGGCCAATGGCCACTGGCCCAGCCCCACTGCCAGGGGGCCCACGGCTAGGGCCAGTTAGCATGCGGCTCACTGCTCCAAGGCCCACTGTTGTAGCTGCCACTATTCCGTCCTCCACCGCCGTTGCCAGCGCTGTTTTTGCCATTATTTTTATAATTTTGACCTTTTTTGGGTCACACTGGCTACGATTTTGGCCCGAATTTTCGGAGAATGAGTGAGGGTCGTCTGACGTGGTCATCATTACGATGGAATGTGCTCCGGTAGCCGCCTTTTTAGCCAAACCGACCTCTTCTAACGTGAGCATGGAACGGGCTTGATAAAATAGTGGCAGAGGATTACTTTGACAAAGTAGTGTTCCAACGTCATTATAGAGCTCAGAAATGACTGCAACCATTTGAAGAACAAGACGATTATTGGTAATAGGCGCACCAACATTGCGGAGTTGGTCCGCCAATTCTTTCAGCCTTTTATAATAGGCCGAGACGTTAGAAAAATCTTCCATGTTGACATGAGAAAATTCCTGCTCAAGAGTGACAGCACGGAAATTTTTGTTATCCAATCTATCACGCACCCTATTCCAAGTAGCCATCATCGTAGCATCGGGTTCAATAATTGTCTCAAGAGGTCTGTAGAGATTGTAGAATAAATCCACTGGAGAATAGTAGCATCAAGTGTTGTCCATGATGTAGGATCATCTTCGGGGGTAGGCACCTTCTCATCGCCAGTTACCGAGGGGATTATGTGATGGAGGACTTGATGCGAGCGAGCGTGAACTTTGAATAATTCCGCCCACATCAATAGGGATGTGGTTCTTGATGTTGGAAACTGTAAGTGCATGATGAAATATGTTCTTTGACGTAGATATACCGAAAGAACAATAAGTGAATTAGGGACTAGGAAGAAAATTTGAGAATAGAGGAGGAAAAGTGCATGGAAACCGAGGAAGGGTTCACGGAGCAGAAATTGAGAAGAGCAGAAGTGTTTTTGGAAGAAGATATTTTAGATCTAGACTTCTGATACTATGAAATAAATAATCTCTTGATTATTTTCATTAATGAATGGGGTATATATACATTTACAATCTCCAAATATAGAAAATTCCATTCATACAATACTTCTAAATCTTAATCATACTTGTACAAGAATTCTACAACTACGATAATTTTGTACACTAATTTAATTACAATCCTAATCCTATTTAAGCACGATATCGTTCTATATTCTATCAGTGTTTAATGATTTGTTGCTTGACTTCGTAAAGTGATTAAAAAGAGATTGTTACTTGGCTAAATTATATTAGGCAGATATAATCAAAAGTTCTAACCAAAAATGTTTTCTCTCCATAAGCAATAAGTTATTTATATTTTAAAGTCATTTTGATCTTATAAAACTGATAAGTATTAGAATATTACATTTTAAAATAAATAATTGCGCAGCATATCCACTTACTAATCCTGTTTCCTGACTAATTATTCTACAAATCTGACAGTCACAAGGAGTAAAAGAGAAGAGCATCCAATGCAACCAACTTGTACTTAAGATATACTCAAATTTTCATTGTATATTTTCCGGCAAAATCGAACGGAAGCGATTACAGAGATACACTATCTGAGGAACTTTTAAGGGTCGACAGGCCCTGGCAGGTTATCTTAACTCAAAACATATTTAAAAATGTCCTAACGTCATCACGACTCAGCGGGCTAAAACATGACCATCAACCTGAGCTTCAGACATTCTGCCTGGGCTGTCCTCTGCCCAACCTTAGTACCTTCTCACACGAATCATCACTTTTATTAAAGCATTAGTACCATGATCCTAAGTAGTATAGTGCAACATAGTTTAACACAAGGGGTTTAGCCTGTCATTTAGGCTAAAGTGATATAAAAATGTTTATAATTTAAATAAATAAAAAGAAAAGAAAATTACCAAGGCCTTGAAGTTGTGCTCAGCAAGAGAGATAGATATCAAACTTCAAATTTTATTTAGAGAGATGCTAGTTTTTTACAAGAGAGAGGGGGGTTGGCCAAAGCCTGCCTCTGAACTAAAATTAATGATCCTTATATAATGGATCCTTTACAGATACAAACAAATTAAAAGGGGCCCAAGCGTGGCCGACAAGATAAAAAGAAAAGAAAGGGCCTACTTATGTGGCCGACAAAGAAACTTAATAAAAGGCCAAAACATATTAGACCAGCTATAATAATACATTTGCTTTTATAAAAGCATATTCGTCTTTATGAAAGTAGATTCCTTTCCCATGTGCTCTATCAAACTGGGACCGGCTATATTATCAAATTTGTTCCTTTCCTTTTGATTTTTCTGAATTTGAGGATTCCTCCATTTTATCTTGAAACATCAGGATATAATCTTCTATGTCAAAATCTGGATCATATGGGTCCTGAAAGTCTTGAATTTGATCTTCTCCTTCAGTATGACTGGATGTCATTGATGCGTCTGAGGGGAATTCATGACTTAGATTTTTTATTAAATCTTTCTTAACTTCAGCCATATAAGATGTTATGATATCAGTTTTTGAAACTACTCCTTGTTTAAGTTGTAGTTTTCTGGTGATATGCTTGAATGGACTATTATCATTCGATGATTGTTCCTTGTGGTTCAGTTCTTTATAATTTGAGGTAGTCGTAGTTATCAGGTCTATAAGTTCATGTCCATGTAAGACTCCATCTTTGATTTTCTATAACAATTTCTTCCAAAACCTTGTATAAAAGCTTCTCTGAAGACAAGAAATCTGATGCGGGTTATAACCCACTTCCACTGACCATCTAATTATCCATGGGAATAACATATTAGCAATTCTTGTGATAATTGTATTATTTTGTTCTCATGTTATAACTTTGGGCGAGACATCAATCCATTCAGTGTATAAACTCTTGAATGGTGAAGGAAACGTATGAATATATGGACCATAACTAATCCACCATTGCCAGAACCAATTTGGAATATTCTGTTTATAAACATTAGAACATATTATCAACCAAGAACGTTTTTTATGAGGGTTTTCATAAAGGAAAGTTTTATAAAAATTATCCACATAATCTCAGTAATTGAATTTTACCTGAACTTTCTGCTTAGGGTGGAAATATTATCTTTCTTTACTGGTGCTGAATCCCTATTCTTTTGGGGTAAATATTTTCTTTATTATGATCTTGGAAAAGTTATAAACTTTTCTGGTATTCATTGGATAATAATGGTGAATTTCAACTGATCCTGTGGTCGAGAGTATAGTCTCATAATGCATTCTCGATTTATAAGTGAGAATGAGATATGATCCAGCTTCTAGATATCTCTCCATTAATTTCCATGGCTCATCCTTCCATTGAATGTCTTTATAATCTAAGAGGAGTATAACTTCTTTATGCTCATGTTGCTTATAAGCATCATTATCATCTTGTTCATCATTTGCAACCTCTGAATAAGAAGATTGTGGACTATCATCATTTTCTCTGAATTTTATGAAATTCATAAATTGGTTATATAAAGGACTTTTTTTATTAATATTAGAAGGTCCTACCATGTTTTCAGCTATAAGCCTCTTAGTTCCTTGCTGGACAAGAGTATTACCACGTCCAATTCCACGCCCTCGGCCCCTTCCTCTATAATGGCGGGGATCGCTTGGTAAACTTGGCCTCATCCTGCAACAAGAATCTTAGCAGAGTTGTGAACTCAAATATTTCATAGTTAAAAAATCATGCAGACTATTATCCGTCCCTTTCTTATAATGTATTTCAAAATCAAATGGTGTCAGTAAAGCTTGCCATCTAGCAAACATCTGTTTAGAAACATCATGCTTGCAGTCTTTATTAAACATTAACTTAGCTGATTAACAATCTGTTTTTATTAAAAACTTTTGATTGTATAAATCGCCTTGAAATTTTAAGACACATTTTACAATTGCTAGGATCTCCTTAGCAACTATCGAATAATTCTTCTGACTATGATTCCATTTGCCAGAGTAAAATTGTATTATATACTCATGTTTATCAACTGGAGAGTATTGTTTCAGTATGCCTCCATAACCAATATCTGAGGCATCTGTCTCTATAATCTTTGGCCAAGTAGGATTGGCTAAAGTAAGACAAGGAAGGTTATGAACCTTATTTTTAATTCATTTGACAGCTTGAATATGATCATTTGTCCAAGGTGTAGGAACCTTTTTTAGCTGTTCATATAAGATGGATGTATCCTTTGCCAAATCCTTTATACAAGGACTGATATAATTAAGGCTACCCAAAAATCTTTGCCGTTGGGTTTTGTCAATTATAATATCTAGGAATTTTGATGCAAAAATTCAATACTTCTATTAATAGGAATGATTTTTCCTTTTTCAATGTTATGACCCAAAAATCTAACTTTAGTTTGAAAATGGTCATTTTGGATTTTGATATGACCAAACCATTTTGTATGATAATTTTTTAAATAAATCAAGATGTTTGAAATGGATTTCTATATTATTAGAGAATACCAAAATATCATCTATATAAACAATGATAAAGTTACTATGAGGCATAAATATATCATTCATAATGTTTTGAAACTCCGAATGGGTATTTTTTTAATCCAAATGACATTACATTCCATTCGAATTGCCCAACAAGAACATTAAAAGCAGTTTTATATTTATCTGCTTCTGCAATCTGAATCTGCCAATAAGCAGACTTTAGATCAAATTTAGAAAATATAATAACACTATTAAATCTATCAAGTAAATCTTTTTTGTTAGGAATAGGATACCTGATCCATTTCAAAACTTTATTAAGTTGTTTATAATTGATAACGAGTCGAGGAACTCCCCTTTCCTGCTCAACATGTTTATTAACATAGAAGGTCGTACACGATCATGGAGATTTTGAGGGTTTTATCAACCCTTTTTGTAACAGAGAAGCAATCTCCTTTTTTCATAATTCCAAGTATTCAAAATTCATTTGGCATGGCCTAGCTTTTATAGGGATATTACCTTCTTTAAAATTATCCTCATAAGGGAGAGAGACAATATATTTTTTCCTATCCCAAAAAGCATTAGGATGGTCACTACAAATCTGAAGTGAAAACTGAGTTTGTATTAAATCATTTTTTTATGTAGCTTAGGATTCCCCAAAAGCTCTTCAATAGTAGATATATAAATCTCTTGTTTCAAAACTGGTTTGCTGGTGTTTATGTACCAGCCTATCTTTGAGCTCATTTAACACCCTTGAAAATGGTTCAGTTATAAACTGAAATGTAATAGGATTTCCATTGAAGGGCTTCTATGATACCCTTCTTATCATTATTAGTAATTGGAAATAGTTTTTGTATAAAAGGTGTCCCCAATTTAATTTGGCTAGAAATATCTTTTACCAAAACAAAGCTCTATGTTATACAAGTTTTATCATTGCAGATATAAGTCTTTGATAATTTGAAGTTAATTTGTAATTTCTGCCCATTAGCAGATCTAAACACTATGAGTGGTTTTATAAAAATATGTAGAAGGAATAAGTCCTTCATATATACAATTCACATCTGCCTCGCTATCAACAAGAGCAGTGAATTCCCTTTTGAAATTATAATCAATCAAAAGACTTATCTTTATATAAAACTTGTGTGAAGTGGTTAACTCCAGTGTTTGTTGGAAGTCCCATGCTTCATCACCAGTACTTGTAATCAATAGATTATCTAAAGCAGAAATATCATATATTGTATTCAGATCTATAATCTCTTTTCCTTTACCTTCAATAATGGAAATTCATGCATCGAGCATATTATTACTCCTTTTTAATGCCAAGATTTCTAGCTTGAGATTATTAATCTCCTTTTCCAAATCTCCGGGAGTACTTGTAATTCTTTATTTCCCTCATTTATTTTTTTAATTCTGACATGGTATAAGCGCTTGATCGTTCCAGAGCTTTTCTTCCTTGTGAAGGTTCTGGAGTATCCTGGAGTTGATCTATAATATGTGATCACATACATGGATCCTTAATCAATTTTAATAACTCCATAAGGTTATCACCTTTGAGAACATTAATGTTCATATCCTGGAATTGAGCAAATATATTATAGAACTCATCATCCTCCCTATTCTGTTTGTTAGAATAAAGTTGTCCAATTTGACAAGGTAAGCATTCTTCTTCCGAAGCAATATAATTTTCGTTATTAAGAACTCTGATTTCCTCACCAGAGAAGGAATTCTTTGCTTCATCAGTTTCGAAACCTGAATCTTTTGGCTCTGAGTTAAGCAATAGCTTGGATCATGTATCCTTTAAATCGTCTCCAATGTTAAGGGTCTTAATCTTCTCCTTAACTTTACAATCCTTATAATAGTGGCCTATCCTGCCACATTACCAGCATGCCTTTGGATTTTTGATTTTATAAAATTCTTGCGAGTTTTAAACTCTTTCTTTCTTCTCACTTTCTTATCCATGCGTTTTGCTTTCCATTTTTGGAAACTATCCTGATTTTTATCTTTATGTCTATGAGACACCTTGGCTTTGGGTATTTCCATTCCAAACTGACCACAAAACTATCCTAACTGTTGTCTTTCATTGAAGTTCTGTCTTTTGATCTGCTGATTTAGCTTGATCTCATTACACAAGGCTAAGCCTTCTTGTATACATGTGCCTATTAGGCTTTCATGAGTATAAATGTCATAATTAATGGTAAGTCCCCATTTCCTAAGAGATTTTCTAACTCTTTCTATGAAGAGAGCTGGTAGTCTATCTATAAATTTGGACTTTCAGTGAGGCCTATTACACTCTGGTAGTTCCATGACTCTACTAAGGAAAACATCCTTATACCACCTAAATGAGGTGAGGGTTTTGCATCGTAAGTTCTGGAGTGAGGTTCTAATATTTTCACTATCATCTGACTATCTTCCAGTAAAATACTCTATAATATTAATCCCTAAGGTATAAACCGCATTCTGTGTAGGTTCTAGACCTGGTTCAGTTTTTACTACTTCAATAATACTATTACTTTGTTCTTGGGTTAAATAATAATCCCACCAGCCTTTCAGTTAACCAGTAAATCCTGATATAATCATTTCTGCAAAAGTCTTGTCAGTGTTACTGTTAGCTTTGCAGATTGTGCTATACATAAGCATTCTATGGACCGCCGTATAAATTTATCTTTCCGTATAACCATCTATGTTCCATTCATAGATAATCTTTCCACTATAACTATTGTTATCAACAATTTCTTGCTCCTCAAACAATACATCCTGAGGAGTAGGTCTGAGATAGTAGTACATCCTTTGTACGGATTTTCTAGCATATTTTTCTAGGTTATTAATCTCATCATACATCTTCTGTTTATAATCATCTCCAGAGAACTCTAACTCATAATCTTTCGTTAAAAGGGCTGATTCGTAATCCTTTAAACTTATCATCCAGTAATTGCTCAAGCTTTGAGTATGCTCTTAACTTGAAATCTTTAATTTCAGGTGGAGGTTGTACACTGGGAGTAGCAGCAGGCGTATGACGGCTAGAAGAAGGAATCAACTTCATAATTTCCGAAGTCAACTTCTCTACTCTATTATGTAAAAGAACAATTTGTTCCCCTAATATGTTCATATAAATATTTGTGTAGTTATTCTGTTTGAGCATGTTATTAATATGCGAAGTTGTAACCAAAGCAACATTATCTTCAAATAATTTTGAAAAGGCAGCAAATTAAAAACTTTATTATCCTTTTCAATTTGAAAATGTTGTTGTGGAGGGAAAACAGTATGAACGACTCCCCCACTAGAGAGTTTGTACTCTCTTTCTAAAATAGAGATATAATCTCCCGCATACTTATCCATAAACAAAGGAACAAATGATATAATTTTGTTAGCTTGAGAGAGATCTTTATAAAATTCCTCCTGAAGCACTAATCATTCACTGTTATTAAAAGTGTCAAAAATATTTTTAAATGGTTCCCACCTGGGTTTATAAAATTCTTCACTGATTTTTATTCGTGCGGGCGATCCCCGTCTAAAATCAATTCTTTGATTTTGATTCATTAGACACTTGGATAATCCATGTCTGACTCAGTTATATATGAGTCTTCATTAACTCCTCTGGCAATATTATCAGTACCAATTATAATTCTATCAATTCTATTGTTATCAATATTATCTAGGATAAGTGAATTTATAAAATCTTGAATACGTGAAGTAGAAGCTCGTGATGGAGATCTAACACTATAATCAACTGGTGAAATATAAGAATGACTTGAAACATCAGATCTAGTAGATTTTGATCCAAAATCATTTGTCAAGTAATTTGGTTTTATTAAAACTTTAGCTTGACGATCCCATCTGGGGCCTGTTCAACATGAGTAATATATGTATTACAATTACTCTTGGGAGGAGGAGCTCCCTCTATGACCCATTCTTTGGAAAAATCTATTTCATCCCATTTGATAGGTCTTGTGGTGGTGATTTTTTATTTACTAAAATTCGTTTCTATTAAAATAGTTTCGTTTTTAAAATTCATGATCTTGCACATAAGATTCATAGTGTATAAGAGTTTAAAATAAATTATATAACAAATACATATGACCTCAGTTCCAGACATATAATCATATCTATGCAACTTAATACTTAATATTAAAGCATTTAATGAATTCTCATCTTGCAAAGATACATGCAAGTTAGGATAAACATTAAAATAAACATGGTCATATGCCAAACTGGTCTGTACAATCCCTATAAGAGATTTTTTTCAGTTCTGATTTTTACCATCTCTTAGAACTGCTATAAAGTTCTATGACAAGCCTCTTAATGTAAGTGGCTTAAAAAATAATTTGTACTAATCCAATATGCATAAATCGATGAGTTTCCCTATAAGGGGCAATATCACTGTCATTTAATAATTTAAAAGTAGCATGATTGCTATCTACAATGATTGTTTCTATAGTAGTTTTGACTACTTGTTTAAATCCTATTTTTTCGAAAGTATCCATATGATATATTAACTTGGGTTTTATTTTTTGAATAGTCCACTTATTAAGTAGATCTAAATGTTGAGGTATATCATATTTCTCTTTTTTACTATTTTTAACAATGTTCTTATTTCTGATGATATTCATCATTTAGAAATTGTGTTGAACTAATTACCTATTACTACTTAAGAACAATGTTGCCATTCAACATAAATGGTAAAGACTAAAGACCTAAAGTATTGACAACTTATCGGAGCAAAACAAAACTGTCCATTTCAATTTATAAAAAGAAGAATGACTTTTAAAGGACACTAGCAATATGTACTCAATCTGTCCCAAAATACTCATCACACTTTTCATTTGCACTCCTTAAGAAAGCATTTATAAGGATAACATTTTAACTATTTTAGACTCTTAACATATTTCATTATATTATTTCTCCTCAATAATATTTACTCCATTAAAGGTGAAAACATCTTAAATGTGCTAATTAATACAAGGGTAAAAACTATTTTATTTTATCTTAATTAAATAAAATGACAAATAATTTTAGTAGAAAGGATAAGTATTTTGAGACGGATGGAGTATGAGATACGACTAGGATCCTTTGGTAGTGAAGTTTTGAAAGTGCTACATTAATTCCTGTGCAAATCCTACTAAAAGCATATGAATATTATCGTTTTAATTCATTCTTTTTCGGGATAAGACATTATTACCCCTTTGAATTATACCCAAAGTTGCTACGACACATCTTATTTTTGTGGGGGTTTTATTACCCTCCTAAACTATTTTAAAGTGTAATATATGCCACCCAAAATGCTGACGTGACATAGAAAACCAAATATTTGACCGACAATGAAATACGCGCGCTGTCACGTGTAATTTCACAATTATTTTAATTTTAAAAAATTCTATTTCATTTACTTCTTTTTTGTTTTCTTTTTAACTCCGAAATGTTATGGAAATATTATTTTATATTTAGAAAAGTGAAAAGAATAATTGTCATTGTTATTATTTTTGTATGAATTTGAAAAAGAATTAGAGGTGTTGAGCATATTCGAAGGTTGTTGAAGTTTTAAAGTTGAGATTCAAGTAGGGCTGGCCAGTGGGCCGGGACGGCCCTACCCCGTCCCGAGCCCGCCCCGGTTCCGCCAAAAAAAAAAAAAAAAAACGGGGGCGGGACTCGAACTCGGGACGGGACGATGTCTCGTCCTGCGAGACCCGAGCCCGCCCCAAGCCCGCTTGACCCGACCCCGCCCCGACCCCGACCCCGACCCCGCCCTTTTCCCCCCTTTGCAAAAATGACCGTTGCACCAACATCCATTTTAGATTATGGCCGTTGGCCAATGGCCATTTTAGGCCCCCCTACCCCTTAATATTTATTTTTAACCCATAAGTTATTATATTTACACTTTAACCCAATTTTCCAACTATAAATAACTCATTTTCTCTTCATCTTTCTCACAAATCTTCCTACAATCTCTCTAATTTCTCAATATATCTCTCTACAAGTCTACATTGTTTGCTAAATATTCAATTTTATTTATTCATTTGGGAATTGGGAGTGAAGTTGGCAACTAGCTTGAGGATCTTCCATCGAGCAAAGTTTCAATTTTCAACCTCTCGATTACACGTCGACGTTACGTCGACGTTTGGTACATTCGTTCCTTCATTAAATTATTATTGTCTGTTTATTTTATTTAGCGCACTTAATTTTATTGTCTTTAATTATTTATTATCATAATTAAAATGGAAGGATTAAAATGTATGTTTAAGGGTAAGGGTAAGGGTGCTTCTTCTAGTAGGGGCAACCAGGGCAAGGGTACTACTTCTAGTCATCTTATTCCTACACGGGATGATTTTGTTGATACTCAACATTTTCCTACAATACCATTAGATTTAGACCAGGAGCTATTTTCTGGAACTCAAGAAGACTTTAATTTAGACGATGATCTAGATGATATACCCACTAATGTTGATGACAACACACCCACTAGTGCACCTTCAACTAAAATACCTCATATTCCCCCTAGTATGAGACGAGGTCCAGCAAAACGATCATTAAAATCAGATGCATGGACATTTTTTGATAGGGACGTAGAGAATCAAGTAGCCATATGTAAAATTTATAAAAATGTTTTAAAATTTAAAACTGGAAAAGGTCACGGTGGGACGGGGGGTTTAATTAGACACGTAGTAAGTGCCCATCCAGCTAGGTATGCCCAATACCAGGCTTCAAAACCGGGTGCGCAAACGCCCGCTCCATCGGGATAAGGTTCACATACTGATACTGTCCCGGACCAAGTACAGGGTCAAATTAACCCTATGACAGGGGGAATTGTAGGCTCTAAATACAATAAACATAGAGATAGGGAAGCATATCAAAATTAGTTGATGTGGAGGGTTTGCCTTTTTCATTTCCTTCATCTCCCGGTTTTATTCATTACATTAGAGATATATATAATCCTGCTTTTAACGGTTTTCCTAGATCAACTGTTAAGACAGATGTATTTAAATTCGCGCGTGAATATCAACAATATTTATGTTTTTCATTATATCATTTTAATGGCAAAGTATCTATCACGTCGGATATAGGTCGTAGTACTAACGGCCATGATTATTTAACTGTAACTTGTCATTGGATAGATTATAAATGGTCTATGCAAAAACGTATTTTAGCGTATAGATATATAGATGGTAGGCACACTGGTACTTTTATTGCAGAAAATATTTATCAAGTGTGCGATTATTACGGAATTACCGATAAAATTATGACTATTACATTAGATAACGCTTCTAATAACAATTACGCAATTACAATTTTAAAAAATAGTTTAACTCCATCTTTTCCAGACCATTTTCATATAAAATGCGCGTGCCATATATATAACTTAATTGTAAAGGATGGTCTATCACTTTTTGAAGACATTTTTAGTAAAATACAATTTGCTATAAACTTTATTTTTAAAAGTAATAAAGTACAACGTAGAAAAGAATATAAAAAAATTTGTCATGATTGTGGACTACCTTATAGAAAAATTCTACAAGAACTATCCACTAGGTGGAATTCTTTATACGAGCAACTACTTGTTGCTTATGACTATAAATTACCTATAACTTTATTTTTTAACTCTCATAATAAAAAGCCAGCTGATATGATTTTAGATAGTGATTGGGAAAAAATTTCCGAACTTATTGTATTTTTAGAGAAATTTTTTCAAGCAACAAAAGAATTTTCCGGTATATATTATCCTACTATTTCAACTATGTTATTTTATATAACTCTAATATTTTTATTACTTAGTGAATATATGGAAAAATCAGCTTATAAGACAGCTATTAAAAAAATGTTTCTCAAAATAAAAAAATATTTTATTCCTATTCCCTCTATTTATATTATTGGTTCTGTATTAAATCCTACTATTAAAATAGACGGTACTAAATCACTAATTGAAACTATTTACGATTGTATAGAAGTACTACCACCTCCAAGTCCCAAAAATCTAAATCACCCACCACCTATTGAACAAACTAAAGAAGAAGTGTTGTCTAGCGTAGAACACCAATGCAAAAATATATATAGATTTTATCAACAAGAAAATGCTAGTAACTTACCAGCTTCCATACCATCTTCTCCATCTTCAACACAACCTCACAAAAGACATGTTGTTTCTGCGGATAGTATTGAAAGCCTCAGAAATAGAATGTGCGACCGTACCTCTACTACTAACCAAATTAGCGAGTTGAATATTTTTGTTTTGCAGGGTTCTGTACCATATCAAGAAGTTATCAATGAAGATGGACATGAAGACTTCTTTGAAATCGAGGGAATGAGAAGACCTTTCGACACTTTCATTGATGGCCCGAGATGTTTTGAACATTCATGCGTCATCAATCTGCGTCTGAAGCGCTTTTTCTCGCAGTGATATCAAATAGGAGACCACAGACACTCATTAGCCGGAGACAGCTTGGAAATTGCAGTATTATTCTGAGATTGGATACGAGCGGAGCGGAGAAGGTGCGGTCAACCGGAGATCAACGAAGAAGATGATGAAAACTACAACGAAATCTTAACCGAAGGTAGTGGAAGCGACGTGGATCAATTTGACCAACAAATACCAATTCCAACCGAAGAACCACATGAAATCATCAAGCAATTAGAACAGGTTTTTTTGAGAATGTAATTTTTTTAATTGTAATTTTATCATGTAATTTGCAACTTTTGGACAACACCACAAAGTTGCAATTTAGATTTTAGACAATTGTATTTGTATTACAAAAAAATCATATGTCTATTAAATAATATAAGAGGCACAAAAATAGCATTGGGATATTTTTATTACACTATCTTGTTTTGTTTATTGAGTTTTTCTATACATATGTTATTTAAAATAAAAATAAAAAAGGAAAACCCGCCGTATCCCGCCCCGAGCCCGACCCCGACCCGAGCCCGCCCCGACCCGATACCGACGGGATCGGGATCGGGACGGGACTTGCTCCAGTCCCGCCAGAGCCCGCCGACCCCGACCCCGACCCCTTCTCCCGTCCCGCCCCGACCCCGACCCCGCCAGACCCGAGCCCGGCCCACTGGCCACTCTTAGATTCAAGTGCTAAACTCATTTAAATCCTTAGTTGTTGATGAGATTCGAAAATAAAGAAAGAATTTCGAATCTACCATTGTGAACCTTGAAAAAGCTTGAAGAACAAAAAAATGGGTTTGTCGAAATTTTTGGATTTTGATCAAATTGATTATTGGGTTTTGGTGATGATGTTGTTGTGAAGTTGCAGTTGAAATTTGAGCTTGATTGGTGCGAATTTAGCTGAGGTTTTGTTGAATTTTGAGACCAAAAATTAGATTTGGAGTTCTTGAAAATGGGTGATAAAATGGAGATGAAGAACTCTTGAAAATAAGATTTGGAATTGACACGTGGTCATTTCGTATAAGTTAGAACTTTTTTTTTTAAGTTCTCACGCGCTTGAAGGAGGTGTTCTCACGCCCTCCTTCACGTCATCACATAAGGTGTAAAAAAATACAAAAAAATTTAGGAGAATAATAGAACCCCCGCAAAAATAAGATGTAGCAACTTCAGTATAGTTTAAGGGTAATAGTGTTTTATCACTTGTTTTTTTACCACTACTCTTTTTCTAAAAAAAAGGAGCAATTAGGGAAACAGAAGAATCCAACGTGAATCGAACCCTTAACGAATGTAGAAATTGTCTCTATTTTCAAAAAAAAATATTATATTCTAGGTTGTTACCACTTATTTAGTTTCTTTTCGCATAATTAATAAGATGATAGAAAAAAAATCAAATTTAAAGGTAAAGATCACTACTCTCAGAAAGTTCTTACTATATTAAACCAATAAATACGTCACATGAACTTTTTAAATACATTTTTATTTGCCATTTTTAATTTATATTTGTTTTGTACGTCAGTTCGTCACTTACATAATACGTTAAAACAGTTTACATATAAATCTTGAGTATTAAGAAGTACTCATGATGTTTTAATTTATGTGATACTATTTTTTTTATTGTTCATTTCAATTTATAGAGGTCATAAGAAATGATGTGTGAAAATAAGAGGTAAATTTTATTTTTAAAATCATAAAAGATTACTTATTTATACTTTACATTATATTTAAAATATTTAATTAATGATATTCAAAATTAAAAAATCTGCATACATATTCATAATAGAGAATAAGAGAATGAAGAAGTGAAATTTAAACATATACCCATAAACTAAAAGACAAATATGACAAAAAAAAGAGAGTAAAAGACAAACATATTTTATGTACGTAATACTAAAATAAAAAGTAATAATAGTAGTGGAGGTGACAATTTCAGCCCATATTTTAAAACTTAACCCATTTAATCCATAATTTAGAGAACTGAGTCACTCATATTTTTATTGGGTAAATATGAGCGTCAATTATCTTTTTAATCCATAAAAATATAGGCAAATATGAATAAAATATGTGTACCCATATATGTGATTCACTAGACCCGATAACAACTCATTTTTCTCAAAATAGGAGAAAATGTAAATTTGAGGAAATATATTTTTTGGATCGATAAAAAACACCATCAACGCACCTCCAACCCCAACCCACTCTCCACCACCTACACCTACCCCTGGCCCCTACCCTGCCTACCCACTCCACCCTCCCCTATGTAACACCCCGTATTTTCGGGTAGCGATTGAACTCATAAACGTAGGTGAGTAGACCCGGATCCGGAAAATTTATGTTGTACTTGTGTATGTTAATAAGAAATTAGTTTATAAAAGGACGTGATCCCGAAATAATTTTTGATTTGATAATGTGGCGGCGGTGTGTAATAATAATAATTGTGTATCCCCGAAGAGATTATAGACTGGTATTTTATTACGGGAATTATGACAATGTCATAGGAGGATTTTATTAATAGCCGGGATTTAAATAATTGGAGATCGAGAATTTAACTGTGTGTATAATTAATTAATTATGTGATTAATTAATTAGGGAGGGGACAATATATAGTGGGAATTGATATGTGTGATCTTATAAACGATTTGGGGGTGACTAAGCCCCCAAACCGATCGACCGATAGCTCCCTTCTTTCTCCAGTAAACCCATTTCTTTAGCTTCATCTCTTTAGTCAATTTTCATCCAGTTTCTCCAAAAATCATTTCCCTGGAGGAGAGATTGTCACACTTCCTTCGGAAAGAGGAAGTCTCGGTTGATGGGTTTTCTGGAAAGTTTCGGTCGAAATTAGGGATTTTCGTGCGCTTTCATATAACCAAGACGAAGGAGAAATTCAAGGTGTTCTGGGCTTTGAGTCCAGTAGAATCGAAGCCGAAAACAAGCCTAGAAACTCATATCTTTACAAGAACCTTGAGTACGAAAGGATTCGGGCACGAATTGATTTTGAGTTCTATTTCTGTTGGTCGGAAGCTGATTCGAGCAAGCGATTTTCCAACGATACTCGTCGCTGTATTTAAGAGAGGTAATCTTCCTTATTCTCTAAGTTTGTACAAGTTCTAGACTTGATTCTTGCTATTAGTTCTAAAGACGATTGCCGAAAATGTGAATTTGGGTTGGGTATCGTTAGGACTGCTGTAATTGGGAGTTACTGGGATTGCATGTAAAATTGTGGTACTGTTTTGGAGATTGTAGTAGTATAAGAAGGAGGATTAAGAGAGTTGGATGTTTCACTACTTACATAGATTTCGATATAGAAGGAATATAGGTTCTACGCGTTCAAGGTGTTCGCTAGAATATCCCAATAATTCTGTTTTAGTATGTTGATTCGATTGTGATGTAATTCGTCTGTATGCTGTAGATAATCTGTTACACCTCGTAAGATTAAGAAAATAGGATTCAAATACCGAAAATTAGTATACAAGATGATGTGATTCCGGAAAGATGTTGGTCACAATGAGGGTGACGTTGGAAACTTATAAAAATTGTATAGTCCTGATATGAGTTAATAATGTATTATAAAATTATGACATTGAGGATACGAGGCTTATGAAATTCTCGGAAATTTACATGAGAAGTGGGTGTGTAAATCCCCTTTGTTGCTGTTTTGGTTGTGCCCTTAATTGATGCTTGGCTATTGATGTTATTAGCCTCGTTTGGAAGTTGGGCAAACATGTATAAACAAGGGAAGTGCTGCCCGAATTTTTATAGAATAGGAAGTCGTTATTCGATATAAAGTATGCCAGTGATCATAGAATTGACGAACATATTACCATTATTACAGGTTGAAGTTCTAAAACGAGACGTACTCTAATATCGAGTTGATTAGTTCGTCTAAGAGGTATGTGAACTATTCCTTCTTTCTTTGGCATGATTTTTATTTAATGAAGGTACGACGGACGTACATGATTCTTATACAGTTTAATTCCTAAAGATGTTAGTTATGAGAAGTGCCTATGAATTTTCAGTAAAGAGTTTATTATGACATTATTATAATAATTTTATTGGGAGTCAAATGAAAATTTTGATTGCATATGGTTACTCATGAAATCTACTCGTGCTAAGTGTTATTACTTCACTTCACCGAGTCCCAATATGGGTCGGGTTATGTTCGTGCACTGCCTTGCATTGTTCACTGAGTCCCTCACTAAAGGGTCGGGTTACGTAGGCTGGATCCATAGATGAGATATGACTTTACCGAGTCCCAGCATGGGCCGGGTTATGATATGACTTCACAGAGTCCCAATATGGGCCGGGTTATGATATGATTCCACCGAGTCCCGCATTAGTGGGCCGTGTTACGTTACAGGTATATATATGTATATGGACAGGCATTCATGTTTTCTTGACTTGACTCTCATTTTTTATAAGGCACAACTGACTTTTATTGTTTATGGCACAGTTGGATTTGGATCATGATTTTTATACTGACCTCTTATCCATTGGCTACTTATGATCTCATTTGCAGTATTTCATGTTTACATACTCAGTACATTATTTCGTACTGACCCCCTTTTCTCGGGGGGCTGCGTTCATGCCCGCAGGTACAAGTGCTCAGTTTGGTGAGCCTCCGGTTTAGGTTCCTGCGCAGCTGTTTGAGAAGCTCCTTTGATCCAGAGCTTTACCATTTTTGTACAGAACCCCTATCATTTTGATTTATGCATATTTAGGGGCACGACGGGGCCCTGTCCCGTCATATGTCGTTGTCTTTCTTATAGAGGCCTGTAGACAGTTATGAGTTGTACTTATGTAAGGGGTATAACTATGTTTTGGTCAGTCATGCTATTGTACTCTGTGTTGGGGTGTCCCCGTGTATATATGATATTATCTAGTGGCACTTTGCTCGGCTTGTGTCAGACAGGTTGGCTAGTTGTGACTCCTCGTGAGGCGGTACATTCGGGGTAAAAGCGGCACTTTGGCTTGCCTACCCTGACATATGTTGTTATTGCAGTGTTATGCTGCCGAATTTCAGACTCATTAGGTGTTAGTTGAATTATGTATGACAGGTCAGGATAATGACGTCATTAGGGCGGTTAGTCGCGGCCCGTCGGGTAGGGTCGTGACACCCTACCCCCTGGTTCTAAACCCCACCCACCTCTACACCACCTCTTACTCCCCCTCCCCCCTTCCAACCTCTTCGCATCCACACCCACCAATACCGCCCACCCCACAACCACCATCAGATCCCCTCCTCGAATTTTTATTTCATATATTCTATTTTATTTTGTGAATTTTTTATAAAAATAATTTTTTTTCTTACCTCCCACCCAAACCCTTCCCCCACCACATCCCTATGCCCCCCACATTTCTCTATTTGATATATTTTATCATACTTTTATAAAAGAAAATTATAAAAAGTGAAAAAAAAATTCTTACCCCACTCCCTTACGCACATTTTCTATTTAATACATGTAATCTTAATTTTATAATTTTTTTATAAAAAGTGGTAAATTTTTGTTACCCTCCCCCTCCCCCAACATTTTTTATTTCATATATTTTACTTTTATAAGAAAAATTATAAAAAATGAGAATTTCGTTTTACCCACACCCCATCACCATCCCGCTTTGCCCCTCCTCCCCTACACACACAATTTCTATTTCATATATTTTATCTTTTATAAAAAAAACTATAAAAAGTGATTCTTTTTCCTACCCCACACACCACCCTACCCCCTCCCACATGCACACATTTTTCATTTCATATAGTATTTTACTTTTATAAAAACATTATAAAAAATGAGAATTTTTTTCTTACCCCACACCCACCCCGCTTTGACCCCGTCCCACCCATCACATTTTCTATTTCATATATTTTATCTTAATTTTATAATTTTTTTAAATAAAAAGTGGTAAATATTTTCTTACTCCCTCCCCCACACATTTTATATTTTAAATATTTTACTTTTATAAAAAATGGAAAAAATCATTTATATAATTATAAATATATGAAAAAATTAATTTAATTTGACAAAATAAAAATTATAATATTAAACTTGAAATAATATTACACTTATATAATATGGGTCAATCCATCACCAACCCACTCATTTACCACCCAACTCATATTTACCCACATACAGTATGGCCAGGTTGAAACTCGATCCATTTTTGTTTAAACTATTTTCAACCAAACCACATATTCTCTCTCCCCCCCTTAAATAGTAGTATATGTCGTAATAAATTCATTAAAGGATCATTCTATTTTTAGTGTTAATAATCTTGGATTAAATTTTATAATGAGATATAATACTCTAAACTTCTGGATAAAAAATATGTAAGAAAGTTATAAGTAGTATAAAAATATATTTATATTGATTGAATAACTATTGAAAACAAGCTTTCTATTTAGTAGAGGTAGGAATAAAGAGTACATACACTAGCCCCTCTAGATCTTATTTCTAAGATTACATCGTATTTATTTTTATCGTTGTTGTGATAATGTCAAGAATAAAATAAGTAGGGATATATTATTCGAAAATTAAAGGGAATTCATCGTACTGTTTAATTTTTTATGAGTTATTTATAGCCGCTTATATAGTGGAGTTGGAGTACTATTTGCAAACGTATTTACACTTTGTAAAAGCACGTACTGATTTTCTGGCTTATACACAGTGCTTAATAGGGCAAACTATTGCGGTTCAGACTTCAGATTCATTGCACCTGAACCTTTTCCACCTAAATTTGCCTTTCTTACGTGGCATATCTTTTCATTACATGTCAACTTATCCTACTGCCACCTATGAAATTCCTTTTTATCTTTTTTTTTCTTTCATTTAAATAAAAAGGATCTTGCTATTGGCTACCCACTACTCACTCACCTGTAAATATCTTTTTCGCCAAAATAATATAATAATAATAATACACGGAAATGATAACGTCACTGCTTAATCCAACTAGCACATTGTAACACGTAACACGCGTCAGTCAAATATCTCTGCTATATTTATGCAGCTTTGTGTCACAGCCATGTTAATTTAACACCGCCTCTAATATTAAGAGACTGTTGAGGCCACGTAGGATTTATGGGACCTACTTCATGGGACCACATGAAAAATGGATGGCCCACAGACGTAGACCCCCCCATCACTTTGCTTTTTTTGTTGTTTGTCGCTTGTGAGTTTTTAATCGTTTAAAAATTCGCTCTTTCTGCCACGTGTACTAACGATGTGCTCCGTCATCGTAGTCTACGTGGCTTGTCCTATGACCGTGTGAGAGCGTGATAAAAAAGATTTAGCCATCAATAACATCGACCCCACCTATGCCGTTTAGCTAGCTTAACGAGTAATACATGTTATTTTCATGTTATCTCAATTTTAAGCTAATTGAGATTGAATATATTACTAATATTTTATTTTAGACCAAAATCATTTAATCCTACATTGCTTCACTTTGTTTTTTTTCTTTTATATTTCAATGGATATTCACTGAGTATGTTATTGTTATTATTTCAATAGATATTGACTTATCGTCGTATGGTAATGAAAAATCGACGAAAATCATCTTTTACAATCAATTATAATTTGAATAGAAAAAAAAATATTTTTATCAAATAGTATATAGTTTATTTATCCATCTTCAATAATACATTATACCGATTAGGTTTGAAAAGGATTCTATTATGAAAACAATTTTTATAATGAAAGATAAAATCAATCTCCAAAAAAACAAATCTAAAAATGTTTAATTTCATGAGAATTATTCATAAATTGGTTAGTGTTATATTATTTGCCATTTCTCTTCTTCTTTATTTGAATTTGGGAGGACAAAAGTGCTCACATAAATAAAGTTTTCAATTTTCTTAAAAATTATGTATAAAAAAAAATATTATATACATATACACATTATTTTATTATGTAATTCCATTTACTACTTTAATGTTAACATCATATAGAATATGCCATCTTGAAATTCTAAATCTAGAAGATGAAATAAAAAATCGAAATGTAGGAACTTCTTTTCGTTTATCAAAAGCTTTAGCTAATAAACCACGTATATGTAAACATATAATAATGGTCGCACTATTTTTAACCCTTTGTGCAATGTAGTTGTGACATGGCTGTCGTAGGCTCCTTTAATTAATTTTTTCAGTCTTTGCATTAAAATAAAACATTATACATTTAATATTGGCATTCAATTATTTAGTTTATTATGGATGGACTCCATATACAACAAAGGGGTCATTTTCTTAAGGAACTTCCTATCTTGCTCTTGATGGGGTATAATCCTTTTTAAGTGTTGTATATGAGTGTAAAAAAAGTTCAATAATCTCTCTCTACTTTTCAAGTGAAGCATTAAAAGTACTTTTAACATTTCCTTTCTCAATATCACCGAGATTTATGAAGTAACTATAAACAAAATAACATAAAAAATGAAATAACTATAAACAAAGGAATACATTTCAGGCTAATTTTCCATGTAACATTTGTAATATTAATATAATAAAATCAGAATAAAACATGATATTATGACATTAAAATATATTCAGATTAACAAATATATTGCATACCTATTTGAGCCATACTACATATTGACTAAGGATTAAATCTCTCTCTATTACCTTTCATAGTACCTACACACTAGATCATATGAAATAATCATATATGATAGTGTGTTATCATAAGATTTAGAGACATTATCTAACATCAATTAACTAAATTCAGCTGGGCCTTCCCATACAAGCCTTAAGGGGTTTAACACATAAAAATACACGATCAATGATCAATTATCACATTTATAATTAAGCTCACAGTTATAAATTATCATCACAATGAAAATGTATAAAATAAAAAGAAGATATAATTTGAATATAGTAAGCTCATTTTTTCTTACAACATTACGATTCAACCGACAGTTTTAATCTTAGCAGGAAAAAATAAATATATTCACTTTATAAAAGTTTAAAAGAGAGAAAAAAAAATGCTTTTATAGTTTTGATAAAGGGAAAACAAATCATCCTCTTCATTCCCAATTTGCATTTCTTTAAAGGATAATAATAAAAAAGAAAATTCTCCACATCTAAAAGACCAAAAAGAAAAAAATATCGACATCATTGATAGATCTCTCCTAAAATTTAACGTAATGAAATTTATTAATTCATGTTTATATATTTCGCATAAAAATGACTGATATATAAAAGTACAAAAAGCTCCACAAAGTGCGACAAGCGTGTAATATGATACCCTGACTTTACAAGTACTTTATATTTAAATTACGTTTTAGTTGGCATTAATTTATTGGATAGTAAACAAAGTCCGAAGTAGCTCTAGCTTTTGTGATCTTATCTATGTGAGATGTATTATTATTAAATATCTGTATAATATAATATATTTAATTATTTATTCATTGAAGTGGAAGTACTTGTTTCGTGGCCTAGTGTAGGGCCTATTTTCGCTTTCATTTGGGGCAATACAAATATTAAATGAACAAAAAAATTCACGATGACTGAAACGAATTTTTTATTGAATAAAATATTGGAACAATTAATTAATCATAAATGATGTCCTTATTATTCCAATTTATAACAAAAAAATGCAGCATTATTTTGACCTAACCTAACCATAACAAATATTATAATTTCAAGAATAATTAATTTATGTGTATGTATTACATTATAGTTTTATGTGCCTATATAATATTATATTGTGTATTATTATATTATATTTTGATAGAGGAACACGACAAGTTGGGTCATGCTAGGTGGTTTGTTTTGTCAAGAAAGATACATGATTATGTTTGGGAGATGAAGTAATAATATTTTTAAAGAGAAAAGATCCATCTAGACTTCTTTTCTTCTTAGTTTTTTTTAATATATATATATATATTTTAAGGACAAAAGAATCAATCAAAAACTCAAAATCTGCAGATGTGTTCATGACTTTGATAGGCCACGTTGAAAGTTGGGTATGGACTTTATATGCATTATTCTCCAATTTATTACTTACTCTCTTTACCTCTTTCTTTTTCTTTAATGTAAGGTGACTATCTTCTCCACATTATGTATACTTGCTTAAGAGAAGTTTGAAGACCAAGATATACAAATAATAGATGTAGATCAAGAATTCAAAATCAACGTGTTTAAATATTTATATTAAGTTTTTTTTATATACTGTGCAAACATTTTTTACACTATATTTAAATTGGTTATAGCAAGTTTTTTTCTTAAAATTTTCAATCGATATCCGGTATTTGTATTGAGATCTCGACTGAATCGAATTCGCGTCGCATAAGGTTTATTAACGGCGGGGAACGTGCTTTCTACTAGATTTTTTTACACAAGGACTCAAACATGTGACCTCTGGTTAAGGGTTGAGGTAACCTATTCATGCTATCACAATATTTAATGGCGGTTATAGCAAAATATTAATCTGTTCTCCAGGTTATTATATCAAACTTATTATAAAAAATATTTTTTATTTAAATTAATTTAATTTGATCGTGTAAAAAATCTATACATTATTAGCGAACATGCAAATAGTGTCTTGTTTTGATTGAAAATTAGACATTTTTTGCATAATTGGAAAACGAAAGTTTGAAGGGGAATTATCAGCGTATTAGGTTTAAAGTTGCGACACTATAATATTAAAATTATGTCTTTGTCGATCTTGGCTAATATAGCGAGAATTAAACTATTACTCTCTTTTTATATAATTGCTAATAGTCGTTTCAAACTATAGGGTGATTTATTTTTAATTTTTATATAATTCTACCTGTAGAGTTATATACCGTTTATCTTTGTTAATTTTTATATAAATATTATGCATCCATTGGTAACCCTACGCAATTAAATTATCTGTAGATTTATAAATATTGTAGAGGCTCTATGTTGGCCCCAATTAAAAAGAAAAAAAGTTGGCCCCTATTGGTAACCCTACGCAATTAAATTATTTGTGTGTTAGTTATTTAGTTCATTGAATTTATAATTCAAATATTTCAATAGCAAGTCTTCCAGGATAAGAAATCATCCCATTACAGCGTCTAATTTCGTTTCTAATTAACTACTCCCTTGGTCAGAGATGGCCCAATTAAATTGGCTCTTTGATAGATCTTTAGATTTGAACTCAAGTGAAAAAAATTTAGAAAAACACTTGGGAACTTACTCCTTCCGTTTACTTTTACTTGCTCATCATACCGTTTACTTTACTTGCTCATCATACTACTACTTAGACCTGTCCACCGGGTCAGGGACCCACCCGACCCGATAATATTTTACCCGTATGACCCGGCCCGACATCGACCCGACCCCGACCCCTACCCGCATATTTTATTTTTAATTATTTTTTCTTCATTAATATTTATTTTATACTTATATATATATATTTGCCAATAATAAGTGATATAATGCATGTTTTTATAATATATGTATTGCTCTAATCTACATTGAGTTCAACATAAAATAAGATAAAAACGGTAGCTGATTATTAATTATATATTTATATTATTAGTCGTTCTGTTAATATCACAGAAGCATAATGTAGGGAGAGAAAATAGTTGTAAATTGGTGAAACTTTAAATGGTCATAACTCCGCGCTCGAATGTCCGTTTTACCCGTTTTTTTTTTTTATTTTGCGTATTTTTTGAGACAGGGCCGGTCAAACAACCATAAGGCGGTTTGGCGCAGCCAATTTTAGAAAAACGTCCGTTTTCCCAATCAATTTGTGTTTTTTCCCCAAATCGGTTTCTAATTTTCTTTTTTTTTAGTCAGATCTCACGATATATAATACATTTCAACGTCGAAATTTCGTAGTAATGTAGGGGTGAATGCCAATTTCAGTTTTGGAAATTCAATTTTTTTAAAAAAATAAAAAATTCCTCGACCCCCCGACACGACCCGACCCTGGCCAACCAAAAAATTCTGAGGGGTCAGGGTCAGGGTCAAGGTCGGAATTTTTTTAAAAAAATAGGGTCAGGGTCGGGCAAACAGAAAAAAAAGCCACTCGACCTGGCCTTGACCCGGCCCGACCCAACCCGACCTTTGGACAGGTCTACTACTACTATAA
This sequence comes from Anisodus acutangulus, assembly GCA_029783415.1. Classification (NCBI taxonomy): domain Eukaryota; kingdom Viridiplantae; phylum Streptophyta; class Magnoliopsida; order Solanales; family Solanaceae; genus Anisodus; species Anisodus acutangulus. Next base: position 8,719,464 of record CM056500.1, read on the forward strand.
TAAATATTCAGTGAATTTCACAAGTGCATTCTGAGGAGAATAGATGATACACAGATTTTACCCCTACCTTAGAAGATCGAGAGACTGTTTCCGAAAGACAATCAACACTCGTTCACCACTATACAAAAAATATTTTTTCACGTTTACTTGTCAGTTTTAGCTTGTCAATTTTTTTTTTCTGTTTTATCCTTAGCATTAATTACTTATTCTCTAAATCATTTCCCAAGACCTAAGAATAATCATCAATTAATATGAGTATAGTGATAAAATAACTATAAACTATTATTTTTTAAAAAATGTGCAAGGTCCAAACTGGACAAGTAAAAGTAAACGAAAGAAGTATTTAATTATGATAAAGACATTACCAACTCATTAAATTTCGGTTAGAAAAGATGAAATAAATTAAGAATAATTCTAAATAAATTTCAGAAGTTTGCAACTTGAAGTGTGCATTAGCCAGAAAACCTCTTGATTTCAGATTTTTCTTGGAATGAGCTTAAAACCCAAAAAATATTGTGGGTCGACACTAGATGGCCAACAAATAACCAAATTGCAAACCCAGAATATTCAAGGAATTTGGGCCTTGAAGCGACTGTATGATAGCCCAATTTACTTTGATGTCTGGACCTAAAAACTGATAACGGCCCACCAAGGGATTAAAAACACTAATGTGCTTTTCTTTTCTTCTGGGTCTATTTGGATTGGACTTGTTTATGCTAGATGATGGATCCCTGAATCCTTTCAAGAATATAGTTACTCTTTCAATAACATAACCTAAGGAGATATGTTAGCCTTCCAACATAAATACTTTTTTTTAAAGCAATAACACTAAGGGGTTGTTTGGTAGTTGGTTTGGAGGTGAGTTATGCAGTAAACAATACTATGTTTTAGTAGCTGGTTAGCAGTTAAGTTATTCATGTATAAAATTAATATGGTGTTTTGCTTACAATCTAAAAACCCGCAAAACTAATACATGTATAAGTTATGAGAAAATCTATGTATTATTTTATGTAGGATAGAAGATGAAATAACTAATACATGAATAACTAAATCATGTATTACTAATAGCTACATAAAATAATACATAGATTTCCTAATAACTAATTCATGTATTACTAATACCTACATAACTCCTGTGAACTTAATGAATGATATGATCACACCTAAGAGAGCTAGTTGGGTGGTGAGAAAATATTTGATGCAAGGGAAATGCTGACTACTGAGCTAAATAAACTTAACTCCTATGTAGATGGTGAGAAATTCAGTATCAGCAAAGTATATAGAGCTCTGCGACCTATCTGGCCAAAAGTTTAGTGGAAACAGTTGGTGTTGTTGAAAGGGCGGTCCCTATTTCATCCTATGGTTAGCTATACAAAGAAAATTAGCAAACAGTGGAGAGGCTACAGAAATGGGGCATCCAAGTTGCAAAGGAGTGTATGTTATGTGAGACAGATGCAGTGGAATCCCTGGACCACCTATTCTTTCAGTGTGCTTACTCTTAGTTCATTTGAAGGACATTACTAACTTGGATGGACATCAACAAGCAAATTGGTCCTCGAGAGGCTGAGGTTACATGGATAGCTCAGAAGGCAACAGGCAGGAATCCACTCTACACTACTCTTGGTATTGCTTTTGCAGCTGCAGTATATCACACATAGATCGAAAGAAATGCAAGGAGGTTTCAACAGCAAAGAAGAACCAAGGAGAACAGAATTAGAGAAATTGTATTCACTTTGCATACAGTAGGTCAAAAATATAAATGGAGAAGAGTACTAGATACCCTAAATAGTTTCCCATGTTAGAAAGGATGTTCACATTGGAGGATCCTATCTAATTCACGCTTAACAGTGAGAATAGATAGAGGACAATGTATAAGAGTTCATTTTTGTGAGTTCATGTCTTTAGAGTCCAATGAGCCGGCTGTGTATATACTTCCTGTCATAATCCAAATTATTAAGTCGTGCGGGCACCTACATTTTCCACCTCGGTAGGCAAACCCGTCCCTTAAAGATTCATCCAACAACATAAATAAATAAAAAGAACAGTAGAAGGCTAAAAACATAGATGTATGATAATGCACAATACAATAACTATCCAAGGGATCTGGTCTGAATAGTACAAGAGCTTCTAAGTATACAACTTGAATGAAAGTTACAATTACAACCTGAATACACTTATGTTTAGAAATAAAATTAAATAGAAAAAACTAGATGAACTCCATGAGATCCTTGAAGGCTAACTGAACCTCGCTGAAGTTCCTGCAACAACTCTACACCCAAAAAAAGGTGTAGCAAGAGTAGTATCAATACAAACACTATGTACTGGTAGGTATCATAGGCCGACAACAGTTAACTAACATATATATAAAGGAAGAAACTGAAGAATAAACATGCTTGCAATCAAGTACAAACCCTATCACAATCCAAGAGTAACAACCCAAGTATCGAGTATCCAGTTAGAATCCAAGAGATACAAAAATAAAGTAATCATTGAGCACACCCATGTAAGACTTGTAGTAAGGTGAATTACACTAGATCTCACTAGTCTACAGTCATAGTCTAGGAGGAATCTTTAGTCCGCGAACCTATCAAGTGTATAAGTAAGAGATAATAAGCAAACACCATCTCAAATGAATTAACAATTAAGGAATCAAGGCTGAATCGCATCACGCAATACAATGAGAACAACAACCAGAATCAGAGATATGAGTGGATGTATATGTGATGCAATGCAATGCACTGGCCAATTGTCTCATGTCGTACATACATGCCCCGGGCAGAATATCTCAACGTCCCGGCTGTCATGACCTACGAGGGACCCGCGAAGTCTATGTACCAGTCACTCTGTATCACGCAGCCTAGAGATGACTCTTCCACCCACCACACCGCTAGCCATTCCGTATCACACAACCTAGAATGGCTACGCAATCAATATGTAATATTCTATAAGGATCAATGTTGTTTCCTTCTCACTTATCACCATCACGCCAATCACAATCACGCCAATTACATGTAATGCCAATGTATCATGGAAATGAGGATGAATACATGTATGAATGTCAAATTCAGTACTAATCATGAGATGAATAACATAACAACATCCGTAAATCAACTACCAATATGAACTTATTCCCAAATTTGTACAATGCCATGTCCGAAATAATTTCCTGTCGGACCACATAAGTAACACAAATTATATATGCAAGTGAGGTCATACAAAATATGCACATAGCAAACTCCATAATAGAAAGCCTCGAATGTTTTACTTTTTCTCTTATCATTATTAATATCAAATCACAGTTCACAATAATGAATCATGTAGAATATGTATGAATGATATGCATGTATCAATCTCGAGTGTAAATCATAATCAAATCCCAATCGTGCCACACAATATCAGTATCTAGTCAAGTCTTTTACTCTATTCATGATAATACTAATATAAGTGAGAGACAACTATTTCACAATCATGACATGGAAACTAAGAGCAAATCCAATATCAAATATTTAGCAACAAGCCAATAAATCACAAAAAGGCAACAAGCCCACAAATCAGTCAGCAGTACCAAACCTAAGTAATCCATCCTAACTTCATAGCCGAAGGCGTACCATGCTTTCTCCGATAGTAACTAACTCTACATATGCTTCACTAAGCGAAGTCTAACCAGAAGGTAAGTTGTAACCTACCTGGATGCCGAACAGAGTCACGAATGGTCATACCTGAGCTTTGCCTTTCCGGAGTGCTTCAGAACAATCGAAGTCTAATAATATTAATGCAAAGTAAGTAAATGACCACAACAAGCCAACTAATTGGAAAAATGAAACGTGTGAAGAATTACTTCAAAATACCCAAAATACACCTCTCAACTCACGAGAGTAAAACCGGAAATTAAACATGCAAATCGGTAACCCAAAGTTTTAGAAGTTCTAATATACATAACCATTGCTAAATTAGTTCAATAATAGGCCAATTTCATCATACATTACAAACCCCCCAATTTGGGTATGAACACTAATTTTTCAACCTTTAAATTCATCTTATAAATGGAAGATTCAAGCTTAACGATTACTAATTAGTGGAATCCATGCATAGATTAATAAAACTCATCAATTAATTCTCACTTTTAAGCGTAACAATCAAATAAACCCTAACTAAGTAGAACTCATCTTCTTCACTAGTCTCTAGGTTGTACCCACCATTAAATCAACTTAAGAAAGTCAAAGAAAGATAATACAAGGCTAAAGAGGCTTACCTCAAGAAGATTCCATCGAAAAATGCTTGAAATCGCCCTAAGAGTGCTTTGGAGGAGTATTTTTGAAATGGGGGAAATGAAGGATTTTATTCACACTTAAAAGATTCTGAAAATCCCGTCGTCCACTGCAGCAGCACTCGCCCACGATCCCATATAAACCCCAACCCTTTGCTATAGCGGATCACAGTCTACTGCAGTGGTCTCATTCCACTGGGGTGCAGTGAGGCTCGCCCCAACGAATATACCAGAAACCAGAAGTTTTCATCCTTACACAATTTCAACCCGAAATCTGACAATCACCCGAGAACTCCCCGACACAACCCCGATATGCACACATATGTAAAAATACGCTACAGACTTACTCGTGGACTCGAAATTTTCATCGGAGGTCTAATTCTTTGGGTCAACCACCAATGACCTAAATTAACTTTCCAACCAATGGTCAAGGACACTTTTGAGGGCCTCGGAAATCGAACCAATTATCCCACCAAGTCATAAATAATCCTCTGGACCTTATGGAATTGAAGAGATTCCGAAAAAGGTCCATTTATCCAAAAGTCAACTATTGGTCAAACGTTTTCACTTAAGAATTCTAATTCTTTCAGTTCTCACTAGGATCGCCCGATAACTTTGGGAATTAAGTTAACAGGAGTAAAATAGTCAAAACGCACATAATGACCAAACGGGTCACTACATCAGATACTAATTAAATAATCATTCACTATCTAATGAAGAAAGAGAGTACGAAAATGGACGGTAACCTAGTGAGAGAAATTCTACTAACACAAACCTGTAGATTCGACACAATCATAGCCTACTCTGAATTGGTAATATATTCTGATTCTGCTAACCTTTATTTCACCTTTCTACACCTGTCCTTCGCATCATGATTTTTTAGAAACACATAAACACAAGCCCGAAATCATGACTTACTCTTGCCAGAAAAGAATTCTTGCTTTATCGGAGCGACTCTAAGCAATTCCATCAAACCGATCTTACTCATAGTTGACTTCGCTAGTTCTAAGTTTTCTTAATCCTTCAAATCATAATACAGGAAGCATACTACTGAATACCCTACCGATCCAAGTCTGTGGGACACCATCTGATCATTCTAAAGACCTCTCACAGCATCGTACCTCCTTAAATCATTACCAAGTACCGACATAACCCATTACATCTGTTCGAGTAACTGCTCTCTGTAAAATATCATTAGTCCACTCACAAACCTTGATAAAGCTCGGTAAACCTGTCATACCTTAAACCTGAACTAAAACTCATCGAACCCGTGAAGGTGATTTACTGGGAATGCATAAGTCCTCCTGGAAATATAAACGTAGTCCATCAAGCTCTAATCGAATAATTCTGACCCGGGATGAATGCAAAACCCTAATTACTACTAATAGTCACTCGAACTGACTTCAACTTTCCGAAACCAATCACAGTCCTACCATACATCTGTGGTGGAAAATTCCTATCTTTTCCTCATGCATAATCAATCATGTCAGTCACCCCCGACTCTAAAAACTGAGTCCTATCCAAGTTGTCAACTTAGTACCTTATTAAGCAAGAACCCGAGCTAAGAGCGGGGCAGTTCAATTAAGGTATAGAGAAAGCTCCAATAAGCTACCATTGATCAGCCTTATTCAGGCACATCAATCAAAGATCTTTCTTACTCAACTCACGAGAGTAAAATCGGAAATTAAACATGCAAATCGGTAACCCAAAGTTTTAGAAGTTCTAATATACATAACCATTGCTAAATTAGTTCAATAATAGGCCAATTTCATCATACAATACAAAACCCCCAATTTGGGTATGAACACTAATTTTCCAAATTCAAATTCATCACAAATATGGAAGATTCAAGTTTAACGATTACTAATTAGTGGAATCCATGCTTAGATTAACAAAATTCATCAATTAATTCTCACTTTTAATCTTAACAATCAAATAAACCCTAACTAAGTAGAACTGATCTTCTTCACTAGTTTCTAGGTTGTACCCACCATTAAATCAACTTAAGAAAGTCAAAGAAAGGTAATACAAGGCTAAGGAGGTTTACCACAAGAAGATTCCACCCAAAAATGCTTGAAATCGCCCTAAGAGTGCTTTGGAGGAGTATTTTCGAAATAGGGAAAATGAAGGGTTTTATTCACACTTAAAAGTTTTCATCCTTACACAATTTCAATCCGAAATCCGATAATCATCCGAGACCTCTCCTACACAAATCAGATATGCACGCATATATAAAAACACGCTACGGACTCACTCGTGGACTCAAAATTTCCATCGGAGGTCTAATTCTTTGGGTCAACCGCCAACGACCTAAACTAACTTTCCAACCAATGGTCAAAGACATTTCCAAAGGCCTCGAGAATTGAACCAACTATCCCACCAAGTCATAAACAATCATCCGGACCTTACAAAATCAATGTGATTCTAAAAAAGGTCCATTTACCAAAAAGTCAACTATTGGTTAAATGTTCTCACTTAAGGATTCTAATTCTTTCAGTTCTCACTAGGATCGCTCGATAATTTTGAGGATTAGGTCAACATGAGTAAAATAGTCAAAACGTACATAATGACTAAACGAGTCATTACATCAGATACTAATTAAACAATCATTCATCATTGAATCAAGAAAGAGAGTATGAAAACTGACGGTAACCAATGAATCCTTAATATAATAGCACGGAAGCCTCCATAACACGAAGTACGTAAAATCACTACTCGTTCACCTTATCAGTCAAAACTTCTTCTAACTTGGCTAAAAGGTCCAATTTACATAATTCCGTACTCGAATTTGTCTCACCACCGATTCCTGAATATAAGAATTGCTTTTGCCGGAATTATCTAATTCGAACCATACCTCTGAACATGATCGATATGTCCCATAACCATTTGTCAAAATAACACAAACCTTTAGATATCGACACAATCATAGCCTACTCTGAACCGATAAGATATTCTGATTCCGCTAACCTTTCTTTCACCCTTCTACAGCCGTCCTTGGCACCACAATTTTTTAGAAACACATAAACACAAGCCTGAAACCATGACTTACTCTTTCCAGAAAAGAATTCTTGCTTTATCAGAGCAAGTCTAAGCAATTCCATCAAACTGATCTTACTCATAGCTGACTTCGCTAGTTGTAAGTCTTCTTAAACCTTCAAATCACAATACATGAAGCATACTACTGAATACCCCACCGATCTAAGTCTTTGGGACACCATCTGATCATTCTAAAGACCTTTCGCAACCATAGTACCTCCTTAAATCATTATCGAGTACCGACGTAACCCATTACATCTGTCTGAGTAGCTCCGCTCTGTAAAATATCATTAGTCCACTCGCAAACCATGATAAAGCTCGGTAAACCTATCATATCTCAAATTTGAACTAAAACTCATTGAACCCATGAAGGTGATTTACTGGGAACACGTAAGTCCTTCTGGAAATATAAACTTAGTCCATCAAGCTCTAATCTAACAATTCTAACCCAGGATGAATGCATAACCCTGAATACTAGTACTAGTCACTAGAACTGACTCCAACTTTCTGAAACTAATCACAGTCCTACCACACATTTGTGGTGGCCAATTCCAATCTCTTCTTCATGCGTAATCAATCATGTCAGTCACCCTCGACTCCAAAAATTGAGTCCTATCCAAGTTGTCATCTTAGTACCGAAGAACTATACCTTATGATTGAAAATTTTCATGTTTCTCATCTTCTACCCGATACGCAAATCTGATACAACCTTAAACTTTTTGACATAAGACATATAGCCTTATATAATACCCCTTTAACCATCAAACCTCCCATTGTAACACCTTGATATGCCCATAACAATTCTAAAAGCATCAACTCTTACAACTCCCGCCCTAAATCTCACGCAACTACTCCCAAGCCCTTAATATCCAAAAGTACTCAATATTACGTGCAACATAATGCACTACCACGAATACGGTCTCATCTAAAAAATATAACTCTAGCCCTCACATAATAGGGATTTCCACAATTCGTTCCTCGTAAGACACACTAACTCATCCATTGAAGAGTGTTACGAAGCTTTCCAACAATGCACCACACAAGCCACTTCCTTAAACCTTAACATGTCGATTACATGAACTTTACTTCTCACTCGTCGTTGATCGCGAATTCCACTGAACTTTGTCATATTACTTAGTCCATTTCTATGGACTCCATTCTTTAAGCTTACTCAACAATCACACCTCGTCTGAAATAAGCAAGACAACAACACCACATCCCATAATGACCCAAGTAATCCCGAAGATGTACCTTATATTTTCCAATTCTCGATTAACTATACTTTTTATTGATATTTCAATTCCCCAATTCTAATCAAATCACAATCATCGTCACCGTCTAACTGTTTCTCGAACCCACTCATCTCTAAAATTGAATACTTCCTAAACCCAACGTACCACATACACGTTCCTACTAATGTCCTCATGTATCTCCACTAAGGTGTCCTAGTTTCAAATTTCATTAACTCAATTTCTGAAATGTTATCCACCACTCGAATTAATTCACCACATGTAATGCCAATGTATCATGAAAATGAGGATAAATGCATGTATGAATGCACAGTTCACAATAATGAATCATGTAGAATGTGTATGAATGATATGCATGTATCAATCTCGAGTGTAAATCATAATCAAATTTCAATCGTGCTACACATGGACACCTATCACAATATAAGTATTAAGTCAAGTCCTTTCCTCTATTCATGATAATACTAAGATAAGTGAGAGATAATTATTTCACAATCATGCCATGACAACTAAGAGCAAATCCAATATCAAACATTTAGTAACAAGCCGATAAATCACAAAAGGCAACAAGCTTACAAATTAGTCAGCAGTACCAAACCTAAGTAATCCATCCCAACTTCATACCCAAAAGCGTAACATGCTTTCTCCGATAGTAACTAACTCTACATATGCTTTGCTAACCGAAGTCTAACCAGAAGGTAAGCTGTAACATACTTGGATGACGAACGAAGTCATGAATGGTCACACCTGAGCTTTGTCCTTCCAGAGTGCTTCAGAACGATCGAAGTCTAGTAATATCAATTCAAAGTAAGTAAATGACCACAATAAGCCAACTAATCAGAAAAAGGAAATGGGTGAAGAATTTCTTCAAAATATCCAAAATACCCCTCTCAACTCACGAGAGTACAACCGAAAATTAAGTGTGAAAATTGGTAACCCAAAGTTCTAGAAGTTCTAATCTATTCACCCATTGCTAAATTAGTTCAATAATAGGCCAATTTCATCATACAATACAAAACACCCAATTTGAGTATGAACACTAATTTTCCAACCTTCAAATTCATCACATAAATGGAAGATTCAAGCTTAATGATTACTAATTAGTGAAATTAATGCTTAGATTAACAAAGTTTATTAATTAATTCTCACTTTTAAGCTGAATAATAAAATAAACCCTAACTAAGTAGAACTCATCTTATTCACTAGTCTCTAGGTTGTACCCACCATTAAATCAACTTAAGAAAGTCAAATAAAGGTAATACAAGGCTAAGGAGGCTTACCACAAGAAGATTCTACCCAAAAATGATTGAAATCGCTCTAAGAGTGCTTTGGAGGAGTATTTTCGAAATGAGGAAAATGAAGGGTTTTATTCACACCTAAAAGATTCTGAAAATCCCGTCGTCCTCTACAATGGGCAGAGGCCCGTAGCAGCAGACTCGCGCCCGCGGTCCCATACAAACCCCAACCCTTCGCTGCAGTGGATTGCTGTCTACTACAGCGGTCCCATTTCACTGAGGCTCGCCCCAACAGATATACTAGAAACCAGAAGTTTTCATCCTTACACAATTTCAATCCGAAATTCGACATTTACCCGAGACCTCCCCGACACAAACCAGATATGCACACATATATAAAAACACACTACGAACTAACTCGTGGACTTGGAATTTCCATCGGAGGTCTAATTCTTCGTGTCAACCCCAACGGCCTAATCTAACTTTTCAACCAATGATCAAGGACACTCTCGAGGGCCTCAAAAACTGAACCAACTATCCCACCAAGTTATAAATGACCATTCATACCTTACGGAATCAACGAGATTCTGAAAAAGGTACGTTTACCCAAAAGTCAACTATTGGTCAAACGTTCTCACTTAAGGATTCTAATTCTCACTAGGATAGCCTTGATAACTTCGGGAATTGGGTTAACAGGAGTAAAATAGTCAAAACGCATATATTAACCAAATGGGTCGTTACACTTCCAGTTGGTTGAAATAAAATTTTTACATTCGACAAAAGATACCTATATAACTCTAAGGGGTCGTTTAATTTTGTTGCTAGTGAGCGAGTGAATTATTTATGTATTACAATCAACAGAACTAGTATCATGTTTGGTAGCATTTTAGTTGCTATGTATAAAATTCAGAACCAAGTAGGGTGTTTGGTTAGCAGCTTACAATCCGCATAACTAATACATATATAAGTTATGAAAAAATCAATATATTATTTTATGCATGATAGAAGATGAAATATCTAATATATGAATAACTAAACCCTGCATAACTAAACACTTTACAACAAATTCGTGCATAACTTTAACCTGCAATCAAACATCTCTAGATGACTATATATAGGAACTTAGCTAGTAAATCTTGCAACTTATTTTGTAAAAAATTCACGAGGCAGTCTGTTTTAACACCGCAATTTAACTTGTAACCATCTTTCTAATTTGTTTTTACACATATAACCACTTTAGACATACGTTGTCTGAAGTTACATATAAGTGAAGTTCATGTAAAAATTGTTGGACTTCAATCATTAATTTTTTCTTGAACTTCAGCCACGACTTCTTCGTTATGATCTTCCCAACATTTTATATAGGAGCTATAACCGTTTTATTTCTATCGTTGTTATGATGTTCCATATTCAAATAGCATATATGACTAAAGTTTAGTCATTTTTGCCCGACTTTAGCTATTTTTGTTTAGTCTTTAACCATATGTGCATGAAGTTCACACAGAAATAACTTAAGTTCATACAGAAATAACTGAAGTAAGGCAAAATTTACTAAACCTTAGCCACATAAGACTAAAGTTCAAGCAAAAATATAGTTTTAAGTCGGGTATAAATAATTGAAGTTCAAGTAAAAATAATTGAAATGAAGTAAAAATTATTGAACTTCAATCATATATGACTGAAAGTCAAGCAAATACGGCTGAAGTTCAGACAAAATGACTAAATTTTAGCCGTATGAGATCCATACATTATTAAATAACCGCATCAAAATTGGACATCCGTGCACTTTGCTCCTTTATTTTCAAAAGGTACAATGACAAGATTCAATTATACTCGACTCTACTATCCTTCTAGGCCCAAATCATTATCTTCCAAAAGATTCTTAATATAAACGCCTAGTTAAGCAAGTTGCACGAAATTTTACTTTCGATCTTCATGGATTTTCCTCTAGGTATATGAACATGTTCTGTTTTAAACACATTTTCAATTGAATCAACAATCTCTGATTCTTCTCCATCCATCACATGGTGTCGATCTGGTATTAATTTTCTAGAAAATAGCATCATTTTGTCCCTATATAGTTTAAAACATAGTCAATTCCGCTAAACTTGGTTTACCAATATTGGCAGCTCCAATTTATTACTAATAATTTAGTACCAATTTAGCTCAACTTTTCCATTCATTCACGCAATTCATGGAGAATTTCATGTATTCGATCTCCCAATTCCCTCAACAATAGTTTTCAAAATCATCAATTCAATCTATAATCTAAATTACCTATAGCCTAAATAATCATAATCCATCAAGTTTAGGCTTAAGAATTACCTCTTGATGCCTAAGACTAGGAAGTAGGAATTCAAGAATCACATTTTTAAGTGGTTGTCTTCTCCACAAGGTGTAAGACTAGAAATTGTAGGTAATTGAAGAATCAGTAGGTGGAATAGAGAGGAATGAGTAGACAGAACATTTTCATGTATTTTGTATTGAAAAAGTGAGTTATACAAACGATATACATGGCTTAGCCCGATTCTTAACAGAGCTTAACTACTTTTCTAACTACCATTAGAACATATAAATGTAACTAACTAACGGTAGGAAATTACTATACTGCCCTTTACGAACTATTTCTTATCACTTAATACTCCCCCTAAAGCTAGGAGGTGTAAAAATATCCAAAGTTCCTAGCTTGGCTATCAGATGCTCATGCTGCAATCTGCTCAGTCCTTTAGTTAATATGTCTGTAGGCTGATTCTGTGTTGGTACATAGTCAATCTTTATCAATCTTTGTTGTAGAATTTTCCTTACAAAATGACAATCAATTTCAATATATTGTGTTCTCTCATGATACATAGAATTTGCCGCAATTTGAATGACTTCTTTACTGTCACTATAAATCTGAACTGCTAGTTCAATCTTTGCATCAACTTCACTTAGAATTCCAAGTAACCAAACTAATTCTAACACCGTGCTAGCTAAACTCTTGTATTCAGCTTTAGCTGAACTCCTTGATACAGTTGTTTGCTTCTTTGCATTCTAAAGAATCTCTCAATTTTATCATATAACCAGTCACTGATTTTCTGGTGAGAGGGCATGCTGCCTAGTCTGCATCACAATATGCAACTATGTTGTTCTTTATCTTGCTTGATAGTAGTAATCTTTGATCATATTGATTTTTGAGATATCTTACCACTCTAAGTGTAACCTCCATATGTGAATTTTTTGGTTGCTGTAAGAACTGGCTTAGAGTCCGCACACTAAAAGAGATATATGGTCTTGTCATGTTCAAATAGAACAGTTTTCCAATAAATTCTGATAAGCAGTTTGATCTATACGAGGATCTTCATTTGCTTCTTTACCTTGATCCACATACTCATCATACTGTTTAGAAATGAGTTTGACATTTATGCCAATAGGAGTTCCTGCAGGTTTAGAACCTGATAAACCAACCTCTGATATGAGTACAAGAGTGTATTTTTTTGGTGCATTGATATTCCATCTTTTGACCTAGAAAACTCAATTCTCAGAAAATACTTTAACTCCCCACGTCCTTCATTTTAAATGCTTGTTGTAATGATATTTTTGTTTCTTCAATCAGCTTCAAACTGCTATCTGATTAACATATCATCAACATACACCAATATGACAGTTATTCCCTCACTTGTTTTTCTGATTTACTGAGAATAATCATGTTGACTCTACTTGAACTTGAGTTTAATTTGAGCTTCTATGAGCTTGTGATTCCACTATCTTGGAGCTTGTTTCAGCCCGTATAAAGACTTAACCAGTCTACACGCTTTCTCCCCCTAACTGGTAAAGCCTTGAGATAATGTCATATATATCTCATCAAATAAATCCCATTGTAAGAAAGTATTGTACACATTCATTTGATGGATGTGTCAATGTATAGTTGCTGCCAAAGATAAGATAGTTCTGACTATTACCATCTTAACCACAAGTGAGAAAGTTTCCTTATAATCTATACTTTCTTTTTTACTATAGCCCTTAGCCACCAACCTTACTTTAATCTCTCCACCTCACCATTGGAATTGTATTTATTTCTGTAAATCCATGCGCACCCTATAGGTGTTTTGCTTTTTGGTAGGTCAGTAATAACCCATGGCTTGTTACTCTCAAGAGCCTGAATCTCAGCTTGCATGTCATCTACCCATCTAGGGTCCTTGACTGCATCTGTATAAGTACTTGGTTCTGAGAATGTTGAAGTAGCAGCAATGTATATATGATAAGATTATGATAAATGATCATACTGGATGTAGTTAAACATAGGATAGTTAACTTCTTTGTTGATATTTAATGAGATAAAATCTCTTATCTACACATGTCTGATATTTCCTCTTGATGATTTCCTAGTTTCAATTATTTGAGCTGGAACTTGAGCCTGTTCCTATTGCACTATGTCATACTCAGGAGCAACTGGATCCTGAAGACTTGGATTATCACAAGTAGGTTGGATCAACATATCTTCTCCCATATATTGTATTTCAGTCATATATCTGAAGTAATAGGCACTGCATTTTGCTGTGCACTTTGAGAAGTCTACATCTGCACAGCTCTTACTTCTCTTGTAGGAATACTTGCACTAGTATTATGAGTATAATTTGTAGTTGATTCAACCAACACTTCAAAATTATTAGATGTATCCACAAATACAGGTTGCTGATTCTCAGCAGCTTGACTATCAGCAAAAGGAAAAATTATTTTCTTAAATAACACATCTCTACTGACAAAAAAAGATTTAGTAGACATATCATATAAAATGTATCCTTTTTGAACCTCTGAGTATCCCATATGAACATCAGTTCTAGACCTAGACATTAACTTATCATTCTCTGTTAATACTTTGGCAAAACACAAACACCCTAGAATTCTTAGGTGAGTGAACGTTGGTTTCTTATCATAAATCCTCTCACAGGGAGATTGATTGTTTATGACTGCACTTGGCATTCTGTTAATAAGACATGCAGCAGTTAATATACAATTTCCCCAAAATCTTATTGGAATTTTTGCTTAAAAACTGAGAGCTCTTGTGACCTTTAATATATGTCCGTGTTTCCTCTTAGCAACTCCATTTTATTGAGGGGTATAAGGGCATGTATTTTGATGTATTATCCCCATATCTTTAAACACTTTGTCACATACTGAATTCATAAATTCAATACCATTATCTGTTCTTACTACCTTCACTATTTTTCCAAACTGAGTCTTCACAAACTATAAAAAATGTTGAATAGACACACAAACATCTGATTTATTCTTCAATAAGAAAAGCCACACCATTCTAATAAAATCATCAACAATTGTAAGAAAGTACTTACTTCCATCAAAAGTAGCTATTTTATAAGAACTCAATAAGTCAAGATGAATCAAATAAAAACTACTAGTACTCTTGATACAACTTGTAGGAAAAACAGATCTTGTTTGCTTAGCATGAGGACAAACTATACATTTGTGTATATTACTACTAACTTCTTCTTTATTCAAACTAAATAATTTATCCAACACTACAGATGACACATGACCCAATCTTCTGTGCCACAACTCTATGTCCAACTGAACTTGCCCATTGCTCATTGTATCCTTAACTTCCAAAAAAGTCTTCTTTACTTCATGCTGTAGTAGATTTTTCAGTAGAATGTACAATCCTTCTTCTTCCCTACGAATCTCCTTCACTTTGCCATTGTAAAGCTCCTAGAATACACAAAAAATTGGAAAGAATGAGACTGAACAACCTAATTCCTTTGTTATTCTACTCACATACATCAAATTATACTTGGATTGAGGCAGATGAAACACATTTATTATAACAGTTTTAGTTGAAAATGCTCTAGATCCTATATGAGTAACTTTAGCAATATCTCCATTAGGTAGAAAAAATGGCTTTGCACATTCTAGTTGAACTACTGAATCTTTAGTCAACATACCAACATTAGACACCATATGATTTGTTGCACCAATATCTATTATCCAAATGTCACTATTTTCAAAAACCAATAATGCTTTACTTGCAATGTTGGCAGCATCAGTAGTTTCAACACCTTTTGTTCCTGCACCATGTCCAAGCATATGAACTATTTGATCATATTGATCTTTAGTAAAGGTACAATGTTGTAGTTAATTAGCAAATGCACCTTCACTTGTTGAGGCACCATCTCATTGTGTTAGAGATACATTTGTATTCAAACCATATGTGAAATTAGCCTGTGACTGATTCCGAGTTTGCTGGCTTTCTGAAGCACTTTTGTTGTTCTTTTGTATTTCATTGTAAGCAGAATTTTCATTTCTATTGTTAACATATGTACCGGCCACTCTTTTCTTGAACTTGAAATCAAGTGGATACCCCATAAACTTATAACATGTATCTTTAGTATGACCTTTGCATCTGCAGAACTCACACACTACAATGAAATTTTTGTTGAACCTTTGAATACCACTTGTAGAGTTCCCACCTGTTTTAGAGTACATAGCAACTGAATTCAAGCTGTTAGAGGACATAGTATTTATTCCAAAATTTTCATGACTTGTACTCACATATTTCTGAACTTCATCCTCAACAATTATCCCATATGCTTGGTTTACATTTGGTAGAGGACACATCAACAAGATTTTACTTCTTGCTTGTTGATATGAGTCATTTAAATCCATCAAGAATTGATATAATATATGCCTATTAAGATGTGCCATAAATTCTTTTGACACCATCCCTGGAGCTGGTACTAGAGCATCATACTCATCCCACTGAATTTTTAATTTTATAGTACACAGACACAGAGGCAGTCCCTTGTTGAAGAGTAACAATTTCATTATGAATACCAAAGGTTCTTGAGCCATCTACTCTCTCAAGTCTTCCCACAAATCATATGCATTTGATGCAAAAGCAACTCCACTAAAAATACTTTTAGACATTGCATTCATCCAAGAGAGGACAATTGCATTTATCCTTTACCATTGTCCCCAGAATCTTCACTTTAGGCTTATTTTTTGCATGAACCATCCATTAACCCTATCTTGTTTCTACCAACAATGCAAGCTTAATTGATCTAGCCCACAGAGTATAATTTTCAGTTCCAAACAATTGAAAAGAAATGATACTAATTTCACTGATATCAGTTGGACTCAAGTACAAGAGATGATTATAGTCAATACCTTGACCACTAGATGTGTTTCCACCATTATTAACTACTGGTACCAAACTTGGACCATTGTTAAGACCATGACGAGCTCTTGCTTGATCTTCAGAACTTTCCATAACTCCTAACGAATTTGATTTGAATCTTCAAGAATCAATTTATTCAAGAGTTCTTGATCAGGTTTTCTTTGCGGAAACGTAAATTGATATAACAAACAACTAATTCAACTCAGATAATCACAAGTTGAACATCAATAACAATCAACCCTAAGATCGATCTTCTCCGAGCACTAAGAGCTGCCGGAATTGCTCTGATACCATGTAGGTAATTGAAAAATCAGTAGGTGGAATAGATTAGAGGAATGAGTAGACAAAACATTTTCATGTATTGTGTATTTGAAAAAGTTAGTTATACAAACGATATACATGGCTATATATAGCCTGATTCTTAACAATAGCTTAACTACTTTTCTAACTACCATCAGGACATATAATTGTAACTAACTAACGGTTGAAATTACTATACTGCCCTTTACTAACTATTTCTTATCACTTAATAGAAATAAATAAAAGTTTAGAGATAATTTTAGAAATCTACCATTATGGTTCCTTCGCACTATGATCAAGTTACGTTTACAAGCCATATATTGAGTTGTAGTGACATCTTAACGTGCCTTTTGAAAAGTTAAGCAACGTTAATGATTAAGACTATGGTGTCACGTCATTGTATTTGCTAATTTAACCTCTATCAACCTTAATTAAGCAATGAATAAATAAGACGTACTAGATGTTATATGGAGTATTATAATAATAATATATAAGTATTATTTAATAATAATATTTAATTAAATAAAAAGAGAAGGATTGCTATTTTGAATTTAAATGTATCGTTTTCTTCTGTTGGGTAAACCAACAATTGTGTTGTTTCAAATTTTAATCCAAACGCCTGCTAATTCCAAATTAAATTTCAAGCACCCATTGGGTGGTCACTTAACCTTTCCTATAAAAGGCATTGGCAGAAGTCTTGAGAATGATACGAAAAAAGCTCCGTGCTTCATCTCCATTCTGCCATTTCAACTTAAAAGATATTTGATCATCTCTTTCTAATTTTCACACTCTAAATCCTTCAGTGGTTGGGTTGCGTTTTTGTGATAGAAGAAATCAAATAGTGCCACTTTGATTTTCAGAATAGGCATTGTATTCTGGGGATGAACATTTCTGTTAACCACTTGCACAATGTGGGAAAATTACTATTCTAAAGATAGTAATTTGGAAGCGTCTTGCCTATTCGTTCTGTGTTTTATGTTGAATTCTCTTTCATGATTTCTCTATTTAGTTGCTTATTAAATTTGTCTTGCACAAAGTTAATCCATTGTATTTATTAAGAATATTCTACAACACTCGAGGGGTTGGGTTGGTGGGGGTGCGTATTACAATTACATTAGGAATCCATTAGAAGCTTAGATTACATCATTAGGCACCATTTACATACCTAACCAGCTTTTTGACTTGGTCAAACGAAAAAACAAGCGACAAAAAGGAAAGAAAATGAAAAAGACAGAAAAAAGGTAAAGTTATTTCATTTTCAAATTTAGTCTAGGCACGGGATTTGAAAAAATTGGCTTGCAAAGTGTAGATAGATAATCGACTTAAATAAATATACATTTCTGTTAGTAAAGCATTTGCAAATTCGGGGATTTCAGTTATGATAATAGCTGTTTTCATGTGAAAATGATTCTAACAAAAAATACAGTTAGAGATTTGTATTTATGGGTTTAAAGACAAATAGGTCGTATCCGATCCAGAGACCCTCTTAAACGAGACTGGAATTATTAGCTAGGTTACAGATTTATGAGATAACAAACTAAGTAAGCTATAATAATAAACAAGTAAGACAAATAAGTAAGTTAGATCTAAGATGAACAATGGATAAATTTGAACAAGTGCCGAGGGTAGTATATTTGCTTCAGAGAGATTTTTGTTACAAGTGTTGGCTTAGAGAGAATATAATGTGTTTTCCTTCTCTTCTAAGTCTTGTATATATAAGACAAAACTTAGACTATTATGCCCCCCTTTGTAATATACCTTTTTATCATGTTATTGGCGCAAACCCAGAAAAGATAGGGCTCATCCTAATAAAACTTCCGAACATCACTCAAAAACATCTTCTTTTAATTGGTAGTGAGATCACTTGGCATAATGTCACTCGCATGATAGTTTGCGAAATCAGCGTACCATGGCAAACTGTCATTTGGCTTCCCCCCCTTCTTCAAGTCTTGACAAGTGGTCCGTCACTTGATTTTCACACTCTTTCTATCCCTGACTTCAAAATTGAACTCTTACAAAAGTAGGACCCATCGTATCAATCTAGGCTTTGCATATTTCTTAGCCATGAGATAACGAAGAGCCACATGATTCATGTGTACAATAACATGAGTCCCTAACAAATAGGCTCATAGTTTCTCAAAAGTATATATAATTGCAAGCAATTCTTGTTCGGTGATGATGTAATTCATTTGCGCTCCATTTAGAGTCTCACTTGCATAATATATGGGGTGAAAATCTTATCTCTCTTTTGGACAAGAACAACCCCCATGGAAAAACCACTAGCATCACACATGAGCTCAAATGGCTTTGACCAACCCAAAGCAATAATGAGCTTCACTTTCAAACATTCAAATACTTTGAGACAAACTTCATCAAACACGAACTTGATCTCTTTCTCCAACAATTTGTACAAGGGATTTTCCACCTCAGAGAAGTCTTTGATAAACCTTCTATAAAACCCGGCATGACCTAGAAAACTTCGGACACCGTTGACGGAGATAGGTGGAGGAAGCTTAACAATCACCTCAACTTTGGTTTGATCAACCTCTATACCCTTTTGCGAATTTTTGTGCCCAAGAACAATTCCCTCTTTGACCATAAAGTGGCATTTTTTTCAATTGAGAATCAAGTTGGTCTCTTCACAATGTTTCAACACCCGAGTCAAGTTCTTTAGACAAGCATCAAAAGAGTCTCCAACCATGAAGAAGTCAATGGATTTCTCTACCATATCGAAAATATGGACATCATGCACCTTTGGAAAGTAGCGGGAGCATTGCATAAACCAAAGGGCATTCTTCGAAAGGCAAAGGTACCATAAGGGCATGTGAAGGGGATTTTCTCTTGATCCTCAGGAGCAATAGTAATTTGATTATAACCCGAATAACCATCTAGAAAGCAATAGAAGTCCCTTCCAGCGAGTCTATCAAGTATTTGATCCATGAACGACATTGGGAAGTGATCCCTCATTGTCCAATGGTTCAACTTTCGGTAGTCCATACATACCCTCCAACTGGTAACTGTACGAGTTGGTATCAATTCATTCTTCTCATTAGGCACTACGGTAATATTACCCTTCTTTGGCACATATTGGATCAGGCTTACTAATTCACTATCCGCTATAGGGTATACAACACCGGCATCCAATCATTTGATTATCTCATTTTTCACAACCTCTTGCATAAGAGGATTCAACCTCCTTTGATGCTTAACACTAGGAATACATTTTTTGTCAAGATTGATTTTATGAGTATAAATACCGAGAGGAATTCCCTGAATATCCGCAATTGACCATCCAATGGCCCTTTTATACCTCTTCAAGATAGGCAATAACCTCTCACATTGTTCTTTTGTTAGCCGGTTTAAAAATATAACAAGCAAGGTGTTGTTTGGACCAAGGTACTCGTACCTCAAATATGAAGGAAGAGGTTTGAGCTCCACGGTCAGTGGTTTAATGATTGATGGCTTTGTGGGAGGAGTCTCGTGGTTCTCCAAGTCAAGATCAAGCTTCTTAGGGTTGTAGTTGTATGACCCCAATCCAATACTGTCTCCTTGAATTCTGCATAGTTATCTCCATCATAATTCATCAACACCGCTTCCAATACTTCACAAACATACGCATTTGCAATGAGTCTCCACAACTTCCTTTACAGTATCAATAATCGACACCACACTCATGTCCGCCGGTTGGTTCATTGACTTGCAAATATAGAATGTGATCTCTTCATTGTTCATCCAAAATTTTAGATCACCTCTCTCAACATCAACAAGAGCTCGCCCCATGGCTAATAATGGTCATCCTAAGATTATGGAAACTTCAAATTCCACCTCACAATCCAAAATAACAAAGTCGACCGGAAATATGAATCTATCCACACGAACAAGAACATCAAAAAGAATACTAACCAGCCTTTTTATGGTGCGATCCGCCATAAGTAACCTCATAGTTGTGGGACGGGGAGTGCCCAAATCCAAATTGTTAAAAATTGCAAGTGGCATCAAGTTGATGCTTGCACCAAGGTCACACAAAGCTTTTGCAAATTTATAAGCCCCAATGGTTCATGGGATAGTGAATGCTCCGGGGTCCTCCTTCTTTTGAATAATACCTTGGTGACAATTGCACTACAATGATGCGTTACATCCATCGTCTCAAAGCTAGATTGCCTTTTCTTGGTGACAAGATCTTTCATAAATTTCACATAGCCCGACATTTGCTCAAGGGTCTCAACCAATGGAATATTAATAGAAAATTGCTTCAATTTTTCAATGAACTTTATAAAATTCCGATCATCCTTCTTCTTGGCCAGCCTTTGAGGAAACGGAGGTAGGGGCTTTGGAATAGGTGAAATCACTTCCAGGGTTTCATCTTTTGCAAGTTCTTCTTCAATAACAATGGGCTTTTCAATACTAGCCGGCTTCTTCTTTGTAACACTCTCTTTATCGACCACTATAGGTTTAACAATAGGTGTTTCATCATCAACAACCTCTTCTTCATTCACCAACGTATCTCCCCCAAGTACATTTCCACTCCTAGTAGTAATGGCCTTACATGCATGATCACCATTATTTCTTGGATTTACCACTGTGTCACTAGGGAGTGTACATTTTTGCCTTTGGTTGAGGGTAGTCAAAATTTGGCTAAGTTGGGACTCAAGTTGCTTGATTGAAGTTAAATGCAAACTCACCACTTATCATATAGTACTCATGCCATCCCTCATACTCTTCATATCATTATTCACCTCTTTAACAAAAGTGTCGGTTGATTCCACTTTTTGCAATACTTTGGAAAGCAAGTCCTCGATCTTTGAACTAGCGGGGGTCACTTGTAGATGATTGGTTTGATATTTTTTGGTTCTCTTTTGGTGGAACATAGGGATTATTGCTTTGATGGTTGTTGTAATTGTTGTTGTTGTAATCCCCTTGGTTGTTGTTCCCCCTATTTAAGCCTTCTTGCTCCTTGTTCTAACTTTGGTTCTCTTGACCTTGTTGCCAAGCCCCTTGATTGGACCTTGATAGTTAGGCCAGGAACCCCCTTGATTATTCACGAAATGAGCCTTTTCATCAAACACTTAGTAGAATTGTTCATCCAGTGGACCCCCTTCACAAGACCCAACCGCATTAACCTTCTTCAATCTCGCACCCATAACATGTTTTGTAAGAAGATCATTTGCGTGATCAATTTAGCCATTGTTTCATCTCTTTTCTTCCCTCCTAAGCACCTATCTAGACAATAAATATTTGGAAGAGCTTCCTCCAACCACTTCCGACTCCCTAGTATGCCAAGCTTCATTTGTTTCGGTTAGTTTGTCAAGTAGGGAACTCACTACATCATATGAATTGTCCATGATGCACCCCTCCACAATATTATTAGCCATCGACTTGTTGACTGAGTCAAGTGACCTATAGAACGTTTGGAGAAGAACATTATCAGACAACCCATGATTCGTACAACTCTTGATTTTCTTCTTGAATTGGGTCCAAGCTTAATGTAGTGGCTCATTAGGAAGTTGACGAAAGTTGTTAATTCATCACGGAGTTGTAACATCCGGGACGGAGGGAAAACCTTCTTGAGGAATGCCTCGATTAACTTCGCCCATGTAGTAATAAAACTAGACGGAAGGTCGTCCAACCATGCGGTGGCCTCTCCCATGAGAGAAAATGGGAAGAGCCTTAACTTAACGGCTTCAATCGAGACATTGTGTGGCACATTGGTAGCATAGACCCCTAAAAAGTTCCTAAGGTGCGTATTTTGGTCATCGGTTGCAAGACCACCAAATAGGCCCTTGGTGTTGAGTAGGTGCAACAAAGTGGTGTTTAGGTAGAAAATTGCATTTCCGACAAGTGGTGGAGGTTGGATAGCGGCGGTGTATCCATGACCCCCTACGAGTTCATCATCGGATTCAGAATCTGATGCCATAACACATACACAACAAAAACAACAACAAAGTAATATGAGAAATAAAGACTAAATGTAGAGAATTACACTAACTTGTAAATTTCTAAACTGTATTCCCCGGCAACGGTGCCAAAATTTAATACGCCCAAATTACACATCTGAAAAGGATGTAAAACGGTCGTTGACAAATATTAAACCCAACTAAGATTGGGGTTGAATCCCACAGGGAATACGAGGAGAAAAGTACAAGTTAATTGTAAACCTCAACAATTAATCTAAATTTCAAGGGGGATCGGGAAATATTGATTGTCTAAAATTTAATCTACTAAATACTTCAAGAACAGAATATTGAAAATTGGTAATTCAAGTTGTGGAAGGACTATGATTGTGATCCCTTTAGGTGAATCAATATAATTGGAGCTATGCTTGACATAATTAAATACATATTATACTAGACTATGGACCAATTAAGAGTTTACCACTAGTTTTCCAACCTAGATGATAAATGTCATAACTAGGCTTTTCCAAGCCCTAGAATGTGAAATTCAATACACCCACTTTCATCTCAAATTAACCATTTATTCCTAGCTTTGGTTATTAGATGAGAGTTAAATTCCCGAATCTTTGCCATTAATGCTTTTCCAACCAACTATTCTTTTTCGAGAAATAAAGGGCTATAGGCACTATCAATGTTAGAAACCATTGATATCATTACAAATTGAAGCATTAATGGAGTATAATAATGGTAAGTAACCTAATCAAGCATTTAAACACTCATTTACACTAATATCACCATTGAGTTACACAACCTAGCTAGATGATCAGCTACTCATAATAAATGAACAAACAACATTCAATAAATGAGAATTCATTGTCACTTACAAAGTAGTTGAAAGATGAATTGAAATTGGATCCAATTGATGTCAATCTCTCATCAAAAGCTTAAAAATAATAACTATGAAATGTTTGGAATAATGGGGATAAAATTTGATATGGAATATCCGAACCAAACCTTAGGAATCTATTTATAATCCCCAAAAATTTGCACACAAATTAGACAAAAATACCCTCGCGTCACAGTCGGCGAACCGTAGATCATGTCACAGACATGACCTGTGATTCGCAGGTCTTGCACATGTACTGCAAACTGTGTTAGAATTCAGGTTTTCAGTGAGATAGTATGTGGTTCGCAATAGGTCATGTCGCAGACCATGCTCTTGTCTTGTTCAACTTTTCCAAATCTCTCCAGCACTCTGTAGTTGAACTGCGGTCCGTAGGCATGACCTACGGTTCGCATGTCATGTTTTCAGGCATTTTCGCTCCTTTCACTTATTTTTCATCTCCGTATTCATTGTCTTACAAAACAATTATCGTAAGAAAAGACATAAAATGTACTCTAATATAAACAAAAGATTAAGTAAATGACATCAAAGATACTGTAATTTCACGATACATCAAAAACATGTAAAAGTTGAGTTTTATGTTATGAGAAGTATGAGTTGTTTGTGAGTAATTCCTTGAGATTGGATGGATAAAATTTTGAAAGATGAGTTGGTTATGTTGTTGTTGTTGTTGTTGTTATAGATGTTATGTTGCTATGGAAGAGGTAAGGAGATAGGGGAGAGGCTGTTTGAGTTGACGTAAAGCAAACTTGTCGCTCGATAGTTAGCTAGTATGTCCTTCTTGTTGACATGAGTGCTATTTTTTGTTGTAGATGGATGATGAAGAGACGGGTTACAATGTCGTCATCGAAGATCTCCTTCCAAGGTATGTAAGGGCTATCTTTCTTTCTTCATGGCATGATTCTGTAAGCATGTTCCCTTTTATTAGAAGCCAAAGGGGGATAGTTCGCCTCTATGTTCTTAGTGACATATTAAGACCATCTGAGAGTTAAGGAATCGATATCGAGTAGAGCTCCCGTGTAAGTCCTAAGAAGAAGAGCTAGTAACAAGATGTTCATAAGCTGTCCTCATTTACGTTAAGAGTTCTAGTTAGATAAAGACCCAGATAAATGAGTTAGTAAATTAGTAGCAGAGCATAAGTAAAGAAAAGATGAGGTTATACTATCTAGAAGATAAAAGTGTAGTAGCCTAGTAAGATGAGTAGGTACGCACATTCGTAGAGGACTAAGAGACTCCCTAAAGCTAAAAGAAATAGAGTACGAGATACGATAGAAGGAGCCATGTGAAAGTAAATAGAATATGAATATATAAGGTACCCGCCCCTCCCCCGCCTTAGGAGAGGTAGAAGTATGCAAGTTATAAAGATGAATTGAGTAGTCTAACAAAATAGTTGGATGAGAGCTAAGATAGTACGAGGCTCCTTAGAGCTAGCAGAGTAGCTCATAAGATAATAAGTATGAACTGTGAGTTCCAGAAAGTGCTAGACGAGCTAGAAGTTATGTACGCAGGTACTTAGTTTAAAAATTGTTTGCTTGTTGTTGTATGCACTTTACTTCGGGGCTATTGACACCACCTTTGGGGATATAATACAGATCACCTTCGGGGCTACAATACAGATATGTGCATTGCCTTCGTAGCTATACAAATAAATATTGCCTTCGGGGCTATACAGACGTGTGCTTGCCTTCAGGGCTATATATATACAGATTGTCTTCGGGACTGTACAGATACATTTGACTCCGAGGCTATGCACTTAACATACCATATCCCTTGTGAGGCTGGATTATTATATTCAGATTGTACTTAGACTATTATGCCTCCCTTTGTGATGACGTGAACACCCTGACGTCACTGCGCTCACGTGCGCTGCGACTCTCTAATCTAGGAAGGCTGATGTGACGGGAGATGTTGGGAGTGGAAGATAGTTGTAGAGATCCTTTGGGGCCGTAGAGATTTTCGGAACTACCAGGCTTCTTGTGTACTCCAATGATTCCGAAGGCATTTCTACTCAATACAATAGCATATTAAATCATAATAGTGATTGCATTCTACTACGTATTCACGTTTAAGTTGCTTCTTCTTATTTTTATTTATCTATTTCCAATTTGATCACATCAATCAATTTAGGTTTGAATTTTTCATTAAACCTGAACTTGTAGCTCATATATATTAGCTTTACACCTTTGTTTTCACACGTTTAAATTTCTTGCTTTCTTGCTTTTAGCATTAAAGTTTTGTAGAACTCGTGCGTCAAAATATTCTGTATGGTTATATATCCTTTTCGATGGAAAACTAAAACATCCATTATATATATGTTTTAACATCTCATTTTACTCGAAAATAAAAGAAAATGGAAATAAAATAGATTTTTGTTCTTTCTTAATTCTTCTCGAGGGTCAGCGGGGACGTAGCACAACAGTAGCAATAGCGATTAAATTTTTCTTACTTATAGTAAAACTGAAAAGGTTTACATTTTCTCTATACAAAAATTTGGAACACCCAAAGATTATTTGTATGACCAGAAGGAATATATTTTGGATGATTTTCTTCTAATTAATCACTCCAAATATGATGATTATATAACTATCACCAACCAAGAAAAAAAACACTACTAAAAATAAAGGGGTTTTCCACCGATATTCAGTGAAAAATTTATACTATAAAACATGATTTTTTCATTTTATTCCCACCGAAAAAACTCACTGGAAAATCACTGGAAAAACACATGCTGGAAAATAGATTCCCATTAAAACACTGAAAAACTTTCTAATTTTTTTGTGTGTTCACACTACTATTTAAGTTTTTTTTCACCGACATTCAGTAAGAAATTCAGTGGAAAGTTCATGATTTTTAGTAGTGGAAGGACTACGTGGGAAATAGATTGATGATCAAGAGCATCACAACTCACTACCGTTGCTAATCCCACCTCTCCCAACTCTAAAAATAAAAAGACGCAAATGAATTTTATAATTTTTCGACTTTCTCCCTAGTTCTTGAACTAGATATATGCAACATCGAGTTTAATTTATATATATTACTATAGCACCTTCACATGTTGCAGCAAGTAATCCATTTTATTTTTAAGATTATAAATTTTACTTTTTATAAAAGATTATTTATAAACATTTATTTAAAAAATTATTTATATTATCTTTATGTATAAGCTAAAGCTGATCACTAGCAATGAAACCGCACTACGATCCAACAAGGATTCCACATAGGATTATTGAATAACTTTCCAAAGATAACATGATTAAGAATTTAGGATAATTAAGATAAGACCTTGATTACTACAATATGATTGGGCAAGGTTCATTTACTGTTAAGATAATCCATAATTATCTCTATCATATCAAATCATCCATTATGTAATTAAATTAAATATTCTATAATTAGTATTGTAAGATGATTAGCATATTCTTAGGATAGTCTTCCTAAATAGTAGCCATAGATTGATCTTATATGATTGTTTATATATTGTATTACGGCTTAACAAGCTTGAGAGCGTTTACAAAATATTTTTCAAGATAATAAAATTTCTCGGGCGGTATATCTTGAAAACCAATTCACCAATATAAAATTGGATAATTTTTCAGTTGAAAATGCTTGTCGATCAACTCTCAAATGTTGGTGCGCCGGTGACGAATCAAAGGTTAGTTCTCCAATTAATTGCGGGATTGAATAAACAATTTGATGTTGTTGCTACGTTCAATCAACAAAACAATCTCATACCACTATTCTATGAGGCTCGTTCGAGATTAAATGTTGAAGAAACCCGGAAGCAAAAATAGGTGACGGGGGGCTGCAACCAATGTCGACACCGCTCTTATTTCCACCAACACTTATAACAATAATTTTGGCACTCAAAATTCTGGTTCCGGTAGTGGTTTGAACCGACAAAATAATCGGTCAAAATCGTAACAATAACAAAGGAAAAAATAATGGTGGAAAGGGACGGGGTCGGAGTGGCGGCAATACAAATGGGCCAAAACAGATCCCATCGGGCAAGAAATTTCAACCACCAAGGCAAAGGGAGGCAAGATCACCGTGGGCTGGCAAACAACAGTGGACTGCCCCTCCCTGCCTGTACCCTATGGCTCAGTGGGCCCGACCTCCTCCCGCTTCTAGACAGCCCGGGTTCTCGATTCTCATCCGCAACAAGCTTTTGTAGCCCATGGACCATCTTCCGCAAGTTATGCTCCCACAGATATTGTACAGGCCGTGGACAACATGAATCTGAGTGTTCTTGATGATTCGTGGTACATGGACATGAGGGCAATATCACACATGACGACATCTCAAGGTACTCTCTCATCTTATTTTAATATGAGCAGTAATAAAAAAATTGTTGTTGGCAGTGGGCAATGGGCAGGAAATTCCAATTCTTGATATTGGTCAATTAAATATCCCCCCAATCCACCTTTACATTTGAAAAACGTCCTATATGCACCCAAACTGATTAAAAACTTGATATATGTACGTCACTTCACAACTGACAACAATGTTTCTGTTAATTTTGATCAGTTTGGGTTTTCTGTGAAGGATTTTCAGACGGGGATGCCACTAATGAGATGTAATAGCACTGGGAATTTGTATCCCATCACCGCCACCACCAACAACCAAGTCACCAATCCATCAACCTTTGCAGCTATTTATCCTATTTTATGGCATAACCGGTTAGGACACCCGGGAGCATGGTGTTCAATTTTCTTAGAAATAATAAATTTGTTGATTGTAACAAAATTATGAACTCTCATGTTTGCCAGGCTTGCATTTTTTAGAAGCATGTTAAATTTCCCTTTTATTTATCTGCTTCCAATACTCTTATGCCATTTGATCTCATGCATAGTGATTTGTGGACATCCCCGATTTTAAGTTTCTACAGGTCATAAGTATTATATGCTTATTTTGAATGATTATTTAAATTTTCTGTGGACATTTCCCAGAGGAAAGAAATCGCAGGTCTTCACCATTTTAAAACAATTTAATGTTTTCATCAAAACCCAATTTGAGAAATTCATTAAAAGTTTTAAATGTGACAATGGGAGGGAATTCATAAATGATCAATTTAAGGAATTTTGTTACCAAAATGAAATGTCCTCGCGTCTTTCATGTCCACACACTTCTCCTCAAAATTGAAAAGCCGAAAGAAAAATTCGAACAATCAACAATCTAATTCGCACACTTCTTACGCATTTGTCCACACCATCGTCTTTTTGGCACATGCTCTTCAAATGACCACATATATTTCAAACATTATTCCTAGCAAGCTACTCTCAAACCTATCACCCACACAAATGTTATACTATCGTATTCCTTTCTATACACATTTGAGGATTTTTGGATATTTATGTTATCCTTGTTTCTGTCCACAACCATAAACAAACTTCAAGCCTGTTCCAGTCCTTGTGTTTTTTTGGGAGACCCACAAAATCATAGGGGATATAAGTATTATGATATGTCTAATGGGAACATTATCATCTCTCGTCACATTTTTTTTATGAGTCCACATTCCCGTTTGCTAAATCTCACGTGGTGTCCCCACCTTCATACGAATTTTTGGACGTAGGAATACATCCAATTTAAATCACTATCTAAATGCCCAAACCAATACTTCCTCGGCTGGACCAGCCCAAACTGAACCACCAAATATAGCGACCCAATAACGAAATGGGACTGGGCCAGTCTGAGTCAGGGAACCCACTGCTCCCTTCTCTTTGACCTCGGCCAAGTCCATTTCTTGTGACTAGCAGGCCCAAATGAGGGAGCCCACTGCTCCCTCATCAAATTTACCAACCAGGCCCATCTCTATCAGCTCACAATATAAGTACCTCTCGGTCCAGTACACAAACTGAAAGCCCACTGCCCCAACATCTGTCTTGGTCGCACCTCGGACTGTTGAAACCTATGCCATGCACGGGATATTTTGGCCCAAGCGTCATTTTAACCTAACATCTTCGGTCCAACCATTACCACTTCCAAAAAATCCCAAAGCGGCCCTATCAGACCCGAATTAGAAAACTTTCATGTTAGATGAAATTGATGTTCTTATTAAAAATAAGACGTGTGAGTTAGTGATCCATCCATCTAATGTGAACATAATACGCTCTATGTGGGTTTTCTGTCATAAAAAGAATTCAGATGACTCTTTTGCAAGACAAAAAACTCTTCTTGTTGGTGATGGCAGGTCTCAGTAGGTTGGCATAGTTGCGGTGAAACATTAAATATAGTCGTTAAACTAGCAACTATCAGGACTATTCTTAGTCTGACTCTGTCCAAATCATGGTTCATTCATCAGTTGGACGTCAAGAATGTTTTTTTACATGGTCACATACAGAAAATAGTTTACATGCACCAGCCTTTGGATTTTCGAGATCCTACACATTCGGATTATGTTTGCCTGTTGAAAAAATCATTATATGGTTTGAAACTAGCTCCCAAGGCATCGTATAACAGGTTTGTAGGGTTTGTATCCACACTGGGGTTCTCACACAGCAAGTCTGATCAGTCTTTGTTCATTTACAAGAAGGGAAATGACATGTCATATATTCTTCTCTATATGGATGACATCATTCTCACATTGTCATCTGAGTCAATTCGCCGGTCTATTATGTCCTTCATTGCTTCAGAATTTGCTATGAAGGATTTGGTGCCCTTTAAACTATTTTTTGGGCATTGATGTAACTCAATTTGCAGGTGGTCTGTTTCTCTGTCAAAAGAAATACACCGAGGAGATCATTCACAAAGTTGACATGTCCTCGTGCAAACTGTAACATACGTCGGTTGATACAAAGGCAAAATTGAGTAATTATACAGGTACTCCATACCATGAACACATTACCGCAGCTTAGCAGGAGCATTACAATATCTCACCTTCACAAGACATGATATCTCCTATGTAGTTCAACAAGTTTGTTTACATATGCATGATTCGAAGAAAGAGCATATGGGGGGCTCTTAAACGAATTCTGTGGTATGTTAAAGGTACTCTTGATTTTGGGTTGCATCTGTATAAGTCCATTATTTCTTGCCTCATATCTTATACAGATGCTGATTGGGGTGGCTGCCCGGACACACGGTGTTCCACCTCTAG
The DNA here is from genome assembly GCA_029783415.1 of Anisodus acutangulus. Classification (NCBI taxonomy): domain Eukaryota; kingdom Viridiplantae; phylum Streptophyta; class Magnoliopsida; order Solanales; family Solanaceae; genus Anisodus; species Anisodus acutangulus. The sequence goes on from CM056500.1 coordinate 8,750,611, forward strand.
TTATTGTGTGTTTTTAGGTGACAACTTCTTTTCATGGTCGTCGAAACGCCAGCCGACACAATCTCGGTCGAGGGCTGAAGTAGAATACCGAGGGGTAGCTAATGTGGTCTCTGAATCATGATGGCTCCGTAATCTTCTTTTGGAACTTTATTGTCCGATCGAAAAAGCAACCGTGGTTTCTTGTGATAATGTGAGTGCGATATACTTATCAGGTAACCTTGTCAAGCATCAACGCACAAAACACATAGAAATGTATATCTTGTTTGTCCATGAAAAGGTTGCACGAGGACAAGTCCGGGTTCTCCATGTCTCGTCCCGTTATCAGATTGCAGATATTTTCATGAAAGGTCTTCCGCGCGTATTGTTTGATGATTTCAGGGACAATCTCAGCATACGAGAACCTCCCGCTAAGACTGCGGGGGACTGTTAAGATCATAATTATCTCCATCATATCCAATCATCCATTATGTAATTAAATCAAGTATTATGTAATTAGTATTGTAAGATGATTAGCATATTCTTACGATAGTCTTCCTAAATAGTATTCATAGATTGATATTATATGATTATATATATATCGTATTATTGATATGAAATATAGGTATGGAATTAATTTCCTTCATATACATTCTCTAAGCGTTCTCCAATAGGAGTGACGGTGAGCGCCCATGACATGTTATTTATAATTGCCCGCCATTAGGACAAAGTTCATGAATAAAACTGGACCATTTCCTATAATTAAGTAGAAATTTATTTTTTCCGGTTGTAAAAACAGTAATGTGCTGGAAAGTTTTGTCATTAGCAAATAAAAGTATATTTGGATCCTCTTATAACGACAACAGTATATTTCACCTCATTTATTAACGGAAGGTACATTTTTAATCATTTCCATAATTCAGAAGAGATTGGATCTTTTTTCCCGAATTTTAAATATTGGTCACTTTGTTGGGCGGTGGGTGGGGCGACCTACAGCTATATAGATGTGGTGTTTTTTTTTTTTTTTTTTTTATAATCCAGGTATCCAGGCTTGCGCCTGACTACGTCCTGGAGGTAATAGCACCGGTCCTTCAACATTATTATCAGGTAAATCGCGGGATGTGCTCCGGTGGCCAGTTTTCTGGGAGCGTACAACTGATCAATGAGACAAGGTCAAATTCCCCAACATGCAGAGTTTCTTCGTGCTTGCGGGGAATCGAACCCACGCTGTCCCATGCCAGAGCGCCTTATAGCGCCCAGACTTTGTCACTAGACTATGCCCCGGAGGACAAAAACTAAGGTAGGGTAAACTTTTTAAAGTGACTGGTCCCACCGCATTACGGCCCCATACCCCAGAAAACCCCACCTCCGGTCTAGCCCTACGGATTAGTATACACCGCTTGGCCCTACGCGTATGGAGGGATTTTTTTGGAGAACACAGTTCCACTCTCGCTGATCAGAGGACTCGAACATGGAACCTCAGACAGCAATACCCTAATGTATTGACCACTGGGCCAAACACTTTGGATTGGTGTCCATTTTAATATGTAGGTTTCCATGCTCTTCTTACACTTTTTTGTTTGTATTTTTCTTTTTGGTCAACAGTCTTCTAACACTTTTGATAAATAAGAAAAAAGAAAAACAAAAAGAGGAACAGAAAAATACAGATGTCTTATTGCAGCAGTCAGTCCTCAAACCTTTTTTTTTGGGGTCAACCTTTAAGCTTAATACCGACCTCCTGTATTCTTTAATTCATAAAAATCAAATTTCTTGAGGCAACTTTGTGTTCACACTTCTATAATAGTTTAAGCAATGTATTTGTAATACACTATTTTTTGTATTTTACATAAAATTAAATTTACGGAAAGAGAATAATCACCTGATTATTTTTATTAATAAAAGAGTTTATATACATGATATATAATATGTAATTATAGAAATTAAATCTACCTTTTCATAATACAATATTACTACCATAATTATACATGTACAAGAATTCTAATAATATGCTAAGTAAGTATAGGCCATATACACGGTCTTTCACACCCCCGTAGTCATAGTGGGCGGTTGTCGTACGCTGAGACTGTCCCTAAAATCTTCAAACAAAACCAAGGGAAGACCCTTAGTAAAGATGTCAGCAATTTGGTACCGTAAAGGGACATGTGAGACACGTACTTGTCCACGAGCTACCTTTTCGCGAACAAAGTGAATATCCATCTCGATATGTTTAGTGCGTTGATGTTGGACCGGATTCCCAAAGAGATAGACCGCACTAACATTATCACAGTAGACCAGGGTAGCTTTCTGAATAGGAAAGTGAAGCTCTAATAGGAGATTACGCAGCCAACAGGACTCAGACACCACATTGGCTACCCATCGATACTCGGCCTCCGCACTGGATCGCGATAAAGTAGCCTGACGTTTAGCTGACCAAGAGACCAAGTTGTCACCAAGAAACATACAATAACCAGATGTCGAACGTCTGGTATCTAGACATCCTCCCCAATCAACATCTGTATAAGACATGAGAGTAGATACAGATGATGGATATAACTGCAAACCATAATCAAGAGTGCCCTGGATGTAACACACAATGCGTTTGAGAGTGTGCATGTGTTCTTCCCTCAGATCATGCATAAATAAACACACATGCTGCACTACATAATTAATAATGGGCCTCGTAAACATAAGGTACTGAAAAGCCCCCGCAAGACTACGATAGTGGAAGGGATCCTCGTAAGGTATGCTAGAAGTAGCACTCAGCTTCGGTTTAGTGTCAACCGGAGTAGAAGATGGCTTACATGATGACATGTCAACCCGTTCAGTAATCTCTGCTTCATACTTTCTCTGGGATAGAAATATACCATCTGCATGACGAGTTACAGCTATACTCAAAACATAACTCAAAGACCCCAAGCCTTTCATAGCAAATTCGGAGCTGAGAAGAGACATGATAGACTGGCACATTTTATCAGATGAGGCGGTCAATCTAATATCATCCATATATAATAGAATGTATGCTAGAGAAGTACCACGACGATAGATGAACAGAGAATGATCAGACCTGTTGTGAGAAAACTCAATAGTAGACACAGAATCTGCAAACCTTTTGTACCAGGGCCGAGGGGCCTGTTTTAGCCCATATAAGGACTTCTTCAGCAAACAGACATGGTTAGGATGATCGGGGTCCCTGAAACCCAAGGGTTGATGCATGCATACTGTTTCCTTGAGATCACCGTGTAAGAAAACATTTTTTACATCCAGCTGATGAATGGTTTATGCTTTCGAGAGAGCCAGACTGAGAACAATGCAAATGGTAGTCGGTTTGACCACCGGACTAAATGTCTCTCCACAATCCACGCCAACCTGTTGAATTTTGCCATCACCTACAAGACGAGCCTTATGCCTCTTAAAACAACCGTCAGATTTTTTCTTATGAGTAAAAATTCACATAGAACGAATCACATTAACACCAGGCGGAAGGGACACCAACTCCCATGTCTTATTTTTAATAAGAGTATTTTATTCATCGTCCATGACCGTTTTCCAATTCGAGTTATGAAGGGCAAATACGAAGTTACGTGGAAGGGTGATTTAGTGACAGTTGAACTTAGATTAAAATGTCATTTCGGTTTAAAGATACCCTGTTGGCTACGAGTAATGGGCCTTTGACTCGAAATGGAAGGTGTTGGGACGTCACATGATTGGACTGGATTGACGGAGGTGGATTAAGGTAGCGGGCCAGCAGGCAGTGGGCCTGCTAGCCGATAGAAAGGCGATGTAGAAACTGGGCCAGCAGGTAGTGGGTCTACTAGCCAAGATAGTCTAGGAGACGGAACTGGGCCAACATGCAGTGGGTCTGCTGGCAGATCGAGAACACGGTCAGAAAGTGGGCCAGCAAGCAGTGGGCCTGCTGGCGGAATTGTGGAAGAGCAGTGGTCTGGGCCGGTAGGCAGTGGGCATGTCGGTGTCAGATGGACCAGAGGATGGTGTGTGGACCGAGCCCAATGGTGGACCACATACGGTGAGAGCCCATCATCCAAAAAATTATAAGAATTAGACATGGAATTATACAATTTAGCAAACAGAAATTGAGTTTCATAAAAAATGACATGACAACTAATTATGATTTTATTAGAGGATAAATTAAAATATTTGTAACCACGATGATTAGACGGATAACTCAAAAATACACAAGCGGTTGAACAAGCTTGAAGTTTGTTAATTGTAGTGGATGGGAAGAGAGGATAGCACAAACACCCAAACACCCAAACACCCTAAGATGAGAATACATAAGATCTTTATAATAAAGAATTTTTAGTGGAGATCGGTATGGTAATCTTTGCTAGAGAGTATGGTAAGAAGGTAAGTAGCCATTTGTAATGCATGTTGTCAAAATGAAGGTGGTAATGAAGCATGTGCTAGTAATGTCCGAATAATATTATTAATGGTACAGATTTTTTCTTTCGACTTTCCCATTTTGTGAGGACGTATGTGGACAAGAAAACCAAAAAGATATGCCATAAGCGTTACAAAATTCCCTAAACGGCCCATTATCAAATACCCTTCCATTATCACATTGAATGTTTTTAATTTCTCGTTCAAATTGGGTACGGATGAATGCTCTAAACGATAGGAATATGGAATAAACTTGAGACTTTTTAGACAACGGAAAGATCCACAAAAAATTAGAATAATCATTCAAAATAACACATAATAACGATGGCCCAAAGAGCTGAAAATGGGAGATCTCCACAAATCACTATGAATAATATCGAATGCCATTAAAGTACTAGAATTAGAGGATACAAACGTAATCTAACATATTTACCAAGCGGACAAGAAGGACAAACATTCGTACTACGCATACTATTACACTCAATAAAATTATTATTTTTAAGAGAGGAAAGGACAGACGCTCCTGGATGACCCAAATGCGCATGCCACAAGAAAGGTGCTAAAGCTACAAACGTTGACGGTGTGGCGTGATTAGTGGTAGTGGTGGTGGTGAAGGTGATTAGATATAGCTCGCCCAAACTATTACATCTCATTAGAGGTATCCCCATCGTGAAATCCTTCACATAAAATCCAAAAGGGTCAAAGTCAACAGAAACTTAATTATCAGTTGTAAATTTTCGAACAAACACCAAATTTTTAATTAAGTGAGGAGCATGAAGGACATTTTTCAAGGCTAAATGTGGGTTCATGGGAGATAAATTTGTGTGACCATAACCATGAATTAGAATTAAATTATCATTACTAAAAATTATGCCACGATTTTTGCTCAAATTGAAATAAGACGAGAGATTACCTGGTGCGGACGTCATGTGAGAAGTAGCACCGGTGTCCATGTATCAATTTGCATCCGGGAGATTTAATCTAAGTGTATATATTGCTAACTCCGATATCCGTGTGGGTCGAGCCTGCTGCTGATGGGCCCGCAGCAGCGAAGGCCTGCTGAGCCCAACGCCCAAGCATGCTAGCCTGCTGCCTGTTTTAGCCAGTGGTTATGTTCTGTCCAGCGGCCCAATTTTAAGAAAAGGGGTAGGGGCCAAGATGGGCAACTGCCCGTTGGCCCAAGGCATGGCCCAGGGCCAAGCCTGCCAATGGTTCAGTGGCCCGGTCCCATGATGACCGGCATTGCCGTCGGTTGAACGTCAGCCACTGCCACCACGGCCACCACCCTTGCCACCTCCACATCCACCGCGATTTTTCCCACGGTTTTGACCATTTTTGCCACCCCCATTGTTACCGTTTTGACCATAATTTTTGGAGAATGATTGAGAGTCATCAGTTTCACGGGACGTGGCCACCATCATGACGAAATTGGCTCTGGTAGCCGCCTTTTTAGCCAATCCTGCTTTTCTAAGGTGAGCATGGAATGTGCTTGATAGAATGGCATGGGTGGATTTATTTGAGGAAAGAGAGTCCTAACGCCATTATACGCCTCAGAGAGTCCTGCAACCATTTGAAGAACAAGACGATCATTAGTGACAGACGCACCAACATTTTGAGCTGATCCGACAACTCCTTGAGCCTTTGACAATAGGCAGAGGCATTCGGAAAATCCTCCATATTTATGTGGGAGAATTCTTGCTCAAGGGTCACGGAACGGGCAACCTATTCCAAGCTTCCATTGTCGTAGTGTCGGGTTCGATAATTGTCTGTAAGAGGTCCGTAGAGATGGTGGAATAGATCCATTGAATGACTGTAGCATCAAGAGTTGCCCACATATCAATTTCATCATCCGTGGAAGACACCTTCACCTTGCATTTTTCCGGTGGGATGATGTGATGGAGGACTCTATTTGACCGGCATGAATTTTAAACAGTTCTGCCCACGTTGCGTATTGGACGTTTTCCATCTCAAGAGCAATAGGGATCTTGTTCTTGATATTGGAGACTGCAAGGGCAGGATGAAAAGTGTTCTTTGTGGTAGAAATGATGAAAGAACAAGAGGAGAATTGGGGATTCGGAAAAATATTGAAGGGAAGGGAGGTGTAGATACGGCCGCCGGCCAAAAAGTAGGGTGGCGGAAGCAAATGTTTTTGGAGAAGGAAATTGTTTGCCCTAGACTGCTGATACCATGAAAGAGAATAATCCCCTGATTATTTTCATTAATGAAAGGATTTATATACATGATATACAATATGTAATTATAGAAATTAAATCTATATTTTTCTAATACAAGACTACTACCTTTTCCTAATACAAGACTACTACCATAATTATACATGTACAAAAATTCTAATAATATGGTAAGTAAATATATGCCATACACACCGCCAATATACACGGTCTTTCATTTACGTTACTATTTAATAATCATGCATGTACCTTGTAATAAGGCTTTTGGATAAAACTTCATATATAATCTATGTTGGGAAATAAAATTCCCGGAATAGAAATATAGGCTTTGATAGTAAAACCAGCATTAAAGAATTCACGGGAACTACATTAATTCAAAATTCACAAAGGCAAAACCCAAATTCAAATTTAAAAATAATTAAATTTTCACAAGAAATGTTGTGAGCTTTTTTTCAGAATATTAAGAAGAGAAAAGGACTTCGGCAAATTTGATTTTGTTGTAGTTTTGGAGGTATAAGCATGTATTTTCCCTATAAACATGTGCTGAACCATTGTCATTTTTGTGAACATCAAGAATGAGGTATCAATGGAGATGGGAATAGTTTATTTATTTATCGTAAATTGGGTGATCTTAAAATGACAAAAATAATTGAATGACTTCTTATAGAGAAATCTCACTCCTAAATACAAGTATTATGACCAAGGACAAAGCTAGAGTATAGGAGGTGAATTCGGCAGAATTTAATAATTTTGGTTTAAAGTTGATATTTATCTTAAGAAATTTATTGTATTTATATCTATTATTATTTTAGAATTCAATAGTTCAAAAGAATTAAAATTTTGAATTCATAAACTTCAAATTGAAGCTCATCTTCCGACTATGACATAAAAAATGAAAATGACTAATGTGTTTTTTCCTATTTAATGAACATGCATTATGTTGTGATTCATCAATGGAGATTGAGAGCATTTGCTAAGAGAAAGTAGAGAGAGAAATATTGTTGTATTGCATTATCAAAACTGAAATGATATAAGTCAGTAGTTGTACATATAAACCCCAACTAACAAACCGACCTAATGCATTAATTTAGACTAATTATATTTAGACACATCAAGTTACATATATTTACACTTCAATAACTCAAGTCTACTAATCTAACATTTGACTATCCCAACACATTAAATGGTTATAAATTTAGGAAAAGGCGGGTCATAAATGAACATATATCAACATCTCAAGTATTTCTGTGGTTATAAATTTAGGAAAAGGCGGGTCATAAATGAACATATATCAACATCTCAAGTATTTCTGTGGAATCAACTACTTGTAATAAAAATATCCCACAAACACTTTTTGATGATTTTTTTTCTCTCGTGTGAATATGTAAATATGCCTTCAAAAAGCTAACTTATAAATTAAAAACTTCTGCACCTCTACTAGCATTGTTGGGAATATCATCAAATATTAAAAATATGTTCTATCTAACAGTTTAAATTTTTAGATTAGGTGGTCACACACTTCAATATGGTATCAGAGCAGGCCAAAGGTCCTGGGATCGAACCTCACCGCCACCCATTCTCAAAAAGAATTTTCAATTGCTTAGATCATGAAAAAATCAGGTTTTATATCAGATGATCACACACTTCAATAAGCATATTTCTTCTTATCCAACGATTTAACATCCAGAATTTCCTAATATTCTACTGCTATTTTGGACTTCGAAGATTTTATCAATATCTACGCTGTAGTCAATTTTGGCGTTCCACACAAATATAGACCTACAACTAAGTGATATATGACTTTGTTTCTTATTTCTGAATATATCTCTTTAATTCCCTTTTCTCATTGGAAATTTATATATTCGTCATATATAATGAAGTCACTCCACCATCATCAAAGCATATTTAATCAAATCTATGATAAAAAATCTAAATGTAATATCTAAATGTGCGGATTTAGACTTTGGAAATGAAGAATCTTTATTTGGTAACAAGTCAAATACTTTTGGAACATATGTATGTTTAAGTCCTGAAAACCAAAAAAGAAAATAAAATTTTATAATAACCGCTTTATCGCCTTTTTAGTTTTCGCACATACGGGTCAATGGATTTCGATTTCCCAGATAATTAAACCGAAAAAAAGACCTGCTACAACATGAGCTAGTAGTCAATTTTAGCAGAATTTACAGATAAGTAGGCAAGAGGTCGAAGTAATTGACTAAATTCTTCAACTAAAACTGAAATTTGACTCTCTTTTAATTTGTAGAATTCTTTTAACCCATAGAATTTAAAAAAATAATAATAATAGTAATAAGATGCCGGAATTGTGATTCAGAGTTGAATTTAGCCATTTAGGTGTATGGTTCAAAACTTTACGTACCGTCCTTTTCTTTCCTTACTTTTTCCCCCTTACTATTCAAGGGCATACTTGCATTGAAAAATATTAAGAGAGATTATGAATTTTTTTATTTTCTTGTTTCATGGCTTGCTGCCCACTTAAAGTTCACCTGAGGAAGAAAATATAGAGAGCAAAAGCAAGAATCAATAGATATCCTTATCAAGATGTTGTCACTCGTAGGGTGTGTTTGGTACGAAAGAGAATGTTTTCCATAAAAAATATGTGTTTTTCATGAAATTTTTTTTTTTAAAGAAAATATTATCTCAGAAACATTTATAGGTAATCTAGTAAAATACAATGGGGTAGGATGGGCTGGGGAGTGGGAGTTCGGGGGTTGCGGGGGCTGGGGCAGATTTAGAGGGTGGTGAGGGTGTTCACCCTCGGCAAAACATTACAGTGTATATATAGGGTTTTTTTTCGTGTTTTTGTATATATATTAACTTTTGAATATCTTGAACAAATGCAAAAGGTTAGCTCAAGCAGTATATAGTGTTCAAAATTGTCTCTAATGTCCTAGGTTCGATTCCTAGTGATAACATTATTTTTTTATATTTAGCTTTTTGTTATTTTTTTCGAACCCCCTGAATGAAAATCTTGAATCCGCCACTGTGCGGGAGGTGTGATGGTCAAGGAGTGGGGGTTGGGTTGATGGCGATTGGCGAGTAGATAATGAAAAAAGAAGATTACTTATGGAATTTGTTTTTCCTATTTTCATTAGGAAAGTCATTTTCAAGAAACTTATTTTTCTAGAGAAAATATTTTCTAAAATATTTTGCACGGCCAACCAAATATGAAAAAATTGGAAAACTTTTTCCAAAAAATATTTTCCTCCAAACCAAATACACCCATAATCCAGCTGTTACAGAAATTAAAACATGGTTAATAAATAAGGATCTTGAGTTCTTGATTAAGGGTGTCCCAACCACCTATTAGATTAACGATTATGCCCTATTTTAATATTTTTAGCGAATCTTTTTCTTTGTTTGTTTATATAACAGTATTTTTGCATAACTATAAAATTTTATTGATTGATTGATTGATTGATTTCTCTGTGAATTAAGCTCGAAGCTTCCGTCGTAACTCCCGGAATTTCTTCGTAGTGGCTCCCTTACATGCCTCAGAAAAACTCGTTGGGCTGAGGAAGTTGAGCCAGTTTGGGAGGCCAAATGGTAGACCAAATACGGGGGAATGATATCAAGAAACTCATAGGTAGGAGGCACGAAACAATATATTTTCGTAAAGGGAAAATTTGAATCATCAAACACTACGTGGCGACTCACAATTATTTTATTGGACGATAGGTCATAACATTTGTAACCACAATGGTTAGATAGATATCCCAAAAAAATACACAAAGTGAACCGAGGTTGGAGTTTATTAATGGTAGTGGATGGAAACAAAGAATAAAATAAGCACCGAATACCCGAAGATGAGAATACGATGGGTTCCTTAGGTATAAATTTTTTAGTGGGGATTGATTGGCTAATTGTTTGCTAGGAAGTATGTTGAGGAGATAGGTTGTAATTTGTAATGCATGATGCAATAATGATGGTGGTAGGGAGGCATGAGCAAGTAGGGTTCTAACAATATTATTAATGGTTCGTATTTTTTTTTCGCTTTTCTATTTTGTGATGAAGTATGTGGACATGAGAGACAAAAAAATAAACCATCAGTTTTGCAAAACTCCCAAAATTGCCCATTATCAAATTCTCTACCATTATCACATTGAATATTTTTAATAACCCGTTCAAATTGAGTGCGGATGAATGCTCTAAAGGAAAGGAATGTGGAAAAAACTTGTGACTTTTTAGACAAAGGAAACGTTCACAAAAAATTAGAGTAATCATCCAACAACAGAAGATAATATCGATAGGCCGAAGAGCTCAAAACAGGAGATGTCCAAATATCACTATGAATAATATCAAAAGGCATAACCGTACGAGATTTAGGAGCAACAAAAGACAACTTAACATGTTTCCAAGATAACAAGAGTGACAAACATGAGAACTACGAGGCCTAGTACACTCAATAAATTTATTTTGTTTAAGAGAAGAAAAATAGATGCTCTCGGATGACCCAAACGTTCATGCCATAAAGAAGAAGCTAAAGATGCAAAAGTTGATGGTAATTTGGCTTGATATGTGGTTGTGGTGATTGGATAAAGCTTACCCCGACTATCACATCTCATTAGACGTATCCCCGTTTGAATATCCGTCACGAAAAACCCAAAAGGATAAAATCAACAAAAACTCAATTATCAGTGGTAAATTTTCTAACTAAAATCAAGTTTTTAATTAATTGAGGTGCGTGAAGGACATTTTTCAAAATTAACGGTGGGTTCGGGGGAGACAAATTTCTAGTACCATAACCACGAATTGGAATTGAATGATCATTTCCGATAATTATACCACGATTATTGCTCAAATTAAAATAGGATGAGAGATTACCTTGCGAAAACGTCATATGGGAAGTTGCCCCGGTATCCATATACCGGTTTGCATCGGCTGGTGTGAGCCCAAGGGTGTGCATCGCGACTTCGATGTCTGTCGGAGAAGCCACTGCCGAATGGACCTGCTTCAATAGTTCGGTAATGGTCCGAGAACTGAATGTTGCTGCTGCTGGCCATGGGCTGGCCAAATTACCAGTGGGAAATAGGCAGGGAGGCATGGCCCCAGGCCACTCCCAAACCCACGGTGTCGGCCCACTGCCCCATTGGGCTCTCGGTTGCTGCTGCTGACCGCTGCTCAAACACTCACGAGGTAAGATTACAGAATTCCCAAGATCATTCTTCATAATGCTCTGTGACGGCTACGGGAGCCACATAGGGTGAATAGAGAACAACCTCTACGTTCTGAACCCCTGGTCGGAACGGGTTATCATCCGCTGGGACGATTTCTATCTTGTCTCATTCCCAAAAGATGAGCTTTTGATTTATGATAGAAAGAAGGAATCGGCTGGTGTGAATCTAGTCCCTGCCCAACAGAATGGTGTGGGACGCCTTGCCATCTATTACAAAGAAGGCAGACCTGACCGTCTTAGGACCTGCAGTGATTTCTGCTACTAGAATCCCCAATGCTTCAAAGGCTTCTCCCATAAAGCTAGCCATTTTAATGTTAGTTGGGATGAGATCCTTCTTTGTTTTGTTAGGATCCTTCAAGGTAAGCAACAACATCACATTCATCATAGCCACATTGTCGACAAACACCAGACTAATAATTTTGTCGTTAATGTAAGCCTTGACGTAAAGGGGTGTGATGTGTTTAACCATATCTTCTATAGGTGCACCAAATACGGTGCTCAAAGTGTCCCTAGATGGGGTATCAACTATTGTTGCCCATTCTGCGTCTTCTACGCAAACATCACCTTCTAGGCTATCCAGCGTGGAGCGACTGGCCCAAAACTCACATGGGATTAGGCTGACCATTTCAATGTCTACCCACATCACATCAACCAGGTCATAGCTAAATAAATCGAGGATAGAGTCCCCTCCTTCATCCAATTCGGCTGACCAGAAACTCATATATTTCATTCTCTAGAGATAAATGAGAATCAGCTGGGGATCCTCTGCACGATCTATGGGATTCCCTCAGTTAGAGGTCCATCTGAGGCCACGTTCTCTTGCTGGGGTTCATCCATTGGGTTGTCGGTAGGTTGTTCATCCATCTCTGGTTGACCCGACGTCTCTCCTTCAAGCGACATTGCCCCTGAAGCAACTGATCTAAATGTCCGTTCGATAGCCTCGGTTACGGAAGACTCAGGAATCTCATAATTTTCAGTTGCCTTGGTGTTAGAAATTAGATGCAATTTCTGTTGCATTATACGCAAGGCCTTGGCACGTTGCATCCTTCTTTTTTGAGTCCTGGATGCGACTCTCGGTGGTGCCTCTTTCTTTTCGGGAGCCTGATTGACAGACCATTTCCCCTCTTCTGTGTTGGCGGCTGGTTTAATCATTATCCGGGGTGTCGTCTGGTCCTCATTTCTTGTCGTGATACGTAAGGAGAAACACCCTCATTTACGTTAAACTCGACCACTCACTGTTTGGTTTTAGGGAGTGGTTCTTCATCTATTCGAGACATGCTCGGCTACTGGTTGGTTGGCATCCGTACTTGCCTTCCAGGACTATGCCTGGCACCGATAGGGACCCTCCTGAACCTCATGGTTTATTCCTGAAGTTCTCGTTCAACGTCCCTCGAGTATTTAGGGCAGCCATGAAAACTACTCTTAGTTGGCTTCTTGTCATCGCGAATGTCATATAGGTTGCCTAACCGGTTGAACACAGAGGTCCTTGTGGCCTTCTCCCCTTCCGTAGGTTTCTTTGGAACCCACACCCTTTTCATCGGCTGTCTCCCTTTGGTGCCCCTTGACTCATCGAGATTAGCAAAAGATACCATAGATATTGGTACCGCGGGAAATGGGCCGGTATCAATGGACATTTCAACCATACTCTTGTCGGCTAGCTTGAACCTCCCCTCTTTGATGCCCTTTTGGATCGCCTTTATGAAGACCACACATTTAGAAGTAGAGTGGCTGTATAAATTATGCCACTTGTAGTACTTCTTATCTTTGAGTTCCTTAGCAGGCGGAATCATATGACCATCAAGCAGCCAAATCTGCTTATCTTTGAGCAGATGATCAAAGATCTGATCTGACTTTGTGATGTCAAACGAGTAACCGACTATGTCATCGGATGAACTCGTCTTCTTTCCTTTTACGGCTTTCAAGGCTGGGAAAGAGTAAACCTTACTCCTAATAATCTTGGCCACCATTGCGTCTGCCGCGCAGTCAGCTGACTCTGAGTTGGACTCATTCGTTTCAATGATTAATACCAAGTGGGAGCCTCGATTTCGGCCAGCTATTCTCCGCTCCTTCTCCTGGACGTACTGCTCTATTTGGCTAGCCTTTTCGGCTAACTGCTCATGTCAAAGCAGGATTGTCCCACCAACTTTTCCTTTAACTGAGGGTGCATGTTATTGATTATCATGTGGGCACACTTAGACTCGGGGAAGTGTACGGTGCATTTCCCAGCCTTCTTTCTGAATCTCTCGATAAAATCGGCAGCCGATTCATTGACCTGTTGCTTGAGATTCGTTAGATAAGTCACGGTAACCTGAGGTTGGGGCCAATAGAACCTATCATAGAAGCAACTCTCCATGTCCGCCCAACTCTGTACGGAATCAGGACCCAAAGAAGAGTACCATGCGAAGGTTGTTATCATTAGAGAGAGAGAGAGATTAGCTGCAACTTGTGATACTCATTCTGGCCAGCCTCACCGCATTGGGCAGTAAATCTACCGATGTGCTCGATAGTGAATTTGTCGTCGTCGCTAGAGAAGCTGGCAAACTCTGATGTTTTGAAGCCTCTCGGCAAAGGTGCTATCCGATCTACCCAATCGGGGTAAGACTTCTTATAAACAGGCCTGTCCAAAGGTTTCAGTTGGATGCCGAACTACCTCCCCATGGTATTAGCAATAATTTCTGGGTTTATCAGTTGTGACGTCCCGTGCCGATTCTCGACTGAATTCGGCTGGTAGGCATTCTGCACTGGCGGCCTCCATTGTGCACTTTGTTGGACAGGGTTTTGAAGGTTTCAGGTGGTCTGCTGGCCATTACCAATAGGTGGGGTAATGCCCCATTGCTGCTGTTGGGTATGGCCACCAAAGCCTGCAACCTGAGCTCATGGAATAGCTAACGGAACCTGAGGATAAAGTGAAACAATATTCCATGGCTGCTCCTCAGACGTCGGCCGTTCTTAGAAAATTTACGCTTTCTGGAAGGTATGGACTGGGTACTGGAAATGACTGCTGGAATGGTATTCCACTGTAAACAACGTCACCAGATAGCCGAGCTAAGTCATAGCCAGGGGCCATCGACTGCTAATTCGCCTAGCCAACATTGTTCGCCTGCATCGTAGGGTCGTTCGTAGAAACGTACGACATAATGAACGGTAATCAAAAGTGTCCTGGAACCTGAACTGGTCGACTATGTCAGCCATCAAGTAACTCACTAAGTTCAATGATCGACTATGGGGGAGGTGGTGCCAATTTTCTCGCCCTCTACTCCTCTTGCTCGGATAATGGCCATTTCTTTTAGTTGTTGTTGGCTGTTACCGCTTTTAGGGGTTCGGAAACCCTTTTGACTTGGTCGTTGAGGCGTCTGCATCTTAGTGGGTCCCAATCGTACATCTAACTAACAATTCAGCTATGATGCCTTAGTAGCCGATGAAGTTCTTGTAGTCGAGGGCTAGGAGTAAATTCGGCTCTGGAACAGTTCGGATGTCACTGAATTCGGCTAAACACTTAAATTACTTTTGAGTGTTAACATATACTTTTACTGGAGTTTATGGACCATGTCGTAAGAGATAGGAAACTATTATGGGAGGCGCTTGCTGCTATTTGAGACCGGGGTAGTGTTCGTTGGAGCGTCACTAGAGTCTTAAAAGAGAAGAATAATTGTTAACCAAAGTTATGAGATACGTGATAATATCGAATCTCCTCATTTATGTTTAAAAATATTAAAAATGACCTTTAAGTTATTTTTCTTATTCGTACAAATGAGGTTATAGACGATTGCGTGTGAATAATTTACCTAGTCTAATTATATTTTGACAAGGTAAATTAATCTGTGCATGATAAAAGACGGAAAGACAAAAAATATAATTGAACAGTGAAATAGGACTATAATTATGGAACAAATGAAAAATAATTGTTGGTCAAGTCCATAAATTTCTAAATGTTTAATGAATACAAACGTGTTTGGTCTTTCTACCTCGTTTTTTCTTGCAGTGATGTAAGATATATTTTTGTAGGATCAATTGATTTTTTTCATCAATTACTAATTTTTTAAAGTTTAATGTCAATTTTCCAAATAATTTTTGTTTACATAGAAAAATTTAAAAATAAGCAACAATAATAACAACATATCCAGTATAGTCTCACAATTGGGGTTTAGGACGAGTGGTTGTACGTAGACCTTGCCCATATCTTCATGGGATAGAGATGTTATTTCCGATAGACCCTCGACTTAAGAAAATCATTTTTTAACAAGTTTGAAAACATGCAAGAGTTAAAAAATATGATGAAAATATTAAAGAAAGAAAAGTACTGACAGTAAAAATAATAAAGATAACCAAAGTAAAAGAAACAATAGTACTGATACAATTGATGAGTAGGATAATGCTATCATAAAAATAATAATAATAGTATTACTAGTAAGGGAACATATAGGTAGAGGGCTGAGCATATATATCAGTTAGAATCGAAAAAATCGACCGAACTGAGTTTTCTTAAAATTTGATTTCGGTTTAGGGTTCATCAATGAACTGAAAATGTGTCATATCCTGCCTAATCATCTCTCCCTAATTCTTCCTAGGTATATCTCTACCTCTCCTCAAAACTATCACATCCAACCTCTCGCACCTACTCACTAGGGGTGTCAATGGTTCGGTTCGATCGGTTATTTAAAATAATTTGTACCATATCAATTTTTCGGTTAATGTACTATACATAACCAAAATCAAACTTTTTGAAACCGTCCCAGTCAAGTCATTTTTTCTTCGGTTTTGATTCGGTTAGGTTAGTTTTCAGTATTTTTTTAAAAGATCGCCTAATACAATACAAAATAATAAAGTAGAAGTTAAGAATTAGAAGGTGTTGGACGAAATAGACTAAAAATGCAACATTATTGATGACCTTCACAAATACAACAACATCTAATTATGACTTAGAAGGAGCACACTATATTATGAAAAAAATATTTATATCTAATACACGTACATGTTATTCTTCATTACCAGAATTCAATGAAGGTGTACTTATCTTTTGCTAGTTGTTGTTTTTTTAAAGTTATTGAAGAAATCTCCATTTGTTTCCATATCTCACCATCTTTTACAATAATTCCCTTTGATTTGGAGTCTTTAGAATTTATCTCCATAAGAAGAATTCAAGAAGAATTCCAGTTTAATTTGTACTGAACTGGATTAGTATTTATATATGAACATGTCTATTTAAGAGGAGGGGGAGAAAGAAAAAATAATATTTATTGTAGTTTTTTACCTTTGAGGATTTTGTACATCATATATTCTTTTAGATATTGTCAATCCTATTATATTGAGTTAATCTCTTATTATATGTTCCATTGAACTAAAAAAATATTTTTTATCACTAGTTCATACTTTACAAAGTGATTTTGGACTCTATTAACAAAGTAATGCTCCTTAAAATTATAATAAAAACCCTTCATAAAATAGTTGTAAAAACAAAAGAAGGTAACTCATTGTCATATGTAAATTTTGGAACGTTGATTGAAGAGCAAGAGAGAATGTTGGTCTATCAGTATTCTCAACAAAGTTTGGACAGTTTCAAGTTCTCTTAGGCCCCAAGACTCATAGGTTATAGATTTTGAGAGAAGTAATTTGCAGCAAAGTATATTTCACTTGATGCAATTTTCTTAATTTTCTTAAAGTAGAGGAAGAAAAAAGAGAAGAGAAGAAAACAAACCTTTTAGTCTTCTTCTTCTTCTTATGCGACCAGTTGATATTTCCAACTTGTCGTGTTAAGTGCAGTAATGTTTGACGTTATTTACTTTGTTTAATAAGGTAGAATAAGTTTAAGTACTCTTTAATTATATTCCTCTCCATCTAAATTCATCCCAAGACAAGGCCCAAAGTCAACAAATTTAATGTAACATCTAATAAACTTAATATGTAATATATATTCAGTTCGGTTCGATATTTTTTTGGTTTTTTATCTAGAAAATAAAAATCACCCTAATTATTTGGTACGGTTATTATTTATATTAAATTTTTTGATTTTACTAAAAAAATCTACAATTCGGTTTGGTCGGTTCAATCGGTTTTTGAAAAACCATTGACACGTACTCACTGGAGCATCTGTGCTCCTCCTCTTCACATGCCCGAACCATCTCAGTCTCGCTTCCCGCATCTTGTCCATCATGGAGGCTACTCCCTCCTTGCCTCATATATCTTCTTTCCTAATTTTGTCTCTTCTAGTATACCCGCACATCCATCTAATCATCATCGTCTCTACTATCTTCATCTTCTGAACATGCGAGTTCTTGACTTGTCAACACTCCACCCCGTACAACATAATCAATTTAATAACCACTCTATAGAACTTATATTTAAGTCTCGATCGGTGACATATTCTTATCACATAGGACATCGGATGTGAGCCTCTATTTCATCCACCTCGCTCCTATATGGTGGACAACGTCCTCGTCGATCTCCCCATCCAATACGATGGGCAACGTCGTCGTCTATCTCCCCATCCAATACGATGGGCAACATCCTCGTCGATCTCCCCATCCATTACGATGGGCAACGTCCTCGTCGATCTCCCCATTTACTTAGATTATAGACCTCAGATATTCAGCTTTCTCTCTTGTGAATGACTTGTGTATCAATTTTCACTTTTCTCTCCGTCTATTGTGGCGCGATACTGAACTTGCACTCCATATACTCCATTTTAGTTCCGTGTAAACGTACTTCACATATTGAGTTCGTCTTGCGGCGTCGTCTAGGAGTTCCACGTAGACCTTAAATTGATTAATGTCGATATGTGAAGGCCTGTAGGGTCACACTATGTTGATTGTCTTTTCGAACTAAGGATGTATTGAGAGAGTATTAAATATTCGATTTAGAATCAAGATATTTAAATGAATAATGATTGTTTTAATTACGTCAAAATTAATTTTAGATTTAATTAAGAATGTGCGGAAAATAAAATGAGACAGTTTAGGGCCACATCAGCACTGCGACGCCATGACCTAATTTGTCTCGAATTTTGGGCCAGGCCTAAGGTCAAACCCTAATTCGGTTTGACATAATTATTTACCTATAAATACAGACCTACACTTCATTATTCATGACACTTGATTTTCATATCATTATTCTAAGTCTTAGAGACTCGGAATCAAAACACTCTCTTGAACCTCTGCCGGATTTCCTAGCTTTCCAAATGAGGAATACATTGAAGCTTGGAGCTTGCAATCGAAAGGGCATTCGCGTGCGCACTCATAGTTGATAAAGATTCCAGATATTGTAAACATGTAAGTACCATTCAAGTCTTATGTTTACGGTTTTAAATTACCCTATAGTCAAACAGTTCTATGTTTGTTGGGTTTGAAATAAGTTTTCAATATTCGCTGCGTACAACAACCCAACAAAAATCCTTCAGTGATATCAAGAGTCAGGGCTGTTTTGTATGATTATAAGGTAATTAGTTAATAATAATATGAGTTAGAATTTGTTTGAATCTAAAATTTATGTCGTTTAAAGCTTGAAAACCTAATATCTTAAAAGCACATCATCCTTGTCTCCCAAACTATTAAACAATGATATAATCGAGGAAGTCATTCTGATCTAACTCTTCTAAGTCAATGTGTGTAACCGGTTCATTGCGAACATGGTGCACTGAAGCGAAGAACGAGAAGGGATTGGTTGATGGTCGATGAATGTGTTATTTGATAGTGAAGGGTAACGAAGATGAATCTGCATATATGACCCTGAACCAGTTTTAAGGTTTCGGAAATGCGGATTTTGTGCTTCTGAGACGGAGGCGCCGCAACTCCACGATGGAGCGCCGCGGCACTGAGGCTCAAATTTAATATATATATATATATATATATATATATATATATATTCTGAATAGTGAGCGATGTCGAACCATTAGGCGTGAGCGATGGCGGCAGTCATTTGTTAAAACGCTTCAATTAAAAAATCTCGAGCAGTGAGCGATGGCAGAATCAACACTGTTCCGGCGTGAAATCTGAAATTTTAGAAGTTTCTGGAATGCAATTTGGTCTCTGAAAAAGTTTTTAAAATCATCAGATTTGGTCATTGGGACAAATCTGTAAATTTTAGAAAAGTAGATTTGGTCCCTTGGGCCAAATCTGTAATTAATTTAAAATTCTGGAAATTACATACAGGTCCCTGAAATCTGAAAATATTTTCTGAAAATTAAAATTGGATTTTCTGAATTTAAAGGGGTTCAAAATTGAAATTTTAAATTCTTGAGGGACTAAACTGTAAATTCTGAAAATTTGGAACTTACAGAAATATCTTGAATATCAATTTTTAAAATCAGAAAATGTTTAAGGGACTGTTTGGATTAGACTTAAATTTTAGAGTTTAGACAAGTTAACCCATGGTTATTATTAATTGTATATTATTGAATAATATACGAACTATATGCTAAGTGTTTAAATATTTTATTTAATAATTAGCATAGTGTCCGCTATAACCGTCTGGGCAGGCGGCGCCCTGTATTTGATTAAACCATCTTATATCATGCCTATTGGATTGACAGTTCCCAACTATATGTGTCATTAGTTTTGCATGGTATTAAGATGTCATATTGGATATGGCGTAAAAGAGTTGATCTTGGTTAAAACTTTGAATTAAAATGTTCTCCAAAATTTTAAATACAAGTCTAAACGTCGTCCATTATAATTGTTAGAGTGCAAAATCATTTTCGGCGATACGAGAATTTATGTCAAAGCATTTGATCTAAGTCTACGAAGACCCAGACTCTTTCATAGATGTGTTTTAAATGTAAATGTAAACGATAAACTTTTGTGGGTATTTACACCAAAGTGTTTGCTCACAAAGGCCAAATTTACTTAGATACATAAACGCAATTGTGTAATGGGGTTGACTTGCTTAGATAAATCTTGGCGCCAAAGTGTTAGACTAATCTAAGGACGCAAGATTAAATATAATATTTGATCAACCAAGAGTTGCAAATAAGTTTTGCAATTGGTTTAGAACCTACCAAGATGTGTTATTAAAGTTATCAGCCAAAACAAACCCAGAGATAGCATAGGCTTGAATCTTGGTCCATTATGACCTTAATTAATATATGTCTGTATTCTACCATGGGGTAGTAAAAGTATGTTAAAATAGTGTGAGCTAATTAAACAAAATACCATGTTGATTAGCCTAAACGAATGTGTATAATAGGAAATAAATTTTGAGTTTGATTTTCAGTCTATCTAATTCTTCAGATTATCAAAGATGTCGAGCTTATCATTGAAAATGTTGATTGAAATGAACAAACTTACTGGACTTAACTACCTTGACTGGCTAAGAAATTTACGAATAGTGTTGAGACAAGAGAAATTAGAATACTTGTTGGACACGGTGTTCCCAACAGTCCATGCGACAAACTCTGATGAATATGCCTCTTTTGATAAGGATGCTTACCAAAAACACCTAGGTGATGCAACTTCAGCACAGTGCGTGATGTTGTCTTCCATATCTATGGAACTTCAGAGAAAACATGAGAACATGGGTCCCAATGAGATGCTCGAACACTTGAAGCGTCTCTATGACTCACAATTCAGACTATGAAGTATGAGTTACTGATAAAACTTTTTAAGTGTAAGCTCAATTAAGGGGGCCAGGTCTCGCAGCATGCGTTGAAGATGATAGGGCTGATAGAGAGACTTACTTCAATTGGAACGAAGTTGCAAAAGAATGTCGCTACCACCCTCATCCTGAAATCTCTCACTTGTTCCTTTGAAAACTTCATAGTGAATTACAATATGAATGGAACGAAGGCGAGTCTACCGGAGCTGCACAACATGTTCAAGACCTTTGAGTCTTCCACTTCTAAAGGCAAAGTTGTGCTCATGGTGAGCTCTACTAGCTGACCCAAGCCGAAAGGTAAGGAATGAAAGAAGAAGAATAGCAAAGCAGTTGTTGCGCCCTCAGCTATGAAGCCTAAGGGAGGTGTGAAGATGAAGAAGAAGGTGAATTCGGCTAAGGATGTATGCCTCTGTTGACACCCAATTTTGTCCCATCTTTTATGATTTTATTCGTAATTTTTAACATTTTTGACACTTTGAAAAACAATTTTAATCTATATACATACATGCGTACATATATATTATTATTCTCTTATTATTATTACTATTCGCATTTTTTACTATCATTTGCATTTTTATCATAATCATAAGTTTTATCCAAAAATTCTAGATTATTTTATTCTCGCAAAATTGCATCGCATTTCCCTTTTATTAAGCATTAAGCATTTACATAAATATTATATTTTATTATTATCTCGTCGTTATGTTATTTTAAATAATTCACATCTTTAACAAAAAATAATATATATATAAATAGGTTTTAATATTAACCCCCTCTTTTATATTTTAAATCCATAACATTTTTATTTCCTAACCCAATACAATTTCTACCCAACCTAAATTAAAACCCATTTTTTCGTCCAAGCCCAACCCCAATTAAATTCCCTTATACCCAAACCCAAAACAATTACCCAACACCACAAGCCCAAAACTTAAATCCCCCCATTTCATCGCCCCAGCCCAACTCCCGTCGGCCCATCACCCGACCCGCCCCAACCTACCAGACCCATTTCCCTTCCCCTTTTAATTCCCCAAATCGTTCCCCCCCAAACAAAAACCAGAAAAAAAACCTAAAACCCTACCCCCCCCAAGGCGCCGCACCCTACACCCCCTACCCCACGTCGCCGCACCCCTATCCCCGTCACTTCGCCGACACCACCGGTCTACCCTGACACCGCCGAAACCATCCCCTCACCAACACACCCCCCAAAATCCTCAACACATGCCCCAAAAAATCAGATTTTGTCCCCTTTATTTTGAAATTCAAATTCATTTTTAGGGGGGTATGAGGGGGGTGGAGGTCGAGTTTGAGACCTATAAAACCCCCCCTTTTGCACTGTTTCGAGGGGATTTTTCGGATTGAAAAAGGTTTTGTTTTCTTGCTTAAGGTCAATTTTAATTTGAAATTTAGGTTTAAGTTTTGGTTGTATTGTATTTGTTTGTATTGTTCTTCACTAAAAAAAATCCGAAATCTTCTTAAGAACACCTCTTTGTTCTTGCATGTGTTCTTCAACTTAAAGATTCCGAAAATATAGGTCGAAAATTATTGGTTTTTGGTGTTGAAGAATCTGAATTTTTAGCTATTTTTCACTGTTTTTCGGTTCCGGGTCGGGTCACTGCCGGGTCGGGTCGGGTCATTCCGGGTCGGATCAAACATCCGAAAATCAGAAAACAGAGTCCTATTCCCAGAAAATCAGAATTCATAAAAAATCTACAACAAAATCAGAATTCTAACATTTCCGAGCGGATTCGACGATTCAAAACACGCCTCGGTTCGCTACCCGGAAAAGGTTAGACTCGTTCCAATTCTTCTATATTTCTTAAAGCTTATTTGATTGTGTTGTTTATGCTTGATTTAGTATGATATTTTGCTAAGTAATGTAGTCTTGATTAATTAATATGATAATGAGACGATTTTGCTTATATAATTGTATTTATGTTGTTGGGACATTTCTGATTTGGGTTATGATACGTGATAGATGATATTGCCTCGATTTTTTGGTTAACTAATTATTGTCATTAGCTTTAGTAAGGCATCTTGGGTTCATTATTAAGTGCAATACGGATAATGTAAGATTAATACGTGTTTGAAAGAGCTACGACGTGATTAAATATTCTTAGGACACTTAACGATTTGTTGATATTCAAAATTATTGTATGTTGTAGTTTGGTCGCTGCCTTTAAATCAAACAAATGAGCATACTTTAATTGATTCAAATGACGATATTTACATGTTATATTCTAGATTAATATGTGCAATTTTAAAAGGAGTATATTATCCATGTCTAATATAATAGTATGTGCGTTTGGTTTAAGTTTATGAATGTCATGTTCCTTTAAGATTAAGATTAGTCCAACGTAATTTATTATGTATGTATACATAATTTATACATTAGTCTTTCTTGCCTCTTTTATTCTTGTTTAAATTTAGAACCGGTTGTGTTAGCATATATTCTTTCTTCGGCTACTTTAACGTGCCAAAATCTGATCAAACACATGTCTTTGAAGCTATATTTGTATTTTACTACTTTAGTTTACAATCCTGTTTCATGTGAGCATGTATAAGATGAGATTAGGTATAGAAACCGCCTAGGGACAGAAAAAAAGAATAGAAATATTTCCGACTAGGTTCTTGATATAGATAAAAAATGCCCATGTTCTTGAATAAGATGCACCTAGACATGTGTAAGCTGCCTATTAAAAGTATATGTAGTTTTCTTTGGTTCGTAAATTGGCCTACGTGAATCATGTCTACTTGTAAACATATGGAATGAGTATGTGTTAGGGATAGCTTTAATTCTGGGCATGATGCCTTTGTGCAAGTGTGATGTAAAACCATTCTAGACTATTCTTTGTTTTGATTAGCTGTAGGCAAGATATGAGATTTGATTGCCTAAATCATGTTAATCATGCCATGCCTAAATTTAAAGTGTCATTATACCTGGTTGTGCAGAATGAATGTTGTTGCATATTTTTGACTTGATTGACTCCACATTTAAGGAATTGTATAAAAAATGATCATATGTGCATTTCTAGGCTTCCATACTCTTCTTGAATTGACTATATATTTGTCTTTACTTGCCTAAGTGTATAATGCCTTCGTAACGACATATCACTTTTCATGAATCATTTATTTATATTCTTCTTATATATATATATATATATATATATATATATATATATATTCTCATGTAAGGTCTACTAATCCATTTTTATATATATGAAATACATTGGGAGCAACGAAGAGTCTCGTTATGAGACTCATCATTGTGATCATCGTCAAATGAAGACCCGCATTCACATTCCTTCCATTCTTCGGCCTCGGGATTTCCAAACAAATAGGACGAGATGACATCGTCATCCGCTTTAGTTCCCTTTCATTTGTTATTCTTTATTTTCGTTATTTTTTATTTGGGTCTGTAATAATTATCTAATGCTTGTGTGATTGTTAGGATATTTAGAATAATTAGGCCGATGAAATTGAATTCGAGGCCGCGGTTTTGTTTCGCTGTTTTTTTTTAGTTTATTGATTTAAACATCCATGCCTCGGATACTTACTGTTTTACCGTCTGCCTTTTAATTAAACATCGCACACTGGCCGATGAAATTAAATTCGAGGCCGCGCTTTGTTTCTCTGTTTTTCAGTTTACTGTTTTGAGCATCCGTGCAACGGATATTACTGCTTTATCATTTTTACTGTTTTAAACTAAACACCGCATTTTTCCAACATTGCTTTCTATTTCAGTTCACTGTTTCAGCATTCAAATTACCGTTCTACTGCTTTACTGTTTTAAAACTAGACACCGCGTCATTTTCGGAAACTGTTTTTCTGCTACTGCTACTGCTACTGCTTACTTACTGCTTACTGTTACCGCTACTGCTACTGCTTACTTACTGCTTACTGTTACCGCTACTGCTTACTGCTACTGCTTACTGCTACTGTTACTGTTACCGCTACTGCTTACTGCTACTGCTTACTGCTACTGTTACTGTTACCGCTACTGCTTACTGCTACTGCTTACTGCTACCGCTACCGCTACCGCTACTGCTACTACTTACTGCTTACTGTTACCGCTACTGCTTACTGCTACTGCTTACTGCTACTGTTACCGCTACTGCTTACTGCTACTGCTACCGCTACCGCTACCGCTACCGCTACTGCTACTGCTTACTGCTACTGCTACCGATACCGCTACCGCTACTGCTACTGCTACTGCCTCTCTGTTTTCTGCTTACTACTGCTGCTTACTGTTTCCAATTTTATTTTACTGATTTGAACACGATACTACACTGGCCGATGAAAAATATCCGTCGATTTTGAGGCCTACACAGTTGCAAAGACGGAAATATAACTTCTGGGCAAGGATGAAGACTTAAACCTTTTATCCGAGATCAACATGTTTAGTAGGCGAGGTGAATTATATATTCGCAGCCACGACGTGATTATAGTGATCTTTTCTATTTCACCCGAGAGACCAACACGTTTAGTAGGCGAGGCAATCAAAATAAACTACATTAGTCATATGTTTGCAGCCACGACGTGATTGGAATGTTCTTTTCAAAATTTAAGTCTGAGCCCTCCGCGATCAAAACATTCACTGTTTTGAATACGGATATGAAGTTATTTGTATTTAAATGTTTCTAACTGTTTGTTCTTGACAGCTTGCAGGGATTAAAGTAAATAACGACAGATTATTCCTCGGAGTTTATTTATTTTATTTCTTTCTTTAATTCCGCTTTTATCCCGCTTTGCATTGTAATATTATTTATCGCACTTATGTAATTATTGAAATGCTTAGAATAGGCAAACTTAGGATTTATTCATAGGTTAGTTTAAGATTTGAAACCCGTCGCTAGCTTATTTGTAGGCTCGCAAACTTAGAAATCCTTCGCTAGTTTATTTATTTTAGGCTCGTCACGCGAATTCAAGATTTTCAAAATAACTTTTGTCATCTTTTATTTTACTTTATTAATCATACTGAATAAGTTTATCTTTTGTCAATTTACAATTTCATGATTCCCAAAATTTTGCTTCTTTGGCATTATAAAGAATTTATTGTCACAAATGCATGTTTTCTAAAAACTTTACATGTATCTTTCTTTTATGTCATCCGAATACGTACTTGTATAAAATGCATCATATTTACTTGTATAAAATGCATCATATTTGCAAACATCTTTTATCTATTATATTTGTAAAACATGTATTTTTCTAGCAATAATTAACCTGAGTTTTACGGGATAACCGCAAGTTAGCGGATCTTAAAGGATGCCTAACCCCTTCCCTTTAGGATAATAAAGAACCCTTACCTAGAATCTCACTAGTTTCAGACCTTAAAATTGGAGTTTACACTGCAAAGACTTAGTTTAAATATTTAGGTGTCCTAATTCACCGTAAAAATAATTAGGTGGCGACTCCTCAATCCTTTACCCAGAATCACCCCATACGTGCGTTCGCTTTGACCCGAGCGAGGTCGAAAATGGGCGTCTGACAAAGATGGCGACTCCAATCGGGAGCATCGGGTTCTTAAACCACAAAGCAAGTTCGGATTAATTATTGCTTTACTTTTTTTATTTGATTTAGTGCTTTGATGTGTTTTATTTATGAGATTTTTGCATAAAGCGCTTTAATTGCTATATTGTTATCGCTTTCCTTAAATTGGCATTTCGTTCATATTTCTTCCACTCTGGAAAATTGACACTATCACACACTACACGCGAGGTGTGTTTTACGCACCGCAAATTTCTTTCCATCTACCAAAATTTAGGAGAGTTGGCGTATGCGCGAGTGACCGGACCGTCTGGTGGCCGCGTAGCCTTCTCACTCGAGTAGTCCGCTCGGGAACCTTGTGTCTAGTCACCAAATCTTAGAAAATTTAAGATAGAGCTATACCACCCTTTATTTTAAGTCATGCATGCATACATCTTAGGTGGGTTGATCCTTGGCATCAACTTCACAAATAAGAAAACCACCAAATTGTCGACGGGTCTCACAACCCAACGACCAATCAAAGATATTATGTGTAGCAGGATATTGATGGACGGATCCAAGCCTAAACAAGATGCCAAAAATCGGAAAATGTATATTTATTTTTATTTTTATTTATTTTGTTATAGATGGAGTCCGCGTGCAAGTCGAGGATGGTGAGTGGGATTAGAACAAGCGAAAATATGGTGGACAAACTTTGACCTTGGCGACCAAATGGCAATTAGGAGAAGATTAGGTTGCCTCGTTTCGTTGTTCGACATCTTCCCGATCAACATTTGGTCGAGCACTGATCCATTTTGGGATCCGGATCGGGTTGTCTTGATTCGGAGATTTTGAGATGACTCCTACTTTGGAAGAAATCAACTATTTCACCAATTTGATCTACCAGGGTAGAGGACAAATTATCCCGCATCATCAATCCAGGAAAGAAATTTCTCCGCTACTTAGGGCTAAAGAACACTAAGAAACTCCTATGCTTTAAAAACAACTGGGTCTCAATGGATTATCTCAGTATGAGAGAATGCGGTTGTCGAGACGGTTACAAGACATTCAAAAATGAATTTTCTTGCACCCCAGATCATTGGCGGACCAAACGACCCATTGCATTCATCGTCGCCTTTCTAGGGTCTCGATATTCCCGCTTGAGTATGGAAAGATCGAAGACTGCATATGTTCCGTAGCACGGGCACTTTTCGAAGGAGCAAACGGAGCACAACTCACTTTGGCCCCTATGATCTTGGCGAAATATTTGGGCTTTAGGGAAATGTAAAAGAGGTGAAACAGGTTTTCAAGGCTGCAACCTTATTTTGCGGATGTGGGCAATGGAACACTTCTATCGGCGCCGAATATGGTCGACATATGCTTCAATGAGTCGAACAAAATCGTCGGCTTTACGACGAGCAAGCGATTCATATCGCTGTCGGCATGAATGATTGGTATGGGTTTTGGCGTCCCGCACTGTGAACAGATCCAATGGAAATACCCTCTGCTCCCGAATGCCAAAAAGCCTACATAAGATGCAAAAGGCTTTATTATATTGAGCTTATCGGGTTGAAAGGCCTCCAACCTTACGCTCCACTCCGCGTACTCAGACGGTTGGGACAAGAGCGAGATAATTCCCCTCCGGCAAATATGAGGATTTACGAAATTCCATTCGGGCGAATTTCATTGTCCCGAGCTAGGCAAGTCTTCGATGAATGGAACAATATTGACACAATAGACATTGGAGGTAGTCAGCAGAGGTACCCCGAATATCAAGCATGGCTACGAGAGGATTGCGATGGTGCGGACCATAGTCCTGATGGCGAGCAAGGTTTTGAAGATATCGGCCACGACAATTTGGATAAGGAATTTCCGGCTCGAGAGACACAATCGTTACCCCGAGATGTGGCGACAAATGCAAAATATTGTGCAATATCTAGAGGACGCAGGAGTCGGACCCAAGAATGTTAGGGTCCCATCTTCATCTCGGTGATCAAAAGCAAGATTTAGAACCCGAGCATGAATATCTTATGTTATCGACTTTATTATTGTACGCATTATTATTTCAAGAAAGTCAACCTTTATTTCCGACAAAAGGCATCACAATCTTTGGCTTGGATCAATTTATCGATATCTTGCATATTTTTGCGTTTAAGCTCACCTCAGGCATAAAGGAGGCCCCAAGCACATTAGGACGCCGCATTTAATTTTCATATACTCATGCGCTACTTGTTTCTTGTTTTCCACTCTATACATGTTATTCAAGGCAATAATTATTCGTCTCATACTAACTTGGTTTGTTTCATTTTTTAGAGAAGGTTTATTTTGCTCGCTTTATTTTCCAAAAGTTGATTCGCGTTGATTGAAACGGCGGAACACCATTACTTCACGAGATCCAAGGCACAATCATCCGACAAAATGATCGATTGAGCGGCAAATGAACAAACCGGTTTGGGACTTGTCACTCTTCCGGAGGTGAACCAGAGACATCGGAAAGGAGAAATACTTCCGTCCGGATGAATACCTCGCCCAACTATGCGGCAAATGGCAACTATGCAAACCGAGATCGAGCGGCTCAGGAATCTTACCAATCTTTCCATCGCATCAACACTCCACTTTGCTGAACAAGAGACGGCGCCGCTGCTCCACACACCTTTCCATCTCACGAACCATCATTCCCCAGAACCTTCCCCAAATCCCTTACCAAGCGTAACCAATCCTCAATTCGCCAAACCCACAACGTACCAATCCACATCCTATCAACCCGGGCGGTCTACAACAAAACCCGCTACAAAATGACCCAAGATCCTTCACACTCCATATATACATCCACTCCACTTACCCAAACTACCCCACTTGTCCAAAATATCCCTCCCACACTAAATTACCAGCAACCCAACAAATACCAATGGCACACATCACTAACAAGCAAGATGTGCCACCGGTATATGCAAATGGAAGCCCAACCTTCCACTTCTACCATACCAAACATACATCATCGTGAGATAGACCAATATGAAGAGATGGAAAGGCAAGCAAGGATTAGAAATGATGAAAGTATGGCAAGGGAAATTCATAGCCTAAAAGAAGCATTTAAAAACATTCAAACCAGCAAGGGCATGAAGGACTCGAGTATGAAGATCTCTGCATGCATCCCGACGCGTTCGATTGCCTATCGGGTATAAGGTACCAAAATTTGATTTATTCGATGGAAAGGGAAATCCTCGCGCTCATTTGAGATCATATTGTGACAAGTTGGTTGGAGTGGGTAAGGACCAGGCCATAATAATGAAGTTGTTCATAAGAAGTTTAACAGAGAAGCGCTCGGCGGTACACAAGCCAGGACCCGCGAAAATGGCATAAGCGGGGCACAATGGCACAGGATTTTGTGGATAGGTTCAGGTTTAACACCGACACAGTCTTGGATAGATTTTATTTAATGAAATTGGAGAAAAAATCTCAGAGACTTTCAGAGAATATGCCATGAGATGGAGGGCGGAGCGACAAAGTTCGGCCGATGGCGGAAAGTGAGATGACCACGCTCTTTGTGCAATCTATGAAGGATGCAACTTATTACGAAAAAATGATAAGCGTCATTGGGCGGAATTTCTCTGAAGTGGTCGAATGGGAGATTTCATAGAAGAAGGTATCAAAGCAGGAGAATCGCGAACTTAGCAAAGATTGCGGCGACAAGTAAGGCCATTCATCGGACTCATTCGGGAGCAATTAAGAAGAGGAGGGATGGAGCGTCCTGTCATGGCGATCCAGAACATAGGTCCAACCAAATTCCAACCTACCAAAGCCCGTCATCCCAACCTCCCTACTATAATCAAAACACCCAAAATCATCACCCTCCTACTATAGCCAAAGCACACAAAGCCCTCGGCCTTATTATCAACACTCGCCTACTCCCTACCCTGTCTATCATACCCAACCAATATATAGCCCACCACGAGCACCTACCTATAGAAATTCCCCACAAGATCAACCCACACATCCGCCTCGGTAAAACCATCCACCAAATACTCCCTGCACCGGGCAAATCATGAAAGAAGGCGGTCAAGACATATACACCTTTAGCCGAACCTCTTGCCCAACTATACGAAAAGATTGAGGACCGCGGAATACTCCAACCCATCCCAGGGCATATCCCCAATCCTATTCCCAGTCGTATGATGAAACTAAGCATTGTGCATTACCACTCGGGATCACCGACATGACATCGGAGTTTGTTTCGCCCTAAAAGACAAGATCGAGGCTTTGATCAAAGAGAGAATTATCCGGTGAAAGGACCTTCCCTAATGTAAATAATAACCCTCTGCCAAATCATGACAATGCCAACATAAACATGATTACCGTTGATGAAGAAAGCAGTTTGGAAGGGACCATTGTGCGATCCGAGCGAGAAGAAAGGGTTGAATCATCGGCTTTGATCACCCATATAATTACGATTCGGTAAGAGCACCGCTTGAAGTGGAAGTACTTCCTCGAAATCGCGGATAGTGACGTCGTATGTCGATACCAAAGCGCCCTTGGAGCTATTCGATTGGGGAAAGGAGCGGGGAAAGGAGAAACAAATTGTAGAAGTTGTCGTCATTTGGTATGACAAGATCCGGACGATGTTATGCCCTGCGGACAATCCAAAAAGGTTGTAACAGACTCAAGTAGAAGAGTTACGGAGGAAGATGCCAACCAAGGAGTATTCCGTTGTAGAGCAATTGAAGAAAACACCGCTCAGATTTCTTTGCTATCATTGTTGATGAATTCTCCGGACCATGGACGCGCTTTATTGGAAGTACTCAAAGAAGCTTATGTAAAGAGAGACCACAAAGGCGAAACTCTCGGCCTTGGTCGGACAGATTTTAGAGGCCCATAAAGTCTCTTTTCATGACAAAGAATTGCCACCTGAGGGTTTGTGCCACAACAAAGCTTTGAACATAACGAAGAAGTGCATGAACAAGTTCATTTCTAAGGTATTGATTGATGGAGGCTCACCAGTCAATATTTGTCCGCGGCGACTCTCCTAGCCTTGGGAATTAGCATTGGAAAGATTCGCGAAAGTCATCCGAGAGTTAAAGGTTTTGATGGAGCCCAAAAGGGCGTTATGGGAGAAATGGATTTGACATTACAAGTGGGGCCGTGGAGTTCGTCGTGGAATTCCAAGTGTTAGACATATCTACCAGCTATAACCTACTAATGGGAAGACCTTGGATCCATGTGGCTGGTGCAGTTCCTTCTACCCTACATCAGAGTTTGAAGTTTGTTTGGGATCATCACGAGGTCGTGGTACACGGAGAAGGGAGCAATTCAATATGTCCCGAAGGGCAGATCCCTGCTGTTGAAAGCGTAGATACGTTGGATGGGTCTGTCTTCCATGTCAGAGAAATTGCATGTGCCTCCAAAGCTGAAATATTGAAGTTACCCCGGGTCCTCACAATGGTGGCCCAGGAAATGTTGAAGAATGGCTTCAAGCCCGGTCGAGGCCTCGGATTGAATTTAGAAGGTATGGTGGAGCCTGTTCACTTGCTCAGTAAGAAGGATACTTTCGGTCTCGGATATAAACCCACTTCTAAAGAAGTCTTATCAGTCAACCTCCGAAAGAAAAGGGACACTCCCTTGCCAAAGCCTGT
Source organism: Anisodus acutangulus (assembly GCA_029783415.1). Classification (NCBI taxonomy): domain Eukaryota; kingdom Viridiplantae; phylum Streptophyta; class Magnoliopsida; order Solanales; family Solanaceae; genus Anisodus; species Anisodus acutangulus. The sequence continues at coordinate 8,783,055 of CM056500.1, forward strand.
TCCACCCTTGAATCAGTCATTCGTCAAAGCATATGCCGCTCAGGAGTCGAATGAAGATGATGCAGACGACCTCGCGGAAGGACTCAAAAGCCTTTTTATTGCAGAAGAAGAAATGGAATGCCATGTAATTACGGATGATTTTGATGAAGGCCCAACTATTTGGGATGCAGAACATGGAGATATTTTGAAAAATTGGACTGTGCCCGGCCTGTTTCTCCTGAAGCTTGGTAGAAATTACCTTAGTACTTTTTGAAACAATGCGATTCTATTTGAGGCTTGAATCGCATCTATGCATTAATGTGTTTTGCCTCCATCTTTTGAAAGCTCAAATGACAAATCCACATTTCTTTTGCTATTTAAAAATTTGTTTTGTTTACTAATTTTCTTTTCTCTTTCAAAGATGCAAACTAATAAATCATCGATAATGTGAATGTGACATGTAATGAAACAAACAAACAAAATCCAAACAATGAAACAGGACTTGAAGAGTATGAGGAAGACTCGCATGACGGAAGAATTGACAGAGGAATTGGAACATTTTGAGAACAAACCAAAGCCAAATTTAGAAGAAAGCGAGGCAATAAATTTGGGGATGCAGAAAATGTGAGAGAAACAAGAATCAGCGTCCATCTGAACGCCCCACAAAGGAAAGAACTGACGGATCTCTTGAGACAATATATCGACGTATTTGCTTGGTCTTATGACGAGATGCCAGGGTTGAGCACAGATATTGTTTCGCATAGATTGCCTATCGATCCATCCTACCCTCCGGTGAAACAAAAGCCAAGGAAAATCAAGCCTGATTTGAGCTTAAGGGTCAAGGAAGAGGTGTCCAAGCAATTCGACGCAAAGGTCATTCGGGTCACAAGATACCCGACTTGGTTGGCCAACATTGTACCTGTGCCAAAGAAAGATGGAAAGATACGAGTGTGCGTGGATTATCGGGATCTCAACAAGGCCAGCCCGAAGGATGACTTCCCTCTTCCAAATATTCACATACTCATTGACAACTGTGCAAAGCATGAATTACAATCATTTGTTGATTGCTTTCTTTGGTTACCACCAAATCTTGATGGATGAGGAAGATGCAGAGAAGACAAGATTCACTACACCTTGGGGGTATCTTTGTTATCGAGTAATGCCGTTCGGACTCAAGAATGCAGTGCCACCTACATGAGGACCATGACTACCATCTTTCATGATATGATCCACAAAGAAATAGAGGTCTACGTAGACGACGTTATTATCAAGTCGCGAAGGACTTCAGATCACTTGACAGATTTAGAAGTTTTTTGACCGACCGAGGCGGTATAACCTGAGTTAAATCCGCAAAGTGCGCATTTGGTGTCCTATTTGGGAAGTCTGTTAGGTTTCATCGTAAGTAGAAGGGGTATTGAATTGGACCCCTCGAAGGTAAAAGCTATTCAAGACTTGCCTCCTCCAAAGAGTCGAAAGGGCGTAATGAGTTTCCTTGGTCGCCTCAACTACATCAAAGAGTTCATAGCACAATCAACGGTGATATGTGAGCCAATATTCAAGCTCTATCAAGAAAGACGCCGCTACCAAGTGGACATCGGATTGCCAAAGAAGCTTTCGATAGAATCAAAGAATACTTGTCTAACCCACTGCTTTGGTGCCTCCGTAACCCGGAAGGCCGTTCTTTGTTATATCCGTCTGCGTGTTAGAAAATGCATTTGGAGTGCGTCTTTGGGACAACATGACGAAAGCAGGAAAGAAGGAGCGTGCCATATACTACTTAAGCAAGAAGTTCACACCGTATGAAGCTCGGTATACTTTCTTTGGAACGCACTTGTTGTGCCTTAACGTGGATTGCACAAAAGTTTAGACATTATCTGTCTGCATATACCACTTATCTCATCTCAAGGATGGACCCGCTCAAATACATCTTTCAGAAGCCCATGCCCACTGGAAAGCTAGCAAAGTGGCAAATCTTGCTAAGTGAGTTCGATATCATATATGTCACCCAAAAGGCTATCAAAGGACAAGCACTAGCCGACCATCTTGCTGAAAACCCTGTGGATGAAGAATACATGCCTCTCCGAACTTATTTTCCGGACGAGGAGGTACTGTTTGTTGGAGAAGACATCTCAGAAGAATACCCGGGTTGGAGAATGTTCTTCGACGGAGCTGCAAACTTCAAAGGGGTTGGTATTGGAGCGCTTTGATTTCGTAATCAGTCAACACTACCCAATTTCGGCAAAACTCCGATTTCCATGCACCAACAATATGGCGGAATATGAAGCTTGTGTACTCGGACTTAGAATGGCCGTTGATATGAACATTCGAGGCTAGCTGGTTATAGGTGATTGAGACTTATTGATTCATCGTGCACAAGCCGAATGGGCGACCAAGAACGGGAAGATACTTCCTTACCTGCATTGCGTGAAAGAATTATGCAAAAAATTCAGCAGGATAGAATTCAAGCATATCCCACGAACTCAAAACGAGTTCGCTGACGCTCTAGCAACACTGTCCTCCATGATTCAACATCCGGATAAGAACTACATTGATCCCATCAAGGTGAGCTTATCGGATCAGCCGGCATATTGTTTCAATATAGATGAAGAGTCGGATGGAAAGCCTTGGTACCACGACGTTAAGAGATATCTCAAGATAGGTGAATATCCAGAAGGCATAACCAAAGATACAAAAGAGGACACTTAGGAGGTTAGCAAACCATTTCTTCCTAAACGGAGAAATCCTTTATCGGAGGACTCCGGATCTCGGTTTGTTAAGATGTGTTGATGCTCGAGAGGCAAACAACAGCTTTAGTTGAGGAGATACACGGAGGCACGTGCGGGCCTCATATGGATGGCTTCACTTTGGCAAAGAAGATTCTAAGAGCGAGGATACTTTTGGATGACCATGGAAACGGATTGCATCCACTTCGCAAAGATGCCATCGATGTCGATTCATGGTGATCTAATCAAGGTACCCCTAACGAACTCAATGTGACGAGCTCTCCTGGCCATTCGCGACTTGGGGCATGGATGTCATTGGCCCTATTGAACCTGCCGCATCAAATGGACACAGATTTATTCTAGTGGCAATTGACTATTTCACAAAGTGGGTAGAAGCATCGTCCCACAAGTCAAGAACAAAGAAAGTGGTAGTTGATTTTGTCCGCAATAACATCATTTGTCGATTTGGAATCCCTGAGTCGATTATAACGCATAATGGGGCTAATCTCAACAAGAATCGATGAATGAGATATGCGAGAAGTTTAAGATCACTCACCGCAATTCCACTCGTCTCGACCTCGGATGAACGGAGCGGTCAAGCGACCAACAAAAACATCAAAAGAATACTACGAAAGATGATCGATAATTACAAGCACGGCATGAGCATCCGCCTTTTGCACTTTGGGATATCGCTTTCTGATCGAGGACTTCTCTTTGGGCAACGCCGTATCTATTGGTCTATGGAGCAGAAGTCGTGTTACCGGCAGTAAGTGGAAATACCATCTTTGAGAATTATCCAAGAAAAGAAATGAGCGAAGCAAAATGGATACTGAATCGTCGAACAATTGATCCGATTGATGGAAAGCGATTGAACGCAGATGCCACGGACAACTTTATCAAAAGCAGAATGGCCAAAGCTTTCAACAGAAAGTAAAACCAAGGACTTTCGAACCGGGCAATTGGTGCTAAAGCGAATATTCCCGCACCAAAATGAAGCTAAAGGAAAATTCGCACCTAACGGCAAGGGCCTTATATGGTTCACCGGTGTTGGCGGAGGAGCGTTAATCCTAGCTGAAATGGACGGTGAAGTATGGCCAAAAGCTATCAACGCGGATGCAGTGAAAAGATACTACATTTAGGATTTTTACGTGTAATGCATTTCTTGTGTTGTAAAATTGCGCTCCCAAAGTGATACGCAAAGAACCCATGTCGGGTTCCGTTTCCTAGATTGCAAATCCCCCCAGAAACACATTTCTTTGTAACATGAACTACGTTATGACCTGATTCCCTCGGCGGGATACGTAGGCGGCCACATCGGCTTCGGTCCCATTTTAGAAAATCCTTACAATCCACTTTTGCTTGTAATGAACTACGTCACGACCTGATTCCCTCATGGGGATACGTAGGCGGCCTAAATCGGCTTCGGTCCCACCATTAGGAAATATTTTCTCCTTTATCTCACAAAAGACAAAATGCACCCATCTGATCACCCTGATAGGGCAGGCAATCTACACAAGACTCGGTTGTCCGTTCAAAAGATCGTCATTCTCATATATCAGACACTGGGGCATTTTTTAAGGGATCACTGCCAGAGGACGCCGATAAACATGGAAAACCGTCGGCAAACTAAGCCTTCAGCCAGAAGAATTTTGGATAAGACGTTTGCTTTGTTTCACCGCATGTCACTGCTCGACAGATATATATATATGTGCAGTAATTTTTATAAGCAAATTATTTTCAACAAACATTTTCATCAAAATTCGATATAATTTTTATGTTTCTATTTTTTAAGATGCATTTCTACAAATTATTTTCGAATGTTTTCATTAACGGCTGGCCAAGACTGGGAAGCAGAGAGGGGCTACGGGTCCGAGTTAGCAGGACATGCAAATACCAAGACCGAAGCTACAAAGTCAACGCGAATCAACTCCCCCCTCCCAAAACTCATAAATTTATTTGAGTACAGGTTCTTCAGGTCGAAAACAGCAGGGAAGCTGCAACATTTATGAGCAGATTCGCAAGGGCCTCCGCATCGCAACTCACTACAAGAATCACTTTCCTGTTTGGAGATTGTACAAAGACGTCATGCTAAACTACATGTTCCCAACCGTGTTGTGTCCACGGAAAGAACGGTATTTCGACTTACAGGGTCGCATTCTCATCTACTCAACTTTTGCATCGCTTATGTCCACACATTAACTATCATGGCATGGCAATAAGGCCCCACTTTACACTACTTTTAAATCAGGCGCCCACCTTCTAATGCGGGTATGTTTTAAATCAGGCGCCCACCTTCTAATGCGGGTATGTTTTAAATCAGGCGCCCACCTTCTAATGCGGGTATGTTTTAAATCAGGCGCCCACCTTCTAATGCGGGTATGTTTTAAATCAGGCGCCCACCTTCTAATGTTGGTATGTTTTAACCCAGGCGCCCCCCTTCTAATGCGGGTATGTTTTAAATCAGGCGCCCACCTTCTAATGCGGGTATTTAAATTTCAGTCAGGCGCCCACCTTCTAATGCGGGTATTTAAATTTCAGTCAGGCGCCCACCTTCTAATGCGGGTATGTTTTAAATCAGGCGCCCACCTTCTAATGCGGGTATATTTTAAATCAGGCGCCCACCTTCTAATGCGGGTATGTTTTAAATCAGTACCACCTTCTAATGCGGGTATGTTTTAAATCAGGCGCCCACCTTCTAATGCGGGTATGTTTTAAACCAGGCGCCCACCTTCTAATGCGGGTATGTTTTAAATCAGGCGCCCACCTTCTAATGCGGGTATTTAAATTTCAGTCAGGCGCCCACCTTCTAATGCGGGTATTTAAATTTCAGTCAGGCGCCCACCTTCTAATGCGGGTATGTTTTAAATCAGGCGCCCACCTTCTAATGCGGGTATGTTTTAAATCAGGCGCCCACCTTCTAATGCGGGTATATTTTAAATCAGGCGCCCACCTTCTAATGCGGGTATGTTTTAAATCAGGCGCCCACCTTCTAATGCGGGTATGTTTTAAATCAGGCGCCCACCTTCTAATGCGGGTATGTTTTAAATCAGGCGCCCACCTTCTAATGCGGGTATGTTTTAAACCAGGCACCCACCTTCTAATGCGGGTATGTTTTAAATCAGGCGCCCACCTTCTAATGCGGGTATTTAAATTTCAGTCAGGCGCCCACCTTCTAATGCGGGTATGTTTTAAATCAGGCGCCCACCTTCTAATGCGGGTATGTTTTAAATCAGGCGCCCACCTTCTAATGCGGGTATATTTTAAATCAGGCGCCCACCTTCTAATGCGGGTATGTTTTAAACCAGGCGCCCACCTTCTAATGCGGGTATGTTTTAAATCAGGCGCCCACCTTCTAATGCGGGTATTTAAATTTCAGTCAGGCGCCCACCTTCTAATGCGGGTATGTTTTAAATCAGGCGCCCACCTTCTAATGCGGGTATATTTTAAATCAGGCGCCCACCTTCTAATGCGGGTATGTTTTAAATCAGGCGCCCACCTTCTAATGCGGGTATGTTTTAAATCAGGCGCCCACCTTCTAATGCGGGTATGTTTTAAATCAGGCGCCCACCTTCTAATGCGGGTATGTTTTAAACCAGGCACCCACCTTCTAATGCGGGTATGTTTTAAATCAGGCGCCCACCTTCTAATGCGGGTATTTAAATTTCAGTCAGGCGCCCACCTTCTAATGCGGGTATGTTTTAAATCAGGCGCCCACCTTCTAATGCGGGTATGTTTTAAATCAGGCGCCCACCTTCTAATGCGGGTATATTTTAAATCAGGCGCCCACCTTCTAATGCGGGTATGTTTTAAACCAGGCGCCCACCTTCTAATGCGGGTATGTTTAAATCAGGCGCCCACCTTCTAATGCGGGTATTTATTTTAAAGTGTAAACAGGCGCCCGCCAACGCCATCATCTGCACAACATTAAGCAACGACATCATTTCAACTTACAAAGTCATATTCTCACATACATATCTTATGCAACTGTTATACACTAACTTTTGTCTTAGCTCCGTCCACAGAATTGAATCGGCGGAAGCTTTCAAAGATAACGTGGAACTATATCTCACGGCGAACCAAGGCAATTTGGTCAAACGACCTACTTCGAACGTCGATCCGCTCTTTCCCATTAATTTCTCGTATCTGCGACCAGTGTCATCCTAAGTCGACACTGGGGCATTGTTTCTTGAATGTGCACCATCATTTGGCAACTTCTCTTCCCCTCGGGATTCTATTTCTTACTATGCAGTCCCGATGGTCAGGACAAAATTGGCTACTCAGTCAACTTCTTTGGCCGAAAAACTCTTTCATCGTCTCCGTCCAAAGAGGGGCATCTGTTGACACCCAATTTTGTCCCATCTTTTATGATTTTATTCGTAATTTTTAACATTTTTGACACTTTGAAAAACAATTTTAATCTATATACATACATGCGTACATATATATTATTATTCTCTTATTATTATTACTATTCGCATTTTTTACTATCATTTGCATTTTTATCATAATCATAAGTTTTATCCAAAAATTCTAGATTATTTTATTCTCGCAAAATTGCATCGCATTTCCCTTTTATTAAGCATTAAGCATTTCGCAAATATTATATTTTATTATTATCACGTCGTTATGTTATTTTAAATAATTCACATCTTTCACAAAAAATAATATATATATAAATAGGTTTTAATATTAAACCCCTCTTTTATATTTTAAATCCATAACATTTTTATTTCCTAACCCAATACAATTTCTACCCAACCTAAATTAAAACCCATTTTTTTTCGTCCAAGCCCAACCCCAATTAAATTCCCTTATACCCAAACCCAAAACAATTACCCAACACCACAAGCCCAAAACTTAAATCCCCCCATTTCATCGCCCCAGCCCAACTCCCGTCGGCCCATCACCCGACCCGACCCAACCTACCCGACCCATTTCCTTCCCCTTTAATTCCCAAATCGTTCTCCCAAACAAAAACCAGAAAAAAAACCTAAAACCCTACCCCCCCAAGGCGCCGCACCCCACACCCCCGCCCCCGCCGCCGCCCCCCTACCCCCGTCACTTCGCCGACACCACCGGTCTACCCTGACACCGCCGAAACCATCCCCTCACCAACACACCCCCCAAAATCCTCAACACATGCCCCAAAAAATCAGATTTTGTCCCCTTTATTTTGAAATTCAAATTCATTTTTTAGGGGGGTATGAGGGGGGTGGAGGTCGAGTTTGAGACCTATAAAACCCCCCCTTTTGCACTGTTTCGAAGAGGATTTTTCGGATTGAAAAAGGTTTTGTTTTCTTGCTTAAGGTCAATTTTAATTTGAAATTTAGGTTTAAGTTTTGGTTGTATTGTATTTGTTTGTATTGTTCTTCACTAAAAAAAAATCCGAAATCTTCTTAAGAACACCTCTTTGTTCTTGCATGTGTTCTTCAACTTAAAGATTCCGAAAATATAGGTCGAAAATTATTGGTTTTTGGTGTTGAAGAATCTGAATTTTTAGCTATTTTTCACTGTTTTTCGGTTCCTGGTCGGGTCACCGCCGGGTCGGGTCGGGTCATTCACGGTCGGATCAAAGATCCGAAAATCAGAAAACAGAGTCCTATTACCAGAAAATCAGAATTCATAAAAAATCTACAACAAAATCGTAATTCTAACATTTCCGAGCGGATTCGACGATTCAAAACACGCCTCGGTTAAGCTACCCTAAAAGGTTAGACTCGTTCCAATTCTTCTATATTTCTTAAAGCTTATTTGATTGTGTTGTTTATGCTTGATTTAGTATGATATTTTGCTAAGTAATGTAGTCTTGATTAATTAATATGATAATGAGACGATTTTTGTTATATAATTGTATTTATGTTGTTGGGACATTTCGATTTGGGTTCTGATACGTGATAGATGATATTGCCTCGATTTTTTGGTTAACTAATTATTGTCATTAGCTTTAGTAAGGCATCTTGGGTTCATTATTAAGTGCAATACGGATAATGTAAGATTAATACGTGTTTGAAAGAGCTACGACGTGATTAAATATTCTTAGGACACTTAACGATTTGTTGATATTCAAAATTATTGTATGTTGTAGTTTGGTCGCTGCCTTTAAATCAAACAAATGAGCATACTTTAATTGATTCAAATGACGATATTTACATGTTATATTCTAGATTAATATGTGCAATTTTAAAAGGAGTATATTATCCATGTCTAATATAATAGTATGTGCGTTTGGTTTAAGTTTATGAATGTCATGTTCCTTTAAGATTAAGATTAGTCCAACGTAATTTATTATGTATGTATACATAATTTATACATTAGTCTTTCTTGCCTCTTTTATTCTTGTTTAAATTTAGAACCGGTTGTGTTAGCATATATTCTTTCTTCGGCTACTTTAACGTGCAAAATCTGATCAAACACATGTCTTTGAAGCTATATTTGTATTTTACTACTTTAGTTTACAATCCTGTTTCATGTGAGCATGTATAAGATGAGATTAGGTATAGAAACCGCCTAGGGACAGAAAAAAGAATAGAAATATTTCCGACTAGGTTCTTGATATAGATAAAAAATGCCCATGTTCTTGAATAAGATGCACCTAGACATGTGTAAGCTGCCTATTAAAAGTATATGTAGTTTTCTTTGGTTCAGAATTGGCCTACGTGAATCATGTCTACTTGTAAACATATGGAATGAGTATGTGTTAGGGATAGCTTTAATTGGGCATGATGCCTTTGTGCAAGTGTGATGTAAAACCATTCTAGACTATTCTTTGTTTTGATTAGCTGTAGGCAAGAGATGAGATTTGATTGCCTAAATCATGTTAATCATGCCATGCCTAAATTTAAAGTGTCATTATACCTGGTTGTGCGAGAATGAATGTTGTTGCATATTTTTGACTTGATTGACTCCACATTTAAGGAATTGTATAAAAATGATCATATGTGCATTTCTAGGCTTCCATACTCTTCTTGAATTGACTATATATTTGTCTTTACTTGCCTAAGTGTATAATGCCTTCGTAACGACATATCACTTTTCATGAATCATTTATTTATATTCTTCTTATATATATATATATATATATATATATATATATATATATTCTCATGTAAGGTCTACTAATCCATTTTTATATATATGAAATACATTGGGAGCAACGAAGAGTCTCGTTATGAGACTCATCATTGTGATCATCGTCAAATGAAGACCCGCATTCACATTCCTTCCATTCTTCGGCCTCGGGATTTCCAAACAAATAGGACGAGATGACATCGTCATCCGCTTTAGTTCCCTTTCATTTGTTATTCTTTATTTTCGTTATTTTTTATTTGGGTCTGTAATAATTATCTAATGCTTGTGTGATTGTTAGGATATTTAGAATAATTAGGCCGATGAAATTGAATTCGAGGTCAGCGGTTTTGTTTCTTTGTTTTTTAAGTTTATTGATTTAAACATCCATGCCTCGGATACTTACTGTTTTACCGTCTGCCTTTTAATTAAACATCGCACACTGGCCGATGAAATTAAATTAGAGGCCGCGCTTTGTTTCTCTGTTTTTCAGCCATCGTTTTGAGCATCCGCAACGGATATTACTGCTATCATTTTTACTGTTTTAAACTAAACACCGCATTTTTCCAACATTGCTTTCTATTTCGTTCAACCTTTGAGATTCAAATTACCGTTCTCATCGCTTTCTGTTTTAAAACTAGACACCGCGTCATTTTCGGAAATCTGCTCACATCGCTATCGCCATCGCTACTTCATCGCCATCGTTACCGCCATCGCCATCGCTACTTATCGCCATCGTTACCGCCATCGCCATCGCCATCGCCATCGCCATCGTTATCGTTACCGCCATCGCCATCGCCATCGCCATCGCCATCACATCGCTATCGCATCGCCATCGCCATCGCCATCGCTACCGCTACCGCTACCGCCATCGCTACTACTTATCGCCATCGTTACCGCCATCGCCATCGCTATCGCTATCGCCATCGTTACCGCCATCAAGCATCGCTATCGCTATCGCTACCGCTATCGCTACCGCTATCGCATCGCTACCGCTATCAAGCTATCGATACCGCTTACCGCCATCAAGCATCGCCTCGCTTCGCTCGCTACTACCGCCGCTATCGTTTCCAATTTTATTTTACTGATTTGAACACGATACTACATTGGCCGATGAAAAATATCCGTCGATTTTGAGGCCTACACAGTTGCAAAGACGGAAATATAACTTCTGGGCAATGATGAAGACTTAAACCTTTTATCCGAGATCAACATGTTTAGTAGGCGAGGTGAATTATATATTCGCAGCCACGACGTGATTATAGTGATCTTTTCTATTTCACCCGAGAGACCAACACGTTTAGTAGGCGAGGCAATCAAAATAAACTACATTAGTCATATGTTTGCAGCCACGACGTGATTGGAATGTTCTTTTCAAAATTTAAGTCTGAGCCCTCCGCGATCAAAACATTCACTGTTTTGAATACGGATATGAAGTTATTTGTATTTAAATGTTTCTAACTGTTTGTTCTTGACAGCTTGCAGGGATTAAAGTAAATAACGACAGATTATTCCTCGGAGTTTATTTATTTTATTTCTTTCTTTAATTCCGCTTTTATCCCGCTTTGCATTGTAATATTATTTATCGCACTTATGTAATTATTGAAATGCTTAGAATAGGCAAACTTAGGATTTATTCATAGGTTAGTTTAAGATTTGAAACCCGTCGCTAGCTTATTTGTAGGCTCGCAAACTTAGAAATCCTTCGCTAGTTTATTTATTTTAGGCTCAATCACGCTGAATTCAAGATTTTCAAAATAACTTTTGTCATCTTTTATTTTACTTTATTAATCATACTGAATAAGTTTATCTTTTGTCAATTTACAATTTCATGATTCCCAAAATTTTGCTTCTTTGGCATTATAAAGAATTTATTGTCACAAATGCATGTTTTCTAAAAACTTTACATGTATCTTTCTTTTATGTCATCCGAATACGTACTTGTATAAAATGCATCATATTTACTTGTATAAAATGCATCATATTTGCAAACATCTTTTATCTATTATATTTGTAAAACATGTATTTTTCTAGCAATAATTAACCTGAGTTTTACCGGATAACCGCAAGTTAGCGGATCTTAAAGGATGCCTAACCCCTTCCCTTTAGGATAATAAAGAACCCTTACCTAGAATCTCACTAGTTTCGCAGACCTTAAAATTGGAGTTTACACTGCAGCACTTAGTTTAAATATTTAGGTGTCCTAATTCACCGTAAAAATAATTAGGTGGCGACTCCTCAATCCTTTACCCAGGAATCACCCCATACGTCTGTGCTCCGCTTTGACCCGAGCGAGGTCGAAAATGGGCGCGTACAGTGCCTCAACTGCAACAAGAAGTGGTATTGGAAGAAGGACTGCACTGCACCAGGAGGAGGAAAAGCAACAGGTGCTTCTACCTCTGGTGGACAAGGTATGTACATCATTGAAATGAATATATCTATAAATAACTCTCATTCCTGGGTATTGGATACCGCTTGTGGCTCATACATTTGTACCAATGTGCAGGGGCTAACTGATAGTAGGAAGGTTTGACCAAGAGAGGTGGACCTACGCGTTGGAAATTGAGCACACGTGGATGCTGAGCGTGTAGGAACTTATAGATTAAATTTGCCTTCTGGCTATTATCTAGTGTTAAATGATTGTTACTATGTACCCTTGTTAATGATGAATATCATTTCTATCCCTGTTTTGTACATGGAGGGTTTTTCCTCATATATTTATAATGGCAGTCAAGTACTGTCTTTTAATAATATTATATATGGAACTGCTCCTCTTATGGATGGATTATATACACTAAATTATAGTCGAGAAATATTCAATGTACAAAATAAACTAGCTAAGATAAGTAATAGAAACTCTACCTACCTATGGCATTGCAGACTTGGTCATATCAACGAATCAATGATAGCAAGGTTGAGGAAGTTAGACTACCTCGAACCATTTGACTTGGAGTCTTATGGTAACTGCGAATCTTGCTTGAGAGGAGAGATGACCAATAAACCACTTTCTGGGAAAGCTGTGCGAGCCAAGGAGATGCTTGAGTTGGTCCATACTGATGTATGTGAGCCATTTTTGACTCAAGCTAAAGGAGATTTCCCATATTTCATCACTTTTACTGACGACTTCACAAGGTATGAATATGTGTATCTTATGAGACATAAATCCGAGGCTTTTGAGAAGTTCAAAGAGTACAAGTCGGAAGTAGAGAAGCAACTTGCAACAAGTATCAAGACCCTTCGATCGGATCGAGGAGGTGAATACTTGAGCAAGGATTTTCTAGATTACTTAAAGCTACATGGAGTCCAATCAGAGTTGACACCTCGTGGAATACCACAGATGAATGGTGTTGCCGAAAGGAGAAACCGAACCTTATTAGATATGGTTCGATCCATGATGAGCTTCTTAGCTCTACCGACATACCTCTGAGGACATGCTATACAAACCTCAATATATGTTTTGAACATGGTTCCTTTCAAGTCAGTAGAAAAGACATCCTACGAGATATGGTGTGGTAAGAAGTCAACTCTTAATCATATGAGACCTTGGGGGTGCCCTACATATGTTAAGAAGATGCTCACTGACAAGTTGGAATCCAAAAGTGAGAAATGTTACTTCGTGGGTATCCAAAGGAAACTAAGGGATACTACTTCTATCTTCCTGGAGAACGTAAGGTCATTGTTTCCAGGAATTCAACTTTCCTTGGAGAAGAATATGGCTACAAGGAACATAGTTGCACAAAGATAGAACGTGAAGAAATTCAAGAACCGCAAGATAACTTAGATGTTGAATCCTTGCCGAATGACCAAGGCAAGAATTCAGTGGGAGTATTTGGCGAATATTGGGTACTTCAAGTACGCCCTTCGGCCAGTGGGAGTGTTACGAGGAACAATGCAAAAATGCAAGATCCTCCTACACAGCCTTTGGGAGTAGATGCAATGGCTGCACCTCCTCCCATTTAGAAAATACATGAAAATGATATTCCTAAAAACTCTCAAGTTAGTGGATTATCCAACACACAAGAACCCTATCACAGTCAGAACATACCAAGCACTGAACTGCAAAACAATCAACTCCGTAGGTCCAATAGGACTCATCGTCCTCCTGAAAAACTAAATCTACTCGTGGAAACACAATGAGAGAGATATTCCTGATAACGATGAGCCTACAACCTATAGGGATGCAATGTTGGACATTGATTCGAAGAGATGACAAGAAGCCATGAAATTCGAGATGGAATCTATGTACATCAATCAAGTGTGGGACTTGATTGATTTGCCAGCTGGGGTTAAACCTATATGATGCAAATGGATCTTTAAGAAGAAGATCGATGCATTTGGAAATGTACAGACTTATAAAGCAAGGTTGGTGGCTAAAGGTTATAATCAACAGCCTGGGGTCGATTATGATGAAACCTTTTCACCTGTTGCTAATATTAAGTCCATTCGGATTTTTCTTGCAATAACTGCATATTATGACTATGACATTTGGCAGATGGACGTCAAAATTGCTTTCCTCAATGGTAATCTAGCTGAGGAGGTGTTTATGAAACAACCTGAGGGTTTTTCGCTTGAGTCCAAACCAAATATTGTATGCAAGCTACAAAAGTCCAGTTATGGGCTTAAGCAAACCTCGAGGAGTTGGAACACTTCATTTGACAAGGCTATCAATTCATTTGATTTTGTCAGAAGCAAAGAGGATCCCTGTGTTTATAGTAAGCGCAAGGATGAGAGTATTGCCTTCATTATTATATATGTAGATGACATAGTGATAATGGGAGACAATAAGACTTTCATGCAGTCAGTCAATGAGTGGTTGTCCAGTACCTTCATGATGAAGGATTTAGGTGAAGCCTGCTACATTCTGGGAATTAGGATCTATAGAGATAGACCAAATAGATTGTTGGGGTTGTCACAGTCAGTCTACATAGACAAGGTGCTTAGACGTTTTTCTATGAAAAAATCTAAGAAAGGTGGTCTACCTATGGGACAAGGCATCAAGTTATCTAAGAAGGACATTCCTTCTAATGCTATAGAACTTGAACGCATGAAGAGGATTCCATATGCTTCGGCTATAGGATCGATCATGTATGTCATGACCTGTACTAGGCCAGATTTGGCCTTTGCACTTAGTATGACTTGCAAATTTCAGCAGAATCTTGGGGAAGAACACTAGAAAGCAGTCAAGAGTATTCTTAAGTATCTTATATGAAATAAATATTACTTCTTAGTCTATGGTGGGGAAGAAAATCTAGTTGCTACTGGGTACACTGATGCTAGCTTCCAGAGGGACTTTGATGACTTCAAATCTCAGTATGTGTACACGTTCATTTTCAATGGTGGAGCAGTGAGCTGGAAAAGTTTCAAATAAGCTACAACTACTGATTCGATAATAGAACTTGAGTACATTGCTGGATTGGAAGCTGGTAAAGAAACTGTCGTGATTTTTGAGTTCCTGAAGGAACTAAGGGTAGTTCCGAGTGCCAGTTGTCCAATAACTATTTATTGTGACAATACTGGTGCAATTGCACATGCTAAGGAACCAAGATCAACAAACATAAACAAGTATGTACCAAGGAAGTACCACATACTCAGGAAGATGGTGGAGACTGAAGAGATTAGATTAGACTATGTTCCCACAGATGATAATCTAGCTGACCCATTCACTAAACCATTAAGCTTAGTCAAGCATAATGGTCATTTTGAGAATATGAGCATTAGATATGTTAGAGATTGGTTCTAGGCCAAATGGGAGATTGAAAGTATATGTATGTCCTAGAGACAATCTGTATTAGGACAAATGTACTTTATACACATTCATATTATTATTAATGGAGATTAATATTTTGGCATTTGCAATTATTGAATCATTAGTTGATTGTTTATAATATTCTATCATATGCATCCCTAGAGGTTACGTTGTTATTAATAATGTGAGATATTAATATTATAACGTAACTCTTAAAATAGGCTCGACTAATGATCATCGAGAATGAGATATCGATGATATATGATAAGTCGACATGTGATCTGCATCACATCCTTAGAGGATGTAGTATGTCTCACCTGCTACGAGTAATGGCTACTCGTGATGGACACATGGATACTTTGGAAGTATTGGTATACCCTGTTGATATAATGTTTGTTATACTTGTCTAAAGTATGATCAGCGTGTGGAAGATAGAAGTCCTTAGACTTGAGGTCATTGCGCACCTTGTCTACAAAGTAATATACTTTGATCATGCCCTAAGCTCAAATGCCTTATAGGTTGAGATACGACTTGTATTGGGTACATTACAATGTGGATTAAAGGTGGTAGTTGAGACAAGATTATGATTCATTCATCGAATGTATATTCGAGAGAACACTCATCTTCTCAGTGATATTAGGTTGACTAAGTCGTTGGCCAACGCAATAGACATATTTAGAATATGGTCTAGTTGTCAACTAATATAGATGAGATACAATTATTAAGCCATTTGGATAGACACTTTACAAATCCTAAGCTTGATCAGGTGTGTCGTGAATGAAAGAATTTTATCTTACCACATAGAGGTTAAGTTTACTGAATTCGTGTAAATGTACTTCACATATTTAGTTCGTCTTGCGGCGCCGTCTAGGAGTTCCGCGTAGACCTTAATTTGATTAATGTCGATATGTGAAGGCTTGTAGGGTCACACTATGTCGATTATCTTTTCAATCTAAGGACGTATTGAGAGAGTATTAAATATTCGATTTAGAATCGAGATATTTAAATGAATAATGATTGTTTTAATTAAGTCAAAATTGGATTTTGGATTTAATTAAGAATGTGCGGAAAATAAAATGAGACAGTGTAGGGCCACATCAGCGCTGCAGCGCTATGACCTAATCTGTCTCGAATTTTGGGCCAGGCCCAAGGTCAAACTCTAATCCGGTTTGACCTAATTTTTCACTTGTAAATATAGATCTACACTTCATTATTCATGACACTTAATTTTTATATCATTATTTTAAGTCTTAGAGACTCATAATCAAAACACTCTCTCGAACCTCTGCCGAATTTCCTAGCTTTCCAAAAGAGGAATACATTGAAGCTTGGAGCTTGCAATCGAAAGGGCATTCGCGTGCGCACCCATAGTTGATAAAGATTTCAGATATTGTAAACATATAAGTACCATTCAAGTCTTATGTTTATGGTTTTAAATTATCCTATAGTCAAACAGTTCTACATTTGTTAGGTTTGAAACAAGTTTTCAATATCCGTTGTGTACAACAACCCAACAAAAATCCTTTAGCACCCAAAATATTTTCATAACTGAAATTATTACTCGAGACCTTAAGGTTAAACACTAATACAGAGCTTTCAGAAAACCAGTTTACTGTTGGCCGCCTAATTCAACATATTGCCGATCGACTAATCCAAATTTATTTTCATAAGATTAAAACAACGCTCCCTATCGGGACTGATTGAAAGTCTTGATCTACGGAACTGACATGTACTTGTTTTAAATGTATATAACAACAATAACAACATACCCAGTGAGATCCCACATCGTGGGGTCTAGGAGGGTAGAGTGTACACAAACCTTATCTCTACCTTGGTATGTAGAGCGGCTGTTTCCGGGAGATCCTCGGCTCAAGGCAAAGCATAATCACAAGCAAGACACTCAAAACAAAGCAAGAGTAAAGAGTAAAGAGTAAAGAGTAAAGAGTAAAGCAAGTGAAACGGTCAGACTCAGATAAGGAATTAAAACAGTATGAAGTGCATTCGAACAAAAGGGAGCACTAGCTAACACAACTAAATAAGCTAAACAAAATACACTAAAGATCACATAGGAGCAGAAATCAAATTACAGTGGATTATAAAGCAATAATGTGCCTATAAGTGTGATAGGCTAATCGGGCCTACAGTAGTAATACTGCAACTATCAATTTGTAAGCATAAGTAGGACTACGCTCGAATACCTACTACTCTTCTACCCTAATATGTGTCATCCACAACCCCCTATCTAAGGTCATGTCCTCAGTAAGTTGCATCTGCACCATATCCTGTATAATCACCTCTCCTCAATACTTCTTCGACCTACCTCTACCCCTCCTGAACCCGTCCATAGCCAACTCTCACACCTCCGCACTGGGGAATCTGTGTCTCTCCTCTGCACATGCCCGAACCATCTCAACCTCGCTTCCCGCATCTTATCATCCACCGAGGTCACTCCCACTTTCTTTCGGATATCATCATTTCTAATCATATCTCTCATTGTATGCCCACACATTCATCTCAACATCCGCATCTCCGCAACTTTCATCTTTTGTATGTGCGAAGTCTTGACAACACTCCGCCCCATACAACATAGTTGATCTAACTACCACCCTGTAGAACTTGCCTTGTTTTAAATGTATATACGATCATCAAAAGTGACACATAAAATATTTTCATCACTAAAAATATTACCCTAGACATCCAATTAAAGGAAGGTAAATCTGATCGATCCCATCATTTTAATAATCCAAACGCCAACAGTCCAACCATGTGTACATTATCTCTGAAAACTAACAGCGTTTGAGTTGACTATTACACAGCCATCAAGTAAGAAGCAAAAGACTATACAACTAAGATAGTCAACTCAAATATTGTCCACGTGTAAAGATGGTGGTGGCGTGGGTTTCCATCCATTTTAATCCTCCTTACTATTTCCCCATTACTCTATATATAGTCCCCTATGCTTCTCCCATAATTTCGATCACACAAAATATTAACTATCTCTCATTACATTTTTCTCATTTAAACCAATCTTCTTCTTGAGTTACTTACACCATTTGAAATCGGAAAATTCATCTACACGATGGCCGGTGGAGGATTTTCGAACTCCGGTCACGGAGGAACACATTTTGAAGCTAAAATTACACCTATTGTTATCATTTCTTGTATTATGGCTGCTACCGGAGGACTTATGTTTGGTTATGATGTCGGTGTTTCTGGTAAATTATACTACTCCAGATTTTCATATTTCGTATTTTTCTATAGTTTTAGTTACTACGTAGTACCTTTTTATTATGATGATCATGACGTTGCAAAATCTTAATAACTTTTGATCATTTCTTTCTTTATTTGTTTTCTTATGATTCTTAAAGTTGATCCTTTCTTTGTTTCTGAATTACGCTAAACAGTGAATGAATCCGGATTTTTACTAACTGTATTCAAAACATAAAGAAATAAATATGAATAAATTTAAAAAATTCAACATTTATTATATATTCATAAAAAACAAATTAACCTGTTAGTGTAATTTCTAGCAAAAGGATTCATATAGTTCAAATATCTTTTAAAGCCAAATTTTCTGGTTTTGTTTTTTTTACCATAATAAGTATTGGGTTAAATTATATATGCTGATCCAAGTATTGCTTCGTTGAATCTTTTCTAAAAGCTGCAATATTGTTTAAAAGAAACTTTAAAACAAAGATAACTTTTTCGTACAAACAGAAAAAGAAGAAAGTTCAACTTTCCAGCCAAGCGGGATTTTCCTAGCTCTCTGGAAAGCCTAGAATTTAATGACCAAAAACAGAAAAAAAAAGAAAATGAATAATTCTAAAATTAAATTAATAATAAAATGTTTTTTTTCTTGAAAAATTCAGGCGGTGTTACATCAATGGATCCTTTTTTACAAAAATTCTTCCCAACGGTTTACAAGAGAACAAAGGATCCAAGGCTAAACAGTAATTATTGCAAGTATGATAATCAAGGGCTACAACTATTTACTTCATCATTGTATCTGGCTGGTTTAACGGCAACGTTTTTTGCGTCTTACACGACAAGAAAGCTTGGTCGGAGACCAACGATGCTGATCGCCGGTTGTTTTTTCCTTGTCGGAGTTGTACTAAATGCTGCAGCCCAAGATTTAGCTATGCTTATTATTGGAAGGATTCTTCTTGGTTGTGGGGTTGGTTTTGCTAATCAGGTTTGGTCCTTATTCTTATTTTTATTTTAAGTTTTTATATTGAAACATATATATGCTCATATTATAAAGAACGTTTATATTATTAGTACAATATAATTAATTAGCATGTTAATATTTTATTTTTAGACGATTAATGGTTATGAAAGGTATCTGTTGTTATAGGTTAAATTTACATGGTGATGTAAAAAGCTTATATAAATGTACATAAATATTTAAACTCCTTTTTCCACTTAAAGTCAAGTACTCAAGAGGTAAGCGTTTCGATTCTATTAAAGAAAAAAATTTGGATTAAGAAATGGATAAACTTATCTTTTAAAGAATTTGAAATATATCTTAACAAAGAAGATGTCTTTAAAGATGGTATCTTCGGAAATGGATAAAGTTTTTGATGATGAAATGGTGAAACAGTAGTAATAAGTGTAGAGGAAATTTTTTAACGTCTAGAGAAGTAGATAAAGTTTCGCCGTAATCCAAAATAATAAAGTGAAATAATTAATACTGGTCAAAATAAAGAGAGTAGATTATACGATTTTTGAGAAGTTTTGTAATTAATGCGAGTCCCACCTCGGAAATGGAATGGAAACATGAACTCCTTATATGGATTTGAACAATCCTCCTCATAAGCTCGCTTTTGAAGTTGAGTTAGGCTCAAGATTCATTCTTTACATGGTATCAGATTCAATCTAATTCCAATTCTTTGTTCACCAATGTTGGCCCCCCAAATTATATTGTAAACGCTACAGTTAACGAGGTATAGACGTGCGGAGTAGTGTTAAGAGTCTAACATCGGAAATGAAATGGGAACATGAACTCTTTATATGTACTTGGACAATTCCCTCTCATAAGCTAGCTTTTGGGGTTGAGTTAGGCCCAAGATCTATTATTTACATGGTATCAGAGTCAGGCTCATTCCAATTCTTTGTCCACCGATGTTGGGCCCCCAAATTATATTATACACGCTCTAATTAACAAGGTCTGAGCGTGCGGGGAGTGTTAAGAGTCTCATATCGGATATAGAATGAGAATATAGACTCATTATATGAACTTGAACAATCATCACCCTACAAGTTAGCTTCTGGAGTTGAATTAGGCCCAAGATCCATTTTTTACAAATGCGAGACTTTAAAAATGTAAGTAAAGAGCATTAATTTCTTTTGTACATGAGTATGGACTACAATAGTTATAACTTTAATCCACCTAAACCCAATAAGGGATGTGTGATAATGTTAATGGTTTAAACTACAAAACAAATGGTGAGAAAATATTTTACATGGTTGAGAGACGTTATATTCAATTTGCCTTGCATGTGAGGGGACAACGCAACCCGATCATTTAGAAAATTTTACATTATTTTCCCTCTATTATGTTAAGGGCCATGATAAACTGAAAAATGTCCCTATTTCCTTAATGACAAGTTATAGCCTTATAGGCATTATTAGAGTAGTACGTAATTTTACACAATTATACAAAATTGTAATTGGTGGTAAAATAAATTCTAAAAAAGATTTTTCGTCACGAACTAGAATTATTCAATTCCTAAAACAGATAGTTGGTAACAGAGAAAATATATAGTAGTATATAATTATTACACATAAACCTTAGTATCTGATTGTTGGTCGTAAGAATATTTTATTTTACTACTAATTTGTTGTCAAAATCGGAAAATGTGGTCGGCCATGGACCATGGTGACCATATTGTTGAAATTGGGAGGCATGGGGTCCACAAACTGAGGAGGGGTTTAGGTGAGAAAATATCAATTTATTATCTTTTGCTATAATTCTTATAAGTCCAAATCTCACTAAGCTTTTTCCAACTTTTTTGTTTTCTTGCTTTAAATAATTTGGGTCATCGACTTTATTTACACATGTGAGTTAGACTCCTTTAGAATCACAAAAGTATTAAAAAGACATAAATAAGTTTTAGGTGGAAACTGAAAGCTTTGTCTTTGTCCAGAAAAGTCCTCCATAGGCAGCCAGCTTCCTTATATCTTTCCCACTTTGCAAAGCTACTTTATTCTTGGTCTACTTTAATTATACTTTGTATCCTTATCCTTTCACCTTTTTGTTGAGAAATATGAGTGGTTTACTGTTTTGAGACACTGCAACAAAGTATGAGATTGATAGTAAAATTTTAATAATAATAAATATATTATTATTAAAAAATATAAATGATAATGAAAATTTATTATATTGTTACTAAAAACGTATATGGCAACAAAAAAAAAACTTGTTGTTACGATTTATTTTTATATTGAAGGTTATTGCAACGACATACAACAATTTTTATTGTTACGAAAAATATTTTTGGCAACAATATTCAACTTATGGCAATAAAAATATTGTTTACAACTAACTTTTTTTTTTTGTAGTCGAGACGCTCAAGGGATATTTCAGTAATTAAAAGATATAGTATCACAAGTTTGAATATCTTACAAGTTTCAGTACATTTACTATTATTTTACTTAAAGTAATTTTGGATTTTATTTATTTAATTTAGGAAAAAAGTTTGTACTTAACAATTCTTCTGTCTTCTATTTTGCTCAAAACTAAAATTGAATGTGCATGAACTTTTCAGGCTGTTCCCCTATTCTTATCAGAAATAGCACCTACAAGAATTCGTGGAGGACTTAACATTTTGTTTCAACTTAATGTAACTATTGGCATTCTTTTCGCCAACCTCGTCAACTACGGAACAGCCAAGTAAGTTTTTCACACACTCAAAAAATATTTATTCGAGTTCGATATTTATATTCTTTACCATCAATTATTTCGGTTTATCAGACTATAATATAATGCATGATTGAGTAACAAAGAGATTTATTATACTAACAATCGATTGATTATATATCAAGACTAGACGTGCACCTAGTTTTCCTATAGTTTTTACTATCAAAGACTCAAAAAAGTCCAATAATCAAAGTTCTTGGCCCTAGTTTATCATAGGGATTCCCTTTATTATATTGGTCACTGCCCATCATGTCCTACCAAATAAAAGTTAGCGTCATGAATTTTATTTTTCTTGTCTCAGAAAATGCATGACTATTCCACATGGTTGAAAAACTGAATCCTTGCTTAACGACTCTTTTGTTTAATTTTCTTCATATTTTAAAACGACTCTTCTTTCATAGATGGAAAGAAAAAGTTGGAGTTTGATTTGATATCGACCACTCATGTTTTGACACTTCCTTTACTCTCCTATGCCTGATATTTTGTGTACTTGTCTTTATTACGACTTGGCTGGAAATAAGCCTGGAGTTATTTTCAACTACCGTACTATATTTAAATGTGCTAAATTATTAGTATGAGGGAAGAATTAAGAGTATATCTGTACTATTTTTAAAAAAAAATTCTCCTACACTACAAAAAATATAGAAATGGCAATAACTCTTTGGCAGTAAAAAAAATATTATTGGCAAATATTCAATATTTGGCAACAACTTAGTTTTATTGTTGGAATATATAATGAAAATTTTAAAAATGAACTTTTTTTGTTGCCAAACAATTTAATTTTGTTGCCATATATTGACTATTGTTGCAAAAACTACTTTTAACAACAAAAAAAAAGTTATTACACGTCGTTGCAATAACCGCTGATGGAAAAAGTTTATGCAATAACAAAAAAAAATTAAGTTGAAAATGTACTTTTTGCAACAATAGTCAATACTATGGAAACAAAAAAAATTGTTGGCATTTGTCATCTAGTGCTAATAAATGCAATTCTCATTTTGTATTTTTTTTAAATCGTCAGTCAAACAATTACATACCACTAAACTATTAAAACATTGAAAAAATAGTACTACTCCATTTGTCTAAATTCATATCTCGTACTTCTTTAGTTCTTTAATTTCAATATTGACATTTTTAAGACATAAAATTCAAGGAGGATTTTGGTACTAAATCTGTCAAATGGGTCGGGACAGGTTGGGCTCGGTCCGGTAAACCCGACACAACATGGGCCAAGCTCAAGCCCGGCTAAGGGGTAGGGGGCTGGTCTAGGTAAGACTTATTAGTGGGCTGGGCCGGACAAGGTGGACAGCCCGATAGTCCGACCCGCTAGTGGCCCGGTTGATGGCCCAGCGAGGGCCCGATCTGGCTAAATTTTTTACTATCAAATAGTACTCTATATTGTATAAATTTGCATTAACAATGAAAAATAAGAATTATAAACACAAAATAGTGATAGATTGAGTATCATATGCATGTATGTTGTTTCGTTTTCATTCGAGCAATAGTTTTGGAACATTCACTTAATTACTAGAGAAAATATATAACTCCAATTAATTCAATCATGCATGAAATCATTAAATTTTAATTAGCTACATCTCCCAAATAAAAAATAAAATCTACAAGGCACTTTATTGATTGATTATGTATGTATGTTTAGTTATTAATCGACTGATTATTAACATGCAATTATTAACATACAATGTACGTTCGTAGAAACTAGTATAATTATAAAAATTTATATTAAAAAATTGTCGGTTTGGTTCGATTTTTCCTTCAATTTTATTTTAATAAAACCAAACCAAACCAAATGTTATCGGTTTTAAAAAGTTTAAAACCAAATCAAAATCAAATAAATATCGATTTATTTAATCGATTTGGTTTGATTTTCAGTTCGGATCAGTTTATAACTAAACCATGAACACCCTATTAACTAAACATAAAATGAAGCTGATCGATGGAGTAAAACATGATAAAATTTCATGGTATAGAATAGATCCTATTATTAACTTTCTTTTTTGCCCATCAAAATTTTACCTAATAAGCATAACTTATTTTTCTAAATTGGTAAATGCAGAATAAGTGGAGGATGGGGATGGAGATTATCATTGGGTTTAGCAGGATTTCCAGCATTGCTATTGACCTTTGGTGCACTATTTGTGGTAGAAACCCCAAACAGTTTGATAGAACGAGGTCATTTAGAAGAAGGAAAAAAAGTACTTAGAAAAATCCGAGGTACTGACAACATTGAACCTGAATTCTTGGAGCTTGTCGAGGCCAGCCGTGTTGCTAAAGAAGTCAAACACCCTTTCAGAAATCTACTCCAACGTAAAAATAGACCTCAATTGATCATCTCCGTTGCACTCCAGGTCAGTTTATTAGTAGTATTCTTATTATGGGCAATTAATTCTTTTACACGGTATAGATATTAAACTCTTTCACATAATGCTTGGTTATGAAGTGCTCAGTTTGTGCCTAGTTGCTTGTGTCACACAAGTAAGATAAAAAGAAAATAGGTTAGTCATATGCCTAGGAAGTTTTGAGGGTCTATCTTAACAAACTGATATTCAACTTAATATTAGGCAGTCTGTTTGACCTCTAAAAAGAAACACTAGTCAAAATGATAGTATTAGATAGCCATTTTAGGACTGCTAATTAAAATATAGCCATCGTTTACAAAGTAATTGAATAATACTGACTTAAAAATGCAGCAAAGTAATTTTGAAAGATAATCATATGAACTTCAAAAAAAATCTTGGAGTTCAAAGTGTTGCAAGTGAAACTCCAGAATCGTGTCCTAGAGTTCGAAATTTGTATAGTCAAAATGCAAGAGTTCGAAATTTGTATAGTCAAAATGCAAGTGAAACTCGAGGACCTATCTTGTTCTAACTTAATTATACAAGTGAAACTCCCATAACTTATCCATGTGTCTCTATATTTAAATCCGTCTCAATCTAATAGTATTATTTTTTGTTTAAAAATAATAGTTTCTTTGATATTAAAAGTTTTTCGCAGTCTCACTAGTTGCATGGTTCATTTGTTTTTTTTTTATGAAACAGATATTCCAGCAATTCACAGGAATAAATGCCATAATGTTCTACGCACCTGTCTTATTCGCAACACTAGGGTTCGGAAGCAGCGCCGCTCTATACTCAGCTGTCATCACCGGAGCCGTCAACGTGCTCTCCACCGTAGTCTCCGTCTACTCTGTGGACAAGCTCGGACGACGAATCCTCCTCCTTGAAGCCGGGGTCCAAATGTTACTATCACAAATTATAATCGCGATAATCCTCGGGATCAAAGTCACGGACCATTCAGAAGACCTCAGCCACGGTTGGGGAATCTTCGTAGTGGTCATGATCTGCACGTACGTGTCTGCTTTCGCGTGGTCGTGGGGCCCACTAGGATGGTTAATTCCTAGCGAGACGTTCCCGTTGGAAACCCGTTCGGCCGGGCAAAGTGTTACCGTATGTGTTAACTTGCTCTTCACGTTTGTTATGGCACAAGCATTTCTCTCCATGCTTTGTCATTTCAAATATGGGATTTTCTTGTTCTTTTCGGGGTGGATTTTCATCATGTCGTTGTTCGTTTTCTTCTTGTTGCCTGAGACGAAGAATGTTCCTATTGAGGAGATGACGGAGAAGGTGTGGAAGCAGCATTGGTTGTGGAGGAGATTTATGATGGATGATGATGATGTTGATGTTGTTAAGAAGAATGGACATGCTAATGGATTTGATCCTTCTGCTCAGTTGTAACAAAAAAGAGTTAAAACCAAATATGTTAGTGAGGTTTTGTGTTTAATTAATACAAGAGATGCATAGAAATAAGTCAAACAGGCAAGTGACCAAGCTTACTGTCTAGTGATATCGATAAGAATCTCACAAAATAATGTGAATTAATTTTTTTACCTTTCCCTTGACCTCGCGTAGTCGCTTTTATCTTTCCTGATCCTCCAATGTAATAGAAATTGTTTTTTTTTTAAGAAAAGCCAATGTAATATATTGATGTTTCAAGCAATCAAAAAAAATGAGTTATTACTTTGATGTTACATGTAATGTATGTAGGGATGCTCTGACTTGTGATCAATACCTATATATGGGTTCATTTGGCATCACCGATTGAGGATAGGTTAGGTTTGTAACTTTTTTATTCAGATTGTTTTGTTTGGAAAACAATCAGTGAGATTTGTCTTGTCCCTCGTATGTCTTTAAGAATGTTAAAAATTCATGTGTTACTCTCATGTTATAGTCCAAACGTATAAATTATATAATGCCAGCACAACTAATCTAACATGTCCAAAGATTAAGTATCTTACAGATCCCTCTAATTATTCGTCTCATTTGTTTTCTACAAAGGACTTTAATCTCTAGTTTAGTTTAATGAATATTTTGCTGATTAGATTTTTAAAATAAAAATACTACGACTATCTAAGACAAGGTCTCTGGCTATACGGATAAGGCCCAGTAGAGATTTGCATATTGAGTATTGAGACACAAAAACGTAATCGAGAGAGAGTGGGAATTTTGCACCCCATGACCAATGTAGTCCACTTAATGGTAAAAAATAACCCAACTTACTCTTATTGTTATGTTTTAGCTCAAGTTGTCAATTTTAGTAAAGAAGAACCGGCACCCCATAACCACTCTCAATCACCAACTTCTTCTTTATCCATCAGCGCCCTCCAATTACTTATAAAATGAAAATTGAATTCATGTAACAGGAGAAAGATGATATATGACCATAAAAAGGGAATAAAGTGGAACAAGATAGGTTGGATGGTAAAGTAGTGACGGAAAAAAAAACTCCAGATTTTAAGTTATTTTGATGTATGTGTATGTGATCGATATGGTGTGACGGAGGATGGGTCTAAATATGGAGGAAAATGATTTTCTGAGGCGATGCATATATGTGTATATCTTCTCATATATTTGTGTAAAAAAAGGCACCCTCTTGCACTAAGCTCCCGCCGGACCATAAAAGCTTTACCTTCCATTTCTACAAGAAACTATTTTCACAATCTTACTTCTTATATATTTGTGTATATCCATATATGTTCGGTATATAATGTATATCCTAATATTCACGAGAACCTATGTAAGATATTTGGTGATATGCATCATCATATTGATGTTTTTCATGTTGCTTGCATCTTTGAGTTTTGACTCCAAACCTATCCAAATCACCTCTAACTTTCTCAATTTCTTTTTACATTTTCAACGAATTCCATCCATACCCATTTTAAAAAAACATTAAAACGTATTTTTAGATGGAAAAGTAGAATCACCTTTGGACAAAAAAAAATGCCTACAATGGGATTATCCGGCGGCCCGATAAAATGCCAACAAGTTGTTTATACTTTTAATTGGTTGGGGCAACATTTATAAGCAGCAAGAAAATATCAACAATATTATGAGTGAGCTTGATGCTAGCTAACCGAGATCTCATCAGGATTTTCTTGATCCATTCTCAAGATCTCAGGCCCCCTACCAACTCAGAACTAATTCAATGTCTTTATACAAGTAAAAGTATATACTATGCCTTTCAATGACAGTGGTCGTTAAAAATATCAAGATTGTTGTGTCTGTTAAGTTGAGTATGAGCATGTGCGGTGTGCCAGCTGGGTGCCAGCTGGATGCCAGCTGTACAAGTCTATTTAATTAAGTGTACCTAGTTGTAACTAATGATAGGCTAGCAGTTAGTTAGGAAATTTGATATTTTGGTTCTTAGTCGGTTAGCTACTTGTATATATAGCTAAGCACTGTGTAAAGTTCATTTAGATGCATTCTAATGAGAAGATAAGATAAGCTTTCTCTCTCAATTCACTCCATAGCTAACTACTTGATGCTATTTCATAACTTATTGTATGTGTGTGTGTGTCTGGTTCTCAGCACGGTATCAGAGCCCGTGTAATCGATCATTCTCGCTCGATTGATTGTGCGTTGTTCTTCTTCAATTGCTCAATCCAGATCGCAATTTCGTGAAGGCTTTGTGGTGGCTTCGACTCGCAAAATTAGGGTTGAATTGCAGTCCTTCATTTGTGTTCTTTCTACAATCAGTATAGAGCTAATGATGACTAACAATGGCGGTAACAGTAGTAGCGGTGGAATCGAAGCTAATGATGCATCAACTACGGTGTTTGCAACTACGGTGGATCAACATCATCCATTATTTCTTCAACCTTCCGATACTCCAGGTATTTCCTTAATCTCGGTTAAAGCTAACTGGACTTGAGAATTATACCTTGTGGAACAGTACAATGCATATTAGTTTGCTTGGTAAAAGTAAATTAGGGTTTGAAGATGGTAGATATATCAAAGAGAAGTTTGATGCATCTCTACATGAACTTTGGGAGAAATGTAATGCTATAGTTTTATCGTGGATAATGAACTCTGTGAGTGCTAAATTGCTAAGTAGTATGATGTATGCTTCAAGTGCTCATGTAGTGTGGATGGATCTCAGAGAGAGATTTGATAGGGTTAATGGATGACGAGTGTTGTTTCTACACAAATAAATTGCCTCTTTGAATCAGGGAATTTCATCGGTATCTAGTTATTTCTCAAAATTGAAGGAACTTTGGGTAGAGTTTGATGCCCTCATGCCCTATCTTGGATGTAGTTGTGCAAAATCAAAGAAGTATGTTGAACATTCTGAATATCAAATGTTGCTACAATTTCTGATGGGACTCAATGAGTCCTATCCACAGTCTAGTAACCAAATTTTGAATATGTCACCAATACTTTCCATCAACAAGGCTTATTCAATGATTATCTCATAAGAAAGTAGGAGAATGTCACAACAGTCTCGTATTCCTGAGGTGAATGAAGGTACAGCCTTGTTTAGTGGGAAGGGAAAGGGTGTAAAGAATGGAGGAGATCACTTCTCAGATGGAACTAGTTCCAGGAGTTATAATGGTCAATCTGGAGAAGGAGGTCATACAGGATTTAACTCTGGTGAAAGCAGTTATTCAGGGAGTAGTAACTACTCAGCAGCTAGTTCAAATGGGAATGGTTATTCTGGATCTAGTGGTTATTC
Organism: Anisodus acutangulus; assembly: GCA_029783415.1. Classification (NCBI taxonomy): domain Eukaryota; kingdom Viridiplantae; phylum Streptophyta; class Magnoliopsida; order Solanales; family Solanaceae; genus Anisodus; species Anisodus acutangulus. The sequence goes on from CM056500.1 coordinate 8,812,516, forward strand.
TAGACCTAGGCCAGGAGGTAACACCTATGGTGGTGGCAATAGCAAGTTCAAAAAGAATCATCTCTATTGTGATTACTGTAATTTCAAGGGACACACCAGAGACACTTGCTATAAACTGTATGGTTACCCAACTGATCTAAAAGCAAAGAAGAGGTTTGAATCTGGTAACAACTCTGGTAATGCTGCAGTGAATTACTCACAACAAATGTGTAGTGATGCAGGTGTGAAGCGGTCTAGCTCCTCAACTAATTTTGCAAGGTCTTCTGGTTCTTCCTCTAATCAGGAAAATCACAACTGGATACCTAGTTTACCCCAATTCACTCAGGAACAATATCAACAAATCTTGCACATGCTAAGCAAAGGAAATGAAGGAAATGGTTTAGCTATGGCAGCAGGTATGAGAAGTTATACTGCTGAAAATTGTGAGACATTCACTAAATAGATAGTAGATTCAGGTGCCTCTAATCACATGGTTAACACTTTTAAATTGCTAAATGAGTTTAAGGCACTAGCTAAAGATGCAAAGGGAAGAGTACAACTATCCACAAGCAGTCTAGCCTATGTCAGTCATATAGGATCTTCATATTTTCTACAAGGACACAGAATTACAAATGTGTTGCATATCCCTGAGTTCCAATTCAACTTGTTATCTGTGTCCAAGTTAACAAGAGAAATGAATTGGGTTGTACTGTATTATCCTGACTTCTTCATTTTTCAGGATCTCTCAAGTGGTCAGGTGAGGGGCATTGATAGAGAAGAAGATGGCATGTATGTGTTCAACCCAGAAGATGCAAGTAACAAACAAGCGCTGGGTATTCCAAAGAGAGTGTGCAATGTAAATACTGTGAATAGCAATAAACCTGATGATGCAACAATGTGGCATATGAGGCTAGGTCATGTGCCAATAAATACTCTAAGAAGAATAGCTGGTCTGCAGGAAGTAACATGTGATGGTAGTATCCAAATTTGTACTATTTGCCCCTTAGCTAAGCAAACAAGATTGCCATTTTCTTTGAGCAATCAATTGCTAGTTCTTGTTTTCATACTATACATAGTGATGTATGAGGATCATATAGGGTTCCTACTCATGATGAAAAGAGATACTTCTTGACACTAGTAGATGATCATTCTAGATATACTTGGTTATTCGTGTTGCCTTCTACAGCTGAAGTAGTGGTTGTTCTCAGATCTTTCTTTGCAATGGTTAAAAATGTGCATTCTTCTTCTGTTAAATATCTTATAACTGACAATGGATGTGAATTTTTAACTCTCAAATGAATATTCTTCTACAAGAACTTGGTATTATCCATCAAAGCTCCTGTGTCTATACCCCTCAGCAGAATGACATAGCTGAGAGAAGACACGGGTATATTTTAGAGGTTGCTAGATCCTTGAGATTTTAAGCTAGTGTTCCTCTTAGGTTCTGGGAAGAGTGTGTTACTTCTACAGTCTATATCATTAATAGATTGCCTCCCTCAGCTATTCAGGGTAAAACTCATTTTTCAGTCATACATGGTTATGCTCCAAAGCTCTCTCATATGAAGGTGTTTGGGTGTCTAGGGTATGTGACTGAGGTGAAGAAATTGGATAAATTCTTACCTAGAGCAATACCAGCTGTCTTTCTTTGTTATTTCTCAACCCAAAAGGGATAAAAAAATGTATGGTGTTCACTCCAAAGAGTTCCTAGTAAGCAGAGATGTGGTGTTCAAAAAAGACATATTTCCTTCCACCACATCTTTTCTTTTTCATACTATAGAACTATCCTCTCCTCTGTGTGATGAACTGAGTAATTCTGCACCTAGTGATTATGGAGACACTACTGAAGTTGATTCAGCTGAGGTGTCCAATTTCACCTCCATCAGTTGATCTTGATCTCAACTCTAATGCAACTAGTTCATCTCCACAAGTACCATATCATGCTCCTATTGACCCTATTATTCCTCCAGCTATTCCCTCCAGAAAATCTTCTAGAACAGTCAAATCTCCACATGGATGGAGGATTATATTACCAAGCAAAAGGGCAATGTTGCTTGTTACTATCCTTTGTCTGACTATGTGTGTTATGACAATGTATCTCCTTCATTTTCTACTGCCTTGGCCTCTTATTCCAGTATACTGGAGCCTAAAACATACCAAGAAGCTGTGAAAAATGACAAATGGGTTGAAGCTATGAGAAATGAAATATCAGCACTTGAGGAGAACCATACATGGAGCATTGTTGATCTGTCTGCAGGGAAGGTTCCCATTGGATGCAAGTGGGTGTTTAAAGTCAAGTATACTTCCACAAAAGAAGTGGAAAGGTACAAAGCTAGACTTGTAGCAAAAGGTTATAGTCAGCAAGAAGGATTAGATTACACAGAGACTCTCTCCTGTAGCCAAAATGGTTACAGTGAGATCTGTTTTGGAAATTGCAGCATCTAGAAACTGGTGCATTTTTCAAATGGATGTTCACAATGCATTCCTTCAAGGAGATTTCATAGAAGAAGTATACATGGATATTCCTCCAGGCTTTGCTGGTCAGAGAGGGCATCATAAAGTGTGTAGACTTCATAAGTCCTTACATGGACTTAAACAAGCCTAGACAGTGGAATAAGAAGCTCACAGATGCTTTGGTAGAATTGAGATTCACTCAAAGAGTCATTTTGACTATTCCCTCTTTACAAAAGTAGTGAAGACAGAGTTGATTGTAGTTTTGGTATATATTGATGATCTTCTAGTGACATGCAGTTGTTCAAAGCTGATACTACATACTAGGAATGATTTGCAACTCAAGTTTAAAATGAAGGATTTGGGTGCTCCTAAGTTCTTTCTAGGCATTGAATTTGTCGGGTCTTCAAAGGGAATTGTGATGAGTCAAAGGAAGTATGCTTTGGAGCTGATTGCTTATCTGGGACTTGGTGGTGCTAAACCAGCTGGTACACCTCTAGAACCTAATTTGAAACTCTCATATGTTGAATTTGACAAGCTGGTTCAAGTAGAAGCTGAATTCAAACCTGTGCCTATTGATGGAGTACTAGTGGATCCAAGTCAGTATCAAAGACTGATAGGAAGACTGTTATATCTTACCATGACTAGAATAGATATCTCTTATGCAGTGCAAGTGCTTAGTCAGTTTATGCATCAGCCTAAGCAATCCCACTGGGATGATGCACTGAGGGTGGTGAGATATATTAAAGGTTCTCCTGGTCTTGGAGTGTTAATGCCCTCCATGAACTCTGAGAGATTAGAAGTATATTGTGATTCTGATTGGGGGGTTGCTTACAAACTAGGGGGTCTGTCACTGGGTACTTAGTGACATTTGGAGGGGCTATTATCTCTTGGAAATCTATGAAGCAGGCCACAGTGGCTAGGAGTTCTGCTGAAGCTGAATTTAGAAGCATGGCTTCAGCAATAGCTGAAGTAACTTGGTTGTTAGGGGTGGTCAAAGAGTTAAGTGTTCATTTGGACTTGCCTGTGCATTTGTTTTGTGATAGTAAAGCTGCCATACAGATTGCTACCAATCCCATATTCCATGAGAGGACTAAGCATATTGGCATTCACTGTCATTTTGTGAGAGACAAAATTATGCAAGGAGTAATCAAGACACTTCATGTTTCCACCAAAGAACAAGTTGCAGATCTGCTAACTAAGAGTCTTGGAAAACAGTCACATGACTATTTGCTCTCCAAACTGCTGTTGAAAGATATTTTTCAACCTTCAGTTTGAGGAAGGGTGTTAAGCTGAGTATTAGCATGCGTGGTGTGTGTACAGTGCCAAGTGTACCAGTCTATTTAATTAAGTGTACCTAATTGTAACTAATGATAGGTTAGCAGTTAGTTAGTTGAGCAGTTAGGAAATTAGATATTTTGCTTCTTAGTCGGTTAGCTACTTGCTTCTCATTAGTTGATGCATTCTAATGAGAGGATAAGCTTTCTTTCTCAATTCTCTCCATAGCTAACTACTTCATGCTCTTTCATAACTGATTGTGTGTGAGTATCTGGTTCTCATCAGTGTCCTTCTCCAAAATTTTCCTTTAATTTCTTCAGGTAAGACTTGAGGTAGGGGCCAAGATATTGGAAAGTTTGGTGAGAGCGAAACTTTGAATTGTTGTGTTTACTTGTGATAGCCTTTATTTCTTCCGTCTTTGATGCAAGTTATGTTCATTTTGTCCTTGTAAACAGACATAGTCAAGTGGTAATAAATGTGGACAACTAGCCAACAACCTGATAGCTCAATGACAGTGATGGAAGAAAATTCCACAAGTGCTATTTCGATTAATTGTAACGGAGTTAGGATTTTTACTCAAAAAATATATATATAAAAAAATTAAACACATGAAGAAGTCGAGGGATTCAACATTTACTCCATATATGCATAAAAAGTAATTTTACCTTATATATACAGTATACTTTTTTCAGTTAAGAAAATTCAGTTGAACTCTCGTACATTCCCTAGCTCCGCCCCTACTTGCAAGTATTTTTAACTATTTCATTAAATGATACTTCCTCTGGATCAAAAAGAGTGTCCATTTTGTCATTTGCACACCCCTTAAGAAACTACTAGTTCCTAGACAAAAATAGATAATTTGATTAAACTGCCCCTAATTAAATAGGTACTGGGATTTGATCACATAACATTTAATAGGGGCAAATCTGATAAGACAAGGTTAATTTATTTTTGATTTGATAAGTGGACACTCTTTTTTACTCAAGAAAAAAAGCTAAGTGGACACTTTTTTTTATCCGTTGGAAGTACTACATAGGCACCAGGTATAAGTTTACTACTCCTCTCATAGCTTTGTATCTCGTACTTAGACCAAACTTGAAGGCTTACTCTTCATCTAGTTATCAATATATCATTACCCCTATAAGCAAATCTGTTGATCACACCAAACAAACAAATAAATTTGACCTCAAAACTAAAAGCAACATACTTTAATTTGTGTGGTATGATCCAAACTACTCACCAATACCCAAACATCCTTTCTTTTCAAGTCTTCCAACCGTAGTTCTAAATTAAGTGTCAACTGCACACAATGTTTATGGTATCCACTTTGCTCTCAAGAAGTGACCCAAAATTAATGTAACTACTGTATGTAAGCGCTTGGACAAAAACTTAAAATCATAGATTTGAAATTATTAATTTGGATAAAGATTAATTTAAAGTTAAAATTTTATTTGGACATATTGAATAAAACTTCAACTTGAAATAGTGATTTCAAATCCCAAACTCATCTAAAAGTAGAATTTCAAATTTGAAGTCCAAATTACATGTCCAACACCACCTCCTTAAAATTTTACTTTTTCAAGAGAAACTTCGAAAATGGTAAAAATTATCTTTGTATGATTTATAGGTCGTGGGTTTCAAATGTAGAATATTTGCGTCAAAATAAACTGCCCACATCAAATTCCTTTGGGGATATGGCCTTTCCCCAAACATTACCTAAACTTCGAAATGCTTGGTGTACCGAACATCTTCTTTTATAAAAGTTATAGGAGTGTTTTTTATATACATAACTAAATTCTATTTTCTTTAGAAATATAATTTCTTGATTCTGACTTTATCTTCCATAAAAAAATACTTTCCTATGAGGAAAAACATGCCTTTTCCTAGGCATGACCAGGACCACTTCCTTTTTTTTCTTCCTGTGGGATAGGCGTGGGCATGATATGATATGGTACAGTATTGGAAATTTCGGTACAGTAATTTCAGTTTTTGGTTTTTAAAAATACTATATCATTACCGTATCAAATCAATTCGGTATGGTTCGGTACGGGATTCTCTTCATCTCAGAAGTGGATTCCCCAGCAAGGGTACTTGAGTACGACTACGGAGGGGCATAAGATGTAGTGTTGGCTCCTGGTCCCGCTACCAATGATCTTGCTGATTCGTTTGCACTAAAGTGGCTTAAGTAGCCCTCGAGGAGTCCGTTTATTCTCTCCGTCTGAGCTTTCAAAGATATACCGACTGTAGGCATCTGACTTTTATGTTCGGTTTTGGTATTTTGCGGTACGGTAAATCGGTATCATAGTTTGTTCGATTTCGACTTACATATACTCATATAATAGAAAATTACGACTTCGGCTATTCAAGAAACATCTCAATTATATCGTACTACACCTTACACATGTAAATATATTCAAAAGAAAGCACAAGCAATCCCATTCATAAATCAATTAACACAAAAAGGGTATTTCAATAAAGATAGATTAGTCAAAAATACAATGTGCAAACAATTAAGATTGTACTAACACAAATTCATATATTTGTTAGTATTATAATACTAATATATATGTATATATATATATATATATATACACTTAAGTATGGTATTCGGTATTTCGGTATATTTTTTATCAATACTGAATACCATATCGAATATCAAAGTTTTTAAAAATGTATATCAAATACCGTACCAAATACCATAATATCAAAACCACAATATAATTTTTTTTTATTTTGGTATGATAATCGGTAGGAAGTTGTACAGGTTAGCCGAGGCGAGGGAGAGGAAGGCCCGTGACTTGGATAACGTGAGGTGCATCAAGGACGAGGATGACAAAGTACTGGTGAAGGACGTGCATATTAGACGGAGGTGATAGTCTTACTTCCATAAACTCTTGAATGAAAAATGAGATAAAGACATTATGCTGGGAGATCTAGAGCAATCCGGAAGGTACCGGGATTTTGGATATTGTAGAAGCATTAAGGTTGAGGAGGTTAAGGGTGTTGTTCGCACGATGAGGAGGGGACGAGCGACCGGACCTGATGAGATCCTAGTTGAATTTTGAAAGAGTGCAGGCAGGGCAGGTTTGGAGTGTCTGACTGAGTTGTTTAATGTCATTTTTAAGACGGCGAGAATGGCCGAAGAATGGAGGTGGAGTACAATGATTCCTTTGTACAAGAAAAAAGTGACATCCAGAGTTGCAACAACTATAGGGGTATCAAGCTTCTAAGCCACACTATGAAAGTTTGGGAAAGGGTCGTGGAGATGAGGGTGAGAAGAGGCGTGTCTATTTTTGAGAACCAGTTTGAATTCATGATGGGGCGTTCGACTACATAAGGCATTCATCTTATTAGGAGGTTGGTGGAGCAGTACATGAAGGGTAAGAGAGACATACATATGGTTTTCATCGACCTCGAGAAGGCATATGACAAAGTCCCTAGGGAGGTTCTACGGAGATGTTTGGAGGTTAAAGGTGTACTTGTGGCATACACTAGGACGTCCAAGGATATGTATGATGGAGCCAAGACCAGAGTACGAACAGTGGGAGGAGACTCGGAGCACTTTCCAGTGATGATGGGGCTGCATCAAGGATCAACTTTTAGCCCATTCTTAGATGAATGCTCAGTACTTGTCTATCCATGGCTTTTGTTCTTGAAAACAAACCAAAAATGAGTTTGGTTTTCTTGATTTTAGCTTCTTTTATGCAGCTCAGTTTTGGGACTATGTATAAGGTTGGAGGCTCAGCTGGTTGGACAACAATTGGTAATGTTGATTACAAACAATGGGCTGCTAATAAAACCTTTGTTGTTGGTGATGTAATTGGTATGTCCTTAACTCTTCCCTTTTCCTCTTTCATGTTCATTTACATTAAATTTTTTCCTTGTTTTCAAAATTCTTGGTGATTCATATACTGTAATTATTACTATGGGGAGAAAGTTTCAAGATTATGCTTAATCTTAGACTTAACATTCTTTGAGGTTTATTTTATGTTTTTACTTGTGTAATTGAGTTTCAGATATTTTGGTTCAACTGAAAGAAGATGTAAAGTTCTTGGAAGAAAATTGAAACAGTTGTTTGATTGGACTTTAGGGAACCCCACTAACAAGAATCAGTCCCCTCTGCTACTATACACTAATAAATTACATAAAAAAAATATGAACTTTTTTAGCTTTTAGGCACACATGCTATGCACAAGAATAACCTCTCTGTATTTTGTCTAAATTTTAGTACTTTTTAGACAATTATTTGATGCTTCAACAGATCTAACGGGAAAATTCATTATAATCACACATGCTATGCACAAGAATAACCTCTCTGTATTTTGTCTAAATTTTAGTACTTTTTAGACAATTATTTGATGCTTCAACAGATCTAACGGGAAAATTCATTATAATCTGTCAATTATTTAACTCTTCCTAAAAATTCTTAATCTTTTTCATACGCCTCTTACATAAATAATAATAAGACTGCGTACAATTGACTCTTATGATCCGTCCTTTTCCAGAATTCCGCGCATAGCGAGAGCTTAATGTACCGGGCTTTCCTTTATACTATGGCGGGGCGTTATGAGGACCCCCTCTCCCTTTAAGCTGAAATAACTACACAAAATTCATAATCTCTCTCTCTAAACATTTTTTTTTTGTGTGTGTGGATAAGGATGGTGTTTGAGCACATACATATAACTAGATGATGTGTCTTACCTCCTATCAACACATATACAACCTTAATTACTATGTCCATCAAGACTTAAGTAGAGAATAAATCACCTAGTGTGATCTCATATGACTTTCACCCCCTTCATTGACCGCCACTCTCTCAAACTATACCAAATTAGGTGTTTTAAGAGTCATCATTTTGAACTTTATTTACATATTTATAATTAAGTCAATTTGGTTTTGAGTAAACGTCAAATTGAAGATCTATTGTATCATTCTCCAAGTCAAGCCTTCCATAAGAGGGAATTGCTGTGGGATACTATTTTCTTTTGAACTGTTAAAATTTTCTCCCTGTACATAATTCAGAAAATAACTATGTTATAGTATCCAAGGACTAAGATTACTAGTGCCCACATTTAATTACTTTTCCAATAAGGCCACTATCAGAATTTGGTTTGCTATTGTATTGATTTGAATGATGCACTTGCACGCTTTCATAATTGAAATTTGAATGCTCCCACTACTGACCCCTGCACCACAATATTGGTCATTTGGTTAGCCATTGCTGGCTATTGATGTTGCTTATCTCCACTGATCAAACAGTCAATATTGTTTAATTTTCATACACTGATTAAACAAATTTGCACTATCAAGTCACTTAAAACTAATTAAAGTTAATTGTGTATAGTAAGTGTGGATTACTAAATCTGAAATTGATTAAGTAATTACCCGATTATACAATCTTTAAACTATACTGATAGCACAAAACTTCTTTACACGTCAGTGTATAACTTAAATCCTACGATATTTGGCGAAGAGTTTAATTTGCAGTATTAACACCAAACAAGAATAGCATAATAATCAATCAAGAGATAGTGGTTTGGTGGACGGACAAGTGGTGATTGGCCTAGGGTCATTGGGTCTAGATTGTAGCAGGGTACGAATAGGCTGGGATGAGTTGACATGGCATGAGGAAGCCCGCGAAGTGATACATGGTTGTATTGGTTAGCTTTGAAATGGATAGTACTCCCTATGTTTCAATATGTTTGTCTTACTTTCTTTTTTAGTCCGTTTAAAAAAGAATGACTCGTTCATTTTTTGGCAATTCTTTAACTTTAATTTTCCACATGGCATGTTTAAGGCCACAAGATTAAAGAACAATTTGGTACATTCTACATATCTTTAATCTAAGATCACAAGATTCAAAAGTCTTCTTTACTTTCTTAAATTTCGTGACCGGACAAACAAATTGAAACGGAGGGGGTAACTTGACTGAGCATGTTTTGGCAGCTCATAGGGGAGTAATTGATATGAAACTTTACCATGAAATAGCTAGATAAAATAGTGCTAGTAATTTGTATGATCTGTATAATGTAGATGTATGTACTTCCTTGATACAAGAGATTTACGCAATTGCTCAGATAGAGAAAAGCAAAGAAACTAGATTATGAAAGGTTACTAGTATATTAATCTCATGCAATTTAAGGTTGTAGGTGAAAAGTCTATAGGTGGTGTGTGTAGTGGAAGAACTATAGCGTCATTAGTTAATCGTTCCATCACATTATGGATTATGTTAAACTTAAAAGTGAGCAACAATCCAATTATGATAAATAAACTTCCTTTGAAAGGTTATTGATCCATGAGATTGTCAAAAAATTCTTCAGCCTTATTGTTTAAGATATGCAGTTAAGTGATGTGATTGAACTCCAACTTCTCCTTTTTCTAGTCCCTTTCTATTTTGGAAGATATTAACTGTAACTATCTTTTACTGGCCTGATAGTATAAAAGTCCGTTTATGGACGATTACCTATAGTTATCTTTTGAAAGATATTAACTGTAACTATCTTTTATAGCTCTTAACATATGTATAACACTCTTAACATTTTCTATGGACGATTACCTATAGTTATCTTTTAAGTGATTTGGTAGTGCATAATATATAAACAAGCCATCAAACTTGGCCTCAGCTGGCAAGTATGTCCTCCAACTTTGGGTGTGCACAAATAGACACCTCAATTTGTATAAAGTTGAACACAAACACAAATGTTGATGTGGCACTGACATGATGGTAAATTTTGGAGGTGTCTAGATGATCATTTTGTAAGTTGGAACTGAAAAAGTGGAGACAAGTTGAGGTACCTACTTGTGCGCACCCAAAATTGGAGGACATACTTGTTAGCTGAGGCTAAGTTTGAGGGTTTATTTATGTATTATGGCATCTGGTAGTATAAAAGTTGTTTTAAATTGATGGTATTTATATATAATTAACATTGAAGAGTGTTGTGACAGTATTCAAGTACAGCCCACAATTCTACAATGTGATGCAAGTGACGCTGAGTACCAGTCCTGCAATGCATCTGCTCCTATTGCAACACACACAACTGGGAATGACTCCATTACCGTAACGACTCATGGCCACCATTTCTTCCTCTGTGGTGTACCTGGCCATTGCCAAGCTGGTCAGAAAGTTGATATCAACGTTCTTCGTGCCTCATCATCCGCGTCTCCATCTCAATCTCCTTCGTCGTCGAGTCCTATCCCTGCTGTAGCAGTGCCTGCGCCTTCTCCTAGTCATGCCTCTTATTGGATTCCTAGCAAAATTGGTCTTCTCATGGCTGTTTGTCTAGTTTTTCTTGTCAATTTTGCTTAAGGAGGGTAAAAACAGTCTTTGGATTTTGCAAGGTTTATTTTTTTCTGCATGGTTATTGAGTGGTTGAGAACACTAATTTCCCTTGTTTTTACAGAAATGTAATAATAGTAACACACTTTCTACCAGTTTTGTCATGTGGTAATATAAGACTTGTACAAGATTGTACTTTTTGTTTCATATCATAACTTTTACATAAAGCTTGTTGGTTTTTTGCTTCATGTGGTAAGCAGTGTATGTAGGATGTAAGGTAGTGGTTGACACAATTCAGAAAAATAAGCTAGGAAGACTACTTTTGACCTGTTAGGAACTTAAAGACTTAAAAGGATATAATCTTCATTGATTTTTACTCTCAAATCAAATATTCAAGTTAATAGCAATCAGATTTTCATTACTCCCTAGAAGCCCCCAGGTATTACTTAAGCTCTTAACGATGCTTTGAATAGCAATCTTTCGTACCCCATTCAATAGACTTGCTGGAAAAGCAACATAAATTACTAGTGCTTTACAAAAAGCAAAAATACTTGCTATATTATATATTAGAAGGATAAAATGAATACTTACAATCGCAGGTCATAGATTGCAGATGAAAAATGGATTATAGGTTTATCTATTTATTGTGTACAAAGTTTTAGACCACTCAATAGAGATCCGATCCTGACCCGAACCGTTCAGACAATTCTAATGAACGCATTTGCAACTTTAGCACACACACACATGAGACATACACGTATCTATGTAATATATAAGTATGCGACATATGTATGTCTTAGAGAAGTATTTTATAGTCTCAACTCTTTTAACATTCAACTTTAGTCAAAATAACAATTCAACTTATTTAATGGATATCAGATGTGACATGGAAAAAGAGAGAGCATCAACTGCAAGAGGTTCTTGATCACTGAATCCAAGAATATGTGGAACAGTATCAGCTTTCTTCCAACTATTGCTCTAAATGAGCACATCTTTCAACTGATTTCTCATACACAAATTGCAAGGAATACAAAGAAAAAATTGGTCTGTTGCTATAACCCCATGACTCTTTTAAGGGGAAATGAATACACTATACATTTCCTAGAATCTAATAACAACAGATTATGAAGTAAGATAGAAATTTACTGCAACCAAATCTTGACAGGGGAGGCTAGAAGCTACACTTTACTGCAGAACAGCAGCACTGTCAATGTGATCCTATTCTAAAGAAGACCATCAAGAAGCGGCTGCTGAGCGGTTCCATTCCTCTTGATCCCTCTATGGTTAGCTTGTGTACCTCTGAATATCAAACAAAAATGCCGTGTGAGCTGTTTCAATTTAGAAGAGTGACTGTAGAAACAACTAATCCATTGATAGAATAATAACTCCCCTTGTTTCCATTTATTCGGTAATGAGTTTTGCATAACCGAAATCTTGATAATATTTTGTTAAATGCATTAAGAATAGTACAAGAAACACACAAGCTATGCAACAGGCGTGGGGTTACCTACGGCAACAACCTTCATACAAGTATGAAAATGTAATAGAGTTCACCAATTTGCCACCAAATTGAACCCCAAGAAGGTGATAAACAGAAGAAAGATGACTTGCATATGCTGCACGATGGCTGCACATAACTACATACTGATATAAAACAGACCATAATAATAAATGTACAAGATAAAATATTCGGACTCCCTTCTAGTGCAACCTGCCTAAGCCACCAAGAATTTGACAATTAGGACAAGTGAAAAAAGATTAATATGGGTCAGAGAGGTGAACCCTTAATGACTGTCCAAAACATAGGTTGGGAAGGAAAAAAATTAGAAAAGAAAAAAAAAGAGGTCTGAATCACTCCCAACTTAGTTAATCTGCACATATTATGGTTCATTTTCGGGTTGGTGGCCCTTCTTCAGTTCTAAGCTTTGTGACATGTGGCCTATAGAGCATGCCTTTCCTTTTCTTTTTTCTTTTTTTTCCCGGATAACTATGGTGTCCGGGCCAGCTGCCAGCCTTTTCTTATGCTTAAGACATTTTATGTAATTGTGTAGTAGTTGTCACAGGATGACTGGAAAATATCAGGTGCACATCCATAATAATCAACACAGATTATCTTTTTAAACAAATCAAAACAGAATAGATGTCAATCAGTATGAGTAAAAGAAAGAGACCTTACAATAGTTGATTGGAGCTCTACAGCCGCTGAATCATCATTATCCTACATTATAACATCTAGATTATTAACATCAATTAAAAATAATCACTTTCTTCAAATAGCCAAGAAATCTCAGCGAGTTAGCTGGTCGCCCAACCCCAGTTGGCCCACTGGTTCTAAACTTGGGCGAGTATGGATCTGCCCCTCTACCCTGTTCCCACTTAGTACCAGGCTTCGTGTAGATGCATGGTTTGAACTGAAAAATAGCCACTTTAAATATAAATGAAGATAGGTCTAACTAAGGTACCTCAAGTATCAGATCTTTTCGAGTGATCATGCCAATAACACGAGCAGGACGTGGAACAACAAGCAAGTGTCTCAGCCCGAGTTGACGAAAAAGATTATATACCTGTACCATCAACAGAATGTTAAACATTTGGATCATTTTGAGGTTCACCGTGGCTAAACTTAGTCTCGGGCATAAGTGGGAATAAATTCTTGTATTCCACCTTAAGACAAAAAAAATTAAGCCTACTTTTGTCATGTTGTCTCCAATTCCATGCAACCGTTAGCAAAATAATGCCTTGTAAATTAATAAAGGAACAACAATTAGAATAAGTTACAACATTACCTTGGTTAATGACATGTCTTCTGGGACAACGTACGGAGACGGGTTTAAAAATGGGGCAAGATCAATGTACATCTCCAGATCATCTGGAGTGAAATGGATATCATGGAGAGATATCCCTGTACTAGAAACGGGTTTCACAAATTCACTAAGGTTGTGCCTGTGAAATACAGAATCTGTAAATTTTTCATGTAGTGGACAAAGAAGCACCAATAAGCTGTCCTCAGTAATAGTTCAAACAAGTTACCTTATTGGCAAAAGATCACCTCTTGAATCACTGGGTAAAGGGCTATGCTGAAAATCAACTTTTGATTGTAAAAGCACCAATAAATGACTGCATAAACAACAAAACAGAATAAATATTTTGTTCAAGTCTGCTGATTATGATGTTGCCATAGGAAAAATCTTTGGGTCTCCAAATAAGGCATCAATCTCAGAAAAAATCATCACTATCTCTCACCTTCTTAGTATAAGTCCAATAACAAGCGTCTCCCCACTTCTTGTGTGGTCAACAACCTAAAAATCAACGATCAGAAGAATGATTCAAATTGAAAATAGCTTCCATTGAGAAACAGCAGAGGAAAGCTTAACTTACAGGGAAACCATTGTGGTCATTGCTCCTCAAAATAGAAACAACATCTGCAACCTTCACAACCCGAGGGAAGTATACAACCTAAAAGATGTAGGAAGTAGGGGTGATTAGTGAGCTAGAATTTGCACAGCAACTGTACAGGTGTGGGTCAGAAGAGATTTTTCTTTTTTGAAATGGTAATAATTGTATTCATAAAAAGGAGCAAAATAGCCACAATACAGCCCTCTTCTAATCTTAGAGGGACTCTATGAATTCTAGTAAAGTTTCTGCCTTTGCATCTTCCTTTTAGCATTAAGGTTACTAGTCATGGCTAATCAGATGGTGTTCCAGCAGCATGGAAATATAGGTCATTCCTGAAATATCAAGGAATCAGTGCAATGCATAGCTGCTTCTACACTTGCTTTTGCAAAAATAAAATAAATATGAAAGTCAGATTTCACCGTCCAAATAATGTAAGAGAGCTAGTTCAATAAGTCAAACTAGAAGAAGGTAAAGAAACCACCAGTTGTCTTTAGCTCAATTCTGAAAAACAAATGACCTTCCGAACAAACAAGGGAAAAAGCATCGGCTAGTTGGAGCAGAACATGACAAGGGTACCGAAGAAACTCTTACATTTTGATTCCCACATGCCTCCTTTGCCGTCATATAGCGCATTTGATACTTTGGTCTAGATTCAAGTAACGGGATTGCCCTTAATCTAGCCTGTTCTTCATATAATCCTTCATTAAAAGCATCACCAACAGCCTACACATGGGTAACCCTTAGTCTTATGTGAATGAAAAGACAGCAGGAGAGAATTGTAAGCCAGCCAGCACCAAAGCACACCTTTGAGATGAGAAGAACCAGCATTATTAGAGGTAAAAGCTTTAAGTTATTTGTAATCTCGACCATGATGACACAGAGAGATACAGTCATACGCATGGAGCCTCCAAGAAAAGATGCAGCACCTAGAAGAGCATACCTATAGTTTCAAGAAAAGATGTTTAGGAGACTTAAGAGGTGAGTGAAAAGAAAAGAGAGTCCAGTGCAAGAATAATCATGTGGAAAAATCAGAATATCAAACCTAAAACCTCAAAGTAATGAGTGGGATAGCTCAAACAAGTTTAAACATCTTTCTTTTTTTATAAGGTAAGATAAAATCTTCTAAACACCTATGTGCCTTCCCTTTCTTTTTTTGTTTGATCAGGTAAATGATTATTTTGCAATCAATCATTTCAAGACTTGCAGATCTAGCGACATCAAGTTGGTGGAAAGATCAAACCACTTTCATCTGGTAATTTAGCCTAAACTGCTATCTATGACATGAGTCAGTCTGAACTGACTAATGTTGCAGAATTGAGTTTGCTTATTGATTAGAGATCCCAATGGACAACACCAGAGACTTACACAATCCCAGCATATTGCAAATAGAGAGTAGTGTAAAGAATGGATCTTGGGCCTAACTCAACCCCAAAAGCTTAGCTCATGAGGGGAGGATTGTCCAAGTCCATATAAGGAGTCCAAATTCTCATCCCAAACAACACCCCCGCGCACGCCCAGGACTGGACATCTGAAGCGTGGACAATATATGATGGGGCCCAACATCGGGTAGACAATGAATGGGGATGGGTCCGACTCTGATACCATGTAAATAATGGATCAAGGTCTAACTCAACCCCAAAAGCTAGCTCATGAGGGGAGGATTGCCCAAGCTCATATAAGGAGTCCAAATTCTCATTCCACAACTGATGTGGGAGAATCAACAATTAGTAACTAAAAAGAGATTATCTTGATGGTCATCTACAGGATTTGTTAAGTTAGGTTGATGCAATGCAGAACACTCCCATTTTCTTTGACACCACTGTCATATGACGGTTCTGCAGAGGGAGTGTAAACTGCAAGGGAGATTCTCATAACGACCTCTTCTAATTTTGTTAAACTAGAGAGGAGACCTAGTAATTGAATCCCTTCTCGCAACCCCCCCCCCCCAACAGATACACCAGAAAAGAAAAAAAAAAGAAGATTATTGAGCTTCCAAACATGGTTGTGGTCTTGATCAAGTGCTCCAATTGTTTATTAAATAATCAAGAAGCATACTATGATTCATTCCTTGAACGCCAGGGAATCTGCTTCCATCAATTGTGGCAGCTCACCTCTTTAAAAAGTAACAGACGGGAGGCCAATAGTGATCATGTACTTAAATACTCGGAGGAGAACCCAGAATTAGGCAGATCACACTTTTTGAACCAAAAGGGGAGAAAAAAGAACTTAATTCCAGTATAAGTCTATGTCTAAGCTCTAGCCAGAGGATAAATCTAAAATGTATGTCCAAAATGGAGTAAATAAGAAAGAAATACTTACGTCCCCTCTTCAATGTTCAGCTTCCTATAAAAGCTAACCACAAACATGCCAACAAGACGTCCATAAGTTGACCCTATCATGATACCTGGCACAAACTGACCTGCTGGAACTGCAGTTCCAAAGGTCACCACTGCCAAGGTATAAAACATAACCTGAGAGACAAATACACCAATCAAGACATGAAAGAGGTTTTGCTATAACTTTCTTCCCTGAACTGCATAAACATCAGAAAAGAGTGCGCTTAAGCACAAGAAGTCAAGCAGTGTTGCCAGAGAAGCAAAAAATTTGAAGAGTCGAAAAGACACTGTGTTTCAGAAATGCACGCTATCCAAAGAGATTTCTGCCTCAGTTAAGGTTCATTCAACACACACACTGAGCGCAACAATAGCTCAAGTGCAGATAGAGAATCCTATCCCACCCCACAAGAAACTCACATCCCGGTAAAAGGAAGAAGATTTGAATTATACTCAAGACAACACTACTAATTTTTATACAATGTTAAATTTCAGAAACAGCAGTTCCATGGGGTTTTCAATACTGATACCATAATTTGCTAAGTTTTCCAGCACGTGATTTTTCCTGCAAATAAGCAATTAAATGTAGTGCAACCTATGTACTGTTTTGTCTATTTATACACACAAGTTACCAGTTTCATATAAAAGAAGTCAGAACAGACGCATAAAATACATGAAGCTATCATCTTACACAAATGGGAAGGGAGAAAGGGAGAAAGGGAGAAAGGTAACAAGCATTCAATACCAAAAATGTCAGTAGGCTTTGAGCACTGAATTCGTGAGCTGTCTTTGCACTGAATAAATTTCTTATAGCATCATCCTGCAGACATGTATGACACATAAAGCTCCATCACTGAAAAGGAAACTTGACAGCTTATTTAAAAAAATACAGGTTCAGAAATTGATTAAAGACCTGAGTGTTGAAGAATATGGTTGCGAGGTCATTGTACTCCTTGTTGTTCTGACAGTAAAACTGTAAAGTCACAAAATCCAGACATCACCAACAAAAGAAGAAAAGTGAAATTGGATATCAAGAAAAATACAGAAGCAAATATCACCATGACCCAACGCCACAAAGGAAATGAAACATTTCAAGATATTTCAGCGAAGCCTGAAACCGCACTTGAACTTTCAGCACATAATTTTCTTTTGAGAGAGAAAAAATTGTATACTCCCTCTGTCCCAATTTATGTGATACACTTTCCCAAAAGATTGATACATTTCCTTATTTGACAATAATGTAACTTTAAACTTTACCTTTTACGCTTAACGAGATAATTTATAACCACACAAATATCTTTGATTTATTTTAGACCACAAGATGCAAAAGTCTTCCTCTATTTCTTAAACTCCGTGCCTAGTCAAACTATATCACATAAATTGGGACGGAGGGAATAGTACTTATTTTGGATGTTAACTTCCAGCACATAATTACTCAAATTAGGGTCGTAAATCAACTGCTAGTCCCGAATGGAGTATGCATAATAGATTTGTATGCCCTTTCAATTGCTCACAGCAAATGCTTAATTATCATAAACAGATTCAAGAACCGTCTCCTTGGAGCTAGAGGAATAAACATTGACTTGAAACAAAGAGGACAATAGAATTGTGGAACCATGTCCCAGTGACAGTACACATTTTACTCATACTTTTTACAAGTGACTTATAGTACACATTTTACTCATACTTTTTACAAGTGACTTATATATACAAGTATCAATAATGACCATTGGAAGAATAAATGTTAAGAATTAAGATAGTCAGTAATCTAGAAGCACTACAAGACAAGCCCATTAACTCCAGAATGCTGAGCCTCAACTTTTTCACCTAGGAAACTAAGGTCCCTATGATTCCGAGCATAAAAAGAACTGATGATTGTACTCTTCCATATGTCACAGCTTACTGCCCGTTAAGAGCTATTTGATTGCTTGATATGCATTAACTCATATGTGTATAGGATTTAGAAAGGCAGCCACATGCAGCATAGAGTTTAAAAGCATAGAAATGTGATAAAAACAAAATCCATGAGAAACAAAGTAACAGAAACTAAATACTTTAATAAAGATAAAACAAAACAGAAGTCATAAGTCATAGAGGATCTTACATTAACATAATTTCCAAACATTCCCGGTGCTTGCGGACATTCAATGCCAGAGTTAGCATCGGCTTCAGGGCACGGAGTACATCTTCTAAAAAGTGGCAATCCAAATGAAATAGCTGAGGTTATCACAGAGATGATACAAGCTTCAATAATCTGAGATTGTCAGACCACAAAATTAGTTCGTCGACCTTAGCAAGGTAATGCATACTCATCTTCAAAGATGAGAATCTATAACTGCAAGAAATTCTTATTCTTAATAAGTAAACTACTTACTTTTACACGAATTCCTCTCTTGTGCAAATAATTTCTACGCCAGTGTGTTAAATAAAGAGTAAGCTGATTAAATAACGCTCCTGCAAAAGTCAATGCATGACCAATTAATTTATCAAACATTTTCTTGTGGTATCTCAACATATTAATGTCAACCGTACATACCAAGGAGACCTCCTATAACTCCAATAACTGCCATGGGCAACAACTCCTCAAAAGAATAGTCCTCTTGACCACTGAGAGAATTGTAAGATGTCAAAAGAGTAACGAGAAATAGAATATAGTGCAGAAGACCTACATGAGTTCAGAATCTAACCCTGAGATGTCCCATATAATGAAGCCTCCAGCGCCAAAATGACCACACTTTTCATCTTTACACCATCCCATTGCTGTACGGACAACGACAGCTACAATTGCAGAGGTAAAGAAGACCCGCCACATTAGTTGACTCCTCCACCTTTGATCAATGATGAAACAACATATGATCAGGCGGCATTTAATTTTTCACAAAGCGGAACATGCTAACAACTACTCAAGTGGGAATAAAAACATTGTGTTGTTTATGATTGAAAGAATAAAATAATTCAAACAAATTATAGTTCCTAGTGAAGTGCACAACATTCAGAAAGGTACAAAGTGAAAAGCCAACCGTGCTTATTCAAAAATCAGTCTACCAGCTAATATGACGATTGATTACAACAGCAATGGGCTTAAAATGATGGTTTAAATACTGCTCATCAGCAGTGTCAGAAATAGAAGTATGCAGAAGTAGATATTGTTCAACAAGGAAAATATCTCATAAATTGCACTAGATGTACATGAAAGAAGCTGAAAGGAGAGATAAAAATTACCACGAAGTGACCTCCTCAAGAGCAAATAATACACCACCTACTGGAGCTCTAAATGCAGCAGCAACTCCAGCTGCACATCCACAAGTCACCTGAGTCAACAGATAAAAAGGAGTAAGAAGGTCTTAGAGCAAAGAAAAAACCCTCTCATCATGAGGATTTTAAAGACCAGATCTTAGCTTTCATCTCCGAATTTTTTTAGCAATTCCTAAGATTCATAAAGAAGCTGACACCTTATGTAGAAAAAGAAGAAAAGAAGAAAATAAGATATTGCCTCAAACTTTGAGGGTCTAGATAGTGTTTAAACTATCTAAGCTAGACTGGGAGAGAGTGATATCATTTTTACAGATTCTCACAGATCCTTATCACAATTATATGGATTGATACTACATTTACAGGTTCAGATATCTTAGTAAGATTCTTAACAACTTTACATAATTAAGAAGAGCATGTCATATACAAGAGGGGACCACTAAATAACATTGGTTTAGTTTTTCACACTATCGAGTTATTAAACACTGATTTCAGTCATGTAGATTGATAACCTGCAAAAGACGATAAGTAACCTGATACAACCAGTTAAACCAGATTGATGTGTAATAAAATCTTTCACACTGTCAATACAAATAATCGGGATCCAAAATTAAATTGCATAATTATTATTGCAACGACCAAGAAAAATGAAAAAGAGCCGATATACTCACAATAAACATCGATACTTACTTTTCATAAATAAGCAAATCTAGATGCTTAAAACAAACGATAATTCTGCAACATCAACCTTATTTACACATAGAAGGTGATAATCCACCACTGAATTGCTTTAATGGCGAATATTGTATTCGGGATATGGTTTAACTCCACTACATGAGTTTTCCGATTGTCTTCCAGTTATTACTTGTTACTACACTGCATACTATTTTGCTTCTAGAACCAAGTACCACTATTTCACATGTACTACTTTATTGACTCCCTTTACTCAGGTTGAATTAACAATGGACCACAATACACACATGGAATTGCACAATATGCATCTCATGTCACATGCAACTTCTCTAACTTTTACATGAACCACTAGGAATAAACATAAAAAGCCTTACTTGCACCTGGTGTAACTAAATGCATGACACATGTTATCCTTTATATTCATTTTCCCATGGTTAACTTAAGCAAATATCTAAAGATTCATGATCAGGGAAAAAAAGAGAAGAATTTTAAACCCAGGGGCGGCTCAACCAAGTTTGTGGCCTAAAGCCAAACCTGGATGAGAGGCCTTTTATTAAAAAAAAATTAAAAAAATATTTGAAATATACTTTTTTAACTTATTAAAATGCAAAGTTATTAATGTTATTTTTATAATCAATTATTTTTTTATAATTCTTTATCAAATTAGCTTGAAAACTTCTTTTCCTAAATGTCACTTTTACAGGAATAGTTAACATTATTCTATAAGCAATAACGACATTCGGAGAAGTATCAAGTCTTCTTATATCATTGAGTGTATCAATCGAAATATTATCTTCTACTTCTACTATTTTCCTTAACACTTTTACTTCAAAAAAATAAGTCTAAATTATCAGTATCTGAGTGGCTATTACGTTTTAAGGTTCTTTTGAGGCAAAAGCGATCTTTTTTTAATTCAAACTGTCTCATAAACTTTCAAAATGAGGCCCCAAAAATATTGGGGCCTAAAGCGACCGCTTCGGCCGCCTTACCCAAGAGTCGGCCCTGTTTAAAACATAACCCATAAAAAGGTAAGTTAAATCATAACCGAAAATAACTTTTTAAATTATTTAACATTGCATAGAAATAATTACTTAAATTGTATAATTTTGGCTCCGAAAGTTAAATTAATAAAACCTTTAACCTTGTGCACACACCGGATGCAGATAAGTTGTTTACGAACAAGAATCACTCTCCACTCTTCTTAATTATAAAAACACAACTTTTGAGAACTAAATGGTAAAAAAAATAGCATAAGTAAAAGGAGATTATGCGCTGGCGAAAAACTATTGATCCAGCGGTTGTATTAATTTCTCGGTTCCTCTTATTGAACAGTCAAGACAAGCAATACTGCTCGAGTGCCTCAGCATTTAAACAAAAGAAAAATGATAAACAGAAGAGTAAACACAGAGCTCAATGCCTCAAACAGTCAAACTACAAAAATAAGCAAGTCAATTGGAATTTCTTAGACAAACAGATCAAGCGAACTAAAACAGTATAGGACCTCAAAAGTTGGAAAATATCAAAAGAGCTCCGTGGGGAAAATTGGTAGACAATGTTCCCTCAAAGAAGAAATGGAAAAAGTGATTCCATCTCATTTAATATAAAAGACCATTTTTTTGAGAGAGAGAAAGGTAATTGTATTATAAAGTTAGCACTAAGGAAGTGTTGTCGTAATTACAAGTGAGCAAGAAACCAAAAGAAAAATCCCTTTCCAAACTTACAGGGATTCTAAGAGGCTAAGTGTTAGTAATGTTTTTTGATAGGTCTAGGAGCCTAAGTATTGATTCTTCTTCATTTACAAATTCCTCTTTACAGCAAAAAGACAACAGTCACTCACCAAATCACGACGATCCCGTTCACTGCTAAAAACTTGGAGCCACCTTGACTGCAGGTGATATTTTGTGGATCCACCCTGTAATTACATAAAAATATATGAAAATTCAGCATAACATTTGGAAGTAAGTACTGAGCATAATTTAGATGATAGAGCAAGTATCACACCTTTGATTCAAATGACAGGTAGAACAAACAGAACACAGAATCAGCAGTAAATATTTCATTGCAAAACTAACAATATTAGATTAAAATTTGGATTCGTGAAATGCAGTAAAAGTACATAGAATCAGTGATAAATATTTTGTTGCCAAAACTAGGAATATGTGCTAAAATTTGGATTCATGAAAAATCGAAAAGTGAAACGCAGTCATAGAAGAAAATAGTACGAGTTATACTCACTTGTCCAAGCAAAGAAGCAATACAAGCACCAATATGTACAAGTGGCCCTTCTTTGCCAAGAGCAAGACCACCTCCCACTGAACCTATGCTTCCAAAAATCTAAAAGACCGAGTAAGAATAACAACAATTTATCTGACTTAGAGTGACATAGAATTCAGATCAAAGCTTAGCCACGCTATGATACCTTTCCAATCAGAGTTCTAAACAGAAGGATACCATGTGTGTCAATTCCTACACATGCAGACCAAAATAAGCAACCCAGAAGCAAGATATTATCCTCACCAGAGTTTAACAACCAATACCAGAAAGTAAAAGTGTACCATTTAGATAACCCTTTATTTCAGGAATTCCTGATCCTGATGCTGCTGGTGCAAAGTGTGTGATAATATATACAGAAGATAATACTAGAACCAGGTTGATCAAAATATACACCAGAAATCCAGCAAAGTATGACTTCTGAATAATTTGAAATGTCAATGAGAACTTCCATCCGGCAAAATTTTCTACAGAAAGATTAATGAAAACAGCAGCAAGTCCTGTGCCTGAGAGCAAATGAAGGAACTCAGTTCATGAGAAAGCAACTATTAGATCTAATGCTAATTGAAATACATAAATAAAAGAGAATAAGATAGCTAGAACGAAATGAAAGTAAAGTTATGCTCAGTGGGAATGTTAATGGTTCTCATAACTCCACCATTTCAACTTTTAACATATAAACTGGAACACGATAAGGACTGTCTGTTAAAATGAGCAAACCAAATTAAGTAAATTGACACAAGAAGGAGAGCGGAATATGAACAATTCACATCCGATTCCTACTGATTTCCACTGAAAATGTGTGCAACCCTCTAAAATATTGATCACCAGATTTTCCATGATTATTTGACATAAACTCATGGTTCAACGCCCATATACTCCTACAACAAGATTGGTCTTTAACATCACGTGCTGAAGGACAGGATTAAGATGGTCACTTAAGCTACTCTGAAACTTCCAGCCCGTGAAAAGAGAACCATTCCTTTTGGTAAAGGGATTTTCCTACACATCAAAAAGAGAGAGAGAGCTATTACTTCTGAGGTGCTAAACTGTGATAAAGCTCCAAGTTGAGCCAGAAATATAATTATTTGGCAAGGTCCAAAGAGGCACTGACAAGTTCATTTTCTAAAAGCTCTTCTAAGCACAACAATGATACTCATGTAGTCTAGAGTCTCGCAACAAAATACCGATGCCAAGGATAACGCACACTTCCTTTGGAATTTTACAATTTTTTTGAGAAAACAGTAACAAAATTTTGCTGGTCAAAAATATCTGTTTAATAGTTAGGAAGATGATATATAAGTTACAAACTAAATATCAAGCATTGCTCACCACATGAAACCACCTAAATGGGCTTAGTACTATAATCTCATTTGCTTAAATCAAGTTCTTTTTCATTTTTTTGAGAACGGTAAAGTTAAAATCAAGTAATTACCTTTATGGCTTGTATACAATCATTATTCTGAGATACGTCTGACTATCCCAATAACCATCCACGCTATATAATAAGTTGCAAAGCTCAGCAATATTGCAGTATTCTTCTTTAAACGTGAGACAACCATTCATGAAGCATAAGCTAACCCCAGCACAGGAATTAAATGATTTTTAAGACATTCCTTTATAATAATTGAAAGACTGATTTTAGGGATTCATTTATGACCAAGTAGAGGCAAATCAGAGCAAAAGAAGAAAATTTAATTTCTCAGGTTTTGATTATTAAAAGCTCTTATCTATATAAAAAATCAAATACCTATTCTAGAAGGGAAGAGCTAGTTAAGGCTTCCAAAACAGAAACAGAAAACAAGAGAAAATTTTGTCTTAGCTTTAGATTTATATTTGTCTTAGCTTTACATTTATATCTGGTAACGTCAACCAGGAAAAGACTAATCAATCAACTACTCCACAATCCAAATTAGTTTGGTACCACTATATGAACCTTCCCCTCCATTTTCTGTTCTGTTTTATTCAGGACATGCAGAGGTTAACAAAAGATGCATTTTAAAGATAGACAGTCCTCTATTACTGAGGATATAAACAGGTAAAAGAAATAACCTCTTCTTCCTCCTATAAAGTTTCAGCTCAAGGTTTACTATGGTCATCAGTTATATGTCAACCTATTGACATGCATCATACAAGAGTCAACAACAAATCAGAATAGTTCAAATGACACATGTGATTCTGGAAAATTATTTGTTCTTCTCAGTTCTACTCTCCATCCCATGATTTGTATAATGTCGCCTCACTATCTTGAATTGTGTGACAAGAGATCCTCTAAATGTCTTATCCCGTGGCTAATTTCTTGCAATGGGTATCAGATATTGATATTCTCCTTCCAAATAAAGGGAAAACAGCAGAGAGGTGCTCTTGCCAATACAATTCCTATTATAACTACTCACAGGCGGAAAACTGGTATCACAAAAATCCATTCCTTCCAGCATTTCCATGTGAAGCAAAAAAAAAAACTCCAAGCAATTTCTATTTGAGGCAAATGGGGTATCAGGGACAAGAACATACCATAGATAGTCTATTCATATAGGGAATAAAGAGAAAAAACCATAGATTAAGTTGATACCAAATCTCACCAATTCCAATTAGTAACGCCAAGAACCACTTCACCATAACAGCATATCCCATATAAAGCTTTCCTCTTTTAGCCTGTCCACATCAAACACAACTTCAGATATCTTATTTCCAAATATAAAGCAATTAGCCATTTTTTTCTCTTTTGTGATAAATAATTAGAACAAGAACTAAGCTTTTCTGTATTTTTCCATTCAGAAAGTATCAGATTTTCCTAATATAGAGATACTACGTTTTCATTAAGTAACATAAAGCTGTTATCTTTTTCTAGAACAAGAATTGACGGGTTCAAGCCGTGGAAACAGCCTCAGGAATGCAAGGTAAGGCTGCGTACAATAGACCCTTGTGATCCGGCCCTTCCCCGGACCCCGCACATAGCGGGAGCTTAGTGCACCGGGCTGCCTTATTTTTATGAGCTCTAGAAAAAGACCCACCTGTTCTTCCCTATAAGCATAATTTTCAACTACTTCATAATTAACCACAACTCAGATATCTTATTTTCCAAATGTAAAGCCAATTAGCCATTTCTTCCTCTTTTCTGATATATAATACTAGTATAAAGCGAGTACATTTAAAACAAGAACCTAGCTTTTCTGTAATTCTCCATTCAAATAGTATCAGATTTTCCTAATATAGAGCTACTACTTTTTCAATAAGCAACATAAAGCTGTTATCTTTAGACAAAAGACCCACCTGCTCTTCCCTATAAGCATAACTTTCAACAACTTCAGATATCTTATTTTCCAAATATAATGCAATTAGCCAAAAAAAATCTCTTTTTTGATATATTATACTAGTACTAGTATAAAGCAAAGTATATTTAGAACAAGAACCTAGCTTTTCTGTAATCTTCCATTAAGATAGTTTCAGATTTTCCTAATCTACATCTACTACTTTTTCAATAAGTAGCATAAAGCTGTAATCTTTTAGCCTGTCCATATAAAACACACCTCAAACACAACTTCAGAAATCTTATTTTCCAAATATAAAGCAATTACCCTCTTTTTCCCTTTCTTGATACATAATACTAGTATAAAGCAAGTATATTTAGAACAAGAACTAAGCTTTTATGTAATTTTCCATTCTTATAGTATCAGATTTTCCAAATATAATGCAATTAGCCATTTTTCTCTTTCTTGATATACAACACTAGTATAAAAAGAAGGGCAGCCCGTGCACAAAGCATCCCGCGTTACCAGGGTCCGGGGAAGGGCCGCACCCCAAGAGGCGTGATGAAGACAACCTAACCTAATGCAAGCATTAGTAACCCGTGACCTATAGGTCACACGGAGACAACTTTACCGTTGCTCCAAGGCTCCCCTTCTATCTATATCACTAGTATAAAGCAAGTATATGTAGAACAAAGAACTAAGCTTTCCTTTAATTCTCCATTAAGATAGTATCAGATTTCCCTAATATAGAGCTAGTACTCTTTGAATAAGCAACATAGAGCTGTTATCTTTAAGCAAAAAAAAAAAAGAATAAAAAATTGAGCTTTAGAAGAAAAGAGCTACCTGTTCTTCTCTATAAGCATAATTTTCAACAACTTCATAATCAAGACTTTCCACAACACTGCTCCCATTATTGCCCTTTCTTGATGGACCCACTTCCCCGTCTTCCTCCTCCTCCGTCACCGGAATCCTTGACCACATCAGCTTTGCCGTCTCCACCCCATTTTGAAAATGATCTGATAACATCATCCTTCCTATATGGGTATAATTTCTGTATCTATATAAGTATATATATATGTGTTTTTTATGAACACCAAAACCTCAAAAATTCGAACCCCTTCTACCCAAATTAGAGGTGAAAACTGGGATCAAGATTGGGTTTTTATTTTAATGATGTTGGAATTTTGGGTGATGAGAATTAGTTTTGTAATAAGGGAGAGGAAAGCGAGTTAGATTCGTCAATTGATGTATTTTCCCTGTGGATTCTGCTAGTCCGGTGAGTCCACCACAAGTTTACTTACTTTCTTTCTTGGGGGACAACAAAATTAAAATTATGCAAAAAGAAATTGGAATTTTCCAAATTGCAATGATAATGAAGCTTGTACTTTGAGAGATCGTTTTGGTTACAAGTATAAGCAAAATCAATCTTGGTAGTACCTATAAAAATTCGTGTTGTTTTATACGAAATTTGGTATAAAGTATAAAAAAAATTATATTAATTAATTTTATATATCTTTTATATGACGTTTGTTTTTTCGTATTAAGATTAAAATATAATTATGTGAATTTTAATAACAAAAATATAATATTATATCATTAATATCAATATAAGTTATACGAAATCTATAATGCACAGTTTGTTGAGCATGAGACTTCCACAATGGATATTTCAGGTCCGAAATATCCTGTCTATGACAGTAGAGTATTCTGGGTCGAGCTCGTCACATTGGACTTGCCTAGTGCGGAATATCTCTCCTATGTGATTTGCAACAATAGGAAATTCTGGATCAAGCTCGTCACACCAAACTTGTCTGGTGCGGGTTATCTCTCATGTGTGATTTGTGGACTTTTGCACATGAGCGGTGACGTACTTAAAGGATAACGACTATGGATCCCTTATCATAAAAAAAGTAATATGTTTAAAATTGATTATCTCTAAAAGATAATCTCTTTATTATTTATTCACTGTATAATAATTCAAAAATTATTTATTTTCCATGTAATGATTCCCATAAAATTTACACAAAATAATCTTCGTATTATTAGTTAGTTTTCATAAATAATTCATGTATTACCATCCTTTACAACTTCATCAACCAAAAGACCCCTGAGTGGACGTAACATATATGAGCCACATTATTGTTGTTGCAAAAGATAAGAAAGAATTCTATAAAAAAGAAAAAGACCAAAAGGCATGCTTTGGAGCACGTCAGGAAAAATAACAAAAATAGTGTTTTATATGTGAGAGATTTTGATTGTTGATTTAATAAAACTATGGGGGGGGGAAGGAATTCAATACAAATCTCATATCTAGAGGTGCAATTTTTATAGTTTCTACTCTTTTTTTTTGGAGTTTGATATAATTTCTCATGTGTAAATTTTACTATTTTTAAAATCTATTTTAGTATTTGGTCTTAGTGTTGTTTAAGATTTATCAGCACTTTCCTAGTATTTCTGATTAAATTTTTTTCTAATAACTCTTATTAATTCTAACATCCGGAGTTGTTAGATATTGGACAGAGACCAAATGTATATACTGGCAATTGTATAGGACCAAACTGCTTAGAAGTATATTTAAATGGCCATTTTGAACACATTCCAAACATAATGGACCGTTTTTGTCACTTTCTCGAGCACGTCATTTTGTTATCCCTTAAATTCTTAGGTAAAGTTAATAAAAGTGAAAATGGACCGGTAGTCACTTTTAGGACCAAGGCTTTTAGTTAGTGCTTGCAAGGTATTTAATGCTTAGCCACAAATTAAACATCGGTTGCTTATTCTTCCTTTCCACTCCTTAAACTACACGATAATGTGTCATGAATTTCAGTTCAAAATTTAACGATAGTATTCATTGAAGTTTAGATTTTTTAATTTAAAATTTCCGGACATTGTGTTCTAAAATTAATTTTTTTGGTTCAGGATTTTATGAATTTTTTATCTAAGTAAGCCATTATTTAAATCAATTCACAAAAATAATACATTTTTTTGAAAATTTACATAACTAAATTAGACGTATTTGGCAGTCATGTATTAGCCTATATTTTATTCAAAAAACTCAGCGGACAAATACTAAGTTCACGGAGTAAACGTGATATAGAGACGCTACTCTCAGTCACGTTTTACCATCAACTTGTTATTGAGAGCAACGTCACATATATTTTAGTAAAATTAGATTATTAAGAAATTAAGTCGTTATGTCTTGTTACGTATTAGGCTTTATATGTTACTAGAGCTTCATTACTCTCCAACTCTAATCAAGACACATTTTTTTCTATCCAATCTCTCCTTCGGAATCCCCCCAACAACCCAACCGCTCGAAGCTACCGTCGGAAAACATAGGGTTCCAACACCACCCAACCAACATTGAAGCCCAACCGCGAAGATCTACCGGAATATAGCTTTTGAATCTCATTTCACCTTGCTTCAAATCTCTTTTTTTCTTGCGATTCAGGTACTTTTTAAAAATCAAGAAATACTTTTTTCGTTGTATTTTAGTGCACTCAGTTCGACTTATTCTCCTATATCTCATCATTTTCTCTCTTGCTTGAAATGGATAAACAATAGCATTATAGCACTCTTGAACTTTAATAATTTCATATTGCAAAATTTATTTTGACTTAGTTAGGATATGAAGTTGTAGCACAATCAACTTAATTTATTTTGTTAGTTATATTGATTACCAATTAGTTTATGCAATTTAACATTCTTTTATGTCATTAATTTTGACTTAGTTAGAATATGAAGTTGAGGTTTCTGCCATTTAAGAATGTCTTTGGTATTTGGTTAATTTGCTTATTATTTGAAAATACTCACTCGTGTGTAGGTGTTTTCTTTTATGGTTGATAATAATGCATACCAACTTGATCCCGGTCCACTTAATATGTCTGTATTAACTGAACAACTCACTCATAGGTCACGAGCCATATGGGAAGGCAACTCACCCATATGATTCTGAATACGTGGAGGTGTGACGGAAACTTTTGGAACCTCGTAAAGAAATATCCCATCCAACAACGAGTCTTAGAGGTGATTAGACTATCTGAATTGTACGGTGTTTATAGATCTTAGCGGTCTGTTGTAGACCGTAGTTTGATAACTTCACTAGTTGAGAGATGGTGTCCTGAAACTCATACATTTCACTTTAGGACGGGTGAGGTGACGATCACCTTGCAGGACATAAAGGTGTTGTATGGCTTACCCGTAAATGGTGATCCAGTACTTGGGAATGAGTTGATGAGGTCCACAACATAATGGTAAGATATTTTTAAAAAATTATTAGATTTTATCCCACAACCTCAACACTTCAAACATAATAGCCTCAAGGTCTCTGCGTTTAATAGGCACATGCTTCAGCCAGAGTTGCATGACTTCGCAACACAATATATGGTAATTCAGAAGGCTAGATGTTACATGTTTTGAATGATTACTGGTCTAGTGATGGCAGACACATCTGGCAATTATTTGAAGCTTATGTACCTGCCTATGCTCGAGGACGTCAATGCAATTCGGTCCTACGTCTGATTCCTAAAAAATATTTCCATGCCTCTTTCGACTCCTTGTCAACAATAGCAAATGCTAGAGGAAGAATGTTATCATTTCCGTCAATTCCAACAACAATTAGTAGTTTGATCTCATATTTGCCATACATATGAGTTTCATCTACTAAAATAACAGGGCGACACGATTGGAATCCATCAATGCATGGCTTGAAGCCCAAAATACAAACTTGAAAATTTTTACCTCTTGTGAACTCATAGACTCTTCGTGTTTTCATTCCACAACTGTTTCATGATTAAAGTGTTGAAAAGCTGCAAAAAATTTAGGGAGCTCACTAAATGATTTTTGAAAGTTACCATACACCAATTCAAACGCGTGTTGGTGTCCAAGCCACGCTTTCCTGTATGTCATTTGCTGATCAAATTTTTCGTGAATCTTAGAAATGACATTTACTACCAACAGCTTGGAATTTTTTTGCATTTGATTTAGAAACAAGGATGCAATCAAATTGGTATCTAAGTTAGTGTGACATGTCGTAAGCCCTTCAATCTCACATCTATAATTATCAATATATTTTCCTATTCTCCAAAGATTATCTCTAACTTTCGGCCTTGAAGAAATCATAGACAGCCCAATGAATTATAAAACTTGCATCTCACAATTCATACACTCTTGGTTGACGTTACCATCTTGAACTCTTTATTCTTGTACAAACTCCAAATCGTTTAATGCCTGTTTTAATTTTATTTTGCTACTAAAATACATATATTTTTTAAATCTTGATTGGCATCTTCGGACCAAACTAAACAGTGTTTCATCTCATATTCACGAGTAGAGATGAAAATATCTTCCTCGTTCTCTAATGTAGTAAAATAGGGTACATCATGATTTTGCATTTCAGACACACCCTGACCAAATTGATTATGATGATTTACACAAATATCAATTTGAGGTAAATCTCCAATATCATTGATATCTTCATCTGATTTACTTTGTATGGCTCCACTCTCTTCATCATCTTCTGAAGGTTCGTCTTCCTCTGAACTTTTATCGTTAATTCTAGCATTTGAGTCGTTATTCAAATCAAAGTTGGCCTCATCTTCTCTATAAAAAATTAGTTAAATTTTAGAGATTTGTTAAATAGATAAAATAAACTATCTAAGTTCAAAAGGCTAAAAAGGAAAGGTGATGTTGTAAGTTATGAACAATAGCTATACATTCAAATATGCACAAAATTTCCTTTAAATTATAACCTTAAAATTCAGTATAATACAAGGTTGTTGCTTTACCTGGCCTCATATTCTCAGTGGTTATTATTAATATGTATTTGACTACTTGACCCTTCATCAAATGATCGATAACCACGCCTGCTAGGATCTGCACCAAATGATTGATGGAAACGAGGTGTTGCACTATATGATGACACATTGATGTGAGATTAATTATGAAAAATTGAATTGTCATGCATCGGCAATTGCTGAAATGATGGCTGAACAATCGATTATGCAAAATGAGGTTGACTAACAGTCACAAATCCATAATTTTGAGCCAATAATTCATGTGATAACCATGTTGACCACTCACTTGAAACACATTATTTTGGTTTGTTGATTTGGTCTTTATAGACATCTCCAAAATATTTATATAAATCTTATCCACAAATTTTTGAGGTATGGCAAAACATTGTAGTAAAGACTGATCATTCTCAATTTTAAACTCAATGAACATTGTATTGTTACCTTGAAATGAGCATGGATATTTTTCAGAAATATCCATTTGAATGTTTTCACTATCTGTACCCATTTTCTCATGCAACAATCCAACCAATTCAGCATAGTTCGTAGAAATAGACATGCTAACAAGCTTTTTGGCACATTCAGTATACCTGAATCCGTTCATTTCAATAATTATTTCGCCACCCCAATACAGAGCAACCATCACATTATGTTCAAAATTGGTCATCTTTACTCCTACATGCAAAAATAAGAGACTTATTATAATTAGTATCACATAAAAATAATATAAAAATTATAGTTTTATTTAAACATATTACGCCATATTTAAATTAATTAAATCATACTTGTTGAATTTCCGTGAATCTTGTTCCAACAATGGGTCACACAAGCAGAAACTTTGCTGAATTTTTTTTGGAATGTGCTTCAGTTAGTCCCATACATTGATTTTAATAATCATATGTGGTCGGCTCGAAAAAGGATGAAGAAGAGACTTTCGTTACAGAAGGTCACATTTTCATATTAATATGTAACTCTCAGTAATATTTTATAGGTAAATCAATTAGAAGGATTCCAAATTTGCAGGATTTGATTGCCCGTAATTGAATTTTATAAATACGCGACTGATGGTCATTTTTTACCTTTAATTTGTTATTGATAGTCACGTTTTACTCTTAATACGTGACTCGGAGTTACGACTGCAAAATCAGTAATTGCCATATTCGTACAAAGATTTCAAGTTCACATAGCTTAGCAGAGTGAGGTTACTCTTAGTAACGAATTAAAGGCAAAACGTGACAGAGAGTAACATCTCTATATCACGTTTACTCCGTGAACGTAAGTTTTTGAATAAAACATAGGCTTAATACGTTACTTCCAAATATGTCTATTCTATTTCTGTAAATTTCCAAAAAAAAACATATTGTTTTTGTGAATTGATTTAAATAATGGCTTGCTTCGGTCAAAAATTCGTATTTTAGGATATTGTGTCCTAAAATTCAGTTTTTCAGTTAAAAACTTCAACCTACTGTATTCTTTAAGTTCTATTTTTTTTCTCAGTTTAAAACTTCAAGACATTATGTCCTTAAGTTTGATTTTTTAATTCAAAGTTAGGATTTCAGCTTAGTGTCTTGAAGTTGAGGTTTTCAGTTTAAACTTTATGAACACTGTGTCCTAAAGTTCGATTAGTATACTTTTAATTGTATGGTTCCAACTTTAGAATAAAGAAAAAAGCAACAATAGTAGTAATCAATTTGATCTAGTTTTCTTACGATTTGATGGCTAAACGAAGCATATATTCATGAAATCGGAAGAAGAAGATGACATCCGCTTCTTCTTTTTTTTCCCTCTCTTCTCTTTTAATAGTGCATGCACTTTGTCGTAAGCTAAAAGCAATGTTGAGCTGATTGCAATGAAGTTCAACGCTGAAATGATTTCAATTATTCGAGTCGTACTCTTTGCCTTACCTAAATAAAGTTTCAACGAAATGCAACCACGTTGAAATGTTTTAATTTTTCATACAAGTAATTGATTTGAAAATGAAACTCTTCATCTCGTTTGATGATGTTAACTTAAAAGACAAATGTGAGTGAAACTTCTTGACAATTTCCTAAACTTGAAGTGAACTTCAGAACAATGTTCTTGAATTTCACTTGTATACGTTTGAGTTCGAACTTCGGGACAATTTGTACAGATTTCGAATTTCAAAACAGTAAAATTTCACTTGTAACTGTTCGACTTAAATAAGTTTTTAGGACATTGTCTTAGAGTTTCATTGGTCAGATTAAACAAGTTTAGGTTAAAAGAAATGGGTCACCACTCAACAGGGTTGGGTTTACTTTTTAAATTAAATAATATACGTGATGAATCATAATAAGCCACGTGACCTTTTTAAGTTGGAAAAAGTCATTTGGTTTAAAGTGTTAGTTTGAGGGTATTCTAGATTAATAGGTGAATGAAGGGTATTTGTGAGTCATTTTTCATAGGTTAAGGGTATTTTTGACTCTTTTACGTACTTTATATTGACAAACTTAATAAAACTTTAAATCTGCTCTAGCTCAAAGTGAGATTTTAAGAATGAAAAAGAAAAAACTCATTCACATAACAGAACTCATAATCTTCTTCAATATATTTATTGATTGTAGCAATCAACAGAACATGGTATTCCAATCCACGATAAATATGAGAAATATTTCTTTTTCTTTAGGGAAAAGGGTCAAACTTGCCCTCCAACTATGTTTTATAGTTTAACATTGTCCTCCGTCAAACTTTGGTAAGTATACTTGTACTAACTACTGTTGGTACTCTATTGTACTTTATAAAGCAGTACGGAAAGTAAATAACTATTACAAGTGTTCGAAAGGATAAATAAATTGTCAATCTTCAAAACTGCTGCAAGCTTGTTGTGTCTTGAATCATGATAACCTGAAATCAGGAAACAACTAAATCTGGATGGTTACAACGCTGTGTGTTGAGTCGAGTGATGACCCTTTGTCCTTAATACAAGATTGCCCCGTATATATGCTTTTACGTTAGCGGGCAATAGTCTCCCAAAATAAAACAACACTTTAATCTCAACGCTACAAAGCCAATAGGTTGAGTCTGACGAAGAAAACAAATATGAATCGACTTGCTGAAGAAATGGAAAAGGAAGGAAGAGTTTCTATCTTCTCTTCTGTTTTGTCTCTGTATATATAATGTGTCTCTGTTGTGTATATCTTGGGTATATGTGTGT
This sequence comes from Anisodus acutangulus, assembly GCA_029783415.1. Classification (NCBI taxonomy): domain Eukaryota; kingdom Viridiplantae; phylum Streptophyta; class Magnoliopsida; order Solanales; family Solanaceae; genus Anisodus; species Anisodus acutangulus. Next base: position 8,847,657 of record CM056500.1, read on the forward strand.
CTTTCTTCACTATTTTTTTTCAACACTGTTTTCCAGTGTTTTTGGTCACTGTTTTCCAGTGTTTTTCGTCACTGTTTTGTGCTGCGTTTTTCTGTTTGTATGTGATGCATAATTGAGCCAAAAAGCATCAATATATAGCATGGATGAGGGACTCCTCATCTGCCACAAACAAGGCTGTTAATGACATTAGTGAGGTTGTTAATGGCATTAGAGAGGGCTGTTAATGGTCGTTAGAGAGGTTGATGATGGTCATTGAAGGAGGGCTGTTAATGGAGTAGTTAAGAGCCAAGTAATGGCTGGTTAATGCTCCAAAAATAGTCCAAACGGTAGGCAGAAAGTTTCTGCCTTCCGTCACTCCCAAAATCAACTTTCCAGAAACTCTAGGGACCAAACTGTAATTATTAAGAAATTTGGGGTCCAAAAAGATAATATCAGAAAGTCCCCGCAGCCCATGACCCGTGACCCGTTGTCGCACCCGATTTTGACCTGCGGGCTTCGCGACTTGATGGCATCGATTCCCTCTGGATTGGATAAAATTGCTTGATTTGAGGAGTCGCCACCTAATTATTCTAAGGTGAATTAGGGCACCTGAATACTTACTAAAAGCTGTAAAATAACTCCAATTTTGTGGTCTGCGAAATTAATGAGATTCTAGGTAAGGGTTCTCTATTATCCTAAAGGGAAGGGGTTAAGCATCCTTTAAGATCCGCTAACTTGCGGTTATCCGATCAAACTCAGGTTAATTATTATGTTAAAAAGTGCATGTTTTACAAGTATAAAAATAACGTTGCAAGTATTTAATGAAATGATGCATTTGTACAAGCATGCATTTGTATGACAATAATATACATGTAAAGCTAAAAAAGAATATGAATATGCATTCGTATGAAAATTGATAAAGATGTATGCAATGTGATTTCTTATGGACGACGGGCCTAAAAATAGATAAACTAGCGATTAACGATTTTAAAACTAACCGAGCCTAAAAATAAATGAACTAGCAATGGGTTTCAAGTTTTAGACTACCCTATTAATTAATTCTATGTTTGCCTATTCTAAACATTTCAATAATTTCACGAGTACAATAATATTACAATACAGGATGAAATAAAGCTGAATTAAGAAAGTAAATGACAACAACAAAATAAATAATCTCCGATGGGTTATTTGCCTTCTTTGACTTTATCTTTGAAAGCTGTCAAGAATAAACGATTAGAAACAATTAAATATACATAACTTCGAATCCGTATCCAAAACAATAAATGTTTTTATTACGGAGGGCTCAGACTTAAATTTTGAAAAGATCATTCCAATCACGTCGTGGTTGCGAACATATGACTCGTTGGTCATTTTAGTTGCCTTGCCTATCGAACATGTTGGTCTCTCGGGTGAAAAAGATTTAAGTTTCATCCTTGCCCAGAAGCTTTATTTTCCGTCTTTACAACTGTGGAGGCCTCAAAAATCGACGGATATTTTTTCATCGGCCAATGTAGTATCGTGTTCAAATCAGCAAAATTAAAAATCGGAATCAGACGCGAAGAAAGAAAGAAAGCAGCAGAAACAAGAAGCGTAAAAACAGAGGCAATTCCGAGAAGACGGGATGTTTGGTAAATAAAAAAGCGATAAATATCCATTGCCGGATGTTAAAAGCGATCTTTGGCAGTGAAATGAAATGAAAAAAAAAGCGCGGCCTCGAATTCAATTTCATCGGCCTAAGTGTAGTATATAATTCAAAACAGTAAAAACAACAAAATATCCGTTGAAAGGATGTTTAAATGCAAAAAAAAAAAAAGAAAAAGCTAGCAAAATGCCCGATTCAATTGTAAATTTGACCCGACCCGGATTCTGAACAGTGATCAGTCCCGGATTTCGGGTTGACCCGACCCGGATTCAAATATATATATATTTTTTTATTTTCAGCTAATAAACAACAAGATATTAAAACAAAAAAATCTGGAAATTCATTCGAACCGGGTCGAATCGACCCGACCCGGAATAGTGACCCAACCCGAATCGGATACTTCAACCCGAATCAAATTCTTTTCCAAATTTCCAGGTAACCAACAACACTATAAACACGACAAAATCACGGAATTTAACCGAGGTCGACCGACACGGGTCGATGACCGACCGAATCGGATATTTTCAACCCGAATCGATTTTCTCCAAATTTCAGGTAACCAACAAAGACAATATAAACATACAAAAATCTGAATTAATCAACTGGTCGACCGACCAGTCGATGACTTCGACCGAATCGGATGTTTTAACCGAATCGATTTCTTTCCAAATTTGGATAACCAACAACAAAAATATTAAAACACAAAAATTTGGGAATATATACGAATCGGATCGGCCCGACCCGGAACAGTGACCCGACCCGAATCGGATACGCCAACCCGGATCAAATTCTTTCCAAATTTTCAGATAACCAACAAGGATATATAAAAGCATAAAAATTATGGAAAACTTACCTAAATCGGGTTGACCCGACCAATTGACAAAGTTGAGCAAAAAAAAAGGCAAAATAATACCCGATTTCCGACATAAGCTCCGACCAAAACTCCCTATTTTCGGACAAAAATCCACAAAATCGACCCCCCAAAACAGTGAACGAAAATGGGGTATTTATAGATGGGTTTCGGATTTTGGGGGGTGTAGGGTCGACGGGTTGGTTGGTGGTGTCGGGGAGGGGGGGAGGGTGGAAGGTGAGGGGGGGTGGGGCGGGGTGAGTTAATTCGGCGACGTGAGGCCGCTGCAGGGCTGGTTGGTGTCGGCGATGGTGTCGGCGATGGTGTCGGCGTCGTGGTGGTGATGTGGGTGTAGGTTGTCCGGCGTGGATGGGGTAGGGGTGTCTTGGCTGACGAGGCGGGTGCAATGGGGGTGTGTGTAGTTGAGAGAGAGAGAGATGAAAAAATATGGAATGTTGCGGCTGATGATGAAAATGGGTTTGGGGTGGGTTTTGTTTTTGTAGTGTTGTGTTTTTAGGGTTAGGGATAAAAATGGGAGAAATAAAAGGAAGGAGATGGGCGAATATGGGCCTTTTCGGTTGGGCACAGGTATTTGTTTTTTTTTGGGTTGGGGAAATAAAATGGGTGATGGGTTGGGCTTGGATGAAAATGGGTTTTAGTTTGGGTTGGGTAGGAATTGTTTTGGGTTGAGTAGAAGTTGTTTTGGGGAAATGAAATGGGTTATGGGTTTAGAATATATAAAAAATATTTTATTATATAAAAAGAAAGCTTTGCAAAATTTATAAATTGTAAAGATGACAATATGATAAAATATAATATTTGTGAAATGCTTGATGCTTAAATAAAAATAAAAATGCAATGCCGCTTTTGAAAAATAAAATAACATATAATATTAAGACAAAAGTATTCTTGTGATATAAAAATGCAAATGTGATAAAAAAATGCAAATAATAAATGATAATAATGATATATATACACATATATGCCTATATTTTAAAATTGTTTTAAAGTGTCAAAAATATTAAAAATTGCAAATAAAATCCAAAAAGATGGGACAAAATTGGGTGTCAACAGATGCCTCTCTTTGGCCGCAGACGATGAAAGAGTTTTCGGCCAAAGAAGTTGACTGAGTAGCCAATTTTGTCCTGATCACCGGGACTCGAGGGAAGATTAGAGATGCATGGTAAGAAATAGAATCCAGGGGAGAAGTTGTAAGAGATGGTGCAGATTCAAGAAACAATGCCCGGTGTCGACTTATGATGACACCGGGTTGCGGATGTGGCGAGATCTTTGGGGAAGGGTTGAACGATGTTCAAGAACTTCCCGATGCAGATGATGATATATCATAGGCGTGATGAGGTGACGTCGTCGCTTAGGCGTTATGCAGATGGCGACGTCGCATAGGCGTGATTGAAATTAAGATACCCGTTGGAAGGTGGGTGCCTGGTGAAATGAAATACCGCGTTAGGAGGTGGGCGCTGATCAAATTTAAATACCCGCGTTAGGAGGTGGGCGCTGATCGAAATTGAAATACCGCATTAGGAGGTGGGCGCTGATCAAATTGAAATACGCGTTAGGAGGTGGGCGCTGATCAAATTGAAATACCGCGTTAGGAGGTGGGCGCTGATCAAAATGAAATACCCGCGTTAGGAGGTGGGTGCTGATCAAATTGAAATACCGCGTTAGAGGTGGGCGCTGATGAAATTTAAATACCGCGTTAGGAGGTGGGCGCTGATCAAAATGAAATACCCAGACAGAGGTGGGCGCTGATCAAATTTAAATACTGTTAGGAGGTGGGCGCTGATCAAATTTAAATACCGCGTTAGGAGGTGGGCGCTGTGAAATTTAAATACCCGCGTTAGGAGGTGGGCGCTGACATAATTTAAATACCCGCATTAGGAGGTGGGCGCTGAATTGAAATACCCACATTAGGAGGTGGGCGCCTGATCGAAATTGAAATACCCAGATAGAGGTGGGCGCTGGTCAAATTGAAATACCGCGTTAGAGGTGGGCGCTGATCAAAATGAAATACCGCGTTAGGAGGTGGGTGCTGATGAAATTGAAATACCGCGTTAGGAGGTGGGCGCTGATCAAATTTAAATACCGCGTTAGGAGGTGGGCGCTGATCAAATTGAAATACCGCGTTAGGAGGTGGGCGCTGGTCAAATTGAAATACCGCGTTAGGAGGTGGGCGCTGATCAAATTGAAATACCGCGTTAGGAGGTGGGCGCTGATCAAAATGAAATACCCGCGTTAGAGGTGGGCGCTGACGTAAATTGAAATACCCGCATTAGAAGGTGGGTGCCTGACTGAAATTGAAATACCCGCATTAGGAGGTGGGCGCCTGGTGAAAATGAAATACCCGCATTAGGAGGTGGGCGCCTGACAGAAATTGAAATACCCGCATTAGGAGGTGGGCGCCTGACAGAAATTGAAATACCCGCATTAGGAGGTGGGCGCCTGATTAAGATGAAATACCCGCATTAGGAGGTGGGCGCCTGACTGAAATTAAAATACCCGCATTAGGAGGTGGGCGCCTGACTGAAATTAAAATACCCGCATTAGGAGGTGGGCGCCTGATTGACGTCGTTGCATTGACGTGATGCGTTTGTGACCCGCATGGGTTGAAATGACGTCGTTGCATAGACGTGATGCGTTTGTGACCCGCATGGGTTGAAATGACGTCGTTGCATAGACGTGGTGCGTTGAAGACGTCATTGTGTAGACGTGTTGTGCAGATGACGCCGTTGCATAGGCGTGTTGCTGATGACGCCGTTGTATGGGCGTGTTGCTGTCGTTGTAATGCTGTGAAAGATGTAAATGACGTCCATTGCCGTCAGTTTGGTGTAATATGATTCCACGTTGTGTTGAATCTTCTGCCGATTCAAACTCCTGTGGACTGTGAATTGAAATGTCATCCTTGCACGGACGAAAATGTGAGGCGACGTCTTTGCCAAATTAAGCACACATGTTGCGGCTTCTCTGCCTTTGTCACCTTGAAGACCTGCACTCAAAGAATTTTGTGAGTTGTAGCTTTTGCCCTGGACGCTTGCAAGCTCATATTGGTTTAGATTGAAGACTCAGTTGTCTGGCATTTTCCAGGTCCATTGGCATATTCTTGCAGTGAACCCTTAAAATATGCCCCAGTTTCTAGTATATATGAAGATGTTGAACTTCCAACTGGACATGTGCGGGCAACTTGTTTGTCCTATCAAGGCGATCATGTGAGCCTATTTTGTTGTGTGCAAGATAATGGACACACAATTTCCAATGGTGTGACCGAAGCCGATATAGGCCGCCTACGTATTCCGATAAAGGAAATCAGGTCATAACGTAGTTATTTGCAAGTAAAATAGCGATTGTGAAGTTTTCCAAAATGGGACCGGCCGATGTGGTCGCCTCGTATCCCGCCGAGGGAATCAGTCATAACGTAGTTCATGCAAGCAAAAAGAATTTATAAGGATTTTTTTTTGATGGGACCGGTCGATGTGACCGCCTACGTATCCCGCCGAGGGAATCAGGTCATAACGTAGTTCATGCGGCAAAAGAGATTGTAAGGATTTTTTTTTTTTAATGGGACCGAAGCCGATGTGACCGCCTACGTATCCCGCCGAGGGAATCAGGTCATAACGTAGTTCATGCGGCAAAAGAGATTTGTATTTGTAGAATATATTTTATTTTTTTGTAAAAGAGAGTGACTAGAGTTTGAAAAATGATGCAATATATTTTGCAAGGTTTTTTTTTTTTTTTTTTTTTTTTTTTTTTGTGAAAATATGAAAGACATAATCACGTCTTGACTTCGGTTGGTACCAACAATTAGTATTGTGCTTAGGAGTTTTCGTTATTTGCTTTCTGTCAAATCGAGACAGACTTCAAGGTAATTCCTACAGCTTCAGATGCTACCTCAGACATACCTGAGTATCGACACTTGCTTCAAGCCAAGATTTTGACATATATGCATCCTCATGTTTCAAATGCCCTCACTGAAAGAAAGTCCAATTCTCATATGTATTTCAGTATTTTGAACTTTGGGACGTCTAGAAAGTACACTCACCCTCAGAAAGATGTTCAATGCATTTAATTGTGATACCATATGCTTGGCCGTCATGTGAGTATCCACTAATGTGAGAACCCTCGGTATAGGATCATGTAGGGCTTGTTATGGGTTTGTAATGTAGGCTTGGGGAAAGGAAAGGATATTATTTGGGTAAGGAGTGACTAATCCTTCCTTGAGCGTTGGAATATGTCCGTGCTTGGTATTTGTGTGCCTTGATGCCGATCTGCTTCTTTTTGCCCCCTTTGTTTTGTACCGACTTCTTTTGAATATTTCGTTTGGAGCTTTTTCCCCCTTTTCAGAGTTATTTCCTCTTTTTTTTGTTGATATTGTCTGGGCTTTTGACCTCTTTTTGTGTGAAGTCGTACTTTTGTTTGGTTTTCTTTTCCTTTTTTGGGAACATTGCAACTTCGACTTGGATCTTTTAAGTAATTTGCACATTTCTGATGCGCTCAAGGAGGTCGGGCCAAGAGAGGGATAGTGCGTGTACGCACTAAGAAAGGGTATAGGCGTAAAATGTGGTTGTTAAAAAAAACAGGCTTTAGGCTCAAAGGGGAAGTGCTACGGATAATGTTATTTGGTAAGCTGAAAAGGCTCAAACGGATCAAAAAAAAAGCCTACGATCCTTTCCTATACCAAGTGTTACTCAGGATTTCGCCTCAACAAACATTCGAGCCAAGTTCTAGATCACAATGCAATGCAATTGAACTTATTCTAAAAACTCACCACACAATGCACATGAAACGATGAGGTTGGCTTTGTTCATATCTTGGAAGCATGAAAAACAATTTTTTAAGTGTCAACACAGGCGTGAATGAGAGGCAGCAGAAGAATCTATGGTTTACCACGAAGACAATCTTCTCCACTTATTCTTTCCTATGCACACTCCTAACTGTGTTGGTATCAACCAAGTCAATCAATGATGCTTAAGAATATATATAATAATTTTTTTTTTGTATTTTTGAATAAAGGATACCGAACCCGAATAGGGCTGCCTACGCATCTCATCTTTGACGAGAATCAGGTGTGCGTAGTTCGTGCAGAAAGTAAAAAAAATTCATCCATGATAGGATAGTAAAAGTAAAAAATTGTATAAAACAGATGATTGTCCACTATGGGACGAATGCAAAGTAAAATATAATTGTCCACAGTAGAATGAATGCAATGAAAATATGATTATCCACAATAAGATGAATGTAATAAAAAAAATGATTGTCCATTATAGGATGCATGTAATAAAAAATGATTGTTCATTATAGGATGAATGAAAAGATTAATAAACCAGATATGTCCCTCTCTACGATGGACATGGAAGTGCGTCTTTTTTTTCTTTTTCTTTTTTTTTTTTTTTAATTTTTTTTTTTAGTGTTGTCGAACCCGAGAAGGGCTACCTACGTATCACACCGAACGGTGAGAATCAGACACTCGTAGTTCGTGCAGATAGGTTATAAAAAATGTAAGATTGAAAAAGAATTTATCCACGATAAGATAGTAAGTAAAATTGTATGCAATAAAAAAGTGATTGTCCATATTAGGATGAATGCAATGAAAAAAATAATAATCCACAATAAGATGTAATGAAAAAAAAAAGATTGTCCATTAGGATGTAATGAAAAAAAAAAGATTGATAATCCGAAATCATATTTTTCATTTTTTTTTATTTGATTTTTTTTAGGGGTGTCGCACCCGAAAAGGGTTACCTACGTATCACACCGTATGGTGAGAATCAGACACTCGTAGTTCGTAAAGATAGGTTATAAAAAATGTAAGATTGAAAAAAAATTTATCTACGATAAGATAGTAAGTAAAATTGTATGCAATAAAAAAAGTGATTGTCCATATTAGGATGAATGCAATGAAAAAAATAATAATCCACAATAGGATGTAATGAAAAAAAAAAGATTGTCCATTAGGATGTAATGAAAAAAAAAAGATTGATAATCCGAAATCATATTTTTCATTTTTTTTTATTTGATTTTTTTTTAGGGGTGTCGCACCCGAAAAGGGTTACCTACGTATCACACCGTATGGTGAGAATCAGACACTCGTAGTTCGTAAAGATAGGTTATAAAAAATGTAAGATTGAAAAAAAATTTATCTACGATAAGATAGTAAGTAAAATTGTATGCAATAAAAAAAGTGATTGTCCATATTAGGATGAATGCAATGAAAAAATAATAATCCACAATAGGATGTAATGAAAAAAAAAAGATTGTCCATTAGAATGTAATGAAAAAAAAAAAGATTGATAATCCAGAATCATTTTTTTTTCATTTTTTTTTTTAGGGGTGTCGCACCCGAGAAGGGTTACCTACGTATCACACCGTATGGTGCGAATCAGACACTCGTAGTTCGTATATATGTTGTAAAAATGGTATGATATAAAAAAAATTATGTAACGAAAATTAAACTTATCAACTGAATTTGCAAATATGTAACAAAACAAAAGTATAGACAAATTAAAGAGATGATTCGTTGAATCTGGTGTTGGCTGACTTTTTCCAGTCAAAACATCTTTCGGTCATCTTTGTGAAAGCCTTTGGCTTTGTTATTTCCTAGAGTATATCCAAAAATAATGTTTTAGAACGATCCCCTCAAACTATTCGCGAGGACGGTCTTCCTGCAAAAAATAAGAGCACCGGGTGAAAGGAGGAAAGTCACTAAAAGACTAATAAAATGTAAGAGTGAAAGTATGGTCAAAGACTCCCCTGATTGCTTCACGAGATCCGAGTCTTGATGTTCAAGAACGCTTTATCCTTGGGCAGTGACACAATTTTTGTTCAAGAGTCGCAAGCGACATGGTATGATGTGTACAAAATTGAAGCAACTAATTATTGCATTAAATAATATGTACAGAGATAAAAGAAGAAAAAATAGCAAACAAACTGGGCAGGAATTAAATACGCGTCCTATCATGCATGGAGCCTCTCTTATGCCAGAGGTGGGCCTAAACGCCAAATATGAGAGATTATGACAGATTAATCCAAGCTGTCAAACTACAGTGCTTTTGTTGGAAATGAAGACAAAATGTATGTACATTTTCCAATATCGGCATGTCATGATTAGGCTTGGATTAGTCCGTCATTATCACGCTACAAATAATATGTTGATGGTCGTTGGGGGAGCGAGACCCGTCGACAATTTTGGTGGATTTCTTAATTGTGGAGTCGATGCCAAGGATCGACCCACCTATGGTGAATGTATGCATGATTAAAAATAAAAGGGTATAGCTCTATCCTAAATTTACTAAGATTAGGCTTACTGGACTCAAGGTTCCCGAGCGGACTACTCGAGTGAGAAGGCTACGCGGCCTCCGGATGGTCCGGACACTCCGCGCATACGCCAACTCTCCTAAAATTTGGTAATTTGAAAGAATTTACGGGTGCGCAAAACACACCTCGCGTGTAATGTGTGATAGTGTCAATTTTCCATAGTGGAAGAAATATGAGCGAAATGCCAATTTAAGGAAAGCAATAAAAGAATATAGCAATTAAAGAAGTTTAACATACAAAATTTAAAAAAAAAACAATTAGAAGCAGTAGAATAAATAAGAAGCAAAATAAAGCGCAATAATAATTAACCTGAACTTGCTATGGTTAAGAACCTGATTCCCCAGTGGAGTCGCCATGCTGTCGCACCCGATTTTGACCTGCGGGCTTCGCGACTTGATGGCATCGATTCCCTCTGGATTGGATAAAATTGCTTGATTTGAGGAGTCGCCACCTAATTATTCTAAGGTGAATTAGGGCACCTGAATACTTACTAAAAGCTGTAAAATAACTCCAATTTTGTGGTCTGCGAAATTAATGAGATTCTAGGTAAGGGTTCTCTATTATCCTAAAGGGAAGGGGTTAAGCATCCTTTAAGATCCGCTAACTTGCGGTTATCCGATCAAACTCAGGTTAATTATTATGTTAAAAAGTGCATGTTTTACAAGTATAAAAATAACGTTGCAAGTATTTAATGAAATGATGCATTTGTACAAGCATGCATTTGTATGACAATAATATACATGTAAAGCTAAAAAAGAATATGAATATGCATTCGTATGAAAATTGATAAAGATGTATGCAATGTGATTTCTTATGGGCGACGGGCCTAAAAATAGATAAACTAGCGATTAACGATTTTAAAACTAACCGAGCCTAAAAATAAATGAACTAGCAATGGGTTTCAAGTTTTAGACTACCCTATTAATTAATTCTATGTTTGCCTATTCTAAACATTTCAATAATTTCACGAGTACAATAATATTACAATACAGGATGAAATAAAGCTGAATTAAGAAAGTAAATGACAACAACAAAATAAATAATCTCCGATGGGTTATTTGCCTTCTTTGACTTTATCTTTGAAAGTCACAAGAATAAACGATTAGAAACAATTAAATATACATAACTTGAATCAAGTATCCAAAACAATAAATGTTTTTATTACGGAGGGCTCGGACTTAAATTTTGAAAAGATCATTCCAATCACGTCGTGGTTGCGTAACATATGACTCGTTGGTCATTTTAGTTGCCTTGCCTATCGAACATGTTGGTCTCTCGGGTGAAAAAGATTTAAGTTTCATCCTTGCCCGTAAGCTTTATTTTCCGTCTTTACAACCGTGGAGGCCTCAAAATCGACGGATATTTTTTCATCGGCCAATGTAGTATCGTGTTCAAATCAAGAAATTAAAAATCTGAATCAGACAAGAAGAAGAAAGAGCAGCAGCAAAGAAACAAGAAGCGTAAAAACAGAGGCAATTCCCGAGAAGACGGGATGTTTGGTAAATAAAAAGCGATAAATATCCATTTGCCGGATGTTAAAAGCTGATCTTTGGCAAAGAAATGAAATGAAAAAAAAGCGCGGCCTCGAATTCAATTTCATCGGCCTAAGTGTAGTATATAATTCAAAACAGTAAAAACAACAAAATATCCGTTGAAAGGATGTTTAAATGCAAAAAAAAAAAAAACAGCAGCAGTTAGCAAAAATGCCCGACCCGAATTGTAAATTTGACCCGACCCGGATTCTGAACAGTGATCAGTCCCGGATTTCGGGTTGACCCGACCCGGATTCAAATATATATATATTTTTTTATTTTCAGCTAATAAACAACAAGATATTAAAACAAAAAAATCTGGAAATTCATTCGAACCGGGTCGAATCGACCCGACCCGGAATAGTGACCCAACCCGAATCGGATACTTCAACCCGAATCAAATTCTTTTCCAAATTTCCAGGTAACCAACAACACTATAAACACGACAAAATCTGGAATTTAACCGAACCGGGTCGACCCGAATCGGATATTTTCAACCCGAATCGATTTTCTCCAAATTTCAGGTAACCAACAGCACAATATAAACATACAAAAATCTGGAATTAATCAACCGTCGACCGACCGAAGTCGATGACTCGACCCGAATCGGATGTTTTAACCCGAATCGATTTCTTTCCAAATTTCAGATAACCAACAACAAAAAATATTAAAACACAAAAATTTGGGAATATATACGAATCGGATCGGCCCGACCCGGAACAGTGACCCGACCCGAATCGGATACGCCAACCCGGATCAAATTCTTTCCAAATTTTCAGATAACCAACAAGGATATATAAAAGCATAAAAATTATGGAAAACTTACCTAAATCGGGTTGACCCGACCCGACCCGACAGTGAGCAAAAAAAAAGGCAAAATAATACCCGATTTCCGACATAAGCTCCGACCAAAACTCCCTATTTTCGGACAAAAATCCACAAAATCGACCCCCCAAAACAGTGAACGAAAATGGGGTATTTATAGATGGGTTTCGGATTTTGGGGGGTGTAGGGTCGACGGGTTGGTTGGTGGTGTCGGCGAGGTGTGGAGGGTGTAAGGTGATGGTGTGTGCGGCGGGGTGAGTTGGTCGGCGACGTGAGGCCGCGGGTACGGGGGCTGGTTGGTGTCGGCGATGGTGTCGGCGATGGTGTCGGCGTCGTGGTGGTGATGTGGGTGTAGGTTGTCCGGCGTGGATGGGGTAGGGGTGTCTGCGGCGGGGCAGTGCAATGGGGTGTGTGTAGTTGAGAGAGAGAGATGAAAAATATGGAATGTTGCTTGGTGATGATGAAGAGGGGTTTGGGGTGGGTTTTTGTTTTTGTAGTGTTGTGTTTTTAGGGTTAGGGGATAAAAATGGGAGAAATAAAAGGAAGGGGAGATGGGCCGAATATGGGCCTTTTCGGTTGGGCACAGGTATTTGTTTTTTTGGGTTGGGGAAATAAAATGGGTGATGGGTTGGGCTTGGATGAAAATGGGTTTTAGTTTGGGTTGGGTAGGAATTGTTTTGGGTTGAGTAGAAGTTGTTTTGGGGGAAATGAAATGGGTTATGGGTTTAGAATATATAAAAAAATATTTTATTATATAAAAAGAAAGCTTTGCAAAATTTATAAATTGTAAAGATGACAATATGATAAAATATAATATTTGTGAAATGCTTGATGCTTAAATAAAAAATAAAAATGCAATGCCGTTTTGCGAAAAATAAAATAACATATAATATTAAGACAAAAGTATTCTTGTGATATAAAAAATGCAAATGACAGTAAAAAAAATGCAAATAATAAATGATAATAATGATATATATACACATATATGCCTATATTTTAAAATTGTTTTAAAGTGTCAAAAATATTAAAAATTGCAAATAAAATCCAAAAAGATGGGACAAAATTGGGTGTCAACACCCGTGACCCGAGATCGAGACCGGACGGGACGAGCGGGCGGCGGCAGCGGCGCGTGTGTGGGCTTAGCCTTGAACGTAAGCACATCTAGGTCCTCCCTCCTTTAAAAACATGGGATACCCCTTGGGGTCCCAAACCCTTTACCACTTTAGAGACTTATAAAGAGAGCAATTCTTCCTTTTCCCACCGATGTGGTAGATTTGTCTCACACCATATTTTCATGTCTCAAACACCTTACTTCGTGGACCAATATCTCTTTCATTTCTCAATGAAATTTGACGATTTTTTGCCCTACGGTCATCTACTCACTTAGTAGATTATGCATGTGAGAAGAGACAAATCCTCCAACATGTGGAACACTAGTGTTTAATTCATTAAATATGGGTGGACGCACCTCCCCACCAAAGGAAAATTTCCAACAATCCCCTCTATGAAAGAGAGATTGTGGTGCACACACAAGGTGCCTACTTTCAGCAATCTTTCAGCGAAAAGATATTGCATCAGGAGAGGTAGCTTCCGCTTTGAACCTTCCCTAGTTGAATACCATCGGACTTACTTACTACGCGGTGAACGTGATATCTTGAACTGTCAGTGTTTAGTGTAAGCCAAGACAATGATATCAACACAATAACTCTCCTTATTCGTTTTCATTCTTACGTTTTTGTCCATTGTGGCCGTGGACACACTTGGATTCTTAAGTGCGTTCATTTGAGGCGACCTTCCTCGCACTTAAATAGGTGATCTCCTACAAGGTATCCTGTTATACCCCACTTCACAAGTGTTAGGAATCATTAAAAGTTTCCCTAGCCTTAACCTCAACCGTTTGAGGATCGTTTAAAGGTTTGGAAGCGTAACATTTATCCACCATGCAGGTAGCACATTAATGTCTATCACGGGAACAACTTTGGATTCATATTTCCGTACAGAAATCATCATCCGAAGTGCTTCTTGCTTCCATCGAAGCGCTCAACTGAACCTTTTGCCGCTTAGTTTTTCCATTGAACCAAATTCTTGGGATCTCCAATCAGGATGATTGGGTTACCACCACAAAGGTTCGTATTGTTTGGGTTTTAAGCCCATTTCCCTAGACAGGCAAAAGACTTGATCTCAGGATAGTCCCTTAGTTAGTAAACAAGGAAGTGACACCCGTGATGATCAACTGCCATACGGTCTTATGTCTCCGACAGATCCTGACAGATATGTCCAGACGCCGTCATCCGTGTCCTTCCTGAAGCCGATCAGCTAGCCACAGTGTAGAACTGCTGAAGGCACGGGTTTCTCCCAATAAGGGACGTCTTCTAAGGAGTCATGAAGTTACTCAACTTCTTTCATGCTTTGTATAAAGCGATAAACTTCGATCCCATCATGAATCGGTCGATGCAAGTTTGCTTAGAGGATTTTCCAAGACCCACCATACACATTTACTTATGGCTTTGGTGTTCTTCATATCTAATGTCCAGTTTGCATCACTGTGTTCTCCCTGAACCGCTGGACATCCAGAATACTATAATCCCTAGATAAGCGAATAATTCAGATATCGTCATATCCGACTTAACGCCTTCTATTGATCATGTATTAAAATCATCAGTGAACCTTAGTTCAACTAATCCGTTTGTAGGTCGATACCAGGTCGGTAGTAGTGTGTACAATACATTGAACTACACGTGATCTATGCATATCGCTCCTTGTCTATGGGAGCACCATGATTTCACTCAGTTCTATGATTCATATCCATTGGTGGCTTCAACGAGACTGTCAATTATCTCACAACTGAGTTTGGATTTAGACCAGTCCGTTAGATGTCTTAGAAATCCAATTCCTAAGAGGTCATCTGTGATACTCATATCTTTTGTTTCAATATAATTTCCACTCTCAGACTGTTGGCTTTCTAACTTCAGAGTCAATGTTTCTGTGGTCAGATTCATTGTTTCTGTTTTATCTGAAACTTCCAGGACCAAAATGTAAACATTTCAGGGACCAAAATGAAAGTTCAGGAAGAAGCCCAACAGTTCAGCAAACCAACTATGATCCTCTTCTTCCAACTCTCTGATTGGGAAGGCTATTTCAACATCCATGCCACGCAAGACTGCAACGACCCATGATGTTAAGCTACCCACAAGGGAGCACATGTACAAATAGCCGATGCCTTATACTCGACACTAGATCCATCTACTTTATACTCACATTTGAGTATCCATTTTCACAACCCAAAGGTTCTTTTTCCGGAGGAAGATTAACCATTACACAAATATGGTTCTATATGATGGAATTTATTTCTCTCTTTGTAGCTTCTTTCCAAAGTAGCGCTTTTGGAGATGACAATTATTTGTTAATTATCCATGGTTCATTCTCAACCATACAAGCTAGAAGGACTGGAACAAGTCTTTGTCCCCTTCTTTACTCCGTCTCGGTTCAACATCTAGAATCCCTGAGTTCTGCAGATCTGGAATATTAAGTTCCGGATAGCCAGCAACTTTCGAGTCCTGTAGATACGGAACGTCTAGTTCCGGACAGTCAGGCCCTCGTGGGTTCTTGTTAACCTTGAGCAATTACTCCTTTTTCCTTTTCAAGGAAAGTTATCTTCAAAGAATTCAGCATTCTTTGACGCCAAGAGGCGATAAGCACTACTGTTATTTGCAGATCCAATGGATATGCAATTTACAGTCTTAGGTACAACATGACCTGTTTCGGTAATCCAACTTTTACCAAGCCACCCCACATAATTTGGGCGTACGACTTTGCGTTTGGCTAACACCATTGGACTGAGGTGAGAAATGAACAGTCGTTTAATGAACGATGCTTCACATTCTCCCCCTCTATCACTACGAATTCCTCAATCCGTAGGCTTAGTTGATTTTCAACTTCTATTTTGTAGCGCTTATTCGCTTCTACAATTTCATCTTTGATTTTCAACAAACAAAGGATACAATATGTTGTACCGTCATCAATGAAGGTCGCAACGTCTTGTCTCCCCCCTCTATTTTGTATAAACTTTAAATTACGCATAAAAGTGTGACTAAGTTCTAGAGGAGCGGTGCTTCTTTCGCTATTCCTTTGACGGAATTTGGAAAGGTGATTTTGCCTCTTCGCCTTCCTCACATTCATTTTGAGGGTTTATGTCAAAAGAAGGCAACAATCTCAAGTTCGCTAGCTTTTGAATGAATTTCTATTTAACGTGTCTTAATCTATGATGACATAGATGCACGGATTACAAATATATCATTCATTTGGCTACAGACATACTGTACCATTCTTAGTTATTACAGACCTGTTGGACTAGTCTTTGACCAACAACGTCCCTTAAACCAAGTTTGGGACATGTATCACCTCATTTTAGAGTGATCATATTCCCTGAAGTCCTATTGAGGACAACCTCTCCAGCCCCTTTGATTTTAGAGGTGGCGGTGCTTCACATGAACAACCTCTTACCCGTGGTTAGGGCGTAACCGGATCATATGTGATCTCGATACTCTGGCCCACTCCAGTTGCTTTGGTAGACTGAGTGTCCAATTTATTTACTGCATTTCTTTAGGCCTTCAGATCATTTAAGACCTGAAAACTCTGGCCCACCTTACAAGGTGTCCATTACTTTTCCTATGAAATGAATTCTGGCCCCACTCCAGTCGCCCGTAGGCTTTGTATGACTGAGTGTCCAATATCATCATATCAAAGGAATTTTGGCCCACTCCAGTCGCCCGGAGGCTTTGTATGACTGAGTGTCCAATATCATCCTATGAAGGATCTTCTGCCAAATAGTGTGACAGGCTCAACGTCTTTAGCTTTTAGACTTCTTCCGTTATGATTGGTGCCCAGACAATTGTTGGCGCTAACTTAAGAGTGGTAACAGTTTTCGCACAGTTAGTGGATCTTTCTCCCTCGTATGTGCGAACATACTTTACACACTTTTTATAATTACACTTAAAAGAACGAATCTTTTTAAGTCGTTTACACAATCCAATCTTTAAACGGGAAGGAAGATTAAACTTCTGATTTTAAAGCGTAAGGAATATAAATTATTTAGTGAAAATATTTTCATATTCCTCCTTACTTTAAGTCATTTTTAATCAGACATCATTTAATCTTTATTCTTGGCAAGGAAGAAAAATAACTTATCCCAATTTCGGATTCTGGCGCATTTCAGTCACTTCATCGGACTGAGTGTCCATTTCCTCCTTACCATTATTCGGATCATTTGTCTGGGACAGATATAGGCCTTCTGTTGCAAGATAGAACAACATCTTCAGTATTCTCCTCTCGTCCCAGTTGACATCCTCAGCTTCTCGTAAGCGCTTGTTCCCACCGCTCTTGGGAGCGGTGACACCATGAACACGTCCATCATCATCACTCTCTTCTACCAGAAAACCACAACCATATCCAGATTTGGTCACATAACTTTTGACCGACATCTTTCGAAGACTAATATAATCTTGTCTTAAATTGTTGGTACTCTATTGTACTTTATAAAACAGTACGGAAAGTAAATAACTATTACAAGTGTTCGAAAGGATAAATAAATGGTCAATCCTCAAAACTGCCGCAAACTTGTTGTGTTCTTGAATCTTGATAACCTGAAATCAGGAAACAACTAAATCTGGATGGTTACAACGTTGTGTGTTGAGTCGAGTGATGGCCCTCTGTCCTTAAGACAAGATTGCCCCGTATATATGCTTTTACGTTAGCGGACAATAGTCTCCCAAAATAAAACAACACTTTAATCTCAATGCTACAAAGCCAATAGGTTGAGTCTGACGAAGAAAACAAATATGAATCGACTTGCTGAAGAAATGGAAAAGGAAGGAAGAGTTTCTATCTTCTCTTCTGTTTTGTCTCTATATATATAATGTGTCTCTGTTGTATATATCTTGGGTATATGTGTGTCTTTCTTCACTATTTTTTTTCAACACTGTTTTCCAGTGTTTTTCGTCACTGTTTTGTGCTGCGTTTTTCTGTTTGTATGTGATGCATAATTGAGCAAAAAAGCATCAATATATAGCATGGAGGAGGGACTCCTCATCTGCCACAAACAAGGCTGTTAATGACATTAGTGAGGTTGTTAATGGCATTAGAGAGGGCTGTTAATGGTCGTTAGAGAGGTTGATGATGGTCATTGAAGGAGGCTGTTAATGGAGTAGTTAACAGCCAAGTAATGGCTGGTTAATGCTCCAAAAATAGTCTAAACGGTAGGTAGAAAGTTTCTGCCTTCCGTCACTCCCAAAATCAACTTTTCTGAAACTCCAGGGGCCAAACTGTAATTATTAAGAAATTTGGGGTCCAAAAAGATAATATCAGAAAGTCCCTGCAGCCCATGACCCGTGACCCGTGACCCGAGATCGAGACCGGACGGGACGGGCGGGCGGCGGCGGCGGCGCGTGTGTGGGCTTAGCCTTGAACGTAAGCACATCTAGGTCATCCCTCCTTTAAAAACATGGGATACCCCTTGGGGTCCCAAACCCTTTACCACTTTAGAGACTTATAAAGAGAGCAATTCTTCCTTTTCCCACCGATGTGGTAGATTTGTCCCACACCATATTTCCATGCCTCAAACATCTTACTTCGTGGACCAATATCTCTTTCATTTCTCAATGAAATTTGACGATTTTTTGCCCTACGGTCATCTACTCACTTAGTAGATTATGCATGTGAGAAGAGACAAAGCCTCCAACATGCGGAACACTAGTGTTTAATTCATTAAATATGGGTGGACGCACCTCCCCGCCAAAGGCAAATTTCCAACAATTACAACAAAACATCACCTAAAATGGGCCACTAAACCGTGATATACACGGTATGTATACACCATGTATATCACAGGTTTAGCAACCCAATTTCACGAAGTCAGCCTGTGATATACACGGTGTATATTCCGTGTATATCACGGGTATCGATCATTATAACCGAGGAACGCTGCAAAATACAGTGGGCTTAATACAACCATATCATCCACTAGTTTCAGATTATCCTGAATACAAATTAAAGTTAAACACAGTATTTCCTCAGAGAAATGTGAAGAAACTGCTAGGAATATTGTAAACAGTATACCCTGAAGAGTTCCTTTTTTTTACCCAAATCATATCTCCTAAATGTCATTATGCATTAAGCAATACCTCTTACCCTTTAAAAGTGAACATTTTCCCTCAATCAACTAAAGTTTATAGCATTGTCCTTAAAAGTAGAAGTGTGGAAAATCTTACCCTTTGATTTAGTTATGGCTAATAACTATTTATCTTAAAGGGAGACTTACAGTAACTGATAAAGTTATTGTCATGTGATCAGAATGTCACGGAGCCGTAGAAACAATCTTTTGCAGAAATGCAGGGCGGCCCTTCCCCGGACTCGGCACATAGCAGAAGCTTAGTGCACCGGGCTGCCCTTTAATAACTATTTATTTTGACAGTAGAAACACAAATTTAGCCCTTTATTTCTTTTACATTTCCTTTTTTGGTTTTCTTCCCTTTTTCTCCACTTTCAAACTACCGACCTACTTCACTGGGCATGGAGAACAAGACGAAGAGGGCAAAAAAGAGAAAAATTTAGACAACAGGGTGGAAAAGAATAAGGAGAAGGAAGGATGTGGACATTCGGTTGAAGAAGAAACAAAAGCAGCAGTAACCAGCAGGGAAAGTTAATGGAGAGTGGGTTGTTGCTGAAGGAGTAAGAAAAAGAGGAAGAGGGAGGGAAGACCTTTGAAAGGAAGATCAGGCAGGGAGAAGTGTAAGACATAGAGTGCAAGCCCAAGGTAGAGTGCAATAACTTCAAGAAGTTTAAGGGGAAGAATGCTACAAATAGGAAAGAGAAAATGAGTGAAACGAAGTGGAGCAAGGGGGAGGGCGGATCTACTTGTTTGATCAAAGAGGGTTAACTCCTACTTCATTAAAGTTTAAGGGGCTTTATTTCCTTTCTCTTTGTAATCCTATTTTTGTCATATCAGAAGTATGTAGTCTTCCTTATGAAAGATGGAAGTAATCAGAAATTAAGAAACAAAAAGGAACAGAAAGAATGATAAAGGGTAAAGTAAGTGGCAAATATCATGATCAGTAAAAAAGAAACGAAATCCATAACAAACAAATCACGCTATTGACATAAGTTAAATCTCTTGCACATTAATATTGTTGATTTAAAACCAACTAATTCACATATTTATTCCAGCAAGGAGCATCATTCCGCTTTTCCCATATCCTCCTCTATGGTTGTATTTAGTTGTTTTTGACGTTTCAAGCCATTGTTTGAACAAGTTCATGTTGAAAAAGTTAAGTCACAAGAAGTACATATAGTTTTAGATGTATCCGGGCTAGAATAATCCATAGACTCGACAGATATGGTTCATGAAAGGACTGCTAAAGAAAATCCAGAAAGCATTCTAGGTTAAGTCTTATACCCCCTGATAGAATCCAGAAGCCCCTCCGAAATAGACCAGCAATACTTGGGTAGCCCTCTCAAATATATGTGCCAGCTGAAGATATGAGATGTAACTATTAAAATTTAGACAAAAGTTTCAGAAAACTCTACAGTTTTCATTAGAAAGTTCTGTTGGAATTTGCCTTTGGCGGGAGTTGCGTCCGACCAACTTTAACGGCTTAAACACTAGTGTTCCGCATGTTGGAGAATCCGGTTCTTCACACATGCATAATCTACTAAGTAAGTAGATAACCGTAGGGCCAAGTATCGTCAAATTTCGTTGAGAAATGAAAGAGATATTAATCCACGAAGTGAGGTGTTTGAAGCATGAAAAAGTGTGGTATTGAGATCAATTCTCCCTCATCGGTGGAGGAAGAAAGAATGGTTTTGTTTATAAGTCTCAAAGTTGGCTTAGGGTTTGGGACCCCAAGGGGTATCTCATGCGTTTAAAGAAGGGAGGACCTAGATGTGCTTCAGTTCGAGGAAAGCCCACACGCGCGCAGCAGCCCGTCCGGTCCGGGTTCACGAGTCGTGGGTTGTGCTGCTTCTAATATTATCTTTTTGGACCAGAATTCTTTCATATGTACAGTTTGGTCCCTACAGTTTCAATATATACAGTTTGGTCCTTGAAATTTCAAGAAAGTCAAATTGGGCAGATTTCTGGAACGTCAAATTGGTTGAATTAATCTTCCTAAATGTCAATCCGTTGCACATCTTCACCATTTATTTTGGTGGAATTACTACCTCCATAATTGCCATTACTTGGCCAGTAATGACACTTATGTGGGCAGTTGGTAAGTCTCTCCTTCAACTATATAAAGGACCATTTGCACCATTGTTGAGCTACACAAACAGACACACAAAAACAGAAACGAAATCAGTCTTCCTACTACCTTCCAGCATCATTTCATTACTCAAAATTCTTCACAGTAGCACTTGAGTTTCCTTTGCTCATTTGTTCATTTGCTGTTTTATCTTGGGAGACAATTGTCCAGGATGTAGAAAGGATACATACGGGAAAATATTGTCTTAAAGACAGAGTGCAAACACTCGACTCAGCATACCAAAAACTGTTCCAGTTTATTCTTCAAGTTCTTTGTAATTTCAGTTTATTGTTCAATTGTAATTTCAGTTCTTGTAATACTTAGCAGTTACTTGTAATTTCCGTTTCCTGCTCATTGGCAACAACAAGTTCAACTGAATGCAAGAGATGTTTAGCTTCTGAACTTGCAATAAAAAGTGTTCATATTCATATTGAGTTTGTATTATAATCATTAGTACTCACATATCTGAAGAATATAGAGTGATACCAAAACTCGTACCAGCAACATTTGCAATCAGGTTTGCATGGGTCAAAACAGCACCCTATCAGTTAGACAAAGATGTGCAACTTGCTTCAATTCTGAACACCAATAACATTAAGAATTGAGGAGATAATAATCTGCTGTACCTTTGGGGTTCCAGTTGTACCACTCGTGTAGCATATCATAGCAACATCCTCAGGTTTTGGTGTGCAAAAGGGTTGAAGCTTACTGAGACCCTGAAAGAAATCATGCACTCATTCTACAAAACCTCAACAACCAAGTAGTAATGTATATATACAATAGATATACACATAAACAAACTCACAAGATTCAAAAACAGGATAGTATTTAAGAGTGCACTCAGTTTGACCCAACGGGTTAAACCCAAAATGACTCATCAAACAATCTTGTCCAAACGGGTTAAAGTAGTGTAACCCGTTGGGTCAAAATGTAACCCAATCCAAACAAGCAAAGCATATTAGAAATGAAACAGTTGTACTATGTTTTGTTTTCAGAATATAAATGTTTAGTTTATACAGTTGAAATGTTGAAGTTTTATTAACTTTTTCTCTCATAAGTTTTACTTTTAGCCTGTGAACCCAAAAAAAAAAAACACAACATTGCACTTGCTTGATAATGCGACGGTGTGGAGGACTATACTTAATGATTTGCATTCAAAAAACCACACCTCATCTAAAGAAAGGGAGGTAGCTATAATTCACCCCAACAAGTTAAAGCTTTGGTCACTTCACACACAAGTAGAATTTGGGTGAGTTGAAAATGGTTGGGTTATGATGGCCGGACCCGTTATTTGACCCATCTTGACCTAACCCCACCTGACCCAAACAAACTTTGGGCGGGTAGGGTCTTGAGCCAATTATTAATTTGACCCATTTTTTTACCCAACCCGCCATTTTCCACCCCTATATATAATCACCTGACTAAGTAGTGTTGAATATGATATGATTTCCAGTCCAGATGAAGGTGGAAGTGATGGAATTCTCCCATCTACTGCTCGAACTACCTACACCATACCCAAGCCAGATGAGGACATATGAATTGCAGTTTGGCAATATCATAGTTATGCAACATTTCCATCACTAAATAAAGACAGTGTTGCATATCACAATTAAATGCAGTGAAGGAATCTCTGATAAGAAGCTAAGCAACTGCAATTTGAAGAGTAATATCACAAATAATTAAGAACCTCAAAAATGACTACAAGGAAAGCAATGTATAGAAGAGAAAAGTCTATCCAGTACATCTCTTTCTATTTCCCTGCATTTAAAGCTAGCTGAATTCCAAGATGTTGATGTTTTTTATGTTCTCTTAAATATATAATCCACCTATGAAGGTGGGCTCCTTTTATCAAATCAATGGTCAGGAAGATTTTCACACTTTATCCTATCTGTTGTACAATTACTATGTGGTATCTACTGAGAAATCATTCAGAAATGAGAACCCTTTTTTAACAAATGCTACTAATTTTCATACAACATACCCAGTGTAATCTCACAAGTGGAGTCTTGAGAGGGTGGAGTGTACGCAGACCTTACCCCTATCTTGGCGAGAGACTATTTTCGATAGACCCTCGGCTCAACGAAAAGCAAACACAAACAATTGAACAAAGAAATAACAAAAGTAAAGAAACAACAAATACTATTAATTTTCATGAAAAACATTATCCCTAGTGAGCAGTCCTAACCTTTAGCTGCTGTTACCTTATCATCATTCTCACTCTTAGGTTCTCACCTTTCCATAATGGCACTAACCCACACCCATCATCTGCAACCCACCATTTCTGTAGTCATCAAACCCTTCAAGTACCCTCCATTATCAAGAAAGTTTCATAATGGTGAAATTTTCTTTGGCAGTACCACTTTTTCAAAAATCCAGACTTATCACAATCCAGTACCAAGAAGACTATTCTTGGCCTCAGTTTCTGGGCTCTGGGATGCAGTAACAGGTGGTAACTCAGCTGTGATGGCGATTCGAAGGGGAATGTTTCTTTTTAGACAGGGTGAAGTGTTAGGGTCTTTGGTGGAGTTTGACAAGGCAATTGAGCTTGATCCTCGCCAAAAAGCATATCTTTGGCAAAGGGGTTTGTCTCTATATTATCTTGATAGGTATGAGGAAGGTGCAGAGCAGTTCCGTTTAGATGTTGCTCAGAACCCAAATGACACAGAGGAGTCAATATGGTGCTTTCTTTGTGAAGCTCAATTATATGGAGTTGATGTAGCAAGAAAAAGATATCTTGAGGTAGGTAGAGATTCACGATCAGTCATGCGAGAAGCCTATAACATGTTTAAAGACGGTGGTGATCCGGAAAAGCTTGTTGCTGCATTTTCAAGTGGACAGCCAAATGAATATTTCTATGCTTCTCTCTATGCTGGCTTGTACTATGAATCCAAGAATGAGCCAGATGCAGCTAAAGTTCATATAATTTCTGCTTGTCAATCGCCATATGGATCAAGGTCTGATGATTACATGGCTGCTCTTGCCAAGGTTCATTGCAAATGTAGAAATTGGAACCTCAACTAAGAGAGTACACTCAAACTGTTTGTTTGCACTAATACAAAGAACAATGAAAGAAGAGAAACATTCTTGTGGAAAATGAAGGACAAGGAAAGAACAGTACAAATGATCTCTCAAGTCTTTCATGCAAATTGGTGAATGAAGAAAAGAAAAGAAGATAAAGAGAAGTGTAGCAACCATCTTTACATGCCTGGACAAAGGTATAACTAATGTAGTATTATGTCTCCTTCCGATAATAAAAGGAGGTACTAGAAACTATAAGTTGCTATGTGATTTTATTTCCTCAGTTTCTATTCCAATTTTTGAGCCAAACAAATCTTGTTATTGTTAATGCATTACTTATTCCTAAGAGCAGTTAACCTCAAAAATAGTTTAAAGCCTATATTTGAAACTGCTTGCTTCTTCCACTTCCATGTCACCTCAACAAAACTTGTAAGTAAACTCACATGATTTAATGTTTCTACACAAAATATAGCTTCAATTGCTGCACGGTTTGCAATATATTGTACAGCTTCTGGACCTACAAATTATATGGCTTAGGAGTTTTAGCAATATTGGTAAGATCATAAATGAAAAAAATTCCACAATGACTGAAGACCTACCAAGAGTATCATATAAAGGAACAGAAACATATGAATATGCAGAGCAGGCATGGTCGACTATCAGCCATTCTGGCCGGTTGATGAAATATAAACCAACACAAGATCCCTGTCGAGAAGTGACGAAAACAAAATAAACAGAAAATATCCACGTCCTTTAATTTTTCCTAAACATGAGAACAAGTAAATTGATAAAAAGAACTGATCAAAGCATTCCAAAATGATCTAAAAAGCTCATAAGTTAAGTTACCTTTGGTATCTGACGACAAACTAGCGCAGAACCAATTGCTGACCGTGCAGTACCTGCTTCCCCATATGTTATCCATTTGTACCTGTAGAGTATGTTACATTGGATGAGTATGCTTTGAAGATAAATCGTAAGCTCAATTACAAGCTTCTAGTGGCTAACATACTCTCCGACTGTTCCATCTTCTCGAACTCGTGAACCTAAGTATTTGCAGTCTGGAAATGCCTCAACCGAGCGCCTAACCGGACAAACAAATCAAAACAAAAAAGATGAAAAACAAGTCAAAACATGGTGAAGTTTATTGATAAAAAAAAAGGGAAATGGGGAATCGATCAGGCAAGCTTGGTTGCTCACACAAAATTGTCATGTAAGGTACCAATTTCAGGATGATCTGCAAATCTACTAACAAGCTTCAATGGAGAGCGAGCGGATCTGCATTTACAAGAATTAGAGCTCAGTTGTGCCTCAGAATGTTGAAAATTTACTAATGTGGAATTAAGTATATCCCATTATTTATGACTCAAACAATTGGAGCCCCGCACGTCGGAAACGTCGTTTCCACACACGTGCACACGTAGTGCCAAGTATCGCAAATTTCATTAGTGAAAGAGATATTGGTACGTAAGTAATACGTTTGAGACATAGAATGATGGACGGTTATTGGGCAAATGACAAAGTATTCCACGTTGGTAAACGAAGGAAGAAGTGTAATATGAAACGAGTCGGAAGTGAAGGGCCGCGGCGCAGCCCCGTCGGAGCCGAGGCGCCGCGGCACCTCCCAGGGAGCGCCGCGACGCTAATTGGGTCTTCAGCCAGTAGAGCCGCGGCGCTTTGGAGGCAGAATGCTGCGACGGAAAGTTGAAAAGTTCTGATATTTGGGCTGGTTTTGGAGCATTGAATCTCCATTAATTGACACATGAATTCAGCCATTATTTGGCTGAATGTAACCCCTCCATCAAGTGTCATTACATGGCTATTGAAGGCCATTAGTTGGCTAGTTGAAGGGTCATCTCATTACACTATAAATTGAGGCATTTGGCTCAATTGTACTCAACACTTAGAAAATATTCAAGATTTTCTGAATTCATATTCTTCCTCTCTAGCAAAGTTACTACACTCAAAGTTCTTCAAGAATAACACTTGAGTTTCCTTTGCTCAATTGTTAAGTTGTTGTTGTATCTTGGGAGACTATTGCCCGACAACGTAAAAGGAGATATACGGGGCAATCTTGTCTTAAATACAGAGTGTCATCACTCGACTCAACAAATCACACAAGGAGTTTGTTTCATTCTTGATTTCCAGTTTTATTGTAATCTTGAGTTTATCCTTTCTAGTAATTGTAATATTTACTTACTTCATGATATTGCTTATGCAGTCAACAAGTTGGCTAGGTTTACCCGTAATTCGAGTAATGATCATTGAAAGGCGTTGAATCGGGTACTACGATACCTGAAATACATGCTAACTTACGGGTTGCATTATTCGAGATATCCAGTTGTACTAGAGGGGTATAGTGATGCAAACTGGATATCTGATATAGAGAACACCAAGTCCACCGGTGGGTATGTATTTACAATTGGTGGTGAGGTTGTGTCTTGGAAATCCTCTAAGCAAACTTGCATCGCCCGATCCACGATGGAATCGGAGTTTATCGCTTTAGACAAAGCATGAGAAGAAGTTGAGTGGCATCACGACTTCTTAGAGGATGTTCCTTGTTGGGACAAACCCGTACCTTCTGTAATGATCCACTGCGACAATCAGTCGGCCCTAGGAAGGGCACGGAGTTTTATGTACAATGGCAAGTCTCTTCATATTCGATGGAGGCATAAGACAACAGGCAGTTGATCACCACTGATATAATATCCATTGATTACATAAAATCAAAGAATAACATAGCGGGCCCGCTGACAAAGGGCATACCCAAAGATCAGATGTTCTGCCTGTCTAGGGGAATGGGCTTAAAACCCAAGGTATAGGGACCAATACGGTGGTAACCCAACCTTACTGAATGGAGATCCCAGGAATAAGGTTCAATGGGAAAACTAAGTTGTAAAGGTTCAGTTGAGCGCTTCGGTGGAAGCATGAGCACTTCGGATAGTGATTTATGTAAAGAAACACCAAATCCAAAGTCATTCCCGCGATAGACGTTAAGTGCTATCTGCAATGTGGGTAAAGGTTAAGTTTTCAAAACCTTTAATGATCCTCACCGGTTGAGGTTAAGTTTGGAGAAACTTTTAATGGTTCCTAACATTTGTAAAGTGGGGTATAGCAGGATACCTTGTAGGAGACCAACTATTTAAGTGCGAGGACATGCCGCCTCAAATGAACGCACTTAAGAATCCAAGAAGTGTCCACGACCACAACGGACAAAACATTGCGAAGAACAGAGTAAGGGAAGTTGTTGTGTTGGTACCGTTGACTTGACTTACACTAAACACTGATGGTTCAAGACATCACGTTCACCGCGCAGTAAGTAAGTCCGATGGTATTCAACTATGGAAGGTTCAAAGCGGAAGCTACCTATCCAGATGCAACATCGGTCCGCTGAAAGATTGCTGGAAAAAGACACCATGTGCGTGCGCCAAAATCTCTTTCAAGAGGGGATTGTTGGAAATTTACTAATGTGGAATTAAGTATATCCCATTATTTATAACTCAAACAATAGGGGCCTCGCACGTCGGAAACGTCGTTTCCACACACGTGCACACGTAGTGCCAAGTATCGCAAATTTCATTAGTGAAAGAGATATTGGTACGTATGTAATACGTTTGAGACATAGAATGATGGACGGTTATTGGTCAAATGACAAAGTATTCCACGTTGGTAAACGATGGAAGAAGTGTAATATGAAACGAGTCGGAAGTGAAGGGCCACGATGCAGCCCCGTCGGAGCCGGAGCGCCGCAGCGCTAATTGGGTCTTCAACCACTGGAGTCGCGGCGCTTCGGAGGCAAAATGCTACGATGGGAAGTTGGAAAGTTCTGACCTTTGGGCTGGTTTTGGAGCATTGAATCTCCATTAATTGACACATGAATTCAACCATTATTTGGCTGAATGTAACCCCTCCATCAAGTGTCATTACATGGCTATTGAAGGCCATTAGTTGGCTAGTTGAAGGGTCGTCTCATTACACTATAAATTGAGGCCTTTGGCTTAATTGTACTCAACACTTAGAAAATATTCAAGATTTTCTGAATTCATATTCTTCCTCTCTAACAAAGTTACTATACTCAAAGTTCTTCAAGAATAACACTTGAGTTTCCTTTGCTCAATTGTTAAGTTGTTGTTGTATCTTGGGAGACTATTGCCCGACAACGTAAAAGGAGATATACGGGGCAATCTTGTCTTAAATACAGAGTGCCATCACTCGACTCAGCAAATCACACAAGGAGTTTGTTTCATTCTTGATTTCCAGTTTTATTGTAATCTTGAGTTTATCCTTTCTAGTAATTGTAATATTTACTTACTTCCTGATATTGCTTATGCAGTCAACAAGTTGGCTAGGTTTACCCGTAATTCGAGTAATGATCATTGAAAGGCGTTGAATCGGGTACTACGATACCTGAAATACACGCTAACTTACGGGTTGCATTATTCGAGATATCCAGTTGTACTAGAGGGGTATAGTGATGCAAACTGGATATCTGATATAGAGAACACCAAGTCCACCGGTGGGTATGTATTTACAATTGGTGGTAAGGCTGTGTCTTGGAAATCCTCTAAGCAAACTTGCATTGCCCGATCCACGATGGAATCTGAGTTTATCGCTTTAGACAAAGCATGAGAAGAAGTTGAGTGGCTTCACGACTTCTTAGAGGATGTTCCTTGTTGGGACAAACCCGTACCTTCTGTAATGATCCACTGCGACAATTAGTCGGCCCTAGGAAGGGCACGGAGTTTTATGTACAACGGCAAGTCTCTTCATATTCGATGGAGGCATAAGACAACAGGCAGCTGATCACCACTGATATAATATCCATTGATTACATAAAATCAAAGGATAACATAGCGGACCCGCTGACAAAGGGCATACCCAAAGATCAGATGTTCTGCCTGTCTGGGAGAATGGACTTAAAACCCAAGGTATAGGGACCAATACAGTGGTAAGCCAACCTTACTGAATGGAGATCCCAGGAATAAGGTTCAATGGGAAAACTAAGTTGTAAAGGTTCAGTTGAGCGCTTCGGTGGAAGCATGATCACTTCGGATAGTGATTTATGTAAAGAAACACCAAATCCAAAGTCATTCCCGCGATAAAAGTTAAGTGCTATCTGCAGTGTGGGTAAAGGTTAAGTTTCCAAAACCTTTAATGATCCTCACCGGTTGAGGTTAAGTTTGGAGAAACTTTTAATGGTTCCTAACATTTGTAAAGTGGGGTATAGCAGGATACCTTGTAGGAGACCACCTATTTAAGTGCGAGGACAGGCCGCCTCAAATTAACACACTTAAGAATCCAAGAAGTGTCCACGATCACAACGGACAAAACATTGCGAAGAACAGAGTAAGGGAAGTTGTTGTGTTGGTACCGTTTACTTGACTTACACTAAACACTGATGGTTTAAGATATCACATTCACCGCGCAGTAAGTAAGTCCGATGGTATTCAACTATGGAAGATTCAAAGCGGAAGCTACCTATCCAGATGCAACATCGGTCCGCTGAAAGATTGCTAGAAAAAGACACCATGTGCGTGCGCCAAAATCTCTTTCAAGAGGGGATTGTTGGAAATTTACTAATGTGGAATTAAGTATATCCCATTATTTATGACTCAAACAATAGGGGGCCCGCACGTCGGAAACGTCGTTTCCACAAACGTGCACACGTAGTGCCAAGTATCGCAAATTTCATTAGTGAAAGAGATATTGGTACGTATGTAATACGTTTGAGACACAGAATGATGGGCGGTTATTGGCCAAATGACAAAGTATTCCACGTTGGTAAACGAAGAAAGAAGTGTAATATGAAACGAGTCGGAAGTGAAGGGCCATGACGCAGCCCCGTCGGAGCCGGAGCGCCGCAGCGCTAATTGGGTCTTCAACCACTGGAGTCGCGGCGCTTCGGAGGCAGAATGCTACGATGGGAAGTTGGAAAGTTCTGACCTTTGGGCTGGTTTTGGAGCATTGAATCTCCATTACTTGACACATGAATTCAGCCATTATTTGGCTGAATGTAACCCCTCCATCAAGTGTCATTACATGGCTATTGAAGGCCATTAGTTGGCTAGTTGAAGGGTCATCTCATTACACTATAAATTGAGGCCTTTGGCTCAATTGTACTCAACACTTAGAAAATATTCAAGATTTTCTGAATTCATATTCTTCCTCTCTAGCAAAGTTACTATACTCAAAGTTCTTCAAGAATAACACTTGAGTTTCCTTTGCTCAATTGTTAAGTTGTTGTTGTATCTTGGGATATTATTGCCCGACTACGTAAAAGGAGATATACGGGGCAATCTTGTCTTAAAGACAGAGTGTCATCACTCGACTCAGCAAATCACACAAGGAGTTTTTTTCATTCTTGATTTCCAGTTTTATTGTAATCTTGAGTTTATCCTTTCTAGTAATTGTAATATTTACTTACTTCTCATTTCCTGCAATTGATGCAACCCACACAAAATACATAGAAGAGTTTGAACTAACTGTTCTAACATGTACACATTCCACTTTCCATTCTTCAGTTCCTTAGGGAGAGCATTACTAAATCCTTGCTCTGGCGACAGTTCAATAATCAGAAAGAATGGAGGGGAGAGAGACAGATAGAGCAGAGAAAACAAGGTAGTTTGATCACCAAGTATTAAGCTAAAACAAGCATGCTAGCAGTGAGTAAAATGGAGGTCAGAGCAACATGTAGAGGAATGTGTTATCGGTAAATCCAACAAATAGCTGGACATCCAACCTACATTATCAGGATGCATGCAGATGCTTTCTCAAATTATTTGTCGTTTTAGAATTTCAAGGCACAATTAATTATTTTTTTCTACATATAAACAGAGTAAACGTTTAACAGAAAGAGATTATAACTTAAACATAAATAAGGGTAAAATTAGTAAAATACCCTCCTAATTAATATTTCTTAAGAATGTATAAAACAAAAAAGTGACATAATTTGAGACGGGCGGAGTACTTAAGAAACTGAATTTTCCAAGAATGTCTACGGAACACTGATAAAAAATGTACTCCCTCCGTCTCAAATTATTTGGTATGGTTACTAAAATTAGTTGTCTCAAATTATTTGTCGTTTTAAAAGTTCAAGACACAATTAATGATTTTTTTCTCCATTTTATTCTCAGTAAAATTTTGTCATTAATGAAGATGACACATAAAATGGACTAAACATTTAATGGAGAGAGATTATAACTTAGATATAAATAAGGATAAAGTTAGTCAAATACCTCTCCTAATTAATATTTCCTACGGAACGTGTAAAATAAAAAAGCTACAAATAATTTGAAACGGAGAGAGTACTTAAGAAACTGAATTTTCCCAAGAATGACCACTAAAAACTGACCATTATCTTAGTTCTTTTAACAAGGCATAGGAAAAACAATCATATTTTTACATGTACATATAGCTGCATTCTTATTTAAGCAAACAAACACAAAAAAGATGAGAAGTGAGTGGACAAGAATACCTTAGGAATACTTGCCGGCAGCATTTATACGGCAGAGAAGTGACGGTTGAACTTGATCGCCGGTGGTGGAAGTGAGGTGGTTGTGAATAGTTCTAAAACGACGTTCATGAGCTTCTGAATCCATCAGTTGCAACGACGTCACTGAATCTCTGTGATTGTATTGTTTTGCCACCAAAATTTGCTGGTAATGTTTTGGTTAAGAATGCAACTACTACACATGCATGTTACATAAGGAATGACATCAATACCTATAAATCGTAAACTTCAGTACACATTGCACAAGTTTAACTTGTTATAGCATGCCTTATTTTCTAAGTAGGGGCTAGTTTCATTATGATGATTAATTATTTGTAGTTATCATTTAGCTGATGATATGTGTTCTTTAGTGTATTTTATTTATGCTTCCTTTTTCAGAATGCACTATTATGACTTATTCGCTTTTGCTACCATCATTTTCATATTGCTCTAAATTTCTTGTCCGGTTCTGACCGTTTCTCTTGCTTTGCTTGTGCTTATGCTTTGTCTTGAGCCGATGGTCTTTCGGAAACAACCGCTCTACCTACCAAGGTAGAGGTAATTTCTGCGTACACTCTACCATTTCCAGACCCACGTTGTGGATTTCACTGGGTATGTTGTTGTTGTTTATCATTTAGCTGATGATCTTATAGTGTAAAATTTATTTTACTCGTAAGATAACTACATGTAACTATTCATAATAAGTGAAAGGGAAAAAGTTCAAATATGTCATTCAACTATCGGAAATGACTCATTTATTACACTCGTCAATAGCTTGGCTCATTTATGTCATTGTCGTTACCAAAATGGTTCATCCGTGTCATTATTCATTAACGTCGGCGTTAATGAAAAATGATACTATTGTAAAACTGACGTTAATGAAAAATGGCATGGATGAGCTATTTTGGTAACAACGATGACATAAATGACCCATACTATGGACGAGTGGCATAAATGAGTCTTTTCCGATAGTTCGATGGCATATTTGAGTCTTTTCCCTAAGTGAAATAGTAACATGAAAATAAGACGTATAATTACTAACAGATTAAAATATACTACTTCCTATGTCCCAATTTATGTGGCACATTTTCTTTTTAGTTTGTCCCGAAAAGAATGTCACATTTCTATAATTAGAAACAATTTAACTTTAAAATTCTCATTTTACCCTTATTGAAATGATTTATAGCCATACAATTGTCTAAGGTTTGTTTTACACCACACATATTATAAATCAACCTTTTTAAAAAAAAACTTTGTGTCAAGTGAAATGGTGTCACATAAATTGAAACGGGGGAATCGTCATGTAAAATTTTCTTTACATTTTCAGTTTACGTAAGTTAATTCATGCGTATAATATGTACAATCGTATTGGTATGTCTTAATTTCTCAATCCAGTAGTTAATTCCGAATTGTGCATGCCTTGTTTTGCGCTGATATTGTGCTCATGAATTTTCTGTGGGAAAACTACACTTTGGTTCTTTTAAACTTTTGGTCAATTTCGATGTTAGTTCTTGTTTTATCCAACTAAACGCATTTAATATCAACCAATTATACTAAATCGCTTACCCATGTGATTATCGTGAACAAAATAGTACCAATATGTTCAAAACTCACCTCTTGCTTCTTGACAGTCTCTAACCATCAAACATTTTATGTCGATGTGATTGCTTCGGCTACCACTTTTATTATTCTTTGAAAAGAATACGGGTTTAAAGAATTATCTAAACTATATATTCACTCAAGATATGGAGTAAAAGATGAATAGTAGTAATATTTTCTTGGTATAGAA
Organism: Anisodus acutangulus; assembly: GCA_029783415.1. Classification (NCBI taxonomy): domain Eukaryota; kingdom Viridiplantae; phylum Streptophyta; class Magnoliopsida; order Solanales; family Solanaceae; genus Anisodus; species Anisodus acutangulus. The sequence goes on from CM056500.1 coordinate 8,881,397, forward strand.
AAAAATGATATTGTGAAAGCTGAAACTATAAGTCATGACAATAAAATAAAGCGCAACACGTTTTTATCTGCTATAATCAATACTCATCTGAAAATGAAAAAGCAGATAGGCACTTTAAAAGCTTTGGCATAAATAAAATCCAAATAAAGTGAAGCAATAGTGAACAATAATATATAGCCACGTAAAAGTGTATGCATTTGGTCTACCATCAATTAATGATGTTATGGTTGCTTCAACTGGTTTGCTGAAAGCCACGGCAATTTGTTTGTTGAGATATAAATGTCAAGAGACGTAGCGCAGTGGTTCATATGTTACTCTCTCCGTCCCAAAATACTTATAAATTTAAAAAAAAAAATCAATTTAATTAAATTTTAAAATTAAATTAAATTATATTAATTCAATATTTTAAAATTAAAATTTATATATTCGAAAACTATACAAAAAGTACTATAAGTTGCAATTCTTCTCATATTAATCTGATAAAAAAAATATAACTCCAAATGTTGATCAAAATTCATATAATTTGACTCTTGAAAAGCGTATTGTGACAAATATTTTGGGATATAGGGAGTATATCCAAACAATAATTTTCTATCACGTACGACTTTTTAAAATGGTTATTACCCATCGTATTGTATTGTTATTTTAATATTTTAAGTACTTAAATTTTATTATGTTTTATCATAAAATATTCATTGTTATTTCTCTTTGCCATTACATTCTTATTTATTACGTATTTAACAAGTTCTTGTTTTTACTCTTTACTCTATTTTTATATTTAACTCCACTCCAATAACTGTTCTTCCTTTTTGTCTACGCTATTCACCTCCTCCATACATAGTTTCTCCTCATTTCCACATCAAACTACAGGTTAGTTTATGTGGCATGATTTTTTTTTTCTTTTGATGCAAAATCTGTTATGACTTTTCATTACTTTTCTGATTACATTGACTTTATGAAAAAATTGACGTTCATCTATGAAAGGGATCCATACACTCTTTTTGTTTGAATCACTATTTCTATTATCAAGTAGTTTGTTGTGCCAAATAATTGTAAGAGTTCTAGACAAAAATACTTCCATTTTAGCCATGCTATGATAGGACTGTCTGGTAATTAAGAAGTGACATCAGTATTAAATTGATTATCTACAACAGTTAGGGATGTTTTTTCAGTAACTATTGATAAATTTAACATTTAGAATGGTTAAAGGTATTTCAATAAATTTATTAGTTATTATTGTATGGTAGATATAGACAGAACCAGTCTATCTGAAACCTCTCTGCCTCCCCAAGTACGAGTAAGATATGAGTACACACTATACTCCTCAGACCCCACTTTTGAAATTAAACTAGCGGCAAAACCAAAAATAAATACATTATTAATTCACATCATAAGTGATCTCTTTCAAATTTAATTCAACTCCGCACTTCTTTAAACTTTGAAAAAAATGAGAATTCTATTATATTTCTGCTTTATAAAGGCAGAAACAGAATTCTGCAGAGTTTTGAGTTTTGAAGAACTTGCAAAAACTGCAAATTCTGGAAAAGGGTTCCACCAAACTAACACTTCTGGAAACAAACAAAAGAATTTTGCAAGAATCTTTTTCAAGTTCACCAAAAACTCAAACAAACAGTAACTACAGGAACTAATTGTTCTCTTAATTCTAAACCGGGAATATCATTAAAGGCTGAGGTCCAAAGAAACATATTCCATAATTAATGGACACATCTACACTGAAGAAGAAACAATTTACACGGAGAATGAATTTCTTTTACTATATGATATAGATGAACAGCCACAGAGGCACTCCACTTCACCGTGAACCTATATACTGAATTGATCCCAAAAGTAATCAGGTATGATGGTAGAATCTACAAATACATCTACCAAGCCCAGTCTAAAAAATGTGATATTGTCCTTTTTAAGTTGCTGATGTTTACTGCTATCTCTCATGATCTCCTAAATGAGCTCCATCAACTGTTGCGCAACATCTGCAGTAAAAAGCATGTATCAGGTGAATTGCACAAGCAAGTACACAATCTTAAAGGGAAATTCAGTTAGAACAATGCAAGTTCTTTGGATATGCATAGAATCTTGGGTTTGATCAAAAGATTCGGGTTGACATTCACAACCAGTTTCTGTTTTATCTCAAGTCTAGTTCTCTATGCCACAAAAACAAGATGGAAGTATAACTAGTCCAATTCCCTATATTGTTGGGCATGATTGTTTAGTTTCAATTAAAAGTAAAATCCAATTTCTGTAGTAACTATACAGTAAAAATGGAGGAAAACACAGTGCAACCTAGATGGATCAGAGCCTGGCATACTCCAAACCAATCATCATGATCTTAATCTTAGCTAGAACCTAAAATTATTAAACATCACCTAATTAAAACAAATATTTGTCCTACTATGATCCAGAAAAGGAAATTCGCTCCCAATAAATAAAAATCTAATCTTTTTCCAAAATACCGTGGCCAATAACTATCAATTACTTTATGTTCTGTGATGTATAGATGTTTACCTCTAAGTACATTTGGTGGTGTTTGAAACTCTTTCCAGACAGAATGATTCGAAGCAAAATCCATGTTTAGAAATTTTGACGCAAGATATGCAGCCCCAGCAGCGATCTGGTAAGGCTTGAACTGAAGCCACAGTGAACTTCGGAGCCTGCAAAAGGAAATCTACTCAGAATAGGAGATGACTAATGCTACACAAAATTTACTTCCCTGAAAACTATATGGTAGCCAACATCTGCAGCAACACCATGTCATTTGTTAGACACATTTGCAGAACAGCATGGGATCCAAAAAAATTCAAGAAGTACATTGGCCAATAAACAGTTACTAGAATACAAGTCTAATACATTAACAGATCTATTAAACAATTGTTTGAGTCATGTGGAAAAGCCAAAAGAGCAAGCCGAGGCAACTTTCTCTTACCAACTATGAAAGCAGCAACCGAGTTGGAAAAATCCAAGAATCTTCTGCACAATGTTGTGAGAATGAAATATATAACAAACATGTTGTACCCATCTAGAGAGCACCAAGTCCTAGTCCCAGCTCCGCTGCAGCAGCATAACCCCAAAAATATATGTACCTCATATACCAAAATAGACAGACAGAAGCAACAAACGTTGCATTCTTTTTCACTATGATCCACAGATAAAAAACAATGGAACTTGTGGACTTGCCGGCTTTGGCCCTCACTTCTAGTTTCACTCGTACTGAAGTACATTTAACCTGATTTGCTACCATATCTACCATGAACGAACTAACGGAATTCCCAGAAAAGAAACTCCACCGTCCCCTGCCCAAAAGTTAGTGCTAAAAGCCTAAACGGAACACCCACAAACCAGCTAACCACTGCTCGACGTTAGAAGACACTAGAATGTGGCCCAATACAACTACAATATTTACCAATAAAGTAGACATTTTTCACAATTAAACTTCTCTGGCTGTCTGGCATCCTACAATCTCGGAAAATATGCCGTCCAATCCACTTACCAAGCCAAAAGGAGAAGACAGAGCACAAGGAGTGGAGGTTCCCTGAAGTTACTTTTGAATGTTAAGGCCGTATAATTCATAATGACTTCAAGAAAACAGGATCCAGAAAAAAGAGAGAAGTCATCCTTAATCCTTTCAGGAAAAAGTCTCTTTGACTATATACTAACGTATATGTGTGTAATGTATCCATGTGTATATATAAAGTTTCTTTATAAAGGTATGTGCGTGCGTGTGTATATGTGTGTGCGTGTGTATACGGTCTCTGAAATTATTAGTTTCAAAAGAGCTTTATCAGAGTACATATGTCGAATTACTTCGGACTTAATAGAGTGAACAAACTTTCACCTAGAAAGCTTGATAAGCATAAAAATTGCTTTCAAGCCACTATGGTGCTCACACTTCAAAAAAGTAATGGTTAGGTACATATATAGATAGTAAAGAGGTGCAAAAGATCTAATGAGTAAATTCACACATTAGAGTTCCACCTCAGCATAGCAATTTTCTCTGTGCATTACAAGGCCTTGCCACAAGAACCTTAAGTGAATGCCACTGCCCTGGAGAACAAACTTGGAACTAAGAAAAACAAGCATGTGTGTGTGTGTGTGTGTGTGTGTGTGTGTGTGTGTGTGTGTTCTATAAGTAATATAATGACTTATTTGTTGTGTGTGTCTTATATGTATAAAATGTGGGTATATATAATAAAATAAAACTTAAGACAATGATTTTAAGGTACCAAGTAGTTGAGGAAAAAGCAAAAACTGCAGTAACACCTCCTCTCTCATTAACCCAAAAATCACTTGACCTCAGCAACTTTGTCATCCCATCTTACTAGTGCAAGTATACAGATTATATAGGACTTCCAATTTAGAGTTCCATCAAGCAACCAGACGTTAAAATACTAACATTTAATACCACTACTTGACTTCCCGGTAGGAATCATTGCCACTTAATTGCAATATTGAGCGCTAGCCATACAGCAGCAAGGCAATGAAAGAGGAGGGAGATTAGGTCCTCCAATATCTGCTCCGTCGAAACAAACCTAGTTTGTCCATCGGAGTTGGTCACGTTTCCAAACGGCAAATATGAATACTCCGATCACTTTTCAGAAATCAAGAACAGAATCAGGAAAGAGACAGAAAATCAAGCCTCCACAATCATTCTATTGATGCTATTTGTAAGGGAATAGAGCAGGGTCTACTCAGATGAAGGTGACAATTGTTAATACATCAGTCAATTGGATGATGAACTACCCTGCCAGTAACCTGTTCTGCTATATGTATGCCTATGGAGTGCACGTGTACATAAACAACCAGCAGAACTCGAAAATCCGGATTCAACATGTGACTGGTAGCTGAAGGAGAGAAGATCAAGAAGAGAAGTAGGAAAGTTCTGGTAATTTTCTTTTATTTTCCAAAAGAGAGATAGGGAGCACCGAATAGAGTCTGGGAACCAAAACAGCAAGCCCCAGATCATAGCGCGCTTCAGTAACAGAGGTAGAGCATTTACATGCTGTCAAGGAGGAAAGAAGAAATGGTACCAGAACTACTAATTACAGAAGCATGATAATCTTTCCAAATTATCAACCCCGAAAACAACAGTCTACTCAGAACTGCTCTGCAACAAAGGTTACTACACCTTCAAGATGTTAGTCTGTTTTAATTTATGCTTTAGGAATAGTTCTTTGCTCCAACGAGATGAGAACTTCTAAAACCTGTATTCACCAGTTCAAAAACCTGGACTACCCATACCCCCCATTGGGCAGTCAAGAACACACCACCGACCCTTATAAAGTTCCCAGTCTGAATCACTAGCATCCTACAAGGGCAACCTGTGGAATAGGCTACATGAAGAGAAAAAGTGCATGAGAACTCCACATCATTTGAACATGAAAAACATAAAATATAATGGAGAACTTCTCGAGCATCTTTGACATTCTTCTAGGTCAATGGCCATACTATTAAGATGTCAGCATGGAAAAGCATCCACAAGAAATGGCTAGTTTTAACTTCAGACTGTAAAACAAAACATTTGATGTACAGCATATCAACCGCCAGCAAATATCATACAGGTGAGCAAGCTAATCCTTCTATAGACCCTGCAATTATATGGCAATCCAAAAGATCAATATCACAAGCCAGAACGGGTAGCTAGAGAATTCAAGGAGGAAAAGCCATATTTACACAAGTTACAAAGCAGTTGTAAATCTAAAATGAGTCATAAGTTGGATGAGAACTTATCATCCAGATACCATGAAATATTGAATCCCTTTAGATCAACATTTGATATTATTCGGGAATCTACAACCTCTGGAAAATAAACTATAATACCAAAATAAAACGGAAGGTTCCAACAGAAATCAGCTTTGATTCCCGAACCACATTATCATCAACCATAATAGAGACCGATTAACTTACCCTTCACTGACAAGATGAAGTGCCAGATTCACCAACGCTGTTTCAGAAAGCCCTAATTTCTCAAGGGTGGATGTAAGATGTTCATATGGATGTTGAACATTCAGTTCAAAATTTAAAGTGGTCAATATCATCCGTTCAGCCTCAGTAACACGTTCACGGTACTGCTCAAACCAGTTCTGCCAAAAAACACCATATAAATGCATTAGAAGTATGCTCAAAGGTTCAAAATCGTACCAAATGAAGGATATTAGGATGATCAATGATGCACAAAGACAAAGCAGAAGTGCTAACCACAGGTAGAAAATATGATAGAACTGCAAGATCCTGCTTGTGGAAAAGTTCACATGATGCCCTCAGAACATTGTTGAGAGGCCGTGCAGTCTCTTCTGACTTCGCCGCAAGAAAGAGAGCAGCCGTAGCAATCAACTGCATACATCAATTAAATACTAACAATTAGCCAGGCATTGGAGATAATGAAGCGGAAAGTTTAGAGGAGCAAAAATATAGCAAATTTTAGCGCGTTAAAAAATGAACTCACATATCTGTCATGACATGCGTGTGATCGCCTCACAAAGAAGCGGTGGCACAGAACCATGGCAGTTCCTATAGTGGTCTGTGGCCTGCCAGCAGGTACAAACAACATTAGTTCCATCGGATAATAAACATAGGATCAGGCAAATTATGCTAGCAATTCTCCTAAAAAACCTAGGAGAACACAAGTCCCAAAAGCTTAAGAGACAGTTTGAAGAAAAGTTAGCAAAATTGTGTAAGATACAATTCATTCCATTCCCAAACAGAAACTTACAGGTCCAAGAGAATTCCGAGGTTCTGAAGGAAAGCACAATACGAGTATCGCAAATGTGCTTCATGCATTGCATCAATACCATCTTTCCTGGATGGGGAGCATTTCTCAATTTCCTCTTTAGACATAAAGATATTATCAGTTTCGGTATCCTCAAGCCATGAGCGGTCGAGCTTAGAGCACTTGGGTGCGCTTGCATCAGAACGAGCTCTAGAAGTACTGGCAGTAATAGCTGAATTGTTGTTCCCAGTTGAATAAGCATCATCATACGCTCTGGAATTCCTTAAAGGTACATTATAGCATGCGCATGGCTGCTTTGAAGGAACATCTTTACATGCATTGGGTGCTTGAGAGTACCTGCCACTGCTTTCCCAACCAGAAGTTGAGCACTCCCTTCTCTTCAGAGATGGTTCAGCCTCAGGCTTTATGAAATTATCATAACCGTAGCCATACTCACTGAAATTTCTACTCACATCATGGGAACTATTAGAGTTGAAAAGATGGCCAGCAACAGTGTTACAATAGTTGTAAGCAGAGGAACGGTCCGTTCCACTAATCTGGTTTCTACCATAAAAAGACCTAGAGTCTCCATGAAAAGGGCCACCTTGTGAATAGTAAGTCTGGGCGAGAGCCATAATTCCTGTTCAATTCAAAAATAAAGATCAGTCCAAACTAAATTGTATCAATTTCACTTAATACATACACAGACATTCAATCTGGTATACTCAGTGAACTAACATGAAGCTCTACACTCTTAAAGCCTAAAAATCATATAGAATAAAACAAAGACTGAAACTTTCATACTAAAATCACATGTTTTTAAACAAAACCAAATAGAGCAAAAAATTAAGTCCTTTCCGAGCGGAGACATTTCCATCCGAAATCCATTAACCGACACAAATTCAGGTTCATCAGCCTGCAAACATGATCCCTCAATCTTTGTATCCTCTCTGAAACTAGACTGAAATAGAATTACAATAACAGTTACCTCAAATTAACATTCATAATACTAAGAAACTGACACCAAGTGTTTATTCTCTAAAATCAACCCATAGACAACAATTGATCATCTAAATTTATTTGGAGCAAAAAAACACTTGACTCTACATCAAAATTAGTTTTAAATTAAAAAAATAAAGAAAAGAAAAACTTTACCATCCATCAATTCTAAAAATCAACCCATGAGACAACATTGGATCATCTGAATTATTTAGAGCAAAAAAAGACACTTCCTCCACATCAAAATTAGTTTTAATTAACAAAAAATAAAGAAACAAACAAACTTAAACATCCATCAATTCTAAAATCAATCCATGAGACCACAATCGATCATCTGAATTTATATGGAGCAAAAAAAAAAAACACTTCACTCTACACCAATATTAGTACTACTAGTTACAACAACATACCCAGTAAAATCCAACCGGGTGAAGTCTGGGGAGTGTAGAGTGTACGCAAACCTTAACCTACCTTTTGACGGATAGAGAGGTTGTTTCTGATAGACAATATTAGTATTAATTATTAAAAAATAAAAAAATAAAGAAAGAAACAAACTTTACCATCTACCAACAAATCCAAACAAGTAAATCCTAAACACTCTAAATAATACCAAAGATGTTCAATATATTCCATATGGACATATATTACAAGCTATCAAACCATCATCCAAAGGAAAAGTTGAATTAACTTATGAACATATATTAAAAATACCAAAAACATTAAGAAAGTATCAATTTTGCAAGAAAAAATAACCTCTTCAAAGCTACGTATCACATAGATCATCAAAAATCGTAAATTTAAAGGTATAAATATCAATAAAAGATCTACAGGAATAAAAAAAGGAAAATTACCTTAAAATAGCAACGAAAAAGCGATCGAAAGACACGTTATTTGATCGAAAGGGAATCGGTGATTGCTTAAGATTAGGGTTTGGAGATTTGGGTGAGATTTGAAAACAAAGAGAATGAGATGTGTGTGATTTATTTGGAAAGGATTAAGCGGTTATTGTGTTATCTTCAAGACTTCAACTATACTTTTATTTTATTTTTTTTATTTTTCTTTCATCATCTTTTTTGGTCCATGTGTTTTTTATGACATATGATATGAAGTGATTAACTAGTTAGGTTTTGTTTACTTGAGTTTAGCTAAGCGGACGAAATTAAAATTGATCTTATTTTTATTAATAATTAATATTTTTATTTTATTTAAAGAAAAAGAGAATTATAAAGTAGTTGGGTCAAATCTTCTCTGGCACCCTGCACCCCCACTTTGATTCTCTTCTAAGCTTAAAAAGATACCTACCCTACCTTGATTCCTTGTCCTTTTTTCTTCATTCATTGGAAATGATAAGACTATGAATACACATTTACGAGTTTGCTAATAAATGTGTGTCTTTCATATTATAAATCTCTATTCAATTTTTGTGATCTAATTCTCTTTTTAATTTTTTGGTAAATCTTATATAGCCAAGGGATAAGAAATTGTTCAGGCTAAGCCAAGGTAAGGGAGAGGAGGGCACGTGATTTGAATCAAGTGAAGTGATCAAGGACGAAGATGTCAAAGTATTGGTGGAGGAGGGAGATGACATTCATACTTTTATAAACTCTTAAACAAAGAAGGGGACAGAGACATTGTGTTGGGAGATTTGGAGCATTTCGAGAGGCGTCACGATTTTGGGTAATGTAGGACTATTAAGGTTGAAGAGGTTAAAGGTGTTGTTCGTAGGATGTGCAGGGAAGAGCGACCAGACCTGACAAGATTCCTGGGAATTTTGGAAGAGCGCAAGCGTGACAGATTTGGAGTGGCTGACTAGGTTGTTTAATATCATCTTTAAGACGGTGAGAATGTCCAAAGAATGGAGGTCGAGTGTAATGATTCATTTGTACAAGAATAAAGGCGATATCCAGAGTTGCAACAACTATAGAGGTATCAAGCTACTAATTCATACTATGAAAGTATGGAAAAGTGTAATGGAGATGAGAGTGAGGAGAGGCGTGTCTATTTCAGAGAACCAACTCAGATTTATGTTGGGATGCTCAATTACATAAGTCATTCATCTTGTAAGGAGACCGGTGGAGCAGTACAAGGAAAGAAAGAGGGACTTACATATGGTATTTATCGACCTAGAAAAGGCTTACGATAAAGTTCCAAGGGGGGTCCTATAGAGATGCTTGGAGGCTAGAAGTGTACATGTGACGTACATTAGGGCGATCAAGGACATGTATGATGAAGCCAAGACCAGGGTAAGGACAGTAGGAGGAGATTCAAAGCACTTCCCAATTGTGATGGGGTTGCATCAAGGATCAGCTCTTAGCCTATTTTTATTTATCTTGGTGATGGATGAATTGACGCGACAAATTCAAGGTTTGCATCAAGGATCAGCTCTTAGCTCATTTTTATTTGCCTTGGTGATGGATGGATTGACGCAATAAATTCAAGGTGAGGTGCCATGGTGTATGATTTTCATGGATGACATAGTCCTGATCGATGAGACTCTCAGTGGAGGATTAGAGACAAACTCTGGAGTCTACAGGATTCAAGTTGAGTAGGACCAAGACAAAGTACTTAGAGTGCAAGTTCAGTGGCGCATGTTGACACCCAATTTTGTCCCATCTCTTATGATCTTATTTGTAATTTTTAATATTTTTACACTTTTAAATTTTTTTTTAATATATAGGCATATATGTGTATATCTTCGTATTATTATTATTATTATTCGCATATTTTATATCGTTTGCATTTTTATAATAATCATAAGTTATCCGAAAATTCTATGTTATTTTATTCTCGCAAAATTGCACCGCATTCCCCTTTTATTAAACATTAAACATTTCACAAATATTATATTTTTTTTTATTTTTCACATCGTTACGTTATTTTAAATAATTCACATCTTTTACAAAAAAAATATATATATATAAATATGTTTTAATATTAAGCCCCTTTTTATATTTTTAATCCATAACCCATTTTTTATTTTTTCTAACCCAAAACAATTTCCTAACCCAATTAAATTCCCACCAAATTTCAATACTCACTAACCCATTCTACTAACTCCCAAAACCCTTCTCTCATTTTTTAACCCAACACACCAATAACCCAAACCCAATTAAATATTCCCATTCCCTTATAACCCCAACCCAACACATTCAATAACCCAAACCCAATTAAATACCCATACCATTCCCTTATAACCCCAACCCAACACAAATTTCAACTCCCCAATTAAATTCCCACCAACCCAAATCGCCCAAGGCCCAACCGCCGACCCAAGCCCAAAACCAACTCCCCTTGCCCCCTTTTAATTCCCCTAAACCCAAAAACCCCAAACGAAAAAGAAAAACACGTAAAACCTAAACCCTACCCCCTTCAACCTCGTCGTCACGCCCCATACCCCATGCCCGACCGGTCACCTCGCCCCCTGCCACCACCCACTCCCTGCCACCAACCCTGACACCCCCACACCCCTCCCATCACTTCGTCCAACCCATACCCCTAAAATCCGCTTTCAAATTCAGATTTTTTGCCTTTAATTCAAAATTCAAACTCGATTCTTGGGGGGGGGGGGGGAATCCACCTATAAATACCCCATGATTGTTCTTCATTTGAGGAGGATTTTCGGAGAAGAAAAAAGAGATTTTGGAAGGATTTTCGGAATATACATAAAATACTTTGTTGTGTTCTTGAGTTTAAAGCATTTTGGCTTCTTTGTTGTTCAAGAATCAAGTCCGAAAAGGTTTGTCATCCCCTTTGATTCTCTCGATTTTTCATCGATTTGGTCGGGTCGACCATTCGGTCGACCGGTTCGGTAACATTTTCGTAATTCTTGCATTTCATATTTATGTATGTTGGTTATCTGAATTTGGTGTTAAGATTTGATTTGGATCAACGATTTGGTCAGATTCTTGACCGGTCAGGTCGACCGATTTGAATTTCCAAATTTCTTGCATTATTCTTTGTTGTTATCATTGGTTATCTGAAATTGTTGAATTTATTTGATTAGGGTTTGCAACATCGATCCGGTCGGTCATCGATCCGGTCAGGTCGACCGGTTGGGTAACATTTCCGAATTCTTGCATTTCATATTCTTGTTATTGGTTATCCGAATTTGGTGTTGAAATCGATTCGAGTTTGGATTCTTGATCCGGTCAGTCATCGACGGTCGGATCGACGATTGGGTAACATTTTCGCATTCTTGCATTACATATTCTTGTTATTGGTTATCTGAATTTGGTGTTAAAATTTGATTCGGGTTTGGATCACAGATTCTCGTCATCAATTCGACCGATTAGTCGACGATTCGGGTAATATTTTGAATTCTTGCATTACATGTTCTTGTTATTGGTTATCCGAATTTGGTGTTAAAATCGATTTGGGTTTGGATCATTTGATTTGATTCGGATCATCGATTCGGGTCATCGACTTGACCGGATCGGTCGATCCGATTGGATATTTTCGTAATTCTTGCATTTCATATTTTTGTATGTTGGTTATCCTGGAATTGATGGAATTATTTGATGGCCAGGTTGAATCTCCTATTCGTCAGATTCTTGACCGGGTCGTCGACGGTTTGAATTTCCAAATCTCTTGCATTGTTCTTGTGGTTATTATTGGTTATCTGAAAAATTGAAAAAGTCCGATTCGAATTGGCATCGATTCGGTCGGGTCATCGACCGGATCGGGTCGACCGATTTTTGGCGTATTTCAGTTATGGCATTTTTCATACTGTTTGCTAGTTATCTAAAAATCAATTTCGATTTTCATTCGGTCATTGCTCATGATCCGGTCGGATTTTTCCATAAATACCTCTTAATCCTGTTCGGTTCCAACATTTCGTAATTTGGTTCGGATAATTTAATTGCTCACCGCTCGTTTCTTTGGCAATCGCTTATTGTTTTTATTAATATCGCATCTAGGCCGATGAAATTGAAATCGAGGCCGCACTTTTTCGCTTCGCTCCAAAGATTAATTCTGTTTTGATTTGCCTGTTTGATTTCTTTGTTTTGATAGTTTACTGATTTCTGTTTCCGTGTTATTTTATCATTTCTAAATGCCGCATTTAGGCTGATGAAATTGAATTCAAGGCCACGCTTTCGTTTCTCTGTTTTAGTTCTTGTTTTAAACATCCGTCGACGGATATCAACATTTCTTGTTTTGAACAAATCTGCGTCTGTTGGTATTTGTTTTCTGTTTGATTCTTGCTCGGATTGATTATTGTCTTTTCTGTTTTTACGTTTTTCTTGTTTTAAAATAAACACCGCACCTTTCGATATTGCTTTCTGTTTTGATCCATCGCTTTGACATTAAAATATCCGATTCTTGTTTCTTGTTTTAAATTAAACACCGCGTCTTTTGGAAATTATTTTTACGCTCTTTGTTTTCTACTCATCTTTATCGCTTCTTTGTTTACATTCGATTTAAAATTTTCTTGATTTGAACACGATACTACACTCGCCGATGAAAAATATCCGTCGATTTTGAGGCCTACCACGATTGCAAAGACGGAAATATAACTTCTGGGCAATGATGAAGACTTAAACCTTTTTATCCGAGATCAACATGTTTAGTAGGCAAGGTGACTAAAATAACCAACAAGTTATATATTCGCAGCCACGACGTGATTATAGTGATCTTTTCTATTTCACCCGAGAGACCGACGTGTTTAGTAGGCGAGGCAATCAAAAATAAACTACATTGGTCATATGTTTGCAGCCACGACGTGATTGGAATGTTCTTTTCAAAATTTAAGTCTGAGCCCTCCGTGATCAAAACATTCACTGTTTTGAATACGGATATGGAGTTATTTGTATTTAACTGTTTCTAACCGTTTGTTTTTGACAGCTTGCAGGGATTAAAGTAAAATAACGACGAATTATTCTTCGGAGTTTATTTATTTTATTTCTTTCTTTAATTCAGCTTTTATCCCGCTTTGTATTGTAATATTATTTATCGCACTTATGCAACTATTGAAATGCTTAGAATAGGCAAACTTAAGATTAATTCATAGGTTAGTTTCAAACTTAGAAATCCCTCGCTAGTTTATTTATTTTAGGCTCGTCACGCGTATTTAAGATTTTTTAAAAAAATAACTTTTGTCATCTTTTATTCGCTTTGTTAATCATTCCGAATAAGTTTATCTTTTGTCAATTTACAATTCAATGATTCCCAAAATTTTACTTCTTTGATAGTATAAATAATTTATTGTCACAAATGCATATTTTTCAAAACTTTACATGTATCTTTCTTTTTATGTCATCTGAATACGTACTTGTATAAAATGCATCATTTACCAATTATTTGCAAAACATCTTTTAATCTATTATACTTGTAAAACATGCATTTTTCTAGCAATAATTAAACCTGAGTTTGACCGGATAACCGCAAGTTAGCGGATCTTAAAGGATGCCTAACCCCTTCCCTTTAGGATAATAAATGAACCCTTACCTAGAATCTCGCTAGTTTCGCAGACCTTAAAATTGGAGTTTACATTGCAGCACTTAGTTTAATATTTAGGTGTCCTAATTCACCGTAAAAATAATTAGGTGGCGACTCCTCAACCCTTTTTACCCAGGAATCACCCCCATACGTCCGCACTCCGCTTTGACCCGAGCAAGGTCAAAATAGGGCGCGACAGCATGGCGACTCCGCTGGGGAGCATCAGGTTCTTAAACCATAGCAAGTTCGGATTAATTATTGCTTTACTTTTGTTCTTTATTTGATTTAGTACTTTGATGTGTTTCATTTATGAGATTTTGCATAAACTGCTTTAATTGCTATATTGTCTTACTGCTTTCCTTAAATTGGCATCCCGCTCATATTTCTTCCACTCTGGAAAATTGACACTATCACACACTACACGCGAGGTGTGTTTTGCGCACCCGCAAATTTCTTTCAAATTTCCAAATTTTTAGGAGAGTTGGTATATGCGCGGAGCGTCCGGACCATCCGGTTGGCCGCGTAGCCTTCTCACTCAGCGATCCGCTCGGGAACCTTGAGTCTAGTAAGCCAAATCTTAGAAAATTTAGGATAGAGCTATACCACCCTTATTTTAAGTCATGCATGCATACACCTTAGGTGGGTCGATCCTTGGTATCGACTCCACATTTAAGAAACCCACCAAATTGGCAACGGGTTCTACAACCCAACGACCATATCATCATATTATGTGTAGCATGATAATGATAGAATTGATTCAAGCCTAATAATTGAAATATCAAAATTGGGAAAATTATACTTTCTTTATTTTACTATTTTTTAGGGATGGATCAAGTTCCGCAAATCTCTGAAGTTAGGATGGTGAGTCGCACTCCGAGTAAGCTGAGAGTATGGTGGGAGAATTTTGACCTTGGCAGCCAAATGGCGATTAGAAGAAAGTTGGGGTGCCTCATTTCACTGTTTGACATCACTCCTGATCAACATTTGGTCAGAGCCTTAATTCATTTTTGGGATCCAGATCGGGTTGTCTTCAAATTTAAAGATTTTGAGCTCACTCCCACTTTGGAAGAAATCAACTATTTCACCAACTTGATTTATCAAGACAGAGGTCAAATCATCCCTCACGGCCAGTCGGAAAAGAAATTCCTGCGCTATTTGGGGTTAAAGAACACAAAAAAACTCCGATGCTTTGAAAATAACTGGGTTTCCCTAGAATACCTTTATGAGAGATATGGCCGTCGAGATAGTTACAAGTCATTTAGAAAAGAATTCTCTTGCACTCCTGATCACTGGCAAGCCAGGCGCCCTATTGCATTTGCTGTCGCTTTACTGGGTATTCTAGTGTTCCCACTTGAGCACGGGAAAATAAGTACTTGCTTATGTTCCGTGGCTCGAGCAATTTTGAGGAGTTGACGGTCTGCGCAGCTCACTTTGGTCCCTATGATACTGGCAGAAATGCTTCGGGCTCTCGGAAAATGTAAGAGAGGCAAAACAAATTTCTTCAAAGGTTGCAACCTTATCATACAGATGTGGGCCATAGAACATTTCTATCAGCGTTCAAACATGACAGATATTTGCTTCAGTGAGTCAAACAAGACCGCCAGCTTTTACGACAGGACGAAACATTTTTTGTCACCAGTCGGCACCAAGGATTGGTATGAGCTTCTAGCATCCCGCATTAGTGATCAGATTCAATGGAAATACCCATTGCTCTCAAACGCCAAGAAAGCCTATGTGAGATGCAGAAGGCTTTACTACATCGAGCTCATCGGGTTGAAAGGACTCGACCATATGCGCCACTCTGGCGTCTTGCGACAGATTCGGTCAAAAGCGGGTAATCCCTCTCCGGACAAATATGAGAGTTTGAAATTCAATTAACCGAATTTCATTGTCCCTAGAACCAGGCAGATTCTCCATGAATGGAATATTGTTGATAAAATAGATGTTGGAGATGGACAAGCAGGGATTACTCCTGAATATTGCGCATGGCTTCGAGAAGGTCACGACAACTCGGGTCTTAGCCCCGAGGGGGAATCAGGTTTCGAGGATGTAGGCACAACGATCTGGATAAGGACTTGTCGGCTCAAAAACACGGTTATTACTCCTGAGATGTGGTCTCAAATGCAGGACATAGTGCAATATTTAGAAAACGCAGGAGCCGGACCTAGCAGTGTTAGGGCTCCATCTTCATCTATGTAATCACGAACGAAATTTTAGCTTGGTTATCAACCATGTTATTGTATGCACTATTATTACAGTAATTTTCAACCTTTAACTTTGTTCCCAACAAAAGTATTCCCAATTCGACGGCTTGGATCAATTTACCATTATCTTGCATATTTGGCGTTTAGGCCCACCTCTGGCATAAGAGAGGCCCATGCACATTAGGACGCGCGTTTAACTTCCATATAATCTGTCTGCTACTTGTTTACTGTTTTCCACTCTATACATGTTATTCTGAGCAATAATTATTCATCTCATACTAACTTGGTTTGTTTCATTTTTGAAGAAGGTTTATTTTTGCCTGCTTTATTTTCCCAAAAGTTGATTCACAACTGATTGAAATCAAGGAACACCATTACTTCCACGAGATCCGAGGCACAATCATCCGACGTAATGACTGATTCGTGGGCAAATGAACAAACCGGTTTGGGACTTGTCGCTCTTCCGGAGGTGAACCAGAGACATCGGAAGGAGAAATACTTCCATCCAGGATGAATACCTCGCCCAACTACTTCAAAGAAATGGCAACTATGCAAACCGAGATCGAACGGCTCAGGAATCTTACCAACCTTTCCATCAAGATCAACACTCCATTGCTGAACAAGAGACGGCGCAATCGCTCCACACACCTTTCCATCTCACGAACCATCATTCCCCAGAACCTTCCCAAATCCCTTACCAAGCGTAACCAATCCTCAACTCGCCCCCCACAACGTACCAATCCGCATCCTATCAACCCGCAGCCAGTCCACAACAAAGCCCGCTACAAAATGACCCAAGATCCTTCACGACTCCATATATACATCCAGCTCCACTTACCCAAACTACCCCACTTGTCCAAAATATCCCCCCACACTAAATTACCAGCAACCCAACAAATACCAATGGCACACATCACTAACAAGCGGTATGTGCCACCCAGATATGCAGCGGAAGCCCAACCTTCCACTTCTACCATACCAAACATACATCATCGTGAGATAGACCAATATGAAGAGATGGAAAGGCAAGCAAGGATTAGAAATGATGAAAGTATGGCAAGGGAAATTCATAGCCTAAAAGAAGCATTTAAAAACATTCAAACCAAAGGGGCATGAAGGACTCGAGTATGAAGATCTCTGCATGCATCCCGACGTTCGATTGCCCATCGGGTATAAGGTACCAAAATTTGATTTATTCGATGGAAAGGGAAATCCTCGCGCTCATTTGAGATCATATTGTGACAAGCTGGTTGGAGTGGGTAAGGACCAGGCCATAATAATGAAGTTGTTCATAAGAAGTTTGACAGAGAAGCGCTGACCGGTACACAAGCCAGACCCGCGAAAATGGCATAAGCGGGGCACAATGGCACGAGGATTTTGTGGATAGGTTCGTGTTTAACACCGACGATCTTGGATAGATTTTATTTAATGAAATTGGAAAAAATCTACAGAGACTTTCAGGAATATGCCATGAGGTGGAGGGCGGAAGCAAGGTTCAACCTCCAATGGCGTAAAAGTGAAATGACCACGCTCTTTGTGCAATCTATGAAGGACGCAACTTATTATGAAAATGATAAGCGTCATTGGGCGAATTTCTCTCAAGTGGTCGAATGGGAGATTTCATAGAAGAAGGTATCAAAACAGGAGAATCACGAACTTAGCGACATTGCGGCGACAAGTAAGGCCATTCAATCGGACTTCATTCGGAGCAATTAAGAAGAGGAGGATGGGCGTCCCTGTCATGGCGATCCAGAACATAGGTCCAACCAAATGCCAACCTACCAAAGCCCGTCGTCCCAGCCTCCCTACTATAATCAAAACACCCAAAATCATCAGCCTCCTACTATAGCCAAAGCACACAAAGCCCTCACTTTATTATCAACACTCGCCTACTCCCTACCCCTGTCTATCATACCCAACCAATATATAGCCCACCACGAGCACCTACCTATAGAAATTCCCCACAGATCAACCCACACATCCGCCTCACCGCAAAACCATCCACCAAATACTCCTGCACTCGGAAAATTACGAAAGAAGGCCACCAAGACATATACACCTTTAGCCGAACCTCTAGCCCAACTATACGAAAGATTGAGGACCGCAGAATACTCCAACCCATCCCAGGGCATATCCCCAATCCTATTCCCAGTGTCGTATGATGAAACTAAGCATTGTGCGTACCACTCGGGATCACCGGACATGACACCGAGTTTGTTTCGCCTAAAAGACAAGATCGAGGCTTTGATCAAAGAGGATTATCCAACCGAAAGGACCTCCCCTAATGTAAATAATAACCCTTTGCCAAATCATGACAATGCCAATATAAACATGATTACCATTGACGAAGAAAGCAGTTTGGAAGGGACCATTGTGCCGATCCAAGCGGAGGAAAGGGTTGAATCATCGGCTTTGATCACCCCTATAATTACAGTTCAAGTAAGAGCACCGCTCGAAGTGGAAGTACTTCCTCCGAAATCGCGGATAGTGACGTCGTATGTCGATACCAAAGCGCCTTGGAGCTATTCGATTGGGGAAAGGAGCGGGGGAGGAGAAACAAATTGTAGAAGTTGTCGTCGCTGGTATGACAAGATCCGGACGATGTTATGCCCCTGCAGACAATCCAAAAAAGGTTGTAACAGAGACTGAAGTAGAAGAGTTCTGGAGGAAGATGCCAACCAAGGAGTATTCCGTTGTAGAGCAATTGAAGAAAACACCGGCTCAGATTTCTTTGCTATCATTGTTGATGAATTCTCCGGACCATGGACGCGCTTTATTGGAAGTACTCAAAGAAGCTTATGTACCGAGAGAGACCACAGACGAGAAACTCTCGGCCTTGGTCGGACAGATCTTAGAGGCCCATAAAGTCTCTTTCCATGACAAAGAATTACCACCTGAGGGTTTGTGCCACAACAAAGCTTTGAACATAACAGTAAAGTGCATGAACAAGTTCATTTCTAAGGTATTGATTGATGGAGGCTCAGCCGTCAATATTTGTCCCGCGGCGACTCTCCGAGCCTTGGGAATTAGCATTGGAAAGATTCGCGAAAGTCATCTGAGAGTTAAAGGTTTCGATGGAGCCCAAAGGAGCGTTATGGGAGAAATGGATTTGACATTACAAGTGGGGCCCGTGGAGTTCGTCGTGGAATTCCAAGTGTTAGACATATCTACCAGCTATAACCTACTAATGGGAAGACCTTGGATCCATGTGGTGGTGCAGTTCCTTCTACCCTACATCGAGTTTGAAGTTTGTTTGGGATCATCACGAGGTCGTGGTACACGGAGAAGGAGCAATTCAATATGTCCCGGCGGCGATCCCTATTTGTTGAAAGCGTAGATACGTTGGATGGGTCTGTCTTCCATGTCGTAGAAATTACATGTGCCTCCAAAGTGAAATATTGAAGTTGCCCCGGTCCTCACAATGGTGGCCCAGAAATGTTGAAGAATGGCTTTAAGCCCGGCCGAGGCCTCGGATTGAATTTAGAAGGTATGGTGGAGCCTGTTCACTTGCTCGAAGAAGGATACTTTCGGTCTCGGATACAAACCCACTTCTAAAGAAGTCTTATCAGTCAACCTCCGAAAGAAAAGGGACACTCCCTTGCCAAAGCCTGTTCCACCCTTGAATCAGTCATTTGTCAAAGCATATGCCGCTCAGGAGTCGAATGAAGATGATACAGACGACCTCGCAGAAGGACTCAAAAGCCTTTTCATTGCAGAAGAAGAAATGGAATGCAATGTAATTCTGGATGATTTTGATGAAGGCCCAACTATTTGGGATGCAGAACGTGGAGATATTTTGAAAAATTGGACCTGTGCCCCGGCCCTGTTTCTCAGGAAGCTTGGTAGAAATTCGCTTAGTACTTTTTGAAACAATGCGATTCTAATTGAGGCTTGAATCGCATCTATGCATTAATGTGTTTTGCCTCCATCTTTTGAAAGCTTAAATGACAAATCCACATTTCTTTTGCTATTTAAAAATTTGTTTTGTTTACTAATTTTCTTTTCTTTCAAAGATGCAAACTAATAAATCTGTCGATAATGTGAATGTGACATGTAATGAAACAAACAAACAAAATCCAAACGATGAACAGGACTTCGAAGAGTATGAGGAAGACTCGCAACCAGAAGAATTGACAGAGAAATTGGAACATTTTGAGAATAAACCAAAGCCAAATTTAGAAGAAACTGAGGCAATAAATTTGGGGGATGCAGAAAATGTGAAAGAAACAAGAATCAGCGTCCATCTGAACGCCCCACAAAGGAAAGAACTGACGGATCTTTTGAGACAATATATCGACGTATTTGCTTGGTCTTATGACGAGATGCCAGGGTTGAGCACGGATATGGTTTCGCATAGATTGCCTATCGATCCATCCTACCCTCCGGTGAAACAAAAACCAAGGAAAATCAAGCCTGATTTGAGCTTAAGGGTCAAGGAAGAGGTGTCCAAGTAATTCGATGCAAAGGTCATTCGGGTCACAAGATACCCGACTTGGTTGGCCAACATTGTACCTGTGCCAAAGAAAGATGGAAAGATACGAGTGTGCGTGGATTATCGGGATCTCAACAAGGCCAGCCCGAAGGATGACTTCCCTCTTCCAAATATTCACATACTCATTGACAACTGTGCAAAGCATGAGTTACAATCATTCGTTGATTGCTTTGCTGGTTACCACCAAATCTTGATGGATGAGGAAGATGCAGAGAAGACAGCATTCACTACACCTTGGGGGTATATCGTTATCGAGTAATGCCGTTCGGACTCAAGAATGCAGTGCCACCTACATGAGGGCCATGACTACCATTTTTCATGATATGATCCACAAAGAAATAGAGGTCTACGTAGATGACGTTATTATCAAGTCGCGAAGGACTTCAGATCACTTGACAGATTTAGAGAAGTTTTTTGACCGACTGAGGCGGTATAACCTGAAGTTAAATCCCGCAAAGTGCGCATTTGGTGTCCCCTTGGGAAGTCATAGGTTTCATTGTAAGTAGAAGGGGTATTGAATTGGACCCCTCGAAGGTAAAAGCTATTCAAGACTTGCCTCCTCCAAAGAGTCGAAAGGACGTAATGAGTTTCCTTGGTCGCCTCAACTACATCAGCAGGTTCATAGCACAATCAACAGTGATATGTGAGCCAATATTCAAGCTACTGAAGAAAGACGCTGCTACCAAGTGGACATCGGATTGCCGGCAAGCTTTCGATAGAATCAAAGAATACTTGTCTAACCCACTGCTTTTGGTGCCTCCGAACCCGGAAGGCGTTCTTTGTTATATCATGCGTGTTAGAAAATGCATTTGGGTGCGTCTTTGGGACAACATGACGAAACAGAAAGAAGGAGCAGGCCATATACTACTTAAGCAAGAAGTTCACACCGTATGAAGCTCGGTATACTTTCTTTGGACGCACTTGTTGTGCCTTAACGTGGATTGCACAAAAGTTTAGACATTATCTGTCTGCATATACCACTTATCTCATCTCAAGGATGGACCCGCTCAAATACATCTTTCAGAAGCCCATGCCCACTGGAAAGCTAGCAAAGTGGCAAATCTTGCTAAGTGAGTTCGATATCATATATGTCACCCAAAAGGCTATCAAAGGACAAGCACTAGCCGACCATCTTGCTGAAAACCCTGTGGATGAAGAATACATGCCTCTCCGGACTTATTTTCCGGACGAGGAGGTACTGTTTGTTGGAGAAGACATCTCAGAAGAGTACCCGGGTTGGAGAATGTTCTTCGATGGAGCTGCAAACTTCAAAGGGGTTGGTATTGGAGCAGTTTTGATTTCAGAATCAGGTCAACACTACCCAATTTCGGCAAAACTCCGATTTCCATGCACCAACAATATGGCGGAATATGAAGCTTGTGTACTCGGACTTAGAATGGCCGTTGATATGAACATTCAAGAACTGCTGGTTATAGGTGATTCGGACTTATTGATTCATCAGGTACAAGGCGAATGGGCGACCAAGAACGGGAAGATACTTCCTTACCTGCATTGCGTGAAAGAATTATGCAAAAAATTCAGCAAGGTAGAATTCAAGCATATCCCACGAACTCAAAACGAGTTCGCTGACGCTCTGGCAACACTGTCCTCCATGATTCAACATCCGGATAAGAACTACATTGATCCCATCAAGGTGAGCTTATCGGATCCGCCGGCATATTGTTTCAATATAGATGGAGAGTTGGATGGAAAGCCTTGGTACCACGACATTAAGAGATATCTCAAGATAGGTGAATATCCAGAAGGCATAACCAGTATACAAAAGAGGACACTTAGGAGGTTAGCAAACCATTTCTTCCTAAACGGAGAAATCCTTTATCGGAGGACTCCAGATCTCGGTTTGTTAAGATGTGTTGATGCTCGAGAGGCAAGCAGTTTAGTTGAAGAGATACACGGAGGCACGTGCGGGCCTCACATGAATGGCTTCACTTTGGCAAAAAAGATTCTAAGAGCAGGATACTTTTGGATGACCATGGAAACAGATTGCATCCACTTCGTGCAAAGATGCCATCGATGTCAGATTCATGGCGATCTAATCAAGGTACCCCCTAACGAACTCAATGTGACGAGCTCTCCTTGGCCATTCGCAGCTTGGGGCATGGATGTCATTGGCCCTATTGAACCTGCCGCATCAAATGGACACAGATTTATTCTAGTGGCAATTGACTATTTCACGAAGTGGGTAGAAGCATCGTCCCACAAGTCAGTAACAAAGAAAGTGGTAGTTGATTTTGTCCGCAATAACATCATTTGTCGATTTGGAATCCCTGAGTCGATTATAACAGACAATGGGGCTAATCTCAACAGTAATCTGATGAATGAGATATGCGAGAAGTTTAAGATCACTCACCGCAATTCCACTCGCATCGACCTCGGATGAGCGGAGCGGTCGAAGCGACCAACAAAAACATCAAAAGAATACTACGAAAGATGATCGATAATTACAAGCACCGCATGAGCATCCGCTTTTGCACTTTTGGGATATCGCACTACGATCGGGACTTCTGCGGGCAACGCCCGTATCTATTGGTCTATGGAGCGAAGGCGTGTTACCAGCAGTGGAAATACCATCTTTGAGAATTATCCAAGAAGTCGAAATTTGAGCGGCGAAATGGATCTGAGAATCGATACGAACAATTGATCTTTGATTGATGAAAAGCGATTGAACGCGATGCCACGGACAACTTTATCAAAACAGAATGGCCAAAGCTTTCAACAGGAAAGTAAAACCAAGGACTTTCGAACCGGGGCAATTGGTGCTAAAACGAATATTCCCGCACCAAAATGAAGCTAAAGGAAAATTCGCACCTAACTGGCAAGGGCCTTATATGGTTCACCGGGTGTTGACTGGAGGAGCATTAATTCTAGCTGAAATGGACGGTGAAGTATGGCCAAAAGCTATCAACGCGGATGCAGTGAAAAACTACTACATTTAGGATTTTTCTGTGTAATGCATTTCTTGTGTTGTAAAAAAAATTGCGCTCCCAGGCGGGATACGCGAAGAACCCATGTCGGGTTCCGTTTCCTAGATTGCAAATTTCCCCAGAAACACATTTCTTTGTATATGAACTACGTTATGACCTGATTCCCTCGGCGGGATACGTAGGCGGCCACATCGGCTTCGGTCCCATTTTATAAAATCCTTACAAACCTCTTTTGCTTGTAATGAACTACGTCATGACCTGATTCCCTCATGGGGATACGTAGGCGGCCTAAATCGGCTTCGGTCCCACCATTAGGAAATATTTTCTCCTTTATCTCACAAAATGCACCCATCTGATCACCCTGATAGGGCAGGCAAGAAATCTACACAAGATTCGGTTGTCCGTTCAAAAGATCGTCATTCTCATATATCAGACACTGGGGCATTTTTAAGGGATCACTGCCAGAGGACGCCGATAAACATGGAAAACCATCGGCAAACTAAGTCTTCAGCCAGAAGAATTTTGGATAAGACGTTTGTTTTGTTTCACCGCATGTCACTGCTCGACAGATATATATATACGTGCAGTAATTTTTATAAGCAAATTATTTTCAACAAACATTTTCATCAAAATTCGATATAATTTTTATGTTTCTATTTTTTAAGATGCATTTCTACAAATTATTTTCGAATGTTTTCATTAACGGCTGGCCAAGACTGGGAAGCAGAGAGGGGCTACGGTCCGAGTTAGCGGTGACACGCAAATACCAAGACCGGCTACAAAGTCAACGCGAATCAACTCCCCCCTCCCAAAACTCATAAATTTATTTGAGTACAGGTTCTTCAGGTCGAAAACAGCAGAGAAGCTGCAACATTTATGAGCAGATTCGCAAGGGCCTCCGCATCGCAACTCACTACAAGAATCACTTTCCTGTTTGGAGATTGTACAAAGACGTCATGTTAAACTACATGTTCCCAACCGTGTTGTGTCCACGGAAAGAACGGTATTTCGACTTACAGGGTCGCATTCTCATCTACTCAACTTTTGCATCGCTTATGTCCACACATTAACTATCATGGCATGGCAATAGGGCCCCACTTTGCATTACGTCAACACGACGACACAAATCAGGCGCCCACCTTCTAATGCGGGTATGTTTTAAATCAGGCGCCCACCTTCTAATGCGGGTATGTTTTAAATCAGGCGCCCACCTTCTAATGCGGGTATGTTTTAAATCAGCGCCCACCTTCTAATGCGGGTATGTTTTAAATCGCGCCCACCTTCTAATCTGGGTATGTTTTAAATTAGCGCCCACCTTCTAACTGCGGGTATGTTTTAAATTAGGCGCCCACCTTCTAATCTGGTATGTTTTAAATCAGTAGCGCCCACCTTCTAACGCGGGTATGTTTTAAATCAGCGCCCACCTTCTAATGCGGGTATGTTTTAAATCAGCGCCCACCTTCTAATCTGGGTATTTAAATTTCATCAGCGCCCACCTAATGCGGTATTTAAATTTCAGTCAGCGCCCACCTCTAATCTGGGTATTTAAATTTCACCAGCGCCCACCTCCTAACGCGGTATTTAAATTTCAGTCAGCGCCCACCATCATAATGCGGGTATTTTATTTTAAACCAGCGCCCACCTCCTAATCTGGGTATTTTATTTTAAATCAGCGCCCACCTTCCAATCTGGGTACTTTATTTTAAAGTGTAAACAGCGCCGCCAACGCCATCATCTGCACAACATTAAGCAACGACATCATTTCAACTTACAAAGTCATATTCTCACATACATATCTTATGCAACTGTTATACACTAACTTTTATCTTAGCTCTGGTCCACAGGAATTCGAATCGGCGGGAGCTTTCAGCATAACATGGAACTATATCTCACGACGAACCAAGGCAATTTGGTCAAACGACCTACTTCGAACGTCGATTTGCTCTTTCCCATTAATTTCTCGTGTCTGCGACCAGTGTCATCCTAAGTCGACACTGGGGCATTGTTTCTTGAATGTGCACCATCTTTTGCAAACTTCTATACCCCTCGGGATTCTATTCCTTACCATACAGTCCCGATGATCAGGACAAAATTGGCTACTCAGTCAACTTTCTTTGGCCGAAAACTCTTTCATCGTCTCCGTCCAAAGAGGGGCATCTGTTGACACCCAATTTTGTCCCATCTCTTATGATCTTATTTGTAATTTTTAATATTTTTACACTTTTAATTTTTTTTTTAATATATAGGCATATATGTGTATATCTTCGTATTATTATTATTATTATTCGCATATTTTATATCGTTTGCATTTTTATAATAATCATAAGTTATCCGAAAATTCTATGTTATTTTATTCTCGCAAAATTGCACCGCATTCCCCTTTTATTAAACATTAAACATTTCGCAAATATTATATTTTTTTTATTTTTCACATCGTTACGTTATTTTAAATAATTCACATCTTTTACAAAAAAAAAAATATATATATAAATATGTTTTAATATTAAGCCCCTTTTTATATTTTTAATCCATAACCCATTTTTTATTTTTTCTAACCCAAAACAATTTCCTAACCCAATTAAATTCCCACCAGCCCAATACTCACTAACCCATTCGGCCCAACTCCCAAAACCCTTCTCTCATTTTTTAACCCAACACAGCCCAATAACCCAAACCCAATTAAATATTCCCATTCCCTTATAACCCCAACCCAACACAGCCCAATAACCCAAACCCAATTAAATACCCATACCATTCCCTTATAACCCCAACCCAACACAAATTTCAACTCCCCAATTAAATTCCCACCAACCCAATCGCCCAAGGCCCAACCGTGACCCAAGCCCAAAACCAACTCCCTTGCCCTTTTAATTCCCCAAACCCAAAAACCCCCAAACGAAAAAGAAAAACACAGAAAACCTAAACCCTACCCCCTTCAACCTCGTCGTCGCCCCATACCCCATGCCCGACCAGGTCACCTCGCCCGCCACCACCCACTCCCCGCCACCAACCCTGACACCCCCACACCCCTCCCATCACTTCGTCCAACCCATACCCCTAAAATCCGCTTCCAAATTCAGATTTTTTGCCTTTAATTCAAAATTCAAACTCGATTCTTGGGGGGAATCCACCTATAAATACCCCATGATTGTTCTTCATTTTGGGAGGATTTTCGGAGAAGAAAAAAGAGATTTTGGAAGGATTTTCGGAATATACATAAAATACTTTGTTGTGTTCTTGAGTTTAAAGCATTTTGGCTTCTTTGTTGTTCAAGAATCAAGTCCGAAAAGGTTTGTCATCCCCTTTGATTCTCTTATTTTTTCACCGATTTGGTCAGACGATCGACCAGGTCGACTTGCTCGTAACATTTTCGCAATTCTTGCATTTCATATTTATGTATGTTGGTTATCTGAATTTGGTGTTAAGATTTGATTTGGATCATCGATTTGGTCGAATTAGGCCGATTTGAATTTCCAAATTTCTTGCATTATTCTTTGTTGTTATCATTGGTTATCTGAAATTGTTGAATTTATTTGATTAGGGTTGCAACAACGATCCGGTCAGATCAGATCCGGTCAGATCGACCGGTTGGGTAACATTCGAAATTCTTGCATTTCATATTCTTGTTATTGGTTATCTGAATTTGGTGTTGAAATCGATTCGAGTTTGGATTCTTGATCAGGGTCAGATCATCGACCGGTCAGGTCGACCGATTGGGTAACATTTTGAATTCTTGCATTACATATTCTTGTTATTGGTTATCTGAATTTGGTGTTAAAATTTGATTCGGGTTTGGATCACGCATTCGGTCGTCATCAACGACCGATTCGGTCGACGATTCGGGTAATATTTTCGAAATTCTTGCATTACATGTTCTTGTTATTGGCTATCTGGATTTGGTGTTAAACTCTGTTTTGGGTTTGGATCATTTGATTTCGATTCGGATCATCGATTCGTCGGTCATCGACGGATCGGGTCGATCCGATTTGAATATTTTCGCAATTCTTGCATTTCATATTTTTGTATGTTGGTTATCTGGAATTGATGGAATTATTTGATGACGGGTTGAATCTCCTATTCGGTCGGATTCTTGACGGCCGGTCAGATCGACCGGTTTGAATTTCCAAATCTCTTGCATTATTCTTGTGGTTATTATTGGTTATCGAAAAATTGAAAAAGTCCGATTCGGATTGGCATCGATTCGGGTCAGTCATCGACCGGATCAGTCGACCGATTTTTGGCGTATTTCAGTTATGACATTTTCATACCTGTTTGCTAGTTATCTAAAAAATCTGAATTTCTGATTTTCATTCGGGTCGCTGTTCATGATCCGGGTCGGATTTTTCCATAAATACCTCTTAATCCTGTTCCGGTTCCAACATTTCAGAATTTGGTTCGGATAATTTAATTGCTCACTGCTCGTTTCTTTGGCACTGTTTTATTGTTTTTATTAATATCGCATCTAGGCCGATGAAATTGAAATCGAGGCCGCACTTTTTCGGTTTCTGTTCCAGCATTAATTCTCTGTTTCAGTTTGCCCTGTTTTGATAGTTTACTGATTTCTGTTTCCGTGTTATTTTACTGTTTCTAAATACCGCGTTTAGGCTGATGAAATTGAATTCAAGGCCACGCTTTCGTTTCTCTGTTTTGAGTTCTTGTTTTAAACATCCGTCGACGGATATCAACATTTCTTGTTTTGAACAAATACCGTCTGTTGGTATTTGTTTCTGTTCAGTTCTTGCTCGGATTGATTATTGTCTTTTCTATTTTTACGTTTTTCTTGTTTTAAAATAAACACCGCACCTTTCGAGATATTGCTTTCTGTTTTGATCCTTTGTTTGACATTAAAATATCGATTTCTTGTTTCTTGTTTTAAATTAAACACCGTCTTTTTCGAAATTATTTTTCTGCTCTTGTTTTCTACTCTTTATTCGCTACTTCTTTCTTTGTTTACATTCGATTTAAAATTTTACTGATTTGAACACGATACTACAAGGCGATGAAAAATATCCGTCGATTTTGAGGCCTACACGGTTGCAAAGACGGAAATATAACCACGGGCAATGATGAAGACTTAAACCTTTTATCCGAGATCAACATGTTTAGTAGGCAAGGTGACTAAAATAACCAACAAGTTATATATTCGCAGCCACGACGTGATTATAGTGATCTTTTCTATTTCACCCGAGAGACCGACGCGTTTAGTAGGCGAGGCAATCAAAAATAAACTACATTGGTCATATGTTTGCAGCCACGACGTGATTGGAATGTTCTTTTCAAAATTTAAGTCTGAGCCCTCCGTGATCAAAACATTCACTGTTTTGAATACGGATATGGAGTTATTTGTATTTAACTGTTTCTAACCGTTTGTTTTTGACAGCTTGCAGGGATTAAAGTAAAATAACGACGAATTATTCTTCGGAGTTTATTTATTTTATTTCTTTCTTTAATTCAGCTTTTATCCCGCTTTGTATTGTAATATTATTTATCGCACTTATGCAACTATTGAAATGCTTAGAATAGGCAAACTTAGGATTAATTCATCGGTTAGTTTCAAACTTAGAAATCCCTCGCTAGTTTATTTATTTTAGGCTCGTCAAGCGTATTTAAGATTTTTAAAAAAAACAACTTTTGTCATCTTTTATTCGCTTTGTTAATCATTCCGAATAAGTTTATCTTTTGTCAATTTACAATTTAATGATTCCCAAAATTTTACTTCTTTGATAGTATAAATAATTTATTGTCACAAATGCATATTTTTCAAAACTTTACATGTATCTTTCTTTTTATGTCATCTGAATACGTACTTGTATAAAATGCATCATTTACCAATTATTTGCAAAACATCTTTTAATCTATTATACTTGTAAAACATGCATTTTTCTAGCAATAATTAAACCTGAGTTTGACCGGATAACCGCAAGTTAGCGGATCTTAAAGGATGCCTAACCCCTTCCCTTTAGGATAATAAATGAACCCTTACCTAGAATCTCGCTAGTTTCGCAGACCTTAAAATTGGAGTTTACATTGCAGCACTTAGTTTAATATTTAGGTGTCCTAATTCACCGTAAAAATAATTAGGTGGCGACTCCTCAACCCTTTTTACCCAGGAATCACCCCCATACGTCCGCACTCCGCTTTGACCCGAGCAAGGTCAAAATAGGGCGCGACAGCGCACCTCATGAGGCTGACGTGGAAGTGAGGCTTGATACCTAGGCCATCCAGAAGAAAAATAGTTTCACGTATCTTGGGTATATTATACAAGGTAACATGGAGATTGATGATGATGTCACACATCGTATTGGTGCAAGGTGGATGAAATGGAGGCTCGCTTTCGGAGTGTTATGTGATAAGAAGGTGCCACCAAAACTTAAGGGCAAGTTCTACAAAGTGGTGGTTAGACCAATTATGTTGTATGAAGCATAATATTGGCCAGTTAAGATCTCTCATGTTCAAAAGAAAGTTGTGAAGATGAGAATGTTGCAATGGATATGTAGGCACACGAGGAGAGACAAGATTAGGAATGAGGCTATCCGAGACAATGTGGGAGTAGCCTCGGTGGAGGAAAAAATGCCGAAAGCGAGACTGGAATGGTTTGAGCATGTGAAAATGAGAGACACATATGCCCGAGTGCAGAGGTGTGAGAGATTGACCATGGACGGTTTTTGAAGAGGTAGGGGTGTACAAACCGTGTACATGGTAGATAAATTAGGTAAGGTTTTAGTCTCCTAGTTTAGGTAAGGTTGAGTGTAAATAATATTGCATACTTACCATAATATTTGTATTACCATAATTGTATAATTAGTATCCAAGAAGAATAAGGTTTTAGGAATAGAATAGGAATATGATTCTCCTACTATGGAAATATGTAACTTGTATAAATACTCTTTCAATTAATGAAAATAATCAAGGGATTATTTCTTTCGTGATGTTTGCGTATAATTGATTGTAATAATATCGAAACTTTTTGGTCCATTAAATAAATAATATCGAAACTTTTTGGTCCATTAAATAAATAATACGGACTAACTATACTTCAATCTCAAATAAATTTATCCCTTACGTAAAAAGAAAAAAAATTAAGGGTCATTTGAAAACAACCCCAACCTAAGAATTATCTCTTTTATTTTTAAATTTGAACCAAAAGGAGCTTTGAAAGGTCATGAAGCTATATATATATATATATTTTGAAGGTTAAAGATAGATATTTTATAGCATACTAAGTGGACAAAACATTACAAGGCTTAGATGCGTCGTCTATGACACATTGATTACCCTTACTAACATGCAAATAGTAGCATCAACTTCCTTAGTACTAGATAAGTTTGTATGTAGGAGATCTATTATATAATACGGAGGATTAACAAAACGGTGAACTAGATAGTTAGCATCCTGCTTTAAAGCTTTCTTTGACAATGCATGTGTCACATTGTTTCCTTACCTGAAGCTATGGCGGAGCAGCAACATTTTCGCCTTGAGAATCAACCACCTGTCTTATTTATTTATTGAACCTTATTCTACTTGTACAATAATTATACAATTATGGTAAGTTTACAATTCTAAATATATACAAATTTATTCTACCAAAACCGACGATATACACAGTGTGTATACCGTGTATATCACGGTCTCCCAATTGCCTTGGATTTCCGTGATATACACGGTATACACAATATAGTATACAGTGTATATCGTCTATATTTATCACACACCCGCAGTCATAGCGGGCGATCTTCGTACGCTGAGACTGTCCCTAAAATCTTCAAAGAGTACTGACGGAAGACCTTTGGTAAAAATGTCTGCAATTTGATACCTGGAAGAGACATGGCAGACGCGTACTTGTCCACGAGCTACCTTTTCGCGAACAAAGTGAATGTCCATCTCGATGTGTTTAGTGCGCTGGTGTTGAACGTGATTACCAGAAAAGTAGATGGCACTAACATTATCACAATAAACCAATGTAGCTTTCTGAATAGGACAATGAAGCTCTAAAAGAAGATTACGTAACCAACATGATTTAGAAACCACATTGGCCACCCCTCGATACTCGGCCTCTGCACTAGAGAGTGATAATGTAGATTGACGCTTCGCAGACCATGAGACTAAGTTATTACCAAGAAACATACAGTACCCAAACGTGGAGCGTCTGGTATCTGGATAGCCGCCCCAATCAGCATCTGTATACGAGACAAGTGTAGACGTCGATGACGGATATAAATGTAAGCCATAGTCAAGTGTTCCCTGGATGTATCGAATAATGCGTTTGAGCGCATTCATGTGTTCAACCCTGGGATCATGCATAAACAAACACACCTGATGTATGGCATACGTAATATCTGGTTTCGTGAAAGTCAAATACTGAAGAGCCCCAGCAAGACTGCGATAGCGGGTCGGATCCTCGTAAGGTGAGCGAGCCGCAGCACCCAACTTGGGTTTAGTATCAACTGGAGTGGAAGTAGACTTGCTTGAGGACATACCAGCTCGCTCAATGATCTCAGTTGCATACTTACGTTGTGATAAGAATAACCCACCTACATGACGAGTGACATCAATCCCCCAAAAATAACTCAAGGGCCTCAAGTCTTTCATAGCAAACTCAGAACTGAGCATGGTCATGTTAGACTTGCACAACGCATCAGTAGAGGAATTCAAGATAATATCATCCACATATAATAGAATATAAGACAGTGAAGAACCACGACGATATATGAACAATGAATTATTAGACCTGTTGTGCGTAAACCTAATAGACGACACATAGTCTGTAAATCTCTTATACCAAGCATGTGGTGCCTGCTTAAGCTCATACAAGGACTTCTTCAATAAACAGACATGATGAGGATATTTGGGGTCACGAAAACCCAAGGGCTGATGTATGTAAACGGTCTCCTTAAGATCACCATTTATGGAAGCATTCTTCACATCTAACTGATGAATGGGCCAAGCCTTCGAAAGAGCCAGACTGAGAATAGTGCGAATGGTAGCCAGTTTGACCATCGGACTAAACGTCTCACCACAATCCACGCCAACCTGCTGAGTCTTACCATCACCTACAAGACAAGCCTTCTGCCTCGCAAAAGAACCGTAAAAATTATCCTTATGAGTAAAAATCCACATAGACCGGGGATTGGGGGAGTGGTCAGGAGGCGGGGGTTCGCAAGGTGGGGGTGGAGGTGGTGTAGAAAATCAAAAAAAAAAAAAACTTTGGGGGACGGGGGGTTAGTGTAGAAAACCCAAAAAGTATTTAAAACTTTAAAAACAAAATTGAGGGGTAAGGGGGTTCCATGAGGTGGGGTGGGGTTGGTGTAGAAAACCCCAAAAAAAAAAGAATTTAGAACTTTTTTTTAAATTGTTTTTTGGGGGAGGGGGTTTGGGGTAGTGGGGGGGTTGCGGGGTGGATGGGAGGTGAATAGGGTGGTCGGGTGGTGGTGAGGTAGTTGGTTGAATGTCACTTGGAGACTTATTTTTTCTACTTTCATTAGGTAAGTTATTTTCCTCATTTTTGAAGAACTTATTTTTCTAAAGAAAATATTTTTAAAATTTTTTAACCAAACAAACATGAGAAAATTAAAAAATATTTTCCTCCCTACCGAACACACCCTTTATGAATGAATACTTAGAATGAATAGAATAGCAATCCTTCTTTGAAATTGATCTTTCATAGTTAATGACATACAAAAGTACCATCCCAATGTTTCTAGGAAGAATAGCGGATTTTATAGTACGAGAATACATGCATCTAAATTTTTATGTAAATTTGGACATTGATTATACAATTGTTTAAAAAAAATGTACATAATTAGGTACTCCTTCCGTTTTTAAAAGATTGTCTGGTTTTAACTTGACACAAAATTTAAGAAAGTAGATAATATTTTTGAATCTTGTGGTTTTAAATTAAAAATGTGTTGAATGTACAAAAATGTCATTTAATCTTGTGGACTTAAACATACCATGTGAAAAGTTGGAATGAAAGAATTGATAAAAAAAAAAGAAACATTCTTTTTTTAAAAGGATTAAAAAGAAAAATAAAGCAATCTTTTTGAAACTGAGAGTGTAATTTTTTTTTTTTATCAAAATCATGTTCTGTTATAGTTGAATTTATTTTAAAAGAATATACAAAACAAGTTCTTTGGTCTCTTTTCACTTACCATACTCTGGCCTTTCTCTTTAGCTTCTTCTCTCTTTTTTCTTCTGCTTAATAATAGATAATATCTTGTGTAATGTGTTTTAAATTAAGGAACTTCCTCAATGTTTTAAACTTGTCTAAATTAGAGCCTATCTAACTATAAATCACGTTCAGAGAAAAAAGAACTACTTAACCAAAACATGGCTATATAAACTTCAACAATTAATTAATACTTCTACTTAAAGTAAAAAGGGCCTAAGCAACGTAACTTAAGTACTTTCATTCTTTAACTACCCCTACCGTGCACTCTCCTTGAAGCTTAAGGTACCATCCATGCAGGCTCGAATCATTTCAAAGTTCCAATCTCGACTTTTTTTCTTTCACGTTCTCATCTATTATTAAAAGCTAAAGAAAAGGCACCACATCAAGCTAAGTGATAGCCTAACAAAAAGCCACCTGACATAATTAGTTTTTAGTTAAGAATTAGTCATTAGTTAATTTTTAGAATTTAAATGTCTATAAATAAAACCTACAAAATAAACAAATTGTATCGCTACTTTCCTGTTGAATCAAATTTATTCAGAATTCAAATCCACAATAAAGTGTCCTATTATAGTGGAATCAAACTTTCACGACATACCATTTTTTACAATTTAAATATATTATTAAAAGCCAAAGAAAAGGCACCACATTAAGCCAAGTGGCTGCCTAGAAAAAAGCCACCTGACATAATTAGTTTTTAGTTAAAAATTAGTTATTAGTTAATTTTTAATTTTTAAAATTTAAATATCTATAAATAAAACTTACAAAATAAACAAATGGTATCGCTATTTTCGTGTTGAATCAAATTCACCCAGAATTCAAATCCACAATAAAGTGTCCTATTATAGTGGAACCAAACTTCCACAACATTCCATTTTTACAATTTAAATAGAATAAGAATTGAAAAGAAACTGATTTTCCATTTGAAAAAAATAAACTAATATTTACATTTAAATTTTATAAAATCTCGGATTTCTAATAAAACATAGAACTTCTTTTTCCATTTTATCGCACATTTCAATACATTATAAATCTATCTATTATCACCACCACATTAAGCCAAGTGGCAGCCTAGTAAAAAGTCACCTGGCATAATTAATTTTTAGTTAAAAATTAGTTATTAGTTAATTTTTAGAATTTAAATGTAAATAAAACTTACAAAATAAACAAATTGTATCTCTACTTTCCTGTTGAATCAAATTCATCCACAATTAAAATCCACAATAAAGTGTCCTATTCTAGTGGAATCAAATATCATTTTTTACAATTTAAATCTATTATTAAAAGTCAAAGAAAAGGCATCATATTAAGCCAAGTGACATTCTAGAAAAAAGCCACCTGACATATTTAGTTTTAAATTAAAAATTATTTATTAGTTAAATTTTAAAATTTAAATGACTATAAATAAAACCTACAAAATAGACAAATCGTATCGCTACTTTCTAAGATACGATTGAGGATGTAAGCCTATTATTTTCTAAGATACACGGATTGAGGATGTAAAATATTGCAAGTTTCTGCTTTCTCGAAATAAACTTGCAACTTCGTTTATATTTATTATCTTTCTTCAATGATGTCTATGAATACACCTCATGCAAGTAGTATTATATATAGGTCTAACCCAAAGAAGAGAAGATCGAACTGGACAACAAGATGGAACCTAGGAAGTACCGAACATCAAACAACTTTGATCTTGATGATGAAGATGACCAGATTCATGCTTGAGATAGCTATCACTAACTCTATTTGCAAAAAAAATATTGCAGATGAGATCATTGAGAGGGCTGGGATGCCATCCTGTAAGTTCACTTCCACTCCAGTTGATACTAAGCCTAAGCTTGGGGCTGCGGCCGGCGCACCATACGAGGATCCCACCCGCTATAGCAGTCTTGCAGGGGCCCTTCAGTATCTTACATTCACGTGACCAGATATTACGTATGCCGTACATCAGGTGTGTTTGTTTATGCATGATCCCAGGGTTGAGCACATGAATGCGCTCAAACGTATCATTTGGTATATTCAGGGTACACTTGACTATGGCTTGCATTTATATCCTTCATCGACGTCAACACTTGTCTCGTATACAGATGCTGATTGGGGTGGCTATCCGGACACCAGACGATCTACGTCTGGCTATTGTATGTTTCTTGGTAATAATTTGGTCTCATGGTCTGCGAAACATCATTCAACTTTGTCCCGCTCCAGTGCCGAGGCCGAGTATCGAGGGGTAGCTAATGTGGTCTCTGAATCATGTTGGTTACGTAATTTTCTGTTAGAGCTTCATTATCCTATTCAGAAAGCGACCTTGGTTTATTGTGATAATGTTAGTGCCATCTACCTTTTTGGTAATCCGGTTCAGCACTAGCGCACTAAACATATCGAGATGAACACTCACTTTGTTCGCGAAAAGGTTGCTCGAGGGCAAGTACGCGTCTGTCATGTCCCTTCCAGGTATCAGATTGCAGACATATTTACAAAGGGTCTTCTCTCGGTCATTTTTGAAGATTTTAGGGATAGTCTCATCGTTCGGAGTCAGCCCGTTGTGACTGCTAGGGTGTGTTAAGTATACAAGGTATACCGTGTATACCTATTGTTGGTAACCAAATAGGTCTCGGTTTGTTGTGTATATTTGGTATGTATATTGTTGTAATATTTTAAGATACACATTACATTAATTAGTCTTATAGACTTACCATAATCGTATAGTTAATGTCCAAGTAGAATAAGGTTTTAGGAGTAGAATAGGAATATAATTCTCCTATTATGTACAATATATATATACTCTTTCAATTAATGAAAATAATCAAGAAATTATTTCTTTCAATAGCTATCACTAACTTTATTTGCAAAAAAAATAATTGTAGACAATAGTATTTTATCATCTGAATGGTTGAATAAATTTCTACACGACTATGTATGTAGTGGATAAGTTTCTAGCGACTAATTATCATTAGTTGTGATTTTAGATGTGCTCAAAAACTTTCCTAGACAAGGTACATGTTTTGATCAAGTTTATACTTTATACAGTAACGTAATTGAATCTCCACTGTTAATATTCCTTGACTTCGGCATATCACTAAGAGATGCTGGATAGATTCATTTAGTTTTTCAAATTCTTTTGTATTATTATTTGATGCAAGTTTAGGGCGGAGAATTTATTGCTTTTAAGCTAAAGGTATATAAAAGCCAT
This sequence comes from Anisodus acutangulus, assembly GCA_029783415.1. Taxonomy (NCBI): domain Eukaryota; kingdom Viridiplantae; phylum Streptophyta; class Magnoliopsida; order Solanales; family Solanaceae; genus Anisodus; species Anisodus acutangulus. Next base: position 8,918,551 of record CM056500.1, read on the forward strand.
CTAGAGTTTTGTGTATTCAATTGATGCTTTTGGAATGATGAAATCTCCTCTGACAAAAAACGAATACTTAATTTAGAAAATAATCTGAAAATTCGGTCAGTCAAAAATATCGACACGAGATATATGAATATTCATGGTCATGCTTTTACCTGCTTGTAATTACTTTGTGTCATAATATTTCAAAGTATTTATATAAATCTGATTTTAGCCAATGAAAAAGTTCAATTACCAACTTATGCAAGTATAATTTTGATCTACTTATTATCGAGCTGCAGCATTTGTAAGTTTTACAAGCTATATGGAATGAAATCTGACTACAGTGATAAGCTTGGAGTTGGTATAGTCATATTATTATTTTTTTGGATAATGATGGTCTTCGTGGTGATCTATCCAAATTGAATTGGATGAATTAAATAAAATAGTTTCTGCACTGTTGAGTTATTCTTTCAGACATAGTGTCATTTCAAAGATTTTCTTTGTGTTATTATCTAAACATATTTTGCTTACTACAAACTTTTATAAGGGGATTGGATATTTTGATATGTTTATATAAACATATATTGGTGTTGTATAAGATGAAGCTCTATACTTTGAATTAGTTTAAAAGTGAAAGAAATTGCAGATAATTTTTTTTTGAGAGATAGAATAATTTTATTTTAAGATTTAAGCAATTTATATATTTTTATTATATTAAAGGGAGAATAGTGGACACGAATGTTGGATTAAGTGGCAAGCTAATGAAAAAAAAGCACAGGACAATATAATAATATTAAATAATTGCTAATGTAGAAAACAAAGATTAAGATTTTTTTATAAAAATAAAAAATATTGAAGGATAAGACTTAATTTGAATTTAGCTAAGAAATTAAACGTCATATTATTGATATAGCTATTGTAATTTTAAGCCCATACTGAAAATCTCTATTAGAAGAACCAAATTCAAATACCAGAATTTTCGTTTCTGGTATTTTGCAGAGACTCTCTCTCCTCTCCCCTCCCCTCCCCTCCCCTCCCCTCCCCTCTCTCTAACGGTAACATCACCTCACCCCACCCCACCTCACCCACCCCATCCACCCCCATTCTCGACTGTAAGACCCCATCAGCGCTCTGACCACTCACCGGCGGCGACGGTAAAACCCCAACAATACCGCTCCGACCACCCACCGGCGGCGACGAAAAAATACATTTATTTTTTTGTTCTTTTTCTGGTTATTGTTCTTGTTCTTGTATTCTTTTCTCCTAGATCTACGCAGGTACGCAATTTATTTTTTTTGGATGAAAATTTCGGTGAACAATACTTCCGTCGACGGTGAACAGTGACCGTGAACAGTAGACCTGTCCAAAGCTCGGGTCGGGTCAGGGTCGGGTCAAGTGACTTTTTTTTTCCTGCTTGCCCGAACTTGACCCTGATATATTTTTAAATTTTCAGACCCTGACCTTGACCCTTCGGGGACCCTGCGGGTCACGGGTCGGCCCTGACCTGCTCTACAAAACAAAATAAAACAGTAAGCAAACATTGCAATTCTACCAAATTCGTTATCCAATATAATTTGTCACCAATTAAAAATTACAACAAACAAAAGCATGAAATAATTAAAAATTACACCAAAAATAACTGAAGCAGATTCCACACTTTTAGCTGTAAATCCATAAACAAACAAAAGGCAAGTACAAACCAACATCACGATAATTCATCAACATCATCATAAGCATCATCATCGTCATCATTATCACTAGATTCTTCTTCGTTTGTCCCTTCACCTATATAAGTAAAAAATAAGAATTCATAAAATAAAAAATAATATAAATTATATTAAAAAGACACGCGGGTCGGACCGGGTCAAGTGGGTAAAAAATTCTGACCCTGGCCTGACCCTACATATGATCGGGTCCTCGCTTTTTTGGGTCAGGTGGCTCACAGGTCAGATATAAGTCGACCACAGCCTGGTTTTTTTAATTGAGGCGGATCCCAGGCTTCGATGGAGCCAGTCTAATGCTTGATGGCCGTGAACAGTTATCGTGAACAATGACTTTCGCCGGCAAACATGTTTGATTCAACTGGAGTTGATACCTCCGGTTTCCCGTATCCATTCCTTGTCCTTAACCTTGTTGTTAAATTTTTCCGCTTCTTGTCTTTACTTATAGCATTCTTGGCGTAGTGATTTTCCTTGCCTCTATATTCCTGTTAATTTGTGCTTGCACTTTGATCCCTCCCTGTTTTAGGGTAAACATTTGAGTGTTCTTAATTTGGTATTCTATTAGTTTACTGTATTATAATATTCATATCCTTCTTTAGTTTTATTGGCATTGTTTCATTTCCTTTTTGGTAGTTCTTGCTAATTCGTGCTTTAGTATTAGTTTTCGTGTGTTAACGTTAGCCTTTGACTAGTATTTTTTGCTTTAGTGGCTTTGGTGAATGATGGTAGACTAGGGTCATGTTCTCGGTCGAGGACGGAGGCAAGGGTTAGGGGGTGGTAAGTGGGGTAAGGGTAATGCTAGGCTGAGAATAGGGTCTTGGAATACTAAAACTCTGACGGGGAAGGCCATAGAACTAGTTAAGATTCTTAAGAAGAGGAAGATTAATATAGCAGACCAAATGGGTAGGACCTAAGGCTAAGGATGTAGACGGGTATAATCTATGGTTCTCAGGTAGGTCGAAGTATAGGAATGAGGTAGACATTTTGGTAGACAGCGAGCTAAGGGATCAGGTGGTAGAGGTTAGGAGGGTCAATGACAGGATGATGACGATTAAGTTAGTAGTTGAAGGGTGCACGATGAACAATATTAGTGCGTATGCGCCGCAGACGGGCTTGAAAAATGAGGAGAAGAGGCGTTTTTTGGAAAGATTTGGATGAAGTGGTTGGAGGTATACCAACTACTGAGAAATTATTTGTAGGAGGGGATTTCAATGGACATATCGGGACACTCTGGGGGGTTATGACGACGTGCATGGAGGTTTTGGCCTCGGGGACAGGAACGGGGGAGGCGTCTCACTTTTGGAGTTTGCTAGAGCTTTTGGGATAGTGATAGCCAATTCAAGGTTCCTAAAGAAGGAGGATCATTTGGTGACTTTCCGTAGTTCGATGGCTAAGACTCAAATCGACTTTTTGCTCATTAGGAAGGTTTATAAAGGTCTTTGTAAAGACTGCAAGGTTATTTCGAAGGAGGATCTTACAACCCGACATAAGCTTTTGGTGATGGATTTGGAGATCAAGATGGAGATGAAGAAGAGGGTTGTGGATGACAGGTTAAAAATCAAATGGGGGAGTTGGCCATGGCTAGTGCAAAGGAGATGGGGGAAAGATTGATGGCTAATGGGGGCTTGGGAGAGTAGTGGAGATGCGATCGAAATGTTGGACAAGACGTCCAGTTGCATTCAGGAGGTTGCTAGAGAAGTGCTAGGGGTCTAGGAAAAAAGTTGTACGAACTAACCAAGGTGAGGGAGAGGAGGGCCTAGGACTTGTATCACGTGAGGTGTATCAAGGATGAGGACGACAAAGTGCTGGTGGAGGACGCACATATTAGACGGAGGTAGCAGTCTTACTTCCATAAACTCTTGAATGAAAAAGAAGATAGAGGCATTGTGCCGGGAGATCTGGAGCACTCTGGTAGGTACCAGGATTTTGGGTATTGTGAAAATATTAAGGTTGAGGAGGTTCAGGGTGCTGTGTGCAGGATGCGCAGGGGACAAGTGATCGGGCCGGATGAGATCCAGTTGAATTTTGGAAAAGCGCAGCCAGGGCAGGTTTGGAGTGGCTGACGGAGTTTTTTAACGTCATTTTTAAGACGGCGAGTATGCCCGAAGAATAGAGGTGGAGTACAATGATTCCTTTGTACAAAAACAAAGGTAATATCCACAGTTGCAACAACTATAGGGGTATCAAGCTGCTAAGGCACACTATGAAAGTTTGGGAAAGAGTCGTGGAGATGAGGGTGAGAAGAAGAGTGTCTATCTCCGAGAACTAGTTTGGATTCATGACGGGGCAGTGGAGTAGTATAGGGAAAGGAAGAGAGACTTACATATGGTTTTCATCGACCTTGAGAAGGCACACGATAAAGTCCCTAGGGAGGTTCTATGGAGATGTTTGGAGGTTAGAGGTGTACATGTGGCATACACTAGGGCAATCAAGAATATGTATGATGAAGCCAAGACCATGGTACATACAGTAGGAGGAGACTCGGAGCATTTTTCAGTGATGCTGGGGCTGCACTAAGGATCATCTCTTAGCCCATTTGCCACGAAAAGAGACTTTGGAGGCGACTATAGCGCCACTAAAATTATGCTCTTCAGTGGCGACCCTTTTTGACCACTACTATGAGATGTTTTTGGTTGTGACAATAGTTGCCACTAAAAGTGTACATTTAGTGGCGACGCACAAAATCCGCCACTAAAGACTTTCAACCACTTAGTAAAGCCAACGACCCTTGGGTCGGCACTAAAATGTTATTTGTGGCGACTTCTTCAGTTATTGTGGCGACTTTCGTCGCCACAAAAAGGCTAATTTATGTAGTGGGGGGATGTTAAGAATAATAATCAAGATCAATTGGTTTCAGACAACAATCAAGAAATGAAGAACAAGAATATTCAGTCGATGTTGTCTATGTCTATACACGATGGAAATAAAAGATTTGGGCCATTTGGAACATTTGGGCCACTCAAACAAACGCTAGACTCGGAAAAAAGAAAGGAAAGCAGGCCCAAGCCCAAGCCTACGTAACAGAATTTCAGCTCAATCTTCATTGAGCAACAGCCATTCAGAGTTGTTAAATCGATAAGAGCCACACGATCAAATGGTAGATAGTGACATCTTCAACAAACATCGTAAAGGAATAAGTTAGTTATAGCCTAAGCCAATCAGATTTAGACAAAATGTATAGACAACAACAACAACATACCCAGTGAAATCTCACAATGTGGGTCTGAGAGGATAGAGTGTACGCAGACCTTACTTTTACCTTAAACAAAATGTATAGACATTGATAATTATTCTTTATTTCATTATGCATATACATATAGGGGTTCTACTATTGAATACAATGCAAGTGAAAATTCCCAAAACACTATTCCATTGATTTTCTAATATACATAACAGTTGAGGGACAAATATATATAAGGTATACAGTATTCTCTAACCACATAAATCAGCTAGATTCAACATGCTAATGGGTGGGCTTGAAGCAATATAATGTTAGTGGCTCGACTGAATTTAGAGAAATCGAGAGAGCTACGAGCAGCTCAGGAGCTAAGTTGAGAGAGAAGCCTATAGCAATAGTTTAGTGATTCACTCAGACGAACGTAGTATACTATATATCACATTGTAAAGTATGAGATATTAATATATAATTATGATTTACAATAACTAGTTAAGTATGCAAATTGCAAGGGTAAATTGTAATTCACTGTGAGATTAGTTAATCAGTTTGACATATATATGGTGGTCACATACTCACATCTAATAATTAAGTTAACCTTGATATTCGTAATGTTTACAGAGGGGAGGCAATACTTTCAAATTCCCGTTTAATTAAAAAATATTCTTATAGTACTTTTTTAGCATGCCAAATATTAATGCTTTCAATTCTCCATTTTAACTTTCATGCATGTGAGTACACTTATGGTGCATGAAATTACGAAAGTTGGTGGCAGTTATGATGCAGCTGAACTATAAACAGCTAAAACAGAGTTGGTTTATGGATTTTTTACCATCAAATTGTAATTGATTTTGAGTTAAAAATAGCTGTATTTGGCAGGTCCAAATCCAATCGAAGATTGATAATAATCATTCATTAGATTTGATACAATGCAAATACTTGTCTAAAATAAAGTCACAAGTGTTGATAGTACTTGATTGCTACAAGCTTTGCCTTTATGCATGCATATTATTTAACTTGATCCCATGTCATTACATTTGTTTTTTTATTTTCTTTTAGAAATTAATTTCTTAATAGTTTCATAATAATGGTACTTATTATAGAAGATAGTAGGAGTAATGGGCCTAACTCTTAACACTCCCCGCACGCACATACCTTGTTAACTGGAACGTGGATAATATAATTGGGGGGCCCAACATCGGTGAACAAAGAATTGTAATGAGCCTGACTCTGATACCATGTAAAGAATGGATCTTGGGCCTAACTCAATTTCAAAAATTAGCTTGTAGGATGAGAATTGTCCAAGTCCATGTTTCCATTTTATATCCGATGTGAGACTCTTAACAAAGATATCTGAGAAGATAACTGAGAAGTGAGAAGGACTTCTCAATATTATATGTATATAACCCCCATGTGATACTTCTTCAGAAAAATTCAGATCAATCCCCACCATCCTCTCTTTCATTTTTGTATACCCTAATTCTCACCACATATATAAAAATCTTCAAACCCCATCCCCTTTTTCTGGATTTAATTTTACCTACCGCCTTTTGGAGAAATATCTAGAATAAATGTTATTGTCTGATCACTATCAAAGGGTATGGTTGGATGCATGAGTGGAGGCAGTGTTTTGAGAGGCATTTTCGGGGCGAGTCCCGAGACGAGCCCAGGGCGGGGCGTACAAAAATGCTTCGGGGCTCAAATAAAAGGTGTAGAGATCCATGGAACGTACGCCCTAGAATTTGGGGCGTAAGTTTCGGGCGCAAAAGCGTAAGCCCCGGGCGTTAAACTTGATTTTTTAATTTTTAAAATGTTTTTGCTATAGATTATAATTTTTATTATTGGTGTAATGATATTTATACTTTATATTATCATATTGTAGTGTTTTTTTCTAAAATATATAAATAACAGTCATAAATAATTTTTTAAATGATTATGTCTGAAATTGGTAGGATAGAGATTTCATAGCACTATGATCCCGAAGCAACTTTTTTTCATCTTTTGTCACTGCTATTACACTTTTTATCCTTCTCCTTTCTTGAAATATATACATTAAATACAAATATTAGTTGAGGGTGGAACGAACTAATAGATGTGGAGATTAATGATGAATTGGATGAAAATTTTATTTTAAAGATTATCTAGGCTATTTTTTGTGTTGTTACCTTTCTCAAATAATAATTATAATAATTTCTTTATATTATTGGTGATTTATTTAAATTTATTTGCAGAATTTTAATAAAATTTAAACTTTACTTAATTTTTAGTAATAAAATTATAAAATGGAAGATACATGAGACATAAGCCCTGTAGATCAATGAGACTTACGCCCCGTGTCTCGGGGCTTACGCCTCGCCCCTTGTTGCATAAAACGCCTTGCCTTGCACCCCCGCCTCTTAAAACACTGAGTGGAGGAAAAAAAAGGTTTCTTATGTCAAGAGGATTCAAGAACTTATATATAACAAAAATAAATTATTTTCCCCTAATTTATATAGTATAATTTTTCGACGAAATTGTTGGGTTTTGTTGGGTTCAAAACACAAGTAAAGTAGGCACAACGGAAATTTAAAATTTTGTTCTACTTACCCCAACAATTTCTTCTGGTATGGTTATATGACAATCAAAACCTCTAACATAAAACATGAACACTTACATATTGTAATATCTGGAGTCTTTACTAAAGAGTGGACACGCGAGTCTACCCTTCGATTGCAAGCACCTTGCTATGGTGTATTCCTCTGTCAAGAAAGCCAGAAAATCTTGACAGAGGTTTGATAGAGTTTTATCCTAGACTCTAAGTCTAGAATTGTTATGAGAATTAATCATAATATGAATAAGATAGGTGATGTGTATATAGTGTATTTTAGGTTAGAAAATAGATTAGGGTTGGGCTCTAAGCCTGGCTCAAAAACCGAGGTACAGTGGGCTAGTCTGACTGGGTCCACTGCCGGGTCGGCGCCGCGGTGCCTTACGTCTAATAAAATGTCCCTCGTTTCATTAATATATATTCAACACATTTAATTTAAATTCAAAATCCAATTTTGACTTAATTAAATAGTTTTCATCTAATAGAAATTATCCCATAGTTATTATCAATTTAAATATCTCGATGTCAAATCGAATATTTAATACTTTCTCAATACACTCTTAGATCGAAGAGACAATCGACATAGTGTGACCCTATAGGCGTTCATATATTGACACTAATCCAATTAAGGTCCATACGGAACTTCTAGACTGCGTCGTACGACGAACTCAATATATGAAGTACATTTACATGAATCCAGCAAACATAACCTTTATGTGAGATGATAAATTCCTTTCATTCGCGACACACTCGATCAAGCTTAGGATTTGCCATGTGTCTATCCAAATGGCTTGATCACTTTATCTCATCTATATTAGTCGACAACTAGACCATATTCTAAATATGTCTCTTGCATTGGCCAATGACTTGGTCGACCTAATATCACTGAGAAGTTAAGTGCTCTCTCGAATATCCAATCGAGGAATGAATCATATTCTTGGCTCAACTACCACCTTAGTTTACATCATAATGCACCCAACACAAGCGTATCTTATCCTATAAGGAGTTTAAGCTTAGGACATCAAAGTACATTACTTTGTAAACAAGGTGCGTATTGACCTCAAGTCAAAGGACCTTTATCTCCCACACGCTGATAACACTCTAGACATGTATAACAAATAGTTTATCAGCAGGGTATACCAATACTTTCCAAAAGTATCCATGTGTCCATCACAAGTAGCTATTACTCGTAGCAGGTGAGACATGCTACATTCTCCAAGAATGTGATGCAGACCACACATCGACTTATAACATATCATCGATATCCCATTCTCGATGATCATTAGTCGAGACTATTTTGATAGTTACATTCTATCATTAATAGCTCACTCTATTAATGACAACGTAAGCTCAAGGGATGCATATATATGAATAATTGCAAACAATCAAACAATAATTCAATAATTGCAAATGCCATAAATATTAATCTTATTAATAATACGAATGTGTTCAATTATATTATGTCCCTAATATAGATTGTCTCTATGACATATATACTTTTAGAAATACCCCAGAAGTCTCCTCCGTTGATTGTATAGATGAGATCCCTCTATCCTTAATCAGGAGTCTTCAGTTTGAGCCATTGAAATAAAAAAAATTCTTAATAAGAAGTCATTTTTCTATATAAATCCTACCCAATGCGAATCTGAATGCCGAAATCAGCAAATTCCTAATATCATAGGGTTATAAAAGAAATATTGGGTCTCTTCTGAGCAGAACTATAGTCATGGTTTAACACGTACATTTTTAAAATTTTTCTTTGATGCAAATTTATTTTGGGCAACTTAGAGGATGAGATAACAAGGTATAACATTAAGTTAAGGCCAACTAATTAATACTCCCTCCGTCCCATATTACTTAGCCTTTTTTCTTTTACATGTCTCTTAAGAAATCATAAATGAAAATGATATTTTTACTACATTACCCTTATCTCTCTCCAATTAGTTACACTCTAATCAATATTGATTACTTTTAAAAAATTAATGTTAAGGGTAAAGTAGAAAAAAATTAATTAATTCTATCTTATTTTTAGAAAGTGACCAAGTAATTTGAAACATGTATTTTTAGTAATGTAGTCAATTAATATGAGACGAAAGGAGTAGTTTCATTGTGTCGTCTTCTTAATGGTAATTAAGTTAAAGCCAACTTAGCAGTTGTATGGTGTCATTTTCTTAATTGTAATTAAGTTGAAGCCAACTTAACAGTTGTATGGGAACCGGCTCTGCTCCAGTTCCTCTTCCCTCAAGTTCTTCCAGTCCCTCTTTTGATTGGTGGCACGTGTCACTTAATTTAATCAATGACTAAGATTTATTCTTTCAAATATGACTCTAGACACACTCTACAGAGAACCAAACCGACTTTCCTTTCTCCCATGTGATAGGGAAACTGGTAATATTGTGTCCAATACCGACAGAATGAGGGATTTTTTTTATATCCAACTTCCCGATTTATGTAGTTCCGATTTCTCAGCATTACTTTCAGTAAATCATGGGATGTATCTGAATGATCAGAATTTGAGAACAGAGCAACTGATATAAAAATTATTTATGATTTGCCTTTTGCTTCTCTTAGTGAAATCTTTAAAACTAACGAACTCCGTTAAGGAATAAATGGCAATTTTATGTCCAATAGTGAAAAAAGATCATTACTCCTCCTTGAAAAAAGAAGAGAAATGGGTTTAATTCTGTGTAGTATATTGAATTATTAGAGATTAATTTTAATTATTAATTTAATAAAGTTACACGTGCCACCAATCAAAAAGGGACTGGAAGAACTTGAGGGAAGAGGCACTGGAGGGGAGCCTCGTTCAGTTGTATGGTGTCATCATCTTAATGGTAATTAAGTTAATGCCAACTTTACAGTTGTATTATGTCGTCTTCTTAATGGTAAGTCTGATTTGTCGGTTTGGTTTGCGTAGTTTAGATGCTTCCTATCAGCATCTCGAGTCAAATCAAATGTAAATTCTAATATCTTTGTGGAAACTTATGACACGTTTAGGTGTTCCTTTCATTTTCAAAAAAAGAAGAACACAAAATTAAAAGAGAAAAACACTACGGAAAATAAGTTCAGAAGATTAATTGCCTATATTAAATTGGTTACAAAACTATGGCGTGTATAGACTAATAATAACATGCCTAGTTACGTAGAATTTTTTAAAGTACCGTCTCAAATGTAATGCATCAACACCTTCAAAATCTATAGCAGATTGATAAGTAATACTCGAAAGAAAACTTTATAAAAGATACTTTATTTTTATGAGATATTGGTTTTGAAAGATTAAACAACATTTTTTCTTGAAAATTTATATCATTTATTAAAATTGATAAATTATAAAAGGTTCTCCCTTCATCCTAAATAAATATTACTCCTGTAATATGTACTACTAGTATATATCATAACAACAACAAAAAAACCCTACAAAATTCGTCGCCAAATGCCCCCTAGCGAATAGAATATTTTTTATAAATTATCACTAAATAAGGATAAACGATTTTTATTACTCCCCCGGATCAAAAAGAATGTTCACTTAGTTATTTGCACACCCCTTAAAAAAATATTAACTTCTAGGCAAAAATAGATAATTTGACTAAAATGACCCTAATTAAATAAGTATTGAGATTTGATTACCTAATTAAGGACAAATCTGAAAAAGTAAGATTAATTCTTTTTTGATTTGATAAGTGAACATTCTTTTTTACTAAAAAAATAAAGGCTAAGTGAACATTTTTTTTAATTCGAAGGGAGTAGTATTTATTGACAGAAGATTTTTGCGGCTAATTTTCGTTGTCTTTTTTCCCGGTACGTAATGAAGACTTTTTTTCTTTGAGAAATTAATATTTAACTTTTTACCCAAAACAAAATTAAGTGCATTGATACTTTATTTTCGACCCCCTTATATGTGAGTATTGAACGGATGGAGTAATGGATGAGCGTTGAACGTTAATATTCATTTTAGTTAGAATTTAGAAAAGTACCAATACTCCATCTTCGAGAAAAGGTTTAGACCTTTTTTAATTACACTTTCTTCCACAACTTGAAGTCCCAACATGTGCTCCATATAAGATGCCATTTTTTCCCACTACTCTCCAGCCCCCCTATCTCTCTGTTTAGTTTCTCTTGGGAAATAAAACCTCCATAGTTGGGGATCCATAATGTAGTTCACATCAAGATGGGAAGAAGAACACACACAAACCCTAAATCTTACACTCTCCCTTCTTCCCCTACACACTCTCTTTCTTCTTCCTCTTCATCCGATTTCGAATTCACCATTGCCCTTTCTCCACGTAGTCGAAAAATTTCCACTAACATATGCCCAGCTGACGAACTTTTCTACAAAGGCCAGCTCCTTCCACTCCACCAATCCCCACGTTTGTCTATGGTTCGCACTCTTCTTCTCGCCTCATCGTCTACCTCTTCCTCCTCTGATACCACGACCACTGCTTCCCGTGATTCCACGGGAAGCAGTGGTAGCTCCAACGACTCTCAGTACTCGTACTCGAGTGGAGACCTCGTCCTCCAGCCCGACGGATGTGAGTCCTCCCGACCTAGCTCCGTCGCGGAGGAAGACAAGTTCAAGCGCCTTAACAACTCGATAAACATTATCCCTTGTAGCACGACCAAGAAGGGTACTAATAAGTACAACTTTTCGCTCGCCAGATTTTCTTCGGTGTTCCGCAAGGAATCTAATAAGAATAACGAGAATATTAATGATTCTGACGGGATCTCAGAACCTTTGCCTGCTCAGACATCCTCGATGAGACGGATGAGTACGTCCGCTAGAGAAGTCATACGTAAGTACTTGAGAAAAGTCAAGCCTTTGTACGAAAAGTTATCCCAAAAGTCTTCGGAGAAAATTATTGTATCGTCAAGTACCGTGACATTATGCAAAAATAGAGAGAATATTCGTTCTATGATCAAAGAAAGTACTCAAAATGCAACAATTTCGCATTCTTTTTCTGGGAATTTAAGGTATCCAAGGAGGAGACGCTACGTGTCAAGCTGTCCAACATCGATGAGATCATCACCAAGCCATTCTGGGATCCTTAGTAGAAGCGGGTACACAACTCCGACCAATAAGATGACGACAGGTGGAATTTGTTCAACAGATTCGTCAACGATGGAGGAGTTACAAAATGCAATTCAAGGTGCAATTGCACATTGCAAGAATTCCATGCTTCAAAATCATAACGCTACTTAATAAGAATTTGGGTCAGTTATTAAATTTAAACAATTATTTAGTGTTGTTTTTGTCCATAGTAAATAAGGGGAAAAAATATCAAAAGTATTGGTGTTTGCTAGTTAATTAATTAGCTATCGGATCTAAAGTTTTTTATTTTATTTATTAATGGTTATTTGACTGATGAAGACGAGGAACTTAACCTTTTTTTTCCTTTTGTTTCATTATAGTTTTAACCTAGCCGTTGTGTCTTGATCTAAGTTTTTAATGAGTTGCATGTGATGTTATTAATGGATCATTCATTTGGATTTTTCTCTACTGCTTTGTTCTATCGAAATTTGGAGCTTCTTGGTATTTGTACTCCGTAATTTGTCTTCTACTTTCTCTCTCTCCCTGCCATATTACTATATGATGGAATCTGAGTTATTAGAGTACTTATTACTTAATTTTTACGATTCCTATGAGTATGTAATCAGTAATTAATATGTTTTCTATTTTGGATGTGACTTGCTATGACTTAATGTAACAGAGTTTTAAAGGGTAAGTTTTCACTTGAAATTAGTTACTCCTATAAGAGGGTAGTACAGGTATTAATTATGAGGTTTGTAAGTATATGAGAATCTTCCATGTGCCCCATGGGAAGATTGAGTGCAATTTCAGAATTCTCTGGTTGGACGTAAGAGCGGTGACATTTATTATGGGAAGCAACTTTGAAGTTTCTAAAGTTTGAATTTGAAATTAATTCAAGCGAAACCGAATTAAAATACCATGTTTTCCATCTTCTATATCTTATAGAAATAAATGTACAGAAAGGAGCTTTGGGTTAACGATAAAATAAATTTCGTATGATTCAGTAAGTTACAAAGTTTAGATCATAGAATCAACCAGTTACAATTATATGTCGGTAGTAAATTACCTATATTGCATCCCTTAAGATGCTACTCTTCTCTAACTTAAACACAAATACTTTATATACCAGATTGTCATGTCTCTTATATAAATGAACTAATTGATGGTCTTTTTTTCTTTTTAAATAAGTGTTTAGTATTCGAAATTTAATATCACGTCTCATTAAAGGAAAAAATGCATCATATTAGAGGTTTTTTTCTATTCTTACGGTTAGAACACATATTCTTTTAAGAGCGATGAGATCCTATTCATTTTACTACAACACTTGTGGCCTGACCTATTTCTTTTCCTCCGGTCTTCTCGAGTTTAATCTCATAATCTTCTCAAATATCTAATTTTATTCGTAGTCAACACCTAACTTGGCTCCCCTCCAGTGGGGGATACGTCCAGTTGCTCCATTACCCCTTTAAAATTATGACACCTGCCCTCTCAGTAATCTAATGGGTCAGATTTATTTGGTTAGATAAAAGAGTTTTACCATCGTATATATAGCATTTCTCTCTCCTCACGTTGCTTTGATTAGTTACTGTATTTCTTTCCCAAATCTTTCCAGATTAGTTATCATCTTCTTGGTTCAAATCTTTGCTGCAGTAAACAGATCATCTTCAAAAATTTCTTCTATTAATTCCTCCATCTCATTTTCCATTTCTCCACATTCTTCATTGCTACTCCTTTCATTCTTAACATATTGAAGAATGTCTTTTGATTCTCTTTGTTGAGATTAAAGGCAGTTGTAATCCAATGATTCAAGCTGCCATTAATGACCAGCTCATGTAGCTTAACTGGATCGAAGAGAGAAAGTGAGACTGAGTTTGATGGAATTAAAGTGATTTCATTTCTCTGCTTTTCTCCATTATATACACAAACATACAAGATGGAAAAATGAAGTAGTGGAGCCAATTACTTGGCTGTCATACAGTTGGCAAAGTGTAACTAACTAACTGAAAATGAAACTAACTAACAAAATATCCTAACGAACTAACAAATATCTAATTGTGCTAATACATGGATAAATAATCAGGTGTAACTTCTAAGTAATCTCAACACCCCCATCAAGTTGGAGGTGATGTAGTCATTGCTAACTTGCCAAGGAGAGTGATGCTTAACACCACTCAAAGCTTTGGTAAGAATGTCTGTCAGTTGAGCATTTGTGGATATGTAATGCAAATCAATGAGGCCTTCTTGTACTTTGTCTCTGACAAAGTGGAAATCCACTTCTATGTTCTTGGTTCTTTCATAAAATACAGGATTCCTAGCAATGTGTACAACAACCTGATTGTCACAAAACACTGATATAGGTCTGAGAGCAGGAACATTGAATTCATTGAGCAACCTATCCAACCAGACTAATTCCCTCACAACTTGCCTAACAGATTTGTACTCAGTTTCTGCAGAGGACAATGAGATAGTTGTCTGCATCTTTGATTTCCAGCTTATGGGACTCTCACCAAGGAAACAAATATACCCACTGATTGATCTTCTGGAGTCTGGGCAAGCAGTCCAGTCAGAGGTATTTTTGCTCTATGGTATTTTATAAAGCAGTACGGGAAGTATATAACTATTACAAGTATTCGAAAGGATAAACAAAGATTCAATAGTTTATCTAGAAATCTGAAAATTACAATAGAACCACAAAACTGAAATTACAATTTTGTTGAAGACGGAAAAATGGAAACTGGTTTTGCTGAGTCGAGTGTGGCACTCTGTCCTTAAGATAATATTGCCCCGTATGTATCCTTTATACGTCCTGGACAATTTGTCTCCCAAGATAAAACAACAATGAAACACTTGAGCAAAGGAAACTCAAATGCTACCGTGAAGAATATTGAGTAACGAAATGATGCTTGGAAGTTGTAGGAAGAAAACTGTTTTGGTTGTGTATTTTCGTGAGTTGTATAAACTGTTATTTGTAGTGCTCAACAATGGTGTAAGGGGGTGTTTATATAGGTGAGGAAGGAATTTGTTTAATCGCCCCATGTGACCATTATTGGCCAAATAATGGCCATTATGGAGGTAGTAAAGCCACCAAAATAAATGGTGAAAGACCAACGGATTTGGCCATTATAAGAGGAGTAATTCAGCCAAAATAAATGGCTGAATTGAGTGCTTGGGCGTTTCTGCTTTGACCGTCGAAATTCTGACTTTCTAAAAACTTCAGGGACCAAACTGTACATCTTAAAACTTCAGGGACCAAACTGTACATTAGAAGGCCCACAGCCCGTGACCCGTGAACCCGAGAATCCGAAACTCGGAACTCGGAACCGGAACCGGACCGGACGGGCGGGCGGCGGCGGCACGCATGTGGTCTTTCCTCGAACCGAAGCACATCTAGGTCCCAAACCCCAAACCAATTTCGAGTCTTATATACACAACAATTCTTTCTTCCTCTACCGATGAGGGAGAATTGAACACAATACCACACTTTCCATGCTTCAAACACCTTACTTCGTGGACCAATATCTCTTTCATTTCTCAATGAAATTTGACAATTCTTGGCCCTACGGTTATCTACGTACTTAGTAGATCATGCATGTATGAAGAACCGGATTCTCCAACATACGTAACACTAGTGTTTAAGCCGTTAAAGTTGGTCGGTCACAACTCCCGCCAAAGGCTAATTTCCAACAAGTCACAATAGGTTATGACTGAATAATTTGAGCTATTGCTCAAGAAAATACCCAAGGTGGGGTATGTTTTCAAGTATCTCAACACATGCAATGCAACCTTTAAGTGAGGTTCTCTTGGATTTTGCATAAACTGATTGAGATGCTGGACACTATATGTAATGTCCAATCTGGTGTATGTCAGAAATTTGAGCTTGCCCACTAGCTTTCTATAAGGGGTAGGATCTGATAGTAGCTTTATTTCGGCAGCTTGGAGCTTTATAGTTGTGTCAAGAGGAGAGGTGACAGTAGAGAAATTCAAACAGTCATACCCTTAAGTAGATCAGTGGTAAATTTTCTCCGTGAAATCAGAATCCCATTATCCCTATACAGTACTTCCAGCCCCAAGAAATAATGCAATTGACCCAAGTCCTTGATTTTGAACTTATTATGTAGGAAATACTTCAACTCTTGTATCTCTTCCATGTCAGTTCCAGTGAGAATGACATCATCAACATACATAACAACAACAACCATGTATTGACCTTTCTTTTTGTAAAACAAGGAATAATCACTTTCAGAGTGTGTGAAACCTTTTGAGCATAAGGACTGAGCCAACTTATCATACCATTGCTTGCTGGCTTGTTTTAGCGCATACAATGACTTCCTTAGTTTGCAAACTAAATTTGTACCCTCAACAAGAAGGCTTGGAAGGGCTTTCATAAAAACTTCTTCATGCAAGTCTCCATGAAGGAATGCGTTGTTCACATCTAATTGATATAGTTTCCAACCTCTCTTGAAATCTAGACTAAGTAAAGTCCTGATGGTAGTCATCTTGACTACTGTGGAAAATATCTCAGTATAGTCAATGCCATATTATTGAGTGTAACCCTTAACTACAAGCCTAGCCTTGAACCTGTCCACACTTCCATCTGCCTTATGTTTAAACTTGTACACCCATTTACAACCTATTGCCTTTTTTATATGAGTAAGGGTACCAAAGCCCAAGTGTGATTGGAATGTAATACTTCAAACTCTTGTGTTATTGCAGCTTTCCAAGTAGGGTCTAAAGCTGCTTCTTCAAGAGATGGTGGTTCACAATCAAGTGATATGGTCCTCATTGTCTGCTGACTATCAGGACTGAAGGATATGAATGATGTATGATTAGAAGAAGGTAGAGTGTTGGAGGTTGGGAAAAATGATGCATTATTTGCTGGTGCTGTAGAGTGCAGGTTGTAATTGTATGTTTGTAGATAGGTAGGAGTGGTATGGAGTTTGAAAAATCTTCTAAGCTCAAGTGTAGGTGGTTGTTGTAAGGTGATTGAGGGTGGATTAATGTGTTATGTGTCATTTAGATCTAAGGTAGGGGTAGAAGATGTGTCAGTAGAGGTAGAAGACGTGTGAGGTGGATTAGAAGAAGATGGTGCAGTGATGGATGTAGTGTAAGTAGTAACAGAATCATCAGTTTGATTAGTGTCTACATGACTAGTACTAGTATTTTTTGTAACATGATTCAATTCAGAAAAATCAGCATTCATTAATTTTGCAATAGAAGGAAAAGTATTACGAGCAGATGATACAAAAAAAGGAAAGACATTCTCATGAGAAGTCACATCTCTAGAGACATGCAATCTTTTTGTGATCAAATTCAAAACTTTGTAACCTTTGGAGTCATAGGATATCCTGCAAAGATGTGAGGTGTGGTTCTTGGTTCAAACTTATCTTTGAAGCCTTTGAGAGTGGTAGAAAAACATAGACATCCAAAGGTTCTTAGGTGTGCATAGTTTGGTTTCTGATGATACAACAACTCATATGGACATTTGTTTTTCAAATTTGTGGAAGGTATTCTGTTGATCAAATAAGTGGCAGTGAATATGCATTCTCCTCAATATTTAATGGACAGTTTGGACTGATATAACAGTGCTCTTGCTATTTCAAGAGATGTTTGTATTTTCTTTCCACCACACCATTTTGTTGTGGTATGTATGAACATGTGATTTGATGTATTATCCCATTTTCTTAGAAAAACTTTGCTGACTCATTGTTTACAAACTCTAGTCCATTGTCAGACCTGAGTACTTTAACACTTGTGGAAAATAGAGTTTCTATGAGGGACACAAAAACTTTGATGACTTAAGAAGCATTACTCTTACAACTTAACAAATGAGTCCAAGTGGATCTACTAAAGTCATCAATTATTGTGAGGAAATATTTAAAATTATCATGAGTGAGACATGATATGATCCATACATGTAAAAGTTCAAAAGGCTTTGTGCTGGTGGATAATTATTTCTGAAGGAAAGATAGTCTAGCTTGTCTAGCCATTGGACAAATTGAGCAAACGAAAGGTTGTTTGAGAGACAGTTGAGGCAGTGATGAGATTCCTTTCATTCTCACAAAAGGTAAATGTCCTAACCTTTGGTGCCACAAAAAATTAGCACTGTTTCCATGAGATGTGCATGAATTAGAAACATCTTCAACATTTTCATGAGAGGTAGAAGACAAACAGGGATTCAAAATAGAACAAGATTATTTATTAAGAGAGTGTGAATTATTTACAATATCAAATGAGCGAGATGAGGAGGCATGTTTATCACGCATGGAAGAAGAAGTAACAAAATTTGGAACTGAAGATGAGAGACTGCAACCAAATGTTGAGCTTGGTGTTGAGATGTGTTTGTGACACTTGGAGAAGACATAGTAGAGACCATTTCTGCCCTACCAATCTCCAGAGGCCTCTTCAGAGAAGAGGAGGGTCTGCATGACACAAGAGAAACTGCTGAAACTAATAATACTTTATAACTTAACGCATAAGCAATGAACTGATATAAAATTGAATTTGAAACTTGGCAAAAACAATACTCTATACAAAGTTAGTGTTGGACTAATGTAAACATTTCCAATTTCTATTACTTTCACTTTATATCCATTTAGTAAGGTTACTAAGAAATGATAAGACAAGATAGTGATGCTAGTTAGTAGAGTCATGTTATATGTCATATAATTTGTGGCTCCAGAGTCAATTATTCATGAATCAACATACATTGTCTTACATACACAAGATAAACCATCAATATCAGTCATAGAAGAGTAACACACTATTATACCTGCAAGGTTCACTACTCTACAATTGTTGGTGCTGTTTGAATCATGTCCTACAACTTGGAAATTGATGTTGAGAAAATTCAACAGTTGATTGTATTTTTCCTTGGTCAAGTTATGCACAATCTGATTGTTCCTTTGGTAATTGTCCCGAGGCTCCTAAGTATTGTGATTGTACTCAATGTTCTTACCCTTAGCATCATCATTGAAACCTCCATGTACATTTGCAACAGATCCTGTATTTTTCCCTTTGTAAATTTAAAATCCTGGGGAAATCCATATAGCCTGTAGCCTTTGTACTTAATGTGACCACTATTTTTGCAATGGTCACAAAACAGATGAGCCTTACTCTTACTATATCCACCTCTATTGGTGCCAGATCCACTTGCCCCAAACTGATTTTCTGATCCATTGGTCCCATAGTGATTCACAAATTGGTTTTGACCTTGCCTGTTGTATTGACCGTGTCTGTTTCCCTAATAGTTTTTCCTAAACCCTACATTTGTTGCTCCATGAGCATTTAAAGATGTGGAATCCAAAATCAATTGGTTACTAGACTTGACTTCTCTTTTCTTTTCCTCATGGATTAAAATGGAGAATGCTCAAGGTTTGGTAATGGGGTCATCATCAAAATGTTGCCCCTCACAGGTGTATATATCTCATTTAATCCCATGAAGAATTGAATCAAACATCTATCTTGTTCAGCTTTGATCATCTCAGCCTTAGTACCACAGTTGTATTGGCAAGTGCAGGTTTTATGAGTGCTCAAGGCACTCAGTTCTTCCCAAAGTTTCTTCATTTTGGTGTAGTAACTAATGACATCAAGACTTCCTTGTGAAAGATCATTAATTTCTTTTTGCAATTGATATAACTTAGCACCATTAGTTTGGTCATATTTGTATTCTAATTCTTGCTAAAGTTCCTTGGCATTGTTCACATATTGAAGAATGTTTGTTAAATCTCTTGAGAGTGAGTTCAAAATTCATGAAGTCACCATGTCATCGCATCTCTCCCAATTATCCAGCTGTTTCAGATGGATATACATACAAGGGACTAGTATCATCAATAGTTTCCTGATTTATTTGATTTGTTGAACCTACTTGTTCTGGAGCCATAATGTAATGATATTGAAGGGAATTGAGATGGTTTTGATTGTTTCACAACAAGAAATCGATGCTAAAAAGCGGAGAAATCGAAGAATCGAACAATCAATTGAAGAATTGAACAAAATTTTGAAGAAAGTTGAATTATGACAATTTAAAGAGAGTTGATTTAGGGATTTCAAAACCGATTACCAATTTATACTGTCAACACGTAATTTCATAATAACATGTACAATTTGATAGTTGCGAGATGAATTTTGGATTGAATTAATTGGAAAATGTGTTCGAATTTGCAAAAATGAAAAGGAACTGAAATGGAAGTTCTTTAGAACAAGGGATTTAATTACGCATTGCAATTAGAGAAGAGATGAAGAGATTACAAACTCAAAATTAATGTATACGCTCTGATATCATATTGAGATTGAAGGCAGTCGCAATCCAATGATTCAAGCTGTCATTGATTACCAGCTCATGCAGCTTAACTGGATAGAGGAGAGAATAGATCCACATAACTAATCTCAACACTCTTCTTCATCATATTTTTTCACATCCACATATTTTTCTTTGACTCAGTTTTATATTGAAAATAGACACAGAAGAGTTTGATATATAAATATAAAATAATCCAGCAGAAAAGATGAAAGTGAGGTCGCCGATTACGAAAGAGGCCTTTCAAAAAAGCCAGATTGTGAAGAAAACTAATTACCCAAATCTGAACCATTAGATTGTTGAGAGGTAATGGAGCAACTGGTCGGATGTCAACACCGACAAAACTAGCACTGTCTCCTTAAAAAAATGCGTAGATTCACATGTTAGACCAAAAAGTTTAGTTCTAATATCTCGTATCACACTCTTTTCTTGTCACATAGTCACATCGTATCGTTGTAAATTTTGGGACTTGTGCATTTACTCACCAAGTAAGCATATATGAACTTCAGTTTGAACGTATATGAACGTTAATTTCGGAATTTTAATTTTACTGTAAGATTTCAAAAAGGGGCGAAGTAAGCATATATTTTTTTGTCTTAAAGGTTACTCACTATCTGTAAAATAAAAGTCAAGATCAACAAGTTTCAATTTCTCTCAACCTTTTAATGAAATAGATTGAGAAGAAAAATTATTGGGGAAAGTTGTGATATAGATTATCTTTCATGGGCCAATTGAATTGAAGTAGTTCAATTTATTATGATTAGAACTTGTATGTCCTACAGAAGGCAGTAGGCAAATTAGTGGGGTTTACAAAATAGTTCTGTTAAAGTTTGTGGGACATTAGAAAATTGGACTTAGCACCAGTATCAATTATGAGCCACGGATACTCTCATTTATTTCTGGTTTACAAAGCAGATTCAAAGATGATGATAGATTATGTACTTTCCATTGGTACTGTAAACTTGGTCCACCGTACCAGCTCTGCATCATCTTTTTTTTTGATAATCCAGGTTTCCAGGCTTGCGTCTGACTACTTCATTGGTATTACCCAGACGTCCTGGAGATGATGGGACCGGTCCTTCAGCACCCCACCACCAGGTAAATTGCGGGATGTGCACACATGGTCAGTGTCTGCTTGCGTCCAACGGATCAATGCTATAAGGTTGACCCTCCCACAGGCCCCATCCACAAGGCTTGGCGGAGACCGAACCCACACTGCAACATGCCCGCGCGGCTTTTAGCGCCCAGGCTTTATCACATGTATGTGCCCCGGAGGACGATATCCGGAGGGGAGAATCGAACTTGCGACCCTAAGGCCGCAAAATTGACTCCCTGCCAGCAAGCTGACCCCTCTGGATAGCTCTGCATCATTTTGGCCCTTAGAACAGGCAGCATCACATGATGCTATCAACTCAAATGAGTGTTGTAGAGTAAGGTATGTTGTTTGGATAAGGAATTATTAATACAATTTGAATTAAATCTAAGTAAATCAACTTGGGTGACATAGATTAGACCTTTTGGCTAGCAGGTTCGACCACATCCACTAGTTCCGATTTCAAACAATAACATATAAATGAATGGTACATATATAGTTATAAATTTATACGAAACCTGCATCGCTTGTTATAGAAAAGGAAACATGTAAGCGATAATAATCTGTGAGACAATGCAACATTTTAATTAAGAAGGATTTGAGACGACGCTGCATGGAAAAAGTTATTTTTGAAAATATATGTATGTCTTAGAGACAATCTGTAATTACGACAAATGTATTTTATATACATTCATATTATTATTAATAGAGATTAATATTTTGGCATTTGCAATTATTAAATTATTAGTTGATTGTTTATAATATTCTATAATATGCATCCATATAGGTTACGTTGTTATTAATCATGTGAGTTATTAATATTATAACGTAACTCTTAAAATAGCATCGACTAATGATCATCGAGAATGTGATATGATAAGTCGACATGTGGTCTGCATCACATTCTTAGAGGATGTAGTATGTCTCACCTGCTACGAGTAATGGCTACTCGTGATGGACACATGGATACTTTGGAAGTATTGGTATACCCTGCTGATATACTGTTTGTTATACTTGTCTAAAGTATGATTAGCATGTGGGAGATAGAAGTCCTTAGACTTGAGGTCAATGCGCACCTTGTCTACAAAGTAATATACTTTGATCATGTCCTAAGCTCAAATGCCTTATAGGTTGAGATACAGCTTGTATTGGGTACATTACGATGTTGATTAAAGGTGGTAGTTGAGCCAAGATTAGTATTCATTCCTCGAATGTATATTCGAGAGAACACTCAGTTTCTCAGTGATATTAGATTGACTAAGTCGTTGGCCAACGCAATAGACATATTTAGAATATGGTCTAGTTGTCAACCAATATAGATGAGATACAGTGATTAAGCCATTTGGATAGACACTTGACAAATCTTAAGCTTGATCGGGTGTGTCGTGAATGAAAGGATTTTATCTTACCACATAGAGGTTAAGTATACTGGATTCGTGTAAACGTATTTCACATATTGAGTTCGTCTTGCGGCGCCGTGTAGGAGTTCTGCGTAGACCTTAATATGATTAATGTCGATATGTGAAGGTCTGTAGGGTCACACTATGTCGATTGTCTTTTCGATCTAAGGATGTATTGAGAGAGTATTAAATATTAGATTTAGAATTGAGATATTTAAATGAATAATGATTGTTTTAATTAAGTCAAATTTGAATTTTGGATTTAATTAAGAATGTGCGAAAAATAAAAATGAGACAGTGTAGGGCCACGTCAGCGCCGCGGCGCCCACACCATAGGGCCGCGGCGCCATGACCTAATCTGTCTTGAATTTTTTGCCAGGCCCAAGGTCAAACCATAATCCGGTTTGACCTAATTTTCACCTATAAATTCAGACCAGGCCCAAGGTCAAACCATAATCCGATTTGACCTAATTTCCCCCCTATAAATTCAGACCTACACTTCATTATTCAATACACTTGATTTTCATATCATTATTCTAAGTCTTAGAGACTCAGAATCAAAACACTCTCTCGAACCTCTACTGGATTTCCTAGCTTTCCAAATGAGGAATACATTGAAGCTTGGAGCTTGCAATCGAAAGGGCATTCGCGTGCGCACCCACAGTTGATAAAAATTCCACATATTGTAAACATGTAAGTAACGTTCAAGTCTTATGTTTTTATCTCATTTATCTGCGTTAGTTACTGCTTCTCTTTCAGGATGAGATATCATGGCATATTCGCGTTTGCTCTCAGCATTTTCTTACTGCTTAATGCTTTAATTTTTTGACCGGGTCTGACTGTTTTTTGCTTTGCTTGTCCTGAGCCGAGGGTCTCTCGGAAACAACCGCTTTACCTACCAAGGTAGAGGTAAGGTCTGTGTACATTCTACCATCTCCAGACCCATGTTGTGAGATTTCACTGGATATATTATTGTTGTTGTTATATATATATATATAACGACTCTACTAACTGAGAGTTCTCCAATCGTCAATCACAACAAACATATAATTGAGTAAAGTGAAATCTAGAAAATATTTATAAATATTTGACTCAAACTCTATAAGAGTTTAGAAAATTCAAATCCTGTATTCATTTCGGTGTTACTGCTTAGAGCAAATCTCATAGTAGTGGAGATTCCATAGGTTGAACTTGAAGTTTCAACGGGGACACATTAGGGCAAATCCCAGAATTAAATGATTTTTTTAGTGGAGCCAAAGTTAGTCCTAGCTTTCATGCATGGAAAATGACTAATCTCCAACTTGATTAGATGTCATACATATACACTACACTGCTCGTCTCAACTCATCAGAACGCGATTCCTTCGTAAAAGTCAAATTCATCTCCTCATTTGATAAATGAATATTAAAAGGAAGCTTCCAATTGTTGGTTTTCTTTTTTCCTCATATTAATTATATTCCTGTTTAGTCGGTAGAACCAAGATTTTAATTAAGACTATATATGTCACAGAGGTGCTGAAGATTTGAATAGTGTTCTGTTGCATGTCTTATACTATGAATCGTACGATCAAAAAGTTCTTATACTTCCAGTGTCGGCGGTATAAATTCCTTCACAAAAGTCAAATTCATCTCTTTATTTGAGAAATGAATATTAAAAAAGGAAGCTCACAATTGTTTTTCTTATCCCCATATTAGATTCCTGTTTTGTCGGTAGAACCAAGATTTTTAATTTAAATAGTGTTCTAGCGCGTAGGAGTTATAACTCATATATGTTGCATGCCTCATCGTACGTTAAAAAGTTGTTGTACTTCGAGTGTCGTCGAAGGTATAAAATGTTGACCATGTATAGGTGGGGGGATATTATGATAGCAGAGCTAGTAAAAGATCCAATTATTAGAGTTGGAATGTGGCTGCAAAGTGGAGTAGTTGAGACCTTTATTAACAACACTTCCCCCCTTTCGAAGTAGGTGATGTTTTAGTTTTTTCGTTTTATTTTAAAATAAGTGTTACGTTAGGATTTCAAGAAAAAATTAATTTTATTCTTTTAAAATTATCCTTATTTATATTATCAAGAATCATTAAGTAAATTTTATTTTTTCTAGGCATTTAATTAGAAGTAAGTAATTAGTAAAAATACTCTTAATTTCATAGGAGTGAACAATTTCTTAAGAGATGTGCCTAAGCTAAAAACATCACTTATTTTAAAATGAAGGGAGTACCATAGTAATTAAATAAAACATAAAACAAGAACTAATTTGAAGGATTGAGCACTGAAAGCATTTCTTTTAAATATATAAATATTCCCCTAAACATTGAAAATAAGAAATTAGTTAGCGTCAGAGAATTCAGCTAAGCAGAATGGATGTAAAGAGCTAAATAAAATATTCCCCCATTTCAATTTATAAAATTGTAGTTACCGTTCGAATTTTTGTTTTTCTCTAACCACTATTTTTTTTATATGTTTTAAAAATATTTTAAATTATCAATTATTATGACTTAAAATATTTTTTATATAGTTTCTAAATATATAAATTTATTTCAAAAACCTAAATTACATATATGAATTCACGATCAAAATTAAAAAGTTCGAACATGTCACATAAATTGAAAATGATTAACACATTAATAATGATAGTATAGTGTCTTAAGATTTAGTGGTCACTCGGAGGGGCTTCTTTGCTGGATTAATTACAGTATCAGTTAGCCAAACGTCAATTTAGTTGTCGCTTCTCATTACTTCTTATGAGTTAATTATGAGCTTTAATGCGCATTGAAAAGTGCTGTTACGTTTAATAAATTAAGTATGAGTCTAATTTCGTATATATAGGAAAATGTCCCCTTTTTTTTATCTATGGGAACAGTCATTGGTAGAAGTTAAAAGAAAACAAATATATAGAGAAGGCTTAATATGATGTAACATTTTCAGAGCTAAAATTCTTTATTATTGTAATTGCTGAAAGCATCATCTCTTTTATAATAGGGGAAAAAATGAAGAAATATCAGAGCTAAAATTCTTTAATTTGGCTAATAAAATGTCCCACACTGAACATGAATAGATAATTTAGAGAGTTTATAGTAAGCAAGTTAACATCGACTATCGCCGAGCTCAATAACATGGGCTTGTAACCCAAGTGGGGGCAATATAGTGATGGAACATTGGGCCTATCTTGATGGTAGGGCTTGTGTGGTAAGTAAACTGGCCCGCCCTCTCCAAGATTGGAGTTGGGCTTATGCGGCCTAAGCGAAAGCATGGGCCTCCCTCTTAGTTCCTAAAGTGGATGGGGCAATGGGTTAGGCTGGATTCACAGAGCCAGCTAAAACCTGTTGGAAGGATAACGGGTTTGGGTAATAAACCAAGCCCAATAAATGCCAAGATGGATTAGTTCTAATATAACCACCACCTTTTTCATATTTTATTTAAACTTGTGTAGGTTTAATTTAGGCTAAATTTTTTCTGCATAAAAAAATTGGTTATGGTCGAATTTTATATCAATGTTGCAAATTTAATAGGACATTAATTGCTAGGGATTTTATTATCTAATGACATTGCACACCAAATCAATATTACAATTTAACCATACTTACTGTGACGATTTATTAGGGATCTATCATTTATTAATGACATGCTTGTCATGGGAGTTGTACACATCAAATTGCAGAGCTTTAAAGTTTAAAGAGTTGGACTAAAATTATGATGGCTATATTTCCAGCAAGCACCTTGAAACAAATGTCCAAATGGATTTGGGCTTTTTATCCATTGTCGATTTTTAGCCCGTTTCTATTGAAAGTTTGAAATCAAATGTTAAATTTATTTTTTCATATTGAACTTGGTATTGTTATATCGGGAGATATCTTTATTTTTTTCTAATTTAGTACTCACTCCGTCTCAATTTAAGTGACTTATTTTAACTTGACACATAATTTTAAAAATAAATTGAGACTTTTGAATCTTGTGGCCTTAAATTAAAGATGTGTGAGATCTTTTAAATCTTGTGGTCTTAAACTTGCCTTAGAATTAGAAAACTTACTAAATATAGAAAGACACTCTTTTTGGGACATATTAAAAAAGAAAGTAAGACACTTAAATTGGGACAGATCAAAAAAGAAAGTAAGACACTTAAATTGGGACAGATGGAATATTATTTACATAGTGAACAGATAAAAAGGAACTTAACAGGACAATATTGTTAAGAGTCTCACATCGGAAATGAAATGGGAATATGGATTCCTTATATGGACTTGGACAATCCTTATCCTACAAGCTAGCTTTTGCGGTTGAGTTAGGCCCAAAATCTTACATGATATCAGAGCCAGACTCATTCAAATTCTTTATTCGTCGATGTTGGTCCTCCAAATTATATTGTCCACGCTCTAGTTAACGAGGTCTGGGCGTGCGGGAAATGCTAAGAGTCTCACATCGGAAATGAAATAGGAATATGAACTCCTTACATGGACATGGATAATCTTCACCATACAAGCTAACTTTTGGGGTTGAGTTAGACCCAATATCTATTTCTTCAAATATCAATGATTTAGGATAATATAGATTCAAACTCGTGATACTGCCGTCTAAATATCTTGACCACGGGCTAAAGTATATAATCTTTTCGGAATGCTAGACTAATCTTTTTGTAAGTATGGATTGGGTCTCTCAAAGTCTCGTATGAAAATATAATCATCTTCCTCTTTGCAAAAAGAAAAAGAACTTTGCCCTAAGTGTATGATAAAGAAAGAGAAAAATAAAACTTAGGAGTAAGTTATACCACATCAACAAGCTACATGTCTATATTTTGGTGATCAATGTTCAACTAAATTTTATCTTGGATATATCAAAAGAATATCCAAAAGAAAAAGGGAAATGAGATAAGCCCTCCTATAAAATACTTTCTTTCCAATTTTACTTGTCCACTATACTAAAAATAATTATCCAATTTTATTTATCCATTTTAAAAAATGAAGAGATAATTTACCACTTCATATCTATTTTATCCTTATCATTTATTAATTGGATTGATAAGTTCAAGAAAATTTTGTAGTTGCACAACTTTTAAAGTATGTTTTATTTATTTTAATTATTAGGTTACTTAGCAATAATTAAGGGTTAAATAGTAAAATTATTATTTTATTTTTAATTACTTAATAAACATGTCAAGTCAAAATGTGACAAGTAAAAGTGTGACAAGTAAAAGTGGACTGAGGAAGTATCAGTACGGAGTAAATTTTCTATTCCTTTTCGTTTTTCGTATCGATGTAATCCCCCTTTATTTCAAGTAAAGTAAAAGTGACTAATTGAACCTAAACAACTTTTTAAAATTTAAGCTCACCCGATTTATAGTTTTCCCACTCACAAGGCTCTCATTTTGAAGATCCCGAAATCAATTTTTAGAGTGAATTACTAAGATCTCAAATCTTCATGGGATTTCCAAACTAGATAAATTATAAAAATGAGAGTTAATAGGGTGGGGGAGTTGACCTTAATACGGATCTTTACGCTACATAAGTCTAACAAAACTCATAACAAAAAATAACCATAATATTTGTCTTTTTTATAATTTTTTGCTAGTTAGTCACCGTATAAACATTAGTGTTTATAAGTGTAACAATATTTTTCTCAATATTCATCTTCCAACATTGTGTTAATTATACCACTAATACAACTTACAATTAGGCTAATAATATTATCTGATTTTCCTAAGATCAAGCCATCTAATCTACCTACATTATGATAAGATTAGGCTAAGTTAATGCTAATCTACCTACCATATATAAATGATTTTATAATCAATTACAATAATTATTAATTACACTATTAATTAATAATTATTCTATCACTCCCCCACAATCAAAGCGGGAGGTAGGCGTATGCTGAGACTGTCCCGAAAATCTTCAAATAATATCAGCGGAAGACCTTTAGTAAAAATATATGCAATCTGATAGCGTGACGTGACATGCAAGACACGCACTTGTCCGCGAGCGACATTTTCACGAACAAAGTGGATATCTAACTCAATATGTGTTAGTGCGTTGATGGTTCTCTGAATTCCCTGAGAGTTAGATAGCACTAACATTATCACAGTACACCAATGTCTCATTCGGAATCGGGCAGTGGAGTTCTAGAAGAAGATTCTAAAGCCAACAATATTCAGACACAACATTGGCAACCCCTCGTTATTCTGCTTTGGCACTGTATCTGGACAACGTTGCTTGTCGTTTGGAGGACCAAGATACCAAGTTATCTCCAAGGAATATACCATAACCAGAAGTGGAGAGTCTGGTCTCCGGACATCCTCCCCAGTCGACATCCGTGTAGGAGACAAGGGTGGATGTCGACGATAGATATAAATGCAAGCCATACTCTAGAGTACCCTGAATATAATGCACAATGCGTTTGAGAGCATGCATATGATCATCTATCGGATTATGCATGAATATGCACACATGTTGCACTACATAAAAAATATAATGTCCTGTGAATGTAAGACATTGCAAGGCCCCTGCTAGGCTGCGGTAAAGTGTCGGGTCGGCAAATGGCTTGCCGGAGGAGGCACTCAATTTGGGTTTAGTATCAACCGGAGTTGCTGACGGTTTATAGGAGGACATGCGAGCACGTTCAACAATCTCTGCTGCGTACTTCTTTTGGGATAAAAATAAACCACTTGCATGATGTGTCACAACTATCCCCAAAAAGTAGTGTAGTGGCCCTAGATCATTCATAGCAAATTCAGAGCCAAATACTAACATGATGGACTTGCGAAGAGCATCAGATGAGGTAGTTAATATAACATCATCCACATATAAAATAAGATAAGCAATATTATTATCCTGACGGTAGATAAACAGAGAATGATCAGAATGACTGTTAGAAAACCCAATATGTGAAACAAAATCCGCAAACCTCTTGTACCAGTCCCAGAGGGGCTGTTTTAGCCCATATAATTATTTCTTTAGCAGACACACATGATTTGGATAAGTGGAGTCCATGTATCCCAAAGGCTGGTACATGTATACTGTTTCATTTAGTTGTCCATGGAGGAAGGCATTTTTGACATCTAACTGATGAAGTGGCCATGCCTTTGACAGAGCCAAACTAATGACTATTCTGATAGTTGCGGTTTAACCACCGGGCTGAATGTCTCACCGCAATCCACACCAACCTGTTGTGTCTTTCCATCACTTACAAAATGGGTTTTATGCAGCTCAAAAGTACCATCAGATTTTTCTTTGTGACTGAAAATCCACATTAACTGAATTATATTAGCATTAGGGGGACGAGGTACCAACTCCCATGTCCTATTTTTAATAAGAGAATTAAATTCATCATCCATAGACATTTTCCAATTAGGGTCATTAAGAGCAGACACATGATTACGAGGCAATGGTGATTTTAAAACTCGGGAGTGCAGGCTATATTTGGTGTTGGGTTTGACAATGCCGTGTTGACTATGGGTGACTGGTAGCTGGGTCGGACTTGGAATCGAGCCAACGGGGGGATCAGAACTTCCTGGCAGTGGACAGTATATTGGGCCATGACCTATACTGCCAGGTGCTGGGTCGTGACCCAAGCCACTGCCAGGCAGTGGGCTTTGAGATAACGGGCCAAAACTGCCGATAGTAACTGGGATTAGGGACGATGAAACTGGACCAATCTGCTGGGCAGTGTTGTTCCGTGATTAGGCCACTATTTCTAGGCCCAATTCGCCCAAAAAAATTAGGTTGGCCGAAACAGTGACTGTGGGACGAGAAAAATATTGGTCCAAATACGGTGATATGACATCATCTAGAAAATCATAGATAAGTGGTCCGGATACAAGCATTTTGGTAAATGAGAAATTTGTTTCATCAAATGACTCGCAATGATTTTATTGCAGGATAGGTCGTAACACTTGTAACCTCGATGATTAGAAGGATAACCCAAAAAAATACAAGGAGTAGATGGGGGTTAAAGTTTGTTGATTGTGGTGGATGGAAAGAGAGGATAGCATAAGCATCCGAATACCCGTAAATGAGAATAAGATGGGTCCCTTAGGTATATGATTTTTAGAGGAGCTTGATAGGACAAGTTTTTGTGTGGAAGTATGTTCAATATATATGTTGTCATTTGTAGTGCATGATGCCAAAAGGATGGTGGTAGTGTGACATGAGCAATGAATGTTCTAAAAATGTTATTGATGGTTCAAATTTTTTGTTCCGCCTTCCCGTTTTGTGAGGATGTGTGGGGACATGAAAGACGAAAATTTAAACCATAAGAATTGAAAAAATCCCAAAAATGCCTATTATCAAACTCCCTACCATTATCATATTG
Organism: Anisodus acutangulus; assembly: GCA_029783415.1. Taxonomy (NCBI): domain Eukaryota; kingdom Viridiplantae; phylum Streptophyta; class Magnoliopsida; order Solanales; family Solanaceae; genus Anisodus; species Anisodus acutangulus. The sequence continues at coordinate 8,950,126 of CM056500.1, forward strand.
AATATTTGTAATATCTCGTTCAAATTGATTTCAGATGAATGCTCTAAAAGTGAGAAATGTGGAGAAACTTGTGATTTTTTAGACAATGGAAACGTCCACAAAAAAATAGAGTAATCATCTGGCAAGAGAAAATAATATATATAGCCCAAAGAGCTTAAAACAGGTGATGTCCAAATATCACAATAAATAATATCAAAATGTATAAGTGTGCATGAATTAGATGAAACAAATGGCAATTGAACAAGCTTTCCAAGTGGACATGAACGACACATATTAGAATTACGTGTTTGAGTACAAGAAATAAAATTATTTAGTTTGAGGGAGGCTAAAACAGGTGCTCCCGGATGACCCAAACGTTCATGCCATAATGAAGGTGCGGAAGATGCAAAAGTGGATGGTAACTTGGATCAGTGATTGGGTGTTGTAATTAGATAGAGCTCTCATTGACTATCACATCTCATTAAAAGCATTCCCGTCTGAAAATCCTTCACGAAAAATCCAAAAGAATTAAAATCAACAGACACTCAATTATCAATTGTAAACTTTCTAACCGAAACCAAGTTTTTAATTAATTGTGGAGCATGAATGACATTCTTTAAAATTAATGGTGGGTTTGGGGAGGCAATTTGGTAGAACCAAGACCACGAATTGGAATAGAGTGACTATTCATGACAGTTATACCATTATTTTTACTAAAATTAAAATAGGATGAGAGATTACCTTGCGAGGACGTCATATGAGACGTCGCTCCAGTGTCCATGTACAAATTGCATCGGCCGGATTAAGTCTAAGAGTGTGCATGCGGACTCAATGTTTGTTGGGCTGGGCACTGCCGAATGTGTTACGGCTACTGCTGTTGGGCCCAAGTCCATAAGGCTGATGGCTGGGCAGTTTGCCTTGGACTGGGCCTGGTCCAATTTTCTAAAGGAAATGGGCAGGGTGGCATAGCTCAAGGCCACTGCCACGCCCACTTTGGTGGTCCGCCACCCCACCTGGCTCGGGGCTTTCACTGCCTATCGGAATTTGGTTGTTGTCCACCGCTTTTGCCGCCCCTTCCACCGCCACCGGAATTCTGGTGGCCTCCATATTTTCCGCCACCGCGACCTCTATGATTTTTACCACCATTTTGCCATTTTTGTCCTCGGTTTGGTGGAATGTTTTCAAAATGGTATTAGTTTTGTTAGATGAGGCGGCAACCATGGCGGAATTTGAAACAATCATCTTCTTTTTGGCAAAACATGCCTCTTCAAGAATAAGCATAGAACAGGCTTGGTTAAAGGGTGGAAGAGGATTACTTTGTCGGATGAGGGTTCTCACGCCACTATACGCATCGGTAAGGACAACAATCAATTGTAAAACCAACCGATTGTTTGTACCCGGCGACCCGACATTCTTGAGTTGGTCCGATAGAACTTTGAGGCATTGACAATAAGCGGATGCATTCGGAAAGTCCGCCATGTCGGTGGTGGAGAATTCTTGCTCTAAAGTAACGACTCAGGAATTCTTATTGTCTTGGAAGATATCCCGTAAGCGATTCCAAGCCTCCATCGCTGTGGAATCGGGTTCCATTATGGAGTGCAACAAATCGCTAAAAATTATTGCATAAATCCACGAAAGAACCATTGCATCAGGTGTGAGCCATAGTTCTTTTTCATCATCTGTTTTCAACACCTTTTTCTTGCCTTTTTCCGGTGGGATTATGTGATGAATAACCCGGTGAGAATGACAACAAATTTTAAAAAGCTCTGCCCAAGTAGCGTAATGAACATTTTCCATCTCAAAGATGGCTTACAAGATGACATGACATCTCTCTCAATAATCTCAGCCGCATACTTTCTGTGTGATAAAAATAGACCACCTGCATGACGAGTGACAACTATTCGCAAAAAATAACTCAAGGGCCCCAAGTCTTTCATAGCGAATTCTGAACTGAGAAGGGTCATGATATATTTGTGCAAATTATCAGAGGAGGCAGTCAAAATAATATCATTCACATATAACAGAATGTATGCTAGAGAAGTACCACGCCGATAGATAAACAGAGAATGATCAGACATGCTATGAGAAAACTCAATAGTAGACACATAATCTGCAAACCTCTTATACCAAGTCAGTGGGGCTTGCTTAAGCCCATATAAGGACTTTTTCAGCAAACAGACATGGTGAGGTAATTGGGGTCCTTAAAACCCAAGGGTTGATGCATGTATACTATTTCCTTAAGATCACCGTGTAAGAAAGTATTTTTCACATCCAGCTGATAAATGGGTCATGCTTTCGAGAGAGACAGACTAAGCACATTGCGAATAGTTGCTGGTTTGACCACTGGACTAAATATCTCTCCACAATATATGCCAACCTGTTGTGTTTTGTTATCACCTACAAGACGGGACTTATGTCTCTCAAAATAACCGTCAGAATTTTCTTTATGAGTAAAAATCCACATAATCCGAATAATATTAACACCAGGCGGATGGGGCACCAAATCTCACGTCTTATTTTCAATAAGAGCATTATATTCGTCAACCATGGCCATTTTCCAATTCAGGTCATGAAGGGCAGACACTGAGTTATGTGGTAGGGGTGATTTAGTGACATTAGAATTAAGATTAAAATGTCATTTTGGTTTAAAAATATTTTGTTGGCTACGCGTAACGGGCCCTTGACTTGAGATAGAATTGGACGGGATTTGGGTAATTGTTGGGTCAGTGGTGGACTGTCCAACAGGCAGTGGGCATGCTGGCCCAATATCGGCTGGCTGACGACCCAGAGGAGAAGAAAAATTTAGGCCAGAAATCGAACCGAGACGGGTCTGATAGTCTGGGCTAGAAACTGGACCAAGATCTTCACTAGGCCGGGTCTCGGAACTGGGCTGCGAGGATGGAACATTACCGAGATTGTTTGGGCCAGTAGGTAGTGGGCATGCTGGCAGATTTGACTCTCGAGCCCATTGTTGTAGAATATACGGGGAGGGAACATCGTCCAAAAAGTTATAAGTACCCGACACAGATTTAGACACTTGAGCAAACGGAAATTGGGTTTCATAAAAATAATATGGCGACTAATTATGATTTTATTAAAATATAAATCAAAATATTTGTAACCACGATGATTAGACAGAAAACTCAAAAATACACAAGCGGTAGACCGATCTTGAAGTTTATTAATTATAGTGGACGGAAAAAGTGGATAGCACAAGCTCCCATACACCCTAAGATGAGAATACGAGAGATCTTTATTGTAAAGAAATTTAAGTGGGGGTTGATATGCTAAACTTTTGTTAGGGAGAATGTTGAGGAGGTAGGTCGCCATTTGTAACGCATGATGCCAAAAAAATGGGGGTAATGAAGAATGGGCTAGTAAGGTTCATACAATATTATTAATGTTACAAATTTTTTCTTTCGGCCTTCCTATTTTGCGAGAACGTATGAGGACAAGAAAACCGAAAAGATATGCCACGGTTGTCACAAAATTCCTGAAATGACTCATTATCATATTCCCTACAATTATCACATTTAATGTTTTTAATTTCCCGTTCAAATTGGGTACGGATGAAAGCTCTAAATTTTAAGAATGTGGAAAAAACTTGAGATTTTTAGACAAGGAAAGGTCCACAAAAATTTAGAATAATCATCCAAAAATAAAACATAATAACGATGGCCCAAAGAACTCAAAACGGGAGATGTCCATAAATCACTATGAATAATGTCAAAAGGCATCAACGTACTAGAAGTAGAGGCGACAAACTATAATCTAACATGTTTCCCTAAAGGACAAGAAGGACAAATATGAGTACTACACGTACTCTTACAATCAATGAAATTATTATTTTTAAGAGAAGAAATAATAGACGACCCCGGATGACCCAAACGGGCATGCCACAAGGAAGGAGCAAGAGCGGCAAATGTGGAAGGTGTGGCTTGACTCGTGAAAATGGTGGTGGTGGTGATTGGATAAAACTCTCCCCGACTATTACACTTCATTAGAGGTATCCCCGTCTTGAAATCCTTCACAGAAAATCCAAACGGGTCAAAGTTAACAGAAACTCAATTATTAGTTGTGAATTTTTGGACAGACACCAATTTTTAATTAAGTGAGGGGCATGAACGGTATTTTTTAGGACGAGAGGTGGATATGTGGGGGATAAATTTATGTGACCATAACCACGAGTTGGAATTGAATTGTCATTACCAATAATTATGCCACGATTTTTGCTCAAATTGAAATAAGACGAGAGATTACCGTGCGCGGACATCATATGAGAAGTGAATCCGTGTCCATGTACCAATTTGTGTCCGGGGAATTTAATCAAAGTGTATGTATCACATCTTCGAGATCCGTGTGTGTCGAAATAGCTGCTGGGCCCGCAACCGTGAAAGTCTGCTGATAAGCCCCAACAGCCGGCTGACTGGACTAAAACTGTTGTGAATTGGGCCTCTTTGGGTAAAGCTATTTGGGCCAGGCTGCGAATTGAGCCTCTGTTGGTAGCCTGTTATTTGGGTAAACTTTGGGCTGGAAAGGGTGGTGGAGCCACTGCTAGGTCCACTGGCCAGCGACACTGTTGGCCTACTACCCTGACCCAGACTGCGGTTTCCCATGCCGGCTACCACCCTGACCACTGCTGCCGCCACCGTTGTCTCCGCGGCTGCCGCATTTGTCGATGTTGCGGCTGCCGGCTTTTCCGCCTAACTTCCAATTTTGACCCTGTTTTCCACCCCCGTTGTTTCAATTTGGAGTGGAATTAGCTGAAGATGATGGAGAGTAGGAATTTTATGGCGAGGTCGCCATCATGGCGAAAGTTTCTCCAGTTGCAGCCTTTTTAGCCAACCCCGCCTCTTCAAGGGTGAGCATAGACTAAGCTTGATAAAATGGAGGAAGAGGGCTGCTTTGACGAAGAAGAGTCTCAACACCATTATAGGCCTCAGATAGGCCGTCAACCATCTGAAGAACAAGACGATTATTCGTGATGGGCGCACCAACTTTGAGTTGATCCGCCAATTTCTTCAGCCTTTTACAATAAGTTGAGATATTTGGAAAATCCTCTATAGTGACATGGGAGAATTCCTGCTCAAGAGTGACGGCACGAGAATTTTTGTTATCTTGGAATATATCACGCACCCTATTCCAAGTGTCCATTGTTGCGGCGTCGGGTTCAATAATCGTCTGCAAAAGGTCCGTAGAGATAGTGGAATATATCCACTGGAGTACGGTAGCATCAAGAGTAGTCCATAACACATGGTCATCATTGGCGGTAGGCACCTTCTCCTTGCCTGTATCCGTGAGGATGATGTGGTGAATGACTTGATGCGAGCGTGCATAAACTTTAAATTATTCTTGCCACGTAGCGTATTTGACGTTTTCCATCTCAAGAACGATAGGGATGTGGTTCTTGATGTTGGAGACGATAAGGGCAGAATGAAATGTGTTCTTTGAGGTAGACATAATGAAAGAACAAGAGGAGAATTAGGGATTAGGAAGAGAATTTGGGAATAGAGGAAATTTTTTAGAAGAAAAAGGTGTCGGAATCGTGGATTCCGAGGGTGCTAGGAGGCAGAAGTGTAGTTGGGAGAAGGAAATTTTGTCATAGACTTCTGATACCATGAAAGAGAATAATCCCTTGATTATTTTCATTAATGAAGAGGTCTGTATATACAATATACAATCTCTAAATATGAAAAATCTAATTACACTTATACAAGAATTCTACAAAATATGATAAGTAACCTAAGTATACACAAATCCTAATTACACGGTTTCTATCTGTGCACTGTGCACAGTCTCGCATGGTTTAGGAGTTAAGACTCATGTGACCACATGCCTAGAAGTCCTCCCATGTTATTATTATGAACCCTCTGTTAGGTTATATGAAGGGTCAAACTGCTAAATCACCCTCTTCCTTTGACTAATTGATACTCCTGATTTTCATTTTATTTTATAATAACGATTTAATGCTACAAAATATAGGTGAATCTATGACAAAGAGATAGTGAAATCAGAAAGGATATGATTTATTACATAACACTTTTTGATCCCTCAGTTATTTTTTATTGAATAGGAGTATATGATTAAACATTTTTGGCCTTTAATTTTTTATGTGTATTATTATCGCTTTATATAGGAAATTTGTTACATTTAGATTATATTTAAAATTATATTCCCTCTAATATGTATTATTATACAAACTTAACATAAAATGGGTAGTCAAACTATGTAATGATGGAGTATAATTTTTAAATTTGTGAAGATTCACCAGCAAATGGACAAGGGTAGCCAAGTTGGTGTAGTGATGAAGCGCGCGGGCCATGAGTCGCGAGTTCGATCCCTGCATAAACCTTCTTGGTTGAGCGCATCACACATGGCTTGCCAAGTGTGGTTAATCGGTGGCGTGGTTTGCGTGCTATTGCGTCGGTCAGGGGTTTACCTGTATTTCGGCGAGTAGCGGCTGCGGGTTCCTTCGTCAACAAAAAAAAAAAAAAAAAAGTATACATTTTAATTGATTGAAGGTAAATTTGTTTACCAAATATAACAAGGACAAAATTACAATTTTTTGATACTTGAGGGACTAAAACAGCTATTCCCCTATAAGGTTTTGTCAAATTTACATGAATACATATATGGTCAAAGTAGAAATTATGTGCAGCTGCACCAATATCTGAGTAGATGAGGTTCACTTTCAAGAAAAAACTTTCCGATTGTTTCATTTCACTAATAAAATCAGCTTTTGTGACCCACTTCATCATTTTAACTAAACTATCTAAGATTCTTGAATCATAGGCATTTTGACATCTGAGAAAATGACACCCAAACAAACTATTTTTGTCAAATTAGTCCCTAGATTACTTTTATAAACATAATTTTACTAGGTTCATTATGTTGTTCCTGTGATGAATAGTACATTGTGATTTGTGACTTGACTCAACCACCTTCCTGGAATATTTCCAGGTTTCCAGTGTCTTCTTGTGCAGCTCTTCTTTGCTGTTACAGTTCATGCTAGTGTAGCCTAGGATTCATCCTATCTCTTTTCTTTTTTATACCGGTGGTGTCCGAGTTAGTTTGATCGCACAATAATTAATTTATCGGATATTTGCTACCTCTCACAAATATGTGTGTCAAATAACTTTGTATATCAAGACTTAGATGACAATAAATTATGTAGCATCTTTTGTCTCAGACTGAAATTTGTCCTTTCATCTTGTTCTCAAGTGCCTTAAAGGTGAGGGGTTGGGGTGATGAGTGACAAAGAAACATTTCCCCAAAAAAAGGAGCTCACCTACCATCAACTCCTTCATTAATCAAAGAGAATAGTGTTCAGGTAGCTAAATGTCACATTCTTTAGTTAATATTTGTTGAAATTACATAACTAATATAGTTCAAGTCTAAGACGAGTATCCTTCCATCTGCTAATACATTGGCCATCCTCCACTAGATAAATTTGACATGAGATAGTAGTAGATGTATATCAATGAGCTCAAATGTAAACACTTTACTAGTATACCAGGACCAAAGTTGGATACAAAGTATCACTATCGGATTTATTTGAATGCAATACTTTCGATGTAGAACATAAATTTATGTGGCAAAATTCATGAAAATTACAAGAACTACATATGATACCTTAACTTTAAAAATAAAGATTTCCCAGGGAAAAAATAGAGATGTCTCCTACATTAGCCATAATATACAATAAGATTGAACTGATAAAGCTTAAATCCCAAATCCGCCTCTGGACAGTGCATAAAGAGTCCAAAATAAAAAACCAGTAATAAAACATTAGCTGTGCGGGAAAAACAACAAAAACTGAAGTAGAAACTTCTCTTCTCCTAGGAGTTCAGAAACAAGAGTATGAACTATCAGACTACATACAATTAACCTGGAAGGCTGGAGCTACTATCACTTTATTGTCCTATGCTATTGATTATTTGAATCCATCAAAAGACAGTAAGATGCCATGGTAGAAAAATCTTTTGTCTTTAGCTTCAAAGGTGTCCATGTGCTGTTCCCATATTCTAATACATAAACTTACTTCATTTGTTTCTCCTTCTCAGACCACTTGGTTTAAATATTCTCACCGTCCATAAACATTTACTACTAGCTAATAACAAACAACCCCTCATAAGAGTTTTACAAATACAACAGCACACAAACACCCCTTATAAAGCACACAAACTTAGGCTCTTACCTTTATCCAGCAGCTACATTTCCCTCAACCTCTCTTTCTCCTAGTTTCTTGGTAAAACTAGCATGGTTTCCTTAGATGGTGCCTCTAGATCCGACGAGCCGACTTCGAGTCCCCGAATTTCCTTCTCTTCAGAATTTCTTGATGAGAAAAACTTCATATCCATTACTCCAAATGCACAAGCAGAGAAAGAAAGAAAAGATCAGCAAGACCGAGCGCGTAGTGCAGCAGAATTCGAGTTCCTTTCCAATAAGTTAACCAGCGAAAACATGATCACAGCCGACGAGCTGTTCTTCGAGGGTAAGTTACGTCCCTATTGGCAAATGCATTATGCTGAAAAGCTCACCAAGATTAGTTTAAAAACTGAACATGCTGAGGAGAAAATATTGAATAAAGCTGAAGTGAAGAGTAAGGAAGAAACTAGACCAATAAATTGGTTTATTGATGAGGATCCTTCTCCTAGGCCACCAAAATGCACTGTTTTATGGAAAGAGTTGTTGAGATTGAAGCAAAAGAGAGCTTCTTCATTATCACCTTGTTCTTCTACTTCTTCCTCCTCTTCTTCAAGTTCTATTGCTGATATTTCTGTAGCAGATCATGAAAAAAGCAAAATTCAGGGGATTAAAGAGAAGCATGTGAAGAGGATTAAAAAGGGATTGGAGAGAAGTAGATCAGCAACTTTAAGAGTTACACCTGTGATTCATGTACCAATTTGTTCACAGGGAAAAAGCACTGCACTGCCACCTTTGTTTTCCCTTAAGAAAGGAAGAGCAATAGAGAGGTGAAAAGGACTTGCCATTGTTGGTCATTGTGTAGATATGTTCTTTAATGTTTTCGATTTCATTTTGAGGCTTCTTTTAATTTCTTCTTCTTCTCCTGAGTTCAGATTACATGTTTCGTCGTAGGGTCTGTTGAGAATATAATCACTTCAATATGGTATCAAAAGCAGGCTAAAGGTCCTGGGATTGAACCTTACCGCCACCCATTATCAAAAAGAATTTTCACGTGCTTGGACCATGAAAAAAAATCAAGCCAACACGTGAGGGACGTGTTGAGAATATAATCAAATATTAAAAGTGTGTTCTATCTAACAGCTTAAGCTTTTAGATCAGATTGTCACACACTTCAATAGGATCTGATAAATTATCATGTTCATGTGTTCATTTCTTGTAATGTATGTGAAGCTAATTCCATCTAGTTTCAAGAGTTATTGTAATCTAACATTTCTAGCTTTTGTTTTCATGCAAAGAAATAGTGAATCAACAAGGCATATGCCTCTTGAATTTCTTTGTTTACACACTACTCTTTTTGCGGTTTTTTGTGCATATTTCTCATTGATGGTTTCATTGTAGAGGGAACAGAACAAAGTAATTCACTTTACAATCAACAGAACAACAACACTTGCATCACTTCCATCATAAACAAGTTACAAACATGTTTATACAATTGAGTCAGAGTATAAATGAATCAAAGACAAACTTTTTGAGTTACAGAAACAGAAAAGTATAGAAGAACTGAAAACTTCAAAGACTGTACATACAGCTATGGACACAAAAAAAATTACAGCAAAATTCCATTTTACTAAGACTACTTGGGTAGACAATGTGCTGGCAATGAATTTGAATAATTTGTCTTGGTGAGTGTATTCCGGAGTTCCAATAAATAAGCTTTCAAGATTCTTCTTTCCACCAAATTTTCAATCAGGAAATGGAGGTTCTGAAATATAATGCCGAATACTGAATATTTTATACTTTTCAATGTCCAAAGGAGCAAGGACAACCTCCTCAATTTGGGGGCTGTGACAACAAAGGATTCCCAGGAGTGGTCCTACAAAGAAAGCAACCGAGCAATTTGATTAATATTTGAACAAAAGTAAAAGGCAAAAGCAATGAAGAAACTATTGCAATGTATGATTTATTACCTGAGGTTCAGAGTTGGTTTTCCGAGAAGACTGCTCGGTACCTGTCCAGTCAAATTATTGTTTTGCAAGAAGCTGCAATAAATAATACTATGTCATTACCTTTATCACAGAATAGTATCAGATGAGCATATACAACATCAAGCAAGTTCCTCAATCGCATCCTTTGCAGGATACCAACTTACATATTGTCATGACAATAAAGCATCTTTGCATATCTTGAAAAAAAAAGATATTTCACTGAGCTTTCTTTACGGTAAAAAATTATGTAGAGTGGAGCTTTAAGTAAAGGATTGCGTGAAATAATGCCAACAACAGATATAAATGTTTCCTGTTACTCTGCGATGAACTATAAATGATGCTTTTGGGATCAATGTGAACATGCAAGATGGCCTGACACACACTAATCAACTGACCTGACAACATGTATAACTATTTCAGAAGAAAATAGAAAAGATATATGTCAGACAGACATGCAAACCAATTCATCTGTATTTTATTTCTCTTTAAATTTGCAGTCGGTATCATAAAAGATTATATCTGTTGTGATCGCTTAGGAAAAAAATACAGAATTAGAATGTACCTTGTATAATGAAATTCTAGGAGTAAAGTTATGTCTAAAGCAGTCAAGGATGCTCAAGGTAAGGACTCAGAACATCAGATTTTCATACAATAGCTTCTATGAGCTCTGATCAAATGAGTGCTTGATAGTGGAACTCTGTAAAATGAGTATTATCTCGTGGGCTCTACTGGTGATTTTGCCCAATAGAGATCCTGTTGGGAAGCAAACAAGAGCATTTGAGCTATTTACAACTGTGGTAACCTAGCTCTTTGCTTTCTTTTTTTTGAGAAATATTGTTCACCCTAACAGCCTCACAACTTGCAGCCCAATATCATCGTTAAACTTTGTGATACTATTTCTCATGTACCTCATAAATTTTGCAGTAGTCTAAATATTAGAACTAGGTGGCAGATGAATGCAATCAATATCTATAAGCACGTTTCTCATGTATTTCATGAGTTTGGATAATGGTCCAACATTGGTTTTATTACTCCTCAGAAATCCTCAAATTTAATATTTTTCAAATGGAAACCAGAAAGTATTCAAAATGTGGATCTACAGTCTCTATCAAGATTTTGCAAGGTTAGAATACTTTGAGTAACCAAGAATCTATAATATGACAATTTTAACAACTTCGGGGAAACAGTGAAATACTTTGGTAGACTTCAGCATTAGGATTCTGAATGGCTGTATATTAGTCTCCTAAATTCTCAAACCCTGAAACACAAGGGCACAAATTTCTAGTGGCTCCTAGTATGTGTCTAGGATTTCATACTCCTTTCTCAAAGTTTCGACATATTTCCTAGCAACACCTTTTTTGCTTGATATTTTTTTGACGTCTCCTTTTCCAACTTGAGCCATTGATCATAAAATTAAAGTATGTGCAGGCGGAAAGCTCATCTAACACATGAGAGTGATGAAAACCTCGATTCGACAGTTGAACTCTCACATTAAAGAGATCTATGGATGCTCTACCAACAACAACAACAATGTACCCAGTACAATCCCAAATGTGGGGTCTGGGGAGGGTAGAGTGTATGCAGACCTTACCCTACCTTGGGAGGTAGAGAGGCTGTTTCCGAAAGACCCTCGGCACAAGACTATGGCTGCTCTACCATCTTACACAAATTTTCCTGAAACTTACTTCAACCTTTTTGAAAATGATCTCTATACTAAGAGAAAACCACTTAAGAGACTATTTGAGGTGCTTAATTAAGCTAGCATTTGGCCATAGATTTTGGAGCAACTTTTGAAAATCTGTCTTCAAAAAAATTTCAAGTTCCACTTCCACTCGCAAATCTTCAAATTTTTTCGAAGTAAAATGCATATCCAAATGCAACTTCAAGTTCCAAAAGTCACAACTTCACAAATTCAAAGTTTCAACTTCAAAATCTATGGCCAAACGGACCAGTCTGTGGATCCAGCAATTCTAATTCCCTTGCATTGCATGCGTCAAATGGCGTTGTGTCCCCACACCACCCACTTCCCCCCGACAGAGGGAATCTCTAGCAAATCAGCTGAGGTGGTTATAGAAACTGTACTTATACCAGCATCGTAGGGCTGCTTTACTTGAGGAAAACAGTGCTTATACTATCATGATCGGGCAACTATACTTGAGAAAAACAGAGGTGTTGCAAATTACTAGTAATTAACATCTATGCAAACAGAGTGGCCAAAATCCATAACATATCATACTCATTTTGTTTTACTATGAAAAGACGAACTTACATTTCATTAAGGCTCTTAATGTTTCCAAGAGATGGAGGAATTTCTCCACTAAGCTGATTGTCTTCCAAATGTCTGAAATAAAAGACTTAAGAGTATTAGGAACAGACACACTTAATAGTTAGGCAATGTTGAAGAAGCTGGCATGCTTTTTGACAAAGCCAATTCCATGCTAAAGCACAAAATCTGTGTGGCATGAAGAACTACAAGATCAAGAGGCTTTTTTTTTTTTTTTAGTTTTTCATAAAAGCTTGGGCTATACTGAATAAGTGCATTATTGCAACAGAAATTAGGAAGAACGAAAGAAAGCAAAGTTTAACTTACAGAATCTCCAGGTTACTCAATGAGCTCAGATCTGGGACAGATCCTGTCAGGTTATTATTCGCAAGCCATCTGTGATAAGTAAGAGACTGTTAACAAATCTATTTGCATCCGTTAATCTATCAGCACTAAGAAATTTATATTCACGTACATGCCACTCAATGCTGTCAATCTGGCAATGCTAGGTGAAAGTGACCCAGAAAGATCCATGCTTGTTAGGTTTCTGCAGACAAACGAGAAGGGAACAAAAGTTAATAGATATAATCATTTGGACAACCGTAGTTTTGGTTGGGGTAAGGTAAACTATTTTTCCCACTTTCTTTCTTCTTCTGGGGGGGGGGGGGGGTTGAGGCTCATGGAGTACGAGACATCTGAACTCACAAACTAATTACACGAATTCGTGGTCCTCCGGCACATGTAACTCCAGTCCATTGGTATTGAACAGGTAAACACGGATCACCATTCCAATCAGCAGGAGGATTTTTAAAACTCTTCTTCAATATTTCCAGAGCTATCACTGCAGAAAGAAATATATCACATTAATGTAATGGAGATAATTAATCTACAGAAAAAGAGGTAAATAGCAAACTGATCCAGGTTGAAAGGAGTTATCCAATATGATCATTGAACTACAAGTTAAATTGATGCTAGAAGCAAGAAAAGCAGATTACCATCTCGAGTATGAGTTTTTCCTCCAACAGGCAGCACTTCGAAAACCTCTCCTGCATTAATCAACGGGCCAATACTTGATCCAAACAGAGGAGTTAAAATTATCTTTGTATTACCATACAAAGGCCACTGATTTGCAAACACAACCATGCCAGCTGGAGTAATATTAAGGTTGGGATAGAACACTATATCATTTATGCTTATGTTGAATGCTCTTCCTGAGAACGAATCTTGATCATCAGCAAAGTAAAGAGCTATGTAATATGTTGCATTTGGGAGAGCTGCCGGAGGCCATAATAACTCCATAGGTTTGACCTGACTGAGTGCGAGCCGTGTCTGAAATACTTTTGCAGGGGGGTGATTCCAGATACCAGAAACAGAAACATCAATGGAATTTTCTGCACGAGAATGTCGTCCATAGGGCTCCCAGTAACGATCAAATTCATCATCAGGATATCTGGCAGGTGAAGAGGCTTGCAGTTATGATAAACATAACCAAAAGAAACACATTTGTTTAAACATGGATGATATAAGATACTAATTCCTTTAACAACCACTACCAAACTAGTAACCAAATAGACTAGAGTATATTTGCTTTAGTTATGCTTGGAACGAAATTTTCAGGATTGCGGCCAAAAAGTTATTCCCACAAAGGCTGTTATCTGGTTAGTACAAAGTGCATAATCCATGCCTAGGCATTTTTCTGTCTTCCTTGTTATAATTTTAGGAGAGACACGGGAAAGGATAGATTGCTTTGCAGTCCAAAACCTATTTCAAATGAGCACTATGAATGAACCTAACGACTCAAAGGTTTCAATTCATATTGTGATCAAACAATGCAAAGTATATGGATTTCTAAAAGAACCTTTCTGGCATCTATAATTTGGGTACAACAAACAACATACCCAGTGAAATCCCACAACGTGGGGTCTAGGGAGGGTAGAGTGTACGCAGACCTTACCTCTACCTTGGTAGGTAGAGCGATTGTTTCCGAGAGACCCTCGGCTCAAGACATAGCATAAGCACAAGAAAAGAAAAAGCAAAAGCAAAAGCAAAAGCAAAAGCAAATCAAGAGCAAAGCAAGAGAAACGGTCAGACCCGGTAAAAAAAAAATTTAAAGTAGTATGAAAATGCTGGAATCAATAGCGAATAAGCCATGATAGCGCATTCTGAAAAAGTAAGTAGTAACTAGCATAGATAAATAAGCTAAACAAAGTACACTAAAAGACACATAGCAGCTGAAATCAAACTATCATGAATTTGGGTGAATAGTGGAATAGAATAAGACTTGTTTCCAAATTTTTCCTAGGATTGTGTTAGTTTATTTCAAACCTTCTTTCTACCTAGGATTAGTTGATTTCACTCTTTCATTCTCTTTTTCTGCGAGATAAAGTTTAGTTTCACAAGCCAACAGATGGATTTCTTAGGAAAAAACTAACTTTATGGCACCTTAATATCTAACAGAGTTATTCAGACTAATTAGACCAAATTACAGCATATTTAAATGTTTCTATGTTGAAAGTTGAAAGAACTTCTAAAATCTTAAAGTTCAGGAGTAAGTTGATGGTCAATAGGAATTGAGATATATAAATTGTGAACCATTTTAAAACCTAAAATTGGATTCAGTTCTACATAAACTACAAGTAATTGAATTGCAGTGTAGGTGGCATCTCAAAATTCAGGAATCATAGTGGAACTCAATACCAACTTAATCAAATCAAGAACTTTTTTTTAGTCAAAGCTAGGTGAACCAACTTACCTGATAATTGATACATTGTTTCCAAAACTGTTCCTTGAGATCAAAGTCAATGCATAACTGTTAAAATCTGTAGAATTATACAACGAATCCGAGACTAAAACAAGCTCCAAAGCAGATATAAAAGGGTCCGAATCAGTGTAAATATTAGCAGCCAAACACACACTCATAGTCTTCCCAACAGCCTTAAAAACACCTTCATAATAAGAAGACATTCCATGCCAATAATCCTCAGTTGTATTCACTGGACTCCAAAAAGTTCCATCCACAATTTGATCAAACACAGGTGGATTCAAATTCCCATTAACCCCACCATAGAAATAAGTTGTCCTAACCAAATATTTCCCTCCACGATAAACAGGAACCTCATAACAGAACTTCTTGAAAACATTGTTTTCTAGTGGAAATGTACGGACAGTTGATAGTGTAGAATCAAGAACATCAACTGTAAGATTCTTGGGTGTTCCGGTTGATATATAACCAGTATCTGAAACCCATTTTTGTTCATTAACAACAGTATCAACTACAGCACCACAATCAATCAACACACCTGAAAAAAACAAGAAAAATTGAAATCTTGAAATAAAGTTGAAATACAACAACCCAGTGAAATCACATAACGTGGGGTCTGGGAAGAGTAGAGTGTAAACAGACCTTACCCCTACCTTGGGAGATAGAGAGACTGTTTCCGATAGATACTCGCCACAAGGACCAGCAATTCAAAGCCGTATAAAAAGCCCATGATAAAAATACTATAAAAAGCATGATAAAGTTGTTTGAAAAAAGTAGATGTAACTACCACAAAGTGAAATAAAGTTGAAATCTTTGACAAAAAGATCATTTTTTGCTCATTAACTACAGCACCACAGTCAATCGGAACACCTGAAAAAACTACCGTTTGGCTATGAGAATTTTTTATTATTCTTTTTTTCTTTTTACTTTCATCCAATATGATCTACTATTCATATTTGTCACTCGACCATTAACTTCTTCTTTAAAAGAAAAAAGATTCCGGATTTATTTTTCACTTTATTTTAAAATCCGTGAAAATTTGAAAAAACCCTAAAATGTTTGTTTTCACTTTTTTTTTCTTCACTTTTTCACTTTCAATGCATTCAAACAACCAAATACTCTTTGCAAAAACTATAATCAAACACAACTCCATCTTCAACTCCAACTTCAAAATTCCAAATAAAGTGAAAAATATTTGATTTTCATGGCCACACGCCTACTAGAAAAGTTGAAATCTTGAAATAAAGTTGAAATCTTTGACCAAAAAAATCATTTTTGCTAATTAACAGTAGAATCAACTACAGCACCACAGTCAATCAGAACACCTGAAAAAAATCAAGAAAAGCTGAAAACTTGAAATAAAGTTGCAATCTTTGACTAAAAGATCAAAATTTTCAAAGGGAAAGATGAAATAGGGAAAAGGGGTTACCTCTAAGGGATTGAGAATGACAAGGAAAGGAAAGAAGTGACAAAAGAAAGAAAGGCAAAGAGGTATAGAAGAGGGACATGGTTAATGATGATGGTTGAACTTGAAACAAGGAGTCATGTGAGGATTATTGAGAAAAGGGGTTGATATTAGAATAGTGATGTGGGGGGAGTTGAAAGAGTCGTTTGGGTGAGTAAAGCAAGAAAAGAATAGAAATTTGGGAGAGAGGTGAAGTTGGTGAAGAGGAAAGAATCAAAGTGTGGATGCCATTTTTGGCCATTGTTTTTTTTAGATCAAGGGACGCGGGAATGAACCAGGTCAAGCCTGCTTCACTTTGCTGCCGTTTGCAGATTAGGTAAATCTTTTTTTTATTTTATTTTATTTTTATATTACTAACAGCTTGTTTGGATGGTTGTTAACTATTTTATTTTCTTGTGTTGTTAATTTAAATATAATATTTATTTTTATTATTATTTAAATTTTATTTGTATTATCATATAGTTTAACTTACCTCAATTCTTTTTGAGATTATAAATTATTTTATTTTTTATTCATATATTGTGCATGCTTGGTGATTTATTTTTTATTTTTTATTTTTTTATTATTTATATTAAAGCCTAATTAAATTTGAATCGTGCGTTGCAAGGCCCATTTTGGAGTCAGTGCACCCAACAAAAAATTTGCCTTATAGGGACTAGAATCGAAGATAAATTTTCCGTATAGGGACTAGAATCAAAATCTTTGATTACGTAGAGCAATCTCAACCATCCCACCACAACTCCATATTTGGTTGCTATGTGATTTTATCATGTTTAAACGCTTGGAACTTCTTATGTTCATTTTCTTGAGATTAGAGTATTTTTAAATCCTTAAAGTTCAACTTCTACTTATACTCCGTACTTATTAGTTTTATATCTTCCAAGTTCCATCTTGTTCCACACGAACTATATTACTACTGGAAAAAGTCAACCAATTTATTCTTAACTACTACTGTATTCATCAAAAGTATCTAAATACTTTAATTAAGATTTTTTTGAATTCTAGAACTTTATGTAGTTTACATTTTACTACATAAGTTGTTTAATCATATTTATAAAAAAAAATATTTTTTGATGACCCGTTTGGCTATGAAAAAAATTCATTTTGTTTGGAATTTTTTTCCGGATTTTTTTAAAACTAGTGTTTGGTCATGAAAATTCCAAGTACAATTTGAAGTCGTATTTCGAATTGAAAAACATCTAAAATGTTGTTTTTACTTTTTTCACTTTCAATACATTCAAACAATTAAATATTCTTTGCAAAAATTATAACCAAACACAACTCCATCTTCAACTCTAATTCAAAAATTCCAAATAAAATTAAAAATATTTAATTTTCATGTCCAAAAGCCTACTTACACTTTGTTTGTATGGTTCTTGCATATCATTTCATAATGTATTGTATTATATTGTATTGTGTTGTTGTTAAATATACACAATATACATGTGTATATTGTGTATATTAGTCTCTCGGTTTTAGTGTACAAACCGTGTACATGGTAGATAAATTAGGTAAGGTTTTAGTCTCCTAGTTTAGGTAATGTTGTAGTGTAAATAGTATTGTATACTTACCATAATATTTGTATTACCATAATTGTATAATTAGTATCCAAGTAGAATAAGGTTTTAGGAATAGAATAGGAATAGGATTCTCCTATTATGGAGATATGTAACTTGTATATATAGTCTTTCAATCAATGAAAATAATCAAGAGATTATTTCTTTCAGTTGTATTGTATTGTATTGTATTGTATTGTATTGTATTGTATTGTATTGTATTGTATTGTATTGTATTGTATTGTATTGTATTGTATTGTATTGTATTGTTTTGATGAATACAACATTTGAATAGATTGTATCATTTTGGTTGTACTTAATACCACACGTAAGCAATTTGAAGAACAAACCTACAAAAAAAAAGGGTACGAGATAAAGCTATTATAAAAAGATAGGGTAAAAGATGAAATAGTTATTAGATAATAAATAAAAATAAAAATAAGATAACGACTCGTTACGAGATTTTTTTCCCGTTACATAGCGATTAATTTGATCTTCCTAGTCCAATTCTTGATTCCAGTTAATTGGAAGCACGACGAGCCCATAAAAGTTTTTTTTTTTTTTGTTCTTCTTTCTCGTTTAACAAGTCTAACAAGGTTCGAAATAAAAAATTGGGCAAGTAACCTAGACCACATCGCCCAATCCGGTTGCCTATGCAACGTGTGATCTTTTGGTATGATGAATTGTTGGTGTCTTTGGTCAGTGACAACAGTGTTGGAAAGTCTTGCGAATTCAAATTATGTCTTGTGAATTTTTTAAATTTTTTTTGACCGAGCAAAATTCAACTGCAGAATCCAGAAATTTTAGGCAAAGTAAAAAATGAAAAAGTTTCAATTTAAGGGATAAAAAATAAAGATCATCCCGAAGTAAAGACATTCATGCGAATTGCCCATAAGCAGATCAAGTGAGGTTAACCTTACTTCTAAATGGGCTGACGAAATTATCCCAATCCTACTTAATTGAAGGGCTGAACTGGCAGACAGTGGACTCACGGGCTAAGCCCATTTTGATTCGCACTACAACTGTTATAAATTGCCTTACTAGCGGGAGATTGGCACAAATATAATGTTTCAATGTCATTATTTAATTTTGACCTTGCAAAGAATTTTTTGTAAAAATAAAATCTCGGTCAAGTTTTAGTAGCAAAATCTCGACGAGTTGCCAAAATTTAAAGTTGACAGGCAAAACTTGTCACAATAATCACCAGGATTTCTGGACAAATCTTGACGAATCACCCAAATTTTGGTCGCAAATCCTGGCGATTTTCAAATTTATGGAAAAACTTGTCTTGTTACAAATTCTGTCAAATCACTAGAGTTGGATATAAGATCCTAACAGATCACCATAATTTTCTGTGTAAAAATTTCACCAACACGTTTTTGCTTTTAAATTGGTTCATATCAACTCCAAATTCGATATACATACAACCTTCTAATATCAATTCCCTCAACTTTCAAAAATTAATAGAACCACTTTATCTTATTCAACAAGTTTTTTTTTCAAGCTAAAAAAAATTCAATAATAGTGTTCATCAATTTTTTGCGATTAAATCATCAGGATATATAATATAAACTCAGTTGAATAGTATTCACACATTACGACCACAAATAAGCAATAAGGTGGAAGGAGACGGAGAAGGCGGAATAAGGACTTTTCTTGTGGAGAATCTAAATTTATCAAACTTTTGTTAATGAGGCCAAAAATTACATAAGTCGTGTCCTAGAAATACATCCAACGTAAATCGTGCTTACTAGCTAGAAGGTCTATTAATTTTGTGCAAAATTAACTAGTTTGAATTTTCTTATATAAACCTCACATTAATATCATTTTTTCTGCACCATTTCATACCCGAACTTGATTGCAAATGTTTTTTATGTTTTGAAATGCAATGAAATTTTGTGTCATGCTTATTTTTGTGCAATATTTTTAGTTGTATAAGTGGATGGAATGTAATGGACGGATGGTTTGGTCCAGCTTCAAAATGCAGTATAAAAAAATAGTTGCTAGCACAAAGTGCACTACTGAAAAAAATTGAGAACTGCATGTGCAATATACAGTTCAGGAACTTCAATAGATCAAATATGTTCCTATACTATGCGAGACTGTACAAATATACCCTCCAATATATTTTTCAGATTTAAAAGATTGGGTTCGAGTTAATTATTTGGATATTAATTGAAGAAATTGAGATTTTTTTGGGTTTTGTCAAATTAAGGGCATGAATGACTCATCTATTGGATGGTGGGGGCACGTCTGTGTCCAGCTTTAAACAACAGACATTATCGTGCAATATCATATAATCTAGGTGCGCGCATACCTGGCCTTTTCCGAACATTTTAACTATCAGTTTGGTAATATATTTATGTAATCAATAAACTTAGAGTTGCATGTTCTTCAGATAAAGTAATTAACTCTAAAAATCATTACTTGATTACTTTGATGAGTGCCTTCAAATCTATATTCATTCTCTTGCCATATTTAGATATGTTGGTAATTTTCAAAGGGAAGTCACAGTTTGTAGTGCATCATTTGTTTTTAGTAGTGCATCATTGCTGCCTGCAATCAAAGATAATTAGAAATCACATCGCTCTCCATTTGTTAATAGATCATTCTTAATCATCTGAGGTAGTTGGTCAATTGAACATCCGTTATTGAAAAAAAATTATTAACGTGTAAATTTATTTTGTATATTTACCATATTTAGTGATATGTAATTATGGTAGAATTAGGATCTCTATTGTATAAGGATTTCACATTGTACACCTATATATATTTTGTATTAATGAGAAAGATTCCTCAAGAGAGATTAATACAATCTTATCTGGTATCAGAAGTCTAAGCCCCAAAACCTAAAAGTCTTTTCTTTTTCCAACGGTCTACCCGAGAACACCGACATGTGCTCTCTTTCCTCTGCCTGTCAGAGCTACAGGCCTGTCCTCCTCCCCCCCCCCTCCCCCGTTTCTTTTGGTTTCCCGAAGACTACTGGAAAAAACAACTACTTTTCCTTAGCCGCCCCCTCCCTGTCTTCCTCCTTGTTGCTTTAATCCAGAAACAAACTTGTTCCTATTTTGTTTCTTTTCTCTTTTGCTTCACACGAAAAGCTGCCTACTTTCTGCAACCTTTACCCGAGAACACAAATGAATGGCTTCTTTACCCACCAACAGTCTGATAATGCGTGGTATATGGATACGGGCGCCGCGTCTTATCTCACCAATAATTCAGGTAATCTTCCTCAACTGCGCCAGTTACCAACTCCATAATCTATTATGGTCGGTAGTGGTCATCGCATTCCAATTCAAGGATTTAGCCACACCCTTACCCCCACCACCTCATCCACACTTCTCTCTACAAAACGTCATTTATGCCCCAAACATCATCAAAAATCTATTTTTTGTCAGAAAATTTGCCACCGATAATTCTGTCACAATTAATTTTGATCCGTTTGGATTTTCTGTAACATACCTCCTTACCAAAAAACTCCTTACCAGATGCAATAGTGAGGGAGACCTATATCTGTTCCTACCCATTATTAATAACAATGTAACCTCTAGGGATGCATATTATAGAATATTATAAGCAATCAACTAATAATTCAATAATTGCATATGCCAAAATATTAATCTCCATTAATAATAATATGAACATGTATAAAATACATTTATCCTAATACAAATTATCTCTAGAACATATATCTTTTTCCGGAGAACCTGGTCCAACATCCGATATGTACACACAGAGCAATTGTGCACCGTAAGGATACATCCCAAAGATCAAAGGGACCATTTATTTGGCCAATTCTGAGATACAATTTAATCACATTTAATTTAATTCTTTTTAGTCTGTTCTAACGAGAATCATACCTTTATATATTTAGATATAATTTAATTTTAAATTTTTTATTTTATTATTAAGTAAATTATTTATAATCACATAAATATTTATGATTTATTTTATAATATATATTAAATATTTTTTTCTTAAATTTCGTGTCAAATTAAAATACACCACAAATGTTATGACAATATATAGGAGTACCAAATAAGTAAAAAGTCTTTACATGGTCAGTATAACTTTTTTTTTTCGTTTACCAAACTAGAAGAATGACCATTATTCAATCACTTTTATTTTCCTTCTTGCCAAACTCAACCTCTTAAATTCTAGAAGCTTGACAAAGGTAATTGCCTAAATATTTGAATGTTAAACCCGTACTCCACCAAATCTTCATTTACTCAATATTCGCTACTATGGTCACCACGTGCTGAGAAACAAGACAACCAATCCCACTATATATATCAACTGTCTTCCAAATCAACATTCATACAAACTGGTGTCTCATCCAAGGATGTCACAATTTCACAACATGTTTCTGCTAGACTCTATCTTCCAAAAAACACCATCAACATTACTAAAAAACATCCCATTTTAGTGTATTACCATGGCGGTGCCCTAGTTCTTGGATCCGCTTTCTTCAACGCGTACCAACGTTACCTCAACATCTTAGTTTCTGAATCAAATGCAATTGCGATTTTGGTAGAGTACAGGTTAGCTCCAGAGCATGACGTGCCAACAATATATGAAGATTGTTGGACAGCACTTCAATGGGTCGCATCGCACGCTAGTGAATTTTTCACTAGTGCTAATGAAGACCAGTGGCTAAAAAATTATGGTGACTTTGGTAGGTTGTCTATAATTGGAGACAGTGCTGGTGGTAACATAGTTTATCATATGGCCATGAGAGCTGGAAGAGAAGGCGTATTAATGAAAATGTGGCCATCAATGGTTCAATTCTTGTTTGTCCTTATTTGTTGGTCCCACTTGAGAACATTGAACAAGGTGTATCTTATCAGAATTGGATCATTATTAGCCCACCATTAGAAGCTGGGCTCCACAGCCCAATGGTAAATCCACTTGCTGAGAAGGCTCCTTGTTTGTCTGGGTTGGGTTGCTCTAGGATGTTGTTGTGTATGGCTGAGAAAGATGAGTATATCCCAAGAGAAATTGGGATTCAATTTATCGAGGGCATGAAGAAAAGTGGGTGGAAAGGGGATTTAGAGTGTTAGTAATCTGTATTCCAAAAAAATCAGTAAATAATAATAACTGAAAATAAACAGAATTAGTGTTGAAAAATAAGAATAATTTTTCAGAATATAATCGAGCCCACTTAGTTCAAAGTGTGTCCTTAAGAAAATTATTCCCCTCACAGTACTCGAGGTTGATGGAATATCCCCTCCCAGGATAGAACGATTATCTTACCAGAATAGTAGTACTCCAAATTCAGGTAGCGGCGAACCACTCAACGGCAGTATATCACACAGAATTTATTTGTGCAGAAGAAGAAGAAGTTTGTGTTTTTCAGAAAATTAGTGTGTAAAATTATGAGGAAACAAAGCGAATTTATAGCGTGAAAATCTCAAGTTTACGAAGGTTTGCAACCCTTCCGAATGTACCACTAAAAACTGGTGGGAAATTTAAATATGGGAAAGAAATCGGGTCGCGGGTCAGACACACGGATCCGGATCACTAAAGGGTAGGATTGGATTAGTTAATTAATTTAATTAAATAATAATTAAAAATTAAAGAAAATTTGGTCCAAAAAGATTATCAATCAATCAGATCATTGATTCCGAAGCCGAAGCCGAGCCGAGCGATGAAGGCGCAAGGGGAGACCCTCTTCTTAACCCTTAGCAACAAGAAGGAGTACTTCTACTTATAAGTAGAAGAACTTTTCTTTCCACTACCGATGTGGGACAAATGCTTACTCTCACTTTTCTTTCCACTACCGATGTGGGACAAAGCAAGAGGGAACTCCTTCCATTTCCCATTCAATCTATCATTTAAATCCAACATAGAGTTCATTTAAATTGAAGATGAAGGTCACTGCTTTCAGTTGGTTAATCCTGAAATTGAGAAATCTCGAAATTTTAGTAAGCGTTTTGCTTCTTTCATCCAAATTAAGTAATTAGAGTCATTGCTACATTAGACAACGTACATTATCGTTGTAACATTATTATTGCTTGAGCTTCAATAATTCTCTTATCTTGATTTTTGTCGTGATGAGATGTCACATTTCCCGTCTTAAAGCCAGAAAAGGGTAAAATTAAAGCAATGCAATTATGAGATTATTGTCCTTACATCTCATTATTTATTCTCTTATACGAAAGCCTCCTATCTGGGTCATTTTGCTCCTCTTTTAAAATCTTAACGACCTTTCATTATCCCATGTGGGTCATTGTTAGTTGTTCATTCAAAATCTTAGCGTTGCCCAAAAGATTTCTTAACCTAAAAAAAGAGAAAATAAAGGCAAGTGGATAGAAAGTATTGAAAATGTGTATATCCTCTGCAAACTTAAAGTTACTAGAGATTAGAATTTTTTATTTATCTAATTATGTCTTTAGTAAAATATTTCATATGTATGTATGATTTTTTTTATCGGCCAAGCACATAATTATTTATTTTTATAATGAATATGATGATTTGTTTTGATATCATATTATAATGTGTAATAATCTTATCTAACAGCCACACTTCAACAGAAAGTTGGATCCTACATCCAAATAAAGTGGTTACTGTTGCTTACACCACTCTTCAAATATCCTATTTATAATAATCATATAGTATACCACAACACCATTCTGATTTTTTAATAAAATTTCTCTATACCATGTGTTCCGACGATAATGAAGTAGTCGAAGAAGTGGACGACTACTTCCGGCTCTACAAAAGCTGTTGTGTTGAGCGTTTCTACGATGTACACGGCTGCTATGTTCCACCGTCGCCAGAAAACTCAACTTCTGGCGCTTTCTCCAAAGACGTCACCATCTCACCTCACGTTTCCGCTAGACTCTACCTCCCGGAAACACCACTGATGCCCTAAAATTCCCTTTATTAGTGTATTACGACGGGGGAGGACTTGTCATAGAATCCGCCTTCTTCAACTGGATTCACGCTTACGTCAACTCTTTAGCTTCTGAGTTAAATGTGATTGCGGTTTCTGTAGAGTACCGGTTAGCCCGGAAGTTGAGGTGCCCACAATTTACGATGATTGTTGGACTGCACTTCAATGGGTCGCTTTTCATGCTGATGATGAAAAATCAACCATGGTTAACAAAGACTCGTGGTTAACGAACCATGGTGATTTTAGTAGAGTGTTCTTAGCTGGGGACAGTGCTGGTGGCAATTTAGTGTACCACATGACTATGAGGGCAGCAAAAGAAAGCTTGAATTATGAAGTGAAAATTACTGGATCAATTTTTGCTTATCCTTATTTCTTGTTCCCAAATATTGATATTGATGAAGAGGATTTGGGTCCATATTTTGTTAGAAAGCAGTAAATAACCGAAGAATAAATAACACACACATATTTATAGTGGTTCACCCTTAATGCGAGAGCTACGTCCACTTTGACGGTGCAGATTTTACTATAATCAAATAGGAAGTTTGAGTTTACAATTCTCTATTTGCCGTTCCACACTCTGCGTAGAGTCTTCATAGTGTCGGCGGTGAATTAGGCTCCACAACTCAACATATTTGTCCACAACTAGAGTCTAGGCTATTATCCTCGATTGATAGCCCATTGATTAACCCACTTTCTGAAAAGGCTCCGTCTTTATCTGGCTTAGGTTGTTCGAGAATTTTGGTGTGTATTGAAAAAAAGATGATATAATTCCTTTAGGAGTTGGGGTTCGATTTGTTGAAGGTGTGAAAGAGAGCGGATGGGATGGAGCATTAGAGTATCTTGAGGTTGATGATGGACATGCTTTTCAGATTTATAAATCCGAATCTGACGAAGCTAAACGTGTGATGAGGTGTTATGCTGAATTCGTCTATTGCTAGTGATAAAAAGAAGTAACTTAGTGTTGTTTTGTTTCCGAGCAATTGTTTGGTCATATATTGCAATAAAAATGTTTATTTTTCTGGTTTATATCTCTCTCCCCATAGAACTGAATGGCAGTACACATGAATTAATTTAGTATATGGAGTATTACTTAGTGTAATGACTTACACCAGAGTTCAACTCCATCTTATGATTCTCAAACAGGTTATCTGATAAAATTCTACACATACACTAAGAGACCAATTCCAATATCCAAAAATTCTCCATTTAGTCATATACTTGGATTTAAGATTAGAATTTTTTCTTTCCTTCATGATTCTTTTAATTTCTGGCCAATCACTAAAAAGGCCATTGTAATTACTGCGGAGGCTTCTCTGCATTGTCCTCAAAGCCTGATCAGTCACCTCTTTTCAATTATTTTGTTTCTTAATAATAATACAATGTTGTACACAACAAGGAAAAGAACGAATCATTTTGGAACCACAAATTAAATAATTAATATCAAAAGCAAATTCATAAGTCTTAACAACAACAAAAACAACATGAATAGTCTTAGACTAATAATTTCATTGCATTGCGAAAATCAACCTAAGACATCAGGTAGTATTGGAAATTTGCCTTTGGCGGTAGTTGCGTCCAACCATCTTTAATGACTTAAACACTAGTGTTCCGCATGTTGGAAACTTTGGTTCTTCACACGTGCATAATCTACTAAGTAAGTAGATGATCGTAGGGCCAATGATCGTCAAATTTCGTTGAGAAATGAAAGAGATATTGGTCCATGAAGTGAGGTGTTTGAAGCATGGAAAAAGGTGGTAAAGACCAATCCTCCCTCATCGGTGGGGGAAGAAAGATTTGTTTAGTTTATAAGTCTCAAAATTGGCTTGGGGTTTGGGACCCCAAGGAGTGTGCTTCGGTTCGAGGATAAGCCCACACGCGCGCCGCCCGCCCGTCCGGTCTCGGGTCGTGGGTCGTGGGCTTCTTCTGGTATTATCTTTTTGGACCCAAATTGCTTCATATTTACAGTTTGGTCCCTGAAGTTTCCGGTAAGTTAAATTGGATAGAGAACTTGTGTTTTTGCTGGCTGTTGATTTTTGGAACGTTAACCAGCCTTAATATGCACTCAATTCAGTCATTTATTTTGGCTGAATAACTCTCCGTAAAAGCTAATCCGTTGCACATCAATTCACCATTTATTTTGGCTGAATTACTACCTCCATAATTGTCATTACTTGGCCAGTAACAACAATTATGTGGGCAGTTGGTAAGTCCTCTCCTTCAACTATGTAATGAAGCCTTTGCACAATTGTTGAGATACACAGAAATATACAAACGAAATCAGATTCTTCCTACTATTTTCTAGCATCATTTCATTACTCAAAATTCTTCAAAGTAACACTTGAGTTTCCTTTGCTCATTTGTTGAGTTGTTGTTTTATCTTGGGAGACTATTGTCCAGAACGTAGAAAGGATATATACGGGGCAATCTTATCTTAAAGAAAAAGTGTCATCACTCGACTCAGCATATCAAAACTGTTCCAGTTTCTTGTTCCAGTTCATTGAAATTTCAGTTTGTTGTAATTTCATTGTGTTGTAATACTTAGCAATTATTTATTTCTGTTTCCTGCACCATTGTAACCAATATGTAGTACTTAACATACTTTCAAACATAGCAAACTATAATTATCATCTGCGACGGACGAAATCAGCATAACACTTCATCATACGTTTGGCTTCCTCAGTTTCAGATTTATATAATTGAAATACATGTCTATCGTCAACCTCAAGATACTCTAATTCTCCCTCCCATCCACTCTTATTCACACCTTAAACAAATTGATCCACGATCCTTAATGGAATATTATCATCTTTCTTTCCCCCACACACCAAAATTCTGGAATAGTCTAGCCCCGATAAAGACGGAGCCTTTTCAGAAAGTGGGTTAACCAATGGGCTATCAATTGGAGATAATAACCCAGACTCTAATGGAGGACATATGTTCACCCAAATTTTATAAGCAAAGTGTTAAATATACATAGGATATACACGTGTATATCATATGTATATTGGTTCTCGGATTCCCCCTTTACCGTGTATAGTTAGGTAGTATTTTAGTATCCTAGTTTAGGTAATGTTGTAATGTAATTAGTAGTGTACACTTACCATAATATTTGTATTACCATAATTGTATAGTTAGTATCCAAGTAGAATAAGGTTTTAGGAGTAGAATAAGGTTTTAGGAGTAGAATAGGAATAGGATTCTCCTATTAGGGAAATATGTAAATGTATATATACTCTTTCAATCAATGAAAATAATCAAGGGATTATTTCTTTCATGGTATCAGAAGTCTAGGTGTTAATATCCTCTCCCAAATTCTCTAATTTTTTCCGTCGACCTCCCTTGAACTTTCGAGGCCTTTGCTCTCGATTTTTCGTGCCGACGAGATCCTCTCTCTTCCCAAATTTTTCTTTAAAATCCCTCAATCACATATTGTTCTATCAATATGTATACATCCCGGAACACGTTTCATCCTGCCCTTACAGTTTCTAACATCAAGAATAACATCCCTCTTGTTCTTGAAATAGAAAATATCTAATATGCGACATGGGCCGAACTGTTCAAAATTCACGCACGATCGCATCAAGTCATCCATCACATAATCCCCGCGGCTCCTGAGGATATGGAGGTGCCAAGACGCGAGGATGATCCTAAGTTGTGGACGACTCTTGATGCCACCGTCCTTCAGTGGATATATTCCACAATTTCTATCGATCTTTTGCAAACGATTATTGAACCTCACGCTACGGCGCAGGCAACTTGGGATAGACTACGTGATATATTCCAAGATAATCAAAATTCTAGAGTTGTTACTCTTGAGCAAGATTTCTCCCACGTCAATATGGAAGATTTCCCTAACGTATAGGCTTATTGCAAAAGATTAAAGGAATTGGCCGACCAACTCCGCAACGTTGGCGCACCGGTTTTGAATGATCATTTGGTCCTCTAAATGGTTTCAGGCCACTCCGAGGCCTATAGTGGTGTTGGCACGCTTCTTTGTCAAAGCAATCCACTTCCGCAATTTTATCAAGCTCGTTCTATGCTTACCCTCGAAGAAGCGGGCATGGCTAAAAAGGCGGCTACCGGTACTAGTCCTGTGGGTATGATGACCGAATCCACAGTTCATCCTACAGGTCCCAACAACTCGGGCAAAAACCGCAACAACGGTGGCGGCAAAAAGGGAGGAAATAAGAAAAATAATGGGAAGAATCGCAGCGGCAACAATGGCGGCAGCCGAAATATTGGCGGTGGCGGTGGTGCCCCTCGGGATAGTCAGCAGCAACAAACAATTTTGGGCCCCACAGTGGGCCCCTATGCAGTGGCAGTGGGCCCCACAATATGGGCCAAACAGTGGCGGCCAGCGATTCGCCTTCTTGGCGTTGGGTGCCCGGCGGCGATCAAGCCTAACATGCAGTGGCCCATTTTTAATTATCACTATGGGCCGAGGAAGCAAGCAGGGGTACTTGGGCCTCGGCTCCCGCAGGCGCATCACGCAACGACACCCACGTCTACCGACATCGAAGCCGTAATGCACACGCTTGGTTTAAATCCACAGGACCCAAATTGGTATATGAACACCGGTGCCACTACCTACATGACATCCGATTCAGGTACGCTCTCGTCTTATTCCAATTTGAGCAACCCTAGCGACATAATTGTTGGTAATGGTAATTCTATTCCAATTCGTGGTTATGGTCATAAAACTTTGTCTCCCCCTCATCCACCTCTTATCTTAAAAAACACCTTGCATGCCCTCAAATTGATTAAAAACTTAGTCTCTGTCCGTAAATTCACTACTGACAATTCCGTTTCTATTGAATTTGATCAATTTGGTTTTTCTGTGAAGGATATCAAGACGGGGAGTCCTCTCATGAGGTGTGATAGTAGAGGAGATATTTATCCTATCACGCCCAGTTCTGGTCCATCGAGTCAAGCCTTGCCATCCGCATTTGCATCCCTTTAATGCCATTTGATATTATTCATAGAGACTTATGAACGTCACCTGTTTTTAATTCTTTGGGTCATCGGTATTATGTTTTTTTGGATGATTATTCTAAGTTTTAATGGACTTTTCCGATAGCGAAAAAATCTCAAGTTTTTTTCATTTTCTTAAAATTTAGAGCGTTCATTAGAACCCAATTCGAACGGAAAATAAAAAATATTCAGTGTGATAATGGTAAAGAATATGACAATGGGGTGTTTCGGGAATTTTGTGCTAATAATGGGATCAATTTTCATTTTTCTTGTCCTCATACGTTTTCACAAAATGGGAAAGCCGAACGCAAAATTCGTACCATCAATAACATTGTTCGAACTTTATTCATTCATGCTTCTGTACCCCCGTCTTGTTGGCATCATGCAATACAAATGATTACATATCTCCTTAACATAATTCCTTCCAAAGGTTTGACATATTCTCCCCCCCCCCCCTTAAATTTTATATAATAAGACTCATTCGTATTCACATCTTCGGGTCTTTGGGTGTTTGTGTTATCCGTTATTCTCGTCCACCACAATTAACAAACTTCAGGCCCGATCTACTCCGTGTGTGTTTTTGGGTTTTCCGTCTAATCATCGTGGTTACAAATGCTTTGATTTATGCTCTAATAAAATCATCATTAGTCGCCATGTCATTTTTGATGAATCCCAATTTCCGTTCGCTAAAATGAGTAATCCCGTGCCTAGTTCGTATAATTTTTTGGATGATGATATATCCCCGTATATTATTCACCATTTTTTGAACATGTCCCACACCTAAAATTCTCTAGCGGGCCCACTGCCCCCGTTGTCCCCACTGGTCCGTCACAAGCTACGATTCCTAGTAAAGTCACTGGGCCAGTTTCAACAATTGGACCAGTCCAGCCCAATTTTGGAACTGGTCCAGTTTCGGCGTCGATTTACCGTGTTGGGCCAGCAGGCCCACTGCCTGCTGGCCAGTCCGTCCCGAGCCCAAAAAATTCCCGAATTCTGGCCAGTTCTTCCTCGAGTCATATACCGGTCACTCGTAGTCAACGGGGTGTGTTTAAACCAAAAAAACATTTTAATTTACATTCTAATATGCTTAAATCACCCTTACCCCGTAATCATGTGTATACATTAAATGACCCGAATTGGAAAATTGATATGACCGATGAATATAATGATCTTATTGATAATAAAATATGGGAGTTGGTACCCTATCCATCTGGTATTAATATTAATAGGTCTATGTGGATTTTTGCTCATAAGTACAATTCAGATGGTTCATTTGCCCGACATAAGGCGCGGCTTGTGAGTGATGGTAAGACTCAGCAGGTTGGTGTGGATTGTAGTAAGACGTTTAGTCCGGTGGTCAAGTCGGCTACCATTCGCACGGTGCTTAGCCTGGCTCTTTCAAAAGCATGGCATATTAATCAGTTAGATGTAAAGAATGATTTCCTACATGGTGATCTCAAGAAAACAGTCTATATGCATCAGCCTTTGGGATTTAGGGATCTCAAACATCCTCATCATGTCTATTTGTTGAAAAAGTCCTTATATGGGCTTAAGTAGTCTCCACGGGCCTGGTATACGCGGTTTGCCGACTATGTTTCGACTATTGGGTTCACTCACAACAGGTCGGATAATTCCTTATTCATTTACCGTCGTGGTTCGTCCTTGGCCTATATTCTGTTATATGTGGATGATATTATTTTGACTGCCTTTTTCGATACCTTACGTAAGTCTATCATGACAATGCTCAGCTCTGAGTTCGCTCTGAAAGACTTGGGGCCCTTGAGTTATTTTTTGGGGATTGCTGTAACTCGTCATGCAGGTAGGTTGTTCTTATCTCAAAGGAAGTATGCAACTGAGATCATTGAGAGGGTTGAGATGTCATCATGTAAGTCCACTTCCACTCCAGTTGATACTAAGCCCAAGCTTAGTGCCGCGGCCGGCGTACCATACGAGGATCCGACCGCTATCGCAGTCTTGCAGGGGCCCTTCAGTAGCTTACATTCACGCGACCAGATATTACGTATACTGTCCAGCATGTGTGTTTGTTTATGCATGATCCCAGAGTTGAGCACATGAATGCACTCAAATGCATCATCGGTATATTCAGGGTACACTTGACTATGGTTTGCATTTATATCTTTCCTCGACGTCCACACTTGTCTCGTATACGGATGCTGATTGGGGTGGTTGTCCGGACACCAGACGGTCTACGTCTGGCTATTGTATGTTTCTTGGCAATAACTTGGTCTCATGGTCTGCGAAACGTCAGTCGACATTGTCCCGATCCAGTGCCGAGGACGAATATCGAGCGGTAGCTAATGTGGTCTCGGAATCATGTCGGTTACGTAATTTGCTGTTGGAGCTTCACTGTCCTATTCAGAAGGCAACATTGGTTTATTGCGATAATGTCAGTGCCATCTACCTTTCTGGTTCAGCACCAGCGCACTAAACATATCGAGATGGACATTCACTTTGTCCGCGAAAAGGTTGCTCGTGGTCAGGTACGCGTCTGTCATGTCCCGTCAAGGCATCAAATTGTCGACATCTTTACAAAGGGTCTTCCCTCGGTCCTTTTTGAAGATTTTAGGGACAGTCTCAGCGTTCGAAGACCGCCCGCTATGACTGCGGGGTGTGTTAAATATACATAGGATATACACGATTTACACGTGTATATCCTATGTATATTGGTTCTCGGATTCCCCCTTTACCGTATATAGTTAGGTAGTATTTTAGTATCATAGTTTAGGTAATGTTGTAATGTAATTAGTAGTGTACACTTACCATAATATTTGTATTACCATAATTGTATAGTTAGTATCCAAATAGAATAAGGTTTTAGGAGTAGAATAGGAATATGATTCTCCTATTATGGAAATATGTAAATGTATATATACTCTTTAATCAATAAAAATAATCAAGAAATTATTTCTTCCCCGAAGCCCTTTTCATCTATGTCTACATTTGGGAACAAGAAATAAGGATAAGCAAGAATTGATCCAGTGATTTTCATGTCATTATTCAAGCTTTGTTTTCCAACCCTCATAGTCATGTGGTACACTAAATTTCCACCAGCACTGTCCCCAACTAAAAACACTCTATTAAAATCACCATAATTTGTTAACCACGAGTCATTATAATTAATACTGGCGACCCATTGAAGTGCAGTCCAACAATCTTCATAAATTGTTGGCACATCAACGTCTGGGGCTAAGCGGTACTCTACAGCAACAACAACAACATTTAGCTCAAAAGCTAAGGAGTTAACGTAATTGTGATTCCAATTGAAGAAGGCCGACTCTATGACTAGTCCACCACCGTGGTAATATACTAATACATGGAGTTTTTGAGCATCGGTTGCCTTCTCCGGAAGGTAGAGTCTGGCGGAGACGTGGGGTGAGATGGTGACGTCTTTAGAAAATATGACGTTTGATGGGTGATGTGGCGACGGCGGAACATAGAAAGAACCTTGTAGGCCGTAGAAACGCTCAACACGGCCGCTTTTGTAGAGTCGGTAGAAGGATCCGTAGACATAGGATCAAACTCTCTATTCACTTGTTTTCTTTTAGTTAAAGAATCCTTTTGGGTAACGTTAACATTTTTAATGAAAAGTAAATATTAATGACACACATGGGTTCAAAAAAATAAGCTACATGGGGAGACTTTGAAAATGAGTAAATAATTTTCCCTAATTCCAATTTATGCTATGATTAATTTATATATTTAATTAATTCTAAATGAAGGGCCATCGAAAATTATCTAAATAAAGACAAATAAAACAAGACAACCAATTTCCTGCACTATGACTCCAATTTGTATATCCAAATCAATTTCTTAATTATCCACCTTGTAATATTCCTTTTCTACTTCCATATTTGAAAAGTACTCCATACAATTGTAAGTCTCACTCTTTACTTCCATATACGGCTTCATCATATGACAACATGAATGATTTGGTGGTCGAGTGGACCGTAGTGATGAAATAAGTGATAGTATAGGCTTTTTCTATGTCCCACTCTCGCTTGATGATCCACAAGCTGGTGTCTCATCCAAAGATGTCACAATTTCACCACATGTTTCTGCTAGACTCTACCTCCCAAAAATCACATCCACCAACGTTACCCAAATGCTTCCTATCTTAGTGTATTACCATGGTGGTGGACTTGTTGTGGGGTCCGCCACGCTTTCTCCCACATTCACCATCGTTATCTCAACATCTTGGTTTCTGAATCAAACGCTATTGCACTTTCAATAGAGTACAGGCAAGCTCCAGAGCATGACGTGCCAACAATTTACCAAGATTGTTGGACTGCACTTCAATGGGTCGCATCTCATGCTAATGATGAAAAATCAACTACAGTTAACAGAGACTCATGGTTAACTAACCATGGTGAGTTTAGCAGGTTGTTCATAGATGGGGACAGTGCTGGAGGAACTATAGTTTATAATATGGCCATGAGAGCGGGAAGAGAAGGTGATATTCATGAAAATGTCACCATTTATGGTTCGGTTTTTTCTTTCCCTTGTTGATCCCAGTTGAAAATATTGAGCAAAGTGTATCGTATAAGATTTGGATGGCTATCGCCCCTGAATCGGAATTTGGAATTAATAGTCCGATGATTAATCCACTCGCTGAGAAGTCCCCTTGTTTGTCAGGGCTAGGTTGCTCAAGATTGTTCATGTGTATTGGTGAGAAAGATGAGTAAATTCCAAGAGAAATTGGAATTCGATTCATCGAGTGCATGAACAAAAGTGGATGGAAAGGAGAACTAAAGTTCATTGAATTTAAAGGCGAAGGTCATTGCTTTCAGATGAAAAATCCTGAAGAAGAGAAAGCTCAAGATTTGATCAAGCGTATTGCTTCTTTCATCCAACATAAGTGATCACGTTAGTCCTGTATAATTAATAAGCCTTGTTGGTTGCTCGGAAATTATCTTAGTTTCTATTAAGAAAATTTACTATGTACCGTTATAAAGTATTTGGCTCTTATACTAATGAAAGATCTGGCTCGATCGATATATTACTTAAGAGATTGATTATGTACTGAGGACAAGAAAAAACGTCAAATCAACTACCTAACTTGATTCGACAAATATCTATATGTTTCAATTATTGAATAAGACGTCCCATGATCGTGAGTCGAAATATAAAAAGAAAATAAATACTATAAGATTGGATTACGAAGATCTATAAATATAGAATAAAATTATGAGGTATTATAACTGATTAAATACATTTCACGAGATCAGGAAAAAACTCTACCTAAAATAACAAAAACATGATAAAGTGGTTCAGAGTGCTTGAGGTTAACTTGTGTGGAGGATCAGGAGAATGGAATTATTTTGAGCAATGGTATTTCGTATTTTTCTATCAACCATTCGATTATAACATTTAGGATTTCCATGTCTCGTGTTTTTCTATCAAACAGATGACCAATCATGTTCATTTTGTTTTATCATTTTTAATTTGCATTTCTTTGTACCCACACTAGCTCTAATTATTTAGTTCTCAAAATTTTCTATTAATCAAAAAATAAAAGAGTAAAGATTCTATTATTTGATTATCGATGGAGTACTAATGTAAAGTTTATATTTAAAGTTTTCACACAAAGTCACGTCAAAAGTCTACATAAAATAACCAAAACATGAAAATTGATGGGGGTTGGTGAGGACGAGGAGGTATATTGGTATAAGGACATTATCCTCACGATATTAATAATTCATCATCAATAATCGTGCATGATGTTTTATAATTTGTCTCTCAAGTGTCCAGCTCAGTCCTTTATAAAGTTTGTGGGTACAACAATCGTATGAAACGAAAAATAAGTAACTGTTAATTATTATAACAAACTGAAATTACAATAATTGAAATTACAACAACTTTGATGTAAAATAATAATTTAACAAATGAGCCAAAGAAACTCAAGTGTTTCTTTGAAGAACTTAGAGTACGAAATGATGCTGGAACGTAGTAAGAAGATTTCTATTTTGTTTCTATTTTCTGTCTAGTCTCAACAATTGAGCCAAATGCTCCAATTTATAGTGCATGGAGGGTGACTTCTCAACATGCCAACTAATGGCTGTTAATAGCCATGTAATGGCAATTAGTGAGGAGTAATGCATCCAAGTAAATGACTGAATTAATGAGCAACATAATGTAGCTTTAGTGAGGAGTTATTCATCCAAGTAAATGACTGAATTGATGTGCAAAGTAATGGAGTTTTAACGCTCCAAAACCAGCTCTAAAGGCAGAAACTTTCTGTCTTCTGTCGAGAGTTCTCTTCCCAATTTTATCTTTTCAGAAACTTCAGGGACCAAACTGTAAATATTAAGCAATTTGGGTCCAAAAAGATAATATCAAAAGAAACCCAAGGCCCAAGGCCCATGACCCGAGACCCAAGACCTGAGCCAGAGATGGACAGGACGGGACGGGACCGGCGGGTGGCGGCGGCGCGCGTGTGGGCTTAGCCTCGAACCTAAGCACATTTAGGTCTTCCCTCCTTCAAACATGGGTTACCCCTTGGAGTCCCAAACCCTTAGCTAATTTTGAGACTTATAAAATGTAAAAATCTTCCTTCCCCCACCGATGAGGGAGACTCTGCGATTTGAGTCGTGACAGCTCAGCACAAGCTACTACACCACAACTAATTCGTCCAACGTAGGAGTTAGTTAAGTAAATTAGAAAATGTATTTGAGTAGTGAATTTGTTGTTAAAACACAACCAAAATAGTGTGGGTGTACATGTTATCACATATAATATCTTGTTATGTGGCTTTAACACACAAAAAAGTGATTATTATTGTCTAAATCCTCTATTTCCTTCATTTTCCTATGGTTTAATTAGCTAACCATCAAATGAATCAACTTGATGGATCAACCAAGTTGTGAATAATAATAAAATAAAAATAAGTGAGACTCGTAGGATTCGAACATAAGAACTAGTGGTCGCATAGAAGACTCGTCACCACTCAGCTGGAATAGCTCAAATTAATTCATAATACACACCACTAAAGAACCTTAGATGCTTTTATACAATTGTATGTGAAAAGATTTGTGGCTTAGTAAATGACACTATCCCGCAAAACACAAACTACTACACCACAACTAGTTCATCCAACGTATGAGTTAGTTAAGTAAATGAGAAAATGTGTTTGAGTAGTGAATTTATTGTTAAAACTCAACCAAAAAAGTGTGGTTGTACATGTTATCACATATAATATCTTGTTATGTGGCTTTTACACACAAAAAAGTAATTATTATTGTCTAAATCCTTTATTTCCTATGGTTCAATTAGCTGATCATATGAATCAACTTGACGGATCAACCAAGTTGTGAATAATAATAAAAAAAATAAGTGAGACTCGCAGGATTCGAACACGAGAACTGGTGGTCGTATATATGACTCATCACCACTTGGCTGGAATAGCCACATCTGTTCAGTCGTGTTAGTCCAAGTGTATTTGTCCAGTACCTGTTGTGGAGGCAAACTAAATAAATAAATTATTTTTTTAAATAAATAAATGGCTCAAATCAACTCACAATACACACCATTAAAGGACCTTAGATGCTTTTATATAATTGTATGAGAGAAGATTTGTGACTTGGTAAATGAAACTATCTAGCAAAGCACATGCTACTACACCACAACTAGTTCGACCAATGTAGGAGTTACTTAAGTAAATGAGAAAATGTGTTTGAGTCGTGAATTTGTTGTTAAAACTCAACCAAAATAACGTGGTTGTACATGTTATCACATATAATATCTTGTTGTGCGGCTTTAACACACAAAAAGTGATTATTATTGTCTAAATTTTCTATTTCGTTCTTTTTGCTGTAGTTTAATTAGTTGACCATCAGATGAATCAACCTGACAGATCAACCAAGTTATTTTGATTGGAACTAAATATAACAATAAATATAAGTTAGAAATAAAAAAAAGTTTTATTCCCACTTCTACAATAAAATACTAAAGTGTTTGATTTCAAATCCATTCATACTCCCCTCCCAATTTGGAACCCGACATTCTCTCTTCCTTCTTTGTTTTCTCTCCAAAGTTAATATACTATGGCGAGACCAAAGGTAAAAAACATCGTGCCAGGACAGGTGTCTAGGAGATAAATTAAATAGTGTTGTTGTAGCGTAGAACCAACACCAGTAGAAAATCCTCCAGAACCGGTACTAGTAGAAAACCCTCCACAACCACCAGTAAAATGACATAGAACGAGATTTGCAACAGAAAAGGGGGACATGAAGACCACCGATAACTCTTTAGAAAACTTAGAAAAAGTCAATTAAGAATTGAAGAACCCTCATATTGGATAAAAATTGAGTAAATGGGGCAATAATGATGATGAGAAGGGAAAAGGAAGAGGAAAGTTAAGGAACATCCAATGGTGGAAAACCATCCAATGGTGGAAAACCATCCAAGAACTAGATCTAGAAAAAATGTCGAAGTTATACATTTAGTTAACACTATTGAAAGTGTAAAGAATGTAGTTACTGATGATGAGACTGAGATTAAACAGGAAGATGAAAAATCCGATGATTGGGATGAGAGTGACAACGAAAAAGAGGAATTTGATGGAGGTACCGATCACAAGAATAATGGAGATGAATTGAATATAGGTGAAGAGGACAAGGTTGATGATGAGAAAGATGGAGATGAGTTGGATGTAAATGAAGATGACAAAGCCGATGGTGAAATGGATGGAGATGAAGAGGACAATGATGGTGGGAAATATGGAGATGAAGTGGATTTAGTTAAAGATGATAAGGATGATGGTAAAAAGAATGGAGATGAAGTGGATGCAGTTGAAGAGAACAATACTGATGGTGGAAGAGATGGAGATGAAATGGATTTAGTTGAAGATGACAAGACTGATGGTGAAAGGGGCGGAGATGGAGTGGTTGCAGTTAAAGAGGAAAATACTGATTGTGAAAATGAAGCAGAGGAATCGGATGGATGCGTCAGTGACCAGAATGAGGATGAAAAGGAGCAAGGAACCACCATTGAGGTATGTCTGAGTATTCGTACAGATTTTTTCCCTCATGATTTTATGAGTCTTGATTACTTTGTTGGTTATCATATCATATGTTTTTGTTATGTAAATTGCTTGTATGGAAAATTAAACTAAAATGGTCAATAAATATTCAATTTTTATTAATTAAAAATGAGGTTTGTTGCTTTCTATAAATCTTCACTCTATAAAGAACATAATTGAATTAGCAATATAATTAAGTTTTTTGTTTACTCAACATATAAAGGATGATGTTGTCAATGAAGAGGATCTACATAAACCATCAATACTTGACTGTGTGAGGTCCATCGACATATCCTCCTACGGATTCAAGACACTTTTGGATGAACATAGATGAGCCCCAACTAATATGACCCGGATATGTTCTATAGGTAAGTTGGAAGATTTCAAAAACACGTTATTGGAAATGAATATTATGCATGATTTCTAGGAGACGTGCTTTGGTCCTTTCATGAAAATGAGCCAAGATTGGAGCTTCAATAGAGAACTAGTTCACAATATTCTCATACGTAGAATCACGAAATGCGACAAGAAACATGAGGTATGGTTCCTTGTCTACGACAAGTTAATTTGTTTCGGCTTAAACAAATTTGCTATCATGACTGGACTTCGTTGCTCTGCCGAACCGTCCCAAGAGGAGAAAGATGTTGTCTTGAATAGTCCTAGTGATGTTGCACTTCTGCAAAAAGCCCTAGGTAAAATGACAAGCTTACGAGCAGATTATCTATTCATGAAAATAAGGTCTTCAAAACTAAATTCAATGGAGAAGCTAAAGATGAGCTAGGTGTACTTTGTTCATACCATAATCATGTGTCGCGTCAACAACAAGGACATTGACCATATGACGATAAAGATGGCCAAAAATATAATTGTTTTTCAGAATTATCCATGGGGAAGAAAGAGCTTTGAGTTTCTAGTGGATGTCCTGTAAAAGGACATGAAGTAACCAGTTATGAATAAAAGAATTGCAAGAGGGAATACCATTACAATTTTTTCGATTTCTCGTATGCTTTCATGGTAACACTTTACCTTTTTTTTTGTTTTTTTTGTGTATTTGAATTGGAAAGTTAGTTATGTAATGATTGTATTTTTTTAATGTCAGTGTTGGATATATGAAGCTATACCGTCAATTGCACGTTTTATCACCAAATCAACTGAGTCGGCTTTCCCCAGGATGTTAAAATGGCAGGAAAAAACAACTATATCTCTATGAAAATAGGTTAATCCATTTGGAGATGGTATAATGCACCATGTAGATGTAAGCTAATTTATCAATTTTGATGCATTTTAGTGATTTGATTCGCTTCTATGCTCGTTAACAAATTTCCTTTACTATGGCTGCAGATGGAGGTGCATCATTTCCTTATCCCTACTTATCAAGACACATATCAACCGTTCATAAGGGATTTTGTTTCACTTGGCCAAGAATTTTCAGAAAAAAATTGATACGCTAAGAAAAAATTAGAAGGAGCAACGACAATAACAAAGGGTGAAGCTACTAGAGGTGTAGGTAATGTTTTTTATGGAGGCTCAGGAGATGGAGTTGGTCCATCTGGTTCTGTTGATGTAGAGAGGGGGGGTATCAACATGAGGTGTTGGTACCTCAAGGCATACAATGGGTTACATTCATTGTGTCTATGAGTCACCTATCTTAAATAAGGTGCCAGAAGAGGTGAAAAATATCCAAGTGGCACATGATACCATTCTTCATAGAATAGAGCAGCGTGGAAAGAGTAATTTGAAAGAGGTATACATGAGCAAAGTCCTGAGGGTTCAGCAGTTAAAAATGTGAAGACATTTGACCTCTACAAACCTGTTGATATTGAGAAGAAGAAATCTTACCATAACTGGATCAACATGAGGTCAGATAAACACCACATTGGTTATACCGTGAACACAGACTTTACATGGTTCAAGTACCTCGGCAAAACCGACAACTGGTTAACAGATGATGTAAGTTAACTTCCTATTAGTCATTAAAACATAATTTTTTACGCATGTATTTGGTGATGGGAACAAATTTTTTTGCAGCGCGTTACTGAAATAATGGCACTTATGTGGAGTCATAGTGTAAATTATCCTGAATACTATGATCCATTAGATGTCATTATAGACGTAGTTTTTGTTGTGCCTTAATGGCAATATATGATGGTATTGTGGTTAAGAGTGCGGTAGAATAAAGAAGTATTGAAGATGTGTTGAAGAAGTATGAATTCAATGATCATATCTTGATTATGTGACAGGTGATCATCTGCAATCATTTGGTATATCTTGGGTAGGTGTTGAGAGAGTGTTTTGTGTATGGAATGTTGAAAACCTACACTACTGCACCCTTATTTTTGTCATTAATGATGCCACGATTGATATTTACGACTGCAACAAGAGAGTAAATTCAATTGAAAAGGTTGACGGTCTAATAAAATCCATTCAGATGTTGTTTTCAAAGTTGCTCAAAGACTCCGGCAAGTTCAACCATTTGTCCACAGAAAAACTTACTGAACCGTGGAAGGTTAAGTATGTTGGTGAGGGTATCCCATAGGAAAAAATAGGTGAAACATGTGGTATCTACTCATCGAAGTTCATTGAATTCATCATGGCTGGCCAAAGCATGGAGAATTGCACGTAAACAAGATATATGTTTTCAGAGAGAAATTTGCCATTGAAATTTTTCATGTGTATTGAACCACCCATCATGTGATGAGAAATGTGTGTAGTTCTTGTATTTGGTGCTTAAGATTGCCGGTTGTATTGGCCTTGCTAATGTTTTTTTTATAAAGACTTCATTTTGTGATTGAAACAACAAGAACATGAACATATAATTCAATGGGAATTATTCTCACAAACAATTGTGGTTATTCCTTAGGAGATAGTTTTTGGT
Source organism: Anisodus acutangulus (assembly GCA_029783415.1). Lineage (NCBI taxonomy): Eukaryota > Viridiplantae > Streptophyta > Magnoliopsida > Solanales > Solanaceae > Anisodus > Anisodus acutangulus. The sequence goes on from CM056500.1 coordinate 8,992,061, forward strand.
AGAATTATAGCATAACATAGTAAAATTTAATAATTGTTCAATGCTATCCAAATATTTAACTTGATTGACCCGTCGAATGCATTAATCTGATGGTTCAACTAGATGTCATATTAGGCCCTCATTTAGGCTATTCACTTAGTTGACCCGTCGAATGCATTCATCTGATGGTTCAATTAAACGTCACATTAGGCAGCCGTTTAGGATATTCACTTAATTAATCTATCGAATGCATTTATCTGATGGTTCAATTAAAAGTCATATTAGGCAACCGTTCAGAATATGCACTTAGTTGATCAATCATATTATACTACTTGAAGCTTCAACCATTATTTGATGGACAAGAGTTTTACATAAATTAGATCTTAATCATGAAAATCACAAAACATTAGAAGGACAAACTATTCATGATTCTGTTAGTAAGTCAAAATTACACAAACTGGACAAGAGTTTTCCACAAATTAGATCTTAATCATGAACATCAAGATAATCTTCAACTAAATAAATAAAAATCGAAGTTGACCCTTCATTCATTTATCTTATACAAGCAACCCCAAAAACTATTCCAGCTATAAAAGCCTGTAAAATATGGATTGAGTCAGCTTCAACATTTTCAACAACATCAACTTTGGAAGCCTGCACTTCAACAACATCAACCTTCTATTGATTTCTATTAGATCCCTGGTAATCGTTGTAAGCTGCAAGGGCTTCCTCATACGTTTTGTATGACTTGTAATAGTGTCGACTAAACCCTTTAATCATTGATTCACACTCGTACCATGTCGTGTATATACCGTACCCTACCACAAAATACAACATAAAACTTTTTAGCCATTTTTTCATAAATTAATGAAAGAAGAAGAAGAAGAAGAAGGAGGAGGAGGAGGAGGAGGAGGAGGAGGAGGAGGAGGGAAATGAGATTCAAATAAAATAGGGTGCAATAATATAGTAGGGTTTATTTTACTATATACGGTAGGAGAAATACATAGGTGTATTTTTGGATAAAGGATGGAAATACATAGGTGTATTTTTGGATAAAGGATGGAAATACATAGGTGTATTTTTGGAGAAAGGAGAGGTGTATATAATACACTATTGGAGAAAGGAGAGGTGTGCTGTATATTTTAGTTTTTTAAAATACTGATCAGGGGAGTTAATAATTAGAAGGAGATAGAATACGGAGAGAGAAGACAACATTATGACGCCATTATAACCCTCTTCATTGACGCCCAACTTCAATGTGAGGGCCTAACTGGGACAAAAAAGTTACGGCCGTGTGAAATAACTTAAATGTCTTCGTTCTGCCCATTCTGCCCACAAGATTTCTGTCCAACAATCATTTTCTTTCATTTTAATGTTTAGTAATTAAACGGTAAAATTACTTTTTAGTACCAAAAGAGTAGTGTTTAATTGAAGGGAAAAATTGTCAAGTAACTTTTGATGGAATTTTTCGTAATTCAACTTTAGAGATAGGAGCTTCCCACTTTTAGTATTATATGATACTTTAAATCAATCAACGTATTCTTAAAATTATTTACAAATTCAACTGTATCTTTTCGGGTAAACAATCAGAACTTTCCCACTACATCCTCTCTCTTAAGGTTTGGTTTATTGGGTCTTCCTCCATATCACACCTTATCGGAGCTTCATCAACATAACCACCGCTTGCACCACCTTTGACACGAGTGACATTTTTGTACAAACAGAAATGCAATAAAATAAAAATGATTTGTATTTTTTGAAATATTGACTTTCTCCTCTATGGAATGTTTCGTTAGAAAAAAAGGTCACAAAGACCGATAAAAACTTTAAAGAATAATTTATACTTTCAACCACATAGATTGAAATTGGAATAATATTTGTATGATTTTTTTAAAAGTTCAAGATATGAATCATAATATAGAAGAAGTAAAATTAATTCAACATCCAAGGAGAAGAATGGTGATAATCGACGTTGCAGAGGAAGAAATTGGTCAAAGGTTGAACTCCCACAGTTGTTGGTCCCTTGTGACCTTTGTTTCAATTAGTGCATTAATCTTCCTTGATAGAAATCAAGAAATTTGACGCAGCTACTGTTGTTTAGAAGAAACGTTAGGTTATCTTTTTAGGGTAGAAAAACAATTAGGTTTAACAAAATTTTGAACATAACTGTTAGATTTAGGGATTTGGATCAAATATGTCATTTTGACTCTATGTTAAAGACTATATCAGTCAAGGAATTCATTAAGGACCAAAATGGTCAACCCCCATGCATTAATGACCATTTTTGTCATCTTCTCTTATTCATGCATTTATCGTTAACAAATAATCTAGAGTACTCCCTCCCGATCAAAACGAGTCTTCACATGGCTATTTACACACCCCTTAAGAAAATATAAATTTTTAAATAAAAAGATGTAATTTAACTAAACTGCTTCTAATTAAATATGTATTGGGATATGATCACATAACACTTAATGAGGGAAAATCTGAAAAAGATAATGTTAATTCTTTCTTGATTTGATAAGTGAACACTCTTTTTACTAAAAAAAAAAGAAGACTAAATGGACACTCTTTTTGATCTGTATGGAATAGTATTTATCATAACGGAGCTCTACAAATTTCATGCATTTTTTGTGTCAAAATAATTTAAGGCTTATCCTTTTAATTTTATTATAATTTAAAATTACTCTTTATTGTACTTTACTAAAAGTCCACATTGGACCTCTATAAGGTCAAGCACACATATAATTACAAATGACTTTCTCACAACAAGGGTATGATAGTAAAATATAACAAAAGGTAAAATTAACATATTCTCTGTAGAAAAGAATTTTATATATATAGAGGGTACTACATAAAGATAATAATAGGAAGTTAGCATTATACCTATTTTTTTGTTTTCTTTAAACGTCCTTGTTTGGGTGTCAGAACTATTTCGAAAACCGATCGAATCGAACCGATTTTTAGATTTTTTAGTAAAATCGAAAGGTTCTAGTATAAACTAAAACTGTACCGAATAATTAGATAGGTATATATATATATATATATATATATATATATATATATATATATATATATATATATATATAGAGAGAGAGAGAGAGAGAGAGCATATATTTTAAAATTATAAAATATTAGAAACTTCACCTTGAGCCATGAGCTTGTGGGAATCACAAGTAATATCAAAACCTATCTTACATGTTAAATAAAAGAATTACAGGGGTTTATTGCACCAAGGTATGTTTTGAGACTTTCTCTACTTCTTTTTGTACCTCTTTAAATTTTGTTAATTCAAAAGATTAATAGAAGTAGTCAAATATGTTCAACTATTTAAAAAGTTTAAGAATTGATATTCAAGGCCAAACGTTATTTCTATTGCATAAGAATTAATAAATATCATATAATCATGTGAGTTTATGCTTAAAAGAAGAGGTAGCAGATCTACCACATACCACGCAAGATCAAAATTTTGAGAAAGCTTTATACCAGACATTTTAATAAACAATTGTATATTTTATATGTTATATTAAAATTTATTGTGATTTTATATAAGGTAACGTTAAATAAATAATTGAAAATTAATCGAACTGTATCGATATCGAAGAAAAATTGAGAAGATTTGAACGATTTCAAAAAGTCTAATTTTAATTATATTTGTAGATAAACTAAAATATTAATATGATATAATTTTAAAAAAATAACTAATCGAACTGTATCATTGACACCCATAATTAGCAACACTCTCACTTATCAGGAGGAGCGTTATTATCTTTTCAAAAACAAAAAAAATTCTTCTCTAATCAAATAGTATCATACAAGTTGAAAGAGATAGAGAAATAGATGTCCAATCTTCACTTGATGGACTTTTTGACAGTTCAAACTTCAAACACCAGTAGGAAAGACAAATGGGAGATGGAGAATTGTCTTGGGAACTATAATTGGTGTTGGAAATACTAAAAACCTAGCACCATGGAAGGGTAAATCTATGGAGACCTAAGTGTTGACCAAAATGGGTGGGTTGACAATTTTTTCCACACAACGGCGCATAGAACTTTTACATTGATATATTTGAATCAATTATAGAATATTATATTTTTTGAGGTTAATTTTATCGAAGATCACTAAATTTATATTTTTGTAACACGAGAACTACAAAATTATTTTTGTAATCCCAAAGTCACTTCAACTATTTATAATACTAAAGTCATAAAATTAATTTTCGTAAATCACTAAATTATGTGTTAGTTACTCAGAAAACATAAATCACTAGAAAGCTAAATTTCGGGCGTTGAAGTATGACATGTCATCGTGACATCATTATTTATTACTGTGTACATGCCACGTGAAAAAAATTGTATTAAAAATCTTGTTAAGAGTCCCACATATAACAACAAATAAGCAATGATATTGCCTTTATGAAAAATAAATAGAGAATTATCACATTTGCGGTATACAAACTCAATCCACATAATGTATTGTGCAAAACGATCATATCACGCTCTAGGGCTTGTTTCAAACTATATCTCCAATTCCCAAAAGCCCAAAACTAGTCAAACCGCTAGGGGTGTACCTGTTTATTATGGTGTGCCCTACTTTCGTACATCACAAGATTATATGAAACTAGACCCTAATTGAAATACGGCCATGCGTGAGAAATTTAATGCTTTAACGGAACAACACATTTGAGATTTGGTTCCTAGACCGGTTGGGGTGATGTGATCTGTTGCATGTGGTTATTTCGTCACAAATTCAGAGACAGTGGTGACTTAGAGCGCTATAAGACTAGACTTGTGGCTAATGATACTAATCAACAAGAGGGCATTGATTGTGGTGAGACGTTCAGTCCAGTTGTTAAACCGGCAACTATTCGCACAGTTTTGAGTATTGCTATGGGTAAAAGTTGGTCAATTCATCAGCTTGATGTAAAAAATATATTTTTACATGAGGATTTAAAAGAAACTATTTACATGCACCGGCCGCCTGATTTTGTTCATCAAGCAACCCCTCAGTATGTATGTCATCTCCATAAGTCACTTTATGATATCAAAGTCAGACAATTTCAATTCTTATGTTGGCCCCCAAATTATATGATCTACGCTTCAGTTAATAAGGTCTGAGTTAACATTATTTATTACTGTGTACATGCCACGTGAAAAAATTTGTATTAAAAATCTAAATTGCTATAATCTGTATTTTAAACATAAACAATTAACAAAATATTAAAATTAAAAGAAACGAAAAAGGAAAAATGACATTGCTGCTTATCATATGTACAAAGGAAATTTATTGTTTTTCAACTTTCCGAGAGAATCAAAATTGTCAGGACCTTCAATTCGTTGCAGTACTACTAAAGCCTTAGCCGAAATCCGACGCCATTGCCGGAAAACTCTCAACAAAAGATCAAACATGTAACATCAATTTAACCTCAGAGATCCTCAACGTTGACATTCTGAAAAGTTGGTTGGGACGATTTTGTCTAATTGGGAACTATAATTGGTGTTGTAAATACTAAAAGCTTAGTAAAGTAAAACCTGATAAATGAATATTTGATAAATTAATAATATTGATTAAATAATAACTTTTTTTGGTCTTAACTTGGGCCAATGGGATAAAATAATAACTTCGATAAATGTATAAGATAATAACTTTAAAAAAAATTCTTGAGATCTACTGAAAATATAAAATAATAATTCATTAAATACGTATGAAAATTACATATATAATTCATAAAATAAAGCACTTCCTAAATAGTTTTTATTTCAAATTTTATGTTTTCCTAAAATATGTATCTATAGTCAATTGATTTTTTTTCATGCGAACTGAACTCAATTTCATCTTTAACTTTTTTTAGGGCATAAACTACATTAAGCACATTCTTTTCATTTTGAAGCAAATAATTTTTCAAAGTCTCTATGGCAAGAAAAACTTATTTTGGAGAAACATGTGGTATCATCTGGAACTTGATTGTCATCATCTTCCATACCCATTACTTCTTGAATAATTTCTTCGTCCGTAAGCGATTCCATTAAAGCTTCATTTTCACTAGGATAATTGTTTAATTTGAGAAATATAATGTACAAGATAATAATTTTTCAGGTCTTAAAAATATTCATTTATAGAAGTTTTAGTGTACCATGGAAGGGTAAATCTACCGAGACCTAGGTGTTCTACGGACATGAGTATCTTTGACCCATATGAGTGGGTTGACAATTTCTTTTCCATACAACCGATTAAAAGCTATTACATTATCAATATATTTGAATCAATTATAGCACAGTACTCCATTTATATTTTGCGATGAATTTTATTGATAGTCACTAAATTTAATTTTTTGTAACATGAAAGTCATAAATTATTTTTGAATAAATCTAAAAAATCCAAACACTTACAGAAAAGAATATAAACTAAACCAAAATAAATCAAACCATTTTCCAATATAAACTGGACGAACTAGTTATTAAGGAAATTATAATACACGAGTTATAATTGGGAATAATAATACAGGACAGTGATAAGGTAAGAACTTTCTTTAACATATCGTATACATGTAAAAGTTGTATATAAAAAGATTCAAATTCAAAATTGTTTAGATTTATTAACAGAATAAGTAAGTTGCTTTACAACATTAAGGGCTCGTTTGGTATAAGGTATAAGAGATAATTAATCTCGGAATTAAATTTGACGAGCTCATCCCACATCTGATTGGGACATTAATTCCGAGATAACTTGTTCTCCAACCAAACGAGCCATGTATTGTAAAAAAATCATTTTAGGCACTCTTATTCGCATATTGCTAATCTACAAGCTAAATGTTCTGTGGATATTATTTTTGTAGAATACAAAAACCACAACCAATAGTGTATCAATATATAATGTCGAACTTTATGTTGGTATTAATTTTTGTTTAGACAAAAAATGAAACTGAGCTAAAACTTGGTGTTCAATGAATATTGTGCATGAAAATCTTATAGTCATGTCTATTAATCATCACTTTGGATACCCTTTGTGTAACTAGAATAATTGTGGACTTCTATTATCATGGCCAGCCAAAATTAATTATGATTTCTTTCAAGGTGACAAGATCGATAACATCGAGGTTGGCACGACATCATAAATCCCAGGCACCATAATTTTCAAATGTCCATATAATTAATTATAGAACCATAGTACGAAAATAGTCATAACCCCCCCCCCCCCCCCGCATTTAAAAAATGCTGCTAGAGAAAAAAGAAGTGTCATCGAGTACTGGGAGACCACCATTACAGAATCTAATCTGAAAATATAATAAAAACAAGCTCATTACAGCTAAAGTTCTGTTCCATTTTACAGGTGCCTCACTTTTTTTAAGTACTATAGTGTATAGAAAGAAAATAGAAGAATCCTTCTTCCTTGTTCCTGTTACAATAATACCATTTCACATTCCCAAATGTATTCTTGAACTTCTGTATATCCTCTTGGCAAGTTTACATTTTGCTCTCTTTTATACTATAATATATAGTCTACGACCAGATATGGAAGAGTTCCGGCCGAGTTTCCGGTGTTCTGGTGACCGGAGACTAGAGATCGTTAGCGGCAAAGGGTTCAGCAGCAACCAGGTAAATAACAAGGTGAATGTTCGTTCAACTGAACCTAGTATTTTTTTTGTACAAACCAAAACATGAAATATATGTACGTGGGTAAATATTAGATTTCGAACCCATAATTTTAGAAAACTTTAAATGTTGATCCCTTAAGTTTAAATTATAGATTTGCCTGCCCTGCCGTAGCTAGGGGGTGCAAGGGGTTTATCTGTGTATACATATGACAGAAGGTGGTTGCGTTCCTAGGTGCTCTTTAGGTGTATTAACTTGGTTGTCAATGGTAATACTTTACGGTTTACAAATAAATAAATGGATCCAATGGCTCTTTTGTGTGTTTAGTTGTTTATATTTTGAATTCCCTTAACGAAAATTCTGGCTTCGCTGCTGTTTGCGTGAATAGGTAAGTCGGGCTCGGTCACCGGATCTGGCAGGAGTAATGAGCAAGGGGACGTGGCCGAGCCAAGTGGCACCAGCGCCATCAAATAAGCCATGGGGATTCAATGATCCAGAGATGAAGCGACGAAAGAGAATAGCAAAGTACAAAGTATATACTGTTGAAGGAAAGGTCAAAACTTCAATAAGAAATGGACTAAGGTGGTTCAAGAATAAATGCTCAGAAATCATTCATGGCTATTAATTAGCTACTCATGTTATTGTACAATGTTTTTTTTTTTTTTTTGAAATCTAGTCTTTTTTTGTAGTCTCTTCTTTCTCAATTTGATCTGATTGTGAGTTCTGAATTAAGTTTAAGAAACAGAGGAAGGTGGAAAACATAGAGGTGATCAGGTGAGATTCTAGTTTGCTTAGTACTTAGAATGTTTTTTGTTTCATTTTTTGAAATTCTAATTTGTTTGCATGTCATTTAATCAGGTTTAACGATTGAGATTAATTTCTCCCTTACAAGCTTTAAGTCATTCTTTCTCTAGTTAATAGCTTACCAACTTTTGTTATTCTGACTTTTCAAGCCTTTTTTTTTCTTATCAAATCTATCAAAATTGATTTATCCTTTTTTCAAAATATGGGCAACTTTAATAGCTTAACATCATCACTTGATTCGTAAATATATTGACTTTGGTAGTAATTTGATTTGTAATAGATTTAAATCTTTCGAACAAAGATTTTCTCATCAATTTTTATTTTAAATTGCTGGATGAACATTCTCCATTAACCTCAGGGGTCTTTTACTCTTTTTCCCCCCCAAATAGTTTACATTTACCAAATTGAAGATCTTTACACCCAACTTTGGGCTAAAATTGATGTGTATAATATCGTTCTCATTTATTCTGAACCTGGCAATGAATATGATTTTGATTTGCCACCTTATTGTTTCTTCATATTGTAATTGATTTAGTAACTTCAAGTTGACCAAACTGGCCATCGATTTGGAGGATTAAAGGAAACTCTGGTTATAAGCGAAACAAAAGAAGTTGCATTTTCTAGATTTAAATTACATCTAAGTATTGACTAGTGACAATAGTATTAATTTACATAAAGTCACTTCCTAGTGAAAAATCAGCAGATAAGGTTATACGGACATTATAACTAGGAGAAACATGGTGTTTTTGCATATTGAATCTTATTGAATGTTGTGGTTACTATACATCATACAGGGTAAAAGTTTACCAGCACACGGTGTTTACATTAAATTAGGCTAATTTATCATGATTAAGTGACAATTTAAGATGAGTATATGTATTAATTAACTATGATTGAATATATGTGTGAGTATAAACAGCAGGTATGAAAGAGTAAAAAATGATGACAAAATAGGAGTACACCATTTGTATCTGAATAAAAAATTTCTCTTAGATCGGTTACATATTCTTTGATGACAATGTAATCCATTGTATTTTCCTTAGCACATTTAGAACAAACATAATGAAAGGATTCAAATATTTTGGATTTCTTTCACTAGTTTCTTGGTTCCAAATGGAGTGCAAGTAACGTAAATAAAAACCCGCTCTCTTGGAACTATTAAGTAAAGATCTAAGAGACATGAGAGCAAATTAATTGGCAGTAACATCTCTACACTAGTACTTATGACATATAATGCCTTTGCTAGAAGTAAATAATTATACTACTACAAAATGTATGAAATGAATTTGATCGTTACGCTCATGCCTTGAAGCGTTTGATTAAATGCGCGATCACTGTTGACGCCTCATTTGTTCTTAAAATTGAGCAATGAAGTTCTCTGCCTTCGCATCAATCATCTCGTCTGCTCCAATTGCATCAAAAACCTGGTCAGGATCTTCTTCCTCCTCATCGTCGCTCTGACCGTAGAGTTCTTGCAGATTATTTGCTGAAGCATATTGACTCATGGTGCCAACAGAGGACGTTGAGGGCGAGGGAGAGCAAAAAATTTCACAGCATTCTACAGGCGGCGATGGAGATTTCACTGGTGGTGATTGGTTGTCTTGGAGATGTAAAGGCCTCATGGAACCCACCAGTTTCTTCCAATTATCTCCCTTTGAATCCGCGGTGGGCACCGCTTCCTACAGTATTCAGAATTTAAAATCAGCGGACGAGTGTATGTCTACTACAATATACATTTTAAACAGACAGGTTCAAATATGCCTTTAAAGTAAGATATGTTCTTCGTTAATAGTATTAGCTGACTGAAAGAAATAATCCCCTTGATTATTTTCATTAATTGAACGGCTATATATACAAGTTATATATTTCCATAATAGGAAGATCCTATTCCTATTCTACTTCTAAATCCTTATTCTACCATAATTCTAACTATACAATTATGGTAAGTGTATAACACTAATTAAGGTAACCTTTACAATACAATATACTACAAATATATATACCATATATACAATATTGTGTTGTCCACAATTCTGGCCGAGAGGCCCACTTCCGAGGCCCTAAGAGACCTTCTGTTTCTTTCTTCTTGGTTCTTTGGTGAAGGCCCATTGTAAGGCCGCGGCCCTACCTTTCTTCTTCTTTGTGGCCAAGGCCATCTGTTCTCTCTGCTTGCCAGTCCCTTGCCCAGTCCATTGCTTTGTATATATGTGATATACAACTGCTATATTCGATGTATATCACATGTATATTGCTTTGTTTAACACACCCCCAGATCATAGCGGCGGTTTTGAACGCCGAGATCGTCCTAAAATCTTCAAAGAGAACTGGTAGACCCTTTGTAAAGATGTGCAATTTGATAACGAGGCGGGACATGACATACGCGAACTTGACCCTTTGCAACCTTTTCACGGACAAAGTGAATGTCCATTTCGATATGCTTGGTGCGCTGGTGTTGAATCGGGTTACCTGAAGGTAGATGGCACTAATGTTATCGCAATATACCAAGGTTGCCTTACGAATGGGACAATGAAGCTCCAAAGCAAATTACGTAGCCAACATGACTCGGAGACCACATTCGCTACCCTCGATATTCGCCTGCCTTTGGAGCGTGATAAAGTTGCTTGACGCTTTGCCGACCATGAGACCAAGTTGTTGCCAAGAAACATACAGTAGCCAGAAGTCGACCGTCTGGTGTCGGGACAACCACCCCAATCAGCATCCGTGTAAGAGACAAGTGTGGATGTAGATGAAGGATACAAGTGCAACCCATAGTCCAGTGTCCCCTGTATATACCGAATGATGCGTTTGATTGCATTCATGTGCTCAACTCTGGGATCATGCATGAATAAACACACCTGCTGAACCGCATATGTAATATCCGGTCTGGTAAAGGTAAGTTACTGGAGGGCCCCTACCAGACTGCGATAGCGAGTCAGGTCCTCGTATGGTGCATCTGCTGCGGCACTCAGCTTTGGGTTTGCATCAACCGGTGTGGAAGTGGACTTACAGGATGACATCTCAGCCCTCTCTATGATCTCAGCAGCATACTTCCGTTGAGACAGAAACAAGCCACCTGAATGACGTTTGACGGCAATCCCCAAAAAATAACTCAACTGCCCTAAGTCCTTCATAGCAAATTCAGAACTGAGCATGGACATGATAGACTGACGCAAAGCATAGGAGGAGGCAGTCAAGATGATATCATCCACATACAACAGAATATAGGCCAATGACGAACCACGGCGGTAGATGAACAAAGAATTATCTGACCTGCTGTGTGTGAACCCAATAGTCGAAACAAAATCCGCAAATCGTGTATACCAGGCACGTGGAGACTGCTTAAGCCCATATAAGGACTTTTTCAACAAACAGACATGATGAGGCCGGTTGGGATCCCTGAAACCCAACGGCTGATGCATATAGAATGTTTCCTTGAGATCTCCATGTAGAAAAGCATTCTTGACATCTAACTGATGAATCGGCCAAGTCTTTGAAAGGGCCAAGCTAAGTACCGTGCGAATGGTAGTCGGTTTGACCACCGGACTAAACGTCTCACCACAATCAATACCAACCTGCTGAGTCTTACCATCACCAACAAGTCGCGCCTTATGCCGAGCAAAAGACCCATCTGAATTCTCCTTATGAGCAAAAATCCACATAGACCTGATAATATTAATACCATATGGACGGGGCACCAACTCCCACGTCTTATTATCAATAAGAGCATTATATTCATCAGTCATAGCAATTTTACAATTAGGGTCATTTAATGCGGACACAGGATTGCGGGGCAAGGGGGATTTAGAGACATCAGAATGTAAATTAAAATGTCTTTTAGGTGTAAAAATACCCCGCTGACTACGAGTGACCGGTCTATGACTCGAGGAAGAATTAATGGAATTTTGGGAATTTTCTGGGCTCGGGACGGGTGACCCGACAAGCGGTGGGCCCTTGGCCCAAATCGATAAATCTTTGGAATCGGCTTGGACCAGTTCGAGGTGGTGGGCCAGCCCAATAATGGAACTGTTCGATGGCCGTATTTTCGGGCGTGGCGATGCTTGTGGGGCGGAGCGATGGGCCCGCTGGAGGATTTTGGGTACGGGAGATGTCCGAAAAATTCTGAATAATATACGGGGATATTTGGTCATCCAGAAAATTATATGACTTAGGTTCGGGAGTATGAACTTTTGTAAATGGGAATTGAGTTTCATCAAAAATGACATGGCGATTGATTATGATTTTTTTGGAGGATAAATCAAAACACTTATAACCACGATGATTTGACGGATAACCCAAAAACACACACGGGGTAGATCGAGCCTGAAGTTTGTTAATTGTGGTGGATGGGAATAGCGGATAACACAAGCACCCAAAAATCCGAAGGTGAGAATAAGAAGGGTTCTTATTATATAAGATTTTGAGAGGGGAAAAATATGTCAGACCTTTAGACGGAATTATGTTAAGAAGGTAAGTGGCCATTTGTAGAGCATGATGCCAAAAATATGGAGGTATGGAGGCATGGATTAGGAGAGTTCGGACAATGTTATTTATGGAACGAATTTTGCGTTCGGCTTTCCCATTTTGTGAAGATGTATGAGGACATGAAAAACGAAAATTTATCCCATGAGTAGCATAAAATTCTCGAAACTCCCTATTGTCATACTCTTTTCCATTATCACATTGAATATTTTTTATTTCTCTTTCGAATTGAGTACGAATGAACGCTCTAAATTTTATGAAGACGGAAAACACTTGTGATTTATTCGCAATTGGAAACGTCCACAAAAATCTAGAATAATCATCTAAAAGGAGAACATAATATCGATGGCCCATTGAACTAAGAACAGGAGATGTCCATAAGTCGCTATGAATAATGTCAAATGGCATAGAAGTATGAGAATTGGAGTCTACAAATGGCAACTTAACGATTTTCCCTAATGAATAAGACTGACAAATTGGAGTACGACTCGTACCCTTACAAGAAATAAAGTTATTTTTATTTAAAGCTGATAAAATAGAAGATCCCGGATGACCCAGACGAGCATGCCACATGGAAGGAGAGATGGCTGCAAAAGGCGATGGCAAAAATTTGGACTCGATGGATCGAATCGGGCATGATAGGATACAGATCCCCCCTACTATCACACCTTATGAGATGATTCCCCGTCTTGAAATCCTTCACAGAGAAACCGAAAGGATCAAATTCAACACAAACAGAATTGTCATTTGTCAATTTTTCGGACAGACACTAAATTTTTAATCAATTTAGGAGCATGTAAAGTATTTTTCAAGAGGAGTGGTGGATTAGGAGGAGACAATGTTTTCTGACCATACCCTAGAATTGGAATAGAACTGCCATTACCAATAATTATCCCCCGAGGGGTGCTCAAATTGGAATAAGATGAGAGAGTACCTGATTCGAAGTCATGTGAGTAGTGGCCCGGTGTCCATGTACCAATTTGGGTCCGGTTGGGACAATCCCAACGTGTGCATCGCGGCCTCGATATCGGTCTGAGTGGGGCCTACTGCATGATGGGCTTGCGGAGGCCGGGGCCCAAGGACTCCTGGCCGTGCTGGAACCGGCATTACCGTGGGGCCGTTCTTTGGGCCATCGCCGCGATGGGCCGCCAATCTTTGAGTATTGGGCCTGGGTTAGCCACCCATCGCCGTGGCGTAAACTGGCCGGAGGTGCGGTGCCATCGCCATCGCCCCACACCTGGTGGGCCCACGGTGGTGGTGGGCCACTGTACCCCGAATGGGACCCACCGCCTGCTTGTTGCTCACCGGAACCGCCACCAGAACCACCTCGTTTGCCCCCGCGGTTTTTGTTATTTTTGCGATTATTCTTGCCGCCACCATTATTATGGTTTTGGCCTGAATTATTAACAAAACCCGAAGAACTAGGAGAGGATGCCACCATGACAACTGGGCTTGCTCCGGTAGCCGCCTTTTTAGCCAAACCGGCTTCTTCCAACGTCAGCATGGAGCGGGCTTGATGAAAGTCGGGAAGAGGGTTGCTTTGGCGAAGGAGAGTTCCAACACCATTATAGGCCTCCGAAAGCCCGGCAACCAATCAGAACTAGGCGATTAATTGTCACCGGTGCGCCAACATTACGGAGTTGATCCGCCAATTCCTTTAGTTTCTTGCAATATGCGTAAACGTTGAATACGTCCATTCGAACGAGAGAGAATTCCTGCTCGAGTGTGACGATACGGGAATGTTGGTTGTCTTGGAATATGTCACGCAATCTATTCCATGTAGCCATAGCCGTGGTATCGGGCTCCATAATTGTCTGTAGAAGGTCCACTGAAATATTGGCGTATATCCACCGAAGAACGGTAGCATCAAGTGTAATCCACACCTCAGGATCCTCCGCAGGAAGGGGTCTAGCGGGAGGAATTATGTGATGAAGAACTTGATAAGAGATAGTGTGAATTTTAAACAACTCCGCCCACTTGCATATTGAACGTTTTCCATCTCAAGGACAATAGGGACACTGAGCTTGATATTGGAAACCGTGAGGGCAGGGTGAAAATTGTTCTTAGACATATTTGAAAGAACAAAGAAGGAGGATAAATTTAAGAGAGGTTTTTGAGAGCGGAATACGAGATATTTGGAGAGAAAAACCCGAGGGAGGGGGGGGGGGGTTCTCGGCCAAAGAGGCAAAAGTTTGAGAGAAGAAAACTTTTGGTTAGACCTAGTCTCCTGATACCATGAAAGAAATAATCCCCTTGATTATTTTCATTAATTGAACGGCTATATATACAAGTTATATATTTCCATAATAGGAAGATCCTATTTCTATTCTACTTCTAAATCCTTATTCTACCATAATTCTAACTATACAATTATGGTAAGTGTATAACACTAATTAAGGTAACCTTTACAATACAATATACTACAAATATATATACCATATATACAATATTGTGTTGTCCACAATTCTGGCCGAGAGGCCCACTTCCGAGGCCCTAAGAGACCTTCTGTTTTGCTGCTGCTGGCTGCTGGCTGAAGGCCCACTGCCGAGGCCCAAGCGGCCCTCTGCTTTGCTGCTGCTGGCTGCTGGCCGAAGGCCCACTGCCGAGGCCCAAGCGGCCCACTGTTCTCCATTGCCCAGTCCATTGCCCAGTCCACTGCTTTGTATATATGTGATATACACTGCTGTATATTCAGTGTATATCACATGTATATTGCTTTGTTTAACACTGACACATGCCCTTAATCTAACTGAAGCTCCCCAGTTAACCTATCATCTGATTAATAAGTGAAAAAAGGGCCAAATGTTCTCTTAATTTATGGGAAATTGGGCAGCCATGCCCTTCGTTAATGTTCCTCTGCCTCATGTAATGAAGGTGATTTGATGATTTATACCAAAATGACTTATATATAAAACCAACAATTCAAATTTCATCTTGAAGGCGATTTGCAGACAAAACCAGAATGGATTGTTATCGTAAAAGAGAAAAATGAAACTTATGCATGGAACTTTTCTAGGGGTACCTGAGATAATTTCTGTTGCTTTAGATCGAGGGAACGACGGCGAAGCTTGAGTGATGCAGCTTTGAGGAAGCCAAAAGCAAGCTTGGAACTAGAAACATACAAGTCCTAGAATGCCCATTACCATGCACATTTTTCATTTTAATGGTATATGATAGTAACCAAGTTGAAAAGAAGTGTTCTAAATTATTAGTTTAGTTAATACTCTAGTAGTTTTTGCAGGTTAATTCTTTCGGTTGTTGTTGTGCGTTATTGCAGGTTAATTCTTTCGGTTGTTTTTGTGCGTTATTGCAGGAGTATTATAGTACCATCAAAAGTCTAAATTCTATGCATGGATAGTATAACATATGTATCATATCATATCATATTATTTTAAAAGTGGAAAGACCCTAAGTTAAAAAGTTGAATTATCAAAATGTCCTTAAAATATTGCACGACTTTTTTACCCTTTAAGTCATACAATATTTTCTTTACATTATTGTACAAAAATGTAAATATACAGTATAGGTAACTGATAAACATTGTATATTACAGCACATTCACGGTATGAATACAAAAAGAAAAGAACATTCATATCTATGATTAAGGCTGTTGAGTTTGACTCTTCCATTGCATTAATTGGTGACTTTATGTAAATAAATTACTCCTCTATTACTCATTAATTAATTAATAGATTATTGCTTCATACATCGAATCATCAACAATAGTTTAATAGCCAATCCAATGGATTAACCAACCTGATAGAATATTTCCAGAATATTCTTGTATCTTCGTATATCTTTTATATTAGATAAATTTATATTCTGATGGTAATTAGGAAGATTAGTTACCTAGTTTGTAGCCATGTAAATAATTATGTAACACCATATATATTGTACACAATAATCAATGAAAGGCAGAGAACATATTCCTTTATGGTATCAGATGTCAAACCCTAACTTTTTCTCCCCAGCCCCCCGGCATCCCTCCCCTTTTTTCCGCCGTCCTCCTCCTTCGACTTCTAGGTAGCCTACTTCCTCTCTTCTTCTCCAATTTTCAATTGCTGAACAACCTAAATTCCATCCTGCTCTTGCACTTAACAACATCAAGAATTTCATTCTCATAACTCTTGAGATAGAAAAGGCTCAGTATTCATCTTGGGCGGAATTATTTAAGATTCATTGTCATGTGTACAAAGTCATCGACCATATCATCTCTCCAAAATCAAAGCCCCTGGAAAAACCTGATTATTCTAATGATGAACTTTGGTCCTGCTTAGATGCGGTTGTCCTACAATTGATCTATGGCATGATCTCGAACGATCTATTGCATACAATCATTGAAACCGATGCCACTGCACGACAAACATCGGAGCGCTTGGAAAGTATTTTTCATGATAACAAGACACAACATGCGTTGTATTTGGAAAATCAATTCAAGGACATTAAACATAACGATTTTCCTAATGCGCCGACCTATTGTCAAGAACTTAAGATGATTGTCGATCAACTCTCCAACGTCGGTGCACTGGTCACCAATCAACGATTGTTGATACAACTCATTGCGGGTTTGAATGAATCTTGTGACGGCGTCGCTACCATCCTCCAACAAAGCACGCAATTGCCTCCATTCTATGAGGCCCGTTCGAGACTTATCCTTGAAGAAACCCAGAAAAGCAAGCGGGTCGCGGCCAATGCAAATACCACCGCCGCCGCCCTCGTGACCACCGATGGTACCATTGTCGACCCGTGGGACTCGGCCTCTGCCCCGCCACACCGAAAAGCCCACGATCTAAGACATGGCTCACAATCCTAGAATAACAACAAAGGGCAAAATTCCGGTAGAAATCGCGATGGCCGAATCGAATATAATAGCAGTGGCGCCAACAGGAAGCCCCCGCTGGCCGACAGCCACCCGCATAGCCTATGTCATAGACTGCCTACCCACCATGGGCTGCATGGGCCCATCCGACTTGGACTACTCCATCGTGCCCCTACTCGACATCCTCCTAGACCCCACTTTCGGCCCGACAGCCCCAGCCTAGCATCCTCGGTGTACGTACACAACAGGCATACAATACACATGTCTTTCCTCCTTCAACCTACGCACCGACGGATGTTGAACCAGCTATGAATACAATGTATCTCAATGTTCCAAATGGCAATTGGTACATGGATACTGACGCCACATCTCATATGACGGCATCTCAAGGTACTCTCCCCTCTTATTTCAATATGAGCTATTTAAATTGAAATATTATTGTTGGTAGTGGACACGGCATTCCCATTCGAGGTTACGGACAATCATCCTTCTCCCATCCACGTCCGCCATTAGTTTTAAACAATGTCCTCCATGCCATGAAACTTATCAAAATTCTAATCTATGTGCATCGTTTCACAACCGACAATTATGTTTCTCTTGAATTTGATCCTTTTGGTTTTTCTGTGAAGGACCTTATGACATGGATGCGAATAATGAGATGTGACAACACCGGTTACATTTATCCTATCACCACCACCGTCGGCCATCCAGCCTCATCTTCATCAACCTTTGCAGCTCTTTCGTCTCTTTTATGGCATAATAGACTAGGACATCCGAGAGATTCTATTTTACACTCCCTTAGCAAAAATAAATATATTGATTGCAAACGTATCTCCAATACTCCTGTTTGTGAATCTTGCCATTTGATATAATACACAGTGATTTATGGACTTTTCCTATTTTAAGCACGGCCAGACATAGATATTATGAGTTATTTTTGGATGACTATTCCAACTTTCTGTGGACTTTTTCCATTAGTAATAAGTCTCAAGTCTATTCTATTTTTTTGTTCCTTTAGTGCTTTAATAAAGACACAATTTGAAAAGAATATCAAATGTCTTCAATGTGACAACGGGAGGGAATTCGATAATCAACAATTTAAACTATTCTGCATCAAACACGACCTTTTTTTTTCATTTTTCCATAAACAACTTAATTCGTGCCCTCCTTGCCCACGCCTCTATCCCCCCACATTTTTGGCATTACGCCCTCTCAATGGCAACCTATCTCTTGAACATTCTTTCAAACAAGTATCTCAAACAAAAGTCACTCACTCAAGTTCTCTATCTTCGGGATCCTTCCTATAAGCATTTACAAACATTCAGATGTCTATGCTACCCTTTCCATCCCTCCACTCAAATCAACAAGATGCAACATTGGTCATCCCCGTGTGTCTTTCTTGGTTACCACCAAATCATCGAGGTTACAATTATTACGATTTGTTAAGCCGAAAAATAATAATTTCTAGGCATTTCATATTTGATGAGTCCTAATTACTCTTTGCTAAACTCAATTCTGCACCTCCAAATTCCTATGACTTCCTAAATAATGGTCTAAATCCCCTTCTAATTTATCACTTGCAAAATCAGTCGTCGCCATCACCGACAACCGGACCCATCACCGCCGTCCTGAGGAGGGCATTCCACCCAGCCCCGCAATGGGAGCCTTGAAATAGCCCTTCTCGGCCTTCCATCTCGGCTTCCTCTCTGCCAGCCCCCTCTCCCCGACACCACTGCCCAGTCTCGGCCCCATCCCCTCACTCCCGGGCCTATTCCCAATCCTGCTGCCACGTCTCGGCCACCCTTTCCCGATCCCATCCAACCCCCAGCGGCACCCCGATGAACAATGGAAATATGTGTTATGCATGACATTTCTAAACCCAAACGGCTATTTAACTTGTCCACTTCGGTTACCCCTCCCCCTGTTCCTCGTAATTCGAAAGATGCCTTGTCCAATCCTAATTGGAAAAATGCAATGATTGACTAATATAATGCTCTTATTTCAAATAAGACGTGTGATCTAGTACCTTATCCTCCTAATGCTAATATTATTCGTTCTATGTGGATTTTTCGACATAAAAAGAAATCTGATTGTTCTTTTGAGAGGCACAAGACCCTTCTTGTAGGTGATGGCAGGTCTCAACATGTGGGTGCGGATTGTGATGAAACTTTCAGCCCGGTGGTGAAATCGATGACTATTCAGACCGTTCTCAGTATTGCTTTGTCCAAATCTTGGCATATTCATCAACTTGACGTCAAAAATGCTTTCTCGCATGGGGACCTTCATGAAACTGTATATATGCATCAACCTATGGGATTCACGAATTCGGTTCATTCAGATTATGTGTGTCTTTTGAAGAAATCACTCTATGGACTGAAAAAGGCTCTTCGTGCATGGTACCAACGGTTTGCTGATTTTGTATCCTCTATCGATTTTTCACATAGCAAATCTGATCATTCATTGTTCATCTATAGCAAGAGTAATTACATGGAATATATCATACTATATGTTGATGATATCATTCTCACTACATCTTCTGATGCACTTCGTTGATCCACTATGTCACTCCTTACCTTTGAGTTTGCTATGAAGGATTTGGGCCCCCTAAGCTATTTTTTTGGCATTGCTGTTACGAGAGATACATGTGGCTTATTTCTTTGTCAAATGAAGTATGCCGAAGAGATCCTTGACCGAGCAGACATGATGTCTTGCAAACCGGGCCACATATCTGTGGACACTAATTCCAAACTCAGTGCCTCTTTGGGTTCTCTGTATGCCGACCCGACTCACTATCGCAGTTTAGTAGGAGCATTACAGTATCTCACTTTCACGAGACCAGATATATCCTATGCCGTACAACAAATATGCTTACATATGCATAGCCCGACGGATGCACATATGAATGCGCTCAAATGTATTTTGCGCTATCTACAATGTACTCTTCACTTCGGCCTCCACCTGTACAAGTCCACACTCTCTGGTCTCACCTCTTATTCTGACGTTGACTGGGGTGGTTGTTCGGATACTCGTCGATCCACGTCAGGTTACTGTGTCTTCCTCGAAGATAACTTGCTTTCTTGGTCTTCTAAAAGACAACCTACTCTGTCTCAATCCAGTGTTGTTGCCGAGTACAGAGGAGTTGCGAATGTTGTCTCTGAGTCTTGTTGGATGCACAACCTTTGCTGGAACTTCACTTCCCAATCCGCAAGGCTACATTGGTCTACTGTGATAATGTCAGTGCAATATCTCTCCGACAATTTCGTTCAACATCAGCGCACTAAACACACTAAAATGGATATTCACTTTGTACGTGAAAAAGTGGCTCGTGGACAAGTTTGTGTCCTTCATGTTCTGATATATTTACTAAAGGACTTCTGCGCATACTTTTTGATGATTTTCGAGTCAGTCTCAGCATATGAGAACTTCCTGATTCGATTGCGGGGGTGTGATAGAATATTTCCAGAATATTCTCGTATCTTTTATATTAGGTAAATTTATATTCCGATTGTAATTGGGAAGATTAGTTATCTAGTTTGTAGCCATGTAAATAATTATATAACATTATATATATATTGTACACAAGGTAACATATTTGTTTACGTGTTTTCTTCACTCTTATAACGTAGAGAAGAGAATTTGAGGAGTTGCAATTAGTTAGACATATATAGATCAGAAAATTCATCCTGGAATGACAAATATATTTGAATGGCCATTCCATTAGTTTGCTTAATGGTGATTGGCAAAGAGAAATATCTTGAAAGGTGGAAGGCCTGAAATTTGATATATGGCGTAATGAGGTGAACTTTATGTTGTGTGACCAATTCTTACTAACACTGATTTCTCTTTTAAATTCTTTTTCTCTTCGTACATACATTATTACCCAAAAAATAACTCTCATTTCGAACCAATTCTTCACATAATGCATCTTTGTGACCATTTCTTATCATTTATCAATACCAGCTAGCAATGGAAAAGAGAGGTTGGTAATATTTGAAGTTTCCGGCTCCAGATGGGATATTCGTTTTATTTAGTAGTAAATTACAGTTTCTTTTTTACCCCCTAAATTTGTTGAATTTCATTGCTATCAGTTTTTATTTCTGGTGGTTTTCCTTGGACATAAATTTTGTGCATTTTATGTGTTTGTTTTATATGCATGCAATAGTTTGTTAGTACGATACTTTGCAAAATAGAGTACATTAAGAAATAGCTAAATAAATTAAGCTGACCTTTGATTTAAAAAAATAGAAATTCCTTATTTAAGTACATGTACATTATGTATATAGGTATATGAAAATATATAATATGTAGGTATATAAACTAAAAATTATAATTACATAATATTATACACGAAAATACACACTTATACACATTTACACACATTGAAAAATAATATACAATATTGTATAAGTGGTATAGACATTGATCTGGACTAGTTTTGAATAAGAATTGCACTATTATACAAGACAAATACATTATGTATATAGATATATAAATATATATAAGAGGTGTGTATACACCCATATACAACATTATATACTATTATATAATATTTTATACAATAAGAGCGGCGAGTTCGGAGAGAGTGACGACGTGGAGAGGGGTAGAGCTACAGATCTTTTCACGCCAGCGATGGAGAAGGCATCAGAAGCTTTAGGGGTAGGGGTAGGGGCAGGAGATTGACGAAGCTCGGCGGAGGAAGCTCTTTAAAGGTGGTGATTCTGGTGAGAGGGCTTGGGAAGTCTCCGACAGACATGCTCTTTGAAGGTGGTGATTCAGGTGAGAGGGCTTGGGAAGTCTCCGACAGACATCCATTCCGACAGAGAAGAGAAGAGAAGAGAAGAGAAGAGAAGAGAAGAGAAGAAAGGGGAGTGACACGAGAGAGGGGAGAAAGTGAGTCATTTTTTGTAAGATTTAAAAAAGTGGATCAATTTTTATAGCATTATTACGTACCCTAATTAACATACAACGTAATTAAGGATTATTTAAATCCCAATTTTTTCATGTTTTTCTATGAAATAGTGAACAAGTGAGAACAACTCTGGATGGTCAAGACTCAAGAGTTCATTGATAATCAAATATATTACATTATGCAGATTTGAATCTTCATCGCTGTAAGCTGTCACTGCGTGAGTGCGGGTATAAAATGTCATTTCATCTAGTCTTCTGTAATACCATTCAAATTCTTTAATAGTAACAAAATCCAAATTTATTCGTTAAAAACTTAAAATATCATTATATATCATTATAAGACTCTTAATCATGCATAAACTATTTGATGATACGATTCCCTTCAAGCATGAATCCTTTCAAATGAGTTTGTTATTTGCATCATGTTGGTACTTGTATTTCTCGGAACCATCATTTGACCACTTAAATTTGCGTTCATCACCATCTATTTCATTTCTTCCAATCAATCGCCGCTAGCATTCCTCGTCCTATCACAAGACAAAAAAAATGCCAGCATATAATTGAATTATATTGGTGAGCGAGAAAGAAATTTTTTAGCAGCTTGTTTACAAAATTGCGTCTTTCAAACAAAACAATTGACACTAGCAGGGTGGAACTAGAATGTTACATATTTTGAGCACGGATTTTTATGGTACAAGTATATCTTAATGTATTTACTATTTTCTCGGTCTCAAATTATTATCGTGTTTTTAGTTTACATGTCCATTAAGAAATATTAATTAGGAGAAATATTTGACCTACTTTATCCTTATTTATGTTTAAGTTATAATCTCTTTTCATTAAATATTTACTCTATTTATTTGTCATTTTCATTAACGATAAAGGATAAAATGAAGAAAAATAATTAATTATATCTTGAATTTTTAAAATAACACATAATTTGAGACGGAGGGAGTACAAACTATATAGGAGTATCTAATTTTCCTTGGTTAACAATACCCCCCCCCCTCCCCATATTTATCGGTTCCTTAATTTTTTGTTTTCCTCATAAAGGAGATAGGATAATTAGATGGTATACATATGTATATGTATTTAGAAGTCCTTAAATTTGTGGATGACGTCATCATAACTATGGGACTAGCACTGGTAGCCGCCTTTTTGTCCAAGAAGGCTTCTTCGAGCGAAAGCATAGAACGAGCATGATAAAATTGCGGAAGAGGGCTGCTCTAACGAAGAAGCGTGCCAAGACCACTATAGGCCTCAGATAGGCCCGCAACCATTTGTAGGACCAAACGATCATTCAAAATGGGAGCGCCAACATTGCGGAGTTGGTCCGCCAATTCCTTCAACCTTTTGCAATAAGCTGAAACGTTCGAAAAATCTTCCATGTTGACGTGGGAGAATTCCTTCTCAAGGGTAACAACTCTAGAATTCTGATTGTCTTGGAATATATCACGTAGTCTATCCCAAGTATCATGTGTCGTAGCATCAGGATCAATAATCGTTTGCAAGAGGTCGGTAAAAATAGTGGAGTAAATCCACTGAAGAACAGTAGCATCAAAGGTTGTCCATAACTTAGGATCATCCTCGGGTTTGGGCACCTCCGTATCCGTAGGAGCCGCGGGGATAATATGATGGAGGACTTGATGCGAGCGTGCGTGGACTTTGAACAGTTCGGCCCACGTCGCGTATTGGACATTTTCTATTTCAAGAATGATAGGGATATGATTCTTTATGTTAGAAACAGTAAGGGCAGGGTGAAACGTGTTCTTAGCCATAATATCAACGCAAGACGTGATGTAGGGATTTGGAAGAAAATAGGAAGGAAGAACAAGAAAGCCGAAAGAAGGAACTCGGACTTGTTGCTCGAGAAAAGAGAAATTTTGGAGAGGAAATTTCTAACCTAGACTTCTGATACCATGAAAGAAATAATCTCTTGATTATTTTTATTAATAAAATAATATATATCCAATTTACAATAATAGAAAATCTATTCCTATTCTAATCCCAAAACTATATTCTAGTAGTACAAGAATCTTATACTTATGATAAGTGTACAAAACTAATTAAGGTAATATTTACACTAAAATACTATAATAATATTGCACTAAAAATCTACCCATCCGTGGGCTTCCTATTCACAAAACCGAGACCATATATACATGTGTATACGTACCATGTATATCTAATGTATATTTTAACAACCTTTTACGTACTTACTTTTCAGTACGATCTCATCTCTACATAAGTTGATAGGACAATTGTCAATGTATAGTCCAATATTCCTTCTTCCATGATACCATCTACTTGTTCTGATCCATTGTCTTATATATGGAAAGTTTATCATTTTTCTTTATTCTACTAAAATTTTATTAATAAAATTGACGTGAGAGACTATATAAGGAGATCAAATTCCTGTCCACTATCAACGTGGGACTCCAAATTTGTCACAGCAAGAACCAGAGTCCATCTTGCTATATTTTTTAGACATGAATTAAAAGTTGACAACAGAACAAATATTATATGTGAAAGCAAGGAAATATTATACTATGACAACAGAGGAATTATGTATGCATATTTAAACTGACAGAGTATTAATTTGACCGAAATTCTCAATTTACCTTAATGACAAGTATTATAGCCACAAAAATATTATATATGATATTTTTTAAATCATAAAATTCAAAAGCCATATAACTATGCAGTTATTATGGCATGTTTACGATGACTAGTTTCAAAAATCTTGTTTAATTATTTTCTTTGGTAATTTTCAGGTCTAATCAAACCATACCACGTAAATTAAGAACAAGAAAATATAAAAAATATTTGAAGAAGGAAACACGAATGAAAAATTGCAAGTGGGATGTGGGTACTACTACTACAAAACTACATAAAGGAAGCAGGCAAGCAACTATGCAGAAAAAGAGCTCTTTTTAGTGTAAGGCCTAAAATAAAGATTAAGATGACAGAAATTGAAGCAGCCATACAATTAAGTACTAGTAATACAATCCTTTATTTTTATTTTTACAATCAAAAATCCCTTGAGACTTAGTGGGAACTGATAGAATAATTGTAATTATGAAAATATTAATTGTAATTATCTAGTAATAATTATAATTGATGATAGAATTGGGTAGGATAAGGCTAAGATTAGGCTAGGATTAAGCTATTAGTTTATCCTACCTAATCCTATCATCAATTACAATTATTACTAGATAATTACAATTAATATTCTAATAATTACAATTATTGTATCAGGAACGTTTGAAACTCGATGAATTATACAATACTTTTGTCGAAGATAGAGTTTGAACTTCTAACGTGCCCTAACGTACACGTCACGTGTTATGTTATTACCACTAGAGCAAAGCCTTGTAACTGAAGTACAAACAACACAATCTACAATAACTACAATTCATGATCACCAATGTTGGATGAAAGAAGAAAAGCGCTTTATCAAATCTTTAGCTTTCTCAGCTTCAGAATCCTCTATAAAGAAGCAATGTTCTTCTCCTTCAACTTCAAAGAACACCAACTCACCACTCCATCCACTTTGCTTCACACCTTCAACAAATCGAACCATAATTTCTCTTGGAACCAATACATCTTTCTCAGCAATACCCATAAATAATTTCGAACAGCCTAGGCCCGATAACTTGGAGCCTTTTCAACAAGTGGATTAATCATTGGACTATCAATAGGTGATAATCCAGATTCCATTTCTGGACATATGGCGATCCACAAATTATATGCTAAATTACCCTCAAAATCGATGTTCTCGTCCGGCATCAAAAAGAAGGGACAAGCAAGAATGGAACCCAAGATTTTAACATCTCCATTTAAGCTTTCTCTACCAGCTCTCATAGCCATGTGATAAACTATATTACCTGTTAGAAAGATTATTGAAAGAAATAATCCCCTTGATTATTTTCATTGATTTAATAGATATATATACAAGTTACAAACCTTCTTCTACCATAATTCTAACTATACAATATGGTAAGTGTATATCCTAATTATGGTAAGTGTATATCATATTCTAGGTAACAAATATACTACAATATACACACAATATACTTTCCTTAATATACATTATTTGTTCACTGATTTTCTGCCCTTAACTCCCGTGATGGGCTGGGCTTACTACTGCTGTTTGCTCCTTATGTTACTGCCGAGAGGCCCAGCAAGAGTTGGGTCATTGTTGTCTTCTTTGCCTTCTTTGCTTGGCCAAGCTACTTGATCATTGATATATATGTGATATACTCTGCTGTATATTCAGTGTATATCACATGTATATTGCTCTGTTTAACACACCCCCGCAGTCATAGCGGGCGGTTTTCGAACGCTGAGACTGTCCCTAAAATCTTCAAAGAGAACCGCGGGCAGACCCTTTGTAAAGATGTCTGCAATTTGATAACGAGACGGGACATGGCATACGCGAACTTGACCCTTTGCAACCTTTTCACGGACAAAGTGAATGTCCATTTCGATATGCTTGGTGCGTTGGTGTTGAACGGGGTTACCTGAAAGGTAGATGACACTAATGTTATCGCAATACACCAAGGTTGCTTTCTGAATGGGACAATGAAGCTCCAAAAGCAAATTACGTAGCCAACATGATTCGGAGACCACATTTGCTACCCCTCGATATTCTGCCTCGGCACTTGAGCGTGATAGTGTTGCCTGACGTTTCGCTGACCAGGAAACCAAGTTGTTGCCAAGAAACATACAGTAGCCAGAAGTTGACCGTCTGGTGTCGGGACAACCACCCTAATCAGCATCCGTGTAGGAAACAAGTGTGGATGTAGATGACGGATATAAGTGCAACCCATAGTCTAGTGTCCCCTGAATATACCGAATGATGCGTTTGATTGCATTCATGTGCTCAATCCTGCGATCATGCATGAATAAACACACCTGCTGAACCGCATATGTAATATCCGATCTGGTGAATATAAGATACTGGAGGGCCCCTGCAAGACTGCGATAGTGGGTCGGGTCCTCGTATAGTGCACCTGCTGCTGCACTTAGCTTTGGGTTTGCATCAACTGGCGTGGAAGTTGACTTACATGATGACATCTCAGCCCTCTCGATGATCTCAGCAGCATACTTCCGTTGAGACAGAAACAACCCACCTGAATGACGTTTGACGACAATCCCCAAAAAGTAACTCAAAGGCCCTAAGTCTTTCATAGCAAACTCAGAACTGAGCATGGTCATGATAGACTGGCGCAAGGCATCGGAAGAGGCAATCAAGATGATATCATCTACGTACAACGGGATGTAGGCCAAGGATGAACCACTACGGTAGATGAACAAGGAATTATCTGACCTGCTGTGAGTGAACCCAATAGTGGAAACAAAGTCAGCAAATCTCGTGTACCAGGCCCTTGGAGACTGCTTAAGCCCATATAAGGACTTCTTCAACAAACATACATGATGAGGACGGTTTGGATCCCTGAAACCCAACGACTGATGCATATAGACTATTTCCTTGAGATCACCGTGTAGGAAAGCATTCTTGACATCCAACTGATGAATTGGCCAAGTCTTTGAAAGAGTCAAGCTAAGCACAATGCGAATGGTAGCCGGTTTGACCACCGGACTAAACGTCTCACCACAATCTATTCCAACCTGCTGAGTCTTACCAGCACCCATAAGTCACGCCTTATGTCGAGCAAAGGTCCCGTCTGAATTTTCCTTATGAGCAAAAATCCACATAGACCTGATAACATTAATACCATATGGACGGGGCACCAACTCCCACGTCTTATTATCAATAAGAGCATTATATTCATCAGTCATAGCAATTTTCCAACTAGGGTCATTTAAAGCGGACACAAGATTGCGGGGCAAGGGGGATTTAGAGACATCAGAATGTAAATTAAAATCTCTTTTAGGTGTAAAAATACCCCGCTGACTTCGAGTGACCGGTCTATGACTCGAGGAAGAATTGAGGGAATTTCGAGAATTTTCTGGGCTCGGGACGGGTGGCGGCGGCGATGGGCTCTTGGCCCAAATCGATAACTGCAGGACTCATCAATTTGGACCGGTTCGATGGCGAGGAATGATTGGCGAGACGATCTGGGTCCGGCCAGGCGATGGGTCCGCTGGAGGATTTAAGGTGCGGGAGAGATCCGAAAAATTCCGAATAATATACGGGGATATTTGGTCATCCAAAAAATTATACGACTTAGGCTCGGGAGTATGATCTTTCGTAAAAGGGAATTGGGTTTCATCAAAAATGACATGACGATTTATTATGATTTTCTTGGAGGATAAATCAAAACACTTATACCCACGATGATTCGACGGATAACCCAAAAATACACACGGGGTAGACCGAGCCTGAAGTTTGTTAATTGTGGTGGATGGAAATAACGGATAACACAAGCACCCAAAATCCGAAGATGAGAATAAGAAGGGTTCTTATTATATAGGATTTTGAGGGGGGAAGAATATGTCAGACATTTAGACGGAATTATGTTAAGAAGATATGTGGCCATTTGTAGAGCATGATGCCAAAATATGGAGGTATGGAGGCATGAATTAAGAGAGTTCGGACAATGTTATTTATGGAACGAATTTTGCGTTCGGTTTTCCCATTTTGTGAAGATGTATGAGGACACGAAAACCTAAAATTTATCCCATTATTAGCACAAAACTCCCGAAACTCCCTATTGTCATACTCTTTCCCATTATCACATTGAATATTTTTTATTTCTCTTTCGAATTGAGTACGAATGAACGCTCTAAATTTGATGAAGACGGAAAACACTTGTGATTTATTCGCAATTGGAAACGTCCACAAAAATCTAGAATAATCATCTAAAAAGAGAACATAATATCGATGACCCAATGAACTAAGAACCGGAGACGTCCATAAGTCGCTATGAATAATATCAAAGGGAAAGGGCATAGAAGTATGAGAATTGGAGTCTACAAATGTCAACTTAACAATTTTTCCTAATGAACAAGACTGACAAATTGGAGTACGACTCGTACCCTTACAAGAAATAAAGTTATTTTTATCTAAAACTGATAAAATAGAAGATTCTGAATGACCGAGAAGAGCATGCCACATGGAAGGAGAGATGGCTGCAAAGCGGCGGTAATTTGGACTCGATGGATCCGGGCATGATAGGATACAGATCCCCCCTACTATCACACCTCATGAGATGACTCCCCGTCTTGAAATCCTTCACAGAGAAACCGAAAGGATCAAATTCAACAGAAACAAAATTGTCATTTGTAAACTTTCGGACAGACACTAAATTTTTAATCAATTTAGGAGCATGTAAAGTATTTTTCAAGAGGAGGGGTGGATTGGGGGGAGACAACGTTTTCTGACCATACCCTAGAATTGAAATAGAACTGCCATTACCAACAATTATCCCCCGAGGGGTGCTCAAATTGGAATAAGATGAGAGAGTACCTGATTCGGAAGTCATGTGAGTAGTGGCCCCGGTGTCCATGTACCAATTTGGGTCTGGTTGAGTCAATCCCAACGTGTGCATTACGGCCTCGATATCGGTCTGAGTGGGGCCAGCTGCATGATGGGCTTGCGGAGGTCGGGGCCCAAGTACTCCTGGTCGTCTTTGGCGGGTCGTAGCTTCTTTGTTGTTGCCGTTCTTTGAGCCGCGGCGATGGGCCGCCAATGCTAGGTATTGGGCCTCGACTGTTAGCCAGCCCACTGGTCGCTGGAATTCACGGCCGGGTTGTATGGGCTGCTGGCCCACGGGCCACTGCCACTGCTCCACTGCCATGGGCCCTACTGCTGGGCCCATGGGGGTGGTGGGCCACTGTTCATTAGATGGGACCCACCGCCTGCTTGCTGACCACCGGAACCTCCACCAGAACCGCCACTTTTCCCCCGCGATTTTTGTTATTATTCTTGCGATTATTCTTGCCGCCACCATTATTATGATTTTGGCCCTAATTATTAACAAAACCTGAAGGATTAGGAGAGGACATCATCATGACAACTGGACTCCCGTGATGGGCTGGGCTTACTGCTGCTGTTTGCTCCTTATGTTCTTTCTTGAGAGGCCCAGTGAAGTCGGGCCGTTCTTTATCTTCTTTGCCGCTTCTTGGCCCACTGCTTCAGTCCATTGATATATATATGATATACTTTGTTGTATATTCAGTGTATATCACATGTATATTGCTCTGTTTAACAATTATAATAACAAGAAGTAAGAATGAAAGACTTTGAGGCATGAAAATAACTTTATATTGAAAAAAAGAGATTGCCCTTAATACGTGCTATTTGATTAAAAAAAAAAAGAAGCACTTAGCGATCAAGACTTTAACATATAAGTTCGACATAATCCAATATATTTAGCTCACATCTTGTATACGGGTTAAGAAAGTCAGTATGGTTAGAAGTTAAATTTAGTCTCTAATACTTGAGGCCATTTCCTAAAATCTAGAATCTATAAAATTCAAATCCCGTCAGAATACAACATAACCACTAATATACACGGTAGATTATCTTAGTCACGTCTAAGTTAATTTCAAAACTAAAATGTTCATTTGTATTTAAATTCAACTTTTAAATAGAAAGAGTTTTAAATTTTGCAGTCTTAAAGTAGAAGTATATTAAAATGCCCTTTAAATTTTATGGTTATTAAGAAGTATCATCAAGAATAAAATTAAAATTAAAAACTTACTGGAAATAAAAATTAAAGTCTAAAAATAAAAATGAGATATAAAAATTGATACAAAGGGAGTACAAACTACGTAACATTACCTCCAGCACTTTCCCCAGCTATGAACACTCTGCTAAGATCACCATAGCTAGTTACCCATGAGTCTAATTTGCTTGTAACATTAGTGGAGTTGTTATTCTCACTATGAGAAGCAACCCATTGAAGCGCAGTCCAACAATCTTCGTACAATGTTGTCAAATCATTCTCTGGAGCTAGTCTGTACTCTACTGAAACTCCAATTGCGTTTGATTCAGAAACCAAATGGTTCATAAAACGGTGCACCTTGTTGAAAAAAGCCGATCCAAGAACAAGTCCGCCACCATGATAAAATACTAATACGGGAAGTTTTTCATTAGTAGTATTTTTTGGAAGGTAAAGTCTAGCGGAAACGTGAGATGAGATGGTAATGTCTCTAGAGGAGACACCCGTGGCCGGATATTCCAGCAACGGGGGAACGTAGAACACGTTAAAATGTTCGTAAAAACGTTCAACGTGACCGTTTTTGTAGAGCCGGAAAGTGGGATAGAGATCGGTGACTAGCTCATTATCCTCTGAAGCCATGGATTGGTAGCAGAAAAATGAGATATTTTATTATTTTGATTTTTAGTTTGCTCTCTAGTTCCAATTTATATAGTGTACACAAGGGATAGTCACGTTGGAGAAGATGGCCAAGAATTTTTGACTTGAGTGATGATATATGTTACTTCTTCTGTTTTCATCTTACGTGTTCGACAACAAATTTTAAATTATAAAGTAAACTTTAAGATAGGATTTAGATTAAAAATATGATTATATTTCAAATTAATAGTTTAAATTTTAT
The DNA here is from genome assembly GCA_029783415.1 of Anisodus acutangulus. Lineage (NCBI taxonomy): Eukaryota > Viridiplantae > Streptophyta > Magnoliopsida > Solanales > Solanaceae > Anisodus > Anisodus acutangulus. The sequence continues at coordinate 9,024,173 of CM056500.1, forward strand.
ACTGTTAAATATGTCATGTTATTTTTATAAGAAAGTAGTGTTATTAATAATTGGATCATTTCGGAAAAGGGTTTGAGTTCAGTTGCACACGCGTTTTAATTCTCTCTGTAGATCACGTATAACCATGTTATATCCCTTCAAAATTATTTAAATATATATGTATGCACCCGACCTCAAGAAATTTTTCAATTCCTACATTTATCTTGTATTTTAATTTAGCATGTTCGGTTTAATGTTTCAAAATTAGGATATAGTAGCATATTAGTCAATAGGTTCAACTAATCGTTCTAATATATTTTTTTAAACTAAATTTAAAAAATGTAAAGACTTAATCATAGTGCTCATATTTTTTTGAAGTGCTGAATCTACCCCTAATTATTAATAATAAAATAGAAATATTAGAATTAGAGCATACTAAATATGAAAAGGTAAAACTATTTCTTTTTTAATTAATCTGCTCCTATTTCTTTTTGTTCTTTTAGTAAAATAAGTACCTCGTCTGGTCACATCAATTCACTAATTAGCAGCCCCTCATTTTCTCTCCTTTGTTTAATTGCATGATTGCCAAATCTTCTTTTTCTTTTTGTTCTTTCTTTGACAATTGATTTTCCTTGTCAAATACACTCGAACCTACCTAGGATGACAACGGATCGAATCTGTTTCAATATTTCATTAATAATATTGTCTTTTTCAGCCTAGGATCCACAGCCCTCTCTAAACCTACCTCTCACTTTCAACATTTCTTTTTTCTTATTTCATTAATGATGTTGTCTTTTTTTGCATAGTCTTACTGGAAATTTGGATCTGTCTACACATGGGGTTTGGAAGTGACCCCCAAAGAATAGTCTGTAACAATTTTGGTAGTGATTTTAGAGTTAATGTAGTGATAATGTTTCAGTTAGGAGTGATAATATTATACAATTTTTTACAGGTAAATCTTAATCACCATGGAATAAAACAAGGAAACAAAGTTTAGAAATCAGTTAAGCAACTATCAAATATTCATTGGGTGCTACCTACCACATAAAAGGTATTAACTTAAAGAGATCTTGTTTGATTTGATTGAAATATAATAGTAACATTATTGTGGTATTGGAGACAAATATGCACGCACTTCGATCCAACATATGATGATATCTCCTACTAGACAATTAAGTACTAAATATTAAGTACTTCATATGTTTATTTTATGTGCATGCCACTATTTCCTTAGTAGTGTATTTAAAAACGGAAAGGAGCCATAAATACTAGGGGTGAGCACGGGTACAGGGTACCCAGATACCAGATCGGAATCGACACTAACGGGTAGGTTCCGGGTAGATATATTATAATAACGGGTAGGGTCCGGGTAGTAAAATTAGAAACCGATCAATGTCGGATCCGGTTTCGGTTCCGGCAAATAGAGACAGGGTACCCGAACCCGGAACCTATAAAATATTAAATATTTTTACTTTTTTTAGAAATATTTGGACCACTTTTAACTTTCTCCAAAATTATTTGTTGCACGCCTACACATTGATTTTCCCCATTCCAAGACGTAAATATTTTAGCCTTTTCACCCCTTTATTCTAGAATGTTCTTTGTGCCCTAAGAGAAAACACACAAAACTCTCTCAATAACAATGGCGTTTTAGCTACACCACCGAGCTTCATCGTCGTCGTTGTTGAAGCCTTCTCTCAGGTACTTTCATCGTTGTCGTCATTGAAGCTTCACCTTTGCCTCTTTCTCTCCCTTGGTTGTGTTCACGTCATTCCTAAAATGCATATGGGTTCATATCTAACTCTTCAATTTCTTTTTAATATTATATGCTTCTGTTCTATTTCAGGCGATACTCATCTTCAATTTGTATTACTTTTTTATTTGAAATGTAAATCTATTTTTAAAATTTGTGTATATTTTTGTAGTTGTGAAGATGAAATGTAGGGATTTACTAGTATAATAAAGCTTTTCTTTTGTATCGAAGAGCTTATGAACACGAAAATAAGTTTAATTCAGATATTTTCAAATTTATTTTGAAATCAAAACGTTCAATTAATTGAGTGTCAAATTTAGCTTGCAATTTTAGGTTTTGGTTACAGAATTAGCTTTTCTACAATGAATAAGTTTTCTAAAACTTCTTATAAGGGTACTAAAAACTTCGATTGCAGGCAAAAAAACTACTTGATGAAATTATTTTAGAACTCTTTTTTATTCTCATAGGCTTAAAAATTATTGCTTAATTTATATTTTTTATTTCTGAGTGCAGGGAACCTACCCGGACCTGGTCGAGTAGGTTCCGGGTAATGATTGCTACGGGTAGGTTCCGGGTAGTAAATTTAGGAACCGATCTTTTACCGGGTAGGGTCCGGGTAGTTAAAAAATATTAGGGTACCCGGACCCGCTCACCCCTAATAAATACTCCTGAACTTTCAATTGCTGTTTATCCGTATTCTTTGTTATATTTTTCGTCTAATTGAGCCCCTACAGTTATGATTTGGAACTAATATATCTTTGATTTAAATAGGACACGTGGCAGGATCAGAATAACGTAACTTATCCCCTTTTAATTTATCCAATTTAATTATATAAAAAAAAACAAATCCGACCCGATTCCCCTCATTTAATCACTCTCTTCTCTCCCACTTCGTCACTTGCACCCAAAACCCTAGCTTCCAAATTACTTTTGGGTTATTTTAAGCTATTTAGGTAATTCTATAGTTGGAAAATTTATCTCAAATGATCAAAGAAGAGAGAAATTCGAACAATCCAAACTACTCGTTCTTCACTATTTGCGATTTTTAATGTTAATTTCTTCTGAAATCCATTTGCTTTAGAAAATGAAGTTTGTGATTGTGTTTCATGGTGGGACAACGTGAGGCAATCCTGATATAAGTAAATGGCCGTTGGTAAAAAAAATTGAAAAACCCACCATGAAAGCACAAGCTTCAAAGCTTTAAAGGAAGTCATAGTTAGGAGATTCAAATGTGAAGTAGTAGTAGTGTTTGTTAAGTTCAAAACTGAAGATAACTGACACAAGGAGTATACACATGATATACATGTGTATTCAAGTTCAAGTTTTAATGTAAACTTACCATAATTGAAAAATTCTTGTACAAGTGTAATTAAGATTTATTGTTATAGTAGAAATATGATTTTTCATAATTAGGGATTGTATATTGTATATAAATGTCTCTTCATTAATTAGAATAATCAAGGATTATTTCTTTTATGGTATCAGAAGTCTAGGGCTAAAATACCTTCTCACAAAAACACTTCTGTTGCCCTTTTCTCCCATCTCGGATTCCATGATTCATCCTCGATTTTCGTGCAATTTCTTCCTAGTTTCCCAAATTTTCTTTCAAGTCCCTAATTCACCTATTGTTCTTTCGTTATGTCTACATCAAATAACATGTTTCATCATGTCCTTACAGTCTCCAACATCAAGAATCACATTCCTATGTTCTTGAGATAGAAAACGTCAAATACGCGACGTGGGCGGAATTATTCAAAGTTCACGCACGCTCGCATCAAGTCCTTCATCACATCATCCCCTCGGTCACTGACAAGGAAAATGTGTCTACCCCCGATGATGATCCTACGTTATGGATGACCATTGATGCTACCGTTCTCTAGTGGATTTATTCCACTATCTCTACAGACCTGTTGCAGACGATTATTGAACCCGACGCTACGACGATGGAAACTTGGAATAGGGTGCATGATATATTCCAAGATAACAAAAATTCCCGTGCTGTCACGCTTGAGCAGGAATTTTTCCATGTCAACATAGAAGATTTTCTGAACGTCTCAGCCTATTGTAAAAGGCTGAAGGAATTGGCAGATCAACTCTGAAACGTTGGTGCACCCGTTACCAATAATCGTCTTGTTCTTCAGATGGTTGCAGGCTTATAATGGAGTTGGGACATTGCTTCGTCGAAGTAATCCTCTCCCGCCATTTTATCAGGCCCTTTCCATGCTCATGTTGGAAGAAGCCGGTTTGGATAAGAAGGCGGCTACCGGCATAAATCCGGTCATGATGATGGCCACGTCAGACAACCCTCACTCATTCTCCGAAAATTCGGGCCAAAATCATACCAACGGTGGAGGAGAAAGGGGCCAAAATCGTAAAAATAATGGCAAGAACCGCAGTGACAATCGCGGTGGTAACATCGACGGTGGTGGTGGCCAGAACAGGGGCGGTGACAGTAGTGGGGCTCGAAACAGTGGACCACATGCCAACTGGTCGCAGCCTTGGGCCTCTTGGCCGTGGGGCTGGGCCAGTAGTCAGTGGCCCAATAGCCCTTATTATCCACCAATGCCATATCTTGGAAACTGGGCCCAATTCCAGTCGGCTTCCAGGCCAAGTTTCCCGAACAGTGCATCACGATACAGTGCTGGGCCGGGGCAGCATGCCAACTTGCTTGGGCTCGGCTCCAGTCCCAACACCTACGGATATTAAGGCCGCAATGCATACACTCGGATTACATCCCCCGGACCCGAATTGGTACATGGACACCGGAGCCACATCTCATATGACGTCCGCACAAGGTAATCTCTCATCTTATTTCAATTTGAGAAAAAAACATGGCATTATTGTTGGTAATGACAACTCAATTCCAATTCGCGGTTATTGTCATACAAATTTGTCTCCCCCACATCCACCTCTTGTCTTAAAAAATGTTCTTCATACCCCTAACTTAATTAAAAATTTGGTGTCTGTCTAAAAATTCAGCACTGATAATTGAGTTTTTGTTAATTTTGATCATTTTGGATTTTCTGTGAAGGATTTCACGACAGGGATACTTCTAATGAGATGCAATAGTAAGGGGGAGATGTATCCACTCACCACCATTTCCACTAGTCAAGCAACACCTTTTACTTTTGCCATTATTGCTCCTTCCTTGTGGTATGCACGTTTGGGACATTCGGGGTCATCTATTATTTCTTCTTTGCATAAAAATAATTTTATTACTTGTAAGGGTACGCGTAGTACTCCACTTTGTCCTTCTTGTCCATTAGGGAAATATGCTAGATTACCATTTGTAGCCTATACTTCTCGTACTTTGATGCCTTTTGACATTATTCATAGTAATTTATGGACATCTCCCATTTTAAGTTCTTTGGGCCATCGTTATTATGTCTTATTTTTGGATGATTATCCTAATTTTTTGTGGACCTTTCCTTTATCCAAAAAATCTCAGTTTTTTTCACATTCTTAAAATTTAAAGCATTCATCCGTACCCAATTCGAACGGAAAATTAAAAATATTCAATGTGATAATGGCAGGGAATATGATAATGGGTCGTTTCGAGAGTTACGTCATCACAAAATGGGAATGCCGAGAGAAAAATCATTTCATAAATAATATTGTATGTACCTTGCTCGCCCATGCTTCATTACCACCTTCTTTGTGACATCATGCATTACAAATGTCTACATATAAACCAAACATCCTCCCTCATAAAGGCTTATCATATCAATCCCCACTTAAAATTCTTTATGCTATCCATTTTTTCCGTCTACAACAATTAACAAACTTCAAGCCCGTTCTACCGCTTGCGTGTTTTTTAGTTATCCATGTAATTATCATAGTTACAAAGGTTTTGGTTTATCCTCTAACAAAATCATCATTAGTCGTCATGTTATCTTTGGTTTATCCGTTTACTAAATTTGTAGTTTCGTGTCTAGTTCATATATTTTTTTGATGATGGGATCTCATCGTATATTATCCACCATTTGTCTGAGATGTCCCGTGACCCGAATCCGCAAGCAGGCCCACTGCCTGCTGGTCCACAAATTGTCGATCCAGAGTCTCGGCTCAGTCCAGTATCTTGGCCCAGTCCCGGTAACGATATTGTTCCAGCGACACGACCCACTACTCATTTTGATCTGATATCTATTGTTCACCTAGTTGTTGGGCCAGCAGGCCCACTGCCTGCTGTCCAGTCTACTGCCAATCCGAGAAACACCCAACTCCTATCCAATTCTACCTCACATCAAGGGCCCGTTACTCGTAGCCAAAGGGGTATTATTAAACTAAAATGACATTTTAATCTTAATTTTAATGTCACTAATTTCCCCTACCACGTAACCCAGTGTCTATCCTTCATGACTCGAATTGGAAATTGGTCATGAATGACGAATATAATGCTTTTATTGAAAATAAGACGTGAGAGTTGGTGCCCCGTCCACCTGGTGTTAATATTATTCGGTCTATGTGAATTTTTACTCATAAAGAAAATTCTGACGGTTCTTTTAAGAGGCATAAGACCCGTCTTGTAGGCGATGGTAGAACAAAATAGGTTGGCATGGACTGTGGAGAGACATTTAGTCTGGTCAAACCGACAACCATTCGCAATGTGCTTGGTCTAGCTCTCTCGAAGGCATGGCCCATTCACAAGATAGATGTGAAAATGTTTTCTTATACGGTGATCTTAAGGAGACAGTTTACATGCATCAGCCCTTGGGTTTTAGGGACCTCAATTATCCTCATCATGTATGTTTGCTGAAAAAGTTCTTGTATGGGCTTAAGCAGGCTCCACGGGCTTGGTATAAAAGGTTTGCAGATTATGTGTCTACTATTGGATTTTCTCCCAGCAGGTCTGATCATTCACCGTTCATCTATCGGCGTGGCACTTCTCTGGCATACATTCTGTTATATGTTGATGATATTATATTGACTGCATCATCGGATATTCTACGCAAGTCTATCATGTCTCTTCTTAGCTCAGAATTTGCTATGAAAGACTTGGGGCCCTTAAGCTATTTTTTGGGCATAACAGTCACTCGTCATGCAGATGGTCTATTTTTATCTCTGAAAAAGTATGCGACAAAAATTATTGAGAGAACTAACATGTCATATTGTAAGTCTACTTCTACTTTGGTGGATACCAAACTGAAGCTGAGTGCTACGTCTGGCACCCCATATGAGGATCCCACCCACTATCGCAGTCTTGTAGGAGCACTTCAGTATCTGACTTTCACGAGACCTGTTATTACTTATGCAGTGCAACATGTGTTTTGTTTATGCATGATCCACGGATTGAGCATATGCATGCGCTCAAACGCATTACAAGATACATACAGGGCACACTTGACTATGGATTGTATTTATATCTGTCCGTCGTTTTTACTCTCGTGTCTTATACATATGCTGATTGGGGTGGCTGTCCTGATACCAGACGCTCGATCTCTGGTTATTGTATGTTTCTGGGTGATAACTTGGTTTCTTGGTCTGCAAAACGTCAGTTTTAGTGTATACTTACCATAGTTCAAGTTTTAGTGTAAACTTACCATAGTTGAAGAATTCTTGTACAAGTGTAACTAGAATTTATTATTATAGTAGGAATATGATTTTCCATAGTTAGGATTGCATATTGTATATAAATATTTCTTCATTAATGAGAATAATCAAGAGATTATTTCTTTCAATAAATAGTAATTGAAGAGCAAAAACTGAATACACTGTTTTTCTATAAAATTTCTTCATGTTTAATAAAAAATGAAGATTTTTTGAAGTTTTAAAAGAGGTTATTGGGTAGAGTGGGTGATAAGGAAGAAGAAGAACATGTGTGGACTTTGAGAATGGAAGAGAAAAGAGCGTTTCTGGGTGAATTTTTCCGGCAGCTACGTACGCGGTAGTGGTAATGAGAAGAAGGTTGTGATGGAGAAGAGGGAGTAGGGAAAATGGGTCAGGTAATGGGAAAAAATCAAGGGCGGGTTTTAATTGAACCTGTATTAATATTGGGAGTGAACTTTATTTTTTCTGAGGCTGTCGCATATCTTTCGGTTTAAATTAAAGGTATATATGTTAGCACCAAAGTATAACAACGGGTGCGGATAAATAATATTTGAAAATTTAGTGATATTTTTTACCCGAACAATATTCTTTTTAATATTTAAATTCAAAGAAAAGTTTGAAACTTTGCAAAGAAAGAAAATCCGGATAATTTAGAGACCTTATGTAAATTCTTTTGCAATCTTGAGACATGGAGGACAAAGAAGTCGAGTCAAAATTTTAAATTTTAATTTTAATTTTTTAAAGTTATTAAATTCTAAATTAATAATATTTAATAAATTTTTAAGTTGAATATAAAATTTAAACTAAAACAATTGAATTATATAGCAATCCTACCTGACACACTCCCTCCGCCGGCATCAGTCATTCATTCCCATTAATTGTCACAAGAATTAGGTTGTTGAACTAGATTAATTAATTGTGGGAGTACTATAGTTACCTTTTCTTTTATTCAAAATAGTATAAGAGATAACTTCCTCTCCTATCATATTTATATAGTCATCATTTTAAGTCTACATTGATTCCTTTACTAATTAAATTATCAGCACTTTATGCCATCAACCGGTCGTAAATTAGTGAACTTACAAAATGACATTTTTCTTTTGTAAATTTAGTTCAAGATGGGAGAAGAAGAGGTCTCATCGATAAAATTATTTCTGTGTGATCTACAGGTCACGAGTTCAAAATGTAAAAACAGTCACTAATATTTGCATTAGAGTAGACTGTCTATATTACATTCATTCCCCGAAACACTGAGGGATGCTTTGTGCACCCTCCGACAGACAAAATCTCCATGCATGCGTTCTTTCTCTCCTCCCCTCAGCCATACATCCCTTTTTTTCTTTTGACCCTTTTTATTAGGCATTGAACCCCACCCCACGGAGCGGTGCTGAGTGGTGTCCTCCCCTCCCTAATACCTAAACAGAGTTCCGTCTATAGAGCCTAAAGCTTAAACCATGGCAAGAAATGCCTTTTTTTAAGTTCAAGATAAAAGAAAGAGGATACATGTGTAATAATAAATTACATGGTTATTGGGAGAATTGATTTTGTAGTCCTTTACAAGTTTATTTTTAGTGTTATAGCCTTTTGTAAGAGATCTTCATTTTAACACATAAGAGATATGAAAAGATCATTTCCTTCTATTCAATTTGTAAGTGGACAAGAAATCTCATTTCCTCCAAAATCATCGAACTTATACTAAAACTGGAAAATAAGAAAAGATTCAGAAAACACAAGGAATAGTAGCATGAGCTAGTAGGAATTTTCAAAAAAAAAGTTCAATTACACATAAGGAACTCTAGAACGGATAACATACGATACTACAAGCGTACGTAATAGTACTTGTAAATTTTGATAAAATGATCAGATGATATCTCGCAAAATGGCCATAGGCAAGAAAATGCAATGAATCATCCCAATCTAGAAACTGAAAAACAGTGTAAAAAATACTCACACACAATATTTTTTAATAAAATTAGCCATTCCCTTAATCAAATCTTTGGCCTTTTCAGTCTCAAGATTAAAAATCTGAAAGCAATGATCTTCACCTTGAACATCAATCAACTCAATTTCCCCTTTCCACCCACTTTTCTTCACAGCTTCAACATACTTAATCCCAATATTTCTCAACTCATCTTTCTCTGCCACACACACCAAAATATTCGAACACCCTAATACTGATAAACTTTTAGCTTTTTCAACAAATGGATTAATTCTTGGATCATCAACTCCATCCTCAGCTGTTGGATTAACAAACCCCCAAATCCTACTAGCCAAACTATCTTCCTTAAAATCACTCGATGTTAAAAAATATGGAAAGCATAGTATACAACCTAATATTTTAATTCCCCCGTGCAAACTCTCATAACTAGACCTAATAGCCAAATTATGAACTATGTTACCACCAGCACTATCACCACCAATTAACACCTTCTCAAAATTACCATGGTTAACTAACCATGGTTCCTTTTCGAACCCAGGGTTTTCAAGAACGTGTGACACGACCCATTGAAGAGCGGTCCATGAATCTTCATACGCTATAGGAAGTGGATGTTCAGGAGCAAGACGATACTCAACTGAAATAGCAATAACGTTGGCTTCGGAAACTATGAGGTTAAGGTAACGGTGGTCGAGGAAAGAAAAGGCGGATTCGAGACAAAAGCCACCACCATGGTAATAGACTAAGATTGGGAGTTTTTCGTTTGTACTGTCTGTGACCTTTGGTAGGTAAAGTCTGGCTTTGATATCTGGTGAAATGTCTGTGTCTTTTGTAGCAACACCGGTGGTAGGGTCTTCTAGCGATGGCGGAACAATAGGTGAGTCGAACATACGTTCAACATGGCCATTTTTGAAGACACGGAGGAGTGGAGAGAAGTCAATTGTTACTTCGTTGTCACCGGAATCCATGGTGTATTAGTAATTCAATTGTTTTTGAGGTGCAAAGGAGATGGACTATATATTACAGTACATGTGAACTAAGACTCTTGTCCCAATTGGTGTTTCTTTTTATAATAATAAAAAGTTTGTCTTGTTAGGAGATGTTGATCATGATTAGATCATTAGACTAGAATGAGAACACATATAAAATTGTTTTTTAATAATAGGGAAATAAAATATTGATTTCCATGTGCTGATGTGCTGGAGAGTCAATCCAATGCAGAAAGAAAATACCCCCTTCGTCCCATTACGTGTCATCATTCCTTTTTAATCGGTACTAAAAATAATTTAACTTCTTTATATTTAGAAACAATTCAACTTTTCGAGATGATTTATAGTCATACATGTGTATAAAACTTGTTACTACTAGAAATTTGACCTACCGCAAAGGTTATTTAGCAACAATTAAACAACCGTTGCAATAGATAATCTATTGCAACGATTACACTCGTCACATTAGACCTAACGTTACACTTCTAAAACTAAACCGTCGCATTAGTCCGACAACCGTCGCCATAGAGGAATCTACTGCAACAGTTAGTTAAACCGTTGCATAGACTACTCTGTGGCAACGATTCATATGAAAAAAAATAACTATTGCGACGGTTTCTTATCCAAATTATATTTTTTCCTCCACCAATTTCAGTAAACCCGCGAAACTTTTGTTTTTTATTGAAAAAATAATTTCTAAAATGGTCCAAGTATATATATCAAAAACCCTTGGAATAGTCTTAGACTCTCTTGAAACTCGTTGAAGCCAGCTTCGTCTCCGGTGAACTTCAGCTCTTCGGCTTCATCTCCGGTAAACTTCGTCTCATGCGGGCTTCGTCTCCGGTGAAAGATCTTGTCATTGTCTGTCTTCGTAACGGTATGTTCAGTTCTACCCCAAATCATCGCCGGTCTTCTGATTTTAGTCAAAAGCAATTTGCTATTCAATTTTGTGAAAAATCGAAACAATAAAAGACTAATTGAAAGAGAATAATCTCCTACTTATTTTCATTAATGTAAAAGGTATATATACATGAGATATAATATTTAATTATAGAAATTAAATCTACCTTTTCCTAGTATAAGACTACTACATTTTTCTAATACAAGACTACTACCATAAATACACTTGTACAAGAATTATACAAAATACATTCAATATACACGATGATGACGTGTATATTCTTTCACACCCCCGCAATCATAGCGGACGGTTGTCGTACGCTGAGACTGTCCCTAAAATCTTCAAACATAACTAAGGAAAGACCCTTAGTAAAGATGTCAGCAATTTGATACCGTGAAGGGACATGCAAGATACATACTTGTCCATGAGATACATTTTTGCGAACAAAGTGAATATCCATCTCGATATGTTTAGTGAGCTGATGTTGGACCGGATTTTCAGAGAGATAGACCGCACTAACATTATCGCAGTAGACCAAGGTAGCTTTATGAATAGGAAAGTGAAGCTCTAATAGGAGATTACGCAGCCAAAAGGAATCAGACACCACATTGGCTACCCCTCGATACTCGGCCTCCGCACTGGTTAGCGATAAAGTAGCCTTACGTTTAGCCGACCAAGAGACCAAGTTATCACCAAAAAACATATAATAACTAGATGTCGAACGTCTGGTATCTGGACATCTACCCCAATCAGCATTTGTATAAGACATGAATGTAGATACAGAGGATGTATATAAGTGCAAACCATAATCAAGAGTACCCTAAATGTAGCGCACAATGCGTTTGAGAGCGTGCATGTGTTCGTCCCTCGAATCATGCATAAATAAACACATCTGCTGCACTGCATGAGTAATATCGGGCCTCGTGAATGTAAGATACTGAAGAGCCCCTATAAGACTGCGATAGTAGGATGGATCCTCGTAAGGTGTGCTAGAATTAGCACTCAACTTCGGTTTGGTGTCAATCGGAGAAGGAGATGACTTACATGATGACATACCGGCCCGCTCAATAATCTCAGGTGCATACTTCATATTGGATAGAAATAGACAACCTATATGATGAGTTACAGCTATACCAAAAAAATAACTCAAAGGCCCCAAGTCTTTCATAGCAAATTCGGAACTGAGAAGACACGTGATAGACTTGCGCAGTTTATCAAAAGAGGCAGTCAATATAATATCATCCACATATAACAGAATGTATGCCAGATAAGTACCACGATGATAGATGAACAGAGAATGATCAGACCTTCTGTAAGAAAACCCAATAGTAGACACATAATCTGCAAACCTTTTGTACCAAGGCCGAGGGCCCTATTTTAGCCCATACAAGGGCTTCTTTATCAAACAGACATGGTTAGGATGATCGGGGTCCCTGAAACCCAAGGGTTGATACATATATAATGTTTCGCTGGTGGGACGATGTGATGGAGGACTCTATTAGACCGAGCGTGAATTTTAAATGGTTCTGTCCACGTCGCGTATTGAACGTTTTTCATCTCAAGAACAACATGGATGTTGTTCTTGATATTGGAGATTGCAATGGCAGGATGAAAGATATTTTTTTGTGGTAGACATGATGAAAGAACAAGAGGAGAATTAGGGATCCGGAAAAAATTTGAAGGGGGGGGGGGTAGGTACGGCCGATGACCAAGGAAGTAGGGCGGCGAAACCAAAGGTTTTTGGAGAAGAAAATTTTTTGCCCTAGACTGCTGATACCATGAAAGAGAATAATTCCCTGCTTATTTTCATTAATGTAAAAGGTATATATACCTGAAATATAATATTTAATTATGGAAATTAAATCTATTATTTTCTAGTATAAGACTATTACTTTTTCCTAATATAAGACTACTTCCTAATATAAGTTTTTCGGTATTCAAAAGTTTGTTTTTCTTCACAGATATTGTACCACATTGCTTTATAGATGTACGTTTCCACTCTTAGACAAAAAAACCAACCCATGGGCTATTTATTATCTGTGTCAGCCAAAAGCTATTTCAGATGTCGGCAGTGGGCCCTATTCACTTCTCCTGTTTGGATTCTTTTGTACACTTGTGGACACCTTATTTTGCCAAAAAAATCATTTCTCTTTTCAAGTGAGTTAGATTTCTTCTGTATTTTGATTTCATTTCAGTTATATGTGGGATTAATTTGTATAACAAATAATTTTGTAGTTCCCTTGAAAATATTATTGAAAATCGTGTTTTCACTTTCTCTGTTCTTTGCTTCTTTTTTTTTTTATTTCTACAAATGTTTAAGCCTTACATTTTTCATTTAAAATTAACAAGGAATATAAAGAAAAGCCATTTGGACATAAAATGTGTGATATCTTTTTTTTTTTAAAGTTAGAGTTTAATTGGAAAAAGGTATGTGAGAATTAAAGTTGTATTCATGCATATTTATATTTTTTGACTTAAGAAAAAATTTCCGTAGATTCTTCAATGTTTGATTGCAGGTTCACTAGAAAAAATTAACAATTTATTCTACACATTTATTTTGAAGGAAGAAGAAAAAAATCTAAAGTCCAATATATTTCTATGAGTAGAAGTATAATCCTTTTGAATAAGCTTTTGGACATATTGTAAACAAAGTACTGAACATTTCCCCCCGTCTTTCTTTTGCAGTGTATATTTTTTACTTTGGGTGTAGCTATTGAACTCTATTGAAATATAGCAAAAGAAAAATATTATAGGATTTAGTAACAAAATATGTTATTTCCTTCGTCCAATTCATGAGATATTTTTACTTATCGGGAGTTAATTTAATTAATTTTTAAAATTAGATTGAATTAGATCAACTTAATATTTTAATATTAGATTTTAAGTATTTTAAAATTATATAAAAAATATTACCAAATTATATTTCTTTTCATATAAATATGATAATAAACATTCAAAAAATTGATCAAAATTATAGACATATATTGGGTCCGTGCATAGCACTGGTTTTTCTTTTTCTAGTTCAAATAGAGAAAGCTATTTAATAATAATTATAGTACAACAACAACAACATCATATACAATGAAATGTCATAAAGTGGGGTATATAGAGGGTACACTGTGTGTAGACCTGATCCTTATCTAGGTAAAGATGTTGTTTTTGGTAGATCTCGGCATAAACAATTCGAAGCGATATGTAAAATTATGATAAAAAGCATAATAAAGCTATTTAAAAAATAACAACACAAGAATATGATAATCGAAACACAAGAGATAACAGATAACATCAGACATATAAGTAAATATTTAATAATAATGTTACTATATATAAAATAAAAGATTTTCTTATTTATTTAGTTTAAATTGCACATAAAACAAACGTGATGATGCACAAAACTAAAAAGAGATTTATATATATCGACATGTCGGTAGCCTATGGGGTTTATTTCCCCCAAAAAGCTAAATGATCTTTGATAAATAAAGCATTAATTCACAAAACAACTAAAACTGATACGTAACTCATGACATCATCGTTTGTTTACTCCCTCCATTTTATAATAAGTGATTTTTAGGTTTTTTATTTTGTTTCAAAATAAGTGGTGCTTTAGAATTTCATAATTAAGAATTTTTAAGTAATTTTTTTTCTATATATTTAATTAGGGGTAAGTTAATAAAAATATTTTTAATTTTTTAAGAGTAAATATTTTCTTAAGGATGTGCATGAACTAAAAAAAATCTCTTATTATTAAACGGAGAGAGTAATATATTGTTTATTCCCTTCAAGAAAAGATACTCTCTCCGTCCAAAAAAAATTATCTTAATTTCCTTCTTATAAGTTTGTTCAAAAAATTAACATATGTATATATTTAAAAATAATATAATTTTATAAAATTATTTATAATCATATAAATATCTACAATTTATTTTGAGTCACAAATTTTAATTTTTTTTTTTAAATTTTATATCAAGTCAAATTAATCATTCTTTTTAATAAGAAAGAAGTGTTTTATTTCCATTTTTTTACAAGGCCGTCAATGTTGACTAGAAGTATTTGGCAACAAGATAGACAGGAATGGAGAAAATATAGTGGGTACCCAATTCTGACATTGAACTAGGGGGGTGGGGGTAGTTGAGATTTGCAAGAAGAAAGAGAAAAAAAAAAGAGTTGAGAAGAGGATGAGTGATGTCTAGGAATCACAAAGAAGAATGAGTTGATTTGATCAGTGTTAGGTTAATTCGATTAGATATTATATTTGCAAATAAGCAAATGAGTTCAGTCTCATATGATTTAAATTTTATTCTTACAGAAAAAAATTAAACGAAAAAAGAAAACACGATAATTCATGAAAGAGCGCTTCCATTAAGATTATTTGATATCATTGTTTCAACATATTCTTTGTCTGATTAGATTACTTTACCTTCAATATTATTTACAAAGTAAAACTTTCAAATTTTCAATCTATAAGAATCAATTCAAAACGTTTATTGATCAACCCATTTGATTATTCTAAAGTCAATAATAATACTGTTCAAATTATACTCCAATACTATATATATATATATATATATATATATATATATGTCACCAAAAAAAGAGAAACTATAGGTTAACTAAAATCAATTCATGTAGTAAGAGTTGATGGTAGAAATTAAATAAAATGAAGGTGAGGAATGAATCGAGCTGGGTATGTAAGGAGAGGAGGAAGAAATGAAAGTTATGATCTCACTGTTTACACTTATATATCATGCAGTTGAAGTCACATAATTACTGTAATAATAGCTTGTATCTTACATTAAATAAAAAAATCATTTTTTATACTCCGTAAGTCGAGTTTGTAAATGTATAGCTAAAGAAAATTTCTTGCTAATCTTATCTATACTTGGATTCTAAACCGGAAGTTCACCAAATATTTTTTGGATTATTTACATTGTGCGGCAACCGAAAAGAAAAACAAAGGGGTGAAAGTTGCAGAATGAAGAAATGTTTCCTATGGTTAGAATTTGATTATAAAAGAACTCAGGAGATCCTTCTCAAATGCTTTCTGTTGATTAAATAATTCAAAAATATGCTTTTGTCGTATCCTGACTTTCT
Source organism: Anisodus acutangulus (assembly GCA_029783415.1). Lineage (NCBI taxonomy): Eukaryota > Viridiplantae > Streptophyta > Magnoliopsida > Solanales > Solanaceae > Anisodus > Anisodus acutangulus. The sequence goes on from CM056500.1 coordinate 9,040,369, forward strand.
TTTGACCCCCCTCCCTCTTATGTTACAAAACCTTTAAATGAGATTCCTTCGCTCTTCTCAAAGAGGTACCCACTTATTATAATATCATATCTCTCTCTTCAAGCTTTAAAACGAGCTAGAAGGCTTCTCTTAAAACAGAAAAATAGGAGTTTTAGTAGTTTCAGCTATTTGATTCGAATAAGTGCCCAAGAATATCCTCCAATTTTATTATTTATTAAAAATCATAATTTATTTTGCAATAACAATCGCTCAGCGACAAAAACTGAGATAAAAAGAAAAGTGAAACAAACAACATACCAATACAAGTTACAAATCCAACACATAACGGGTGTAACAACTAACAACTTTTGTGTATCACTGGCGATGGATGAAATCAGCATAACACTTCATCATACGTATAGCTTCCTCAGATTGAGGGTTATATATCTGAAATGAATGTCCTTCTTCAATCTCAGCAAACTCCAATTCTCCATTCCATCCACTCTTCTTCACACTTTCAACAAATCGAACCCCAACTTCTATAGGAATTACATAATCCCTTTTTCCCATATACAACAAAAGTCTCGAACAACCTAGCCCTGATAATAACGGAGCCTTTTCAGAAAGTGGATTAATTAATGGACTATCAATTGGAGATAATAACCCAGACTCTAATTGCGGACAAATATTAACCCAAATCTTATAAGCCAACCCCTCTTCATCAATATCTATATTTCGAATCAAGAAATAAGGATAAGCAAAAATCGATCCAGTAATTTTCACCTCATTGTTCAATATTTCTTTGCCAGCCCTTATAGTCATATGGTACACTATATTGCCACCAGCACTGTCCCCGACTAAAAACACCTTACTAAAATCACCAAACTTTGTCAACCATAAGTCTTTAAAATTATTATCGGAGTTGTCATCCGCGTGTGAAGCGACCCATTGAAGTGCAGTCCAACAATCTTCGTAAATAATTGGCACATCCACTTCCGGGGCTAAACGGTAATCTACCGAAACAGCAATAACATTTAATTCGGAAGCTAAAGAGTTAACGTAACGGTGAATCCAAGTAAAATAGGCAGACTCAATGCAAAGTCCGCCACCGTGGTAATACACTAACACGGGGAGTTTTTTCTCGGCGGTGGTGTTTTCCGGGAGGTAGAGTCTGGCAGAGACGTGGGGTGAGATGGTGACGTCTTTGGAAAAAACGCCAGAAATTGGATTTTCGTCCGGCGATGGAGGAACGTAGAATGAACCGTGTACGTCGTAGAAACGCTCAACACGACCGCTTTTGTATAACCGGAAGTAGTCATGGACTTCTTTGACGATCACATTATCGTCGGAAGCCATGGTAGTAAGAGAGAAAAATAAACTCAACGATTTGGCTATCGAATGGTACGAAATGCTTAAAGTTACGTTGCGCCAAAAATTTAAAAGGAAAAAATAACTTTAGATTAAACTAAAATAATGAGAGTCGCTACGTATGGGTAGAAATAGACAAATGACAAAAAGATAAGCTTAGCATGGTCACTAAATTGTTTGGTAGCAGAAAACGAGTGTGGAAATTCATATAATGGAACGATAGATACAAACTTTATAAAGAACTGAGCTGGCCACTTGAGAGACAAATTATAAAACATCATGCATGATTATTGATGGTCAATTATTAATACCGTGACGATAATGTCTTTCCTCCTCACCAACACCCATTTTATTATGTTTTGGTTATTTTATGTAGACTTTTAACGTGATTTTGTGTGAAAACTTTAATATAAACTGTACAGTAGTACTCCATCATATCGATAATCAAAATAATCTTTATTATACGTTGCATAATTGCATTTAACCAACCAAAGCACCGCATTTAAAAAAAAATATACTACCATCCTCTTTTTGGCATCGTCAAGATTTTAACAGAAAAGAAAAATAAACAACATGACACGATACTGGAAAAATTTGAGAACTAAATAATTAGAGCTAGTATGGGTACAAAGAAACAAATTAAAATTATAAGAAAAATTGAGCATGATTGGTCATCTGCTTGATGGGAAAACACGAGAGACGTGGAATTCATATTATAATCGAATGGTTGATATATAGAAAACTAGCAATCATTGCTGAAAATAATTCCATTTTCCTCATCTATTCTGAACCACTTTATCAGGTTTTTGTTATTTTTAAGTAGAGTTTTTGCCTGATCTCGTGAAAATGTGGTTATAATCAATTACTCCCTCCGTCTCAGTTTGTTTGATACTTTTCGCTTTTCGAGTATCAAACGAGTTATTTTTTTACCGTAATTTTTTCATGTCTTTTAAATATTTTAAACTATTAATTATGATGACTTATAGTAGTACTTTTTACGTAGTTTTCGAAATGTAAATTTTATTTTAAAAAATTTAAAGATTCTATGTTCAAACACACAGTTAAAAACTTAAAATTAACAAGTTTGCAAAACATATGATTAATGCAGTAGGAGCAGTTAACTAATCTACAAAATATCTACAACTAACACAATATTTATAACAAACTAATGGATCTCTTAACCGACTAACAAATTCTAATAACAAACTATAAACTATAACAGCCTGTAACTAACTGCTTAGTACATTAATAACTAACTACAAACTAATGACAAGTAATGCAGCAGTAATCAACTAGCCTGGCTCAACACCCTGTAAACTACCATCAACTTGTTTGCAAAACACATCTCAACTATCCGTTGTTCACTTTTAATGAGGTGTTTTATACAAATTAGCTGGTGATAATTCAAGTAGGAAAAGTGAACAACTGATAGTTGAGGTGTGTTTGGAAAACTAGTTGGTGATAGTTTAGGTAGGAAACTCTCTCACCTTATAGTTCAGGTAGAAAACTCAAAAAAATGTGATACAGTGTGTTTTTGACCCTTAACCCTTTATTTTACTGTGGTTTTATGCAATTTGATAGATTGGTGTTGTCGCGCCCTATTTTGACCTGCTCGGGTCAAAGCGGAGCACAGACGTATGAGTGATTCCTGGGTAAATGATTGAGGAGTCGCCACCTAATTATCTTTTACGGTGAATTAGGACACCTAAATATTAAACTAAATGCTGCAATGTAACTCCGATTTTAATGGTCTGCGAAACTAATGAGATTCTAGGTAAGGGTTCTTTATTATCCAAAAGGGAAGGGGTTAGGCATCTTTTAAGATCCGCTAACTTGCGGTTATCCGGTCAAACTCAGGTTAATTATTGCTAGAAAAATGCATGTTTGAAGCATGAAGTTAAAAGATGTTTGCAAATAATTAATGAAAGAGATGCATTTTTGTACATGTATGCATTTGTGACAATAATAAGGAGAAAAATAATTCATTTGTAATGCCAAAGGAGTAATTTTGAAAATTATTTTTAGTTGTACAATTAATAAAATGAATAGAAAATGATCAAAGTTTGTTTTGAAAATTTTAAATATGCATGACGAGACTAAAATAAATAAACTAGCGGAAAATTTCTAAGTTTGAATTTAACCGAGCCTACAAATAAATAAGCTAGCGACGGGTTTCAAATCTTAAACTACCCTATGAATTAATCCTAAGTTTGCCTATTCTAAGCATTTCAATAGTTACATAAGCGCGATAAATAATATTACAATACAAAGCGGGACAAAAGCTGAATTAAAAAAAAATAAACTCCGAGGAATAATCTGCCTTTATTTACTTTAATCCCTGCAAGCTCCTTTCTTTCGAATCTTGGGCCTATTTCGGACTTGTATCTTGAACAACAAAGACAGCGAATGATGTAAAATCTAGAACACAACAAATATTTTATGTATATATGGAATAGTCTTCCGAAAAAATCCTTCGAAAATCTGTTTTTATCCCCGAAAAATCTCTTCGAAAATCCTCCCCCCCAAAATGAAGAACAACATGGGGTATTTATAGGTGGATTTCCCCCCAAGAACGAGTTTGAAATTTGAATTAAAGGTAAAGAAAATCGCGGATTTGAGGGGCATGGGTCGCGGATTTTATGGTGTCGGTATGAGAGGGGGTCGATGAAAGCGAGAGGGTTGGTGGTGGCAGGCGAGGTGGCCGGCGGCGATGGGGTCGCCGGTATGGGGGGTGGTCGCGGCTTTGAGTGAAGGAGAGATATAGGGTTTGAATTTTTGTTTTTGGTTTTGGTTTGGGAATTAAAGGGAGGTCGGCCGGGTGGTTTTGAAGCTGCGGGTGGGCGGTTCGGGTGTGGGATTGGGCTCGCGAATTGGGGAGAATGGGCTGGTGGGTATTTTATTTTTGGGTTATTTTTGGTTAGGGAAAAGGTATGGGCTTTGGTTGGGTATTGGGGAAATTTATTGGGGAGTTGGGCTGGTCCGGTTGGGCTTGGGAATTGGGGGGAAATAAAGGGGAAGGGAATAAGGGAAATGGGTTTGGGCTTGGTGAATTTTGTTTGGGTAGAATTTGTATTGGGTTGGAAAAATGAAATGGGTTAGAAATTCTTTTTGGGTTAGGAAAAAAAAAGGGTTATGGGTTTAAAAATATAAAAGGGGTTTAACATTAAAAATATTATTTTTGTTTTGTAAAAGATTGTGAATTATTTAAAATAACGTAACGACGTGATAAATAATAAAATATAATATTTGCGAAATGTTTAAAAATAAAAAAAAGTAAATGCGATGCAATTTTGCGAGAATAAAATAACATATAATTTTTTGGATAAAACTTATGATTGTGATAAAAAATGCAAATGACAGTAAAAAATGCGAATAATAATAATAATAAGAGAATAATATATATATATATACCTATATTTTAAAATTGTTTTAAAAGTGTCAAAAATATTAAAAATTACGAATAAAATCATAAAAGATGGGACAAAATTGAGTGTCAACAGGTGTATTAATTGAGAGGCTTGAAATGGTGTACTGCGCAAATGGGAAAATATTCATGACATTCATGTGTTATTTTTACTTTAGGAGCTAAGTTACTAGTAAAAATAATAGAACTGATTAGTTTCCAGTAGTTCTTCATTAAATAAGCTTGAACTTGTTTTTGTAAGATGATATTAATCTTCCTTGAGGAGTTTTTCATTAATATCAAGGTATATATATAGTACAATATTCATCTCTTATACAATAGGAATTCTAAGCCTATACAAAAGAGGAATCCTAGTCTTATCATAATTATATTTACACAATATATGGAAATATTCTAATTATGGGTAGGGAATATATTTACACGTTTACACACCCCCTCAATCGGAGCGGGAGGAGGCCGGACCGAGGCTGCTCAAATCAAGAAATAAGCATGCAGGAAGTCCTTTGGTAAATATGTCTGCATACTGATAGGATGATGGAACATGTAACACTATGACATAGCCAACGCAACTTTCTCACGAACGAAGTGTAGGTCTATCTCAATATGCTTGGTTCGCTGATGTTGAACCGGGTTATGAGAAAGATAGATAGCAGAGATGTTATCACAATACACAATAGATGCCTGACACAAAGGACACTGAAGTTCTAACAGTAAATTTCTGAGCCAACAAATCTCAGCTACTACATTTGCAACGCCTCTGTACTCAGCCTAAACCTTTGGAGCGAGATAGGGTAGCCTGTCGCTTGGCAGACCAAGAAATCAGATTATCCCCTAAGAAAACACAAAAGCCGGAGGTGGAGCGTCGCGTGTCCGGACACCCTACCCAATCTGTATCCGTATATGAAAGCAACCTGTCTGGTGCAGAGGGGTATAAGTGCAAACCATAATCAAGAGTGCCCTTAATGTATCGAATGATACGCTTAAGAGCAGTGAAATGAGACTCCCTAGGGGCATGCATGAATAAGCATACCTGCTGAACATCATAAGCTATGTCTGGCCTGGTGAATGTGAGATACTGAAGTGCACCTGCAAGGCTCCTATACAGAGTAGGATCAGAGACTGGAGCACCATCCATAGCACTGAGCTTAGATTTGGAATCAACTGGAGTAGGCACCTCTTTGCAGTTTGCCATCTTAGCCCTGTACACAATCTCTTCTGCATACTTACGCTGACACAAGAACATATGATTGGCATACCTGGTCACTGATATCCCCAAAAAGTAACTCAGCTTCCCCAAATCAGACATTGCAAATTCGGACTTGAGCAAGGCAATAATCTTATTTTTCAATCCGTCGGAGGAGGCAGTAAGAACAATATCATCCACATAAAGTAACAAGTAAGCAGTGCTACTACCTCGATGAAAAATGAAAAGTGATGTATCACTCTTGCTGCATACAAACCCAATCTTCAAGATATACCTGGCAAAATGATCATACCACGCACGGGGGGCCTGCTTCAGGCCATATAGTGACTTACGGAGACGGCACACATAGTGAGGAACTGCTGGATGGGTGAACCCTGGTGGCTGATGCATGTAGACTGTCTCTCTCAGATCCCCATGTAAGAATGCATTCTTCACATCAAGCCGATGGATCGGCCAGTGTTTGCCCATGGCTATGCTCAAAACTGTGCGGATGGTAGCCGGTTTGACAACCGGGCTGAAGGTCTCACCACAATAAATGCCCTCCTGCTGATTTGTGCCATTAGCCACATGACGGGCCTTATACCTCTCATGATCCCCATTGTCTCTGAACTTGTGACGAAATAGCCACATACAACGAATGACATTCACCCCCTCAGGTGTAGGTACTAGATCCCACGTGTGTTGTTTAGTTAAAACATTGAATTCCTCATACATAGCCGCATTCCAATTAGGGTCTTGTTTGGCCAATTTTGGGTTCTTTGGAAGTGGAGAGATGGTTTGGGCAGACAAGTTGAAATGGACTTTGGGTTTGAAGATTCCATGCTTTGAACGAGTTTCCATTGGATGGGTAGGGACAGTGGGTGGCGGAGTGGTGTCTGAGATGGGGGGGTAAAGTCGGATAAGGAGAGGGTGGGGGCGAAGCCGTCGGAGGTGCCGCGGCTCCTGGATCGAGAGTCGCGGCGCTAGAAGGTTGACAGGCTTCTCTGAAGTTTGGGTGCCATGGTTCTGACGACGGAACAGAGGATGTGAGTTGTTCAATTATGAGGGGAGAGATGTCAGACTTGTCAAGAAATGAGTAGTCCTGTTTTTGAAATTTTGAAAGATTCGAAAATGGGAATGTGGTCTCGTCGAATGTGACGTGACGAGATATGTGGATCTGACGAGTCGACAAGTCATAGCATAGATAGCCCCTATGGCTCGACGGGAATCTTAGAAAGACACATGGAGTGGACCTAGGAGCGAGCTTGTGAGGGGCGGTGGAGCTAAGGTTGAGATAGCACAGAAAACAAAAAATCTGTAGATGATCATAAGAGGGGATTCTATGGTAGAGAATTTCGGTAGGGGTCATATTGTGAAGAGTGCTAGTAGGGAGAATATTTAGAGTGTATTCTGACATTTTAGCAGCATAGACCCAGAAGGGTGGAGGGAGGGAGGCATGAATCAATAGAGTGCGAATCATATTGTTAATGGTGCAGATAATTCTTTCAGCTTTACCATTTTGTGGTGAGGTGTGAGGGCAGGAGAAGCGAAAGAGCATGCCATTATTGGTACAAAAGCGGTGAAATATATAGTTATTGAATTCACGACCATTATCGCACTGAAATGATTTTATGCCTTTTCCAAATTGTGTTTGAATGAAATTGCGAAACTCAAGAAATTTGACAAACACTTCCGATTTAAATTTAAGAGGGTATAACCAAACGTAGTGTGAAAAATCATCAAGCAACACAAGATAGTATTTATGACCGAGAGAACTAGGGATAAGAGATGTCCATAAATCGGCATGTATGATATCAAAAGGAGCAAATGTAACACTAGTAGATGATTTAAACGGAAGACGAATATGTTTGCCTAAAGAGCAAGAAACATAATTTTGGGCAAGTTTCCCATTACAAGCAATGAAATTGTTGCCTCTAAGAAAATTAAAAACTGGGACTCCTGGATGACCAAGCCTATTATGCCAGGTTGAAGAAGAAACAACCGCTAGAGTGACGGGAGAGCAAGATCCTGGCAATGAGGTGGAAGTGAATGGATAGAGATCCCCCGTGCTATTGCATCTCGTAAGAGGTGTCCCCATATGAAGATCCTTTACAGTAAAACCAAAAGGGTCAAAATCCACAGAGACAGAATTATTACGAGTAAATTGGCGGACAGATATGAGGTTCTTAATCATGTGTGGGGCATATAGGGTGTTTTTGAGGGAGAAGGGTGGATGAGGAGGTTGTGTGTATGAGGTACCATAATCCTTAACTGGAATGCGTTGTCCACTACCAACTGTAACATATTGAGGATGCTTTAAACAAAATAGTTTAGGAATAGTACCTGCAGACTAGGTGACGTGAGATGTGGCGCCTGAGTCCATGTACTAAGTATTGTCAGGCTGTTGCATAGATAGGGTGCTGAATGCCTGACCCAACTTAGTGGGTGTCATGCCGGAGGAGGGATGCGGGACCTGACCTTGCATGAAGTGGGCCTGTTGTGGGGCTGGAGCGGGGCCTAACAAACTGGGGTAAGAATACGGATTGTATGGCTGCTGGTACTGGAATGGACTTGGAGCCGCGCGACTCTGAGCCCAGCGCGGCTCATCTTGAGGCGTCGCGGCCAGTAAATCAGCTGGCGAGGCCGCGGCCCAGTTGGTCTGCGATCTCTGTTGTTGTTGTTCTTCTTTGGTTACATTGACCGCGACCACCGCACCACGACCACGGCCTCCTCTACCGCCGCGGCCTTTTCCTCTCCCGCCGCGGCCCTGCCGCTGTTGGGAGTTGTCCGGTGGCGTCTGATCTTGGGGTTGCGTGTCGACAGCTAACACCTGCTGGGCGTGCTCATCCTGCTTAGCACGACGGGTTTCTTCGAGCAACAATTGTGAGCGAGCTTTGTTAAAACTCGGTAGCGGATCTGCCTGTTGAATAATGGTGGCCAAAGTATCATATTCGCCCTTAGTAAGGCCATAAATCATTGTAGCACCATTTTATCGTCAGTGACAGGCGTGCCGATGTTGGAGAGTTGATCCGCTAGAAGTTTAAGCTGCTTGCAGTACTCAGAGACATTGGAGAAGTTTTCAAGACGTGTTTTGTTGAACTGTTCTTCCAAATACACGGCACGAGTGTGCTTGTTGTCCTGAAAAATTTCCTCCAAACGATTCCACAAGTCAAGGGCTGTGGAGTCAGATTTCATGATAGTAAGGAGCAAATCCTGAGAGATACTACCATATATCCATTGTTTGATGCCGGCGTCGAGACGATGCCAGATAGAATCATCAACCTCCGTAGGGCGCGGAATAGTGTCATCAATATGGTCAAGCACGTTATAGAGACATGCATGATTGTGAAAAAGTTCAACCCAGGGAGAATACTGGTTGTTTTCTTGATCAAGAATAATGAGAATATGGTTCTTGATGTTGGAAACAAGAAGCGGGATGAAAGCGGTGGTGATGACTTTGTGGTGGGATTTGTGGAGGTAGAGGCGTGTAAAGTGTGGAAGAATCAGAGATAACCATTTAGAGAAGAGAAGAAAGGAAGAACAAAACCCGAAAAACAAGAAGAAAATCCTGAGGGTCACAAGTAGGAGAGGCAAATGCTGCTGTGGAAGAGAAAGGTTTTAAGGGTTTTGTTTATTTGGCTCTTGATACCATGTAAGATGATATTAATCTCCCCTGAGGAGTCTTTCATTAATATCAAGGTATATATAGAGTACAATATTCATCCCTTATACAATAGGAATCCTAAGCCTATACAAAAGAGGAATCCTAGTCTTATCATAATTATATTTACACAATATATGAAAATATTCTAATTATGGGTAGGGAATATATTTACATGTTTACAGTTTTGTCTACCTAACAAGTCCCACCGGGTATAATCTATGTTACATGGACTAGATTATGGTTAAGTATATTGATACGTGTATTTTTTTTTCTCGACTATTTTTGTTGTATTTGAAAAATCCTCATGAAGTACGTTTTGATATGGGTATATCGAGGCAAATGAAGGATCCATGTAACATAGGGTATAATCAGAGGCGTAGCTAGAATTTTGAGTTTATGGATTTGGAATTCTAAAAAACGCAATTTATTGGGGTCTTGATAAATTATTTAGACATATTAAGTAGATTTTTAACACAAATACATGATTCGAGCCAAAGCTACGGGAAACCCGTAGGTGAAGCTCTAGCTCCGCCCATGGATATAATTATTATTCATAGAGTATTTGATAAATTGAAGCCTGCTGTCAGCCTGTAACAATACTTGTATTGGTGAGAGGTGCTAATAGAAGTCCTTTAACAGGCTGTGTGATGATCTTCGTTTTCATGCCTTAATTATTACCACTTTAATGAAAATCTAAGTGGTTCAGAACCTTCGTGACACTAGACTTTTTCTTCTTTTGTTTTCAGTTTTGTCTTTTTGCCTTCTGATACTTATATTTTCTTTGCTTCTTTCCTCTTCACTCTGCAACATTGGATGTTTTATACAGCTCGAAGTGGTTGTGCTTTATCGGGTGCTTATAGCATGTGAAGATGGTGTTGTCATCCGTAATCCGACTTTTCTAGAATTAGGAAATGCCCAAGATAACAAACATAGCAAAAGAAACATCTGAAAATGGGACAGACTCATCTCAGGATAAAATTGGCAGTGTTGAGGAAATGCCTGAGGACAAAATCTTATCACGACAAACGTCTGTGAACCTTGTCCCTTTCATTGGCTAGAGATTTGTATCACAGGATGCTGCATATGAATTTTACTGTGGCTTTGCAAAGCAACGTGGCTTCTCAATCAGACGTCATCGTACTCGGGGGAAGGATGGAGTTGGTAGGGGGATTACAAGAAGAGATTTTACATGCCATCGTGGCGGCTATCCACAACTAAAGCCTTCAGAAGATGGCAAGCTGCAAAGGAATCGAAAGTCATCACGTTGTGGGTGCCAGGCATTCATGAGAATTGTTAAAAGAGCAGATTTTAATGTCGCCGAATGGCGGATTACAGGTTTCAGCAATGTTCATAATCATGAACTTTTAAAGTCAACTGAGGTGCAGCTTATTCCTGCCTACTGCACCATGTCTCCTGATGACAAGAGTCGCATTTGTATGTTTGAGAAAGCTGGGATGTCAGTTCGGCAAATGCTGAGGTTGATGGAGCTAGAAGGGAGTTAAGTTGGGTTGTTTACCCTTCACAGAGATCGATGTCAGAAACTTGCTACAATCTTTTAGAAATGTGGACCAGGATAATGACCTTATCGACCTTCTCAGAATGTGCAAGGAGATGAAAGACAAAGACCCTAACTGCAAATACGACTATAAGATAGATTGTAATATCAGGTTGGAGCATATTGCCTGGTCTTATGCTTCATCAATAAGGTTGTATGAGGCTTTTGGTGATGCCATAGTATTTGACACTACTCACCGCTTGGATGCCTATGATATGCTTCTTGGGATATGGATTGGAGTGGATAACCATGGAAGTCATTGTTTCTTCGGTTGTGTACTCCTTCGAGATGAAAATTTGCAGTCTTTCTCTTGGGCATTGAAGGTATGAAGCCGTGCTATTATGTTACTATACCACTATAGCTATCCCATTATGAAGTCTTGAATTTTCTTTAAACCCACTTCATTTTTCTGTACCCAAAACGCTTCAAAGTGCTTGAAATGCCTATTCGTGTGCCTAACAGCAGGAGTCCATGAGAGTGCCCAGAAAATACATACTGATAAAGCTAGTTCAGAAAAGTGGAGTTTACTCGCTCTTACTTACTACTTCACATGTTAAAAAGGAAAAAAGAATCATCCATCAGTTCAGATGTTATGGAGCTACTAGAATAACGGTGTAAACTGGCAGTATAGGAAATTATTGAACTAAATTTTGCAATTAGTGTGCAAAATTTATTAACAAAGAAGTTCATTAGATCAAATTCTAAATTTGAGTTATGTTGTTTCATTCTGGAAGTACAAAAGATCATATTTAAGTTGCCAAATAGTTCTGAGGCATCAGAATTGGAAGATGAAGAGAGTGTGTTTGGATTTGGATGTACCCAAAACTAAAAATCATAAAAAGCAAGAGTATCTTGCATCGTAATTATGGTTGTTGCACAGGCTTTCTGCAGCTGATATATATGCACAATATGTTACAATCTTAAAAAAAAAAAAAAGTATGTTGCTGGCTGCAGCTAGTTGGAAGATCTCTTGCTTAATAAATTATTGTCTATTTGTTGGCTTGAGCTTTTTAATTTGCTTCACTCGCCTTATCCCGGTGACGATTCTTCACCTTGGCTTTGTGATCTTTCTTTGAATTTACTCTTTTCTGTTTAATCATACAAACTCTCTACTTTATATCTTTTTAGCAATCTCCCCCCCCCCCCCTCCTTATCATCTTTTGTTTGTGTTTGTATATATGTCTGTTAGGGGCATCAGGTCTAGCCATCTCAGTTCCATTCTGGTATGCATAAGCTACTAGCTTAGCTGTAACAACTGCAGATATCTTTGAGATCCATCTTTCTATCCATAGCTTGCAACTCCTGTGGTTTCATGCTAATATGAAATCTCTTTTGTTTTGCTTTGTTTCTTTAAAATTGGTGCTAGACATTCTTGGGCTTCATGAACGGCAAGGCTCCAGGAACCATTTTGACTGATCAAAATTTGTGGCTCGAAGAAGCAATTGCCACTGAAATACCAAGAGTAAAACATGCATTTTGCATTTGGAATATAATTTCGAGGTTTTCAGATTGGTTTCAACACTTCTCGGATCCCAATATGATAATTGGAAGGCTGATTTCCATCGCCTCTACAATTTACATTCGATTGAGGACTTCGAAGTGGGATGGAATGAGATGGTCGAAACCTTCCGGGTGGATGGAAATAAACACATTGTCAGTCTATATGCTTTACGTTCATACTTGGCGCTGCCTTTTTTAAGATCTTTCTTCTTTGCCGGAATGACACGTACATTTCACTCAGACAATAAATACTTATTTCCAAAGGTTTTTGAGTGCGCAGTCTGTAATTGATAATTTTGTGGAGCAGGTGTGAGATTCTCACTTACCTTTTGTTTCTTAGCCAGTTCAATTTTTACTCGTTTAATTCTTCTTCAATTCTTTTGGTGATAACTGTACATACTGCAGGTTTCTCGGGTTGTAGATGCTAAAGATCAAGCAGGATCAAAACATCAGGTACAGCGAAACGTTCAAATGGTTCCCCTGAAAACAGGTTCACCAATAGAGTCTCATGCTGCAACTGTTCTTACATCATATGCCTTCTCAAAACTACAAGAGGAGCTTGTTTTGGCACCACAATATGCATCACTTATGGTAGATGAAAGTTACTTCATCGTGAGACACCATAAGGAAATGGATAGCGGCTACAAAGTACTCTGGGTTCCGCATGATGAGTTCATTAGCTGTAGCTGCCATAATTTTGAGTTTACTGGTATTCTCTGCAGGCACGTGCTTCGTGTTCTGTCAACAAACAACTGTTTCCACTTTCCTCAACCAATATCTGCCCGTGCGCTGGCGTGAGTTTACCTCCTCTTTGACTAAGCCCACCCTCTTTACTCTACCAAGTGATCATATGGGGAAAGTTCAGTTATTGCAGTCCATGATTTCAACGCTGATTACTGAATCAGTTGAAACCGAAGAACGCCTCAATGTTGTTTGTGATGAAGTTTCTACAGTTATATTTCGCATTAAGGGGTTTCCTACAGCATCCAATGGGGGTAATGCTATTGCATATGAGAGCCCATCAGACTCACTGATTCTTGCAGTGGTTGAGGATTCTGAAGGCATTGGTCAAAGCTTCACTTGCAACCCTCATGAGTGTATAAATTTGGGAAAGTTGAAAGAGAGAGGATTCAGAGATGGACTGGATCTTTACGGGAAGAGGAGGCGTTTTTCCATTCCATGTTGTGGGCAGTATGGCCATGATGCAAATGAAGAAAGGTGAAGATTTGGATGGAGATAGACTTGGCTTTCTATAGTAGAAATTTGAGGAAGCAGGAAATATGTACCATCCCCTCTGTTTATAGGCAGACAGTTTCTCCTATTTCAATGCAAATCTTTTACACTTTTAAACTTTTGTCACGTCCCAGAAAATCGACTCTAACATGGCTGGAACACATTTTCTGACCAACATTCTTCTTTGTAACAAATGAAGGTCCTCCTTTCCGGGACCAATAGAGGATTCGTTCTTATTTCTGTCCTATCAACCTCAACTCATAAAAGAAGAAGAGAAAAGAAGCATTTAAGATGTAACACTATGATTCCGCCTCAACGGGGAAAACAAAGAGCGAGGTTAGATGATATATAATATTGGTTTTTAGTTGAAATCCAACTGCTGCAAGATCCATGTGATTCTTTTCTCTTTTTTCTCTTCATCCTATGACCATGACATTCTTTGTCTGTTTCTATAAATGTTCAATGGTACAAGTTGACTAATGAATGAAAACACAGGTCACATTCCACTAGTTGGAGATCTATTCTAGGTATATCAAGTGTAGATTTTGATTTAATACTTGTATTCGGTTCAAACAACATTTACAAGACTACGGCCTATAGGACACGATACTAATGGTTAGACTGGTACTTGGAATGCCATAACGTAATGAAATGAAACATTCTAGTCATTTTGAGCTTCATCAGCTAAGGAAACTTTGCTTAGCCTGCTGGGCAATGTCTTAAGATCATTCATGTTCCTAACCTTTCTGGCTCTTCCTCCGCGTCCACCTGAACCAAATACTGCTCTATGTGCCAATGCTTTGCCCAAAAGCCGGTACTCGGCCCTGGAAGCCTTGGTGTGATCTTGTTGCTTCGTCTCACCATCATCACACTGCTCTTGGCAGCCATTGCTGTTGTAGATTTCAGAAACTTCATAGGTTGCTTTGTCAGTGGCCATTATATTATAACACCAAAGGAGGACTAGGGTGATGGTGTGAAGGAAATCAAGAAGTGGATGAAACTTTTATATGTGGCCCTTTTGGCTTAATGAGAATAAATGTTTATAAAGATGATTAAGTTGGGTCGTTGGTGGTGGCATGAAAAGGTAAAGTTGGAGGAAATTTGAAGCAAAGTTTCACATAGCCGAAAGGTTACTCCTTACGCAAATCATCTTTCACCTGTCCATGCATTTATTAATGTCTCTTGCGTAAGAAGGAATAAAACATTACACTTACCAAATGCTGCCTTGAAATTCCTTCAATTTTGTTGCCTTCATCATAGTTCTACTGTATCTTCATCAATAATTGGCTGCCTTCATCATAGTTTTAGTGTAGCTTAATTAATAATTTTGAACGTTCTATGAGAATAATATCACGATCATCTGTCCTCTTTTTGTTTGAAATTTAGACCAACATCATACACAGTGTAACTCCATAAGTAGGGTCTGGAGAGGGTAGTGTGTAAACAAACCTTACTCCTACCTTGTAAGGTAGAGATGTTTTCGATAGACCCTTGACTCAAGGATGTCTTGGAAAGTTAGAGCAAAGATACAAAAGTTTCTACAAAAGCATAGGGAGCAAGAGACGGAGTCAAGATTTAAAGTTTATGAGTTCTGAACTTGTCACCGAACCCATAGCTCATTTTAGTAACTGCGATCACAATTAAATGCTTATACTTATTTAATGAATATCTTCATACAAATATAGAGTTTAAGCAAAAGCTAATGAATTCATCTGTACCCGTATCTAATACTATTGCTCCACCCCTGACAACCAGGTTTAACATAAGACAAGAGCTGAAGAATAAAATCAGCTCTATTTAAACTTTCACGTCAGTGGTAATTTCTCCGTTTGTATCTGCCAAAACTGATTGAATTTGGATTTTAGGATGTTGCATTAAAACTTCTTTCAAACAACGACTTTGGTTCTTTTCATTTCATGAGTTGTGTGAGACAACAAAGCTTCAGTGGGAGAGCCACAGTAATCCTTTTTGGCTACAGGAATCTCATTTGACGATGCTTGTGCTTGACATTAAAACAATTCCTTTTCTAAACATTTCTTTACACGACGTAATGGGTCCAAGGGATTTATTCTTTAGCTACTTTACCCATATTTTTACCTTTATCGAGTGCTTTCTACAATTTTCATCTCCACCATATTTCCACATCTGGCCCTGCAGCTCATGCCCAAAACTGGAATGGGCTAACTAGACAAAAATGGATTTAATTTGGGGAAGTAACATATAATTTGGCCTTTCAACAAAAAATATTTATAGCTGCTAGCCAATATGCATATATTATACATCTGAAGATTATCTTTTTGGGTAGGTGGCTATTTAAGTTAATTTATCTTTCAATTTAGTGCACTCATTGTTTATAGTACTGTAAAAATGCATCATCTTCTTAAAATGTTCAACCATCTATATAGTTCAAGCTAAGGGTGATGTGTGCATGGTGCACCCTCTCAACTGTTGCCTGATCAACCTTTCTGAGATTTCAACCTACATTCAATTGTATTTTGCAGCTTCGATGCTTTAGAGAGTTTTTCTTAAAGGCATTTGAAAAAGGATTTAGGTTATATGCACTCAAAGTATATAATCAACTTTTATATTATCAGTGTATCAAATATAAATAATATTTTACGCCAGTCATCAATGCATAAAACAGAAAATCTTTGAGAAAATACAGTTGCAACCTGATGAAGAGTGAATTTGTTGATACATACAAATCATAATGAGAAAATAGTTGAGGATATTGTGAACAAAAAAAATGTTAGTTACGATTCTGTAGTAGCTTAGTTGATAATTCCGCAAATCAATTCAAAGATTGCTAAGCAGTTTTCTTTCATAATTTCTTTCTGATTCTGTTACTTCTTGCTGCTTCTTTTCTAAGTTTCTTGACTATTCAATTCTTACACAATGACAACTAATCATGAGTCAAATGGATCATTTCCATCGAATCCATAACCACAATGTATGGTGGTACTTCTGGAGCTACTGGACATCATAATTTTGATGTTGAAAAAAGGACATCATCTTTTTCTGTCTTCAGCTGATGTAAGTGGCATTTCTTCATTTCATTACAATTGATTGGTAGTGAGAATTATTCTCTATGGAATAAATCCATGTGTATTGCACTTCGTGGAAGAAACAAACTAAGTCTTGTGGATGGAACCTTAAAAAAAAGAGTTTTAGGGAAGAACTTTGGCCTCAGTGGGAACAAGCTAATGTTGTAGTTCTTTCTTGGATAATGAATACAGTTTCTAGTAGTCTTCTTGGAGGGGTAGTATATGGTTCTAGTGCTTGGTCTGTCTGGGCAGAGTTGAAAGAAAGATTTGATAAAATCAGTGGTTCAAGAACTTTTGCATCACATGAAGAAATTGCAACTCTGTCTCAAGGTACTAATTATGCGGCTGTGTATTTTACTGAACTCAAAGATATGTGGAATGAGTTTGAAGCACTTATTCTCCCTTCTGGTTGTGATTGTGGCAAATCTAGAGAGTTTAAAGATTATCTTCAAAGACAAAAATTGTATCAGTTTCTTATGGGCTCAAGTGATTCCTACATACAAGCTAGGAGTCAAATCTTGCTTATGAGTCTACTATCTACTGTCAATCAAGCTTACAACATGATTATGGATGATGAGAGCCAAAGGGCAGTCAGTCAGGCCTCAACTTCTACAGGGTTGTTGGTTGCAGCACCTGGAAATGGTTATGATCCTACAACCTTATACTCAAAAACAAATTATCAAGGTCAATCCAATTACCGCCAGAATAATCAAACCAATTATCATAAAAACAAGAAAGATTTCAGTCTGCAGTGTGATTATTGTATACTAAAGGGACATACTAGGGAAAACTGTTATAATATGGTAGGGTTTCCACAGAGTTTTAAGCGAAAAAAGAAGTTTGGAAGTGGTTCAGGTCCTGCTGCACATAATGTTTATGCTGAGAACACATATAATCAGAATATGGTGCAGGGTAATGGTTCTTACAGTCAAAATGTGTCTCATGAGAATGCAAATTATAATAAGACTATGACAAATGGAAGTGAAGATTTGATAGCAGCTAGTGTAACTGGTTTGTACCAAAAAGTTCAAAAATTAGACTATGGAGGGCCACATGGTGGAAGTTCAGCACAAAGTTCAAACCAACTAGGAACATGCATCTTTACAAAGGAGCAGTATGATCAAATATTATAGATGTTGAACTAAGGCACATGTCACAATGGTCCACCAACAAATGCAAATGTAGTAGGTACATATGACATAACAAGTATGAGTATTACCCTCATAACATCAAGTGATCCAAAACCATGGATCATAGATACTGGGAAAACCAACCACATGATGTCAAATATTGACATGTTGAATCAGCCTTATATAACAAAAAATGTTACTCCTAAAGTGTACATTTACCTAATGAAGATATTTCACTAGTTACACACAATGGTGCTAGTTCAATATCTCCCAGAAGCACACTTTAAAATGTCTTTCATCTACCACAGTTTAAATATAATCTAATGTTTGTTCCTAAAGCAACAAGAGAACTGTGGTGTGATGCATTCTTTTTTCCTGACTTTTGTGTGTTTCTGGATCTCTCAATTGGAAGGGTGAAGGATATTGGTAGAGTTGAAGATGGTCTTTATCTACTCAATCAAAAGTTTGGTTCTAAATATCATAAAGTTAATCTAGCAACTATGAAAGTTGAGAATCTGACATCTTGCAGTCAAGTGGATATTAGTCTATGGCATAAGAGATTTGGCCAGTTTCCACCTCAGTACTTCATAAACTGTTGCCACATAAGATAGAAAACATTTCTAGTATAGTTGATCAGTGTACTGTATGTCCTTGTGCTAAGCAAGTTAGATTTCCTTTTTCAGTTAGCACTATTAAAAGTTATGAATCATTTGATCTAGTTCATATGGATATTTGGGGACCCTATAAGACCCGTACTGTAGATGGACAAAAGTACTTCTTGACAATAGTGGATGATTTTACAAGGATGACTTGGGTATATCTTTTGAAGCTTAAATCTGATACATGTGTTGCTCTTCAATATTTCCTAAGTTTTGTCAAAAACCAGTTCAATAAAATAGTAGAAATATGCAGAACTGATAATGGAACTGAGTTCTTCAATGAAACGTGTGCAACACTGTTTAAGCAATTAGGCATTATACATCAAAGAAGTTGGCATATTCCCCTCAGCAAAATGGTGTAGCTGAGAGGGAGCACATACATATACTAGAAATAACAAGAGCAATCAGATTTCAGGAGAACATTCCTATTAAGTTCTGGGGTCATTGTGTTCTTGCTGCTACATATATAATTAACAGCTTACCTTCATCTGTGATTAACACTTCACCATATGAAAAGTTGTATAACAGAAAATCATCTCTTATTCATCTTAGGGTCCTAGGTTGTCCATGTTATGCAAAGAATGCGCATCAAACAGATAAATTATTGTCTAAGGCTAGACCTGTTGTTCTAATGGGATATTCTGAAGTACATAAGGATATGTTTTATATGATCTCACAACTCACTTGTTTTTTGTTAATAGGGATGTGATATTCAAAGAAAATGAATTTCCATTTAGAACTCACAATTCAAGTCCCCCTATATTTCAGCAGTCTGAGTTTATAGCAACTGATGAAGATTTACACATACATCCCAATACATCTCGTTACTGATGTTTTTGATGCACATGTACAACCCACACTTCAACAACATGATAGAACTCAGACATATACTCAAGTCAATGAGTCCATTCAAGCAGCACCATCAACACAGTCTATTGATCATGTACTAGTACAGTCTATTCAGACACTATAACAACAACCCCAACCACCACAGCCACAACAACAACAACAATAACATGTTTCTACTCATATCATACATATAAGAAAATTAGAGAGAGGCAAAAAGGCTCCCATATGGATGAAGGATTTTATCTCATTGAGCTTATATGATCAGGATACACCTTATGCAATTTCTAATTATATTTCATATGATCATCTTACTTCTAAATATCAAGTATTCTTATCTACTTTCTGTTCAGTTTCAGAACCTAAAACCTATTCAGAAGCTGTCAATGATCCTAGGTGGGTAGAAGCCATGCAAGCTGAAATCACATCACTTCAACAAAACCACACATGGGACATTGTTTCACTACCAGAAGGCAAGAAGCCTATAGGGTGCAAGTGGATCTACAAGATCAAGTACAAAGCTTCTGGGGAAATTGAGAGGTTCAAAACAAGATTGGTGGCAAAAGGTTAAAGCCAACAAGAGGACATTGACTATTAAGAAACTTTTTCTCCTGTAGTTAAGATGATTACAATTAGGACAATCCTAGGTATTACAGCTTCTAAGCAATGGCATATCCATCAAATGGATGTGTAAAGTGCTTTCTTTCAAGGTGATCTATATGATGAGATTTATATGGATTTGCCACGAGGATTTCAGAGTCAGGGATAGTCTAGACTAGTGTACAGACTCATAAAATCCTTATATGTCCTGAAGCAAGCACATAGGCAATGGAATGCAAAGCTAATTGAGGAATTGATCAACCTAAAGATCTGACAAAGCAAGCATGATCACTCATTATTCATCAACAAGACAGTGAATGTCACATTATTTGTCTTAGTATATGTTGATGACATGCTGATAATAGGTGATAGTCTAATACTGATTGAAGACATAAAACAAGCACTACAATAGGTGTTCAAAATTAAGGACTTAGGAGAATTGAGATACTTCTCGGGGATTGAGTTCACAAGATCCACACAAGGGATATCGATGTATCAAAGAAAGCACACCTTGGAGTTAATTTCAGAACTTGGATTATCTGCTTCAAAGCCTATTTCTACTCCTATGGATATTACTGCTAAGCTCACTACAAAAGAATATGATGATCACATGCTCAAGAAAAAGAAGCCATGAGATCAATTACTACCAGATGATCAATTATTATCTGATTATGGTCATTGTCAAAGATTAATTGGGAAGCTCTTGTATCTGACAGTAACAAGGCCAGACATAACCTTTAGTGTGCAAACTTTGAGTCAGTATTTACAACATCCAAAGCAGTCACATATGAATGCTACTCTCAGAATAGTTAGATACATCAAGAATCAACCAGGTCAAGGCATACTCATATCTAGCAATCCTATACAGAAAGTTACAGCATTTTGTGATGCTGATTGGGCTGATGTCCTCATTCTAGAAGATCCGTTACTGGATTTCTTATCAAACTAGGAGATTCTTTGATTTCTTGGAAGTAAAAAAAAAATATACTACTATCTCAAGGAGTTCAACAGAGGCAGAATACAAGAGCCTAGCCTCTACAGTATCTGAATTAACATGGTTACTTGGCTTATTGGAAGAACTTGAACTCAAAGTAGACTTACTAGTTTCTATATTCAGTGACAGTAAATCATCAATTCAAATTGTTGCCAATCCAGTGTAACATGAGAGAACAAAGCATACTGAAATTGATTGTCACTTCATAAGGGAAAAAATACAACAAGGAAAGATGAAGACTAAGTACATTTCTACAAAAGAACAACCAACATAAATCTTAACCAAAGGGCTATCAAAGATTCAACATCAACTTCACAATTCCAAGTTAGGAACTCTAGACATTTTAGAGCACCTAGCTTGAGGGGAAGTGTTGAAGGAAGAAGCGTAAGTCGAAGTAGTTAAAGTGATTAAACACTTAGTTAACTTAGTTACACAGTGGCAGTTTGGTAATTAATTTATTCCAAATTTCTGTTAGTTAGTTACCCAATGTATGATTAGTAGATTAAATCTTTTAGTTAATTAACTCTACATATCTATCAACTACACATATATATAGTTGATACTATAATGTAAACTTATACAGTTGATTCATAATTGTTCAATACACAAGTACCTTCTTCCTTCTTCATTCTTCTCTTTTAACTGTTTCTGCATATTCCATACAGATCATACATAATGATCTGATAATAGTACATACCTTTTTCCACAAATGAATATTGTATGAAATGTTAATATAATTATCTTAATGGTATTACTCTAATTTTAGTAATCTTGCTAAACAGTAAAAGTATGTATCATCTTTCAATATTGAACGTTTTTTTCGGAAATCTGTAATTGTACAAGTAACACGAGCAATGATATCGGGCATATACGCCCGTGCGTAGCAGCAGCCATCTAGTATCTTTAGATATGCTCGTCGGATAAAAGGAAGATATTCAGGTTGTGGATATATTTATTGGACTCTAGTAAGTAATAAATGAAAGAAAAAAGTGGTCAATAATATGATATCTTTAGAAGAACTTATAATTGTTATAGTTGATACACACGTTTTTCAATCTAAGTCACATTTCCAACTCCCGTTTAATTAAGAGCATAAATGTTCTCATATATGCGATCTTCACTGGCAATTTTAAAGGTTAGAATTCTCCGACTGTGATACAGAACTGGAAAGCGTCAATAGAATATCCAACATTGTTTGAGGTGACTGTCATTTGCCCTTAATTTATTTTCCCCTTATCTTTTTTTTTTTACCCAAAATATTTACTTGATTGTTTTTATAATAAGTGATGTTTTAAGCTTTTTATTTTATTTCGAAATAAATGATATTTTAAAATTTTAAGAAAAAATTAATTTTATTCTTTTAAAATTATTTTTATTTATATAATTAAAAATTATTAAATATCTTTTTTTTCCTAGATATTAATTAGGAATAAGCTGATAAAATATTTAATTTTTAAAAAAAAAAAAAAATTTAAAAAATATACATAAATTAAAAACATCACTTATTATCAAAGGAAAGGAGAGAGTAATGACCTTGTTTTCTTCTAATTGACCATAACATTTACTTAAAGGGGGACATTTTTTAAAATGGATTCATGTTTTCTAGGCAATTCTGGAAGAGAAAAAGTGGAGAATTCGACACGAAGCAGAAGTGTCCAGGAGTCACTAGAAAGTCTAGCCACGTCTAGAAAAGTTGACACGACATCTAACACACAACCAATACACTGCCAGAAGGTTTTAGTCCCCAATATACAATCGATACCGAGCCAAATTATAACGTTTAATCTTTGCATATACAGAAGAGCTCAAAGATGCAAACACGATTGGCGATTTCTTCAGTTACGAAACTTCATCGAGTCTTATTGGGACAACAATCTAAGAAGTACCTTCCATACAGATTTTTATCTTCTACCGGAAGTAGAACAGCTGATCCCGCCGTCCATTCTGGACCTCTTGAAGTAAGTAACTTACCTACCAAATTTCACTGTATTGAAGTATGATTGAATCTAGCAATCAAAACAGTTTAAGTAAATAAATATATAGGTCATGATTTAATTCGCCTAAACTTTACTTGGGTCAATATTGCAAGTTATAACTCATTCCACGTAACAAGACCGTGTCAAAAAATGTGTAAGTTGGAATAGTTACTTAAATTATTAGCACAAGTTTATTCAAATTTATATGATTTTTGATCTCCAAATTTGACATTGTAGGTTCAGGTTACACTAGCTTGACCTATTTTGAATAAATAGTTTGATTGGTCTTTTTCGATTCAATTTGTTAGACTAAGTTTACAAACCTATTATAACTCAACAAGTTCAAACTTGAGCAGGTTAGACGGTTATTTAAAGATGAATTAAACTGCCATCGAAGAGAAGTAAATGAAAGCAAATGATTGGCTTTCAGAATAGTTCTCGTAGAATCGAGAAAGAAGTTTTTATTTCGTACATCCAAACAAAAAAGAATCTCAATTTTGTGGAACTATTTCAAATGGAATAGTTCCGAAGTGTCTGAATTGCAGTCTCGTGTATTTAAGAGGACTAAACATATTCTAAAGTAATATTCCTGTAGTGAGAACATATTCTAAAGTAATATTCTTGTAGTGAGAGTCATTGTAGTGTGTTATTTGAGTTCGTTCACTCTGATGTACAGGGTTTGCCCCTACTCTTTCTTTATCGGGTTATAATGAGTCCCTAGATGGCTTAGTTGATCCATGAGTTAATTTTGTCACATTTGATTGTAGTGTCCAAAGTTGGTTTGAATCAATGAGTTAGTTTTGTCACATTTGATTGTAGTGTCCAAAGTGGTTTGAATCAATGATTTACTAACTTACTACGTTGTATTTGCAGGGAGATGACTTGGAGGAATCAGTAAAGGTAGCAGAAAACGAAAGGAAACAACCCAATATAAAGCCCGGCAAAGACGACGCATTCACACCACCCAAATCACCAATCGGGTCATCTCAAAAGATCGAAAGCACCGGCGTACACCATCCCATAGACCCTTTAACACAACAAAAGCGACAGAAGTCTAACATTAGCGCTACCAATAGATCATCATTTAAAGATATTAACTGCGCTGGATTGGATGGTACGCCATGGCCCGATGAAGCGAAAGACATAAGAGCGCAATTTGAAGACGATAGAGCGTATTTTAAGCATCATAAGCCGTCTCCATTGGCAGAAATGGAGATGGCTGATACGAGGAAGCCGATTACACAGGCGACCGATGCGCCTGCGGGTGCTGGCATTGCCTTTTATCCCGCCCCTGATGGCGGGGTGATGGTGTGGAGGCCGGAGCAATTGGACACTGCTGAAGAGTCTCTTTTGAGAGCTGTGGAGATATGGAAAGAAAATGCTATGAGAGGTGACCCTGATTCACCACAAGGTAGGATTCTTAGACGGCTTCGTGGCGAGAACTGGTGATTCATTTGACTTGAGCATGGAGGGGGTCTTTGGCTATGTGTTTTCTGATTATGGCTCTTGTTTGTGTAAGAAACAGACGTCAAGTTTGTAAATGGAAATGCCATGATTAGTTTAACTTCAAGAAAAGATTTCTCGTTTAATAATACAGGGATTCACTTCAAAATCAGTGGTTTTCTTTTGTTTCATGCACTCTTAGTGATTTGAAAGTTACATCTATTATTAAAAATTCGTACAGGGAACGGTTTACTATGACAATCATATATCTTGTATGGAACCGATCTTATGAATGATAATAATATGTTCCGAATAGCAATTTATGTTTCATTATAGGCTATAGTTTCATTATATTTTCTCTATAGCAGTATTTCATGTTATACAATCATATTTCATATGATGTGATATTCCATCTTCTAGGACATCTTATGTTAGGATTATATATTCTCTACAATCATATTTTCTATGAAACAGATGTGATATTCTATCTTCTATAGGACATTTTATGTTAGATTATATATTCTCTATTACAAACATTTGAGAAACAGATGTGATATTCTATCTTCTATAGGACATTTTAGGTTAGAATTCTCTATTACAACATTTCGTTACAACAATTAAAGAATCTCTGAGACAGCTAGAGAGGTTTGACTCTTAACTTGTGTATAGTTTTGAGTTTCTTGATGTTATGTTTTCTGTTTAAATCTTGTGTTACAGAGTCAAGTATCTTAATTTTAGAGGTTTTCCGGTCATCTCCAAAATTATAGGGAAAGTATAAACGGTGCACAAATAAATTGAGTAGATGCCTTCAACCGCGCGTGTTCCTGTCAAAACATTGTAAAAGCAATGCCAAGTTCAGTTTTTTTTAGTATAAGTTAACCCTCATTATTTTCTACTTTCTAAATCCCCTACGCATAACAACATGTTAACAGCAACATCAATATTTATTTACCCCTTGAACACAGCATATCAATTTGCCCCTTCTGATTTTTTCTCTTTTGACATCATTGAAAAGAGTAATAAAAGTGGCACAAAAGAAGTCCAGTAGCATTAACTCAGACCATTTGTGCAACCTAACATAAGCAAAAACAGGGACAACAAGTTAAGTGCCATTGCATAGTTAAGAGTAATTGCCCAAATTTGATTAATTATAACAAAACATAGTAGTCCAAACAACACAAAATATGATAGTTAAACTGCCAAAAGTACCACAGTCATTAAGAAGGGAAGCAAAAGAACATGAATTCAAAGAAGAACAGGATTGAAGGACATGGGGAATAAGGATATGGGTTTGAGAGACAGGGAATGAATCAATAAGCTAGAGCCTTGAGGAGTCTATCCACTCTTTCACGGCTAGTGCGCTGATCCTGGATCATCTGGTCACGAAGATCATCAATTTTCTGCTTCAACTTCTCATTTTCAGCCCTCAACTTCGCATTCTCAACATTAGCAGCCTCCACAACACCATTAAGACCAGGTTCATATGCCTTTTCAACAAGTTGAGCTCTTAGGACAACATTTTCAGTCTGGAGTCATTAAATAGCAGTAGACTTCTCTTAGGCGTCAATCAGACTCGAGATAGTGGAATTGCTGCCAATACCACTCTTCTTTGGCACACATTCACACTTTTTCGAAATTCCCATGTAGATCATATGTTTTCGGGTGCCCGAAGTGGCCTTTCCTGTTTTGACCTTAAAATGCTCAAGAATCTTTGTTAGGAAGAAACCATACGAAAGACCATGCCTGCCCTCTGTTGCATTAACAACCTTCACTATATGCTCTATCATGAGAGCTGGCAAACTAATGGGATTGAAGGTTGGGAGTGCCTCAAGGAGAACCAGGTCCTCGATAGAGGCAATAGATCTTCCTTCAGCTCTTGGAAGCAGCACTTTATTGACCAACGCAAATAAGAGCTGATACTCTGGCTTTAGCAGCTTCTTGAAGAGCCTTGCTCCAGTTGCAGTCCCTTCCTTTTTGACAATCATGTTCATGAAGACATCAGACGTCTTTTCAACCATTTTCTTCATCCCATTAGTTGGGACACCAAGAATTTCATCAAGTTTTACTTCATCTAACTCAAAATTTGTTCCATTCACAGACAAGACAAGAGTGTAATCGTCAATATAGCACAAGTTTGCATAAAATTCACCTACTTTTGCTTCAAACACACTAGGGGCCGGTGGAACAAAGAGGCGAGTCCACTTTTGGAACCCAACAATTTCAAGCAGGTCCTTCATTCCGAACTTCGTAGCAATATCAAAATCAAACACTCTGCCCAACAGTACCTCTTGGCCCCGCAAGATCTCCTTCTTTGCCTTCTCATTAATCACAACTTTTTATTTCTTTGAGGAACCAGGTTCCTCACTGATACTACCCTTCATTTTTCTGAGAGTTCGAGTTTTACACTTCTTGTCACGATCCAAACCGGAGGGTCTTGACGGACACTCGGACCTTACCTGCCGAGTACCACTAATCATACAATTATCACCTAACCATAATCAATCATGGCCACAAGGACCATCACCGAGTATCCTACTAACACACACATTAAGGTCGACATGGCCATACACGACTACTATACACAAGACAATTGTCTACAAGCCTCTAAAGAGTACATGACGTTACAAGGACGGGACAGGGCTCCGCTATACCCATATGGATATGAAAAATATTATACCACGACCAGACTGCAACTCTGAAACAAGTAGAGTGCTCCAACATCAGCTAAACCAGCCACCTACTAGCGCATACCGTCCCATTGTCTACCTGATCCCGCGGGCATGAAACGCAGCGTCCTCCGACAAAAGGGACGTCAGTACAACTGATGTACTAAGTATACCAGGCATAAAGAATAGCATAACATGAATACAAGAATAAACTGAGACAGAAACAGCTAGCAACAACAGCCGACCAGTAGTAAATACCTCTGAGAGCCATAATATGTCTAAATGTCATGCACAATGTGGTATACATATATATATATATATATATATATATATATTGGCCTCATTGGGCATCTTTCTTCACATAACAGCCTCTGTGGGCATCATATCATATGGGCCTCTGTGGGCATAATCATCATCATATCCTAGCTGATCATGTGGTCTACGTACCCCGTTTCCCATCCTCAATATATGGTCCAGGGTAATACATGAATAAAATGCATGAATGACAATAAAATATTTTGAGTTTATCGGGTGACATAATATCGTTGTACCTTCGGCTAACATTGGGAATATTAACATCTTTCCCATCAACCTCAATAAGGATTTTGGAACATATTTAGTCATGCTTTTAACATAGGAATCAATAACAGGAACATCCTTGACTACTAAGAGCAGAATAATTTATGGAACAATATTACGTTTACGTTTCGTTACATGGAACATGCCAAAAGAAAGAAATAATTTGCCTTAACATACCTTCATCGGTCCGTTGATAATACAATCCAATTAGTCCATATAGCACCTAACCTTAAGCACGGAAAAACCATCTTGAAAAATGAAATTCAATATGACTTAGGGATTGTGTTTTTCTTGCTGCAGCTAACTGGGTAAATGTTACTGCTTTGGTGAATATCTCCTACTTCTCACGTTTTGCTAATATTTGTTGCCTAGATTAACTAAGAATTGTTGCCTTCTCTTTAGCCCCAAACGTTGCTGCCTTCTCTTTAGCCCCAAACGTTACTACCTTCTCTTTTATTTCCTTAGTGGTCATGAGGTCCACCCACCTCTTAAGCCATACTTAACACATTAGCTATTATGTGTCACCACTAGACATACCCTAAACAAATAGTCACCACCTAATTACCTTGCCTTATTCCCTTAGGTAATTCATTTAAATGCTACACGTAACATTCCCACTTATCTTGTCCCTCACTATAATTATCAACTAGCCGATCGTTGTTGTCAATTAGCCGATCATTGTTGTCCCACTTGGTAAGTCCTAAATTAGTTCGGGACTGCATTCTTTTATATACTAAGCTTTTTATTGGTATACGTCTAGATGCGCAAACCATCGCCCAAAAGTACGGGATATTACATCATTTCCCCCTTAGAAACATTCATCCTCGAATGTTGGGGTGACATATCTAATCCTTGTCACGTAACCAGAAAACACAACCACCGCTTCACGGGGTCATATAATATAACATATATCATTATATCAAGTCTCACATGGTCATCAAGCCTTTATTATAATAATCTGAAATAGAATTCACCTTATGCTTCTCTCAAAACTTCTGTCATAGAACTTTCACGGAGGCTACTTCCTTAGTCCTCAACTTGCGGACTTGTCGATCTAAGATAGCAATAGGAACCTCCTCATTTAATAGATCCTCCGTAACTTTCATATCATCCATTGGCGCAGTCCGGGAAGGATCTCCAACACACTCTTTTAACATTAAAACATGGAAAACCAAATGAACATCCTCCAACTCCAAAGACAAGTCTAACTCATAAGCTACTTGGCCAATTCATCGAAATATGTGTTATGGCCCAATGTACTTTGGACTAAGCTTTCCCATTTGCCCAAATCTCATTACACCCTTCATAGAAGAAATCTTCAAGAAGACCTAATTATCCACTTGGAACTCTAAGTCCCGCTGCCGCATATCTGAATACAGTTTCTGATGACTCTGAGCGGTTAACAACCATTCTTGGATAAGCTTCACATTCTCTATAGCTTGGTGCACTACATCAGGCCCAAATAATTCTGATTCGCCTATTTCAAATCATCTGATAGGAAATCTATATTTTCGTCCATACAAAGCCTCGTATGGAGCCATTTTGATGCTAGCATGCTAACTGTTATTGTATGCAACTCAATAAGGGGTAAATGATCATCCCAACTTTTCTTGAATTCCGATACACGAGCTCGTAGATATCTTCGAGCGTTTGAATTATACACTCGTCTTGCCCGTTTGTTTCAGGGTGGAAAGTTGTGCTAAAATTAACTTGAGTGTCCAAACCCTTTTTGAAATGATCTCTAGAAATTAACTGTGAATTGCGCATCTCGGTCAGATATAATAGAACTAAGCATACCACGAAGGCGAACAATTTCCTTAACGTACAACTTTACATAGTCCTCGGCTGTGTATGTAGTTTTTTTTACTGCCAGGAATTAAGCTGATTTGGTCAGTCTATCAACGATTACCCAAATAGGATCAAACTCACGATAGGGATGAGGTAAACCCGTAACAAAGTCCGTATTAATCATTTTCCTTTTCCACACCGGAATCTCAATATTCAGAGTCAAGCCATCAGACTTTTGGTGCTCTATCTTTACTTGCTGACCGTTAAGACACTAAGCTACAAACTCCAATGTTCCTCTTCATGTCATCCCATCAATACATACCTTTGAGATCATAACACATCTTAGTAGATCCATGGTGAACGAAATTTTGTGAGCAATGGACCTCTGTCATAATCTCATTTCGTAATCTTGCTACATTGGGAATACACAAATGGACATTCCACCTGAGGGTCCCTCTCCCATTATACTCGAAGGTTTCGGTTCTCTTTTGCTAGATATCCCTCCCGATCTTCCCCAAAAATGGGATCTTCATCATGACTAACTGAATTTTCCAATCGGACTCCTACTTAATTAACTGATATGTTCCCTCAGGTCAACTTCTCTCTTTAGCCGTTACATTCATCAAGTCACTTGTAGGTGAATGCTTCTATTGTCAACTTAGCTTTGTTTATTAACTGATATGCTGCAACTCTTATATTTGTAGCATCTCAATCATAAACACTTTATGGACAATATTATTGAATCTGAAGTGCGCGTATCATCACAATTAACTCTTATTCGAACAAAACGGCTGACAACTACTTGGGTGGTCTGAAAGGAATCTGTACTTTCTCATTACTCGTAATTATAAACAACTCCCTTTATTTACTACTTGTCCACTCATTTTCTTACTTTTCATACTCCTCTTAGTTCCTATATATTCTGGTATATATACATAATTTTAAACATTGCTCCTTATTCCAATCCTAGGCGTTACCAACCCCTAAGGGATGAGCTGTTAATTTATTCTCTCGTTCAGTACATGGAAGATTCTGAAGAATTTACATTACCTGACGTTGGCCTACTATATCCAAACCTAATCATTATACTTAGATTCAAACTCCCCCACTTGCCTTATGGCTAAGACTTTCTGTCAATGGCGCTTTGGAGAAGATTCCCTCGATCTTGTTAAGCTGTAAATCAATTACTTTATCTATCTCATAGAACCTTTGGTCAGTTCATAAATGCTCATAGACATTTGTATTTGCCTGACATCTTATCTTTATAATGTCATTATCTCTTTTACATATGTCTTTAATGTCTACCTTATATCCATAGGCGTCATTGGCCTCTTTCCACCTGTTTAGGCGCTAATCTCGAGCTTTACTCACTGTTACTTTCACTTACATACTTTATGAGATGTATGACTGCATATGTTGTGGAACCGATGCTTCGTATGTTTAGATCAAATCCACGGTGTTACATGATCCAAAGACTTGTTAAGCTTTCTTGTCTTATCATTATTAGACCTCTCATCGACCGAGTGCTTATTCGTCTTACCTTTATAATTCCATTTCAAATTGCCTTGGGGTGTCTCTTATCTCAAAGTATTTCCTATACTATCCTTCTGAACCTCAGAGGGTCGTCACCTTTAGCCGAAGAGTTCTTATTGTTCCTCCTCTACCATTGGTCACTACGATGTTCTGGAGTAATCATACCTTTATGAAACCTGCTTAACGACAATCTCATTCACATTCATCCTTCTTGTCTTAATCCTTCCTTCTACTTGTCATTAAACGAAAAACGTTTATGTCTTGATACTTGGTCATACCATTCCATTCATACTTATTAACTGCTTTCATATTTTCTACCACCATTCTTTGATAGTGACCTTGTGCAGTTGCCGATACTCATCATACATCCGTAACGAGCCATCTTTCTTTTGTACAAACAATACAGGTGCACGTTGGGCCTAACAAAGCCATTCTCAAGCAAATCTGTTAATTGCTCTTGTAATTCATTCAATTCAGCTGCAGCCATCCTATAATGAGGAATAGATATCGGCTGAGTGTCTGGCAACACGTTTATACCGAACGCAGTTTCCCTTTTGGGAGAAAGGCCTAGAAGTTCCTCTGGAACTACCTCAAGAAACTCATTAACCACCGGAATTGATTGAGAAGTAGGTGGTTCGGCATCGACGTCGCTAGCCCGGATAAAATGGTATATACAACCTTTGGAGATCATCTTTCTTGCCTTAAGGTATGAAATGAACCTACTTTTATTTTAGTGCCGTATTACCCTTTCATTCAAGGGCTGGCTCGCCTGGAAACTGAAATTTAACAATCTTTGTTCGGCAATCAACATTAGCGTAGCACGATGCCAGCCAATCTATGCTCATAGTAACATCAAAGTCAACCATCTCTAGTTCTACCAAATCTGCCAGGGTCTGACGGCTACAGATTAATATTGCACAATTATAATAGATCTGTCTAGCAACTTCTGACTCACCAACTGGTGTAGATATCATAAATGGATCTCTTATCAACTCACATACAGAATCCAAACACTTCTTCGATTAGTCTAAACATATAACCACATATTGGTTAAGCACAATACATAATCTACTTAAAGATAACTAATATAAGGACTTATGGGCTAGTAGGATGGGCGCTAGGACAATATTGTGGTCCTGTTAGTGTACCTGCATTGTCCTGTCTTCCTACATATGAGCCTCGATAAAACACATTTTGAAGTAGAACCCTCATATCCTTCCTAACCACTCGCATCCTCTTGGCTGGCCTACTATTTTCCTCCTCCGCGTATCGCATAACATAAATCGGTGAGCCCTGATTAACGGACTCACAAGATTGTGGACTATCTGGAATCTCAGAAGAGTGGATGTTAGTAAATGAAATGTACCCTGCCATGGCGCTGCGCCTGAGGGGAATCCGTCTGTGCCAATCCATGTGTTGTCCTATGTACTCCATGATCAATGGGACCCGATACTAAAACTAAGGGCCTCGGTGAGGTCGGAACTCCTCTCACCCCATCTTCTGTTGGCAGAACCGAAACTGTTCGAGCGGGTGACTTATATGGATTCTCGGATGGATCCTCCTCAATAGAAATCATGATCTCTGACGGATCTGATTCCATAGTGTAACTTATGTCTCTTTTTTCATAATACCCAGTATCCGTGCTAAACAAAAGCGCATTTGAATGCCCAAAACAGGCTCGCAGAAAAATTAGGTGAAATTCTTGGATTCTTCTCAGTTGTGTTTCAACGCCCAAAAAAGCTCAAGTACCAACAAAAGCGCATTTGAAATTGTTACCGGGCAGCAACTGCTCCTCCCGCATACTGTAGATGCCCCAAATGTATCAAAATCTCCTAGAATTACTAGCTTCTCTAAAGAGTGGAAGCAGAACCTTGAGATAGTGCGGAGCTATATTGAAAAGGCCGAGAAGCGAATGAAGAAACATGCTGATCAGAATCGTCGTTTTGTGTTATATCAAGTTTGGGACAAAGTGATGGTGAAAATTCCAAAGTGGTACCTTTTGTCGGGACTAATGACCCCTACCTGTTGAAAAAATACATTGGACCTTTGTCCATTATGGAATGCATTGGTCAAGTGGTATATCGGGTGGAAGTCCCAGCTTGGTGGAAAATCCATCATATGTTCCATGTTAGTCTATTGAAACCTTTTCATGAAGACAATGATGGTCCTTCCAGAAGTCAGTTCATAATACCCAGTATCCGTGCTAATAAAACACTTGGAAAATGAAGTGTCGAAGTTATATTTGATGATCGGGTGATTCATGCCTCACAGAAATACCATCAGGAGTTTCTGATGAAATTGAGAGGATGTGATACCCAGGAGAAGACATGGGATAGGGGGAAATACCTCAAAGCCTTCAAGGACTTGATTAATGACTACCTAGCAAGGAAGGATCCGAGGACGTCGCCAACTCAGGTTGGGGAGAATGTCATGGGTTGCTTTCCTACCATGCCTCATGACCCCTTGGTCATGCCCCATGATGCCCTGGCAAACTTCCCAGCGCCTAGTGTCATAAACGGCCATGTGGTCTTGGTCGCGCCATGTGACAAGACCGTTTGTGCCTATGTCGCCCCACCTATGGCTCGTGCCCATGCCCAACAACAGACAATGCCTAAATCATCTGTCACCTTGCAATGCCCTCAATGCTCGCACGCAGGAAGCGCCCAAGGGCGCGCAACAATAGACAACCCGTGGCCGGCGCCAAACCACTGTGCATGTGCGCAAAAGTCGCCCGTCAGCGCACGCGCCCGTGAGCAGCGCACCATGTTTGATGAAACCCAAAGACGTGGCCCCTCAAAGTGTCGCCGATGGACCTGCTTTTACTTTGTATTAGTTTTGGTCCCTTTTGATGTAAATATTAAGTAGCCTTACTTTCCGCATTGTCTTTACGTTTTTCTAGCATAGCTAAGTCTAGTCATGTAACTTAGTTTTTTTTTTAAAAGCATATATAAGGGGGTATAGTCTGTGAAGCAAGCAAATCTCGGTTTATTGTTCTCCCCCCTTCCCTCCCGCCCTCCCGCCCTCCCGCCCTCCCGAATAATGAGCTTTCTTGTAATCTCAATTCTCTGTTAAGGAAACATTTCTACTTTCAAGCACTCAAATTTTCTCGTTGCAAATTGTTGTCTACGAACACGGTTTTCCTATGGCACTGACAATCTAGTCTAGCATGTAGAGGAGACCTTAGGTTGACGGAAGTAATCACACGGAAGTCGGTTGCTAGCCTTACGTCGCCCTTCCCATATATATAGGAAGGCGCCACGTAACAATATAGATGCCCAACTAACAGTCAGATATTCAAACTTGGCCATTGTGTCACTGTGTTTCATATTGTAATTTCGAAGAGTTGGTGATTTGCTGACTACTGGGCTGGTGTAAAGCAAATCTGGCACCTAACTTGCTGGAAATTTCCTATCTGCTTGTGGACATAGGATCTTGCATAAAATAATAAGTATATTCAATTCATAACTTAAGTATATGCTTTATTTTTGTGGAATTGCCAAATGATAATCAAAACACAATATAGATGTACTGAATTTTATACAAAACTAATTAATTTTTTTTATATAAGTTATGTTAATTCTAATATATGAACAACTCCCTTCCTAACCAGCAACCAGAATACCCCTCAGTGCCAGCCTCCCATACAAACGGCCTATGTTGCCCTATATTAGAAGGAATTTAAGTTTACAATGTAAAAAAATTATAACATAATCAAGTCACTTGTAGAGTAATTATCAAGGTAATTAAATTACTATGATAAGAGTTACTGTTAAATATGGCAATATACACACAATATACAAGTGTATATTGCCATAATAAGTGCCACGATTTATGGCCATTATTGGGCTCGGTTTTGTGACTGATTTGGTAGTTAAGAATATTGTATATTTGGAAAATATATGTGTAGTATATTGTAATGTATTTTGTTACCATAATTAGGAATATACACTACCATAATTGTAGAGTTAGAATTATGGTAGAATAAGGTTTTAGAAATAAAATAGGAATAGGATTCTCCTATTTTGTATCTTGTATATATACATATTCAATTAATGAAAATAATCAAGGGGATTATTTCTTTCATGGTATCAAGAGACTAGGTTTTACAAAAAAATTTCTCTCCCTAAATTTTTTGAACCTTTTCGGCCGAGAACCCCCCTCCCCCTCGGGTTTCTCTCCCAAATTTCGTCTTCCGCTCTCAAAAACCTCTCTTAAATTTCCCCTCCCTCTTTGTTCTTTCAATATGTCTAAGAACAATTATCACCCTGCCCTCACAGTTTCCAATATCAAGAGTTGTATCCCTATTGTCCTTGAGATGGAAAACGTCCAATATGCGACGTGGGCGAAGTTGTTTAAAATTCACGCTATCTCTTATCAAGTTCTTCACCACATCATTCCTCCCGCTAGACCCCTTCCTGCGGAGGATCCTGAGTTATGGATTACACTTGATGCTACCGTTCTCCGGTGGATCTACGCCACTATTTCGATGGACCTTCTACAGACGATTATTGAGCCGGATACCACGGCTATGGCTGCATGGAATAGATTGCGTGACATATTCCAAGACAACCAACATTCACGTGTCGTCACACTCGAGCAGGAATTCTCTCTCGTTCGAATGGACGAATTTCCGAACGTTTCTACATATTGCAAGAAACTAAAGGAGTTGGCGGATCAACTCCGTAATGTTGGCGCACCAATAACGAATAATCGTCTAGTTCTACAGTTGGTTGCAGATCATTCGGAGGCCTATAATGGGGTTGGAACTCTCCTTCGCCAAAGCAACCCTCTTCCTAACTTCTATCAAGCCCGCTCCATGCTTACTTTGGAAGAAGCGGGTTTGGCTAAAAAGGCGGCTACCGGAACAAGCCCCGTCGTCATGGTGGCGTCCTCTCCTAGTTCTTCAGGTTTTGTGAATAATTCGGGCCAAAACCATAATAATGGTGATGGCAAGAATAATCGCAAAAATAATACAAAAACCGTGGGGGCAAACGCGGCGGTTCTAGTGGCGGTTCTGGTGGTCAGCAAGCAGGCGGTGTGTCCCATCCAGGGAACAGTGTCCCACCACCCCCCTGGAACCAGCAGTGGGGTCCATGGCAGTGGGGCTGGGGCAGTGGGCCGTGGGCCAGCAGCCCTTACCATCACGTAGTGAATTCCAGCCACTGGCCGCCAACACCCAGGCCCAACACCCAAAGAATTGGCGCCCACCGTCACCGCCCACAAGCAAAGAACTCCAATGCTACGACCCAAAGACCATCACGGACAGAGTTCTTGGGCCCGACCTCCGCAAGCCCATCATGCAAAGCAGCCCCGCCAGGCCCGATATCGAGGCCGCGATACACACGTTGGGGTTGACTCAATCAGACCCAAATTGGTACATGGACACCGGGGCAACTACTCACATGACTTCCGAATCAGGTACTCTTTCATCTTATTCCAATTTGAGCACCCCTCGAGGGATAATTGTTGGTAATGGCAGTTCTATTCCAATTCTAGGGTATGGTCAGAAAACATTGTCTCCCCCCAATCCACCCCTTCTCTTGAAAAATACTTTACACGCTCCTAAATTGATTACAAATTTAGTGTATGTCCGAAAGTTCACATCGGACAATTCGATTTCAGTTGAATTTGATCCTTTTGGTTTCTCTGTGAAGGATTTCAAGACGGGGAGCCATCTCATGAGGTGTGATAGTAGGGGGGATCTGTATCCTATCATGCCTGATTTCGGTCCATCGAGTCAAGCCTTGCCATCAGCCTTTGCAGCCATCTCTCCTTCCATGTGGCATGCTCTTCTAGGTCATCCGTGATCTTCTATTTTATCAGTTTTAGATAAAAATAGCTTTATTTTCTGTAAAGGTACGAGTCGTACTCCACTTTGTCAGTCTTGTTCATTAGGAAAAATTGTTAAGTTGCCATTTGTAGACTCCAATTCTCATACTTCAATGCCATTTGATATTATTCATAGCGACTTATGGACGTCTCCTGTTCTTAGTTCATTGGGTCATCGATATTATGTTCTCTTTTTAGATGATTATTCTAGATTTTTGTGGACGTTTCCAATTGCGAATAAATCACAAGTGTTTTCCGTCTTCATCAAATTTAGAGCGTTCATTCGTATTCAATTCGAAAGAGAAATAAAAAATATTCAATGTGATAATGGGAAAGAGTATGACAATAGGGAGTTTCGGGAATTTTGTGCTAATAATGGGATAAATTTTTGTTTTTCGTGTCCTTATACATCTTCACAAAATGGGAAAGCCGAACGCAAAATTCGTTCCATAAATAACATTGTCCGAACTCTCTTAGTTCATGCCTCCATACCTCTATATTTTTGGCATCATGCTCTACAAATGGCCACATATCTTCTTAATATAATTCCCTCTAAATGTCTGACATATTCTTCCCCCCTCAAAATCCTATTTAATAAGAACCCTTCTTATTCTCATCTTCGGATTTTTAGGTGCTTGTGTTATCCGTTATTCCCATCCACCACAATTAACAAACTTCAGGCTCGGTCTACCCCGTGTGTATTCTTAGGTTATCCGTCGAATCATCGTGGTTATAAGTGTTTTGATTTATCATCCAAGAAAATCATAATTAATCGCCATGTCATTTTTTATGAAACCCAATTTCCTTTTACCAAAGTTCATACTCCCGAGCCTAGGTCGTATAATTTTTTGGATGACCCAATATCCCCGTATATTATTCGGAATTTTTTGGACATATCCCGCACCCAAAATCCTCCAATGGCCCCCATCGCCCGCCGGGTCCCACGCTTCGCCACTGCGGCGGTTCGGTTTACGGATCAGTCCCAACAATTGGGCCTGTCCAGCCCAATTCTGGAACTGATCCAGACGACACCACAGTTTATCGATTTGGGCCAGCAGGCCCACTACCTGCTGGCCCGTCTGTCCCAACCCCAGAAAATTCCCAAAATTCCCTCACTTCATCCTCGAGTCATAGACCGGTCACTCGTAGTCAGCAGAGCATATTTACACCTAAAAAACATTTTAATTTACATTCTGATGTCTCTAAATCCCTCTTGCCCCGCAATCCCGTGTCCGCATTAAATGACCCTAATTGGAAAATTGCTATGACTGATGAATATAATGTTCTTATTGATAATAAGATGTGGGAGTTGGTGCCCCGTCCATATGGTATTAATGTTATTAGGTCTATGTGGATTTTTGCTCATAAGGAGAATTCAGATGGGTCATTTGCTCGACATAAGGCGCGACTTGTGGGTGATGGTAAGACTCAGCAGGTTGGAATTGATTGTGGTGAGACGTTTAGTCCGGTGGTCAAACCGGCTACCATTCGCACTGTGCTTAGCTTGGCTCTTTCAAAGACTTGGTCAATTCATCAGTTGGATGTCAAGAATGCTTTCCTACATGGTGATCTCAAGGAAACAGTCTATATGCATCAGCCGTTGGGTTTCAGGGATCCCAACCGCCCTCATCATGTCTGTTTGTTGAAGAAGTCATTATATGGTATTAAGCAGTCTCCACGGGTCTGGTATACACGATTTGCTGACTTTGTTTTGACTATTGGGTTCACTCACAGCAGGTCAGATAATTCCTTGTTCATCTATCGTCGTGGTTCGTCATTGGCCTACATTTTGTTGTATGTGGATGATATCATCTTGACTGCCTCTTCCGATGCCTTGCGCCAGTCTATCATGGCCATGCTCAGTTCTGAGTTCGCTATGAAAGACTTAGGGCCCTTGAGTTATTTTTTAGGGATTGCTGTCAAACGTCACTCAGGTGGTTTGTTTATTACTTAACGGAAGTATGCTGCTGAGATCATCGAGAGGGCTGGGATGTCATCCTGTAAGTTCACTTCTACTCCAGTTGATGCAAAACCCAAGCTTAGTGCCGCGGCAGGTGCACCATACGAGGACCCGACCCGCTATCGCAGTCTTACAGGGGCACTCTAGTATCTTACATTTACCAGACCGGATATTATATATGTTGTTCAGCAGGTGTGTTTATTCATGCATGATCCCAGAGTTAATCACATGAATGCAATCAAACGTATCATTCGGTATATTCAGGGGACACTAGACTATGGGTTGCACTTGTATCCTTCTTCTACATCCACACTTGTCTCATACACAGATGCGGATTGGGGTGGTTGTCCGGACACCGCAGGCCCACGCCAGGATATTGTATGTTCCTTGGCAACAACTTGGTCTCCTGGTCCGCAAAGCGTCAGCGACTCTATCCCGCTCAAGTGCGAGGCGTAATATTGAGGGTAGCTAATGTGGTCTCGTAATTGTGTTGGTTACGTAATTTCTTTGTTAGAACTTCATTGCCCCATTCGTATGCGACCTTAGTATATTGTGATAATGTTAGTGTCATCTACCTCTCAGGTAACCCGGTTCAGCACCAACGCACAAAACATATCGAAATGGACATTCACTTTGTCCGTGAAAAGGTTGCTCGGGGGTAGGTACGCGTATGTCATGTCCCATCAAGATATCAAGTTGCAGACATCTTTACAAAGGGTCTTCTCTCGGTACTCTTTGAAGATTTTAGGGACAGTCTCAGCGTTCGAAGACCGCCCGCTATGACTGCGGGGGTGTGTTAAATATGGCAATATACACACAATATACAAGTGTATATTGCCATAATAAGTGCCACGATTTATGGCCATTATTGGGCTCGGTTTTGTGGCTGATTTGGTAGTTTAAAATATTATATATTTGAAAAATATATGTGTAGTATATTGTAATGTATTTTGTTACCATAATTAGGAATATACACTACCATAATTGTAGAGTTAGAATTATGGTAGAATAAAGTTTTAGAAATAGAATAGGAATAGAATTCTCCTATTTTATATCTTATATATATACCTATTCAATTAATAAAAATAATCAAGGAGATTATTTCTTTCAGTTACTATAACCTGATAAAAATGGTAATACTATAACTTGGAAAATTAATAGCAACATACTATAACAGGTTAACTTAAATTGCTACAACAAAAAAAACTTTACGTCATCAGTATTAACTTCAATCCTACTCTTAAAAACTTCAATGGACATTATTTTTTGTCATATAGAGAGTGGTGACTTGGAAGATAAAACTCTAGGAACAGTGCGGTCATCAATACACATGCAGTCTTCCATCAAACTCCACAGTCCACACCCATTGTTTTCATTATCTTTATCACCCTTTTTTAGCCCCTCACTATTATCACGTTTTTTTGTAGAGCCATTAAAAACTTTATCCTTTACTTCTTGTTTTTTTTACATACGCAAAGCCCATTTTCCCCTGTTTCATATCTCCTTTGTTTTGTTGCAAACTCTTCAATTCAGAGCCTTCTCAACATGGAGGGTCTCCTACATTTTCAATTTCTAGTTTTCAGCAGCCTCATTTTGCTTCTCCTTTCATTCAATGTCAAATCAACTCATGCCATGTCGACAATCACCGCAATGGCCAGAGACCAAATATCATGCACATTGTGCTCTTCTTGTGACAACCCATTCAGCCCATTTTCTCACCACCGCCACTGCCACTTTCATGCCCGCCACCACCGTTACCCCCACCACCTCCGGCCCCAGCACCATCATCAGACGTCTATAATTGTCCACCGCCACCATCACTGCCATCACCACCACCACCTCCAGCCCCAGCACCATCATCACCAGACTATAATAGTCCACCGCCTCCTTCACCACCACAATCTTGCACGGAAGGCTGCTCTCAGCTGCCTCTATCACCGTCTTACGGAAGTGACGGTGGTGGTGGTGGTGATGGTAACTACTACTATCCTCCGACCGACCCTTCAGTATACCCAACTCCTCCACCTCCAAACCCCATTGTACCGTATTACCCTTTCTATTATTACAACCAACCTTCATTTAATAGAGTTATCTCCAAATCCGTTCAACTCAAGAACCATCCTTTTATGAGTTCTCTCATTCTTGTCATGGCCATTTTCTTGTTTCTTTAACCATAAACAAGAACATAGTATTAGAATTAACTGTTGTATAATATCTGTATTTTGTAAGTTATTCCTTTCTAAGTTGAAGAGGAGCATTGGAACAACATAAAGTTATCTCCGTATCATCCATAGGTTAAGGGTTCGAGTCGTGTGAAAACCGTTACTAATGTTTGTATTAGGTTAGGTTGTCCACGTCACACCCTTTCTTTTTCTTACTACAATATGCCCAAAAAAAAAACTGCAACATATCAAAGAACGATGACACAAATTATCAGTGACCTCCGGGTGTGGCCCTTTCCCGACCCTACTAATGCGGATGCTTCATACACCGGATTCCCTTATTCCTTTCTATCCAATCAGAATATAAATTTAAGGTTTATAAGAGATAATGTCAGGCATCAAGAAGAAGGCCATGAGAAACAAGGGAGGAACAAGAAGTGGGGGACAATAATAAACTAGGCCTACCAAATTGCATGGGAAGTTTAAGAATGTTTGTTTGGACGACATCTCAATATTCTTCTGCATGGCAGGAGGATACGTCTGTCTCCCAGTCTTGTTTATGCACATATGTTATTAGAATAATATGGGTCTAACTCTTAAATACTCTTACTCATGAGTCACATTCTTATGACTTACAGAAGAGTACATGATTTTTTATTGTACTAGTATATGTTTTCTTGTTGTATACATGTACTTTTCCTACTCTCTAAGACGTGATTTGTTGAAAATTGTAAATTTAAATGTATAGATTCATATGTTTGGTGTTATCTATATGACTATTTAAATGTATAGATTCATATGTTTGGTGTTATTTATATGACTATTTAAATGTATAGATTCATATGTTTGGTGTTATCTATATGACTATTTAAATGTATAGATTCATATGTTTGGTGTTATCTGTATGACTATTAGAAAATCAAGGTACATGGATTTGATGACTTCAACATGGGCGAGTTCCTAGCATGCGTGTGAAAGCATTTAGTTGTTTTATGTCTAGATTCATCCTTAAGTACCTATATAAAGTTCCATTGTAATGTTATTACTTAAGAGTGAAGCTTTAATATAATATGAAGTAATGTTTATGTTTTTCACCCTCTTTCATTCTCTTTATGCCTTATGATATTATCAAGGCCCGTCTTACATTTTCAACAATTGTTATCAGAGCCACCTGTCTTAAGGAATCTGTGGAGAATCTGAATTTTTAAAAGATCATAAATAATGAATTTTCAGATTGAGATGAATGTTAAATAAATATGAATGAGATTAACTATGATAGCTATGAGAATGTTGTGCTAGAGAAGCATCAGCTTGAAGAAATTATTTTAGTAGGTGGAACTATGCTATGAGAATGTTGTGCTAGAGAAGCAGCATCTTGAAGAAATTATTTTAGTAGGTGGAACTATGTTTTTAGGGCAAGCAGACCAACAAAGGTGTCAACCTTGATGAAGCAATTGTGTATGAAGTAGTTGCACAATGAAAAATCTCGAGTAGAGAGGTAGTAGATGATATTCCTACCATGAGAAAGATGAATAAGAAATCCATACTCTCATTTATCAAGGGATTAATGAAGAGATGGTTGAGAATGTTTCTTTCATAAAATCCAAGAAAAGATGAAGATGAAAATGTTTATGATTAAAAATATGAGAAAGTATGTTGTCGAATCTGACAACTCTAGCTTTGACGAAATTTGATGGAGTGATTTCTGAAGAGAAATATTATCATTGTTGTAGAATCTAAAGAGATTTTTATAATAAATATGATAATTGAGAAAATGATGAAAAAGAACTGCTCATGCTACTGAAAAATCTCCAAAAGGGAGTGAAGAGGAAGGTTCTGATGAAACTGATGATGTGCTTTTTGAAGCACAATTAGTAAAAATGACAACCTCAATCTCAAGAAGTAAACATATTCATAGAAGATGAGAGAAACTGAGAAGATTTGGTTCTTTTGAAGAATGATGAGATCACAAAACGAATATGGTCTTGAGCAGCTTTGCAAGCCAAGGTTGTGATCGACTCAAACCACTCGAAGAAGAAGAGACAACTTTGCTTTAATTCTGACCACAAGGTTCAAGGGGGAGTGTGGAAAAATGAACATTGTCTTGGAAGAAGAAAAGAGTTTTTGATTTGTGTGATACATGAATTTAGTTAGTTCATGTATTTAAGTTATTAATATTAGATACATATAGGGTTGAATACATGTATTGAGATGAGAAAAAAATGGAATGAATAGAATTAAATGATGATACATGTGCTAGACTAGGTACATGTTAGGA
The DNA here is from genome assembly GCA_029783415.1 of Anisodus acutangulus. NCBI lineage: Eukaryota > Viridiplantae > Streptophyta > Magnoliopsida > Solanales > Solanaceae > Anisodus > Anisodus acutangulus. The sequence continues at coordinate 9,083,762 of CM056500.1, forward strand.
TAGTCCTATAAGTACCTAGATAGTATAGTCATTTTATTCAAGTTAAGTTGGTGGAAAGTTGTTTTTCCCACTTTTCTTCAAGAGAATGATTAATTATATAAGTCAAGTTGAGTGGAAGAAAGAATAATTGGGGCCTCACTTATTTTCAAGAAAGCATTTGAGTGATTGAGGGTACTTCTACTCCCTCGATTTTCCAATAACTGGTATTAGAGCGTTAGTTCGATCATGAAAGGTGTAAAGGTGAAATTTTGGCAATATCCATTGCAGGTGTATCTTCGGGTTCGAGGACCTATTGAGAAGCCGGTTATTTGCAAAGAGAAGTAGATCCCTCCGGGTTTATAAAGAAAGAGTAACACGTCAAGAAGGTGCGAGTCTTGAAGGACTTCACAAGATAAGAAAGAAGATGAGAGAAGTCTTTCGTGAGTTTGTGTTTGCAATAGCCAAAAGTTAGAAGGTGATTGTTACACCTCGTAAGATTTAGACGATAATTAAGAACGTCATTAAGGAAGCAAGATTCGGATATTGAATATAAGGAACACTTACATATGTTAATACGGGAAATTAGTGTATAAACGGATGCTATCCCGGAATAGTATTGTATAAAAAAAATTATGACATTGAGGATACGAGGCTTATGAAATTCTCGGGAATTAAAAGAAGTGGGTTTGAGATTTACTAATTGAAGAACTTGGGGGCCAAAATGTAAAAAGAAAAAAATCAGATTTTTATATAACCTTACACCTACCTCTTCATCTTCTTCCTACACTTAAACAAAAAAACCAAACTCTCCTCTCATTCTCTCCTCCAAACTCATCCGAAAATCACCCTCCACCCATAACCAAAATTAAGGTTTTTATCTTCTCTTCCTAGACTACATTTTTCACCAAAAATTAGAAGTAAAACAACACCAAAAACAGTGGCAAAACAAATCGCTTGGTTTAAACTTCCAGAAAATTATGATTTTTGGGATGAAATTTTGGAAGAAAAACGTGTAGGGATGATGGCTTAACATTGTAGAACACTTGCATGTCAATTGGAGTTGAAGAAGTGAACAAAAAGGAGGAGAAAAATTATAAAACAGTGGGGATTTTTGGACAAACAGTGGCAGAAAATTTGCGGACTGTTTTGATGAATTTGAGGTATAAAAATTCTTCTTTCTATGATATAATTGGAATGCATGTTGTTAGAATTAAGGTAATGAATTTGTGTTAATGAAGAATTGGAATTTAAGCATTGCATGTGACCATTTTGGGCTAGTTGCCAATTTGAGACAGATTTTGGTGTTGTTGGATTCGTTGGTTATTGTTGTTGTTATTATCACTAATTGCATGATGAAATTGAAAGGAAACGTGAAGATTTAGTTGGAATTAGTTATATGGAAGTATTAAAATCCGAAATTGGATTATATGAATTAAGATAAGAGTTATGAAATTATGACATGTTGTGGCCAAGAACTTGCATGAAATTGTTGGACATGTTGTGATGTATATGGACTGTTTTAGGGACTGTTTTGTGGTGTTATAATTCTGAAAATTTAGTCACCATTATGCATGTTTAAGTGTGGTAATTGCTAAGGTAAGTCCTAAAGGAATAAGGGTGTGAAAAGGCATAGAAAGGCTTCACATTTTACCCTCGTTGTTGTTGGAACATGGGCTATTTTGTGGGCTGTTTTTAAGGTGGATTAAGAGGCTAAATTTACATGAGAAGTGAGTGTGTAAATTCCCTTTATTGTTGTCTTGGTTGTGCCCTTAATTGGTGTTTGTTTATTGATGTTATTAGCCTCGTTTGGAAGTTATGGAAACATGTATAAACAGGGGAAGTGCTGCCCGAATTTTTATAAAATAAGAAGTCGTTATTCGATATAAAGTATGCTAGCGATTATAGAATTGACGAACGTATTACCATTATTATAGGTTGAAGTTCTAAATCGAGACGTACTCTAATATAGAGTTGATTAGTTCGTCTAAGAGGTATGTGAACTATTCCTTCTTTCTTTGGCATGATTTTTATTTAATGAAGGTACGACGGACGTACTTGATTCTTATACAGTTTAATTCCTAATGAGGATTGTTATGAGAAGTGCCTATGATTTTTCAGCAAAGAGTTTATTATGACATTATTACAATGATTTTATTGAGAGTCAGGTGATAATTTTTACTTGCATATGGTTAATCATGATATCTACTCGTGCTAAGTGTTACTACTTCACCTCACCGAGTCCCGGGCCGGGTTACGTTCGTGCACAGCTTTGCATTTTTCACCGAGACCCTCAGTAGAGGGCCGGGTTACGTAGGATGGATCCATAGATGAGATATGACTTTATCGAGTCCCAGCATTGGCCGGGTTATGATATGATTCCACCGAGTCCCGCACTAGTGGGTCGAGTTACGTTACAGATATATATATGTATATGGACAAGCACTCATGTTTTCTTGACTTGACTCTCATTTTTATAAGGCAACTGACTTTTATTGTTTATGGCACAGTTGGATTTGAATCCTAACTTTTATACTGATCTCCTGTTTCTGTTGGCTACTTATGATCTCATATGCAGTATTTCATGTTTACATACTCAGTACATTATTTCGTACTGACCCCCCTTCCTTCGGGGGGCTGCGTTCATGCCCGCAGGTACAGGTGCTCAGTTTGGTGATCCTCCGGTTTAGGTTCCTACTCAGCAGGTTGGAAAGCTCCTTTGATCCAGAGTTTTGTCATTTTGGTATCGAACCTCTTTTAGACTTATGTTTGTATTTAGGGGCACGACGGGGCCTTGTCCCGTCATATGTCGTTGTTCTTCTTATAGGTGCAGAGACAAGTGGTGGGTTGTACTTATGTAAGTGGTTATAACTCTGTTTTGGTCACCATATCATTGTACTCTATGTTGGGGTGTTCCCGTGTATATGTTATATTATCTGTTGGCGGCCTTGTCGGCTTGCTCGTATATTGTGTTGGCTAGTTGTGACTCCTCAAGAGGCGTGTACATTCGGGGTAAAGGCAAATTGTCGGCTCGCCTACCCTGGCATATGTTGTTATTGCAACGTTATGCTGCCGGATTTCAGACTCATTAAGGGTTAGTTGGATTATGTGTGACAGGTTAGTATAATGACGTCATTAGGGCGGTTAGTCGCGGCCCGTCGGGTCGGGTCGTGACAGTGATGGAAAATGAATTGCCTATAGTTCTGAAAGCGTATACAAAGAGGATGTTGAAAATGAAAAATGAAATTATCAAGATTAACTGAAGAATATGAAACGACATTCAAGTTTAAGAGAGGATGTTGAAAACTGTAAACTTAAATGTTAAATGTCTAGGTTCATATGTTTGGTGTTATCCATATGACTATTAGGAAATTAAGGTGCATGAATTTGATGACTTCAACATGGGCGAGTTCATAGTATGCGTGTTTAAATATTTAGTTATTTTATGTCTTGATCCATCCTTAAGCACCTATATAAACCCTCATCCCCATTGTATTGTTATCAATTAAAGAGTGAGGCTTTAATATAATATGAAGTAAGATTTATGTCTCTCTTCCTCTTCCATCCTTTTTATGCCCTATGATATTATCAAAGGCCCGTCTTATATTTCCAACATGATTATTATATATTATTTCTTCTTGTTTTACCAACATACGCAAATTTAGCATCTAGAGTGAGTTAGTTTATGCGCAGTATATATATGTAATTCAAGTCGAACTCAATCTTCCGTTATCAATCGGCCTTGTTTGTTAATTGTCGCGGATTTTGTTCATATAAAGGAAGAAATAAAGTGCTAGATATTATGGCAGAGGTACAGAGTTACGTTATAGATGTGGTGGAGGGAGCTTAAGAAATACGAAGAAACATATGGTGTACAGTAAACTTTTGTTGGGATTTTGCTAATTCGAGTTTGGTTTGGTTTGTGTATCCCTTTAATTCAACAATTAAAAAAATTATTTTATCCTATTTATATAAATGTAATTTTTCAACAAAGGAACAATTTAATTCCCTTTGCCCCTTAATTGGTACCTTCTTATCCAAGTACAAGGGATTATGACAATGGAACATTCACTAAAAGATAACTTGGCAAGAAGATGGCCCGTAAATTGGTCTATCAGACATGTCGTTATGGTATTCTTCCATCTTGAGGAATGTCAAAATTGAATTTATTAGTCCTTACCAATGTAAAATGATACTATTCCATTCAAATTAGAGTTGTGGCACGAGAAGGCAAAAGGCTGGTGCCCTGATGAAATTGAATTTCTAAAGTATCTTGGGAATCTATGAAATTGAATTTCTAAAGTATCTTGGGAATCCGGTAATAAAGTTTAACATGTCTTAGAATTTATCAAAATTTAACATATGTGTTGCGCTGAGTGAAAGCGTTGAAAATGAATACAACAGGTATTCTAGAATTCATGTATAAACAATCGATGAGTGTTCAACTTTAATCAGAGATCCAACTAACGTTTGAAATACTTTATCTAGAGAATGCATGATATGATTGAAACTCAAAGAAAGTGATATAGGCATATAGCTACACAAGCGGCGGTGGGCATGTGATTTAATTCGATATAACTCATGTAACTTCAGCTTGTATGCACATATGTCTGCTATAGTGCTGAATCTTTTTAACATGCTCGTCAATATATCTTTTATAATGTTCAAAGCATCTTACTTTGTATTTCATAGCTATAATTGCAGAACAATTGTGTGTCGAGCATAAATGAAAATAAGTACTGACTTATATTTAGCTCAAAGTATAACAATCTCACTAATAATATTATCTTTACAACTTTTAAGGAATCAAACTCATTTCATTTATTCAAATTTCATTGCTTATGATCATATTTTAAGTACGATATACAAACTTTCAATTATTAATATTCTAATATTTCTTCCCTATCTACATATTAAATACAGCAGCGTAACTAAAGTCAACTGAATAGTGTAATCAGATCAGAGCACTAAATTAAGAAAGTACTAATCTACCCAGATGGACGAAGGTTGAAAACTGAAATCAATTCGACATAACAAACAAGCTGTAAGAGAAAAAAGACATGGAAGAAATGGGAAAAAAATTATAGCAGAACTCGTGATTTTTTTTCAAACAAAATAGAAATTATGTGCGCTAGAATTTATAAAAGTAAACTTTTTCACCTTTCCCAGGCTGACCGCCATGAAATTGGAATAAGAATAAAGAGAACTGGAATTTCTTTCTCTTTTGCTCAAAAAATATACTCCTCCTTTTTCCATTTAAAAGTAACAATTTTTCCTCAAGTTGTTTGTCCTTTCCTTCAATGAATTCCATTTTCTGTTAGTAAAATCTAGCTACGGAAACATAAGGCTAAGGGTTTAATCATCATCAATAAATATAAATGGAAGTCTTTTAATTTGTCCTGCAATATATCACTTGACAATTTTGTTTCAACAACGGTTCAAAATGATTATAAAGGTTTAACACTATCATCCCATGTTATTTCAAACTAGCTTCGGTCCTTATCAGCTAACAATTTTACTTTTCACATTTAAATCATTATTTTAAATAATTCTTTTTACCAAAGTCAATAATCCATCCGATCATTTTGTTCTGTAATAACTTCCAATTAAGTCTATTTTACCGTGGCGGATGAATTAATTCCTAGAAGTGTTCACCAAATTCATATTAAAAAGAGTTTTAAAGAATAAGAAATGGAGAAAAAACAAAGAAAAATATGGTACCATCAAGAGTTGGGTTGGGATTGATATGATTCCTCCACCTTAATTAGAGCTCTCAGGTACAAACCCTAGAAATGGTAAAAATTATGATAAAAAGAACTTCCCCATCAATAGGCCTTATGCGAAGCAAATTTCAATTAGTCGAGATTTTAAAACCGATAAAATTATCGGATGAAAAAAATACACATTATTTATATCATATGATCAATTGTCACTTCTTCCTTATTCTGGATGCCCTTTTGTCACACTTTCAAAATTGATCTTTATTCCAACTTTTCAAGATCACCAGAAAAATATTATATACGTTTGCTTTCAATGATTATGCGTGGATGACACCATTGAAATTAAAGCATAACCTTCCCGCCTTTTCTTATTGTGTGATTGGCAAATTATCAATGATCTTAAAAATTACTAAAGATTATAATGGAATGTTAAGCAGTTGTTCATTCATAATTAAAAGTTTCGGATGTTTTACTTTTAAAGTGGGACTTCTAGCTCAGAATCTAAATTAATGAGATCCCAAAATAGATAAAAATGATCTAGAAGAAATAATAGTGATGCTTAGAAACTAATTCGATGCATTATAGATGAGTACATGAGTATCCAATAATAACAAAATTTAAGTAATATCAGAAATGAAGTAAAAACTAAGCATGTGACTCTTGAATTACACTTGAGCCACTTTATTGAATTCCACTACCTAAAGTGCAAAAGAAGACTATTCCTACTTTCCCTTATAGAAAGCATATGAGATGTCCTCCCGAATCCACATTCTTTGGGTATGTATGGCAATTTGACAGACCATCTTTTTTGATCCACCGCCACTTCTTGGCCTTAATTTCTTCTTGCTTGATCTTTGCACATTGTCTCTAAACCTGAAACTAATGTATGTTTATTTGGATAGAACAAGGAATTAAGTAAACAAACAAAACTTATGTGTGTTTATTTGGATAGAACAAGGAATTAAGTAAACAAACATTAGATATTAATACAACAGTTAATTCTGATATCACTGATGTTTTTGCTTTTTGTTGCGTGTACGACAAAGTCTGATACTAAAAATTAATAAGAATCGTAGAAATATGTGAGACATTTTAAGAAAAATTATGACCTAAAACGAACGATATGACACTATACTTAGAATGTCTTCGGGCTAAATTAGCCCGAAGGTTTTAAAAAGACATGCAATGGCAAGAATGACACATGTAGCGAGGTTGGGTGTACGAACAAAGTCGGATTTATTAGAGTAAGCTGAAGGTGGTTGAAAATAAGGGTATATGGAATAAGGCGGTGTTCGAGGCTGCAGAGAGCAGTCATCGGGGCAAGAACGTCGGACTGGTGGGGGAGGTGGCGGTGGACAATTATTGACCGGTAACGAAGGCGGTGGAGGAGATGGAGGAGGCGGTGTTGGTGGTGGAAGTGGCGGTGACGGTGGAGGCGGGCAGGAAATGGGAGGTAGTGCCGGTGGTGGTGGAGGTAAAATGGGCTGACATGGGTTTTCACAGGCCTCACACATTTGACAAGCTATTTGGTCTTTGGAAATTGCTGTGATTGTTGACATGGCTTGAATAATTTGGACATTGTTGAGTGAAAGGAAAAGAAGAAGAAAATTCAAGGTGAAAAAAATGAATTGAGAATTTGGAGGAGCTCCCATTTTGAGAAGGAACTTCAATAAGTTCAATGTATCAATTGTGCAAATACAATAGGTTGGTGAAAAAAGTGGGGATATATATGAAGACAATGGGTGTGTGGGGTTGATGGACTAGTGTATGTTATTGAAGACCGCACTATTCCTAGTGTTGCATCTTCTACGCTACCAATTTTACGTGACAAAATAACAAATGCCCATTACAATTTTAAACTACGTTTAACTGAAAGAATATTTTCTCCGTGGTAACATTCCCAAAAGCGTGGTAATTATACCACAATTACAAATATCATCTAAGGCTAAATAGGATAAGGTTAAGATTAAGCTAAGATTAAGCTAGGATTAAGTTAATTTGTTGACTAAGTTATCTTCCTACTATATTTACATTATCATTTCATTATTTACATTATCCTATCACCAATTACAATTATTACTAGATAATTATAATTAATATTCTATTACTTACACATTATTCTATCACACCCGTGCAGTTGAAGCGGGAAGTCGGCGTATGTTGAGACTGTCCCGAAAATCTTCAAATAAAATTAGCGGAAGACCTTTTGTAAAAATATCTGCAATCTGATAGCGTGACGGTACATGTAAGATACACACTTGTCCACGAGTGACCTTTTCTCGAACAAAGTGGATATGTAGCTCAATATGCTTAGTGCACTAGTGGTTAACCGGATTCCCAGAGAGATAAATAGCACTAACATTATCACAGTACACCAATGTTGCCTTCGGAACCAGACAGTGGAGCTCTAGAAGAAGGTTCTTGAGCCAATAAGATTCAAACACCACATTGGCCACACCTCGATATTATGTTTCGACACTGGATCTGGACAAGGTCACTTGTCGTTTGGAGGACCAAGATACCAAGTTATCACCAAGGAATATACCATAACTAGACGTGGATCGTCTGGTGTCCGGACATCCACCCCAATCGGCATCTGTGTAGGAAACAAGGGTGGACGTCGATGACGGATATATATGCAGGACATAATCTAGAGTGCCCTGAATATAACACACAATGCGTTTGAGTGCATGCATGTGATCCTCCATCGGGTTATACATGAATAAACAGACTTATTGTAAATCATAAGAAATGTTTGGCCTCATAAAAGTGAGATATTGCAAGGGGCCTGCAAGGCTGCGGTAATGTGTCGGAACGACATATGGCTTGCCAGAGAAAGCGCTCAACTTGGGTTTTAGTATCTACCGGACTTGCAGACGTCTTACAAGATGACATGCCAGCACATTCAACAATCTCTGTTGCATAATTCTTTTGGGATAAGAATAAACCACCTGCATGACGTGTCACAGATATGCCTAAGAAGTAACTTAGTAGCCCTAGATCTTTCATAGCAAACTCAGAGCCCAGCAGTGACATGATGGACTTGCGAAGAGCGTCGGATGAGGCAGTCAATATAATATCATCCACATATAAAAGAAGGTAAGCAATATGATACCCTGATGGTAGATGAACAAAGAATTATCAGAACGGCTGTTAGAAAAACCCAATATGTGAAACATAATCCGCAAATCTTTTGTACCAGGCCCGACGGGCCTGTTTGAGCCCATATAATAATTTTTTCAGGAGGCACACATGATTTGGATAAGTGGAGTCTCGGTATCCCAAAGGTTGGTACATGTATACATTTTCGTTTAGCTCTCCATGAAAGAAGGCATTTTTGACATCTAGTTGGTGAAGCGGTCATGCTTTCGAAAGAGCCAAACTACGAACCGTTCTTATAGTTGTCGATTTAACCATCGGACTGAACGTCTCACCGCAATCCACACCAACCTGTTGTGTCTTTCCATCACCTACAAGATGGACTTTATGTCTCTCAAAGTACCATAAGATTTTTCTTTGTGACTGAAAATCCACATAGACCGAATCACATTAGCATTAGGGGGACGGGGGACCAACTCCCATGTCCTATTTTTAATAAGAGCATTAAATTCATCATCCATAGCTATTTTCCAATTCAGGTTATTAAGAGCAGACACAGGATTACGAGGAAATTGTGATTTTGTAACACGGGTGTGAAGGCTATATTTTGTGTTGGGTTTGACAATGCCATGTTGACTACAAGTGACTGGCCATTGGGCCGGAATTGGAATTGTGCTAGTGGGGGGAACGGGACTGCCTAGCAGTGGGCAGGGAATTGGGTCGTGATCCAAGCCACTACCAGGAAGTGGGCTGCTTGGCATTGGGCTGTCAGGCAGTGGCCCAATTCTACCAGAAGTGGATGGGCTCAAGCAGTGAGGCCCAGACTGCTGGGCAATGTTGGGCTGCATCTAGGCCACTGTTTCTGGGCCCAATTCTCCCAAATTTATGGGCTGGCCAATACAATGGGATTGGGATGGTTAAAAAATATTGGGACAAATACGGGGGTATGCCATCATCTAGAAAATCGTAGGTAAGTAGCCCGGACCTATGCATTTTGGTAAATGGAAAATTTGTTTCATCAAAGATTACGTGACGACTCACAATGATTTTATTAGATGATATGTCGTAACATTTGTAACCTCGATGATTGGAAGGATATCCTAAAAAATACAAGAAGTAGATCAGGATTGAAGTTTATTGATTGTGGTGGATGGAATAAGAGAATAACATAAGCACCCGAACACCTATAGATGAGAGTAACACGGGTCCCTCAGGTATAAGATTTTTAGAGGGGCTTGATAGGAGAAATGTTTGTTTGAAAGTATGTCAAGTAGATAGGTTGTCATTTGTAGTACATGATACCAAGAGAAAGGTACTAGAGCGACATGAGCAAGGGATGTTCTAATAATGTTATTGATGGTTCAGATTTTTCTTTCCGCCTTTCCATTTTAAAGGAGGTATGAGGACACAAAAGACGAAAAGTTAAACCATTTGCATTTCAAAAATCCCAAAAAGACCTATTATCAAACTCCTTACCATTATCACATTGAATATTTTTAATATCCCGTTCAAATTGATTTCAGATGAATGCTCTAAATGTGGAAAAAATTGTGACTTTTTAGACAACGGAAACGTCCATAAAAAATTAGAGTAATCATCTAGCAAGAGCAAATAATATTGATGGCCCGAAAAGCTCAAAACGGGAGAAGTCCAAATATCATAATGGATAATATCAAAAGGCATAAGAGTGCAAGAATTTGAAGAAACAAATGACAATTGAACATGTTTTCCAAGTGGACATGAACTACACATATTTGAATTACGTGTTTGAGTACATAAAATAAAATTATTTTGTTTAAGGGAGGCTAAAACATGTGCTCCCGGATGACCCAAACGTCCATGCCATAATGAAGGTACTAAAGATGCAAATGTGGATGGTAACTTGGATTGATGATTGGGTGTGGTGATTGGTTAGAGCTTTTCCTGACTATCACATCTCATTAGACGCATCCATGTCTGAAAATCCTTCACGGAAAAATCCAAAAGGGTCAAAATCAACATACACCCAATTATCAGTAGTAAAATTTCTAACTGAAACCAAGTTTTTAATCAATTGTGGATCATAAAGGACATTCTTTAAAGTTAAGGGTGGTTTTGGTGGAGACAATTTGGTAGAACCATAACCACAAATTGGAATAAAATGACCATTTCCGACAATTATACCATTATTTTTGCTCAAATTAAAATAAGACAAGAGATTACCTTGGGAGGACGTCATATGAGACGTTGCTCCAGTGTCCATATACCAATTTGTGTCATGCAGATTAAGTACAAGTGTGTGCATAGCGGACTCAATATCGGTTGTGCTAGCCATTACCGAATGGGCCTCCAGCCACTGGTTCGGCAGTGGCCCAAATGCTGCTGGACCGCGATTGTTGCTGGGCCCAAATCCAGTGGGCTGCTGGTTGGCAGTGTGCTGGCCAGTTTGCCTTGGACTGGCCTGGCCCAATTTCCTAAAGGAAACGGGTAGGGTGGCACAACCCAAGGCCACTTCCAGGCCTACTGTGGTAGTACTCTGCCCCACTGGGCTCGAGGCTGCAACTTATGGCCGGAAGTATGTTGCTGGCCGCCGCCCCTGCCACCAGTCCCGCAGCCACTGAAATTCCGGTGGCCTCCACCCTTGCCACCACCGCGACCACCACCTCAATTTTTACCACCATTTCATCTTTTTGGTCCCCAGCTTAGTGGCAAATGATAAAAATTTGTAGAAGTTTCATTGGACGAGGCGACAACCATGGCGGAATTCGATACAATTGCGGTATTTTGGCTAAACCCGCCTTTTCAAGAATAAGCATAGAGCGTGTTTGGTAAAATTGTGGTAGAGGATTGCTTTGGTGAATGAGTGTACCCACTCCGCTATACGCGTCGGTAAGGCCGACAACCAATTGTAAAACCAACCGATTGTTAGTAACCGGAGACCCAACGTTCATGAGTTGATCCGATAAGACTTTGAGGCGTTCACAATAAGCGGATGCATTTGGAAAGTCCGCCATGTCGGTGGTGGAGAATTCTAGCTCAAGGGTGACGACTCGGGAATTCTTGTTATCTTGGAAGATATCTCGTAAGCTATTCCAAGCCTTCATCGACGTGGATTCGGGTTCCATAATTGTATGCAACAAATCGCTTGAAATAGTTGCATAAATCTACGAAAGAACCGTCGCATCAAGGGTGAGCCACATTTCTTTTCATCATCGGTGCTGGGCACATTTTCCTTGCCTTTTTTCGGTGGGATAATGTGATGAATAACCAGGTGGGAGCGACAATAGATTTTAAAGAGCTCTGACCACGTTGCATAATGAACATTTTACATCTCAAGAGTGATGGAAATATGACTTTTGATATTGGAAACGGCAAAAGCGAGATGAAAAGTTTAGAGTCAGACATTGTTGACGGAAAAAAATATGAAAATTGGTGGCCGGCCGGTTTGAGGGGGGAGGGGGTCGAACGGTGGAGGTAGAATTTTTTTTCTTTTTAGGCTAGGATTTTCCCCTAAGCTCTTGATACCATGAAATAATATTTTCCTCCCTTGTAACATTCCCAAAAGTGTGGTAATTATACCACAATTACAAACATCATCTAAGGCTAGGATTATATAGGATAAGGCTAAGATTATACTAGGATTAAGCTAAGTGATTGACTAAGTTATCTTCCTACTATATTTACATTATCCTATCATCAATTATAATTATTACTAGATAATTATAATTAATATTCTATTAATTACACATTATTCTATCATTAACTCATATATATCATTAGTGTAATGAATTTCTAAATCATTAGATTATATTTATCTGTTGTAACAAGTCATTTTTCTTATTTCTGAAGTTATATACCTCTCGGGTTAAGAAAGTTTACATGTGAATATCTTTTAAGTGACCTAATAACATAGGCGGAATTTAAGGATTTCTAACTTTAAGTTAATAAATAATAATAACTGGGATCACGATATAATATTCATAAATATTTAGTAAATAATTTATATACAGTTATGGACAAAAGATATAGAATTCTCGTGAATCTGTTGATAACGGATACACTGTAGATCCGCTAGTGCTTGATACTATAAAAAAATTGTTATACTGATGATTTATTTAAGTTAAACTCAACTGAATATATAGGGCAAAGTAGGCAGTTCCGCTGGGAGGCTTGTACCGGGACTTGAAACTTTTGACCTTTAATTTTTCTGGAATTTCCAGCAGACACGGCGCTCTCGGGGAGTGTAATACTAATTTGCGTTTTTTACCACTTAAATTCAATTGGACTTTCCTAACTTTTCTACTAACTATGTGAAAAAGGAGTGTAAGTTTTAATATTATCAGGTTAATTAAAAAATAAGGGGATTACTAATATAGAAATCATAGGAAGATTACATGTTACAACAACAGCTTATAAGGAAAATGAACGAACAAAATCAATTTTATAATAGTGGTATAACATGTTCATATCGTCAATCCGGAGTTGAAACATAAATGAACGAACCAAATGGCCAAGGATCGAATCCCGTCAGCGGCAGTGTGGGGGTTACTTCTTGAAATAAAGGAGGGCCCCTTGTGCGCAGCGTGGTACTGATCTAATCTTTGAAATCAATTGAGTCACCATGATTTACCTCCTTCACAGACCTGTCGGACCGGGGTGTGGGGCTCCTGGGGTGGGAGTTCCACCTTTTTTTTGGAAAATAAATGAACGAACCAAATCCGGATTGACGATATGAACATGTTGTACCAATAATTTATTGCATTGCATACTCTTTTGGTAGCAAAGAAGTAGTGCGTAGATTGACTAACGTTAACATAGATTTGATAGAATTTTGTAGCTTTTAAACGAAGACGAATCTGCGTTTATACATTCCACTAAATAACTACTCAAACGAGCTGATTGACCAACAATTTGCTCTCCATTATATATAATTCTAATTCTACATGCTAGCTTTTTTGTTGTTGTTGGTTTGTGATTCCTTTGGCTTTTGCAGTTTTCAGCAATCCTTTCTTTCCGCAAAATTGACAAGAGATAGTAAAATTCAACTGAACATAATATTTGTCATAGATTTAAGGTTCAGATTATGACATTTAATTCACAAAATTATTCTTTGAGATTGGGAACCCCAGAAAATTAATCTTTCAAAAAAAAAACAAAATTGCAATTCTTCAATAGAACTTAAGGCCGACCTTTTTTCGAGGATATCCACTTCATGGTCTAGATCACCAATTTCATTCATCTTGATTCGTCATAGTCAGTCGAAAAGAGATCTTAATTACTGCTATTCGGAAATCTCTTTCTATGTTAGTCAGCGCGGCGGGCTTTCAGCATTCAAGAATAGTGTTTATCATTACTAGTCATTGATGTTTAAACTTGTGAAATAAAGGTTGGGATTGTAAAATTGTAGTACCGAAACTGTTGTTGGGAATCCCCTATTGGAATCGCTTTTATCTTCTCAAAAAATGCTTATACTTACAGGTTGGAAAGTTGACCGATTGGATTCTCCCTACATTTATTGCATACTTTGGGAGTATGGGTGAGAGAAACTTCCAAGAACTCAAAATATAAGAATATTAACGAGGATGAATTGAATACAATTAGAATTGAGAATTAAAAGGATTTCATGGTTGATTGTCGGCAGGGAACATGCACAAAAAAAGGGCAGAGCAGATGTGTGGATCCAAAGGAGAAATGTACCGAGAAGTGTATGAACATGGGAAAACAGATAACAAAAGAACACATAGAAGAGTCGTTTGAATCATAACGGACGATCGTTATTGAACCGGCCGTACGTCTTCTAGCAGAATATTAATGGCATTTATGGAGATAATAAATGTCTAATTCTTACAACATTCATTCTCATGTATTAATGAAAGCATATTTCATGGGGTGTGTACCCGTGTAGCTCAAGTATAAATAGGACATATAGCTCCATTGTAAAACATCAGATTCAAGTTATTACAATACACTTTCACTTTCTCTCGATTGTTGTGCTTTCACATGAGTCTGCAGTGACTTTTTCCAGAAGCTATCAGAAAACTCATGCTAATTATTGCTTTACTTTGTCTATTTACAATATGTTCATAGTATATTTAATTTAGCATTATTGTCAAATTAGTCACTTGAGATTCACGTGTCCTTACGATTTGTTTGAAAAATCTACTTTGCAACGCCTTCTCTATGCTAGAGTAACTGAATTTTTGGTTAATCATTTGTTCGTACGAACACAATTTACCTAATAACTATTCAATAGTTATTTTTGAGGTATCTTGGCTCTCTTCAATTGATGCTACAGTATAGTATATTTTTCCGACTATTCCTTGGTCTTTGGGTTTTTCACCATTTAACGTCATTTGGTTAATGAATGCGATCAAAATATGTCAAGATCGATTCTGAGTCACTCATCAAGAGAGTTTTAAAATCTCGCCTCAATGTTTGTAGCCGTAGTCGCTTCATCCGCTCATTACCTTTGTAAGATTTTTGCAAAATATTTCACGCCTCATGAGCCATTTCCGCCATTGATATTGTTTCAAACACCGTCTCATCTATGGATTGAAAAAGTGCATATAAGACTTTTTTATCATTCTTTCGAGTATCCACCAACAAATCTTTCTCATCCTTTTTCAATGCCTCAAATTCTTTTGAGTCATCTACTTCGGTGTAGCCCGTCTCCATCAAATTCCATAAATCTTGTGATCGAAAAAATACTTTTAAAATTGGACGGACCAACTATTGTAATTTTTCGCCGAGAGCTTTGGAAGTTGTAAATTAATCGAACTATTTGCAGACATGATTAGTTAAATTACAAGTTATACCACTTGTTAGAACACACAAGATTTATATGGGGAGATATAAGAGAAAAAATAGAGGGAAGAAATGCTTTGCTATTTATATTGGAATAGATTGGATAATAAGATAATAAAACATACATATTAATGTCTCATATATAGGCTTACAAAATCATACTAAATCTATTATGGTATGATACTAGTGTAACATACACACCTAGCAATTATATTTGAACATTACTAGTCAAACATACACACCTCATACACACCTAGCGACTTTCTTTGAACATGAATATAGACATATTCATGTATTCCATTTTGACAACCAAGTTTAAACTTTCGAAAACATTCCTATCATCCGTATTATTGAATTGCACAGTAAAATAACCATCATTGTGTAAATAGATTTTCGGCAACGAAGGAATATCCACAATGTATAAGATCACTGCTTGCTTCCATTTTTCAATTTCTTTGTCAACCTGACCTTGTTGCAATTGGATATTTTTTTCACCCTCTTGAATCACTGGGGCAGCATATATATGTTAAGCTCATACCTCTTACAGCAAATTTATTGCTGGTGAATAAACACACGCAACTGCAAAATGGCTGTCGATTAGCCTCAGTATATATACCATGTGTTTCGATAGTTGTACCTTATTGTTGTTCTTCCTTAGTCGTCCCCTAGCCATTCCGACAAGAGCATATACCGGCAGAACTACTCTATCATGCGCCTTGGAGAGAAAATAACATCACGTATATAATTAAAGATAATTAATTAGCATACACTATTAATGTAGTTTAACTTTTGATAATAGATCAGTTATCATTCCCAGTATAGTCCTTTTATTTGTAATTACTTTATTAGTGATCAAATTATGTAAATATTATTTGCACTGTTAATGAATCATAGTTAAAAGTCATGCAATTTTAGAAAAATTAATTTTAGTGATCATGCTGCTACTGGCTCTTAAAGAAAATATACTCAACAAAGCCATCAAATCTTTTTTCAGTAACTACAAGGATTGACTTCTCCTATATTCTCATTAACAAATCTTCTTGTTTCAAAATTTGCTTATATTGTTTATGCTTGTTAAAAAATTGAGTTAGTATTGACGTCTAAAAAAAAAAAATATGCACATTTAAAGGTGAATGTACCTTTAGACTTTGATCACTTTGTACTTAGCTTTTGGAAAATTCACGTCTCACTTTTTCAAAATCAAGAAAAAAGACTGATTATATTTATTTATGCAACAATACAAATAGAATATGAATCTGTCTTACACAACATTGAAAAAATAAACTTTCGTCATTAGTATCAGAAGGATCATAAGTTGTGTCTATATTAGAGATCGAAATAATTTATTGCAAAATATACGTTTTATATTTTAAATAGAAATGGCTGGTGTTGGTGCCTAAAAAGTTTGAAATACGGATCATCAATCTTGTATATTTTCACTCCAAAATTAAAGAGTTAAAGGAACTCATATTTTTTTTTACTTGATATTTTCCAATAAATATTATGTGCACAATTAAAGAAATATGATGAAATATACAATTTGCTCATTTTTCAATCATATTCAGTTGGGCCATCAACATTAACACGAGCCGACTATTTGTATATGCAGGCTTCATGGCCCAAATTTATGGAGTTGTCTCCCTCCCCAAATTCGCGAGAAGTTGACCTCATTATTGATGAATAAATAGTACTAGTAGAGTATGATTATCACTAATTGTGAAAATAGTAATACTATTCGCACTCAATTTTTTTACAGCAAATTGTATTAGATTGTCATGATTAAATAATGAAATGAGATGAGAGTGCTTATTATATCTTGTTTGGCCAAAATTTTGAGAAGTCAAAAGCATTTTTTTAATTAAAAAAGAGTTACATATTTTAGAGAGCTAAGGGTTTTTAAACCAATTTTAACCCATAATATTCCCCCTATCTCAAAAATATTGTCTTACTTTCCTTATTAGCTTATCGCAAAAAGATTGACACACTTCTATATTTTGAAACAATTTGACTTTATGAGACAATTTACAGCCAAACAAATATATAAGGCTTCTTTTGGACCATACATTTCAAAAGTCTTCATTTATTTTTTAAACTTTATGTCAAGTCAAACTAGGACAATCTTTTTAGGACGGAGGGAGTATGTTCTTTTGAGTAGTAGCAAAAGCTAAAAAAAATAATTTTTCTCCATAAGAACTTTTGGAACTGAAGGAAATATTTTCCGTACCCATTTCATTCCTTGAATACAATATTATATACATCAATACCAGACCTAATTTAGGCTATAATTATGGTAGAATCTACTAAGAATATACTAAGACTATTTACAACTTAAATATAAATTATTTGATTGGATTATGGAAATAATAAAAAATTATTTCCATAATCTTTCAGCATCGGTATAAGCCAAAGGTGGAGTGCATGATGTCTAGGCATCCACCCCAATCAGCATCGGTATAAGCTGTGAGACCAAAAATGATTGACTTATATAGATGTAATCCAAAATCAAGAGTACCCTTAATATACCGCAGAATATGTTTGAGAGCAACCATATGTTCCTCTTTAGGGTCATGCATATGTAAACAGACTTGTTGAACATCATATGAGATATCAGGTCTCGTAAAGGTAAGATATTGCAATGCTCCTGATAAGCTGCAATAATGTGTCGGATCGTCGTATGGAGACCCGGAAGAGTTACTCAATTTAGCCTTGGTATCTACCGGCGTACATGATGGCTTGCATGAAGACATACCGGCTCTGTCAATTATCTCCTCTACATATTTCCATTGCAAAGAAATAGACCTTGAGTAACATCAATGTCCAAAAAATAGTTCAAAGGACCCAAATCCTTCATAGCAAATTCTGAAGCAAGAAGGGCAATAATAGACTAGCGAAGAGAATCAGATGATGTTGTGAGGATGATGTCATCAACATAGAGAAGAATGTATGCCGTGTCATTCCCTTTCTTATAAATTTACAACGACTGATAAGATTTACTATGTGTGAACCCCATTGTGGAAACAAACCCTGCAAACCTGTTATACCATGCCCGAGTGTTTGAGCTCATATAAAGATTTCTTCAACAATCACACATAATCAGGATGAATAAGGTATCGGAATCTCAAAGGCTGGTGAATGTAAACGATTTCATGTAGATGACCGTGGAGGAATGCATTATTTACGTCCAATTAATGGATGGACCATGATTTTGACAAAGCTAAAGTGAGAATTGTTCGGATAGTTGTTGCTTTAACAACTAGGCTAAAAGTTTCATCACAGTCCACTCCAACATGCTGAGACCTGTCATCACCAACAAGACGGGCTTTGTGCCTCTCAAACGAACTATCAGATTTCTTTTTATGACAAAAAATCCACATAGAATGAACTATGTTTACATTCGACGGACAGGGCACTAACTCCCACGTCTTATTTTTAGTAAGAGTATGTCAGATTAAAATGACGCTTAGGCTAAAAAAGCACATGCATGGCACGGGTCTTGATGGATCAGGTTGGGGCCAAAGTGGGTTGCTGGGGCAGTAAGGCAATCGGGGTGTTGTGGGCTGGCTGGGCATTGGGAGAGAAAGCAGTGGGCTCCCTCATTTGGGCTGCCCTAGATTGGGCATTTGAATGGTTTGAGGAAAGGGGAAAATGGAATGGGCTCCCTTATATGGGTTGGCCCAACATGGCTACGGACTAGGACCGAGAGAGAGGGAGCAGTGGGCTCCCTCATTTGGGTCAGCCCATTTCGGACATTAGACTGGATCGAGGGAGAGGGAGTCGTGGGCTCCCTCATTTGGGCTGACCCAAATTGGGCATTTGACTGGATCGAGGGTATGGGAGAGGGAGAAGTGGGCTCCCATTTAGGCTTGATTATTTAGGTTGTTTAAATGGTATTGCACAAGGGAATGTAGTCCAGTGTCCAAAAAATCATACGAGGGTGGGTAAGATGCGTGTATGTTGGAAAAAGGGAATTTGGATTCATAAAAAATAACGTGACGAGAGATGATAATTTTCCCACTAGACATATCATAACACTTATAACCCCTCTGATTTTGTGAATATTCCAAAAATACACATGGAGTGAAACGAGCTTGAAGTTTGTTTATCGTTGTGAAAGAAAATAGGGGATAACATTGATATTAATCTAATCCAATTAGAATGCTTGGTACTTTGTAGTTGTACATAAGCAAAGTATTGAAAATCGTATTTACTAGTATTTGAAGTAGATAGAGAAAAAGGTAATTTAACATGTTTTCTAAAAACGCAAGACTGACAAACATGAGAACTCAAAAATTATTTACAATCAATAAACTTATTTTTCCTAAGGGAGTTTAACACAGGAGCTCCTGGGTGTCCCAGCCGATTATGCCATAAATGAGGAGAAAGAGTAGCAAAAGTTGATGGAGATGTGGTTTGGTTGTTGGTGGTGGTGGTGATGGAATAAAAATCCCCAATGCTATCACATCTCATTAATGGCATTCCCGTCCGAAAATCCTTCACAGAAAACCCAAACGGATCAAAGTTAACAAAAACATTATTGTTAGTGGTGAAACGACGCATAGATACCAAGTTTTTAATAAGTTTGGGTGCATGTAAAACATTTTTTAACTGTAAAAGTGGGTAACGGGGTGTGATTTTTGATTTCCCAATACCACGAATTGAAATTTCTTGTCCACTGCCAACAACAATATTTTTATTTCTGCTCCTATTAAAATAAGACGAAAAAGTACCTTGAGATGCCGTCATGTGAGAGGTTGCCCCCGTGTCCATGTATCAGTTGTCGTCGGGAACATTGAGTGTCATAGTCTGCATGGCTTGCTCGATATCCGTCGGAACATAACTTGAGGGAGATGGTCCATGAGCTACAAATGCTTATTACTGACGACTCCCAAGAATCCCATGTTGCTGAGCGGATGGAGGTGGTCTGGCCCACTGTGTCGTAGAGTACGGGTTGGGAGGGGCAGCTCACTATTGTGGCTTCCAGCCCCACGACGGGTACTGCCCGCCGCTTAGGTGGTTTTACTGCTTCCAGCGGGGCCGATTCTGCCCCTGTTGGTCGCGGTTGTTGCTACCACCGTATTATTGTCGGCCACCACGACCTCTTCCCTTTCCACCATTATTTTTCCTTTGTTATTGTTGCGATTTTGACCCCGTTTTGGTCCATTATTGTTTCAATTTGTACCACTTCCCGAACCAGAATTTGGAGGGCCAAAATCATCGGTATACGTGTTGGTAAAAAGAAGGGTGGTGCCGACATTATTTTTTGCCATCGCCGCCTATTTTTATTTTCGGATATCTTCAAGAATCAATCTTGAACGAGCCTCATAGAATGATGGTAATAGATTACTTTGTTGAATGAACGTAGAAACACAATCATATTGTTCATTCAAACCAGCAATTAATTGGACAACTAACCTTTGATTCATCACCAGTGCACCAACATTTGATAGTTGATCGACAAACATTTTCAACTCTTGACAATATACGTAGACGTTTGGAAAATCATCTAATTTGACCTTGGTGAATTGACTTTTCAGATAAACCGCCCGAGAAATTTTGTTATCTAATATTTTGCAAACTCTCTCATGCTTGTTGCACTGTCGAATCCGGTTCCAATATGGTGTGCAAAAGATCGTTTGATATGTTGTCGTAAATCCATTGAAGGACTATAGCATCCAAGAAAGACCATAGTGCCATATCGGTGTTTTTCTCCGTGACACCGGTTTGAGGTTTGAGAGGGAGAATATGGTCGATCACTTGGTATGCGCAGCAATGGATTTTGAATAACTCCGCTCAAGATGAACGTTGCCCCTTTTCCATCTCGAGAATCACATGAATGAAATTCTTGACATTGTTAACGGCAAAAGCGGGATGGAATTTGTGTTGGTCAGCCATTGGTAATCAAGAATTACGAAAAGAGAAGGATTGAAGAAAAGAATCGAAATCAGGTGTAGGATGAAGAACCCTAATAGGGTTTCGGGTTGGGAAGGGGAAGAGTAAGAACCCTAATTAGGGTTGGTGTTTTGAGAGTGTGGATGCCAAAGAACCCTAATTAGGGTTGGTGGTTTCGGTCTTGAGATGGTGGCCGCCGAAATAGGTGTTTAGGGTTAGGGCTAGGGGGGTTAATTTTTGGCTCTTGATACCATAAAGGAAATATTTTCCGGGCCCATTTCATTCATTGATACAATATTATATACATCAATACAAGACCTAATTTAGGCTACAATTATGGTAAAATCTACTAAGAATATTTACAACCTAAATATAAATTATTTGATTGGATTATGGAAATAATCAAGGATTAATTCCATAATCTATCAGGAACCTTGGTCAAGTACAAAATTTTTCTTTTATTGACGTGTTTTCGATCATGTAATTTTTTATAAAGTTTATATTCATTGATACATGATACCGAGTGGCGCATATCTAGAAACTGACAATGGAAAAAGAAAAAGGATAAGTAGTTCATAGTTGATTTAGAATCTTTATTTTATAATCTCGAGATGTAAATTTTGCAATTTAAGTCTTCTTTTTTTATATGTTTAGAATTCATTAATTTACTTTGACGAGGAACTAAACCTACGACTATTTAGCAAAAGGTAAATAAGCTTTAAAGAATGAAATAATGAATTAAATAAGAATCAGGAGAAGGGATTGTTGAGAAGACAAACAAAGGCAAAAGCAATTTAGCAAGTTAGTTAAACTAGTCAACAAGTTAGTTAAGTAGTCAAAAAGTTAGTTAGATGGTTAGGAAGTTAGTTAAGGAAGTTAGTAACTAACTAACTCTAAAGAGGCTCCTCTATCTTGCAATTCATGTATCTAAATATACATAAGATGTAATACAAATAATATAACTCTAATGAAGAAATAATGAGATACACACTACACTACATTCTTCTCTACTCTTTTTTCTTCTTCTACATTCTGATCCACTGCTACTGCTGCTACTACTTTTCATTGTCTTTCTTTTCAACTCTTTGTAATGAATGGTGTAGAATTCAACATGGTATCAGAGCATGATCCACTGCTGAAGACTTCTGCAACAATCTTGAAGCCAATCTACTGATATTGGTTTAATTTCTTCCTCTCAATTCTTCTGTTTTCTGATTCTGTGTAATTTTGATCTTCTGTTTCTGTGTTTGCATCTCTGAAGTTTGTGTGTTGTTCTACATTGATTTGAACAACATCTTTATATTAATATTCTCCTCTATCAACTACTTGATTCTGAAGTAGAGTCTAATTCTTTACTGGACAAAATTTTAATTTTGTATATATTGTTCTGATTGAATTCAATCACATAACATAAATATCTTGGTTCCTTCTGAAAACCAGTATTAACACTACAATCTTACACACATTCTTGATCATCTTAAACACTTTTCTACTCTACTATGGATCATAATACAAATCAAACTGAGAACAACAACAATACAAGACCAAATCCAGTGACTACAACTACTATAGACCACAACCACCCACTCTTTCTTCAATCTTCATATGTAAGTGGTGTATCCCTCATCTCATTTCAATTACTTGGTTCTAAAAATTATACACTATGGAGTAAATCTATGAGGATTGCACTACTTGGTAGGAATAATCTTGGTTTTGTAAATGGGAAGTGCAAGAAGGAAAACTATGATGAAGAATGATGGGATCAGTGGGATAGGGCAAATGCAGTAGTACAATCATGGTTAATGAACTTAGTCTCAAGTGGATTACTGAGTGGAGTGTTGTATGCAGACTCTGCCTATAAAGTATGGGAAAATCTAAGGGAAATGTTTGATAAAGTAAATGGATCAAGAACTTATGATCTACATAGAGAAATAGCCACATTAACCCAAAAAATTCAAGTGTGGCTGAATATTTCTCTAAATTAAAGACTTTGTGGATAGAATTCCAATCTTTAGCTCCACCCCTAGTTGTGGATGTCCTAAATCAAAGGAATTTGTAGAATACCTTCAAAGACAAAAGATATATAAGTTCGTGGGGTTAAATGAAAACTACATGCATGCAAGAAGGCAGATTCTGTTAATGTCACATTTGTCCACCGTCAATAAGGCTTACTCTATGATAACCAGTGATGAAAATCAAAAATCTATTACAGCCAAGTCTGCTGGTCTTCTAGGAGTAGGACCAAGTGGTTTTAGTGACAATGTTAGCCATGATCCTACTGATATGTACTCAAGAACATGCACAAGTTCACAACGGTTCAAAAAGAACTTTAATCTGTTCCGTGAAGTTTGTAAGATGAAAGGACATACAAAAGAATTTTGTTATAAGGTGGTTAGTTATCCTCCACATTTCAAATCTAAAAGAAAGGAATATGCTGCTCACAATGTGTATGTAGATGAGGAGGATAATAGTCCTGGAAAATTATGCAGAACCAATAACATGAGTGACAAGTCATCTGGAGTTGTTATAACAAATACAAGCAATTGGCAAGTACAAGGAGCACACGTGTTCTCTAAGGATCAGTATGATCAGATTGTTCAACTATTAAATCACAACATGCAGCCTAAAACTTCTCAAGAGTCAATTGATGCCCAGTTGTCTGCTAATGTTGCAGGTATGTTCAGCCATAAAGCTTTGCTTGTAGCTAATATAGTTAAATAATGGATTATAGATACTGGTGCCACTAATCATATGGTCTCTGATATAGAAATGCTAAATAAGGCCACCAGAGTAACGAATACTTCTCAATCTAAGAAAGTACACTTACCAAATGGGGAAATGGGTAATGTGACTCATACATGATCAATCACTATTTCTAACAGAAGTACACTTAACAATGTAATATACTTACCATGGTTCAAATTTAACCTGATGTCTGTGTCTTAACAACTAAAGAGTTAAAATGTGCAACCACTTTCTACACTGACTTATGTCTATTTCAGGGTCTTTACAATGGGAGGGTGAAGGATATTGGTAGGCTACAAGATGGATTATACATGCTAGTAAATCAGACATCACCAAGACATCCTAATGAACAAGTCAAGATAGGACTAAATGTGAAAGAGAATAAAGAACCTACTACAATGTCAGAGGAAGAAACAGAGTTGTGGCACAGAAGATTTGGACACACCTCTAGTAATGTTTTAAGTAGACTAATTAGAGCAAAGTATGATGTTATAGCTGGTACTATAAAGAAGTGTAATGTGTGTCCATGTGCCAAACAATGTAGACTCCCATTTCCAGTCAGTATTAATAAGCGTTCTTCCAGCTTTGATCTTGTACGCATAGATGTCTAGTGTCCCTATAAGGTTCAAACTCACAATGGTAACAAATACTTTCTAACAATTGTAGATGACTTCACCAGAATGACCTGGATTTACTTACTAAAACTCAAATCAAATGTCTGTGTGGTACTAAAGCAGTTCTTAACATATGTATATATTCAGTTCAATAAAACAGTGAAAATTATAAGAACTTATAATGGAACAGAATTGGTAAATGATGTATGTAACAATTTATTTTTAAAACTAGGAATTATACATCAAAGATCCTGTGCTTATTCACCCCAACAAAATGAAGTGGCTGAAAGGAAACATAGACACATACTAGAAATAACTAAAGCAGTAAGATTCCAAGATAACATTCATTTGAAGTTCTGGGGACTATGTGTTCAAGCTGCAGTTTACTTAATAAACAGACTACCCTCTGGAACCATTGGCATAACACCTTATGAGAAACTGTATAAGAAAAAACCTTCTACTCATAAGTACAACATCATGCACCACCTACTAATCAATCTACCACTACAATGTCTACCAGAAAGTCTAACAGATAAAAACAACCTTCAATTTGGCTTAAGGACTTTATCATCAATAAATCCAACAAAACTCTTTATTCTATAGTCAATTACATATCCTATGAAACAATATCACCCAAATACAAAGCCTATCTCACATCATTCTCAGAAATAACAGAACTAAGGAACTACATTGAGGCATCTAGGGATCTAAGATGGGTGAAAGCAATGAAAGCAAAAATAAAGGCACTACAAGACAATCATACATGGGATGTGGTGTCTTTACCAAAGGGCAAATATCCAATAGGATGTAAATGGATCTACAAGATCAAATACAGAGAAATATGAGAGATTGAAAGACTCAAAGCTAGATTGGTGGCAAAAGGATATAGTCAAAGAGAAGGCATTGACTACCAAGAAAAAATTTCTCCAGTAGTATAAATGGTTACTGTAAGAGCCATTCTATCACTGGCAGCTTCCAGACACTGGCACATACACCAAATGGATCCAGTAGTATAAATGGTTACTGTAAGAGCCATTCTATCACTGGCAGCTTCCAGACACTGGCATAAGGATTATATATGGAACTACCATAAGGATTCATCAGTCAGGGAGACAGGCAAGTATGCAGACTGATTAAATCCTTGTATGGACTTAAACAAGCACCAATATAGTGGAATTTTAAACTCACAGAGGCACTAGTTCAGATGGAGTTTAAACAATCAAAATATGACCACTCATTATTTATAAGGAAGACATAAAAAGGAATAACATTGGTATAGGTTTATGTGGATGATATCCTGATTACTGGAGATCACATGGAGTAAATAGATGAGACAAAACAAGACCTACAACAAGCATTCAAAATGAAAGATCTGGGAGAGTTAAAATATTTTCTAGGCATAGAATTTGCAAGATCATAAAAAAGAATTCTAATGCACCAAAGAAAATATTCTCTAGAACTCATTTCTGAGCTTAGCCTGTCTGCTGCTAAACCTATAAATACCCCTATTGACTGCAGTCTGAAATTAACTACCAACGAATATGATGATCACATTTAACAACAGCAACACACAGAAGACAAAACCAGAAGATGAAGTACTGAGAGATATCAGTTCTTACCAAAGACTGATAGGAAAATTACTCTATTTAACTGTTACAAGACCATATATAGCCTACAGTGTTCAGACACTAAGCCAGTTCCTACAACAGCAAAAGAAATCACATCTTGATGCTGCACTAAGAATAGACATATACATCAAGAATTAGCCTGGACAAGGTATATTGTTATCCAGTAAAACACAAGAAGTAGTAATAGCATACTGTGATGTTGACTGGGCTGCTTGTCCTCATACAAGGAAATCAGTCACTGGATACATTATTAAATTTGGAGACTCTCTTATATCATGAAAATCTAATAAACAATCTACAATATCTAGAAGCTCAGTTGAATCAGAATACAGAAGCCTAGCAGGAACAATAGAAGAATTGACTTGGATACTTGGCATACTAGAAGAAATTTGGATCAAAATTGACTTACCAATGACTGTATATACTGACAGCAAATCTGCAATGCAAATTGCTGCAAATCCAGTATTTCATGAAAGGACCAAACATATAGAGATTGATCTATATTTCATAAGATAGAAAATCTAGAAAGGTATAATAAAGACAGAATACATAAACAATACAAACTAACCTGCTGATTTGTTTACCAAAGTTTTAAATAGAATTCAACATCAGTATTTGTGCTCCAAGATGGGATTACTGAATGTATTTCCAGTAGTCAGCTTGAGGGGGGCTGTTGAGAAGACAAACAAAGACAAAAGCAAGTTAGGAAGTTAGTTAAACTAGTCAACAAACTAGTTAAGAAGTCAAGAAGTTAGTTAGATGGTTAGGAAGTTAGTTAAGGAAGTTAGTAACTGACTAACTCTAAAGAGGCTCCTCTATCTTGCAATTCATGTATATAAATAGACATAAGATGTAATACAAATAATACAACTCTAATGAAGAAATAATGAGATACACACTTCACTACATTCTTCTCTACTCTTTCTTCTTCTACTACATTCTGATCCACTGTTACTGCTGCTACTATTTTTCATTATCTTTCTTTTCAACTTTATGTAATGAATGGTGTACATTTCAACACGGATCAAATCAAAACGAAGTGTACGTGCGTTGGTCTATGAACTGGCTTTCGTAATACACTGAACAAAGAAGCCAACGCAGAGAATAAGACAACAGAGGAATCACACAAACAAACAAGCGGCAATTTTATCTCCTTAAAAGTAAGATAACCTTCAAGTTTCATGAATCAATTACTAGTTGAGTATGATTATCATTAATTTGGAAAATAATTTTTTCATTCAATATTTTTACTAATCAGTGTTAAATATAATTAACATAATTAATTGGCTAACGTACGCCAACTAGGAAAGTGGAAACATTTTCCAGAAAGGGGGTTTTGCTCTCGGCGCACGTTTAGCAAGGATTAGCTAACATACGTCAGACGCCGTCATGGTCAAGGCTAAACAAGAAAAAAAATACCACTACCTCCGCCGGAACCTGATCCTCCCACACCTAAAGAAACGTCTTCTCGAATTGTTACGCTGGAATCTGGGCTTCCCCAAACGTTACCCTAAATCCAATTGGGTCAATGGCTGGTGGGAAGAGCCAGTGCTCCGACGGTCTTCCACAACACACCTAGTGGGGTCAAGGCGAAGAAGAATACGGGGAAGATGGTTGAACACAAGGAACCAGAGAAGGAACCCAACGTACTACCCACAATGCAATCGACTGAGCCTGAACTACAAGAGGGTGTAGCTTCCACCACTGCGAGGAAGCTTACCTTCTCAGCTGCTTCAACGGGAGTAAAGGACCCCGAGCAAGAACAACAATTCAGCAAGCCTCTATCATTGAAGGAGATACTGCTCGGAAATTGTTCTTTCCAACATGGTAAGAAACTAGACTATTTTCCACATATAGTTAAGGATGGGGTTAAGATAGTGAGATTAAACCCAATGGAGGTTCGAGAACAAAGAGAGAAATGGGAAGGTGCATTTATAGGGTATGTGGTAGGTAGTAACCCCTTATTCAAAGATATGTTGAGATATGTGTATGGGGTATGGAATTTTGTTGAAACTCCACAGGTTTACCTTCACACTGATGGTTATTTCATCTACCATTTTGAATCTGAAGAAGAGAAGAATATGGTGCTGGATAGTGGACCATATACTTACAATAGTAGGCCACTGGTTATACGACAACGGGATCTAAATTTCCAAATCTGTGAAGCAACAACTAGGTTGTTATCGATTTGGGTTATGTTTCCTAGTTTTCTAATTGATTATGTTGGTGCTCTATTGTACTTTATAAAGTAGTACGGGAAGTAATAACTATTACAAGTGTTCGAAATGATAAATAAATGGTCAATCTTCAAAACTGCCGCAAGCGTGTTGTTTCTTGAATCTTGATAACCTTGCAAGGCCAATGTTGAGAACTGCCGCAGGCTTGTCGTGTCTTGAATCTTGATATCCTGAAATCAAGAAACAACTAAATCTGGATGGTTACAACGTTGTGTGTTGAGTCGAGTGATTGCACTCTGTCCTTAAGATAAGATTGCCCCGTATATATGCTTTTACGTTAGCGGGCAATAGTCTCCCAAGATAAAACAACACTTTAATCTCAACGCTACAAATCCAATAGGTTGAGCCTGCCGAATAAAATAAATATGAATCGACTTGCTGAAGATATGAAAAAGGAAGGAAGAGTTTTTATCTACTCTTCTCGTTTTGTCTCTGTGTATATAGTGTGTCTCTGTAGTGTATATCGTGTGTATACGTGAGGGTTCGGTCACTGTTTTGCTGAATTTCAGTCACTGTTTTGTGTGTTTTCTGTGCTATTTTCCAGTGACTTTCCAGTCTATTTGCTATATGTTATTCGTGTATTTTCTGCCACTGAATTGTGCCAAAAGAGGCTCAATATATAGCATGGAGGAGGGGCTAAACAACTGCCCAAAACATGGCTGTTAATGGCCATTAGGAGGGCATTAAAACAGTCAAGTAATGGTTGTAAATGCCTAAAAAAAACAGTCCAACGGAAGGCAGAAAGTTTTCTGCCTTCCGTCACCTTCCCAGAGACTCTGGAGACCAAACTGTAAAATATTAACTTCAGGGACCAAACTGTACATAATAAACTTCTGGGATCAAACTGTACATCTGGCAAAGTTCTCTGGTCCAAAAAGATAATATCAGACGTTTAATATTTTACAGCGGACGGGCGGGCGCCGGTGGCGCGCGTGTGGGCTTAGCCTTGAACTCAAGCACATCTAGGTCCTCCCTCCTTTAAACACATGGGATACCCCTTGGGGTCCCAAACCCTTTACCACATTAGAGACTTATATAGAGAGCAATTCTTTATATTCCCACCGATGTGGTAGATTTGTCCCACACCATATTTTCATGCCTCAAACACCTTACTTCGTGGACCAATATCTCTTTCATTTCTCAACGAAATTTGACGATTCTTGGCCCTACGGTCATCTACTCACTTCGTAGATCATGCATGTGCGAAGAGACAAGGTCTCCAACATGTGGAACACTAGTGTTTAATTCATCAAAGATGGGTGGACGCATCTCCCCGCCAAAGGCAAATTTCCAACAGATTATTGGACAATAGAAAACCTAGGGCGAACAGACAGTTGTTTGGGTAAGCCAATTGTACAGACAAGCTTACCGCTCAAGGTGAGAGAGTGTCTTATGCACGAATGTTGATAGAAATAGATGATACACTTCCATTCCCTGACTCTATCTATATAGAGTCTCCTGGTGATAAGACTATTATGCAATGGATTAACTATGACCGGCAGTCTAAATATTGTATAGCTTGTCTTCAGATTGACCAACGTGCTGATAATTGTACTGTTACAGCCTCAGAACAAGAAATGAGGGGGAAGAGAGCAAGGCATAAACCAAGGAGAAAGCAAAGACGAGAGTGGTAATCTAAGCCTGATGCACCAAGTCCTGAAATAACAGTTCCACATGCTGCAATTGTACCTATGGAGCAGTAGGTAGAGGGACATCAAACTAATATTGAGGCTCAGCTACCTGATAAGGCAGCATCACCTGATCAGGCTCTAGCTGCACCTACAACTCAGGAACTAGAAAAGATGAAACAGAGATGGAAGGGAAAAATGCATCAAGCTCAACCTGATAAGCCTGGACCACAAGCAAACACCACTACTGTTGAGGAGTATATTGAACATAATAGGAAGAAGGCTCTTACAATACCAGGATGTGCAGAGAATGAAAAGGAAACTGCTAGGGGTAACCAAGTTATACTACAACCCTCATGATATTTTTCTCTTGGAATAAAAGGGGGCTTAACCTGCCCTACAAGCAAAAGGCTCTTAAATTCTTTTTGCTTAAGAATAAAGTAGACTTTATAAGTTGTGTAGAAACTAAAGTTAAGAGTTCATAAAGCTAAGAAAATAAAGAGGAATCTGGGCACTGATTGGGAGGTGTTTACTGATTATCCAACAGTTCCATATGAGAGGATTTGAGTATGTTGGAAGCATCAACAAGTCAGAGTATAGATACTTCACTCAGATTCCCAAGTGGTGCATTGTTCTGTCACTGATTTGGGATCTCAATTCAAGTGTTTGATGACATTTGTCTATGGGTATAACACCACTACTGAGAGAACTGGTATTTGGAGATAATTAAGAACTATACATATAGGGATCAATGAGCCTTGGGTGGTGCTAGGAGACTTTAACACTGTCCTATCAGTGCATGATAGGATAAATGGGCAACCAGTACATACTCATGAGACAACTGATTTTCAAAGTTACATTGAAGATATAGGGTTGGGACAATTAACTAGAAGAGGATGTCAGTATTCACGGAGCAACAAAAGGGATGCAAATCCCAGAGTGTGCAGACTTATAGATTGGATCTTTGGGAATGATTTATGGTTTATAAAGTACAGTAGTTTAATAGCACACCTTACTCCAGAGAGTTCTGATTACTCTTCTATACTTATCAGAACTGAGGTAGATAGACAATTTTTTTCCTAGACCTTTCAAACTTTATAATACACTTCTTCCACAATAAGACTTTCAAGATTTAGTTAGGAGTAATTGGCAGAAGAATATTAGTGGGTATAAAATGTACAGGATCTTGAGGAAACTGAAGCTTATTGAGAAAGGGGCAGCATAAATGAACAGAGAAATGAATAGCATTGATAGAAAGATGGAGGACTTGCAGGAGAAACTGGCTAATACACAGATGCAACTGAGCATTGATCTCTTTAATTCTTAACTCATTGAGGATGAAAGAGAGACTATAGCTGAACTACAGAAGTGATCACAAGTTCAGAAACAGATGCTCAGATAAAAATCTAGGGCTCATTGGATAGCTCGTGGGAACTCTAATACAAAGTACTTCCATGCTTATTTGAAGGCAAGGCAGGCAAAGAATAGAGTTTTCTTTATATGCAACAGTCAAGGTAATGTGCTCACAGATAATTCAGCAGTCCAGATGGAGTTTGTTAACTTCTTCATTAATTTGTTAGGTACTAATACAGATGAACTGCCATGTATTGATGTGAATATAGCTAGAGATGGCCCCTATTTGACCATGGAACAGCAAAGGAAGTTGCACAAGGAATTCACCAGGGAACAGATTTATAGTGCTTTGAATAGTCTTCCATCAGACAAATCACCAGGAATAGATGGGTTCCCAGCAGAGTTTTTTAAGAAAAATTGGGAGGTGATTGGTGAAGATGTGACTGATGCTATTCTTGAATTCTTTACTACTGGAAGCTACTTAAGAGTATCAATACAAATACAATTACACTGGTGCCCAAAGTTGCAAATCCTACTTATGTTAAAAGAGTTTCGACCAATAGCATGTTGTACAATCATTTATAAACTCATTGCAAAAGTGTTACTAGACACTCAGGAACAGAGGAAACACTAGCTCACCTTTTCTTTGAATGCAGGTACTTTAGCCACATTTGAAATACACTTCTGAGATGGTTAGGGGTTACTAGACACTCTACCAGTTGGGATACAGATATTTCATGGCTGGCACAAAGAGTGAAGAGTGTAAGACCAAAATATGAGATATTGCGCTTCTTGTTTAATGCAACAGTATATCATGTCTGGCTGGAAAGAAATACAAGGAGATTCCAAGGAGCCAATCGACCAAGTGGAGACAGATTGAAAGAGATAATAGTTTAATTACATGTCAAAGGGAAATGGAAGCAACTGCTAACAACTCTAAACAGTTATCCCATCTAGAGGAATTAAATAGTTTTTTCAAGTGTAACTAGATTCCTTAAGTGCTTATAGTAGTAATTATGAGGTCTAGTTCTAGTGTTTATATGAACTAGCAGATGTACAAAGTTCCAATTTGATTGAATAAAATTTCCATCTTTCTACCAAAAAAAAAAGATAATTAGCATAATTAAATGAACAATTAATAGAAATTTATGTACACACATATCAAACATTTATATCTGATTATACAATGGAATATCGAATGTGAGTACTAATATTACACTGTAAAGTAATATCTATTTATGTTTTTTCCACATTAAATTAAAAGTTTTTATTTTCTTTCTTTTTTTCTCATAGAAGGGATAATGTCTTTAATTAAAAGAAATAAAGATAAAGTGAAATATGTCTCCAGAGTCATACCTAATGCTACTAAATTTAGTATAACTTTTTTCACATTGCATCGTCCACTTCCATGTATATCAACCTTGCCTTCTAAGTTCTCACTTCAAATTTGACTTCATTGTTATAGGTTACAAAATAAGAGAGGTCGACGTCATAAATTACATCAGCTAGTAGAGTTTACCCGTTTGAACATATAATTTTTTGTTTTTTTTCTTTAAAAAAATTATTGGTTGTACATCATAATCAAATTCTTCAATCCAACAAAAAGTTGAGTTTTTCAAATTTAAAAAATTGGTTCGTACCTCTTTTTCAAGTAAGAAAAGATTCTCACAAAACGTTAACATATATAAATTAAAGTATATGTCCAAATCAGATATGTTTTTTCAATTTAGCTTTAAATAGTTATTCCTTTTCAAATATCACAAAAGTATTTGCCAAACTCCTACTAAATGCTTTATATCGACGATGATACAATATATACATTTTTTCACATTATCAAACTAATTTAATCTAGAGCAATAATAATTAGTTAATTACTTTTCTTAACAATCAAATATAATCATGGCCTAAAAAACTACGTAAACAACAGTAACATATCATATCCAATTAAACCTCACTAATAATACTCCCTCTTTTTTATTTTACTTGATCCTTATATTAAAATAATTTTTTTTACTTATCCATTTTAGAAAATCAAAATAATTTTAGTAATTATTTTCGATATAATTATTATCATTAAATAACTAGTACATCCTCTAATAATACTCCCTCCATCTATTTTTACTTATTCTTTATTGACTTGGCACACCCCTTAAGAAGTCATAAATAAAATTATAATTTTACTATATCACCCAAATTATTATTAAGTCATCTAATAATTAAAATTAATAAAATATATTTTTAAAGTTATGCCGCCACTAAAGAATTGCTTGAACTCTCCAATCAAATAATAAAGGTAAAATATGTATGAAATGATAAATTATCTCTTGATTTTTTAAATTAAATAAAATTAGATAATAATTTTTAATATACTTCATTCGTCTCATATTACTTGTACATTTTCCTTTACACACTCTTTAAGAACTCATAAATAAAAGTATATGTTTACTACATTATTCTTATCTCTTTTTAATTAATTATACTTTAATCAATATTAATTATTTTAAAAAATATTTAATGTTAATAATAAAATAGAAAAAATTTAATTAATTATATCTTAATTTTATAAATAAACAAATATTGTGTGTGGGATATTTATAATAATATAGTCCACTAATAGAGTTTAAAAATAAACAGAGGGAGAAGTGTCAAGTCAACCAAGGGTATACCTTATGAATACAGAATACTTAAAGAGTCATAAGGTGAAATACAGATGTACATTAAATGCCCCCATAGAAATACAGGTAAGTGGTAACAGAACAAGCCAGAGATCACTACTCCCCCATCTACTATATTTCCATTTCTATATACTCACATTCAAAGCTAATTTCAACACATCCTCCAAATTCCAACCTATATTTCTCTCTCTCTCTCAGCTCCCTTTAAATAATTAAACAAAAAATGGAGGGTATATCAACTAAGGTGTACAGTGGATTAAAGGGTTATTGGAGGAGAAGGGGTTATCAGAAACTAAACCGAAAGAACCGGATCGAGGTATCTGGGTCAACCCGGAAGAAAAGAAGGTTCTGGAAGATAAAGCTAACACCCAAGTTAAAGCTTAAGATTAACTTTAAACAGTTCTCTTTAAAGAAGCTTCTTGTTAGGTTACGTGATGCTTATGTTAACACGATGCTTAGGGTTGCTAGTACACGTGCCTTTGGTGGTGGTTACGGTGGCGATTACGGCGGATTTGGGATGAGGCCTATCAAGGAGTATGACGAGAAGGTGTTGGTGGAGATCTACAAGTCTATGATAATTGCTCAAGGTAAATTAGGTACTCGTGATGTTGCTGTTAGTACTGCTAAAATTGGTCCTGAGGTTGTTGTTAATGGTGATTAATGTTATTTAAAGATAAGATTATTCTGACATTGAATATGTAATACATCTTCCTTTGAGGTTTTGTAATTCGTTAATTTTGAGAAAGATGAGGTCAGTTTATTTTGCTGGTAAATTCTTGCAGCCCGGAAGAACATGCTGTAGATTATGTAACACGGTAAAAACTTAAACTCACCTCGTGTTTACCTCAATCCAATAGATACATGATATATGTGTTCGCATATAAACTTTTAGCACTTAATCATGATTTAGCATGTTATTAAGTGTAAATACTTGGTGCAAATAAGTATTTATGCGGCACCGCTGTATGGTTACGTAATTGCTCTAAATAGTTTCAAATATTTTTTTATTTGAAATTTATGGAGTTGTAGTTGAAGATGAAGTTGTGTTTGGTTATTATTTTTGGAATAGTGTTTATGCTTGAAATTATAAGTTCTATAGGGCGGTGGTTAGACCAATTATGTTGTATGGGGCGGAGTGTTGGTCAGTCAAGTCGTACATCCAAAAGATCGAAAGTTGCGTAGATGAAGATGCTGAGATGGATGAGCGGGCATACAATGAGGGAGAGGATTAGAAATGCTGATATCCGGGATAGAGTTGGAGTGGCATCGGTGAAGGATAAGATGCGGGAAGCGAGGTTGAGATGGTTTGGGCATGTGCAGAGAAGAGACACAAATGACCCAGTGCGGAGGCGTGAGAGGTTGGCTATGGACGGGTTCAGGAGGGGTAGAGGTAGGCCGAAGAAGTATTGAAGAGAGGTGATTAGATGGGATATGGCGCAGGTGCAACTTACTGAGGACATGACCTTAGATAGGGGCTTGTGGAGGACACAGATTAGGGTAGAAGGATAGTATTTAATCGAGTGTAGTCCTACTTACGTCTGCAAACGGGTAGTTGTAGTGTTATTATTGTAGGCCCGTATACCCTATCATACTAATATGCACAATATTGCTTTATAATCCTCTGTAGTTTGATTTCTGCTGCTATGTGTCATTTAGTGTACTTTATTTAGCTTATTTACCTGCGCTAGTTACTGTTTACTTTTTCAAAATACGCTATCATGGCTTATTCGCTTTTGATACCAGCATTTTCATACCGCTTTAAATTTTTTGATCGGGTCTGACCATCTCTTTCTTTGCTTTTGCTTGTGCTTATGCTCTGTGCGTACACTCTATCCTTCTCAGACCCCATGCTGTGGAATTTTACTGGATATGTTATTATTATAGTAGTGTTTATGGTTGAATGAACTTTTAGAAAGTGAAATCTGAGTTGGAAAGTATACTATAAGTTGTTTTTTAAATTTGAAATTCAACTATATTTGAAATTTTCATCGGCCAAATTTTCATTTTGCTGGTAAATTGTTGCGGACCGGAAAAATGTGTTGTAGATTGTACAACACTATGGCTAGAAATCTAGGGTAATTTCCCCTAATTATTTAAATTATGTATTTTAAATTCAGTTTAACTTCTATAGGTAAATACTTATCTTCCCCTAATGATTTAAATTATGTATTTTAAATTCGGTTCAACTTCTA
Organism: Anisodus acutangulus; assembly: GCA_029783415.1. Classification (NCBI taxonomy): domain Eukaryota; kingdom Viridiplantae; phylum Streptophyta; class Magnoliopsida; order Solanales; family Solanaceae; genus Anisodus; species Anisodus acutangulus. Next base: position 9,120,301 of record CM056500.1, read on the forward strand.
TAGGTAAATACTTATAAGTATAAGCGATTTACACTAAATTGATAGTTAAATGGTTTAATGGAGCGAATAATGAATCTATTCATTAATTAATTATTGATCAAGTGATACTTATGCATATTTAAATTCATGTTATGTATCCATAGTTTGGTGTAAATATCCATGGATAAGTTTTTACTATTTTTATGTGCAAAACAAAATTACACAATTGGGTCATTTAATAATAATTACATGTAATTATTCATAATATGTAATTAATAATCTGAATAATACTATAAACATTTTTTTACGACATAGTAAATTATAATTATAGTTTGTTTTGTCAATAGTATAAGTTGAATCTTTTCCTAATTAGTTTTATAGCAGTATAATATCATTCGGAAGGGCCGCCTCAGAGAAAAATAAAGTATGCATCACTGTGCTGGAATAAAATTGTAACTGAAATACTGTACCGATCGACAAACATAATGGTAAACCAACTATGATCTATTTATTTATGGCATGATTAATTGTCAAATTCGTTTAATACCTAAACCATGTAGAACTCCTACTCGACAATACAATTGATCACAAAATTGAGTTTAATTTATATGCATTAACGATATAAAAACATTTTTATAGTTTGATCATTGATAATCTACAATGAATGATAACTTTATTTTGATATAGCGGATTAAATTATAACTTAAACAACACAAATTTTAAGAGGAAAAAATTTATCCGCACCGAGTGTATACACCCAACTCATAAGTTAACAATAGATAATAAACTAAGGTAGAGTCTTATTTTTAATAAAGAAAAAATTAAAAAAGAAAGCAAAGTTAATAAAAGAAAAAAAATTAAAAGAACAAAGTTAATGACATAATTTATAGCACAATAACCTTGAAAATGAATTGGAATTCTAGTACTTTCTGTGATTGCTTTTTGAGTATGGATGAACAGACATGTTAAGTAAAATCACGTACTTCTAAAGGAACAATATAACATCTTAAAGTTCATATCTGAACAATATCAACAATTTGATTACGGACCTAATTTTAATTTATTTTGTAAAGATTTCATTTGATTTTACTGATTGTAATCTGTTTAGTATTAGGAATGTATCTGTAATTTATTATCTTTTCTTTTCCTTTTCCTTACCTGTAATCTTGAGATTCAATACCCAACTAACAGACCATCATAATACAATCAAGACAACTTTTTACTCATTCATTTACAACTCTCATATGGTATCAGAGCCTCTTGAACACTCAAACGATTAAGTCGATCCCCTTCATATCAATGGATAACACAAACTCTTCAAACTTATTAACCATCAATGCCTCTCCAAACCAAAACAACTAGATATCCAATTCAACCCAGCATCAACTGCCTATAAAGGTCACGGGCTCTAGTAACTTTGACACTTGAAAAGCACAAGTTTATACTCTCATGTGTGGGTATGATCTTGTTTATTACCTTGATGGTACTGCTGCAATCTCTTCAAAAACTATACGAAAAAATGATTAGGACATCCCAAATCCCGAGTACAGAATCTGATTTCTTCAAGATAGCATGATTCGGAATGCTCTAATGGTGTCTGTTAATCCTCCATCGCTCCATCGATCGCTAATGCTGCAAACTCCAAAGAAGCATGGGATCATTTGCATATCACTTAAGCAAACAAATTCCAAATGCGCAGGCAAAGTCTCACGAGATCATAAGACAATTACTGAATATCTTCATAAGATTCGCTCTATCGCTGATGAACTCGTAACTGCTGGAGCACCTATCAGTAATGAAGAACTTGTTATCAAAATCCTCAGTGATTTAGGATCAGAATATCATAAAATTAGTGTTGTGATTCGGGCTCGTGACACCCTGATCACATATGAAGAACTGTTTGATAAACTCTGGCCATGAAATCTTTCTCAAACATAAGGAACAGAAAAAGACACAAACTCCATCACGATCCAGGTTGCTTAACAGACAACACCACAAAGCAACAATCAAATTGTTGGTCCTAAGCCATCCCGCAAATGGAATGGCCAAAATCAATAGTGGCGTCAATCTGGAATGCCCTTCAACAATCCGAACTTGAACAAGAACTTCACAATCAATAATGGATTATTTCCATCAACTTGGCATCCCACTTTTTCATCAAACTCCAAGTCACAAACTCAATGCCAATTGTGTGGAAAGATTGGGCATGTGGTTAATGTGTGCAAATCCAAGTCTCACAATTATCTTGAAGCCAAGGCGCATTATGCTGCTCGTATCGTGACCAACACCGACCCTTAGATCTGTTAGAATATTATGTTAATAATATTATGATTTTGTATTAATGTAGTATCATATTATATATGGTAGGTAGTAAAATGTTAATTAGGAATATTATGTAAATTAAGTAGAATATTTTCCTCAGTATATTCATCTTTCAAAGGTTCAATATATACACAATATACATCAATTAGGAAGAGTCAATCATGTCTAATCTTCCTAATCAATTCCTAATAATCTTCTACCTAATTTACATAATATTCCTAATTAACATTTTACTACCTACCATATATAATATGATACTACATTAATACAAAATCATAATATTATTAACATAATATTCTAACGAGATCTTGGATATCGGAGCCTCTCATCCTATCATTGCTGATTCACAGATTTTAATCTCACCACATGATTATTTTGGTTCCGAAAAAATCTCAATGGATAACGGTAATAAGATCCTAGTTACACATACAAGATTGACTCTTCTTCAAAATCTTAATTCATTTTTCCTTCATAATATTTTGTGTGCACCTTCCATTAAGAAAAATCTTATTTCTGTCTCTAAATTTTGTAAACAAAATAAAACTTCTATTGAGATTTTTTCTTTTCATTTTGTTGTGAAGGCGCTGAATAGGAACGACTTGTACAAAATAAAAATATTTTTTTCAAAATTCAAATCTTCAAACTCCAGAATATCATGGCATAATCTTCTCCCATCCCATAATTCAGAAAACTCTGAACACTCAAATAATTTTTAAGACACCACACAATTTGATCTTATTCCTCCCATTCCAGTCTCTACACGTGCATCTCCGCAAATGATTGCTCCTACAAGTGCCCCAATGACTGCGTCTAATGCTGCTCCTGAACCTCCAATGTCAATGCCATCTACTTCTCCAAGGTAAGTCAGTCTAACTTTACTTCTTCTCATGTTAATTCCTCCAGTCCTAGTAATCGAACTACCTCCTCATCCTCAACTAGTTCCCTCCATTCCCACCAATCTTCACTTCCGCCTCTACCTTACCCTTCACCTGTACGTATCACTACCCGATCACAAAATAACATCTTTAAATCCAAACGTGTCTGTTAATGTTGCATTTGGTGTTGTGACATATGTGTAGAATTTTGTTGGGTACAAAGCATATAAGTAAGGCACTGCGAAAGTTTAAAGTTTTCTTTCTTACTTACCCCAACAAGTTTTCTGGTATGGTTATACAACAATTGAAACTTGTAACAAAAAAACATTTACTTACAAGTTGTAATAATCTGGAATCTTTATCTACTGTGAGGTGCACACGCGGTTGCCCTTCCGATTGCAAGCTCCAAGCTTCAATGTACTTCTCTTTCGGAGAGCTAGAAAATCCGGCAGAGGTTCGAGAGTATTTGATTCTAAGTCTCTAAGGCTTAGAATGTTTTTCAGAAATTGGTGAAGAATAATGAAAATGAATGCCTCTATTTATAGTTGAAAATTATGTCAAAAACCGGATTAGAATTTGACCTTGGGCCTGACCCAAAATCAGCCTTGGCGGCCTTGCGCGACCTAGGAGTATGGCGTCGCGGCGCTTGATGAATTTACGCACTTTGCGCCACGGCTTTTCGATGTCTTGATTACCTTTGCCTCGATTTAATTTCCGTGCATTCTTAATTAAATCCAAAATCCAATTTTGACTTAATTAATGTAATCATTATTCATTTAAATGCCTCGATTCCAAATCGAACATTTTAATTACTCTCTCAATACATCCTTAGATCGAAACGGACAATCGACATAGTGTGACCTTACAAGCCTTCTCATATTGACATTAATCAAATTAAGGTCTACGCGAAACTCCTAGATGGCGCCGGAAGACGAACTCAATATGTGAAGTACGTTTACGCGAATCCAGTAAAATAAAATCCTTTCATTCACGACACACCCGATCAAGCTTAGAATTTGTCAAATGTCTATCCAAATGGCTTAATCATTGTATCTCAACTATATTAGTCGACGGCTAGACCATATTCTAAATATGTCTACTGCGTTGGCCAACGACTTAGTCAACCTAATATCACTGAGAATCCGAGTGTTCTCTGGAATAAACATCCGAGGAATGAATCATAATCTTGGCTCAACTACCACCTTCAATCCACATCGTAATGTACCCAATACAAGTCGTGTCTCAACCTATAAGGCATTTGAGCTTAGTACGGGATCAAAGTACATTACTTTGTAGACAAGGCGCGTATTGACCTCAAGTCTAAGGACTTCTATCTCCCACACGCTGATCATACTTTAGACAAGTATAACAAACAGTATATCAGCAGGGTATACCAATACTTTCAAAGTATCCATGTGTCCATCACGAGTAACCATTACTCGTAGCAGGTGAGACATACTACATCCTTCAAGGATGTGATGCATACCACATGTCGACTTGTCACATATCATCGATATCCCATTCTCGATGATCATTAGTTGAGGCTATTTTAAGAGTTACGCTCTATCATAAAATATCTCACTCTATTAATGACAACGTAAGCTCAAGGGATGCACATTAATGAATAATTACAAACAATCAAATAATAATTCAATAATTGCAAATACCAAAATACTAATCTCCATTAATAATAATATGAATGTTTATAAAGTACATTTGTCCTAATACAGATTGTCTCTAGGACATAAATATACTTTCAATCTCCCACTTGGCCTAGAGCCAATCTCCAACATATCTAATGCCCATATTCTCAAAATGACTATTATGCTTGACTAAGATTAATGGTTTAGTGAATGGGTCAGCTAGATTATCGTCTATGGGAATATAATCTAATCTAATCTCTTCAGTCTCCACCATCTCCTTGAGTATGTGGTACTTCCTTGGTACATGCTTGTTTCTGTTGGTTGATCTTGGTTCATTAGCTTGCGCAATCGCACCAGTGTTGTTGCAATAAACCGTTATTGGACAAGTGGCACTTGGAACAACCCCTAGTTCCTTCAGGAACTCAGATATCGCGACAACTTCCGATCCAACAATGTACTCAGCTTCTGTTGTCAAGTCAGCGGTTGTAGCTTGTTTGGAACTTTTCCAGCTTACTGCTCCACCATTGAAAATGTATGTGTAACTTGATTGAGATTTGTAGTCATCAACATCTGTTTGGAAGCTAGCATCAGTGTACCCAGTACATACCAGCTTCTCTTGTCCACCATAGACTAAGAAATATTCTTTAGTTCGTCTAAGATACTTAAGAATACTCTTGACTGCTTTCCAGTGTTCTTCCCCAGGATTCTGTTGGAACTTGCAAGTCATACTAAGTGCAAAGGCCACATCTGGCCTAGTATAGGTCATGTCATACATGATCGATCCTATAGCCGAAGCATATGGGATCATTTTCATGCGTTCAAGTTCTATAAAATTAAAAGGAATATCCTTCTTAGATAACTTGATGTCTTGTCCCATAGGTAGACCGCCTTTCTTGGATTTTTCATAGAAAAATGTGTAAGCACTTTGTCTATGTAGACTGACTGTGAGAGCCCCAACAATCTGTTAGGTCTATCTCTATAGATCTTAATCCCCAGAATGTAGCAGGCTTCACCTAAATCCTTCATCATGAAGGTACTGGACAACCACTCTTTTACTGACTGCAGGAGAGTCTTACTGTCTTCAATTATTAATATGTCATCTACATATATGATAATGAAGGCAATACTCCCATCCTTGCGTTTACTATAAACACATGGATCCTCTTTGCTTCTGACGAAATAAAATGATTTGATAGCCTTGTCAAAGCAAATGTTCCAACTCCTCGAGGCTTGCTTAAGCCCATAAATAGACTTTTGTAGCTTGCATACGTCATTTGGTTTTGACTCAATTGAAAAACCCTCAGGTTGTTTCATATACACTTCCTCAACTAGATTACCATTGAGGAATGCAGCTTTGACGTCCATCTGCCAAATGTCATAGTCATAATATGCAGTTATTGCAAGCAAAATCTGAATGGACTTAATCTTAGCAACATGTGAAAAGGTTTCATCATAATCGATCCCAGGCCGTTGATTATAAACTTTAGCCACCAGTCTTGCTTTATAAGTCTGTACCTTGCCATATGCATCAACCTTCTTCTTGAAGATCCATTTGCATCCTATGGGTCTAACCCCTGTTGGCAAATCAACCAAGTTCCAAACTTGATTTATGTACATCGAGTCCATCTCAGATTTCATGGCTTCTTGCCATCTCTGCGAATCAATGTCTAACATAGCTTCGCTGTAGGTTGTAGGTTCATCGTCATCATGAATATCTATCTCATTATATGTTTCAACAAGGAGATTAAGTCTTTCAGGTGGACGACGAGTCCTAGTGGTCCTACGGAGTTGAGTATCCTGCGCTTCAGTGTTCGTTGTATTCTGACTGTGAGAAGGTCCTTGAGAGCTTTCAGGAATGTCATTTTCATGTAATTCCTTTATGGAATGATGTACAACAATTGTATCATCTTCCATTGGTTGTGTATGAGAGCCTTGCATTTCTGCACTATCTCTCACAGCACTCTCATTGGCTGAAGGGCGTACTCTAAGTACCCAATCTTCACCAGATACTCCCACTGAATCCTTGTTTATTTTCTGTGTTATCTTGTGGTTCTTGAATTTCTTCAAGTTCTATCTCTGTGCAGCTATGTTCTTTGTAGACATATTCTTCTTCAAGGAAAATTGCATTCCTGAAAACAATGACATTATGTTCTCCAGGAAGATAGAAGTAGTATCCCTTAGTTTCCTTTGGATACCCCACGAAGTAACATTTCTTACTTTTAGATTTCAACTTATCAGTGAGCATCTTCTTGACATATGCAAGGCACCGCCAGGGTCTCATAAGTTTAAGAGCTAACTTTTTGCCATACCATATATGATAGGGTGTCTTTTCTACTGACTTTGAGGGAACCCTGTTCAGAATATATATAGAGCTTTGTATAGCATGTCCCCAAAGGTATGTCGGTAGAGCTGAGGAGCTCATTATGGATTGAACCATATCCAATAAGGTTTTGTTTCTCCTTTCGGCAACACCATTCATATGTGGCGTTCCTGGAGGTATCCATTCAGATTGGACTTCATGTAGCTTTAAGTAATCTAGAAAATCCTTGCTCAAGTACTCACCTCATCGATCCGATCGAAGGGTCTTGATATTTGTGTGCAAGCTGTTTCTCTACTTCCGACTTGTACTCCTTGAACTTCTCAAAGGCATCGGATTTATGTCTCATAAGATACACATATCCATACCTTGTGAAGTCGTTAGTAAAAATGATAAAGTATGGGAAGCCTCTTTTAGCTTGAGTCGAGAATGGCTCACATACATCAGTATGGACCAACTCAAGCACCTCCTTGGCTCGCACACCTTTCCCAAAAAGTGGTTTATTGATCATCTTTCCTCTCAAGCAAGATTCGCAGTTACCATAAGACTCCAAGTCAAATGATTCGAGGTAGTCTAACTTTCTCAATCTTGTTATCCTTGATTCGTTGATATGACCAAGTCTACAGTGCCATAGGTAGGTGGAGTTTCTATTACTTGTCTTGGCTCATTTATTTTGTACATTGAATATCTCTCGACTACAGTTCAGTGTATATAACCCATCCACAAGAGGAGCAGGTCCATATATAACATTATTAAAAGACAGAACGTGACTACTATTAAAAATATACGAGAAAAAGCCCTCTATGTCCAACACTGGGATATAAATAATATTCCTCGTTAACGAGGGAACGTAAAAACAATCATTCAACACTAAACTATAGCCGAAAGGTAAATTAAATATATAAGTCCCTACGCGCTCAGCATCCACTCGTGCTCCATTTCCAACGCGTAGGTCTACCTCTCTTGGTCCAACATTCCTGCTATCAGTTAGCCCCTGCACATTTGTACAAATATGTGAGCCACAAGCGGTATCCAATACCCAGGAATGAGAGTTGTTTATAGACATATTTATTTCAATGACGTACATACCTTGTCCACCAAAGGCAGGAGCACCTAGTGTTTTTCCTCCTCCTGTCGTGCAGTCCTTTTTCCAATGCCCCTTCCTATGGCAGTTGAGGCATTCATCCTTAGCCGCATTCACCTTCTTCTTCACACATCCCCTGGGCTTCATAGCTGCGGGCGCGACGATTGTTTTGCCCTTCTTCTTCTGCCAATCCTTGCCTTTCGGCTTGGGTCGGCTGGAAGAGCACAACATTGCCTTTGGAAGTGGAGGACTCAAATGTCTTGAGCATATTGTACAGCTCTGGCAAAGTCCCCTTCGTTCCATTCATGTTGAAGTTCACTATGAAGTTCTCAAAGGAACGAAGGAGAGAGTTTAAGATAAGTGTGGTAGTGACTTTCTTTTCAAGCTTCGTTCCAATTGAAGTAAGCCTCTCTATCAGCCCTATCATCTTTAGCACATGCTGTGAGACCGAGCCCCCTTCATTGATCTTACACTTGAAGAGTTCTATTAACAACTCATATTTCATTGTCTGGGATTGAGAGTCATAGAGGCTCTTCAGGTGTCGCATCTCATTGGGCCCCATGTTCTCGTGTTGTCTCTGCAGTTCCATAGACATGGAAGACAGCATAACGCATTGTGCCGAAGTGGCATCATCTAGATGTTTCTGGTAAGCATCTTTGTCGAAGGAGGCATGTTCTTCAGAATCTGTCGTATGGACTGTTGGGAACACTGTGTCCAACACGTATTCAATTTTCTTCTATCTCAATACTATTCGCAAATTCCTTAACCAGTCAAGGTAGTTCAGTCTAGTAAGTTTATTCATCTCAATCAATATTTTCAACGACAAGCTCGATATCTTTTATAATCTGAAGAATTAGATAGACCGGAAATTAAATTCAAAATCTATTTCCTATTATACACATTCATTTAGGCTAATCAACAAGGCATTTTGTTTAATTAGCTCCCACTATTTTAACATACTTCTACGACTCCATGGTAGAATACAGACCTACATTATTTTAGGTCTTAATGGGCCAAGATCCAAGCATATGTTATCTCTGCGTTTGCTTTAGCTAATAACTTCAACAACATATCTTGGTAGGTTCTAAACCAATTGTAAAACTTATTCGCAACTATTGGTTGATCAAATTATTACATTTAATCTTGCGTCCTTAGATTAGTCCGACACTTTGGCGCCAAGATTTGTCTAAGCAAGTCAACCCCATTATACGACTGCGTTTATGTATCTAAGCAAACTTGGTCTTTGTGAGCAAACACTTTGGTGTAAATACCCACAAAAGTTTATCATTTTCTTTTACGTTAAAACACATCTATGAACGAGTCTGGGTCCTCATAGACTTAGAGAAAATGCTTTGGCATAAATACTCGTATCGCCGAAGAGGATTTTGCACTCTAACAATTATAATGGACGACGCATTTTAATATAGACTTGTATTTAAAATTTGGGGAACATTTTAATTCAGGGTTCTAACAAAGATCAACTCTTTAATATCATATCCAATATGACATCATAACACCATGCAAAACTAATAACACATATAGTTTGGAAACCGTCAACCCAATATGCATGATAGAAGAAGGCTTAATCAAACATTGGGCATCGCCTGCCCAGACAATTATAGCGGACACTATTCTAGAAATGTAAATGACAAATATTTTGACATTTAGCACATAAACAGTATACTTATCAAATAATATATTGTATAATAATAATGTTCGGTTAAACATTCTGAACTCATTATTTTATTTTATTTTATTTTTGGACAGGTGGGGCCGCGGCGCCACTGAGGCAGTAACCCCAAATCTCTAAAAAATTGCACTAGCGCCACGGCGCTCCACCGTGGAGCTGCGGCGCTTCAGAGGCAGTAACATTTCTGCTACTGCAATTGAATTAGCGTCGCGACGCTGCAGAGGCAGAAACATTTCTGTTTCTGAAAATGCATTAGCGTCGCGACGCTCCACCATGGAGCCGTTGTTGTACAGTGAGTTCAAAATTTTGAGACGAAGTATTAGCGCCGAGGCGCCTCCTTGAAACCCTAGTCAGCGCTGCGGCGCCGACGTCCTTACGAATGTTTCTGTGTTGATTTTCAAAAAATCGTTCAACCCCTAAATCTAATTTAGGGATCAATTCACAAGTCTTTTATCATCACCCACCATTATCAATAACGCTCATATCGATCATCATCCGTTCTTTACTCGTTCTTAGCCGTGCACCATGCAATGAGCCGGACAACACACTTGGCTTAGTTCGAATTAGAGCGGAATGACTTCCTCGAGTTAGAGTAGGAGATAATTTAGGGTGATTCCAAAAGGTCAACATTCATTCAAGACGTATAGGATTTCAAAGAACCTCATTTTAATCCAATTTTATGTTTAACCCATATTATTATTCTTTTCAATTGTTATATAACCATTGAACCAGCCTGAGCTTTGATACTACAGTAGGATTTTATTGGGTACAAAGCATATAAGTAAGGCATAGCGGAAGTTTAAAAGTTTTGTTTCTTACTTACCCTAACAAGTTTTGTGGTATGGTTATACAACAATTGGAACTTGTAACATAAAAATATTTACTTACAAGTTGTAATAATCTGGAATCTTTATCTACTGTGAGGTGCACACGCGATTGCCCTTCCGATTGCAAGCTCCAAGCTTCAATGTACTTCTCTTTCGGAGAGCTAGAAAATCCGGCAGAGGTTCGAGAGTATTTGATTCTAAGTCTCTAAGTCTTAGAATGTTTTTCAGAAATTGGTATAGAATAATGAAAATGAATGCCTCTATTTATAGTTGAAAATTAGGTCAAAAACCGGATTAGGATTTGACCTTGGGCCTGACCTAAAATCGACGCAGCGGCGCTGCGGCCCTAGGGTATGGGCGTCGCGGCGCTTGATGAATTTCTGAGCGGCGGCCCTGGGGTATGGGCGCCGCGACGCTTGACGTGCAGTTGCACTGCCTCAATTTAATTTCCGTGCATTCTTAATTAAATCCAAAATCCAATTTTGACTTAATTAATGTAATCATTATTCATTTAAATGTCTCGATTCCAAATCAAACATTTTAATTACTCTCTCAATACATCCTTAGATCAAAACGGACAATCGACATAGTGTGACCCTACAAGCCTTCTCATATTGACATTAATCAAATTAAGGTCTACGCGAAACTCCTAGACGGCGCCGGAAGACGAACTCAATATGTGAAGTACGTTTACGCGAATCCAGTAAACTTAACCTTTATGTGGTAAGATAAAATCATTTCATTCACGACACACCCGATCAAGTTTAGAATTTGTCAAATGTCTATCCAAATGGCTTAATCATTGTATCTCAACTATATTAGTCGACGACTAGACCATATTCTAAATATGTCTACTGCGTTGGCCAACGACTTAGTCAACCTAATATCACTGAGAATCCGAGTGTTCTCTTGAATAAACATTCGAGGAATGAATCCTAATCTTGGCTCAACTACCACCTTCAATCCACATCGCAATGTACCCAATACAAGCCGTGTCTCAACCTATAAGGCATTTGAGCTTAGTACGGGATCAAAGTACATTACTTTGTAGACAAGGCGCGTATTGACCTCAAGTCTAAGGACTTCTATCTCCCACACGCTGATCATACTTTAGACAAGTATAACAAACAGTATATCAGCAGGGTATACCAATACTTTCAAAGTATCCATGTGTCCATCACGAGTAACCATTACTCGTAGCAGGTGAGACATACTACATCCTTCAAGGATGTGATGCAGACCACATGTCGACTTGTCACATATCATCGATATTTCATTCTCGATGATCATTAGTCGAGGCTATTTTAAGAGTTATGCTCTATCATAAAATATCTCACTCTATTAATGACAATGTAAGCTCAATGGATGCACATTAATTAATAATTACAAACAATCAAATAATAATTCAATAATTGCAAATGCCAAAATATTAATCTCCATTAATAATAATATGAATGTGTATAAAGTACATTTGTTCTAATACAGATTGTCTCTAGGACATAAATATACTTTCAATATGTATCAAAATATATCTTTGAGTATTGATATGTATATGTAATTATGTTGGGACAAATGTTACGCAACATTCGACTAACATTTTTTAGAACTGTTTTGCCTTACTTCACGTTAAGCAGTAATATTTTATTTCACTGTGAGGTAAAAATGACTTATGCGTGGTGAATTGGAGCTGTGTAAAACGTGGGAGAAAGAGTCAAAGCTTGGGGAAGAATTCGAGTAAGGAACAAGTCAAAGTTGTTGAAATTTTCACTCCTTAATCATCTACCACAAGTTGCCCATCTTTTTCTCAACTTCCACAACCGATCGATGAGCCTTTAAAGGGAACTCTCTGCTATAAATAGAGAGACCACAACAATGTATCGACATCCAGAATCATATTACAAAAATACAAAGAGAGCTCTCGGGATTTCATCTTAGAAATCTAGATCATAAGTGGTGGCTGAGTGTGTTGACAACATTCTGTCCAACATTACAATTGATGTTTAGATTCTAGATTAGTTTTGTATGAAGCGATTGTAATGAGAGGTTGTCTATGTCTACTTAGTTAGATTTTTCAGGCAGAAGTCATATGCGACTTCAACTTTTAATTCCTTCCCATTTTATCTTGTAAATCTGTAAAGAAAGGAATTTGTAATTTTGTATATAATATATTTACAATACATTTGGTCATTGACCATCCTAAGTTATATAATATATATATATATATATATATATATATATATATATATATATATATATATATATATATATATATATATATATAACTTATGAAAATTTTAAACCTTTGTGTTCTTTAAATTCTGCTGCATTTACTTTTTAAAGTTACTGTTTTACTAAGTGTTGTTACTGGTGTCGGACGACATAATTGACGACATTCTGAAACAGAATTGACATTCGATTTATTCCCTCTCTTATTTTATTTCTCATAGCATTTGACACTCTTGAGGGAGCATAAAGGAACAATATTAGCATCTTAAAGTTCATATCTGAACAATATCAACAACTTGATTACGGATCTGATTTTATTTTATTTTGTAAAGATTTAATTTGATTTTACTGATTGTAATCTATTTAATATTAGGAATGTATCTGTAATTTATTATCTTTCCTTTTCCTTATATGTTATCTTGGAATTCAATACCCAACTAGTTGTATAAATAGAAGACCATCATAATACAATCAAGACAACTTTTCTAGTTTCTACGATCCTCAGAAAAGGAACAAACCCAAAACATGTTGTAGATTATGTTAGTTTTTTTTTTGTCATAACGATCAATCTACTTATCGTTACGAAGATAATAGAAATATTTAAAAAGTACTGTCAAAATTGAAACAAATGTTCAACTTTATTACACTAATAATTGCTCACTGTGGCCTTAAACAAATGATGAATGTATTGTACATAAACAGGAAATATATACATTGATTTAACAATTTTAAAATTATATGTATTACACTAATTAATTAAGTTGAAGCTCGTTTGTATCCTAAGAATAGTGCGTTCATTATATACTTTTGGATCTAGCTAAAGTATAAACTTAAAAAGTACTGTCAAACTACTTATGGAGTTATCATTATGAAGATGAAAAATAGTGTGACATTTTTTTTATATTATTAGTATAGTTAAGTACTAATATTTATAAATTAAATAATGTGACAAGTGTCATTTATTTATTAATGAGATGTATACATCCGGAGTGCGGGTAAGTTTCTACCAATTTAAAAATAGTGTACCACATAATTTAGGCAAAAAGCGGTGCATCATTCATGATGCGCGCCGCTAATTTAGATGAAGCCGTGAAGCTACTGATTATCAGATGTTTAATGTGTGGGAGAACTAATGGCATCAAAGTATTATATAAGTGGATCAATTAATATGACTGCACCTCTTGGTACATCGTTGTCTTTAGCAATAGTGAAGAGACCGAATAAAATTCTGTATGGTGGGAAAAATAAAATTCTGCCTAAATTAAGTGGAAGTAAACTTGCTTCTAAGATTCCATTCAGAATGATGTAAGGAATTACATCACTGTCTAGAATTTGTTGTGATTCATAAGTTAACCAATAATAGTTCATAATGTTGGGTTGGTAAGGATAAGGCATCAACTTGCTAATATTTGTTCAAAAACTATCGCTTACACATTCCCTAAAAGTAACATCTCTCCTGACAAATATCACTATTGTGTTGAGATCAAACAAATAACCCTTCTGAGTTTCTGAGTAATCAATCAGAACAACTTTTCTAGATCTTTCAGCAAACTTATCTCCTTTAGAAAGCTGACTTGCATAACATAGATTACCCAACACTCTTAAGTGATCAATAGTTGGTGGTCTATTAGACAGTCTTTCATCGGACTACTTCCTTCTAGGATCATTATTACTTTGAAATCTTAAAGCTCTAGCTACTTCAAGAATATGCATATGTTTCATTTCAACAGTACCATTTTGCTGAGGAGTATAGGGACAACTAGTTTGATGGATAATGTCATTATCAGCAAGTAAATATACACATTTAAAATTGAAAAACTCAGTACCATTATTAGATTTGATAGTTTTAACAGTGCAGTTAAACTAGTTTTTAATCAGACTCAGAAATTATGACAGTATATTAAGCACTTCTTTCTTAGATTGTATGAGAAAACCCCAAGTATATCTGCTAAATTCATATACCAAAGTAATAAAATATTGTTTATTGTCATATGTAGTTGTCTTATAAGGTCTTCACAAATCAATATGTACAAGCTAGAAATAAGATATTGTTATATTGGTACTGATGTGAAATTTTAGTCTATGGTGTTTTGCTAGAGGACATACTTCACAATTATCTTGAACATCATACTCTACCTTGAACTTGAGTGATGAATTATGGTTTATTGCTCCTCTGGAAGGATGCCATAACCTCATGTGTCAGAGTTTCCCTTATGTATTAGTCTTGAGTGTGACATTACCTGCTGGATAAGTTGTTATCTTTCCAGATTCCTGCAAAATGTATAGCCCATCACTTTCTCTACCAATCCTCATTACCTTGCCATTGAAAATCCCCTAGAACACACAAAATCAGGAAAAAATGATTGCACAACATAACTCCTTGGTGATCTTAGACACTAACAACAAATTAAACTTGAAATCTGATACATGTAATACATTTGCTATCTTTTGATCACCTAAGACCTTTGCATCTTATGTACTTGTTATATGTGATCTATCGCTAGTTGGAATTTGAACTTTACTATTTTGTTGATCTTCTTATCTTCTTAGGGCACTTAGAAGTTCTTTGCAAGGCATTATATGATGTAAGGCTCCTGAATTTACTATCTATTTATATGCAAATGCATTGGATAATATATAGAGAAGTTATACTTGTCATGTTTGACACACATTTAGTTGTAGTTGAGTCATCCATTTTATTCAGCACTTCCTGATACTGTTGCGGAGTGAATAATCAACTTGTTATGTGTTGTGAACTACTTGATTCTCCCGTACTTCCATCAGTAGTAGTTGAATTTGCATAGGGCTTGAACTCACCAGTTTGTCCACCTTTCTTCTTACTCTTGAAGTTAGGTGGATATCCAACTATCATATAGCATTCTTCTATTCTATGTCCTTTGTATCCACATTCACCACAAGGTGGACCTGAAAAAAATGGTATTGATGGTCCTGCCTTTTTGTAACTGTTCCCTTAGTTTCTTTCTGCTAGCATAGTTAAAGCATCTCTATGCGCATCTACTACATCAATAAATCTCTGACTCTCCTCTTGAGTAGCTACATCATATGTTTCATTCAATGTAACATCATAACCTTTAGCTAGCAAGTTACTCCTTATATTGCTATAACTTTCATTTAGTCCCATAAAAAAATGTATCAATCTATGTGCCTTAAGATGATCTGAGTAATGTTTAGATTCATCACAACATGATGACAAAAGAACAATTACATCCAATCCATCCCAAAGTATCTTCATCTTAGAATAATAGCTTGTGACTGAGTCACTTGTTTCAAATTCACTATATCAATCCAAATATGATAGATTCTGGTTAGACTAGATCTATCAAATCTTTAATTGAACTCATACATAACTTTCTTAGCATTTACAGCATAGACTATACTAGGATTTAACTCATTGGATAATGTACTCTCTATCCATGACAACACAATCGCATTGCACTTCTCCCACAATTCTATCAAATATCTCTTATTTGATGCAAGTTCCAGTCACAAATTTAAGTTTTCCTTTACCTCTTACGGCAAGTTTCATGGATACTCCATAAGGTATAATTCTCTAGACCTGTGAGCTTTTTTGGGATAAAAACCAAACCTAAAACATCTGAAGCTTGCAAGTAAAGTGGATGATGATGATCAATTGTGATCGTAGTTGCTTCCTCTCCCATTGTACTTCTATTAGCTCCCCAATTGTCTTCTCTGATGAAGCTTTGATTTACGCAGTAATGGGTCTCGTGATTACTGCTCTGATACCATGTGAATTGATCTAAGGGAATCCATGATCAAAGCTTCAACTTCGATCATATGAACTGAATATGTAGAGAGAACAAGGAAGGAGAAGAAGATATTTTCTATTTAATGCAATTTGAATCCAATGTGTTACATCAAATGAGATATTTGTAGATTGAATATGCCAGTTGTCCTAACTAACTAATTATGACACTTAACAATGCTAACAACCTGATCGTGACATCTCTAACTAATTCTAACACTAACTGCCTACGTGATATACACTATTTATACATGATATACATTCAGATATACTAGCTATTTTAACATAGGGCATGCATAAAGATTGTGGAATGGGCTTTCACTCGAATTTGAGATTCGCCTTAGGATATCCCATGCCAAGAAGCGGTCGGGTCACCCCTTGACATGGCATGAAAACTTAGTATAACGGTCAGCACATACTTATTAAGGTTTATTCCATTGAGGCTTGATGATCTTTGCATCAATGCTCTTTCCTTGTGCTACAGATCTACCTCCTTCGATCGAAGACTAGTGGTACATGCTAGGTGATTTATCAGAGCATTCAAAAAAAGGTAGCCTTATATATAAGCACAACAATAAACCACAATGGATCCTCAAACAATTTATCTAAGATCACGGAATCGATACTCGGTATTAGTGGACTTTTTGACTCAATTAATTATAGTCAAATAATAAAACTTCATTTAAAGAGAAATTTAGACGGATTCATTCATTTAGCACAAATATATCATGTGCCAATAAGCATTTCGATACTTATATTCCACTACCGCCCGCATAGATTTACAAAATTTTTGTTTAGAGAAATGCAAATTAGATGTAATTGTGTAATTATCCCTAGAAATCTGATAAAAAAATAGAAAATATCAGGAGTTGAACATTTTTAAAAATGCTTATTGTTCAATAGGTAAGCTATTTTAATTGTAAAAGTTGTTGGATATGTAAAGTAGTACGGGAAGTAAATAAATATTTCAAGTGTTCGAAAGGATAAGCAAACAAGCCAATAGTCAGAACTGCAGCAAGTTTGTTGAGTCTTGAATCTTGATAACCTGAAATCAAGAAACACTAAATCTGAATTGTTACAACTGTGGCTGAGTCGAGAGATGACTCTTTGTCTTTAAGACAAGATTGCCCCGTATATATGATTTTACGTTAACGGGCAATAGCCTCCCAAGATAAAACAGCAACTAATCAACACTATAAAGTAAATAGGTTGATTCTGATGAAGAAAACAAAACACGAAACGACTTGCTGAAGAACGGAAAAGGAAGGAAGAGACACTGTTTGTGGACAGAATTTCAGTTGTTCTCTTCTGTTTTTGTCTGTGTATTATATTGTAGTAGTCTCAATTGTGTCAAAAGACACCAATATATAGCATAAGGGAGGGATTCCTCAACTGCCAAGTAATGGCTGTTTATGGCCATTATTGAGGGAGTTAATCAGCAGGTAATGGCTGATGATTAATGTGCAACGTTCCAAAAACCAACTCAAACGGTAGGCAGAAACTTTCTGTCTTCCGTCGTTCCCGATTTCATCTTTTCAGAAACTCTAGGGACCAAACTATAAATATTAAATAATTTGGGGGTCTATCAGAAGAAGCCCGTGGCCCGTGACCGGACCGGACTAGCGGGCGGAGGCGCGCGTGTGGTCTTAGCCTTGAACCCAAGCACATCTAGGTCCGCTCTCCTTCAAACATATGGGTTACCCCTTGGGGTCCCAAACCCTTAGCCAATTTTGAGACTTATAAAGAGAACAATTCTTCATTTTCCCACCGATGTGGTAGATTTGTCCCACGTCATATTTTCATGTCTCAAACACCTTACTTCGTGGACCAATATCTCTTTCATTTCTCAATGAAATTTGACGATCTTTGGCCCTACGGTCATCTACTCACTTAGTAGGTTATGCACGTATGAAGAGACAAAGCCTTCAACATACGGAACTCTAGTGTTTAAGTCATTAAATACGGGTGGACGCACCTCCCCACCAAAGACAAATTTCCAACAAAAGTTGTGATTTAAATTACTTTTTAAAGTTTATAAATACATATATTTTGTTTTGAAAAAAAATATATAATATATACCTCAATTTTTACTGAAAACTAGACATGTTTATATTCTCATCATTCATTTTTGGCAGAGGGAATACAACAATTTCATGCCATCTTTGGTTCCTCATTAGGAAAGCAATCTCAAAAAGCCCTTTTAGCATCTTTTCACTGTTACCATACGATTAGGAAAAATAGTGCAAGCGGAATCTTTTCAATATTATTTTTCTAATCTTTTTGGGAGCATGAATTATAGTTTCTTGGGATTATGTAATGAAAAGTAAGTAACTTCAATATAGAATCTAAAAAAGTTTTTTCAAGACGTTTTGAAGATTGGAATTGGATACCTTAGAATCGGATTCTACATTGATAATTGTGTGGGGGCTATAGGCCACTTTTTGCCTTTATTTCTTCTGTTCCTTCCTTAACCCCTTTTATATTCGGTGTGGACTGACTTCCTTCAAAGTATAGAGGAAACACCTCAAAAACTTTTTTGTTTAGTTTAAGGATAGGTAACTAACAGCATTAATTTAAAGAAATTTATGAAAGAATGGTGAGAGGTGAATGAAAGGCTTTCCATCAAAATTCCCTCATCCTTTTCACATGTTTCAATTTTCAACCTCATTTCTTCTTAATTTGAAGTGGCATTGAGAATGATAGTACAAAATAAACAAGAGAAATATTACAAAGTGTCCTGAACGATTCAAAAGTGTGGTTTAACTATCAATCAGGTGAATGGAAATGATAGGGAATCATAAGTTCAAATATGATGGTGCAAAATAATAATTACCTGATACAATAATTGAGGTGCACACAAGTTATTGAATACCGCTACTAAAAAACAATGTCATGTATTATGCATTATTTTTATTACTTCTCTTGAGCCGAGAGTCTTTCGAAAATAGCATATCTATCTTCAAATGTAAAGATAAGGTCTGCGTACACTCTACCCTTCTCAGACCCTACCGCATGAGATTATACTGGTATGTTGTTGTTGTTGTTGTTTTATTACTTCTCTCTTTCAACTATCGTTTTATCTCTTTCCACTCCCATAAATAAAACAATAAATACAAGATATGGTTTTACTAAGTTATCCACGTTTATTAAATACTTTCTGAAAATTGGGTAGTACTAAAAAGAATTACTTCGTTAACATTAAGGTATAATTGGATACAATTATCAATTTTAGTCTTGAATTTCTAATGTGACAGTTATTCTTTTGTTAATTTTTTTGAGTTATAGAAACTACTAATTTGTAACGAATAGAGTATTTTATTTTATTTTATTTCAAAACTAAAAGTCCATTTAGATTGTGGGTGGGGTGTTCATGGTCCGGTTTGACTCGGTTTTTAATTAAATCAAACCAAATCAATTAAGTCAGTTTTTTTAATATTCAAACCAAACCAAACTATTATAGTATAAATTCTATCAGTTTGATTCGATTTTTGTGAGTATTAAGAATGTATTTTAATTATAATGCAATAAATGATACAAGTGATGTTCAAATAATGAAAATGAGAGACAATAACTATCTCGATGAGTACATATCTTTAATTCAATATGATTTTTACCAATGAAGATATTATTATGTTCTTAATAAGCAATTAATATTGTGATGTTTTAGTTTGTTTTCCCTTATTTATTCTTCTATTTAACAACTTCTTTAAGATTACGTCAAGTTGGAGGCTTTCTCACTGAATGTCATTTTATTCTTCTATTTAACAACTTCTTTAAGATTACGTCAAGTTGGAGGCTTTCTCACTGAATGTCATTTTAGTGATATACTTGTTCAACTATTATACATGTTTAGATTTTCAAATTATTTGTCAAAGTGACATAACATATAATAATTGGTCTCTAATCTCGATCTTGAAATTGCATTAGGCAGTATTTTCATTATGTGCTTCAAAAAGTCATGCATGCCATACTTATTTAAATTCCAAAAATCATTGCTAATTTGAGTTACTCAACTAAATTAAGAGAGATGTTTGGGCATTGTTATGGCTAAATTGCTACGTTTCTACCCCTAAATATTATGCACACACAAATTACAAATGTTTATAATCATAATAAAAAAATTAAATTATTTATTTCATTTATTCGTTCATGAATATAGTAATTTTTATTAGGATAAAATTAAAATCATCAAATTTTACTATTTTCTGTTCATGCAAACACTCGGAAAAATGCACTGAAGCAATTGAAAAATTGCACAATGTGAAACTTAGGTACTTCAAATTTTGTGTTTGCCGAGAAAGCTTTGCTAGTTCGCTGAAGTGAATAATTGTTTGACAATTTTCTTTTTAAATTAGAGATTTAACTTTTGTCTTTCTTTAATAAATGGGCTAGGAGGAACAAATGGGCTTGAGCTTTCTTTCTAATTATTTAAATTAGTATTGGACTTGAAAATTAGAATGAGCCAAAATTATGAAGAAGATAGAGAATTTTTAATTAATATGTACAATATATATATATATATATATATATATATATACTTATCGGTTTGGTTCAATTTTTTATTGGGTTAACACCAAACGAAATTAAATGCTATCGGTTTTTCAAAGTTTAAAAATAAATCAAACCAAATCAAGTTGATTTTAGATTCACTAAGTCGGTTTGACTCGATTTATCCGTTCAAATCAATTTTTAGGTTTCATTTGAACACCCCTAATTGTGGGTACCCCAATTCGGCTAACAAGCGGCAGCCGTCCCAACAGATGACAAAAAAGTGTGAAGTATATAATGCTTGCGAGATTCTAATGAAGGTACATTTAATTGTTTCACAATTATGAAAATTAATATGATTACAAGTTTAATGTCCACTATATCTCAAATAAAGTAACTAAACAGTAAGATTTAAATTTTTAAAAAAGTATAATGAGTTCCGAACACTAACAATCATGTTTAGCAAAGAGCCAAGTCGTTATCAAATTTTGGCCAAATGTAAAAAATCAGTTTAAACAGCTCTGATTCCTCGAAGATATATTTCCAAACGAGTCATCTTCACCAAATAAAAATTGAGTATTGCCTGGTCTATAAATGCAAAATTATACGTAAGTATTTTTTGTGTGGATTCTCCTACAAAAGCACTTACATCTTTGCCCCTCAAATTTTTGGTTAATTTTTGTCAATTCGCTTAAAAATATCTTAAAATTTCGGATTCGAACCTCCATTCAATCAAAAATTAAAAGAAATTAGCAAGGTAGAGTTTGAATTCGCAAGACATAGTTTATTATCTTAAAGGCAACTTGTGCCTTATAAAGCATAATTTACAGGCAAATTTTGCCTTGCGAATTCAAACTTTGTCTTGTGAATTTTTTAAAAATATTTGACTAAGCTGGATTTGAACCCAGAACTCATATTTTTTTTAGACAAAAGGCAAAAGTTAAATTTTTTTAATTTAATGGGTAAAAATTAAAGACCACCCAAAATAAGGAACTCCTGCAAATTGCCCAAATTATAATAATAAATAAATAAGTAAATAGAAACTCTTGTTTCATAGTTGCTCTCATTACAGTGTTTATAAATCGACTGGAAATAAAGATCTAACAATACAATCTTTACAAAAAGATAGTTCCAACTTTTGGAAAGGAAATGGCAGCCAATTATTGGTTCTCTCTTTAACTTTTAGCGATATTATCGAATTAAATGGTTACATAACTCAAGCTACAAAATTGTCTTATCACAAGTCTCCGGCCTCTGTTCACAATATTTGGTCATTTATGCCAAATGTTTTTCACATTTACTACATTGATTATTGATTAGAGATGGCAGTGGATTCTGGACTCGATCCGAATCCGATAGATTCAGATCCATTTTATAAGATATGAATTTTTAAAATTTTGACCAAACGGATCCGGATCGGATCCGGATCCGTTTCTGACGGATCGTATCTGAATCTTATATTTGAGATCCGTATCCGGTCCAGATCCGACCCGTGGATCCATTTTTTATTAAATATATTCATAACCTAGAATGTAATTTATAAGTATTTTCTTAAAATTGCTAAGCACATCCTTGCAAGTTTAATTCTCAGAACAAGTTTAATTTATCCCCGCGTTAACTCAAAAACTAAAAAATAAAGAGGTAACTTCGATAATAAAATCAATGTTATATTAGTGAATGACTAACATCTCCATATTCAAGTAGTTAAAATTATATTCACTTCATTTGTGAAGATTCCAAACGCATGCAAGTTCTGCATTGTGAAAATACTGGTCAGCATTTTTCATAATTATTGTCATTGTCCAACATTTTCAATTAATAGCTCACAATCAAAATGAGACAACGAACAAAATATCTCATATGAACATTTCAAAATTGAAACACAGTAAACTGTTAGCTAAGTAAAAATCGTTTGTCAGTTCAAAAAAAATCTTAGTAAGGTTACATTCTTAGCAAGACAAATTTTTTTACATGTGGATCCAGATCCGATCCTTGGACTCGGTGCATCCGATGGATCCGGATTTGGATATGATTTTTATGGACCCGATGGTTCTGGATCCGGATGTGGATCCAGGTATGAAAAATGAATCTGGATCTGGATCTAATAGGATCCGGTCCAGATCCGATCCATTGCCGTCCCTATTCATGATGATGACTAGTTGACCACGTATTTTCGTCAAAAATTATTAACCAAAAATTTTATAGTTTAATAGTATCAGTAGATTTCTTTCTTATAGTCCCTTTTCCTTAAAAAAGCTCAAGCTTGTATTTAGAGAAATTTCTTTTAAGGAAAACTCAAAACTGAAAATAATTACTTCACGTCTAAAACAAATTCATTTTTCATAAATCCAAACAAAATCTTTTTTCAGAAATAGAAACCAATCCAAATATAGTTTTCTTGAAGTTAACATCTTTCAATTCCATTTATAGATTTATCGTTTGGTTCTTTCGGTTTTGATTATTTTAATCCATTGTATAAAATAAAG
Source organism: Anisodus acutangulus (assembly GCA_029783415.1). Taxonomy (NCBI): domain Eukaryota; kingdom Viridiplantae; phylum Streptophyta; class Magnoliopsida; order Solanales; family Solanaceae; genus Anisodus; species Anisodus acutangulus. The sequence continues at coordinate 9,144,022 of CM056500.1, forward strand.
GATTCACGGGATTAATAATTATATATTCCTTGTATTTTATTTTATGTGAAATTGAACATAAATTATTCAAACTATTTAAAATAGGATTTACATATTTAGAAATTATATATAAGTATTACTCCTGCTATTTACATTAGCTAACTATACTTAGAAAAAATAATGTAAAAAATTAATGTCACATAAGATGAAATAGAGGATGTACATGATATTGTTTAAAAGAAAAACATAAATAGTTGCATGCGAAATATCACATGAAAATTCATAAAGGCAATATATAATATATCATTTAGTATTGCAATTAACTGTGTTAAAGGAGTTTAATTGAATTTACTTCGTCAGAAAATTATACTATTAAGCAAAATAAGGCAAAAAATAATAAAAGTATATAATTGAATAGTGGAAGACTTAGTTTGTAATTGTGGGTAGTAAAAGTTGTTCAAAGATTGCGGTTGATTTGTAAATTCAAATCTCAAATATATCATTCTTGTATTTTTCTAAGTTTTCTTATTAAAATTCGTGATTTTGTTAGTGATATTGTTAATATGACACGTACCAATAATAGAAATCCCTATGGACTTAACACCTAACAAACGTTTGCAATGATGATAGAACAGACAGGGACATCAGCACTCTCTGGGGCATGATCATTAAAAAAATAAAAAAAAGTAACAAACGTTGGACAAACTAGGACCATGGATAACTTTGTGAAAGGGAAAGCCCCGAAGGTGAAATCCCCCACATGTACTAGAGATTTTTTGGCCAGATGGGATGTAAATCGAGGGTTATGCGTGAGTGGCAGCTCTGCAAGGCAGAGGACCAACGGGACACGAACTCAGGCAACAACTAATATTTCAGCAAAAACTGTCACCACACGGATTCGAACCCACGACGTCGGAGTGGTTGTACCCCAATCACTTTATCACTTATCAATTCACCTGTGTCCGGGGGCAGGACCATGGATAACTGATTTGCCGAATCTCCATCCCTAATTCATTTCACCTTTAGCTTAAGGCAGGACTAAACTCAGAGCTAGAATTTAAAATTTTATTCTTTTATAATTAATATGTTCTAAATGAATAATTTATATATATTTAATAGATTTCTTAATACACTACTTCTTTTCTCTCAAAATAATTATCACATTTCACTTTTGAGAGTTAAACTATATAAACTTTAATCAATATATTAAGCTATATTTTCTCGTTATATTAATATGAAAAGAATTGCAGTTTACATGTTTTTCTTATAATTTTCGAATATCTAAATTTTAATTTTAAAATATTAAATTAATTTAATCTAATTTAACTTTAAAAATTAATTAAATTAACTTCTAAAAATTAAAAAAAAAATGACAAATATTTTAATTATAATTATTGAATTTGATCAAACTCATAATCAAAGCGCTAACTCTGCCCGGACAGAAGGTTCCACGTGAAAAGGGAGAAAAGGTACGACAAAATACAGTGGCTAATAGGGTCTCTAATTGAAGCATGAAAAAGACCCCTAAATGGTACTCTCCAATAATTTAATTAAGGCTTTCTTAATCATGTATTCTTCTTCTTCCATATGCTCATATGCTGATGTCCACTAACATACACTGAATATATATAGTACTACGGCACCAAAGACTATGACCACTCAACGGCTAGCTATAGTATACATCATATGCTGTCTTCTCCTCCTTGCTTTATTAGCACAATATAGGTGATGGTCTGTTTTATTATGTAAATTAATTTGATTGTGCATGAAATTCTTTTAAGTAAATTGAAATTTATAATCTTAGGTAGAGTTGCATTTAATAGAATATTTTTTAATATTCTTTCATTATTGTATTAATTGTATATCTCTTATTTTAGATAAAATTATAATTCTTTTGTAACTAGGTTAATTAGTTACCTAGTTTGTATCAAAGTAAATATTCTTGTAAACTTATATATATTGTAAATCATTCATCAATAAAATCAAGGAACATATTCATGTATGGTATCAGTAGCCTAAAACTACAAACCCTACCCTAGTCGTTGATACACCTTCTCGGCCGCCACCTTTTTTCCACATCAGCACTTAGCCCACGTCGGAACCCTATCCGCCGACCTCTCTCGGCCGCCCCCCACTTTTTCCCACGACGGAACCCTAGTTTTTTCGTCCATTCTCCTAAATTTCCTCTTCCATCACTGACAAAACCAAATTCCATCTTGCACTTGCCGTAAACAACACTAAAAACTTCATCCCTGTAACTCTTGAGATGGAAAAGGTTCAATACTCCTCGTGGACGAAGCTTTTTAAGATCCATTGTCGTATTTACGAAGTTATAGACCACATCATCCCTCCCACGCTGAAGTCCACAAATATACCATCAGCTTCGACTTCTGATGATGCACTATGTTCTCGTTTGTACACAGCCGTCCTCTAGTAGATATACGTCACGATATCTAATGATATATTGCACACCATCATTGAGACTAATGTCATTACCCGCCAAACGTGGGAACGTTTGGACAGTATTTTCCACGATAACAAAACTCAACGAGCATTATACCTTGAAAATCAGTTCAAGGACGTTCATCAGGACGATTTTCCAAACGTGTCTGCATATTGTCAAGAACTCAAGATGCTTGCCGACTAACTCTCCAACATCGGCACACCAATCACTAATCAGCGATTGGTCATGCAACTAATTGCAGGTTTGAACGAATCCTATGACGGCGTTGCCACCATCCTTCAGCAATGCACGACGTTACCTTCGTTTATGAGGCCCGTTCGAAGTTCATCCTTGAGGAAACCTGGAAAATCAAGCGCAACACCACTCGGGCCAACATATCCAACGCCGTCATCACCACCACCGTCGGGCCCTCAACCGATGGTAGGGCCTCCCGGTCCGGCAACCATAACTGTCGGCCAGAGGACCTGCAATAGTCTGCTTCCTCCCGTAACAACCGCCGGAGCAGGCAGTCCAACAAGGGCCATGACGGAAGAAATTCCGGCAACAACGACGGCGTGAAGGAGCAGTCCCCGTCGGCCAAAAATAGCCAATGGCGACCGCGGCAATGGCAGCAGCCTCTGTCGTGGGTTGCCTACCCGTCATGGGTCATGTAGGCCCCACCGTCATGGGCCTCCCCTCTTTGCCCGTATACGACATCCTCGTGGACTCCACCTCAAAAGAGACAAGCCCAACCTGGCATACTTGGCCCACGTCCACAACAGGTCTACACAGCACAGGCCCCCCCGCCATCGACTTATGCACCGACTAACATTGAGGCAGCTATGAGCACAATGTCACTAAACACTCCATAATAAAATTGGTATATGGACACAGGTGTCACATCTCACTTGACGACATCACAAGGTACTATCTCGTCTTATTCCAATTTGAGTAATTTAAATCGGAATATTATTGTTGGTAGTGGACAAGGCATTCCCATCCGTAGTTATGGTCATTCCTCCCTATCCCCACCATATCCACCACTAATCTTAAAAAAAATATCCTTCATGCCCCTAAACTCATTAAGAATATAATCTCTGTGCGATATTTCACAACTGACAATTGGATTTCCCTTGACTTTGATCCATTTGGTTTTACTGTAAAGGATTTTATGACAGGGAGAGAATAAGGAGATGTGACAGCATTAGAGATCTCTACCCTATTTTAAACGTCGTCAACAATCCAGCCTCAACTTTTGCTGCTCTTTCGTCTTCCTTATGACATTCTATATTAGGACATCCGGGAGACTCTGTTTTATGCTCCCTTATGATAAATAATTTTATTAATTAAAATCGTATTTCTAGGACTCCTGTATGTGAATCTTGCATTTTTGGAAAACATGTCAAATTACCATTTTCTGCATCGATAAATTATACTTTAATGCCTTTCGATATCATACATAATGATTTGTGGACATCTCCTATTTTGAGTACGGCTGACCATCGATATTATGTGTTATTTTTTAATGATTGTTCAACTTTCTATCGACTTTTCCAATTGGAAATAAATCCTAGTTCTACCTCATTTTTTCTTCATTTAGTGCTTTCGTAAAAACACAACTTAAAAAGAGCATTAAATGTTTTCAATGTGACAATGGCAGGGAATTCGATAATAACCAATTCAAACAGATTTTCTCCAAAAACGGTCTTATCTTTTATTTTTCCTGCCCTCACACATCCTCCCAAAATGGTAAAGCCAAACGGAAAAACCAAACCATAAACAACCTCATTCGTGCCCTACTTGCTCATGCCTCAATTCCCCTCAATTCTGGCATTACGCACTCTCCATGGCCACATATCTCCTAAACATAATCCCAAACAAGTCTCAAGCTCAACAGTCGCTCACCCAAGTTCTGGTTCGTAAGAACCCCTCCTACCAACACTTGCGTATTTTTGGATATCTTTGTTACCCTCTCCATTCGACCACTCACAAACTCCAACCCCGGTCTTCCCCGTGTGTATTTCTGGGTTACACTGCCAATCATCATGGTTACTCGTGCTATGACTTGTCGAGCCATAAAATTATTATTTTACGTCATGTTTTATTTGATGAGTCTTAATTCCCCTTTGCCTATCTACACTCGCCACATCGACATTCCTACGACTTCCTAGATAATGGCCTAAACCCTCTTCTAATTCACTATTTACATAGTCCGCTGTCCCAGACCTCGGCACCCGCCACCACCTCGGCCAGTCCGTGACTAGCTGCCCACCCGATTCTGCCGATAGTGGCCCAAAACAGCGCGCCTCAAGGTGATTCCGTAGCCATCTATCGGCAAACCAAGGTTCGGTCAGCTAGTACCGTCACCCCTACCCTTCCTCCTATTCCCGGCAAGCCCCTCTCCCATACCGCGTCCCGAGAGACACTCTCTATCCATGGGAACCCATGCCATGCATGTAATTCATAAACCTAAATGGATGTTTAACCTTTCCATTCCATTTCAATTGTCCCTTCCCTTTTTTTCTCGTAACCCGAATGATGCCTTGTCTGGCCCTAATTGGAAAGCCGCAATGATTGACAAATATAATTCTCTTATTGATAATAAGACGTGGGACCTAGTGCCCAGTCCACCTGATACTAACATTATTCACTCTATGTGAATTTTTAGACATAAAAAGAAATCTGATGGTTCTTTTGAGAGGTACAAGGCTCGACTTATAGGTGATGGCAGGTCTCAACAGGTGGGAGTGGACTGTGATGAAATGTTCAGCCTGATCGTAAAGCCCGCAACCATCCGGACCGTCCTCAACATTGCCACATCTAAGTCTTGGCCCATTCATCATCTTAATGTCAAGAATGCCTTCTTACATGAGGATCTTTATGAAACAGTATCTATGCATTAACCTATGGGTTTCAAGAATCCTATTCATCTAGATTATGTGTGTCTGTTGCGGAAATCACTCTATGGAATGAAATAGGCTCCTCGAGCATGGTACCCACGGTTCGCCAATTATATTTCCTCTATCGGGTTTTCACACAGCAGATTATACCATTCCCTGTCCATCTACAACAAGGGTACATACATGGCTTACCTATTATTATAAATTGATGACATCATCCTCACCACATCATCTTATGCTCTCCGCCGGTCCATTATGTCTCTCATTTCCTCTGAGTTTACTATGAAAGATATGGGTTATCTGAGTTATTTTTTGGGCATCTCTGTCACTCGACATTCTGGCAGCCTATTTCTATGTCAGAAGAAGTACGCCGAAGAGATTCTTGATCGTGCAGGCATGACATCTTGCAAACCATCACACACACCTATAGACATCAATTCGAAGCTCAGCGCTGATTCCGACCCGACTCACTATCGTAGCCTGATTGGGGCCTTGCAGTACCTCACATTCACGAGACCTGCCATATCCTATGTCGTGCAACAAATCTTCTTGCACATACACAGTCCAACGGAAGCACACATGCATTCCTCAAACTTATTTTACGATACGTCCAAGGTACACTTCACTTTGGATTACATCTATACAGGTCTTCGCTCACTGGTCTCACTGCTTATTCTGATGCTGACTGGGGTGGATGTCCTGACACCCAACGCTCCACGTCTGGTTATTGCATTTTCCTCGGAGATAACCTATTATCTTGGTCTTTCAAAAGGCAACCTACATTATCTCGATCCAGTGCAGAAGCAGAATATAGAAGTGTTGCCAACGTTGTCTCTGAGTCTTGTTGGATCTGTAACCTTCTACTTGAGCTTCACTGCCCAATTCAAAAGGCAACTTTGGTCTACTACGATAATATTAGTGCGATATATCTTTTCGGTAATCTCATCCAATATCAGCGTACTAAACACATTGAGATGGACATTCATTTCGTTCGTGAAAAGTGGCTCGTGGTCAATTTTGTGTCCTTCATGTTCCTTCCAAATATCATATTGCCGACATTTTCACCAAAGGACTTCCGTGTATACTATTTGATGATTTTTTAGTCCAGTCTCAGTGTTCGAGAACCTCCCGCTTCGACTGCGGGGGTGTAATATAATATTTTTCAATATTCTTTCATTAATTGTATATCTCCTATTTTAGTTAGAATTATAATCCTTTTATAATTAGGTTAATTAGTAACCTAATTTGTATCAAAGTAAATATTCTTGTAATCTTATATATATTGTAAATTATTTATCAATAAAATCAAGAAACATATTCATTTAGTATTTGTCAAGACAAAGTTGAACCAGAATCAACAAATACTAATCATGCAAGGACAAAGCAAAAATGATTTAATGTCACTAGATGTGCGAGGTCAAACTTCGCGACTAAAATAATAAAATAAAGAAATTGTGATTTGACCGATGACTTCGATCTAATCATCCCACTTTTTTGTCAATAACAATAAATGATATCAGTTCCTTACTTCCTTTCGATTGAATTAACCTCCATCCAGGCAACAAATTAGTAGTTTCTTTATCTTTTTGAGGAATTGAAGGATGTTGTGGTATTCAAATTCTCCGACTACACGATGAGAAAAAAATATATGTAAACTCCTTATTAACAGTTTCTTCATGATAAAATATTTGTGATCATTCAAGTATAATATTAAAAATAAAATAAAAATGTATAAGCTGCATTACTTGTTATTTTTAACAGATTAAACGAAAGGGATGCCATACAAAGTACATAGAGAGAATAAAGTATTCCTTATTAGGAGTAATTAATTGTTGTATCTCTATTAAAATTTGCAAATAGTCGAAGGTGATAGTAGAAGAGTGGAGTGGTAGCTCGAACTACTAATGCCAACGGCTAAGTAGTACGGCAACGTCACAAAAAGTGAAGTGGACATGTCATGCGTATTAGTAGTCTGAAATCCAACAGCAAATTCAATGCTCTGACTTAGATTGCTAATAATGGTAACAACTGGAAATTCAGTGTGTCATTCTTCTTTATTTTTTACCTATATCCTACTAATTCCGTAGTACTTGAATGTTACCCAAGTGAAAAATGATAAAATACTATAGATGGTTTTGGATTAACTCATGAGATTTTGAATTGGTTTACTCCATTAATTATATTGGCTGATGGAATTATGTTTAAGTAACAATTATGTAAGAATTTACATACATGTTTCTAAATTTCTAGACAGTAGATACCACAGTTATATTAAATATGTATCTGATTCATTGTAATTGTAAAGTATTCATTATTTAGTGTTGGTGTTTTATTTAAGGTGGAGTCTTTTTCTTAGAAAAAATGTTGCTAATTTTTTTGTTGTTCTTGATATATTCTAATATACTACGTATATTCCCTGATATTATTAGAGATCTTGTAATTGTGGTAGTAGTATTGTATTAGAAAAATATAATTATGGTAGTAGTCTTGTATTAGAAAAATGTATATTTTATTTTCGTAATTATAGGCTAAATTTACGATTGTGTATCATGCATATAAACCCTTTACATTAATGAAAAGAATCAAGAGATTATTCCCTTTCATGGTATCAGCAGTCTAGGGCAAACTTTTTCTTCTTCAAAAATCTCCCTCTTCCGCCGCCCTACTCCTAAATCAGTCGACAGCCGTACACCACCTCCATTCAAAAAAAAAATTCCAAAACCCTAATTTTCCTCTTATTCTTCCATCATGTCTACCATAAAGAACACTTTTCATCCTGCCCTTACAGTTTCCAATATCAAGAACAACATCTTTATTGTTCTTGAGATGGAAAACGTCCAATACGCGACTGGGCAGAGTTGTTTAAAGTTCACGTACGGTCTAATAGAGTCCTCCATCACATCGTCAAATCAGAAAAAGACAAGGAGAAAGTGCCTTTCACCGGTGATAAAATAGAGTTGTGGGCAACTCTTAAGGCTACGGTGCTCCAATGGATTTATTACTACGGACCTCTTACAGACAATAATTGAACCCGACGCCACGGTAATGGAAGCTTGAAATAAGTTGCGTGATATATTCTAAGATAACAAAAATTCTTGTGCCATGACCCTTGAGAAAGAATTCTCCCACATAAATATGAAGGATTTTCCGAATGCATCCGCCTATTGTCAAAGACTTAAGGAGTTGTCCGATCAACTAAAAAACGTTGGCGCGCCCGTCACAAATGATCTTCTCGTTCTTCAAATGGTTGCAGACCTCTTCGAGGCGTATAATGGGGTTGACACTCTTCTTCGCCAAAGCAATCTTCTCCCATCATTCTACCAGGCACGTTCCATGCTCACATTAGAAGAAGCAAAATTGCCTAAAAAGGTGGCCACCGGAGCCAATTCCGCCATGATGGTGGCCACGTCCCGTGAAACTGATGACTCTCAAGCGTAACAACGGGGGTAGCAAAAAGGGGTCAAAACCGTGGAAAAATCATGGTGGCGGACGTGGTGGTGGCAAGGGTGGCAGCCACGGCGGTAACGATGGCGACAATGGCGGCGATAGCGGACGAGCAACCAATGACGGTCAGCAGGGGATCGGGCCACTGAACCCTTGGCAGCATGCTTGTGCCAATGGGTAGTGGCCCGTATCGCCCTGCCCCTTTCCTTCTTCGACCTGGGCCAAGCCAGCCAGGCGACAAAGCGGCGGCGGCCGTTGAGTAATTAAATCTGGCGGCCCGGCCGCTGCTTGGGCCTCGACCTCAGCCAGGCGCCCATTGCTGCGGGCCCAACAATGATCGCACTCCATACGGATATCAAGGCAGGGATGCATACACTTGGATAAAATCCTTCAGATGTAAATTGGTACATGGATACCGATGCTAGTTCTCACATGACATCTGCACCAGGTAATCTCTCGTTTTATTTCAATTTGAGCAAAAATCGTGACATAATTGTTGGTAATGGTAATTCAATTCCAATTCGTGGTTATGGTCACACAAATCTATCTTCCCCGAACCCACCTTTAGCCTTGAAAAATGTCTTTCATGCTCCTCAATTAAAAATTTGGTGTCTGTTAAAAATTTACAACTGATAATTGAGTTTCTGTTGACTTTGACCCTTTTGGATTTTCTGTGAAGAATTTCTCAACGGGGATACCTCTAATGAGATGTGATAGTCGGGGCGAGCTCTATCCCATCACCACCTCCATCACCACTATCACTAATCAAGCCACACCATCAACGTTTGCCGCATTAGCACCTTCCTTATGGCATGCGTGTTTGGGTCATCCGGGGGCGTTTGTTCTTTTATCTCTTATAAACAATAATTTTATTTAGTGTAATAGTACGTGTAGTACTACTATTTGTCCTTCTTGTCCACTTGGAAAACATGTTAAATTAACGTTTGTTACCTCCAATTCTAGTTCTATGTTGCCATTTGATATTATTCATGGTGATTTATGGACATATCCCTTTTCGAGTTCTTTGGGCCACCGTTATTATGTGTTATTTTTAGATGATTATTCTAATTTTTTGTGGACTTTTCCCTTATCTAAAAAGTCTCAAGTTTATTCCACATTCCTCTCATTTAGAGCATTTATCCGTACCTAATTTGAACGGGAAATTAAAAACATTCAATGTGATAATGGAAAAGAATTTGATAATGGGCCGTTTAGAGAATTTTGTAAGGTTAGTGGTATATCTTTCCGTTTTTCTTGTCCACATACATTCTTACAAAATGGAAAAGCCGAGAGAAAAATACGCAACATTAATAATAATGTTCAGACATTACTAGCTCATGCTTCCTTACCACATTCATTTTGACATCATGCATTGCAAATGACTACTTACCTTCTTAACATACTTTCTAGTAAAGGATTAGCATACCAATCTCAATTCAAAATTCTTTATCACAAAGATCTGTCGTATTCTCATCTTAGGGTGTTTGTGTGTTTATGGTATCCTCTCTTTCCCTCCACTATGATAAACAAACTACAAGCCGGCTATACCACTTATATATTTTTGGGTTATCCATCTAATCATCGTGGTTACAAATGTTATGATTTATCCTCTAATAAAATCATCAATAGTCGTTATGTCATTTTTTTATGAAACTCAATTTCCGTTTGCTAAGTTAAATGATTCCGTATGTAATTCTTATAATTTTCTAGATGATGGGCTCTCACCGTATGTGGTCCACCATTTGGTTCGGCCCACGTTTTAAGATTTAGACCAGTAGACACATGCATGCCTAATGTCTACTGGCCTAGACCCATTCCGTGATCAAATTTAGCCAGCAGGCCCACTGCCTGCTGGCCCATACTCCCTCCGTCGTCCAAATCTACCAGTAGGCCCATTGCCTGCTGGCCCATTTCCCCCATCCGTTGAGTCCCTATCAGCAGGCCCACTGCCTGCTATCCCAATTTCTTTCCGTCATCCCGATATGCCAGCAGGCCCACTACCTGCTGGCTTAAGTTTGTCCCCCCCGAGTGTCTCAGCCAGTAGGCCCACTTCCTGTTGGCCCAGTTCCCGCATCAACGTCATTTTAGCCAGCATGCCCATTGTCTGCTAGCCAAATTTCTTTCCATCATCCCGATCTGCCAGCAGGCCCACTACCTGTTGGCCTAAGTTTGTCCCTCCTGAGTGTCTCAGCCAGCAGGCCCACTACCTATAATGATTTTGATAATAAGGATCATGATCATGATAATGATAATAATAAAAAACAACGACGACGACGACAACAACGACGACAACGACAACGACAACGATAATGATAATAATAATAATAATAATAATAATATAGAGTTCTCTAACAAATCTAAAACATACTCTCAACGAGTAGATATCACCTATATGAGTTTTTATTTCCATAATGATTTGTAGGTCTTTCAAGACAATTTTCTTACGTGTGATTTTAGGTCTACCCTTTCCCTTTTTAAAATCTTCATTTATCATAGTTTTACACCTATGGACCGGTGCATTTGTAGGTTTGATGAAAGATTCTTAAATCATCTCAAATGGCCTTCTTACATTTTATTCTTAATGCATGGTTCATGATGCATGCACTTTTTAGTGAATGGGGTCAATTTTAATTTTATCTAATTTTGTATGATTGCACATCCATCTTAATTAATATTCACATTTTTACCACACTCATCTTGTGGAATGTTAAATTTTAGAAACTAACATTTACTACCATATAATATTATCGGTCTTATAATTATTATGTAGAACTTACATTCATTTAGGTCCTTCGTCACATAACACCCCATAACTATTCTCCATTTCAACCATCCAAGTTTACTCACATGAGTAGCAGTGTATCACCTTCGTTTATTACTCCATTTTCTTGAAAAAAGTAGCCTAAATATCTTAATTATTTGCAATTTGGAAAGGTATTTAATTAATAATTACTTAATTTGCATTTACAGATAGTGAATAATATTACACATTCGTTGTAGGTTGATTAGTTTCACCAGGTTACTTACCATCTCTTTCGGGTTATAACGATTACACTAAATTAATGTATATAGTAGTTGATTGTTAAGTAACATGATTGTGTATAATCACTAAAAAAATTGGATTATTAGAGAAGACTTCTTTTTCTTAGATAGGGACAGGGTCATTCCCAATCTAAGAATGCCCCAATCTTAGGGTGGTCTTTGATTTTTGTCCCTCAAATGATTTTTTATTTTTGTTTTTTGACAATAATAAAAAAGTCAGCGAAATATTTTTGACATCAAATAAAATTTGGACCACCCACCTAATTTTGCAATACATAATTTTATAAAAACTTTATCATATTCGGCATAAATTGTATAGTAGCTAATTCGCATGACATAAGTTTATAGAAAAATTTAATTCATACCGAAATTATATTGGATAAGGCAAAGCTTTTAGAAACTTATATCTTGTGAATTAATTACTAAACAACTTATGCCGGATAAGACAAAGTCTATAAATTTATGCCTTGCGAAATTATTTTTTTATAAGAAAATAATGTATTTTTCACACCAAAATATCTAATTTCATAGACCAATAAAAATACTTTGACCCATAAATTTTCATTTTCATTAAATATAAAACAGAGAAATTAAAGATCAAATCTGTATGAAGGACAATCCGCGTTAAAAAAAAAAGGACTTTAGATATGTATTGTTGTAGCCCAAAAGAGCAAAAAGAAAGAACAAAAAAGATATAGAAACGAAGTCCATTTGTTGCGAGTCTGAAAAATATATAGAGAGAGAGAAGGGCTAAAAACCTAATTTTGCATTTTCTCTCTTCTCTATAGAGCTGTGTGTCACCTTCTCTCCCAACAGTGTGTGCTAACGCACGGATTAGAGAAAACAAGCAAACAATCCCAAAAGGGTTTTTAGCTGTGGCACCTAGCATTAGGAAAAGACGATTTTACCCTGTTAAAATGTTCTGGGTCACCAAATTCTCAGGCTTTATCGCTGTAGCAATGGTAATAATTGTTCTTTCACCATCTTTACAATCATTCCCACCTGCTGAAGCTATTAGATCATCTAATACCTTCTCTTTTCGTAAATCACCTGTTTTCCTAAATGCCAATGAATGTACTACTACATTATTAGGTCAATCTAGGGTTTGTGATCCTTCACTTGTTCATGTTGCAATTACACTTGATATTGAGTATCTACGTGGTTCAATTGCAGCTGTTCATTCAATTTTACATCATTCGAGATGTCCTGAAAGTGTATTTTTTCATTTTCTTGTATCCGAGACCAATCTCCAAACCCTAGTTCGATCTACTTTCCCTCAATTGAAATTTAAGGTTTATTATTTCGACCCGGAAAAGGTCCGAAATATTATATCTACTTCTGTTAGACAAGCACTTGAACAACCGTTAAATTATGCGAGAAATTACCTTGCTGACCTTTTAGAACCTTGTGTTCATCGGGTTATTTACTTGGATTCGGATGTGGTCGTTGTGGATGATATTACGAATCTATGGAGTACAAGTTTAGGGACGAAGACTATTGGAGCCCCGGAATATTGTCATGCGAATTTCACTAAATATTTCACGACGTCGTTTTGGTCTGAACCGAGATTTAACGGTGCTTTTAACGGAAGGAAACCGTGTTATTTTAATACAGGTGTTATGGTTATAGATCTGATGAAATGGAGACGGGCCGGGTATACGAAACGGATAGAGAAATGGATGGATATTCAGAAAACGAATCGGATCTATGAACTTGGTTCATTACCGCCGTTTCTGTTAGTTTTCGCTGGACACGTGGCGCCTATTGAGCATAGATGGAATCAACATGGTTTAGGTGGTGATAATGTGAAGGGTAGTTGTCGTGATTTACATCCCGGTCCGGTTAGTTTACTACATTGGAGCGGTTCAGGTAAGCCGTGGCTCCGGCTCGATTCAAAAAAACCGTGTCCGCTTGATTCTCTATGGGCACCCTACGATTTGTATGGATTCTCGAAGTGAATTTGTGACGGCAAATTCTAACAGTAACTTTTTTTTTTTTACTTTCTGTTCATTTTATTATTGGCGATTTTTAACTTCTCTAATTGTTTTTTCTCAATTTATGTCGTTCAAATTTTGTTTCTTTTTATTTATTTATTATATTTCGATTTAACATATGAACATTATGAGCGCCACCAGAAACGATTTGTATTGTATTCTATTATTCGTGCAGCTTGAAATAAAAAGGAATTACAGATGATATTGAGTTTAATTTAGTTGTAATCAGGCTGTACTCTTAAGGGCTCATTTGATACGAGGGACAATGGATAATTAATTCTGGAATTAAATTTGAGATGTGTTTATCACATGTTTGGTTAGAATAAAATCATGGTATAACTAGTCTCGAAATTGTAGTGTTATTTTATCTCTATAAGAGGGTGAAATAACTAATTCCATGATTAATTATCTTGAGATAACTTGTTTCCAACCAAACGACCCCTTACTCATTTGATTTCACTTGCATTAAATTTTGGTAGTTGTGATTAATTTTACACTTTTGATTATTATTTGAAGGCTTAAGATTGTAGGTACGGTAGCAAGTAGGGTATATATCTGATGTAAAGTCAGCGAGATAAATTGTACCGACACTTAATGAGTGGCCTATAAATAATTGAATGACAGAAATACTATATACTATACTACACTTTTTGTATGCATTACACTTTTTTTCTTTTTATCTTCTACTTAAGTTAGTGATGGATAATATTAAAGTAGTACTAGATGAGATATTCAAACTGGAAAAGATGGTGTTGCTCTTATCTACAAAATGCTTAAATTTGAAGTATGCTATAATAAAGAATTGTACTTATAGTCCTCCTACAAGTGTGAGTAAATGGGAGATTATGGTGTATCTCTTATCTACAAATGAATGTTAGATTGTAGATTACCAGCCCTCTTACGTTAATGTATTGTTATTCTATTGTATTTGGGGCTAGGCATTTTATTACTTGTTTCTAACTCTTTCATTTTAAAGCTGTCGATGAATTGTTCTGTTTTATATGGGGCTATCTATTACTACTTGGAACATGGACATGTGCTTACTTTAGATAATGCATGTAATAGGGATCAATTATTCTTGTTTTTATTAGCAAAAGACCAACATAACATGGCTTTTTGTATAAGGAGAAAGGCAGGAAATGGGGTTTTGAAGAAATATATGAAGGGAAAAAAAAGCAACATCGCACCCAAAAGTGTGATCTAGACTAGTTGTTCAATGGATCAAGATGAAAACCATGAGAGATCATAGTTCAATTCTAACAAAGACAAAATAGTGATTCTTTGCATTTGTTTAAGCTTTCATAGGTATAGTAAATTCAGTGGGAGAAAGAACAAATACTTAGGGTGTGCTATTGTGCTTGGTATGAAGGAAAATGTTTTCTTGAAAAATAGTTTAAGTGATTTTTAAACTTTTTTTCTTGTATTTCGTAAAAAGAAATATACATATCTAAGAAGTATTTGTATATAATCTAAGCAAACACTAGGACTCTTATGGTGATGTGATGGGGGTAAATCCACTAGGAAATTCATTTTTCTAAAAAATGTTTTTCAAAAATATTACCAATTAAATACGAAAAAGTTGAAAAATATTTTTCTCCATACGGAAAACACCCTTAGTAAAACAGCTGAAATGTACGCAGGTTAATTCAAACACCACTGCTATTATAAAAACAACGTGGGCGACACTTTTGGGATTATTGTAAAACATAGTGGGAATGACATTTTGATAAAAGATTGTAGGACATGGGGGTGCTAGCGACGGGAAATAATTGTGTGGGATAGAAGGCCCTGAAGAGTGTTGCTGGCCAGCGAGTAATGCGGTCCACTTTGTGGGATTGATTCTGGAGAGGAATATCTATACAACATGAGAGTGTGCGTAAAGAAGGAATAAACTAAAATTTGCAACAACACATAAGTTGTTGGGATAGACAGTAATGGAGTGGACGGTGCACCTAGAGAAAAAAAACAAAAAGTGGGAAAGTGAGGACATATTCATTCATTAAATAATAGAAAATGATGTGTTCTTAAGCTTTGTTTTATTGCCAGGTTGTCCATTCACATCAAAATGGCTGAGGACTAGGAAAAAAACAGTAGTAATGTACTGTAAAAAATGGATGTCATTCACATATAAATCCAAAAGGAGAGAGATGCCTCCTGGCTTTGGCAGTTTTTGCAGTGGTGAGGGGTAAGTAGAGGGAGAATCCAAGAAGCCGTGATGTTACTAGTTAGGTGCCAACTGCACGGACTTCTTTTGAAATAAAGATCTAAACCCTATTATTTCTTGTGAAAACTCCATCTTTCCCTCAACTTTGTCCCCTTTCATCCTTCCCGTTCCTGCTAGTGTTCATGCGCTTTGACTAATTTCACATGATATATTACCTCTAATCAACACATATCTCGAGTAATTATGTCCCCCCAAGGCGTTTCATAGGTTATATATTATCTCTTATCAATACATGTCTCAAGTAATTGTGTTCCTCCCAGACTTGAATAGATGAGAAGAATCACTCAATTTTTTTTTTTGTATCTATTGAAATTTTGACATGCGATCCTTCGTTGATTACTAGGCATACCTTTGTTAACTAATGAGCAAAAAAGAATAACATATGAGATCTTAAAATAAAGGCAGAATAAATCTAGGTCCTTTAAATTTGTCAATAAATTTTGTTTGGATATTTACAATAACAACAACATACCTAATATATTTTCACGAGTGGGATCTGGGGGTAGAATGTACACATGTCTTAACCCTATCTTTGTGGGAGGTTATTTCTGATAGATTCTCATATCAAAAGAAATATAATTGATGCAAGATTAGTAAAATATCAAGATATAAAACAGATGAAGCAACAAATAATAATACACACTGAATAGTAAGGAACTATGTGATAACCAGAAATATCATAATACTAAGGCTGGCCAGTGGGCCGGGTCGGCCCGGTCCCGCTCCGACACCGCCCTGGTCCCGCCCCAAACCCGACTATTTAAAAAAAAATTGCAGTATTAGGACTCGAACCGGGACGGGACATGGTCTCATCCCGACCCATCCCGGCCCGCCCCAGGCCCGACCCGATCCCGCCCCGATCCCGCCCGAAACCCCCCCCCCTTTTGCAAAAATAACCGTTGTACCAACAATCATTTTACATTTTGGTCGTTGTGTAACGGACATTTTTGGCCTCCCCAACCCCCTACCCCCTTAATATTTATTTTTAACCCATAAGTTATTATATTTACACTTTAACCCAATTTTCCAACTATAAATACCTCATTTTCTCTTCATCTTTCTCACAAATCTTCCTACAATCTCTCTAATCTCTCAATCTATCTCTCTACAAGTCTACATTGTCTACTAAATATTCAATGTTATTTATTCATTTGGGAGTGAAGTTGGCAACTAGCTTGAGGATCTTCCATCGAGCAAAGTTTCAATTTTCAACCTCTCGATTACACGTCGACGTTATGTCGGCGTTTGGTACATTCGTTCCTTCATTAAATTATTATTGTCTGTTTATTTTATTTAGCGCACTTAATTTCAGTTACTTTAATTATTTATTAGTATAATTATAAATTTATAATGGAAGAATTTAAACGTATGCTTACGGGTAGGAGTCATGATTCTTCTAGTAGGGGCAACAAGAGTCCTATTTCTAGACAGAATCTTATTTCTACACAGGATGATTTTGTTGATACTGAACATTTTCCTACAATACCATTAGATTTAGACGATGAGTTATTTTCTAGAACTCAAGAAGACTTTAATTTAGACGATGATCTAGATGATACACCCACTAATGTAGATGACAACACACCCACTAGTGCACCTTCAACTGAAATGTCTCCTATTTCCCCTAGTATGAGATGAGGTGCAGCAAAACGAACATTAAAATCAGATGCATGGACATTTTTTGATAGGGACGTAGAGAATCAAGTAGCTAGATGTAAAATTTGTAAAGATGTTTTAAAATTTAAAACTGGAAAAGGTCACGGTGGGACGGGGGGTTGAATGAGACACGTAGCAATGGCTCATCCAGCTAGGTATGCCCAATACGAGGCTTCAAAATCGGGTGCGCAAACGTCCGCTCCATCGGGACAAGGTTCACATACTGATATTGTCCTAGACCAAGTACATGGTCAAATTAACCCTATGACGGGGGAATTGTAGGCCCTAAATACAATAAACATAGAGATAGGGAAGCAATAGCAAAATTAGTTGCTGTGGAGGGTTTGTCTTTTTCATTTCCTTCATCTCCCGATTTTATTCATTACATTAGAGATATGTATAATCCTGCTTTTAACGATTTTTCTAGATCAACTGTTAAGAGAGATGTATTTAAATTTGCACATGAATATCAACATTATTTACATTATTCATTATATCATTTTAATGGAAAAATGGCTATCACTTATGATATAGGTCATAGTACTAACAGACATGATTATTTAACGGTAATCTATCATTGAATAGATTATAAATGGTCTATGCAAAAACGTATTTTAGCGTATAGATATATAGATGATAGGCACACTGGTACTTTTATTGCAGAAAATATTTATCAAATGTGCAATTATTATGAAATAACTGATAAAATTATGACTATTACATTAGATAACACTTCTTCTAACAATTACGCTATTACAATTTTAAAAAATAGTTTAACTCCATCTTTTTCAGATCATTTTCATATAAAATGTGTGTGCCATATATATAACTTAATTGTAAATGATGGTCTATCACTTTTTGAAGACATTCTTAGTAAAATACAATTTTCTATAAACTTTATTTTAAAAAATAATAGAATACAACGAAGAAAAGAATATAAAAAAACTTGTCACAATTGCCAACTACCTTATAGAAAAATTTCAGAAGAAGTATCCACTAGGTGGAATTCTTTATACTAGCAACTACTTGTTGCTTATGATTATAGAAAACCTATAACTTTATTTTTTAATTCTCATAATCAAAATCCAGCTTATATGGTTGTAGATAACGATTGTGAAAAAATTTCTGAACTTATTGTATTTTTAGAGAAATTTTTTCAAGCAACAAAAGAATTTTCCGGTATATATTATCCTACTATTTCAACTATGTTGTTTTATATAGCTCTAATATTTTTATTACTTAGTTAATATATGGAAAAAATAACTTATACGGCAGCTATTAAAAAAATGTTTATCAAAATAAAAAAATATTTTATTCTTCTTCTCACTATTTATATTATTGGTGCTGTATTAAATCCGACTATTAAAATAGACGGTACAAAATCACTTATTGAAACTATTTACGATTGAATAGAAGTACTACCACTTCCAAGTCCCAAAAATCCAAATCATCCACCTCCTATTGAACAAACTAAAGAAGAAGTGTTGTCTAGCGTAGAAGACGAGTGCAAAAAAGTATATAGGTTTTACCAACAAAAAAGTGCTAGTAACTTACTGGCTTCCATACCATCTTCTTTTTCTTCTTCAACACAACCTCACAAAAAATATGATGTTTCTGCGGCTAGTATTGAAAGCCTCAGAAATAGAATGTGCGGTCGTAACGCTACTAACCAAATTAGCGAATTTGATATTTTTATTTTGCATGGTTCTGTACCGTACCAAGCAGTTCTCAATGAAGAAGGACGTGAAGACTTGCTGAAATACTGGAGGGGGAATGAGAAGACCTTTCCGACACTTTCAATGATGGCCCGAGATGTTTTGAACATTCAAGCGTCATCAACGGCGTCTGAAAGCGCTTTTTCTGCCGGCAGATATCAAATAGGAGAGCACAGACACTCATTAGTCGGAGACAACTTAGAGATTGTAGTATTATTCAGAGATTGGATACGAGTGGAGCGGAGAAGGTGCGGTCAACCGGAGATCAGCGAAGAAAAAGACGAAAACTACAACGAAATCTTATCCGAATGTGGTGGAAGTGACGTGGAGCAATTTGACCAACAAATACCAATTCCAACCGAAGAACCACAGGAAATTATCAAGAAACTAGAACAGGTTTTTTTTCAGAATGTAATTTTTTTAATTGCAATTTTACTATGTAATTTGCAACTTTTGAACAACACCACAAAGTTGCAATTTTGACAATTGTATTTGTAATACAAAAATAATCATATGTCTATTAAATAATATAAGAGGCACAAAAACAGCTTCGGGATATTTTTACTACACTAGCTTGTCTTGTTTAATTATTGAGTTTTTTTTATATATATATGTTATTTTTAAAATTAAGTGCAAAAAAAAAAAAAACCGCCTGGGATCCCGATCCCGATCCCGACGGGATCGGGGCGAGACTTCGGCAAATCCCGCCTGACCCGACCCGACCCCACCCCTTCCCCGTCCCGCCCCGATCCGATTCAGCCAAACCCAGCCCGACCGTCTCGATCCCGGCCCACTGGCCCCCCTAGGTAATACTACTACAAAAGGAGAAGACGAGGCTAGCCCCCTACCTCTCCTACACAAAATGCAACACTACTCTCAATTATCTACTAACCTTTTATTCTAATTCTCGACCTCCAAATCCTTCTATCTAAGGTTATCTCTTCAGTAAGCTGAAGATGTGTCATATCTTGTCGAATCACCTCCCCTAGTTCTTTTTCGGCCTATCTCTATCTCTCCTAATTCCTGCTATTGCAGTCTCTCACACCTCCTAACCAGCGCGAGGATGCGCCTCCTCACATATCTGAACCATCTCAGCCTTTTGGACGATGATTTTTTTTCAATTTAACACCGGAACACATGAGAAAGTATTTGTATTAGACACTTCTAGCTCATATTTTTAAAAAGTTTTTGCACATGTTTTCAAGTGTCTATTATGTAGATAAATTAATTACATAAAATATGTTATCTCTTTTAATTATGCATATCAGTTTCAATTTAAAAAATCTAAAATTTTACTTATCGCAGATGTATAATCTTTTGACCAGATTATGTGTTCTGATGATCATCAAACTTACTGTCAATATAACAAGATATATTAAGCGATAATTTTGTAACTATATTTAGCATATGATACCAACAAGTCTGTTGTCCAAATACTTGAGAGAGAAACAAAAAGGGTGAGCTGTGGACATTGATGCGTGTGGAATGTCCAAAGTATGGGGCCGAGGGGGACCGATTGGCATCACACGTGGCCAGCTTCGTTGGCATGTTGAGGCTAAATATATTTTTGTTTTAATACCGACCGGTTTGAAATTTAGTTGATGATAATAAAGTTCGAACTTGTGAAGTATCTAAATCCATCATCATGTACTGCATTCCTATCACTTGACTAAAGCCCAAAGAACAGATACTTTGACTCTATAAACAAAGGTAAAGAAATAAAAAAAAATTGGCATGTACATAATATTTTTAGAATTTGTAATTACGGCAAGAGCGTGTCATTAAGTTTAAAATTAAAGAGTTTTCAAATATTAAAAAAAATGAAGTGTAGTACTCCGTCCGTCCCAATTTATATGAAATTATTTCTTTTTTAGTCAATAAAAAAAAGAATGATATCTTTCAATAATTAGTAATAATTCAACTTTAAATTTATCTTTATATCCTTAATAACATGATTTCTAATCACACAAATTTCTATGAGTTATTTTAGATCACAAGTTTTAAAATTCTTTTTTTATTTATTAAATTTTATGTCAAGTTAAAAACCTTTATATAAAACGAGACGGAGGGAGAATAAAAATAAAAAGTGAAAGCATATGCTAACAACTCTGATTTTTTTTTTATGAATATGAATTCTTCTGACTTGCTCTTCGGTGTTCGTGTGTAGCTTCTTGCTGGATCCTTCTCTCTATTATTTTATTCTCTGGGAAACTTTCAAGTAAAATTTGTTGATTCGACGTAGCTCAGCTGTCCTTGTCTAAATTTACCGCATTATTTTGAAGGTTTCTTTTCAATTTCTAATTTATATTTTTTTTTATAGAAAAGGCAAAGCTGATTAAAAGACTTGCAACTGACACTGCCTGTTGAATGAGTAAAGTGATTATAATAATAATCTGAGTTTGACAGCATTATCTTCAGTAATTTATATTTATACTAATCATAAGAGATATTGGTTATTCTAATTTATACCTTTTTGAAGTAGATAAATCCTAGATAATGAAAAGATAAAAGTTACTCCTAATAGAGCCTTCTAGAAAACTAAGCCTAATTGGTAGGTTATTCTTGTGGGGATTGTACTACAACTTACTAAATTCATTTGCTCTTTTTATGGGTTAAACCTATGAAATAGTAAAAGTTTTAAATGTTTTGATAAATTTAAAGGATTAAATTATTGAGTGTACACGTAAGAGACTATTTTGAATATATCCTTAAACATTGAAGTTAGAAATTTAAAACTTAAAAATTTGAGTTTTGAAGTTGTGATTTTTGAAATTTGAAATTATGTTTAGATAATTACTTGAATTTTTTTTGAAGTTTTACGAGTGAAAGTCCAAATTTCTCAAAAGTGCTCTAGATCGTTTTGGAACTTAAAGATTTTTGAAAGATAAATTTTCAAAATCTGATTCAAAATTTATGATCAAACAGATATTTGAAGATATGTTTTCAAAATTTATGGTCAAACGCTAGCTTAGTTTATTTATCTTTCAGAAAACGGAAAGTATGGTTGAAGTGGACTGAAGTAGTTGGGTTATTTGAAGCGGAAAGCCAGAATATACAAGTTTATCAATGCACACTAAATCAAGAATTGGTAGTATTTGACATCTCAGAAAAATTAAGATAAAGCTCAAATATGAATAAACTTCATCACACAACCAGCTGTGGTAAGAAAAAGAATCTCATCGTTTCAAAATCTTATCTTTTTGCAATTGCAAATTCCATTGTTGAAATAGTATTCATCTCTTCATACTCTTTAAGAATGTGTGAGCTTAACTGAGCTGCCGAGGTGGACAGACACACATTAACAACAACAACAACAACGCATGTACAACTCAAGGGAACTGAAAACTTTCGAAATCTTGATGTCCTGAAGGAGGGTATACGTAAACCGCGAGCAACGAGATAACAATGCAGATGAGTGCAGACCATAAGAACACAATGGTGGGAATCTTTCCCCTTTTTCCCATTAGACCTTTCGCGAAAGGATAGAGATGAGATAACACCCAAAAACTGAAGAACACACCTCCAAGAAGCTTGCTCCATTGTGGGAAAGGACTATACACAGTCCTGAATGTCCCCACTGCAATTGCAATCATGTTAAGCAATATGATTGTGATTGGTGGGATCATTAGGACTGTCCAACGGAACTCATAAAGCTCAGCAAATTCATCTTCTCCATCATCAGGTGCAGCAGATTTTGATGTCAATGTGAAATTGATGTCAACTCCTGCTGTAACTTTCAATAGTCCTTGTACCACAGCTGCAGGATGTGCACTTGTTCCACCAATTAACCAGAATTGCTCGTTTCTCCACCAATCTTCAAGTGTGATTCCTGACCATTTGATTTCAAGGAGCGCAAGCATGGTTAGGGTGATTGTGATTGCCAGCAAGAAAACCAAGAAGGTGATATTGAGGGATTGCACAATGAATTTTCCTGAGAAGAGTGAAAGTGCAGGCAAGACACAATAGACAAGTAGGAAAATTGAAGTAAACGGATACATTCCCACGTTGAAATACGCCACCCTCTGTAGAAACTTCATTCTCGGGCTTGCAAATAAAGCATTGTTGCGAGAGAAAAAGATTTCAACCGAACCTGTTGCCCATCTGAGAACTTGGATGAGCCTATCTGTTAGATTGATTGGGGCTGTCCCTCTAAACGCATCTCTTTTTGTGACACAGTAAATTGATCTCCACCCCCTATTGTGCATCCTGTAACCTGTCACGACATCTTCTGTGATCGAACCATATATCCATCCTACTCTTTTTCCCCATTCAGTTTTGTCCTCGTAATAACAACTTATGACCGCAACAGCCTCAGCAAGTGCTGAAGCATCCAATGGCTCGCGCTGTACAGCAAGTGAACCTGCTGGCCTACCTTGGCAACCTTTTCCTCGCAACTCATGGAGCAGCCTTCCTCCAAATTCAGCTACAGCAATAGAGTCAACGAGTGGAACGGAGTTTCCAAACTGTTTTATAAGCAAGGATCTGCTTACTTCCTCCTCATCATCTTTATCATTCCCAATTATAGGCAAAAACATTTCATCATCCTCTTGATCCTTTTGTAAATTAGGATTCCTCAAAAGCTTTCTAATCTTCCTGCTACCGAACCACCCACGGTGTTCAGTTGCTCTTGGTGGACTAAACCCATAAAGAGCAATTCTTCTAAATATGCAGCCTGTTCCTACATACATTGGACCTTGCAAACCATCCAGTGCTCTCATGCTAACATCAAAGAAAACTGTGTTGTGGTTTGCATATCGATCATTTGGATCAATACCCTCAAACCTCTGCGGGAACTGAACGTAACAGATCCTATCACCCCCTTTGTCAAGCATAAAGCACATTCCTTCCCTCATAGCTGATGAGTTATAAATGTAATGGTCACAATCAAGATTGAGAATGAATGCACCATTTGACATTATTGCACTGGCTCGAACTAAAGCATTCATCGCTCCAGCTTTCTTGTTGTGATCAAAACCAGGTCGCTTTTCTCTGGAAACATAAACCAGCATTGGCAATCTTACATCAACGTCTGTTGTGTCAATCATGTTCTTCTCATCTACTTCATTCCCATAAAGTGGCTCTGCATTTGGAGGAACCAACATGATCTGAAACAAACAAAGTTTAGGAACTCAGCAAAAGAGTTGATTTAAAAAAAGTAAACAAGAGAAATTGAAGGACAAAGTAAAGGGCTTCTTTCATTTTTGGCCCATATACAAAACATATACACTGATTATGTATATTTATATGTATATATTTATGCTTAAATAAGTACAAAATCTATACATTTGCTGCAATTCACCGAAAGGCATTGGAGTGTAATTATCTCCAAAATGTAAATTACCTGTATAATACCCTCATGATCACCTCTTGAATGACCTTCCTCTCCTGATGACCAAGTACCATGCCAGTTAGTCCCATCAGACATCCAAGTAGCTTTAGGGACTTTGATGGGTTCAGAGAGATCCTCTCCAAGTTCAACCTGTTTTCTTTTAGCCCTCAACTCCTGTTGGGTGTTATAAGCATCCGATCGTCGCCTTATCGACTCCGGAAAGGCATTTATCCTCACCTTTAATTCATCATATTCCCTCTTCACCCTTCTTCTGTCCCTAACAAAGTCAAGTCTCACTTTGTTTTTCAGCGGATCGCGCTTTTTCCCAAAGTATGACTCAGGATTTCTGGGTTCTATGTTATGTTTCTTACAGAAGGGAACCCATATTCTTGCAAAGCTAGCAGCTTCTGCAAGAGCTTCAAATGTCACTAGAGAACCTCCATCATCTGATAAGTAACATGCCACCTTTTCAACAGGATAATCGACAGCAAGAATAGAAAGGATTGTGTTTGCAGTTACAAGGGGTGGTTCTTTTTCTGCATCAGCAGTTGAAACAAACACATCAATGCCTGGCAAATCAGACAATCCCTTCGGGTTCCGAAGGTTCGGTCCTGAACTTTCAAATCTTTCTTTCAAAACAGTGAGGTCAGTGATTCTTTTAACAGGGCAAAGCTTTGGCAACTGATCAAGAAGCCAAGATATTGCAAACCAAACCTCACACACTACTGACATTATCCACAACCATAGTGCATCATGATTTGGATGAGAAATCCTCCATGTCAAGAAACAAGCCAAAGCACCAAGACGAAGAACCATGAGCAATCTGCATATTTCACATTCATACATCAAATTCAAATTTTGATACTGATTCACATATTTTATCAAATTTTGATACTAATTCACATATCTTCTATTATCTTTCAATATGTAATAGTCTAAGCATGCCTCTAATAGTTTAAGCTATTTAAAGAGGAGAATTTATTCAATTTATGTCTAAACATGAGTGTGGCGAAGTTAGAAATTCATGCAAGACAATTCAAAAAAAAAAAATAGAGTGTCACACCTAGGAATTGAACTTGTGATCTGAGGCAAATTTTGAACCCCCTTACTATTGTACTAGAATATTTCTTATTTCAAGGGGATTCAACACTGTTCATACAGCCAAAAATAGTGGCTTTTCCCTATTTGTGCAGTACAATCTTACTGCGAAGAGGGTTTAACCATCTTGGCGCCCTTTAGCTCCTCCACTAAACATACCCCTCATGTGTGGATATAATACCTTTTCTTGTCCATGTAAAAATATATTGTTTGTGGGTGGCAATTAGACTTGAAATGAGGATCATTTGCGTAGTTTAGTACTTAATTTGAACTGTGTGGACTGTTTCAGCTAAAAGTTTAAGCTATTAGAGAGTAACACTTCTATTATTAGATCTTTTTCTATTTGTGGGTGGCAATTAACTAAAATTTTAAATTAACATAACTATGAACATAAACACATTAGAGTAACAAGGCATGTACTGTAATAGTTACCTGTATGGACTGATAATTGCAGCTGAGATTCCAACTTTCCTTGTCAAAGGCCTATTCCTTCTGTCACTAAAATCAGGAGGATTAGCAGATCTATCAATACCTCTCCCAAATTCATATCCATCAGAAGGCCACAAAGCATTCCCATAACCATAAGTCCCTTTAGTCTCAAAAAGCCATCTTGTATGATCAAAATCTTGATTATGATTCTTGAATGACTGCACTAGTGAAAAATTCTTCTCCATCCTCCCTCCTCTTCCTCCCTTTCCAGGCAATGGATTCGCTTGATCCTTAGCTTCCGATTTCGGTTCATCATCACTAACACCCTTACCATAACTCTCTTTACAACCAGGGCAGTTCCCTCCATTACTCCCTACACAATCCAAATAACACTCTCTACATATCATATACCCGCATTCGCACTTTGCCTCGGCTTTTTTCTCATCACAACCTTCCATTTGACACATTGTTTTACACTTCACCTCCTCCTCCTCTAGGCTCTTCCAAACATGTGCTTTAGTCACAGAATTAAAACCACCAGTAAAGATTGTATCTTTAATATAACCATCACTCGGATTTTGACTACCTCTAACAGGGCTATTTTGGGAATCAACCACAGTTCTATTATCTGGGGTTGGTGGTATATGAACTGTATATGCTACAAATTCATCACTACTCTCTTTAGACATAGAAAGATACCTTCCACCTGATGAACCCTTATACCCTTTACCACTTAAAGGCGAATTCGATAAAGAATGCCTTCGAATAGGACTAGTTAAACCATGAGTACCAGTTGGAGATGAAGTAACAGTAATTGTTACTGAAGAAGATGGTGAATCAACCCCCATTTTCTATGATTAATGAAAATTCAAGAAAATTATGTAGAATTAATTACAACAAGAAAAAGAAACAACCCATTTAAGGACAAAGAGAAACAAGAAGGATTTGTTTTGGATGATGATGTGGGAAATGAGAAGAAACAAGACATACTTAAATTTGAAATTTTGAGATTGAAGAAAGGTGTCTGTAGTAACGGTCGAGAGATGCTGACCGTTGGATGTATGAGTTCTCTCGGCTATTGGTGATACTTGAGAACGGTCTGATTGATTGATTGATATTACAACGATTTTCTGACTTGGACATGAAGTCAAAAGAGTTTTCAACTTTCTTTTGATTAAAAAAGAATATAGGAAATAAATTTATAAGTTTTCCACTTTAATACTTCGGTCGATTTAATAAAAGCTTTGTCCGGTGATAGGGAAGAAAAGAGAAATAAATAAATAGAGAAAGGGCGTTTTCTTTCCTCTTTTTTATTTTTTTAATTTTATGAAGAGTTGCATGAGGTAAGTCTCTAAAAACTACAATAACATACTCCGCGAAACCCCATAAAATGGATCTGAGAAAGATAAAATGTATATAGATTTTACTCCTACCTTGGAAGGTAGAGAAATTGTTTCTGATAGACGTTCGGGACAAGAACAAACAATTCAAAGCATTATAAAAGATATGATGAACGGAAAAAATGAGCTATAACTATCATAAAATAATTTGATCGATAATCGAAGTACAAGAAACAATAGATAGTAACAGAATATTAATAATGTAACGAATGTTATTATTGTTAATGTAAATTAGTTATAGCAAGTTATTGCTTTATTTTCCATATATCATATTAGACTTGATATGAAAAGTTATTTGTTATTATTATGTTAACTTATCTAATAATATAAAGTTGATTTATATTGTTAGGTTTCTTTTTGGTTGGTGTTTTACAAGAACTAATTTAGGTATAAACATTATTTATCCATTGTTCGATTGTTGTTTCAAAGGAGAGTTAAACTTGGTATAAAGTTCAGCATAACATAATACCCACATAAGTTAATCAGAAAATTTATAAATTATTTTATGTGGGATAAAATGTGGAATAAGAATACGTGTATTAAATAATACATGGTTAAAAAATATTGAAATGACAAAACTAGCTCTCACAATAATGAACAAACTTTTATTTCACAAATATTTTAAATTAAACACTATATATTAATTGTAATATATTTCAAATTAAACAACAACAACAAATAATACCTACATTACAATTTTTGCATAACTGAATCCTCATTCCTCGCATAACAATTTCTGCATATTAATATATGTATTGTTAATCCCTACATAATTTGTGTTTAAATCAAACGACCCCTTAGTGCACAAAACATATATAACCTCAACACTAAAGCTCAAGAAAATATAGAAAAAGAGAATAAGAAAACAAATAATATTCTGAATGTATCATCACATGGTTATTACTTTACTCGCAATCAAGAATTGTAACGTGTAGTTCTCTGAACGAATTATAAATGTTTTAGTACAGTAATATTTTACACCTAAGCATGAGAGCGTTGGTGTATTTTGTTAATTCTAATGTTCTGATGTAGCAAACAGGACGTAGGTAATTATGAGCATATGATTTTATATTAATATTATATAGAGATTGCAACTTGGTACATCAAGTTGAAAGAAATTGGCAAAATAAAATGAGTTGTCACTGACGAGGCTAACGAGCATATTCTTAATTTCTTCCCCCAAATTCCTTTTAAATTTTCTAAAGGCACCTCAAGGTCTACTTTTCCAATCTTTTCAGCATTTGATCCTTGAATCCCTTATAAGCACGATATATTTGTAAAATGTACATATCACACCTACAACTACAAAGTATTCTTAAGGGAAAAAGGGTCCAATATACCCCTCTATTTTAGTTTATTAGTCAATTTTGTCTTCCGTTAGCGAAAGTAGTCAAATATACCCCTTTCATTACAACAACAACATACCCAGTGAGATCCACACCACGGGATCTGGAGAGGGTAGAGTGTACATAGACCTTACCTCCACCTTGGTAGGTAGAGCGGTTGTTTCTGGGAGACCCTTGGCTCAAGACAAAACATAATCACAAGCAAGACAATCAAAACAAAGCAAGAGTAAAGCAAGAGTAAAGATTAAAACATGAGAAACGGTTATATTCAGATAAGGAATTAAAGTAGTATAAAGTACATTCGAACAAAAGGGAGCAGTAGCTAACATAATTAAATAAGCTAAACGAAATACACTAAAGAACACATAGCAGCTGAAATCAAACTACAGTGGATTATAAAGCAATAATGTGCCTATAATTGTGATAGGTTAATCGGGCCTACAGTAATAACACTACAACTATCAATTTGTAAGCATAAGTAGGACTATGCTCGAGTACGTACTACTCTTCTACCCTAATTCGTGTGCTCCACAACCCTCTATCTAAGGTCATGTCCTCAGTAAGTTGCATCTACGTCATATCCCGTCTAATCACCTCTCCTCAATACTTCTTCGGCCTACCTCTACCCCTCCTGAACCCGTCCATAGACAACCTCTCACACCTCCGCATTGGGGCATCTGTGTCTCTCCTCTGCACATGCCCGGACCATCTCAACCTGGCTTCCCGCATCTTATCATCCATCGAGGCCACTCTCAATTTCTCCCAGTTATCATCATTTCTAATTTTATCTCTCCTTATATGCCCACACATCTATCTCAGCATCCGCATCTCCGCAACTTTCATCTTTTGTATGTGTGAAGTCTTGACTGGCCAACACTCTGCCCCATACAACATACTCGGTCTAACCACCACCCTATAGAACTTGCCTTTAAGTTTTTGTGACACTTTTTTGTCGCACAAGACTCCAGATGCGAGCCTCCATTTCATCCACCCTGCCCCAATACGATGTGTGACATCTTCATCAATCTCTCAATTCCCTTGGATAATAGATCATAGGTCTTGAAGCTTACTTTCTTTGGAATGACCTGAGTACTAAGCCTTACCTCCACGCCTGTCTCAAGGTCGCTCCCGTTGCTGAACTGCACTCCAAATATTCTGTCTTAGTTCTACTCAACCTGAACCCTTTAGACTCCAGAGTCTGTCTCCAAACCTCCAGCCTCCACCCCTTCCATTACAAGTTGGGGCCAAATATATCCCTACCGTTAGCAAAGTATTCAAAAATACCTTTTTAATTAAAAAAAAAAACAATATTCTAGAAAATTGGATTTTTAATTAAAAAATCTGTAAAGTATTTTTTTAAAATAAAGTGTCTTAAAAATATTATTTTAAAATCTAATTAATTTTAAAAAGAAATCTGAAAAACAGATTTAAAAAAAATAGTTTTCATAATTTTTAATAAAAGTCTAATTTTTCAGAATATTTTTTTTAAAAAATGAATTTTATAAAATCAAGAAAATTTCATATTTTTAATAAAAGTCATTTTCAGATTTGTTTTAATTAGAAAAATCAAATTTTCAGATTATTTTTTAAAAAATGGTCACGTAGGCACCACATTGAATAAGTTAAATGCTACATGTCACCCAAATTATAGACATATTATATAGGAAAATACACACTAATACGCCTCATTTTTACATATTATATAGGTATTTAACTTATTTTATATAACATTTAACTTATTCTATGTGGTGTCTGCGTGATAATATTTTTTTAAAACAATCTGTATAAATTGATTTTTCTAATTAAAACAAATCTGAAAAATGGCTTTTATTAAAAATATGAAAATTTCTTGATTTTATAAAACTCATTTTTAAAAAAAATATTCTGGAAAATTGAATTTTTTATTAAAAATCTGGATTTTTTTAAAATCAGTTTTTTTCAAATTTATTTTTAAGATTAATCAAATTTATTTGGACACTTATTTTTAAGAAAAATACTTTACAGTTTTTTATATTAAAAAATTATTTTCCAGATTTTTTAATTAAAAAATTAAATTTTCCAGAATATATATTTTTTAAAAGGTATTTTTGAATACTTTGCTAACAGTAAGGGTATATTTTGCCCCAACTTGTAACGAGATGAATATATTTGACTACTTTCATCAACGAAAGACAAAATTAACTAATAAACTAAAGTAGATAAGTATATTTGATCCTTTTACCCGTGGTTAACGTAAATCATACTTACAAGTTACAAAGTCTCAAAAGTGACTTTAGAAAAGAAGATAGGGTACATTGTTTGATTAGTACTTCCTCCTGTTCAAAAAAAGTGTCTACTTAGTCATTTGTACACCCAGAAAATAATAACTTTTAGATAAAATAGATAATTTAATTAAACTATCCCTAATTAAATATGTATTAAGATTTGGTCACTTAACACTTATTAAGAGAAAATCTGAAAAAGTGAAATTAATTCTTTCTTGATTTAGTTGGTGGACACTCTTTTTGAACAAAAAAAAAGCTAAGTGAACAATCTTTTTGAACCGGAAAAATATTTATGGAGAGTTAGTTCTGATATAAAATTCAACATAGCTAATACAACATATACTGTAGTTAGTTTTTTCCTTTTCTTACATATGATAATACTCACATAAGTTAATTGAGGAAATATATGTTCTATTTTATATGGGCTAGAATATAATAAGAAGAGTGTATTAAATAATACTTGGATTAAAATATTTAAATAACAAAACTAACTCTCATAATGGTGAACAAACTTTTTTTTGGCTAAAGTAAACAATTATTTTAGTTATATGCTATATACTAATTTGTAATATAACCAAACTAAACATCTAATAAGAAATTATCCCCCATTACCATTCATGCATTACTAATCCTTGCATTGCAATCTCTGCCTAACTTGAATCTAAACCAAATGATTCGTTAGGGGTAATTGCTCATTTGATCCCTTAGTATTGTAAATTTTAATTTTGATCCTTATGATATTTCAATAGCATATTTAACTTTGAACTAGTTGAAGTGTGTGCTTTTATCCTTTTAAATAGAGATTTATTATATTTCGATTATTGTGCAAAAGTATACATTTCAATTAAATAAAAGTTAAATATTGTACTCAACCAGAATCGCAAGGATCAAACTAAAAATCTACCGATATTTTAGGGCTAAAAGTTTTCTTAGACCGACTTTAATCTTATATTATTCTCTCGCTTATAGGAATAAATCGGGTTCAAGAAAATAAATACTTTTGTATTTTCAAAGAAAAGACATGATATGTAACATATTAATGTCAACTATCGATATTTGAGTATGAAGTTAAGCTTGACAAATCTCCAACTTCAAACCCTAATGCCTGAAGTTTCAATCTTCAAGCGATTCTTAACTTCAATTTCGTGAGTATAAAGTTGAACCTTAAAAACTTTACAAAGTTTGGCTATTAGGAGTAGTATTTATAAGGGTTCGAAATACCGCTATTCATGCGTGCAGTTGCCCGGTTGCCCCTTTCGTAGTTTCTTACCCAATCCATTCCTTTTTCTAAACAAGTCAAATGGTGTCGAGTAAATATGATCTTAATTTCTTTTATTCTTGAAAGGGGTGTCAAACGCTATGGAAAGTAAAAACAAGAGATGAAATAAATCAAATGTCAATTTTATTTCCGAATGTCAGCAATTATGTCGTCCGACACCAGTAACAACACTTAGCAAAACAGAAACTTTAAAGAGTAAATGCAGCGGAATTTAAAGAACACAAAGGTTTAAAATTTTCATAAGTTATATATATTATATAACTTATGATGGTCAATGACCAGATGTATTGTATATATATTATATACAAAAATATAAATTCATTTCTTTACAGATTTACAGTCTAAAACGGAAAGGAATTAAAAGTTGAAGTCGCAGATAACTTCTGCCTGAAAAATCTAACTAAGTAGACATAGACAACCTCTCATTACAATCGCTCCATACAAAACTAATCTAGAATCTAAATAGCAATTGTAATGTTGGACAGAATGTTGTCGACACACTCAGGCAACACTTGTGATCCAGATTTTTGAGATGAAATCCCGAGAGCTCTCTTGGTATTTTTGCAATCTGATTCTGGATATCGATACACTGTTGTGGCATCTCTATTTATAGTAGAGAGTTCCCTTGAAAGGCTCATCGATCGGTTGTGGAAGTTGAGGAAAATATGGACAGCTTGTGGTAGATGATTGAGGAGTGAAAATCTCAACAACTTTGACTTGTTTCTTACTCGACTTCTTCCCCAAGCTTTGACTCTTTCTCTCACGTTTTACATAGCTCCAATTCACCATGTCTAAGTCATTTTTACCTCACAGTAAAATATTACTGCTTAATGTGAAGTAAGACAAAATTGTTCTAAAAAATGTTAGTCCGAATGTTATGACATTTGTCCCAACATTTTTATGCATTCAAATCAGTACTTCAGAAGATATGTTGGGTCAAATGTCACGACACCAAACCCAACATTAAGGAATTGTAAACGACTATTGTAAATGACTCAAGGAATTGGCGGACCAACTCCGCAACGTTGGTGCGCCTGTTTACCAATGATCAGCTTGTTCTCCATATGGTTGCCGGCCTATCTGAGGCCTATAATGGTGTTGACACACTGCTTCTCTTGGCAGACCAAGAAATGAGATTATGCCCTAAGAACACACAGTAGCCGGAGGTGGAGCGTCGCGTGTCCGGACAGCCTGCCCAATCAGCATCCGTATATGATAACAACCTGGTCGGTGCTGAGGGGTATAGGTGCAATCCATAATCAAGTGTGCCCTTAACATATCGAATGACACACTTAAGGGCAGTAAAATGAGGCTCCCTGAGGGCATGCATAAATAAGCATACCTACTGAACAACATAAGCAATATCAGGACTGGTGAACATGAGATATTGTAGTGCACCTGCAAGACTCCTGTAAATTGTGGGATCAGACACAAGATTACCATCAACATCACTAAGCTTTAATTTAGAGTCAACCGGAGTGGACATTATCTTGCAGTTTGACATTTTATCTATGTATACTATCTCCTCTGCATACTTGCGCTGACATAAAAACATAGAATCTGCAGATCTAGTCACTGATATTTTCAAAAAATAGCTCAACTTCCCTAAGTAAGTCATAACAAATTCGATTTTGAGCAATGTAATAATCTCATTTTTCAATAAATCAGAGGAGGCAGTAAGCACAATGTCATCTACATGTAACAGCAAGTAAGCGGTGCTACTACCTCGATGAAAAATAAAGAGAATATTATCACACTTGCTAAATACAAACCCAATCTGCATAATTTACTATGCAAAGCGATCATACCACGCTCTAGTAGCCTGTTTCAAATCATAAAGTAACTTACAGAGGTGACATACAAACTGAGGGGTTGTTGGATGGACAAAGTCAGGCGGCTGGTGCATGTAAACAGTTTCTTTCAAATCCACATGTAAAAATGCATTCTTCACATCAAGTTAATGAATCGGCCAATGCTTACCCATAGCAATACTCAGAACTGTGCGAATGGTAGCCGGTTTAACAACCGGACTGAATGTCTCACCACAATCAATACCCTCTTGTTGATTAGTGTCATTAGCCACAAGTCTTGTCTTATAGCTCTCTAGATCGCCAATGTCTCTGTATTTGTAGCGAAAAATCCGCATGCATCAGATTACATTCGCCCCCTCTGGTCTAGGAACCAAATCCCAAGTATGTTATTTCATTAAAGTATTAAATTCCTCACACATGGCCGCCAATTTGGGTCTAGTTTGGCTAATTTTGGATTTTTGGGAATTGGGGAAATAGATTGTGTGGATAAGTTAAATTGGACTTTGGGCTTAAAAATCTCGTGTTGGGCATAGGTTTCCATTGGGTGCGTGGTTAGCTGTTTTG
This sequence comes from Anisodus acutangulus, assembly GCA_029783415.1. NCBI lineage: Eukaryota > Viridiplantae > Streptophyta > Magnoliopsida > Solanales > Solanaceae > Anisodus > Anisodus acutangulus. The sequence continues at coordinate 9,178,939 of CM056500.1, forward strand.
GGTCACTGGCTGCTGGGATGGTGTCGGGTTTGGTCGACTGGACAGGGCATTGAGTTTGTGTCGGGTTGTTTTGGTGGCGACGATGCGTTAGGTAAGGGTGACGATCTGGGTAAATTGATGTGGTGTGGGGTAGGCGATGTCGGGTATGATGTCGGTGGTGGGTTGGTGCTGGGTAACAGTGTGGTTATGTAGGCCCAGGTGGTAGTACTGTTGTGGTGCAGGGTGCCGGGAATTGGTGGGTTTGCTGGGTTGGTTTGGGAGTTTGGATTTACTGCGACGGGGATGGTGACACAGTGGTCGCCGGTTGCGATGGCCGGTGGGTGTTCTGGATACTGACCGGTTATGACATAGACGGGGACTGAGACACCCCTCTGCCAGCGGTGGCAACGGTGGGTGGCAGACGGACTGGGCTGACAAGATGAGTGGCCGGCAGAATGCCAGTGGTGGCAGCGGCAATCAGAGGTGGAGGAGCTTGGGTGGTGCACTGACGCAGTTCGTGAAGTATGACGGGGGATGTGTCGGACTCGTCTAGAAAGGTATAATCCGTGTTTTGGAATTTTTGAATATTTCCAAAAGGAAAAATTATCTCGTCAAACGTAATGTAACGAGAGACGTGAATTTTATGAGTGGACAAGTCATAGCACAAATAACCCCTATGATTAGACGGGAAACCTACGAAGACACATGGAGTGGTTCGGGGTGCTAATTTATGGGGGCAGTGGACGTAAGGTTTGGGTAACACTGGCAATCGAAAATCCGAAGATGATTATAGGATGGGATCCGACGGTATAATATTTTGGTTGGTGTCATGTTATGAAGGCTGCTAGTAGGTAAAATACTAAGGACGTATTCTACCATTTTGATCGCAAAACCCCAAAAAGATGGAGGAAGGAAGGCATGAAACAGGAAAGTACGAACCATGTTATTTATGGTGTGAATGATTCGTTCTGTTTTGCCATTTTGAGGAGAGGTGCGGGGACATGAAAAATGAAAAATCATGCCATTATTGTTGCAAAATTTGTGAAACGTGAAATTATTAAATTCACGACAATTATCACATTGAAAAGATTTGATGGCTTTTTCAAATTGCGTTATGACATAAATACGAAATTCAAGAAAATTTGCAAAAACTTTTGACTTGAACTTCAGTGGGTAAATCCAAATAAAGTGAGAGTAATCATCTAATAAGACTAGATAATATTTATAACCCAGACAGCTAGTAAGGAGATATGTCCATAAATCAGCATGAAAATATCAAAAGGAGCAAACATAACACTAAGAGACGACTTAAACGGAAGATGAATATGTTTGCCTAATTAACACGAAACACAACTTTGGGCAAGTTTCCATTACAACGAATAAAATTATTGCTTCTAAGAAAATTAAAGACATGAGCTCCTGGGTGTCCGAGCATATTATGCCAAGTTGATAGAGAAATAGTGGCGAGAGATAAAGGAGAGCATGATCTGGCAGCGGAGGCGGATAGGAAAGGATAGAGATCCCCTGTGCTATTGCATCTCGTAATAGGTGTCCCCGAACGAAGATCCTTTACAGTAAAACCAAAAGGGTCAAAGTCAACAGAGACAGGATTATTACGAGTAAATTTTCGGACATATATTGAGTTTTTAATAATGTTGGAAGCATACAAGATGTTATTTAGAGATAAGGGTGGATGAGGCGGTTGGGTGTAAGTTATACCATAGCCCTGAATTGGAATGTGGTGGCCACTACCAACAATAATAAATTGAGGATACCTTAAACTAAACAGTTTGGGAAGATTACCGGCAGAGCGGGTGAGGTGAGAGTGGCTCCCGTATCCATGTACCAATTTTTATCGGGCTGCTGCAAATTCAGAGAGCTGAAAGCCTAGCCCAAATCGGTGGGGCCATGCCACTGGTTGGCTGCTGGGCCTACAAGACGTGGGCCTGGTGGGTCTGGTCGTGCATCCTATGGCGTGGTACTAGGCCGAGAATCCATGCTTGCTGTAATTGGGCCGACGTCAGGTGAAACTGGTAGGGGGCAAGTGGGTTGGCCCAAGTGGGATGCTCGGCAGACGGTTGAGCAGACGCAGAGGGCTGCTTGCCTTTACCCTTGCCGCGACCCTTCCCTCCCTTACCATTGTTGTGGCATATGCCGCCTCTAGCACCACTGCGACTGTCCCGTGGTGGATGGTGTTCCGGCGGTGGCGGTTGGGCAGTGGGGGCGGTGTTTGTTGCCAAATTTTCAACCGCTAACGCCTTGTGATTGTTGTCGCGCCCTATTTTGACCTGCTCGGTCAAAGCGGAGCACAACGTATCTGGTGATTCCTGGGTATCGAATTAAGGAGTCGCCACCTAATTTATTTATGGTGAATTAGGACACCTGAATATTAACTAAATGCTGCAATATAACTCCAATTTTAAGGTCTGCGAAACTAATGAGATTCTATGTAAGAGTTATTTATTATCCTAAAGGGAAGGGGTTAGGCATCCTTTAAAATCCGCTAACTTGCGGTTATCCGGTCAAACTCAGATTAATTATTATACTAAAATGCATATATTTTAAAAATAATGTTTAAAGAAAATGCTTTAAAGTAATGATTTTCTTTTATTGCAAAAATAGTTGCGAGAATAATTCCTGGTATGAAATCAGAAAGAGTATGCATGACATTGTAAAGTATGATTTATAAAACACATATAAAGTTGATTTTTTAGATAAGAATACATTTGTATGAAAGTTTAATAAAATACTTATTTCGCAATTGATAATAAAAAGAGAAAAAGTAATTTATTAATAATATAAAGAAATGATTTTTAGCAAGTCATTTTAAATCATAAGATTGTATAAAACAAAGCCTTAAACATATGTTTAAGATACAAATACGAGCCGACTGTTTTTGAAAGTTTGAACATGCATGGCGCGCCTAAAATAAACAAACTAGCCGCGGATTTCCAATTTTGAAACTAACGAGCCTAAAGTAAATAACTAGCGATGGGTTTCTAAGTTTGAGTTAACCGAGCCTACAAATGAATAAACTAGCGACGGTTTTGAACTACCCTATTAATTATCCATTCATGGCCTAATTATTCTAAATATCCTAACAATCACACAAGCATTAAATAATTATTACAGACCCAAATAAAAATAACGAAAATAAAGAATAACAATGGAAGGGAACTAAAGCGGATGACGATGTCATCTCGCCCTATTTGTTTGGAAATCCCGAGGCCGAAGAATGCAAGGAATGTGGATGCGGGTCTTCATTTGACAATAATCATGATGAGTCTCATAACGAGACTCTTTGTAGCTCCCGATGCATTTCATGTAAATGAAAGAAAAGAAAAGGATTAGTAGACGAAACGTGAAAATATAGACATAATAAAATATAAATAAATAATTCATCAAAAATAATATGTTGTTCAGGCTCAAATTTGATACACAAACATATATCTAAGTTCATGATTTTAAAATATGAAAATAGGTAAATATATAAATAGGTTACAAACATATGATTTTTCAGACTTGAAGGAGGGAAACCAACCAACCCAATATGCGATAAATCACATTAACATGTATTCATATTTATGAATAAATAATATACAAGAGGATATACCCAATACATCAAATATACTAGGTATACAAGACATACAAGTCATTATATATATATATATATATATATATATATATATATATATATGTATTTATATATATCAACTGTGTATATTCAACACCTATAACAAAGCTTAACACAAAGAAAAGGCAAGTGAATGAACCCAAAAGAGACAATATGCAATATACAATGCAAGTTTATCTGAACGTGATTAAAGCATTATCTGAACGTGATTAAAGCATTATCTGAACGTGATTAAAGCATTATCTGAACGTGATTAAAGCATCTAAGATTCATTTCAATTTTAAGGCATATGACCCTATTGACAGTCTATGTGATTTCTCTCCTAACACCAGAAATGATACAAAGAGGAGATGATTCATGATTTCACATTATAGAATTCAAGTTAGGCAAGCAAAACACACACACACCTTACTTAGATTTTCTTGGGAATCAGTTAACTCATCAAAACAAGAATAAAACAAGTGGGATAAAGGACACTCAACTAAACCATTCAGATTTTTTATCTTTTCATACAAGTGTTCCATACATATAACTCCTTGAAGCAATAAACACATGCTGATTTTTACACAAACTATAGGTTTCATCAAGAATAAATTCATACATGTAGGGACAAATTTGCAGCCAGATCAAACACAATATTACCAGCCTCACGTATGTAGAAATCTCACCAGGGTGCCTCATGTGTTAAATTTTAACTTAAACAACTGCCAATCCCAATTCAAGACCTTGAGTTGACTATCCAAAACAGATGAACAGATACGTATACATGCTTTGTCCAACATGACATTAAACTAATCTCCTACTCTGATATAGACCTCTTTTATTTTAAAAACTGATTCTGATATAGACAGACATGATCATAGAATCAAACAAACAAGGCATTTAGACTTGAAAAATACATAAGCCAAGATAGAATATACACATACTCCTAGATAGCAAAATAGAACCAACAGTCTTTTTACTTATATTTGATAGCTAATTAAATGCTCTAAAGTAGTCATTAATACATACTAAATATGTTTACTCCAAGAAATGAATCAACACCAAACATACTATAATAAGCTATAACTAACCTACTTTAATCTAAACTAACAGATTTAAACAACAACTAAATTAAGCTAAATACTTTTAACCAAACACATAGTCGTATCATACAGAACACGAATTAAATAGCAAAATATTAGAAAGAAAGTGAATTTACTGACCTTCTCCGGGCAGCAAACCGAGGCGTGTTTCGAATCGTCAATCCGCTCGGAGACGTTATTTTGGAATTCTGATTTTTGTGATTTTCGGAATTCTGATTTTTTGATTTTAGAAAGGCTGATTTTCAGATTTTTGGAGCTCTGATTTTCAATTTTGGATCCAAATTTCGACCCGACCCGGACTGACGACCCGATCGACCCGACCCGGAAGTGACCCAACCCGGAACCCAAAAACAGTGAAAAATAGCAAAATTCCAGATTTTCAAACACCAAAACCCAATAATTTCGACCTATATTTTCGGAATCTTTAAGTTGAAGAACACATGCAAGAAAGAAGAAGTGTTCTTAAGAAGATTTCAGATATTTTTTAGTGAAGAACAATACAAACAAATACAATACAACCAAAACTTAAGCCTAAATTTCAAACTCAAAAATCGAATTAAAAACCCCTCAAAAAGAACCTTTTTTATCCCAAAAAAGAACCCCCTTTAACAGTGAACAAAGGGGGAAATTTATAGATGATTTTTCCCCCCAACGTTCACCTCGTCGAAGTTGAGTTTGAAATTTGAATTAAAGACAAAGATTTCTGAATTTTGGAAGCGGATTTTAGGGGTATGGGTCGCGGATTTTGTGGGGATAAGGGTATGGGATGATGAGTTGGTGGTGTCAGGGGCAGAGGGGGGTTGGTGGTGGTGTCGGGTGAGGTGACCGACGGGTTTTGGGGGTTGGCAGGGTATGGGTGTGGCGGTCGGTCGATTTTGAAAAAAAAAAAGAGTGAGAGTTGTTTGTTTTTGTTTTATTTTTTAGGGTTTGTTTGGTTTAGGGGAATAAAAGGGATGGGTTTTGGGCTTCGGGTGGACCGGTTCTGATCGGGTCTTGGGCTTGACCGGTTGGGCTTGGGGAGATAAGGGAAATAGGGGTATTTGGGAGTTAAAAAGGGAATTGTTTTGGGTTAAGAGATTTAGGAAAATAAAGGGGAGATGGTTGGGCTTGGGGAATTGGCCGGTTGGGCATGGGTAGTTTCTGTTGGGCTGGCCGAAAATGGGGTGGCCAAACGGGCTGCCCCTTTTAAAATGGGTATTTGTTTTGGGGTGGGAAATAAATGGGTTATGGGTTTAAAATATAAAAAGGGATTTAATATTAAAAATGCTTTGAATAAAAATGTGAATTATTTAGAAAATAGTGTAAGATGTGATAATAATAAAACATAATATATGTGAAATGCTTAATGCTTAATTAAAAAATGAAAATACGATGTCGTTTTGCTAAAAATAAAATAATATATAATATTACAATAGAAACTATGATCATGATTAAAAAAGACAAATGATTGTAGAAAAAGAATACGAATAATAATAATAGTAATAATATAATAATATTGAGAATAATAATATATGTGTATATACGCCTATATGTATACATATAAAAAAAATATTTTTTGAGGTGTCACAAATATTTAAAATTGCAAATAAATCGAAAAAGATGGGACAAAATTGGGTGTCAACAATTGTGTTTGTCATGTTTGGCACGTCGGGTTTCCTCCAAAAGTAATTGTGAGTGTGCCTTGTTGAAACTCGGTAGTGGGTCGGCTTGTTGAATCATAGTCGCGAGATATCGTATTCACCCTTCGATAAGCCAGCAACCAGTTGGAGGACCATCTTGGTTTCGGAAATGGGTGTCCCCACGTTAGATAATTCGTCCGCAACTAGTTTCAAATGTTTACAATACTGGGACATGTTTGCAAAATTCTCGAGACGTGTATTGTTGAACTATTCCTCCAAATACACAGCACGAGTATGTTTGTTATCCTGAAAAATTTCTTCCAAACGTACCCATAACTCACGAGCCGAGACACCTGTTTTCATAATTTTGTGAAGCAAATCTCTAGATATGGTGCCATAAATCCACTGTTTGACAATAACGTCAAGACGACACCATGTCGAGTCATCAACGTTTAGAGGGCGAGGGATAGAGTCGTCGATATGGTCAAGCACATTGTACGCACAAGCGTGGATATAGAAGAGTTCAACCCAGGAAGAATATTGACTGTCTTCCTAATCAAGGATTAATGAAATGAAATTCTTGATATTCGTGACGGTGAATGCAGGGTGAAAGGAGGGTGTGGAGGAGGGAGGGGATTATTATCGACGACTGTGGAGGATGCGGAAGCTTTGGGAAAGGTGGGAGTAGACATGGTGGCCACAGAAAAGAGAGGAAAAATATCAAAATTAACGAGAAAGAGCAAAGGTGGACGGCGGCTGCCCTGGGGGGCGGTGAACTGAAAAAATAGGGTTTAGGTATTTTTAGGGTTAGGCTCTTGATATCATGTAAGATTATATTAATCTCCCTTGGAGATTCTTTCTCATTACTACAAATATATATAGTGTACAATGTGGAATTCTAATACAATAAGGATCATGTATCTACCATAATTATACATTACTAAATATTACACAATATATGATATATATTCTAATTATGGTAATGGGTATGTACACGTTAATAGAACAGTTGGTGTTGTGGGTCCTTCTGAAGCTGTCTCTGTTATAGATGCACTGAGTTGAAACAACCTGAATTTGACTTACATTTTGAACACAAAATCATCACTGTGATCACACTACCAACTGATATTGATAGAATACGTGGATGGGGCAAAAGTAATTGGATCTGGATTAGACATTGATAGAATACGTGGTATTGATATACACGAGGGCATATCAGTTTTTACTTCCCGAGATCAAAGGCAATTTTCACAGGAGACACACTGTTTGAAGGGACTCCCGGACAGATGCTCTCTTCACTGGGGAAGATAATGTCCTTGCCAGACGATTCAAATGTCTACTGTGGCCACGAGTATACATTGAGCAATTCGAGTTTGCACGTTCCATGGAACCTGGAAATGAAGAATTGCAGTGCTGTTGCCAATCTTCGCAAGAAAGGCTTGCCAACAATTCCAACAACGCTCAAAGCAGAGAAGCCATGTAATCCATCTCTTCGAACTTCAAGTAGAGAAATGATGCAGAAGCCTTGGGAGCCATTCGCCGTGCCAAGGGTAACTTTTATGTCGGGCATGGGAATTTGGCGCTATAAACGACCTTGAGAATGTGTTATTTATATCGTGCCTTGCCATTTTTTGTATAGGATAGTACATCTACCAGCCAAAAGGCCTGTTCATGTTCACACTTAGCTTGGAGAGTCCAAATGTTGCCTTGGACAGTCTTTCTGATTCACGCATGGCTAAAGTAAACTAGACCAGTACAGATGTTACAGTGAGAAGTACTTTTTTTTTAGTTATTACATATTGTTGTTTTTCAATTTATATGACACATTTTTTTCTTTATTTAATTTTAAAAAATGACACATTTTTTTATTTTATAATTATTTAACTTTAAACTTAGTGTTTATGCTTATAAAAATAGTCTATAATCATACAAATATATTTAACTTGTTTTAAATCACAAGTTTCAAAAGTCTTCTTTTATTTCTTGAATTTCATGTCTGGTCAAACTACATAATATAAATTGTGACAGAGGGAGTATTTCTTTTGGGCATCAAATTTGAAATATACTTTTGCATTTTGTAATAAAGATGCTGTCCATTTCTTTCAAACAAAAAAAAAACTATTCGTAATTTTCTATAAATAAATTATGGATGGGAGTGCATTTTGTATGACATATGTCATTTTTCATGGTATATATATTTCTAGAAAATAATTTTCAAGAAAATAGATTTTTTTTCTATTTTTTACTCTCTTGTTTTTTTGGAAGGTGCACAAAACACTCTCTATCTCTTCTCTCCTTTTTCTCTCTCTACTTCCCGGCTACCTTCTGCCACTGCCGGTAACGACTATCTATCATCATCGACGACCACCCACCGCAACCACCACCAGGTTTTCTCTCTCTCCTCCCTTCCCCTCTTCTTCTCTCCCTTAACACAGTGACCACCAATCACGGAGGCTACAACCAGACGGTACAATCGACCGCCATCGAGAAAACAGACGGTGCAGCCCCTATCGGCGAGCAGCCTCCACTGGTGACCGGCGACCAGGTATCAAGTTTATTTTTCTTTCTTTTTCTTTCCTGTTCTTCGAACGCCGACGGATGGCACTTCTCCAATCAGGTATATTTTTTTCGTCGGAGATTTTTCCCTGCCAGATCTTTTTCATTACCTTCTCTCTTCTCTTTTTCCCCTCTTTCCGTATCCTTTTCTCCTTTTTTCGACAACCAAAAACCACTCTACAGTAGGTTTCTAGTCAGGTACTCGAATTTTTCGGCAACGTCCGGCGGTGAACAGTAATCTCCGGCAGTGAAGTTCTGCAACAGTGAACAGGTTCTACCCGGAGTTGGTACCTCCAGTTGCCCTTACTGATTATTTATCTGTCATCCTTGTAGCTGGTTTGTTTGCTGAATCTTGAATTCTATATTCTATCCTATAGTTCTATCATTCTTGTCGTAGTAGTCAGACTTGCTAACTACATTCTTGCCAACTTGTACTATAGTATTGATTTCTACCTCTTGTAAGATGTTGATTGTTTTTATTTGTTTAAGTGGCGTTGGTAAACGATGGTAGACTAGAGTCATGTTCTTGATCAAGAATAGGGGCGAGGGTTAGGGGGTAAGGGAGATGCTAGAATGAGAATAGGGTCTTGGAACATCGAAACTTTAACGGGGAAGTCCATAGAGCTAGTTAAGATTCTTAAGAAGAGGAAGATTAATATAGCATGTGTCCAGGAGACCAGATGGATAGGACCTAAGGCTAAGTAAGTAGACGGGTATAAGTTATGGTTCTCGGGTAGGTCGAAGTATAAGAATGGGGTGGGCATTTTGGTAGACATCGATCTAAGGGATCAGGTGGTAGAGGTTAAGAGGGTAAATGATAGAATGATGACGATTAAGTTTAGTAGTTGGAGGGTTCACTCTGAATATTATTAGTGCTTACGCGCCCCAGACAGGCTTGGACGAGGAGGAGAAAATGCATTTTTGGGAGAATTTGGACTAAGTGGTATGAGGTATACCACCCACTGAGAAGTTATTTGTAAGAGGGGATTTTAATGGACATATCGGATCACTTCCAGGGGGTTATGACGACGTGCATGAAGGCTTTGGCCTCGGGGACAAGAACGGGGGAGACGTCTCACTCTTGGAGTGTGTTAGAGCTTCTGGGATGGTGATAGCCAATTCGAGGTTCCTGAAGAAGAAGGATCACTTGGTAACTTTCCGTAGTTCTGTGGCTAAGACTCAGATAGACTTTTTGCTCCTTAAGAAGGTTGACAACGGTCTTTGTAAAGACTACAAGGTTATTCTGAAGGAGTACCTTACAACCCGACATAAGCTTTTGGTGATGGATTTGAAGATCAAGATGGAAAAGAAGAGGAGGGTTGTGGATGACAGGCTAAGAATCAAATGGGGGAGTTTGACCATGACTAGTGCAAAGGAGATGGGAGAGAGGTTGATGGCCAAGGGGGCTTGGGGGAGTAGTGGGGATGCGATCGGTATGTGGAACAAGAGGGCTAGTTGTATTCTAGAGGTAGCTAGAGAAGTGTTAGGGGTCTCGCGGGGTAGCCGCGGTAGGCATCGATGGGACTGCTGGTGGAATGGTAAAGTTCAAGAGAAGGTGGAAGCAAAAAAAATGGCGTAATTGAAATGGGTAGAAACTAAAGATGAGGTGGAGAAGTGGAAAAATAGGAAATTATATAAGATGGCAAGGAATAAGGCAAAGCTAGCGGTTACGACAGCAAAAACGGCAGCTTTTGAATGACTGTATGTGGAATTGGAGGAAAAATATGGGATAATAAGTTGTACAAACTAGCCAAGGCGAGGGAGAGAAGGACTCGTGACTTAGATCACGTGAGGTGCATCAATGACGAGGACGACAAAGTATTGGTGGAGGACGCGCATATTAGGCGGAGGTGGCAGTCCTACTTCCATAAACTCTTGAACGAAGGAGACAGAGATATTGTGCTGGGACATCTAGAGCAATCTAGTAGGTACCAGGATTTTGGGTATTGTAGAAGCATTAAGATTGAGTAGGTTAAGGGTGTTATTCGCAGGATGCATAGAGGACGAGTGACCGGGACCGATGAGATCCAGTTGAATTTTGTAAGAGCATAGACAGGGCAGGTTTGGAGTAGCTGACTGAGTTGTTTAACGTCATTTTTAAGACGGCGAGAATGCCCGAAGAATGGAGGTGGAGTACAATGATTCTTTTGTACAAGAACAAAGGGGATATCCAGAGTTGCAACAACTATAGGGGTATTAAGCTGCTAAGACACACTATGAAAGTTTGGGAAAGGGTCGTGGAGATGAGGCTGAGAAATGGCGTGTCTATTTCTGAGAACCGGTTTGGATTCATGCTGGGGCGTTCGACCACATAAGTCATTCATCTTTTTAGGAGATTAGTGGGGCAGTATAAGGATAGGAAGAGAGACCTACATATGGTTTTCATCGACCTCGAGAAGGAATACGACAAAGTCCCTAGGAAGGTTCTATCGAGATATTTAGAGGTTAGAAGTGTACATGTGGCGTACACTAGGGTGATCAAGGATATGTATGTTGGAGCCAAGACCAGGGTACGAACAGTATGAGGAGACTCAGAGCACTTTCCAGTAATGATGGGGCTGCACCAGAGATCAGATCTTAGTCCATTCTTATTTTCCTTGGTAATGGATGGCCTGACACGACAGATCCAAGTGGAGGTGCCATGGTGTATGTTACTCGCAGACGACATAGTCATGATTGATGAGACTCACAGTGGAGTGAATGTTAAGCTGGAGGTTTGGAGATAAATTCTAGAGTCTAAAGGATTCAGGTTGAGTAGGACCGAGACAGAATACTTGGAGTGCGAGTTTAGTAACGGGAGCGACCTTGAGACAGGCGTGGAGGTGAGGCTTGGTACTCAGGTCATTCTGAAGAAAGAAAGCTTCAAGTACCTCGGGTTTATTATCCAAGAGAATAGAGACATTGATGATGATGTCACACATCGTATTGGGGCAGGGTGGATGAAATTGAGGCTCGCATCTGGAGTCTTATGCTATAAAAAGGTTCCACCAAAACTTAAAGGCAAGTTCTATAGGGCGGTTGTTAGACCGACTATGTTGTAAGGGATGGAGTGTTGGCTAGTCAAGACTTCGCACATCCAAAAGATAAAAGTTGTGGAGATGAGGATGCCGAGATTGATGTGCGGGCATACAAAGAGGGATATGATTAGAAATGATGATATCCGGGACAGAGTGGGAGTGGCCTCGGTGGAGGATAAGATGCGGGAAGCGAGGTTAAGATGGTTTGGACATGTGCAGATGAGAGATACAAATGTCCCAGTACAGAGGTGTGAGAGGTTGGCTATAGACGGGTTCATGAGGGGTAGAGGTAGGCCGAAGAAGTATTGGGGAGAGGTAATTAGACGGGATATGACACATGTGCAACTTACTGAGGACATGACCTTATATAGGGGGTTGTGGAGAACACGGATTAGGGTAGAAGGGTAGAAGGTAGTCGAGCGTAGCCCTACTTACGCTTGGTAGTTGTAGTGTTATTAGCGTAGGCCCGCTTAGCCTATCATACTAGTAGGCGCAGTATTTCTTTATGGTAGCGTTTGATTTCTACTGTTATGTGTTCTTTAGTATACTTTATTTATCTTATGCACCTGCATTAGTTACTGCTTATTTTTCAGAATGCGCTAGCATGGTTTATTCGCATTTGATGCCAATATTTTCATAATGCTTTAAATTTCTTGTCCGGGTCTGACCGTTTCTCTTACTTTGCTTGTGCTTATGCTTTGTCTTGAGCTGGTGGTCTCTCAGAAACAGTCATTCTACCTACCAAGGTAGATGTAAGGTCTGCGTACACTCTATCCTCTCTGGACCCCACGTTGTGGGACTTCACTGGGTAAATTGTTGTTGTTGTATATTTTCCTAAAAGATCGATGTCTCTCAGTACGTGTTGGTCGGTGAGTGAAAATTATGTTTTTGAAAAATGTGTATTAAAAACTAATCATAACATTACTCCCTCAGTCCCTCGGGTTCACAAAGAGTGTTCGTTTAGCCTTTTTTATGATTTAAAAAGAGTGCACTTATCAAATCAAGAAAGAATTGATTTTAATTTTCCAAATTTGTCCTTAATAAGTGCTAAGTAACCAAATTTCAATACCTATTTAACTAGGGGTAATTTAATCAAGTCACCTATTTTTATCTAGGAATTAGCATTTTCTTAAAGGGTATACAAATGATTAAGTAAACACTCTTTTTCAACCGGAGGAAATAGCAAATAAGAGAGTTTCTTGATGAAAGTTTTGAAAAATCAAGATTAGTAAAAATGTCTCAGTGTTTTTTGAAATAAGAAGTTAAATTTAGTATGTTCTACCAAAAAAATGGCTCCCGCCCTTAAGTGACAGTCATTTTCCTCAATTTTTATGGAAACTAGGGTGGTAAGCTAATACGAGAAAATGACTTTCCCATGACAAACATTTGAAAATTGACTTTCTCCGTACCAAAACACACCAACTTTTATTGACAATCTATTACTTTCTCAATTTTAATTTGTTTGTCTGGTTTTAATTTGACACGGAGTTTAATAACATAGAGAAAGTTTTTGAATCTTGTGATCTTAAATTAAAGATATGTAGAATGTACAAAAATGCTCTTTAATCTTGTGGTCTAAATATGATATGTGGAAAGTTAAAATTAAACATTTTTCAAAAAAAAAAAACATTCTTTTTTAACAGACTAAAAAAAAGTAAGACAAACAAATTAAAACAAAGGGAGTATTTGGTAGACAATTGATATTGTCCTGAACATTATATTCAAATCACTAATATAAGGTAATTGACAAATATGTTGTCTTAGCGCAAGGATGGGTTGCACTAGGGATCAGCCTAGCTCGTTCTTATTTATCTTGGTGATGGATAAATTGACACGATATATTTAAGGGAAGGTACCATCATGTATATTATTTGTAGATGGCATAGTATTGATTGAGGTGACATTTGGCAGAGTTAATGATAAATTGGAGGGCTGGAGATAGACCCTCGAGTCTAAAGGCTTCAAGCTGAGCAGGACTAAAACACAGTACATGGAGTACAAGTTCAGTTTGACGCATTATATGAGGCGGATGTGGGAATAAGGATTGATACACTCATCCCCAAGAGAGGGAGCTTCAAGTATTTTGGGTCAATAGTCCAAAAAAAATTGAGAGATCGACGATGATGCCACATATCGTATTAGAGCGGAGTGGAAGAAATGGAGGCTCGCATCTGGTGTCCTATGTGATAAGAATATGTCACCAAGAGTGGTTGTTAGACCAACTATGTTGTATGGGAAAGAGTGTTGGTCAGTCAATAACTCACACGTCTATAAAATGAAAGTAGCGGAAATGAGGATGTTTAGACAGATGTGGGTGAGAGGCAAGATTAGGAACTAGGATATACGGGACAAAGTGAGAGTGGCCTCAGTGATGGACAAAATGCGAAAAGCGAGACTGAGATGATTCGGACATATGAAGAGAAAGAGCACATTTACCTTATTGTGATGCTTTAAAAGCTTATTGCACAATGTTTGGATCTGTTTTTACATTACTTGTAACAACATTTCATTTTATAGTTACCTCTAAATATAAATTTTCTTACAACAGAATATAGTGTGTGTTTGGTACGAAAGGAAAACATTTCAGAGATTTTTAATTTTTTCATGTTTTGTTGGTCAAAATGTCTTGAAAAATATTTTTTTCGGGAAAACAAGTTCCTTAAAAATGAGGAAAATGACCTCTCTAGTGAAAATAGAGGAAACAAGTTCATAAGTGATATTCCAAGTTTATTGTCTCCACCCACCCACTCAACGCCCCCTACTCCTTGACTATCCCACCCGGCCACCCCCAACACCCACTCCTCTCCCATCCCACCCCCGTAATATTTTGTTAGATTACATATAAATGCTCTTAGGATAATATTTGTTTATTTACATACCAAACACTAAAAAATAAATAAGAAATACACTTGTTTTCCACAAAAAATATTTTCTAGGACCAAACGCAACCCATAGTCTCTATTGAAAGAGTTGAGCTTTTTGAACTCCTATAATCCTATTGAGTAAAATAATATCCTATATATATATATACATTATAAATTCATAAGGCAATTTTCTTCATAAATTAATATCAAATTGTTACAAAATTAATATCAGCTAAAAACTGTATATAGTCACAAATTAAATTGAAATTTGATTTATTTGACAAAGATTGTCGTCTTTGCGTAGAATTTTATTGTCAACACGTTTTATATCGTGTTTAACAAAATTAATTAAGTTAAAGAAAATATAATGCTTTATACTTCGTGTTGAAGGATCTAATAAAACTACTCCATTTAATATACTTTTCATTAAACATTTCTTTTTAAAAATAACTAACATGCTCACAACGGATAAACTTTGTTTTCATAAAACAATAAATAATCGTCAAAGCATCAACTGGATAAAATTATGACTGATCTTATCGTGACTTAGAATTTTTCTCTTATATTTAAACTTAAAAAAACTTTTATAATATATTTCACGAAAAAATAACAAAAAGACAAAGGTCCGACATAAAGAAAAATAAAGTTCTTTCCTTGCATCTCCAAATGTAAACATTTTTTTTTGGAGCATCAGACAAAAAAGTTTGTTTTCCATTATTATTAATAGAATATTTTTTGAATATTCTTTCATTAATTATATATCTCTTATTTTAGATAAAATTGTATTCCTATTGTACTTAGGTCTCCTAATTTAGGTAGAATTATATTTCCTATTGTAATTAGGTTGATTAGTTACCTACTTTAAATATTCATGTACTATACTATATATATCGTACATTATTGATGGATACAATCATGGAACATATTCTTTTATGGTATCAATAGCCTAAAAATACCTCTATCGCCGCCGATCATAGCTCTTGGCCGCCACCCCCACGGAACCCTAGTGTTTTTTTCAATCATTCTCTCTCCCTTCTCCTCCTAAATTTCATCTTCCATGGCTGACAAAACCAAATTTCATCATGCACTTGCAGTAAACAACATCACAAACTTCATCCCTATCACCCTTTAAATGGAAAAGGGTCAATACTCCTCGTGGGCAGAGCTTTTTAAGATCCATTGTCCTGTTTACGAAGTTATCAATCACATCATCCCTCCTACACCGAAGTCCATAGACCTACCCTCGGCTTCGACTTCTGATGATGCACTCTAGTCTCGTTTGGATGCAGCTGTCCTCCAGTGGATATACGGCACAATCTCTAATGATTTGTTGCACACCATCATTGAAATCGATGCCACTGCCAGCCAAACGTGGGAACGTTGGGAAAGTATTTTCCACGACAACAAAACTCAACGAGCGTTATACCTTGAAAATCAGTTCAAGAACGTTCATCAGGACGATTTTCCAAACATGTCTGCATATTGTCAAGAACTCAAGATGTTTGCCAACCAACTCTCCAACGTCGGTGCACCAATCACTAATCAGCGATTGGTCATGCAACTTATTGCAGGCTTGAATGAATCATATGACGGCCTTGCCACTCCTTCAGCAATGCACGTTGTTACCTTCGTTTTATGAGGCCCGTTCGAAGTTTATTCTTGAGAAAAATAGAAAAATCAAATGCAGCACCACTCAGTCCAGCATTGTCGACGCCGCCCTCACCACCACTGTCGGGCCCTCCGCCGACGGTAGGGCCTCCAACTTTGGAAACCAAAACCGCCGGCCTGAGGACCCGCAGCAACTCGCATCCACCTGTAACAACCGCCAGAGTAAGCAGTCTGGCAAGGGCTACAGTAGACGGAATTCCGATAACAACAGTGGCGGGAAGGGGCAGTACTCACCAGCAGGAAACAGCCAACAACCCATGACGGAGGTCATGGGCTGCCTACCCTCTATGGGTTGTATGGGCCCCACCGTTATGGGCCTCTCCTTCTAGCCCGTATCTGACATCCTCGTGGACTCCATCTCAGAACCGACAGGCCCACCCTAGCATACTCGGCCCACGTCCCCAACAAGCCTACACAGCACAGGCCCCCCTGCCCTCAACTTATGCACCGACTGACATTGAGGCAGCTATGAACACAATGTCACTCAACGCTCCAAACGAAAATTGGTATATGGACACAAACGTCACATCTCACATGACGGCATCATAAGGTACTCTCTCGTTTTATTCGAATTTGAATAATTTAAATCAGAATATTATTGTTGGTAGTGGGCAAGGCATTCCCATTCAAGGTTTTGGTCATTCATCCTTATCCCCACCACATCTACCACTAATATTAAAAAATGTATTACATGCCCCTAAACTCATTAAGAATCAAATCGTTGTGCGATGTTTCACAACTGATAATAATATTTCCCTTGACTTTGATCCTTTTGGTTTTTCAGTGAAGGATTTTACGACAGGGAGACGAATAATGAGATGTGATAGCACCGGATATCTCTACCCTATTTCAAACGTCATCAACAATCCAGCCTTAGTTCCATCAACCTTTGTTGTTCTTTCGTCTTCCTTCTGGTACTCTAAATTATGACATCCGGGAGATTCTATTTTACGCTCCCTTAGGAAAAATAATTTTATTAATTGCAACTGTATTTCTAGGACTCCCATATGTTATCCTGCATTTTTGGAAAACATGTTAGAGTATCATTTTCTGTATCCACAAATTGTACTTTACTACCTTTCGATATCATACATAGTGATTTGTGGACGTCCCCTATTTTAAGTATGAGTGTCCATCGATATTATGTGTTATTTTTGGACGATTATTCCAACTTTCTATGGACTTTTCTAATTGGCAATAAATCTCATGTCTACCCCATTTTTTCCTCATTTAGTGCTCTCGTAAAAACACAATTTGAAAAGAGCATTAATTTTTTTCAATGTGCCAATGGCAGGGAATTCAATAATAATCAATTCAAACAGTTTTGCTCCAATAATGGTCTTACCTTTCATATTTCTTGCCCTCACACCTCCTCCCAAAATGGTAAGGCCGAATGGAAAATCCGAACCATAAATAACCTAATTCGTGTCATATTTGCTCACACTTCAATTCCCCCTCAATTCTGGCATTACACACTCTTCATGGCCATCTATCTCCTAAACATAATCCCAAACAATTCTCTAGCTCAACGATCGCCCACTCTAGTTATGTTTCGTAAGAACCCCTCTTACCAACACTTGCGTATCTTTGGATGTCTCTGTTATCCTCTCCATCCGATCACTCAAAAACTCCAACCTCAGTCGTGTGTTTCTAGGTTACCCCACCAATCATCGTTGTTACTCGTGCTATGACTTGTCAAGCCGTAAAATTATTATTTCACGTCATATCCTATTTGATGAGTTTCAATTACCCTTTGCCTCCCTAAACTCGCCACCTCGGCATTTCTACGACTTCCTAGATGATGGCTTGAACCCTCTTTTAATTCATCATTTACATAGTCTGTCATCCCAAACCCTGGCACCCGCCCCTACCTCGAACAGTCCGGGACACACTGCCCGCCCAGTTCTGCCGATGGTGGCTCAGAACATCCCACCTCATGGTGATTCCACAGCCACCTCTCGGCAAATCGAGCATCGGCCAGCCAGTCTCGCCGCCACTGCCTTTCCTTCTCTTCCCAACAATCCTGCGGCACACCCCCTCTCATCCCACGTCCCGAGACACGCTCTCGGACCATGGAAACTTATTCCATGCACGTAATTCATAAACCTAAATGGTTGTTTAACCTATCTGTTTTAGTATCCATTCCCTTGTCCCTCGAAATCTGAAGGATGTCTTGTCTTACCCTAATTGGAAAGCCGCAATGATTGATAAATAATGCTCTTATAGATAATAAGACGTGGGCCCTAGTACCCCGTCCATCTGATGTTAACATTATTCATTCTATGTGGATTTTTAGACATAAAAAGAAATTTGATGGTTCTTTTGAGAGGTACAAGGTTCGTCTTATAGGAGATGGCAGGTATTAACAGGTGGAAGTGTACTGTGATGAAATGTTCAGGCCAGTCGTAAAGCTCGCAACCATCCGGATCATCCTCAGCATTGCTCTAACCAAGTCTTGGCCCATTCATCAGCTTGATGTCAAAAATGCCTTCTTACATAGGGATATTTATGAACCGGTATATATGCATCACCCTATGGGTTTCATGGATCCTATTCATCCGAATTATGTGTGTTTGTTACGAAAATCGCTCTATGGACTGAAAAGGCTCCTCGAGCATGTACCAACAGTTCACCGATTATGTCTCCTCTATCGATTTTTCACACAGCAGATCTGATCATTTCTTGTTCATCTACAACAAGAGTACAGACATGGCTTACCTATATTTATATGTTGATGACATCATCATCACCATATCATCTGATGCTCTCCGCCGGTCCATTGTGTCTCTCCTTTCCTCTGAGTTTGCTATGAACGATCTGGGCCTCCTGAGTTATTTCTTAGGAATCTGTCACTCGACATTCTAGCGGCCTATTTCGGTGTCAGAAGAAGTACGCTGAAGAGATCTTTGACCGTGCAGGCATGACATCTTGCAAACCACCCCACACGTCAGTAGACACCAATTCCAAGCTCAGCGTTGATTTCTGCCCCCCATATTCAAACCCGACTCACTGTCGTAGCCTGGCTGGGGCCCTGCAGTACCTCACATTCATGAGACCTGACATACCCTATGCCGTGCAACAAATCTGCCTACACATGCACAATCCGACGGAAGCACACATGCATGCCCTCAAACATATTTTACGATACGTCCAAGGTACACTTTACTTCGGATTACATCTATACATGTCCTCGCTCACTGGTCTCACTGCTTATTCTGATGCTGACTGGGGTGGATGTCCTGACACCCGATGCTCCACGTCTGGTTACTGTATTTTCCTCGGAGATAACCTATTGTCTTGGTCTTCCAAAAGGCAACCTACATTATCCCGATCCAGTGCCGAAGCAGAGTACAGAGGTTTCGCCAACGTCGTCTCTAAGTCTTATTGGATCTGCAACCTTCTACTTGAGCTTCACTACCCGATTCAAAAGGAAACACTGGTCTACTGCGATAATATTAATGCAATATATCTTTTCGGCAATTCCGTCCAACATCAGCGCACTAAACACATTGAGATGGACATTCATTTTGTTCGCGAAAAAGTGGCTCGTGGTCAAGTTCGTGTCCTTCATGTTCCTTCCAGATATCAGATTGCCGACATCTTCACCAAAGGACTTCCGCGCATACTATTTGATGATTTTTGAACCAGTTTCAGTGTTCATGAACCTCCCGCTTCGACTGCAGGGTGTAATAGAATATTTTCAGAATATTCTTTCATTAATTGTATCTCTTATTTTATGTAGAATTATATTCCTATTGTAATTAGGTGTCCTATTTTAGGTAGAATTATATTTCCTATTGTAATTAGGTTGATTAGTTATCTAGTTTAAATATTCTTGTACTACTATATATATTGTACACTATTGATGAATATAATGAAGCAACATAATCCTTTAATTATAATACCGTACATTTTATCAACAATATAAGACCAATAGTTGTGGATCATAAATAAATGTGATGGCAGCTCTGAAAATAGAATTCAAAGTAATAAAATATTTCTTTTGTCACATTTTATGAGATAATATTGGACTTGACAATTGGCAGCGAGTCTAAAAATTAACTTGACTTATAAAATATATCAACAATGATTGAAGAAAATAGTAAAAGAATAATGAAAAGAGAACAAACATGAAACATTATATCAAAGTGTATGAATAATTTAATAAATTCAAATTATTGAAAGTTGTTAAAGTTGTAGAAATAGAATAATGTCATACATTTGAAATGCTCCAAAACATAAAGAGTGACTTATATTAAAATGGATGAAATAAGAATATTATGTTACTTAGTGACTAATGAATAGTATTATAATACTCCCTCCCTCCAAATTATATGACTAGTCTAAAAAAATGACACATTTTTATATTTGAAATAATTTAATTTTAAATTTACATTTTAACTTTTAATGAAATGATTTCTAGTCATATAAATATCTAAGATTTATTTTAAGCATAAATTTCAAAAAAAAATTATTTATTTTTTAAACTTTATTTCAAATTAAACATTTTCATATAAAATGAAACGAGTAGACTAATGTAAAATGTAAAATCAATCAAGTCACTAATAAATAAATACTACTCATAAATACCTACATGATAATAAAAAGAATAAGTTGAAAATAAATAAATCATTAGGCTGCTGAGACTAGTGTACTCGAGTCTCGACGTAGAGAGTTGACCAGAAAACCCAGGAGTAAACGGGTATTTGGGTACCCGACCCGACCCGACCCATATTCTTACCACTCGCTTTTTTCACATATTCACACACAACCACCAAACTTTTTTCCTATTTACTCAACAGTGCCCTAAACCCTTAAATTGTGTATTCAGTGTACACGTATTTATTTGTTATAGGGTATTTTAGGCTTGTCTTGTACAGGGTAATTCTTCAATGGATGATCAGGACGATGATTGGAAAATTCTTCTCTCTGCTTTAAAGGGTACAACCGTCTTTTTGTACAATTTTTGATTGTTTAGTAGCTGAATCGAACAAGATTAATTAATTTTAGTTATTCTAATTCTTGTCATACATGAAAAGGTACATTTTAAAACGTTGGTCAAATTCACTTAATTGAATCTTGGAAATAAGTAAGAAGTGCCTTCTTGAGTTCTTGTATTTTGACTAGCTTATTATTTTGTTGTAGTTACATATCAGAATATTATGTTATGCTTTGTGTAGTATTTTGTCGACTTTTTTATTTCCGCGACTTCCTATTACTAACTGCTTTGTGCTGTTTTTCCTTCCGTTCAAGAGTCTATCGGAAACAACGTATCTATCTCTGCGAGTTATGGGATTACATTGGGTTTATTGTTGTTGGAATAAGAAGTGCATTACATTGGGTTTATTGTTGTTGGAATAAGAAGTGTCAAACAGTTTAGGTAGAACTAGGGGAAAGGTCTGTGTACACTCTAACTCCCCAAGACTCCACTTTGTGGATTACACTGGGTATGTTGTTGTTGTTGTTGTTGGAATAAGAAGTGTCAAAACAGTTTAGGTCAAGGTAGTAGTATTTATTGTTCTTTTTTTTCCTATGTGTTTTTACTTGTACGCACTACATGTATTGGCATAATCATGTTGAATCTTGAAATAGATGGTGGCGTGTATGTTGGAGAGGAGGATGAGGACGACGAGGAAGAAGAAGAGGAGGAGGACGAGGAGGGTGATGATGAACATGTTAAGGATGATAATGTAAAGACGGATTTGGCATGCCCATTTTGTTCAGAAGACTTTGATATGCTTGGATTGTGCTGTCACATTGACAGTGAGCATCGCATAGAGGCCAAGACTGGGGTAAACCATACCTGTATTTTCTTTCATTTTAATGTTTGGAAGTATTTGCTTTACTTTTCTCTTTTATAATTATCAGAAGAGATGTTATTCTTAGAGGGTTTGAAATAGGATAGTTAGACTAGCCTTCATAGGCTGTTGTTCACATGTGCCGTTGGTGGAGATACTAAAGGTCATTAGTTGTTGGTTGTGTGACTACCTCAGACTTTTAGATTAGCTTGTTGAATCAGTTAGAGTTAGACTGCTCACTCGATAAAATATGACCAACAAATATGGAACTATACACTTGTCAAGCAAACGAGAGGGCTCTGGGAGAAAGGGATTTTATTTAATCAACACTGAGCTGAAATCCCCAAAATAGTACTTCTAACACTGACCTGAAATCCCCAAAATAGTACCGCTTTCTCTATTTGATAATACTTGGCAAAACAAATAAATACCTAATCAGGGCAAAGCTAACTACATGCCGATTGTGGGAGTTCATGCTTCAGTTTTGTTATCTTGGGAATTAGATACCAAAACCTTCAATTGGTTTGTCAAGCTAACTTCAGTGTTGCTTGAAATTATCTGATGACCATTGTATTTTCAGCTTTCGCCTTTTTAAGTCTAATTTTTTTTTTATAATCAGTGGTTCTTTGTATTCAGATATGTCCTCTATGTGCTACCAAGGTGCGAACGAATATGGCTACACACGTCATCGTGCAACATGAAAGTATATTAAAAATATCCTTCACTTCCTTTATTCCAATTTATCAGTTTTACGTGGTCACAGATAGTGTAAGGAGTTATTGGTTCTTCATAGCTGATAATAAGAGAATAGCAAATAAAGCTACTGCAGTTTCTAACCACTTGCACATTCTCTTGGTTGCAGTGTATCATGAACTTGTACTTATTCCTTATAGTTAAACGGGAAGATAATATCGAATTTCTTGGGGTTGAGTGTCAGCTCACTTGCTGAGCTTCCTGCCTTCCACAGTTGAGGTGGAGGGTTCCACCCCCATTACTAGCATAGCATGCCCTTGTCTCCCCCCCCCCCCCCCCCCTTTTTTTTTTTTAATTATATAGGGGGTAGGGGAAATGGGGGAGGGGATTATTCGATGGGGAATCGAAACCTCACCAACAAGGTGAAAGTTCAAGTAGCCAACCAACTGAGCTACTAAGATTCCCCAAATATACTTAAAGCATTTTAATGTATTTTTTTTTTAAAAAAAGGAAACTTTTAAAAAGATAATAATGAAGGCATGAAGTAGTCAAGTAGCTACTTAATTTTGCTCTGTGCACTGTCTGCATATGTTTAGCAAAGGTAGTGGCAGATGCCCTTCCTTCTTTGTATCTCAGTAAAATTAAGTTTTGTTAATAAAGCAGCACTAAAATAACTTTGCTGCTTCCAAAGGTTATAAACTTTGCCATCTTTCCCTTTTCGATAAAAAAATAGAAACTTTGACCTCTTTCATGTTTATTGGTCTATTGGAGTTATTTCCTTGAGCATTAATTTGCATCAATCATTACTTTAGGAGAAATGTTATATTTTGTTTATCATAGAGCATGTGGAGCTTTAACTTGATTCGCCTTAACACAAGCTTAAGCACTTAGTAGCAAAAAGAAACTTCAAAATGGTGGATCTTTCTCAGCCTTATCCTTACTGAGGAAAGAGTTGCTGAGTGCTTATTTGGAAAAGAAGTCCAGCCATGTTAGTTCTTCCTCAAATACGGAAAACAACCAGTTACTGTTATCATTTGTCGGCAATCAGCAGCCTGCCAAAAGATTTCATACAAGACAGCCCTGCACTTCAGTCGAAGCAAGTTTATCCAGAAACAGCCTAGATGACCATAACAGTGAAAGGTAAGAAGGTTATTATGATTTAATTTCAACAGTTTCTTCATGGTTTGTTTCTCTGGTGTTGTCTGTCATCATCTGCCAACATCAAATGACATTATCATGATGAAAAGGGACAAATTAGTAGACAAAAGAAAGCTGGATTTATAGGATTAAGCACCTAATATTCTACCATTTATTAGAAGCTTTGTTAAGCGCCTAATTGTAACTAAATTCGAACTTAGAACCGGACTTGAATTGATCACTGATACAACTGGAGCACACAGGCTTCGTAGATAGCTAACTAGTTATAGGTTCGTTCATTCAACAACAATAAATGCCTCAATATTTGCTTGGTTAAATTTCATTAAGTGGAGTTTATGGAAATGAATAATTATCTGTGTTGGGCATTGTTACTTGGATTTTCTTTTGATTGCTGCTTATTATAATTGTATGCATTGCATTTCTTGATAATGCCAGAAGTGCACTTAGCGTTAAGTTATATGAATTTGAGAGCTGAGGTGTCCTTAGATATTTTGCCTATTCTGGATTTAAGGAGTGTTATACATATACCTCAAATTGTGTGAGAAAACCAAGTCCAACCATTTGTAGGAGTAAGACAGGAATACCAATGCGTGATCGCTAAGTTTTTGGATTTCATTTTTAATAGAAAATGCTCTAGATCCATTTGCTAAAGGGTAAAATGTTTCAGTCAGAAGGGTTTAACTTAGATCCAACTTCAAGAACGCATGGAACCTCTTTCGTTGTGATTTCTCCCAAATTTAGAACTTTCTTATCACAGATGAACAGTAGGGGGGGAAAAGGTGATTTATGCATTCTTCTCTTTAAGTTTGTCAGAGCAACACTGTATCACCATTTAAGTTTATCCTCCCCAATCGGTTTAGCACCAGGAAGCACGTCAAGGTTGAGTCTTATATCTGATGCTTTCATCCAACAGTTCACTCCTTTTCTCCCTTACTTTATTTGTGGCTAGAGTTCTTCTTAACCTTCATCATCCGTTTAACGCCTTCCCTTTTCTAATTTGTCTAGTCATTTGCACGATAAATCATTAGCCCTATGGCAAACATCCTCCTGAACCAAACCTTAACCGACAAAGAAGCGGTTTTTTTTTTATTCTTCAATTAGCAAGGTCAGTATTATTGTTTTCATGAGTAACTCAAGTATAGGTGGAAATAATGATTATTTGAAATGAATATAGCAGGAAGCAAATCTTCTGATGATAATGTACTACATAACAGATAATTGGTCTTTCTCCAAAATATTTTAGCTGGGAAAGCTAGAAAAAGTTTTGGTTTAAGTGTCCATGGACCTGAATTTGGAACTTGAGTTGTTTTGAGAACTTTAGCTGTATCTTTTCCTGACTGGATGTTTGCTGCATGTTATTCTAGGAAAGCACGTATTATCTTTTTGATTTCCTGCTATATCCTAATTTTCATGTGCCTTGATGGAAACAAGTTGACTCTTTTCTTTTCATTCTAATCCTTGTCAAAGAAGCTCCCAAGCATTTCCTTCAATGGACAAGGATCAGGAAGAGAAGGTTCAGAAATCTGAATTTGTAAAAGGACTATTATTCTCCACCATACTCGAAGACTGTCTATGAGACTGAACCACAGTGCTTCTTTCCGTTCTATTGCTAACTAGCACAGAAGCTCTTTGAAGATGCTCCTCGAAATATGCTGATAAATTTACTAGCAGCTAGAGGCTGTTAGATGGAGTTAAAGCTGTCCTCACCTCCTATTGACTTGCTCCCATTTGGATGACGTGGTTGCTTATGCGAAGATATGTCCAGTTGACTGTTGATATGCTTTAACACAAGAACCTGTTTCAATGGACGTGACTTTGGAATGCTATTTCTTTTTTACCCTGTTTCCGTTAGCTGATGTAGCTTATGCTACATCTTCTTGACTTTCCCTGACTAAAAACAGAAGTTCTTCATTCCTATAGTCAGATCCAAAATGATTGATTATGAAGTAGCATGTTTACAGGCATTGTCGCATTCTGCAAAAGAAATTAGATGTTATTCTTTTGATTCATTGTGGTGACTTATCATGCGCAAGTTTCTTAAGCTTTGTTGTTGTAGTAGTCCCTTGCTTCATGCTATTTTATCCTCATGTAGTCTCAAAGCAAAGTGAATAAAAGGTTCAATGTGGTATGACTTGAATGTCATTTGAGAATTATCTGACATTAGTTCGATGTGTTGGGATGGAGAAGACACAGGTGTTTGCATAACTGTGTTATCACGTAATGGTAGACCAATAATACAAATTCGGGATGAGCTACTCAACAGTACTCAAGCAAACAACTCCATTCTGTGTCTATCTTGGAGAACCAGTGTCAGACATAGGTTTGATTTGGATACTAACTTTTGTAAACAATAGTTCCTTTTTTCCTTTCATTTTTCGCGATCTTTATTAGATTTTTTTTTTTAAATGAAATAGTAACATTAGCAATGATGGCGTTTAATTAGAGAATTGTGTAGATGCTGCTTCCAGGATCAATTCAAGAACCTGAGCTAGATGGGTGTTTTGTTTTTTTGTTCTTTTTCCTTCCCATATTTTGGGAGACATTCTAAAGAGGAGAGTTGAGACACTAGCAAAATTATTTTTAAGAATTAAAATTGGACAGAATAATAAATGTTCCCTTTCTCCAGTCATCAAAAGTACTAGCTCGCTACCTTGATCAAGCTTAACTATTTTATTGGACAAGGTTTTGCTACTTCCTGACACCATTTTGTTGGACAGTTTAAATGTTTATTTGATATTTTAGAAAAATATTGTGATGGTAAAAAGAGAGTATTAAGTTAGTTATTGAAGATTCAGTTAGAGAATATCATTTAAGAGTTCATGAAGTCTTCAGGTTGTACAAAGAAACATTGTTAAACAAACGGTGTCAAATATTCTCTGATATTCTAAATGCAAAACATGCCACATAAGCTGTGAGAGAATACCTTGTAACAGGTTACACTTTCTTTTACCGGAGTAAATATTTGTGGTGACTCTGCTTGATGATATTGTAATATTTTGACCAAAATTAGTCAATGAATTCAAGTTGTTCGAAGTTATTATATTGAGATTAGTGATATTGTTTTATTTTCATCAACCTTCAATCGACAAAAATAGACAGCATGAATCCTGCAAATATATAATTTTTTTCCTTATCACCATCATGAATGTTGGAATACATATTATGCAAAGAGACACTGCTTTTGCTAAATCAAATTGAAGGGTGATTAAAATCAGTCTATTTTCCGACATCATATTCATACTTTAGTCCATTCACCCTGGTAGGTGTGACTATGTGAGTTGACAACAATACACCGCAATGTGTAAGTCAACATTTTACTTGGTGATCAGAAGGATCAATTGGAATTAATGCAGACTGGATTCCTCCTATATACCCCCCCCCCCCGGTTGATACCTATTTCCTACCATTGAAGAAAATAGAGAAAACTGCTAATCTTACCTTGTATATGAAACTGGATAGCTTCTCAACTAGAAAGGACATTGGTTCTACTCCTTAGTCCTTCCTGCTGTTGTTATCCCAGAGAGGAGCAGAATATATAAGAAAATGGTTACTTGCAAGAAGTTGAATTAGCTTTATACACAAAAAGAAGGCAACTAAAAGCTTCACTCGTGTTACAAACCCAATCCCCAAAATATTGTATGGTTACTGAAGACATTGATACCTAACTCTCTTATCCATTGCAGTTCCTACTTTCCCACTTCACTTATAAGTCAGTTTAGTCATCGAACTAGATTCTCCTGCTGTGAAGAAAAACCACTTCTCATGCACCATTTCTGTTAAGACTACTATGCAAGGAAGAAAAGAGTAAATAGCAGCACATTTGCCTTCAACACAAACTCAGAAAATCATTCAGCTGCATATGCATCTCCTGCCATGAACGTCTATACAAGTTTGGTAATGCTTGATACCTAAGTTGCTCGGACTCTTCAAAAATGGCAACGGGTGTGTGTAGGATCCTCAAAAAGTAGTACATTTTTGGAGGATCCAACAGCATTTTTTGAGAGGCTGAACAACAAAGCTTCATACCATATACCAAAGGCAGGCACTTCTGAAACTGAGTTACTGCACAACATTCTGAGGATCCTCAAGGCCTATGGACATCTAAGGATGTTATTTTAAGAATATAAGGAACGAAATCATGAGATTGCAATTTAGGAACAGCAGCATATTGGTTGTATGAATTTGACAAACTATGAAAAGTATTTCTATCAATTTGTATGTGCAATCCAAAATACAGGTTCCAAATTTTCGTCACTATCACTTGTCAAGAACTCCTGCTCCTGACTGAACAAAGACAACATCCCTATCCATATCAGAAGATTAAAATATTTTAGCCACCCTAGCAAATCAAAATAGGCAGGGTAACTATGGATAATGATTCCTGCCACATTTCAGGAAACAATCATAAAGTACAATGAAGCAACTTTTCCACTGAGAGTCAAATGACTCACTCTTTGAGAGTTCTCAGGCCCGTCCGAGCTTTTTCTCCTTCAATTCAAAATAATAACCTTCCACACTGGAATGCTGTTAACGGAGATATGGATCTTTGACCAAGCTTTAATTGGTGTCTGAGTCGGGGGTATTAGATCTCAAAACTGTTCAACCGAACTGACAATCTAAACTTCTCCCCGATGTATCAGCAGAAAATTAGGAGCATCAACAGCTGTGTCATCTCCATGGAGAATAGTGCAGACGGAAAAACTGGTAATCAGGAAGGATAACATGCAAGTGCCGAAGCCAAGTGTCTGCAGATTGCAATAGAGAATTTTCTTGCTCGGATTCGTGAGGTCCACATGGACTCAAGATTGAGCTTTTCAGTTTGTATGCAGCAAGGCCAAAGACTGGTAAAGAAATTCTTGAACATGCATTTACATTTCCAAGAACTTCCCTGCCAGTTACACCATGGTAGCGTGGTTGAACTGTGCTCGAAGCTGGGAAAATGACAGAAAGATTACTTCAGAATAAGCACCAGGAAGTAGAAATACGCATGCATAAAACGAATACTTAAGTATGTCTGTTGTGCACACAGAGTGGACAGGACGTACATCTGGTTTGTGTGGACAAAGAATGAAAGGTTAGGAAGGAAGCGTCCAGATCCCGCAATGTGGGACCCATGGGTATTCTATATATTGGATACCTACAATAGACTGGGTCAGTCACAAATTAAAATGTAAAATAAGAGCTTCAAATATCCTCAACATGTTGCAAATTACTAAGTCTTACAGGATTGTAAACATACCAAGCTACAGAAATCCAACTAGAAGGCAGTAAATCACAGCTCCTGCACTTCTTCAGCTCTGGAAATTGAGATGCCAAAGCTGCTACCTGAAAAAGAAGAGAAGAATGCAGAACAAAATACCCATTTAGGACAAAGATGTGGACTTTTCTCAAACACTAACAAGTGATGTATACCTTGTCAGCCAATGGTCTTCGATGATGTGGTTGCTCATGCTCCAAATACTCAAACATGAGTTGCCCAAGATTCTCAGCTTCATCACTTGATGAAACCGTGACAGCCTTATCTTTCAATGATAGTCTATTTAGTCGCTGCGCATTTAGATTTACAAGGCTATGCTGGTTCCTCAGCCCATCAGAAGAGGATTTGGACCACCTCTCCACTTCACAGTCACTGCTTCCACCACTGCTGGTCTCCCTTGATGAGTCAGCATCACCCTCTTCACCAGGTCTCCTGAACAAAACAAAAGGAGCACAAGATACAAGGTAGGATAGATGTTAAATACCCAGCTGCACCACATTCAAGTTTTCTTTGGTGACAGAAGAAACATCACCGAAAAAATCCAATTACTATTCACAATAACAGACAATTGTACAAGTAAACCAGACTGTTAACATGTAGCAATTAGTTAATCTGCTTGAACCAAATACAAAAATATTTTCTTGTGATGAGTAAAGGGCAGCCCGGTGCACTAAGCTCCCGCTATGAGTAAAATACATAATATGTTAACAAGCTACTTCTTCGATTTGCAGTTTTTTCCCTGGAGGACATGTCCAGATAGGTACTAAAAGAAAAAGTCTCACCATCAAACATGGCAAGTGCCAAGTTAATTTAGCCACTTCAGTAGCTAAAGTAGGTTTCTAAAGTTCTGAAGCTAACCCTGTTTCTCGCTGAAACTTTTTCAGGAGCTTCTCCAGGTTCCCATCTCACAGGTGTCACAATAAAATAAACCTCAGAACATTGGAAACCTGCACTAATTCGGCGCGTGTGTTTCATTACCATGAAATGGTAATATCATGAAACAGATCATGAATCTCTAACATCAACCATTGCACTAGCCTATGGAAAGTGCCAAACAGATATTAAGTACACAGTTGTCTATACAAATTTTTGCCTTGAAACGAAAAAGTTTAGTTTCATAAAAAAAGGATTAGCAGAACCAAGATGAGTTGCAGAAAGTAAGTTCAGAAATTCGTGAAATTGCTAGGTACCCTAAAAAGGTACATCCACCATTTACCAAGCAATGGAATCACTGAATAACCTATCAGGTAAGCCTGTAGGGTGAAGTCCACCCCTATCTTATAACACACCCTTCACAGAGCAAAAATATATAAATAGTAAAGTAGAGAAACTATGCATTTACTTTCAGAAACTGGTGTTAATTCAATAGAGTAAAAAATGTTTAAAATGGTTAGCAAGATGACGTGAAAGATATTAAAATATAGCTATTAGTTAAATAATAATGAAAATTAAAGGGCACCCCGACTAGAATCTCATCAATGCTCAGACAAGTCATGACAAATTTGGGGAGAGAAAAACTTGGGGTTGCAACAAAAACATGTTTGTCATTTCATTGTAACTTTTTAAAGATTAACAAGCATCAACAGAAAGAACAACAATTACAAGCAGCATAAACAGCTGGCCATGAATTACTTCAAAGCTCAAATGGAACTTTGATTTGTTCATGGGATGAATCAGCTAAACACAGAGGTCACTGCTGCTTAGTTACTTCTAGCTCTGCAAGAACTTTTTCCACAAAGCAAGTTATGAGCAGATTTTAGCCATCAAGTCCACGTTGGATCTGCCGCTGTTCGAACATAACAGCCTCAAGTACTGCAATATGATCATATTACCTACAATTTATTAATTTATCATATTACCTAATATTTATTTCATTAACTGCACAAGCTTGAGTTTGTGGTAAGTATGATAAACAGAGAGCAACACAGTGAAACACTGCATATCAACTTGCTAGTTTCATTTCTGAGAGATCTTTTCACACAGACAAGATTTCCTTTTTTGGGTCTAATAATTGAGGACCGTCAAATGCAAGTACTCAACAGCACATCAAGTGAAACATGAAGGTTCTGCTGATCAAATATGAGTATATAACTAGTATTTTACTATTTTTATTAGTATATTAACTCATACACACTAACTAATGTTTCACTTAAGAAATAAGCTCCTGTTTTGGATAAGACAGGAACCAGAGGCCTTTAAGGACAATGATATTCTCATTAAGGATGTTGCATGCGTTATTCAGATAAGCCTCAGTTTTCTTTTATGATTTATCTTCGTAGGTCTAGATTTTAGGAGCTGTTAACTATAATTGTGCCAGCTCAGATTCAGTCCGAAAATTAATTAATATTTAATACCAACAGTTGAACACCAACAGCAAGGTAGATATTTTAAGGCATCCATCAAATTTTTAACCTCAATTCATTTTCTAAGGCAGAATATGCAAGACATCCTTGTATTTTACTAATATAGAAAGAAATCCATAAATTATAGCATACAACAACATACCCAGTGAAATCCCACAACGTGGGGTCTAGGGAGGGTAGAGTGTACGCAGACCTTACCTCTACCTTGGGGTATATGGTTAGAATGCATGTTTGCTCACTGATTCAATTGCAAAAAAAAAGAAAACATTTAACACTACCGAGAACCATTAACAAGGAAAATCATAAATAATATAATGCACCCATGAAGTTGGTACTCTCAATACAATATATGAAACGAAAATGTGAAATCACTGTGCAAGACATACCTATAGTTTACTAACAACAACAATGCCTCTATCCCAACTCGAATTTTGATTAGTTCCTCAGTCCCAACTACTTGACGTTGTCTATATGACTCATCCAATATCCATTCCATTCTATTTGGGACTGTTCTATTTCATTGCTCAATAATTTGACTTAAACATAGAGATTCTCTATGTCTTACACCTATCTCAACAATGTCATGTCGTCTCTAACCAAATTTAAAAAGGATTCATGTCATACATGGAACTAATATAATTGTGGCAATGACTAATCTTAATCTCAACTAGTTTGTGTCACCTAGTGAATAACTCCAATCGTGTTTTGTTCTTCGCTAAGTCCGCGTGGGCTGCAAGAAACTATAGATCTTTAAGACACCTTCCTTCCATATGATTTTGATCTAGTCATCCGCTTTTAACACCTTCAATCATCATGGTGTCAGACCAATCGACCAATGCCTCTAGAAGCCTACACATAATAAGACTAAACCATCTCAGTTAGCAGATATCCAGTGGAACACTTGAGGTGCGCACAAGTTGGTCGGACACCACCGTTATTTTAGAAAAAATAGGATATGACTAAACCATTTGAAGTGGCTTTTTTCCCTCTACATGTTCTAATTGTGCCTTCCATCCGATGTGATACCATCTTAACCTCCACATTTCTACGCTTGTGGTTAACTAAAAGAGAATTATTTAATTTACAATCGCTGATTTGACTATATTTAAAGGTTAAGTACGTCCACAGCTTATAGAAAATGAAAACTGCCCATATAATCTTTCATTCAATGCAATCGAATATAGCATCTATGTTTTTAACTTTTTCTTCAATAAGCAGCATAAAATTTTCTATGAGCACATCCTCAACGCGCATGAGAATATCCATCCAAGAGTTAAGAGACCATAGATAGATGATATGGACAAAATAATGGCCTACAATATAAAACGTCACATGCTACCTTCTCAAAAAAAACATCACATAGCAATTCAGTAAACCCTTTAAGTTGTCAAAAGGAATAAATTGCTATCCTAAGAAAATTTATGATATAACTACAACTGCTTCTATTTTAAGGCATCATTGGCAGCAACGAGACATTCCATAAATGACTATCGAATAGTAGTTAGTGCCTTTAACTAAACTTCAGGTTCATAAAATCCATGATTCATGTGAATCCAATTCCCTCTCAAACTTATTTTCGGCCTAAACATCTTAACACCCAATTTTTGGCATGCATAGTTATTAAAGTCCCTTGATAAGGGGATGACTTCCACAAGAAATGAGAAGAAACAAAAGGAAAGGTTGTTGCTATAATTTTGGAGTATTTATATTGCAATGGTTCATTTCTATGAGTAGTATTCGGCAATGAAACAATCCTAACATCTAGCTAAAGGTGTGATTCTGATGGACGGAAACTTGAGGAAGATGAGGATTACATATGTTAATTGGTGCTTCATGTGTAAAACTCAGAGAGATGTGGATCATTTCTTACTACATTGTCAGGTAGAAGCACATCTGTGGTCGGGTACTGTGGAGAATGCATTAATGGGCCTTTAGACGAGGAAAGAAAAGACGCCGGGCTCTGGATGTTGCTCCATTAGCACTCTATGGACAGTACAGAGGGAGAAAAAATAAGAGAGTTTTTGAAGGGAGGGAGATTGATTTTGTACATCTAAGGAGTCACCTCCTATTTTTAATGTCTTCGCTGGTACATCCATGAGGTTCCCATTTATGTAGAAGATTGGATGAGAGTTTTTGCCCATTATTAATAAAATTACATTTTATGTTGTAAAAAAAGGAATTTTTTAAATATCTTTGTCTCAAGGAATTAGCCAATTGAAACAGTTAACTTAATCCATTCCAAGTTAAAGCTTGTGATTCTATGTTGTAATCCACTTAAACATAACCTCCTTTTGTCTTTTAATGTAACCCACTCAAATTGAACTAAGCAATTCGAAAAATTAAGAAGGATAGCTGAAGTGGACACCAATTTAAATGGCATTCGGCAAGCACAATAAGCATTTAGAAAATGGCAAATAACTATAGACCAATTAGAAAGACAAAACATCATGAAGAAAGAAAAAGAGCATCAAAAGTTGGCTTACTTAAGGCGTGTAGACGGCTTTGATGGATCTACGTACAACTGGATGCCAGATAAGAAAGGTACATAATATTGTATAATTGAGTCTTTCCCATTCAACAATATCGGTACGCCCACACCATAGACACTCCACTCGCTAAAAGATTCCCAAAGATCCCCAAGGCAATAATATAGATTCGACTCTGCTTCCCCACTTCTACGGCATCTTACATTCACCTGTCCATATAAAGGTTGATAAATCAACAAATATTCTTCACTCTGATTCTATTCCCTTCTTAGAACAACAAATAAATCGCACAATTAATGCATACCGGTCAAAAATCAAATTGCACTTGATTCCTAAATATGACAAATGTGAAGAAAAAATAAAATCAAAATAAGAAATTTTAAAACCTTGAAAGTGTTAGAGTGTCCCACATCGGCGTAAGGGATGGGAAATTTGGTCTCTTTATATGAATTGGGCAATCCTCCCCTCATGATCTAGCTTTTGGGATTAAATTAGGCTCAAAACTCATTATTTAAGATGGTATCAGAGTCAAGCTCATCCCAATACATGGTTTACCGATATTGGACCCCATATTAAATTATGGGCGTGAGGGGGTGCTGACTGTCCCACATCGGCTAAGGAATGGGAAATTTGGTCTCTCTATATGGCTTGGGCACTACTCCCATCATGAGATTCAGTTAGGCTCAAGATACATTACAAAGCAAATCAAACAACATTTGCTTCCTGAATATGAGACTACAACTACCTTTTACTACAACTACTACAATTGAATACGAGACTACAACTACATTTACTACAACTACTATGTTTCAATCCCGAACTAGTTCAAATCAGCTGATATGAATCCTCAATATCCAATCTGCTCCAACTATGTAACAGAAACGTGTAATTAAAAATAAGAACTTGAACTCTATATGCAGCTCTCGCCTCATTTGCAAGCAACGATGATTGTGTTATTTCAAAATTAAACAAAAACTATATTAGCTTATAACTTATAGAATGTACAGCCTAACTCAAACCCTTGTTATACCTCAGATGAATGCTGGGCGGGCACGAAAGGAGTAACAGATTCCATCAAACGATCCAAATTAGTAACATTTACATGCGGCCTTGGCGACGAGGGCGTTTTCGACAATGTAGTAGTCAAATCGTCCGAATCCGTCGGGTTCGCCACGTCAGCAGTTGCCATGTCAGCTTTAGCTGTTGTTCTCTGCAACTGCTGCTTCTGTTGTTGCTGTTGCTGTTGCTGTAACTGTTGTTGTTGTTGTTGCAATAGCATCTGTTGTTGTTGTTGCCGGCGCATAGCTGGAGGGTTATAAAATCGGTCACCGCTATGGCTTCGCGACACCGCGAAGCTTCCAGAACCAGACATTATTACTCCCAATTTACCTGAGCTTAAACTCTGTTTGTGAGTTAATTAAGTAATTGAAAATTGAGAGATTTGATTTGATGTAGTGAAGGTAGGAAAATCTGGGAGGGTTAGTGATTAGGGTTTTTGGAGGGTTCGGCATATCAATGACTTGTTGATTTCGGAGTTTCTCAAGCCAGACAAAATAATAAAAAGGAAAATAAAATAAATACTCCCTCCCTCCCTCACCTAAAAAAAAGAAAATTATCCAAAATTACAACAACAACATATTTAGTATATTTTCATACAATGAAATTTGAGAAAGGTATATACGGGTATCACCTTAAGAGAAAACGTGACAAAGAAGGTTAAATAAAATTTTAAGAAAATAAAATAAAATAAAACAAAGTAAAAATATCACGACATAACAAATAATAGATAACATCATAAATCAAAGTACAAGATATTACACGAATAATACGACATAAAAATTGGAGTAATGCTGAATTAAAAGCATCTAATAAATAGAGGTAATTTAGTAAATTTTATATATATTTTTTTTAATTTATATGATTTTTGTTAAGATAATATTTATTTTGGGATGGAAGGAGTATATATTTAAAATTTAAAAGAGAAAAGGAAAGAAGAAATAGGAGTGGAATTGTGGAGGAGAAAAAGGGTTTGAGTTTTCTGTCATGTGCAGTTGTTTGTTGACGCGTGTGTGTTTCTGCCAACTGTGATGGCCCCACTTCCTCCCTCGGTACTTGAATATTCCCATCTGCTCTTTTGGTTCTTGGTATTTTTGCCACGTATTTTTTCTTTTTGGAAAAAGAAAAAATAATTCTAAATAGTACAAGATTGAATACTTAGATAGCCCCCTCAATTTTGATGTGAATTGTCATGTAGACACCTCTATTTTATTAGTAACCATTTGAACACCCCAATTTGATAAATATGTGACTATAAGTCACCAAAATAAAATGTGTCACTTTTGCTCGCGAATGACGTATCAAATATCCAATGACAGATTGATGTGTGTCATAAACTTAAAAATAAATAAAAACAAATCTCCCTTCTTAAAAATAAATAAAAATTAGTCATGTAATTATGGCTATTTGAAAGCAAAAGAGTGAAATGGTAAGATCATAGCAAAATTACTTCTCTCAGATCATCCTTTAGCACAGCTTGGAAGTAAATGTTGGCTTCTTCTCTATTCTATTTTTCATCTTCTATTGATTTTTAAAAAGATCCCTATTTAATCGTTGATGTGTTCCATTTTTTTTATTTGATGAGGTTTTAACGATTGACATTAAACTTATAAATAAATGTAACCTTGCTAACTTTTGTCCATGCAATAACTAATAGTAAGAAATATTCTTTATGATTATTTCATTCCAAATGGGTAATATATATATATATAGCCAATAATACAATCCTAATTCTATGTACATAAGGTAATAAATTATCCTAATCCTAGGTACATAAGGTAATGAATTTGACTAAATATACACTTACCATATACAAAATATACATAATTATAACTAATTATATTTTTCATATTCTATCACACTCTCGCAGTTGAAGCGGGAGGTCGGTGTATTTGTGATCTGATAGCGTGACGGGGCATGTAAGACACGTACATGCCCACGAGCAACATTTTCGCGAACAAAGTGAATATCCAGTTCTATATGTTTAATGTGTTGATGTTGAACCGAATTTCCAGAGAGATAAATCGCACTCACATTAGCACAATAAACCAATGTTGCCTTTGGAATAGGACAGTGGAGCTCGAGAAGAAGATTGTGAAGTCAACACGATTCGGAAATCACATTGGTAACTCCCATGTATTATGCTTCGGCACTGGATTTAGACAAAGTAGTCTGCCGTTTGGATGACCAGGATACCAAATTTTAACCAAGGAACACACAGTAGCCAGACATGGAACGTCTGGTGTCCGAACAGCCATCCCAATCTGCATCAGTGTAAGCAACGAGAGTGGGTGTCGAAGATGGATAAAAATGCAAGTCATGATCAAGGGTACCCTGAATATAGTGCACAATGCGCTTGAGAGCCTGCATGTGATCCTCCATCTGGTTATGCATAAGTAAGCAAACTTGTTGCACATCATAAGATATGTCGGGCCTCGTGAAAGTAAGATATTGCAGGGCGCCTGCAAGACTGCGGTAATGTGATAGATCAGCATATGGTGTACTGGAAGTGACACTCAACTTAGGTTTAGTATTAACCGAAGTAGCAGACGGCTTGCATGATGACATGCCAGCCCGCTCAACAATTTCCTCTGCATACTTCTTCTGAGATAAAAATAAACCACATGCATAACGTGTTACAACTATCCCAAAAAATAACTCAAAGGCCCCAGATCTTTCATAGCAAACTCGGAGCTGACCAGGGACATAATAGACTTACGAAGAGCGTCAGACGAAGCAGTCAATATAATATCATCCACATACAAAAGAAGATAATTTATATCAGGACCCTGTCGGTATATGAAGAGAGAATGATCAGACATGCTGTTAGAAACCCCAATAGTAGAAACATAATTTGCAAACCTCTTGTACCAGGCCATAGGAGCTTGTTTGAGCCCATACAAAGATTTCTTCATTAAGCAAACATGATCAGGATAAGAGGGGCTTCTGTAGCCCATGAGTTGGTACATATATACTATTTCATTGAGTTCTCCATGCATGAATGCATTTTTTACATCAAGCTGATGTAGAGGCCATGCCTTCGAAAGTGCCAGACTCAGCACCGTGCGGATAGTTGTCAGTTTGACCACCGAACTAAAAGTCTCACCACAGTCCACACCAACTTGTTGAGTTTTTCCATCGTCTACAAGACGGGCTTTATCCCTCTCAAAAGTATCATCAGACTTTTCTTTATGACTAAAAATGAATAGGAAAAATATAATTAGTTATAATTGTGTATATTTTGTATTTAAGTGTATAGTTAGTCAAATTCATTACCTTATGTATCTAGGATTATGATAATTTATTAACTTATGTACATAGGATTAGGATTGTATTATTGGGTATATATATATTATCCATTTGGAATGAAATAATCAAGAAAAATATTTTTTACATGCTATCAGAAGTCTAGGGAAAAATTCTAAACTCTAAATTTTTCTATTCTATCACTAATATTGGTGCGCTCATCTTTGAGTTTGGTGAGCTTAATTAGTGGTTTAGTACAGTGATTAGGTGTGAATTAGATGTTAGGGTTGTAGATTGAGCTTATAGATATTCAAGAAATGGAAGAACAAGTGTTTTAATTTTGGGTTGATTAGGTCATTATCGGGTGAAAGTGTACATATATGCATGTGTCTAAAAGACATATTCATGCTTTTGTACGTGTTAAGCAAGGTATATACCCGTGATATACACTTGTTATACATAGTGTATATCACGGGTCCTTTGAGTTGAAGCCCAACACGGTATAAGGCAGACCAGCCCATCTCGGGTTGGCCCATCACGGATAAGGGGCAGTATATTACTTTGTATATTGATGTAATATTTTAGTGTAAAAGTTACCTTAATTAGTCTTGTACACTTGTCATAGTTATAAGAGTATTGTACTACTAGAATAGGGTTTTGGGATTAGAATAGGAGTAGGTTTTCTATTATGGAAATTTGTATATTGTATAAATACTCTTTCATTAATGAGAATAATCAAGGGATTATTTCTTTCATGGTATCAAGAGACTAGGTCTAAATTGTTTCCGCCTTTGTTCTCCAAATACTGCTCTCGGGTTTTCTGCACTTTCTCGGCCATAACCTGCCTCGATTTCCATACCCCTTCACCGGATTTCGTGTTAAATTTTACCTCCACTCTTCCCAAAAATTCCCTCCAATCCCTTTGTTCTTTCATTATGTCTAAGAACATGTTTCATCATGCCCTCACTGTTTCTAACATCAAGAACAACATCCCCTATTATTTTTTAGATGGAAAACGTCTAATATGCGACGTGGGCAGAATTATTTAAGATTCACGCTATCTCCCATCAAGTCCTCCATCACATAATTCCTCCCGCTCCCCCTATTCCCGCGGAGGATTCTCAGTTATGGATTACTCTTGATGCTACCGTTCTCCAGTGGATTTATTCCACTATTTCGGTCGACCTCTTACAGACGATCATTGAATCAGACACTACGGCTATGGCTACTTGAAATAAATTGTGTGATATATTTCAAGATAACCAACATTCACGTGTTGTCACCCTCGAGTAAGAATTCTCCCAAGTCAGCATGAAAGAATTTCTGAACGTTTCTGCATATTGCAAGAGACTCAATGAGTTGGCGGACCAACTTCGTAACATTGGTGCGCCTATGACAAATAATCGTCTGGTTCTACAATTAGTTGTTGGCCTTTTGAGGCCTATAATGGCGTTGGGGCTCTCATTCGTCAAAGTAATTCGCTTCCCCCTTTTTATCAAGTCCGCTCCATGCTTACTTTGGAAAAAGCTGGTTTGGCTAAGAAGGCGGTTACCGGTGCTAGCCCCATTAGTCATGATGACGTCCTCCACAAATTCTTTGGGTTTTATTGATAATTCTGGCCAAAATCGTGCTCACGGTGGCGGCAAAAATAATCATAAAAATAATGGGAAAAATTGTGGCGACAAACGCGGTGGTTCCGGCGGCGTTAACGGCGGCAATGGGTCCAACTCCAGCAACAGTGGGCCACGACCCAACTGGCCCCAGCCTTGGGCCAACTGGCCATGGGCCTGGACCAGTGGGCAGTGGCCCAACAGCCACTGGTTC
Source organism: Anisodus acutangulus (assembly GCA_029783415.1). Taxonomy (NCBI): domain Eukaryota; kingdom Viridiplantae; phylum Streptophyta; class Magnoliopsida; order Solanales; family Solanaceae; genus Anisodus; species Anisodus acutangulus. The sequence continues at coordinate 9,219,242 of CM056500.1, forward strand.
CCAGTTCCGCTGTGTCCAATTAATGGTCAGTGGGCTGGTTAGCCCATTTCTCGGCCCAACATGCAATGGCCAAATTTCGGTAACCCATTTGGGCTGAGTCAGCAAGCAGGGGTGCTTAGGCCTCGGCCTCCGCAAGCCCATCATTCAGCGGGCCTCACTCCTACCGACATCGAAGTCGCGATGCACACACTTGGATTAAATCCTCCGGACCTGAACTGGTACATGGACACCGACGCCACTACCACATGACATCCGACCTAGGTACTCTCTTGTCTTATTCCAATTTGAGCAGTAATCGTGGTATAATTATTGGTAATGATAATTCAATTCCAATTCGTGGTTATATTCATACAACTTTGTATCTCCCCCCCCCCCCCATATCCACCATATGTCTTGAAAAATACCCTTCATGCCCTAAATTGATTAAAAATTTGGTGTCTGTCCGTAAATTCACCACTGATAACTCTGTTTCTATTAAATTTGATCCGTTTGGATTTTCTGTGAAGGATTTCAAGACGATGAGCTCTCTCATGAGGTATGATAGTAGGAGAGATCTTTATTCTATCACACCACGTTTCGGTTTCTCAAGTCAATCCATGCCATCAACTTTTGTAGCACTTGCTCCTTCCTTGTGGCATGCTCATCTAGGTCATCCGGGGTCGTCTATTTTATCTTCCTTAGATACAAATAAGTTTATTTCATGTAAGGGTACGAGTAGTACTCCGAATTATCAATATTGTTCTTTAGGAAAAATTGTTAGGTTGTCATTTGTAGACTTTAATGTCATTCGATATTATTCATAGCGATTTATGGACATCTCCCGTTCTCAGTTCTTTGTGTCATCGTTATTATGTTCTATTTTTTTATGATTATTCTAATTTTTTATGGACTTTTCCTATAGCAAAAAAATCTCAAAGTTTTTTCCACTTTCTTAAAATTTAGAACTTTCATTAGAACCCAATTCGAATGGGGAATCAAAAATATTTAATGTGATAATGACAAAGAGTAAGATAGTGGGGCATTTCGGGAATTATGTGCTAATAATGAGATCAACTTTCATTTTTCTTGTCCTCATACGTCTTCACAAAATAGGAAAGCTGAACGCAAAATTCGTACCATTAATAATATTGTCCGCACATTATTGCTTCATGCGTCCGTACCCCATCCATTGTGGCATCATGCTCTACAAATTGTTACATATCTTCTTATCAAAAGTTTGACATATTCGCCTCCTCTTCACATTTTATATAATAAGACTCCCTCGTATTCACATCTTAGGATCTTTGGGTGCTTATGTTATCCGTTATTTTCGTCCACCACAATTAACAAATTGTAGGCCCGTTCTACTCCTTGTGTGTTTTTGGGTTTTCCATCTAATCATCAGGGTTATAAATGTTTTGATTTATCCTCTAATAGAATCAGCATTAGTCGCCATGTAATTTTTTATGAATCCCAATTTCCATTTGCTAAGGTTAGTAATCCCGTGCCTAGTTCATATAATTTTTTGGATGATGGTATATCCCCGTTTATTATTCACCCTTGTTCAGACATGTCCCGCACCCCCAATTCCTCCAGCGGGCAGATCCCACGAGTCTGTCACAAGCCACTGTCCCCAGCCTCATAACTGGACCAGTTTCAGCTATTGGGCCAGTCCAGCCCAATTTTGGAACTGGTCCATCTCCTGAATCCTCGGCTGCCTCTACATACCGTTCTGGGCCAGCAGGCCCAATGCCTGCTGGTCAACCCGTCCCGTGTCCCGAAACTTTACAAAATTCACCTATTACTGCCCCAAATCATAAACCAGTCACTCGAAGTCAACGGGGTATTTTTAAACCAAAAATATATTTTAATTTAAATTCGAATGTTCTTAAATCATCACTACCCCATACTCCTGTGTCTGCTTTAAATGACCCGAATTGGAAGATTGCTATGACTGACGAATATAATGCTCTTATTGATAATAAGACGTGAGAGTGGTGCTCCGTCCTTCTGGTGTTAATATTATTCGGCCTATGTTGATTTTTGCTCATAAGGACAATTTTGACGGTTCGTTTGCGAGGCATAAGACTCGTCTTGTAGGTGATTGGAAGACTCAGCAGGTTGGTGTCGATTGTGGGGAAACGTTTAGCCCGGTGGTCAAGCCGACTACCATTCGCACTGGCTCATCTTGGTTCTTTCGAAAGCATGGCCCATTCATCAGTTAGATGTGAAGAATGTTTTCTTACATGGTGATCTCAAGGAGACAATATATATGCATCAACCTTTAGGGTTTAGGAATCCCAAATATCCTCATCATGTCTGTTTGTTGAAGAAGTTCTTATATGGGCTTAAACAGTTTCCAAGGGCTTGGTATAAGAGATTTGCAGACTATGTTTCGACTATTGGATTCTCTCACAGCAGGTCTGATAATTCATTGTTCATATATCATCGTGGTTCTTCATTGGCTTATATACTTTTATATGTGGATGATATTATCTTGACTACCTCTTCTGATGCATTGCGACAGTCTATCATAACAATGCTCAGTTTTGAGTTTGCTATGAAAGACTTGGGGCCCTTGAGTTACTTTTTGGGGATTGATGTCACTCGTCATGCAGGTGGGTTGTTCTTATCACAGAAGAAGTATGCAGCTGAAATCATTGAGAGGGCTGGGATGTCATCATATAAGTCCACTTCCACTCCAGTTGTTACTAAACCCAAGTTGGGTGCTACGGCTGGCTCCCTGTACGAGGATCTGACACGCTATCACAGTCTTGTAGGGCTCTTCAGTATCTAACTTTCACAAGATCAGATATTACGTATGCCGTACAACATGTGTGTTTGTTTATGCATGATCCCAGGGTTTAGCACATGAATGCACTCAAACACATTATTAGGTACATCCAGGGGACACTTGACTATGACTTACATTTATATCATTCGTCGACATCTACATTTGTCTCGTATACAGATGCTGATTGGGGAGGATGTCCAGACACCATACGGTCTACGTCTGGCTATTGCATGTTCTTTGGTAATAACTTGGTCTCTTGGTCTGTAAAGCGTCAGTCGACGTTATCACGTTCCAGTGCAGAGGCCGAGTATAGAGGGGCCAATGTGGTCTCTGAATCATGTTGGTTATGTAATCTTCTTGTAGAGCTTCATTGTCCTATTCAGAAGGCTACATTGGTTTATTGTGATAATGTTAGTGCCATCTATCTTTCGGGTAATCCGGTTCAGCACCACCGCACTAAACATATCGAGATGGACATTCACTTTGTTCGCGAAAAGGTAGCTCGTGGATAAGTTCTAGTCTGACATATCCCTTCCAGGTATCAAATTGCAGATATCTTTACAAAGGGGCTTCCATCGGTTCTTTTTGAAGATTTTAGGGACAGTCTCAGCGTACGAAAACCGTCTGCTATGACTCCGGGTGTGTGTTAAGCAAGGTATATACCCGTGATATACACTTGTTATACATAGTGTATATCACAAGTCCTTTGAGTTGAAGCCCAGCACGGTACAAGGCACCAGCCCATCTCGGGTTGGCCCATCATGGATAAGGGGCAATATATTACTTTGTATATTGATTTTATTTTTTAGTGTAAATGTTACATTAATTAGTCGTGTACACTTACTATAGTTATATGAGTCTTGTCCTACTAAAATAGGGTTTTGGGATTAGAATAGGAATATATTTTCTATTATAGCAATTTGTATATTGTATAAATACTCTTTCATTAATGAGAATAATCAAGGGATTATTTCTTTCCTACGTATGCATGCACATGCCTCGAGGTGTTTGATAAGGAATTTGTATAAATAAATGATACTCTTATAAGCCACGTTTATATTTTTCTTAGATAAAATGGTTACCTATTCATATTCTCGTATGTACACATGTTGTCTCAAATACATCTTTATGAATTTTGTACGCGTGCATGCACATTCCTCGAGGTGTCTGATTAAGAAATATTAATAGACAAATTATACTCTCATGAGCCACATATGTTCTTTTGCTAGAAACTATTAATCCTATCATAATAACTCATTTATTCTCTAATAATATGTTATATCATTGTGAGGCACACTTATGCTCATCGTACTTTGTATGATGATACATTTATTGTTGAAATTTACTAATGTAAGTTTATGCCATTATTTATGACTCGAACAATTGGGGCCCTGCACGTCGAAAATGTTGTTTCCACACACGTGCACACGTAATGCCAAGTATCACAAATTTTATTAGTGAAAGAGATATTGGTATGTAAGTGAGACGTTTGAGACATAGAATGATGGACGGTTATTGGCAAAATGACAAGTATTCCACGTTGGTAAATGAAAGAATAAGTGTATGAAGTGTAAGATGAAACGAGTCAGAAATCGCCGCGGAGCCGCGGCACAGCCCCGTCGGAGTAGAGGCGCCGAAGAGCCGCGACGCCTCCCAGACAGCACCGCGGTGCTAATTGGGTGTTCAGCCACTGGAGCCGCGGCGCTAATTCGCAGAGCCGCGACGCTTCGGAGGCAGAATGCTGCAACGGAAAGCTGAAAAGTTCTGACTTTTGGGTTGGTTTTGGAGCATTGAATCTCCATTATTTGGCACATGAATTCAACCATTATTTGGATGAATGTAACCCCTCAATAAATGTCATTACATGGCTATTGAAGGCCATTAGTTGGATAGTTGAGGGGTTATCTCATTACACAATAAATTGAGGCATTTGACTCAATTGTTCAACACTTACAGAATTTTCTGAAATCCTGTTCTTCCTCTCTAGCAAGTTTACTATATTCAAAGTTCTTCAAGAGTAACACTTGAGTTTTCTTTGCTTATTTGTTAAGTTGTTGTTGTATCTTGGGAGACTATTGCCTGACAACGTAAAAGGATATATACGGGGCAATCTTGTCTTTAAGACATAGTACCATCACTCGACTCAGCAAATCACAAGGAGTTTGTAACGTTCTTGATTCCAGTTTGTTGTAATATTTAGTTTATCCTTTTTAGCAATTTGTAATATTTACTTACTTCTCATTTCCTGCAATTGTTGTAACCCATAAGTTTAAGACAAGATTCATTTTGTAAGTGCTTAGAAAGATGACTGGAAGAGAACAACTCGCTCCTGATTCTACTGATGTTGCTACTTAAGGAAACCCCTCTGCCTTCCCCACTGCTCAAGGCACACCCAATGCCTTTCCAGTTGCTCAAGAGAATGTATTGTTCAGTCGTCGGGGGATTTTATGACCGTATTGTACGGTTCCGTACAACTTGTAATTCGAGAAGTACGGTATGTACATAATTGTACGCTCCGTGTAAAATAACCGTCATCGGATTGCAAATTCCATTAATTACCAAAAGTTGGGGGTTTTCATACGGTCAAAAGGTACGGTCTATATAATCTAACATATTTCGTTGATTTTCTACGATCTTTGTGCGGTGAAATTCTATGTCCCGTATAACTTTGTACGACCCATATAAATATCGACGTAAAACAGGAATCACTGAACTGAAAGTGGATTTTAACTTCATACTTCCCATCTCGATTTTCTAACCTCCTGGATCATGAACAAGGCTTAGAGAGGTAGACCCAAGAGATGAAATCAAAAGCAACCCAGAGTATATGAAACTATGGACCTCAATTGAATTAACCATACAAACGCACCTAAACCTATAAAGAAGAACCCAATGGATTGCAAGCAATCCCATTTTCCTAAACAAAGATCATATAGCTTACCAAGTTCTCAAAACTATCACAAAAGTATTCAATATCAATATTCAACAATAACTAAGGAATGAAATAACCTACACTATCTATTTATAGTCCTAGGCTAAGTTATTACATAAGGGGCTTAAAAGTGACACCCTTGAGTTGCAAAACTAACCACAACAACCAAATTGTCAAGCTATGTGGCCGTCCTGGGAGACGCATGCACGACCTGGGACCTACTTTGTGAAACGCAGGGTGTGTCTTCCTTCACCTCAGCTTGTGCGGCCTGTGTGCTCCTTATGCGACTTGCATGCACGCTTTGTGAAACCATGTGCGGCTCGCACACGGTGTCTTCTTCATCATTCTTTGCCTCTTTGCCTTCACATGCAATCATCCACACTCGGAATCCCTGAGATTGCACTAATAAATGCTCTCAGACATCTATCTTCATGTGCAATATTCATGAAACTTGGAGTCCATGGCCTTGACTCCTCGTCAACGTCTTTGAGGTAACTTGGATTGCATCATTCTCCCCTTCTTGAAAAGAATTCTACCTCGAATTGGTAAACATACAACAACAAGGTCCTCAAAGGATGATGGTTAGTGTTAGAGTAAAATAATCTACTAGTATGCCAAGTATGCACATACTTATGATATAACAAAGTATCTACCGTGTTCATGAAGAATAGAGCACTAGGAACTTGACTACCCCAAATATCATGAAATGAGAATATCCTAAAGGAACCAATGATTTCAAAATGCCATGTAGGAAAGATCACATTGATTTTAGTAGTCATGACACTCAAATGATCCTTAATTTCAAAGTGATACCACCCCCGAAGTAGGACTATGATCAAATCACACAAATACATAACACCATCGGGGTCGAAAAGGAAGAATACCCACATGTCTTGGTCAACAACACAACTATATGCCCTATGTAGATCCCTTCCCAAATAAGATACACCCTCAATACAAGACATGGGTGTCATCATAAGCAAATAAATAGTAAAAAAAATGTGTCACTTAAAATGACTTCATCTATGGTGTCCATACATGTAGCATCACTATTAGGTTCAAGGACACAATCAAGCATCCTATAATGATTTGGAACACTCAAGAAGGAAGTAGAATTTTGGAAACAAGCATCACCTTCCTTTTTCTAACATTCCTCCACATGAGGTTCTACATGACACACATCACCATCACATCATTGAACCTCATCACTTAACATAAGAACAAGACCAATAGACTCATTTTCACATTCATCACACGAGGGTGGAGTCCATGGCCTTGACTCCCCGTCAACGGCTTTGAGGCAACTTGGATTGCATCAAGGTGTTACATTTGATCATCAATATTATCTCTTTGTAAATACTGAAATATCAAAATGTTGAATTAAAATATATTTCAAATTAGATAGTATGATTTTTATTGATAAATTTTTAATTTTGTTTATTGAATTTCATGTCAAAATATAGTTTTAGTTTTCAAATAATTTTTTTTCTCAATTTCAACATCAATTCCACTCGATTTCGATATTCACATCAAAGCTCAATTATATTATCACAGGCTCGAACTCGAGAGATCTACTTAAAATACACAACCCATGTTGGTATCAAATATTTTTCTCAACTATAACCAAATATTATCCAAATGACTTCTAAAAACTATAGCAAAGGATCTCGCAATTAAGAAAAGATTTGGGAAACATTTTAATATTAGAAAGAAATGGAAGTCACTGGGTTGGTGCAAAAGCACAGCAGCCAGACAAATTTGTGTTGCTTATTATATCCCAAAAGAAGTAAAAAAGGAAGGACCCACTGAATGATTATATGTGGTCGATGACATTGCGAGCGTGCGAGGGAGGTGGTGTTTGGTTTCTGTACTTTATGAAGCTCATCTCTTGACCTTATCCCTCTCCCAATTAGCTGCCAAATTGTACCAACTTTCATGGCGATTTCCAATTTCCAATTCTTGATCTAATCGACACACGTATCCAAACAAACCCTTAAATCTTGAATTGCCCCTTTAGTAAGAAAGAAACCTGGTGGGGGGGGGGGGCAATTCAATTTGTGGGTTATTTGGAGTTATATCCACTGGTCATGCGACTGTGGTTCTGTGCGATTGCCCTCTCAAGAGAGGACTTTACTAATCAAGTTCGAGTCTTTGATATCTCTAAAGCTTTTTCCTTTGTACTTAATCATGGCCGTTGATACTCATGGCCCCACACCCAAAGGTGTTCTTTGCAATGCTGGTGCTGGTGCCGCTGCTGGTATGATTTCAAAAAAGTAAATAGGGTTTATTCTCCCCCCTCCCCTCAATTGACCATCAAATTACAATTTGGGTTCTAATTAATATGTTTAATGTATATGGACAACCTCTCTACCTTCCGAGCTAAAGTTAAAGGTCTGCGTACACTTTAACCTTCCCATACCTCACATGTGAGATTTCACTGGTTATGTTGTTGTTGTATATATGGGCAAGAATGTTTTTTTGTGTGTATCTGATTGATTAGTTTATTTGATCCGAGGTCTATCAGAAACAACCTCTCTACCCCCACAAAGGTAGATGTTAGGTATGCATACATCCTACCCTCGCAGACCCCTTCACTGTGTATGTTTTTGTTGTTGTTGTTGTATATATGGACAAGAATGTTTTTTTTGTGTCTGATTGATTAGTTTATCTTTTGAGCCGAGGGTATATCGGAAACAACCTCTCTACCTTTCTCTACCTACAAAGGTAGAGTTAAGGTATGCGTACATCCTACATTCCTCATCCTACCCTCCTCAGACCCCTTCACTGGGTATGTTGTTGTTGTATATATGGACAAGAATGTTTTTTTTTTGTGTCTGATTGATTAGTGTATCTTTTGAGCCAAACAACCTCTCTATCCTACAAAGGTAGAAGTAAGGTCTCCGTACATCCTACCCTCCCCAAACCCCACTTTGTGGGATTACACTGGGTATGTTGTTGTTGTTGTTGTTTGATTGATTAGTTTGGAAGGGTTAAGACTTCAATGTATGTAATTTTGATATGTGATCTGAGGGTTTGGTTTGATTTGGGAAATTTTAATATGTTGCAGGAGTAATTGCAGCTACATTTGTGTGCCCTTTAGATGTTATTAAGACTAGGTTGCAGGTTCATGGACTGCCAAAGCTAGGAAATGCTAATGTTAGAGGTAATGCTTTATTCTATTCCCATTGATTTTGTTAAAATGATTCTTGATGTACAGTTACCAGTTTTGTTTAAAAAATGATTCTTGATGTAGTTGAGATTCTTGATGTACACATTTGATTTTGCTGTTTACATGCCACACATTATTCAGATTTTTAACCCAACAGTTTGTGGTGATAGGTGTAGATTCAGAGTAAGTGTATATTTTACCAATTGGTTCAACTAATATATAGTTTGGATGGAAAACAGTTCTTGCCGACATTATAAATCCACCACTGACACTTTGTCATGCATACTTATATTGGGAGAGATAGTCATGTACCATCAAGTTACACTTTAAACATCTGAAAAGATGAGACGAGCAGTATTATATTATGAGGTGAATGTATCAGCGGTAGCTGATTTTGTTTCTTATTCTGATCAGGTAGTCTTATAGTTGGGAACTTGGAGCAGATATTTCAAAGGGAGGGGTTGCGTGGAATGTACAGAGGACTTTCCCCAACAGTGTTAGCCTTACTTCCAAACTGGGCGGTGAGTCAGATTATATTACAATTTAAACTTTAGCATCAAGCTCACTTCTGATTATGTAGTCTCTTTATTCTTTTTATCTGGATAGAACAAGGGATGTTCACTACATGGCTCGTTCTAGTGAACCTAGTTGTTATGGATACATAGCCTTGTTCGATCTCCTTGTTCCTAATTTGACTTACTTTTCTCTCTCTGTTTCTGCACTTGAACTTTCTATTATTCTTTCTTTTAGTAATTGGTTAATTAGGGAGTTGAAGGCCACTGGACTCTGATTTTCCTGTTCTTAGGTCATGATTGATCTGTTCCAAGGTCATACTTGGTTTACTTAGCCTGTTTTTGCCAACACATTTAAATCTTGTCATTCTGCAATGACTTTCCAAAGAGTTCACCTGGTTTTGATAAGTTTATATTCATCTCTCTGCACTTAGGGCATGATTATACACCCAGTGTATTGTCGTTACCTTCTTTTTAGTTTTTACTGTCTGTTTGTGGTGTAAGCACAATGGGAAATCTGATTTGAGCATCTTTGGTCATGGTGAATGATTCCAGTGAAATCAGCATGCAGATCTCTGCCATCTCTTGTTCTCCCTTGTCACTTATTTGGTTTAGTCCATGAACTATCCACCTTCCCTTTTCTTCTTGTTGAAGTTCAACCTCCTGAATTTGTTGTGAAAAATTCTGTTTTTGAATAGACTTCTTGTCATTCTGCGGTTTCTCAGTTGAATCCTTGCACCTTGTTCCAGTGGCTACCTCTATTTTCTGAACCTTACAAATAAGTGATGGATATAGAGGGTTCATATAGCTGAGCACAACTAATTTCGAATTGAGGTGTAGTTGATTGATTCTTTGATCTGCATTTCACTTGCCATTTTCACCTTTGCATTGTGTTTTTAATTGCTCCTCTTCTCCTTCTCCCTTCTGGTTAATATCACGGAATACACACACACACACACACACCCCCATATACATATTTATGACCTCTTATTCCTCATTTTGTACACTTGATGAATAGTCTTATGCGTAGAATTTTGTATACTTGAGGAATAACCTCTTATCCCTCATTTCTTTTTGGTGCACCGACAAGTTTCCTATATGTGTAGAAGATTAGATATTGTTCGTAGAATAAAACATATCTTTTCTTAAGGTTTTGTACTTCGGCTATACAACTTCTCTTCTGTTCTCATCCTAAGCAACCTATGATGGCTTTTCCAAATCCCTTCCACAGGCTTTGTCCATGCTGGTGGTCCAACATAGAAACAAGTGGTGGGTATGTCTATTTCCATTGGAAGGAGAAGTGGAAGGAGGGCGTAAAATGGGTTGGGGTGGTGAGATAGCATGCCCTGTGGTGTCCCCTGATCAAAATTTCAGTGCCAAGTGGTATTGGTCATCCACCTTGGACAGTCCTAACAGAGGAGGGGTATATTTGAGCCACTTGATTATCGGCAAGGGTATTTTTTGTGCAAAAAGTATAGCGGAGGGTACAATTGACACTTTTTGCATAGCGAAAGGGGAAAATTTGACCCTTTTCCCACTAATAAAATCTAAAGTGGGACAGTAGAAGAATCAACTGTCTTGACAGGATGAATGGTTAGTTGATTACAACATTTTCATCAGCAGAGATAAACTAAGACTTGTACAGCTATGCCGTACACACTACACATAGAATCGCCATAGTTCAATGTAGATTAGGTACCTGGTGAGAAGTATACCTTAGAGGGGGCTGCTATGATTGGAGACTGAAAGGATGATGTTAGTTTGGAAAACCTGGGATATGTGCGAATACTTTCTGAGGCTTCAGATTCGTTGATATGGACTGCTAACAAATGCTTCAGATTCGTTGATATGGACTGCTAAAAAATGGTTTGTTTAGTACGAATCATTTATCATAACTTATGTACAGGAAATGCAATATACTAAAGTGGTCTTGGAAAATGATTGTGTGAAACTAAAGCTTCCTATAAGGTGGATGCTTCAGTTGGGTTGATAATTAATGAAGCCAGTCTCACTTATCAACTCTAGGTAAAAGGTATCCAGGACAGTAGATGCTACGTGTGTGAAAGGACAATGAAGACAATAAGCACCTCTTCTTGCATTGCCAGTTTGCATCAACCGTGGAATCTGTTTTTTTTAGACATTGTGGGGAAATATGAGTAATATGACAGACTGTCAAAGAAGTATTTTGGGCTGGAGAGGATATAAGATGGAAAAGGAACAGGAGCGGGGTTTACCCTGTGCGCACCCGAAGGGTAGCAGCTGCGGGTTCCCTTGTCATAAAAAAAAGATGGGAAAGGAACTGACGAAATTTGGAGAATCATTCTAATGTTTTGGGTGTTGTGCAGGGAAAGGAATTAATGACGCTTTGAGGGTAAACCTACATCTGGCTGTTTTATTCTAAAACATAAATGTCCTAGCTTGTTGATGTTCTAGTAAAATTTGCAAAATGCATGAGGAGGATCCTAGAATAGATTTCAATAGCTCGTTAGAAACTTGAACAGACTATGCAAGTATGAGAACAGCTATTATTATTGTCCAGCACTTTTTAGTGCTTGGCTTTATTATAAATAAAAATAAAAATAAAATTATTGCCAATCCCCACTATCCTGGGTTGATTGATCGATAGATTTACTTACCAATGTACGTGCTGTACTAATATCTAGTGTAAATTAAATGCAATGTACAGCTGGTGCTAGCCTATCTAAAAGGAAATTGTTTTTTTATTTTGTAAAATTTTTCTGTGGATGCTACTTACTCCAAAGTCTCAGAAATTAGACAGTGGTTGCAAAAAAGAGTGGAGAGCCACAGGAGTAAGAGGGATATGGACGTATAAGAAAAAAGGACCAAACTGTTTTCACAGAAAGGTATCTTTCTTCTAAGAAACAATGGTTGTTTTGTTGGCCACACATGGTGACAAAGGGAATTCTTGCTTCATTTCTTATTACATTATGGTGTATATGCACTTAGTTTGAAAAATTTGATCTTGATTTTCCTCGATTTTTTTAGAGAAATAATTAAGTTTATATCAAGAATGATCTCACACATATTTTCCTTTTCTGCAGGTGTATTTTACTATATATGATCAGCTGAAAAGTTTTCTTGGCTCTGATGGTTAGTAGATGACCTTATTTCCTCAAAAATGTTTTTCCATTGACTGATTAGCTTTTCAAATTGATTTTGATAAACTACATTGCACCTAGTGGTTAATACTTTTCATTTGGTTGTTGTTGTAGATGGAAGTCATCAACTTTCAATAGGTGCAAACATGTTAGCTGCTTCCGGTGCTGGAGCTGCAACCACAATTGCAACAAATCCTCTCTGGGTTGTGAAGACACGGCTTCAGGTGTGTTTTATGAATCCAAATTGTGATATTTAGCTTGATTTTGTTATTTGTGTGGCTTGGGGAAAGAGCTAAAGATGTTGGTAATAATCCTTTCAAACCAAAGCTGGATCTGACATTAGAGCGACTTTGCTAAAGTGTTTGGTATTGACTTTGTGGTATGAGTAACAATATTTTGTCAAAAACCACAAATAGTAAAGAAGCTGGAAGTGCCTTCTGGATTCTTCTAATAACTATAGAATTGGTCAGGTAAGGGGGAGGATTTCTGGAGAAAGACATGTACCAACGTGACTTTCCTGTATCCTACAAGAGGAAAACCGGAAGTTGAAGACTTCTTTCACAAAAAAACGTGAGAGTGTTATGTATCTCTTTGTTTTTAGTAACTAACTGAAAGAGAGGGAGTGTGATTTTAGCTTTCATGGCACACTCACTTAACCAAGTGATCTGACAAAGTGATTAGGTGGCCAGGCTTGCAGAAACTGCCTCAAGGTGGTACTGCTATATAACATACCCTAAGAGTTGTACACCTAATAATGCCATTGTGCCTTTGCGTCTTGGGGGTGGCTTTTGCACGCCTGTCGCTGGTTAACATCAGAGTAGATGGATGCAATACAACATTGTTCTATCTCAGTTGGGATCTAATTGCTTTAGGTCCATTCCATTTCTGTATTCTACTTCAGGACATTCCTTAGAATTTGATCTCCTGGTCTGTACTTTCTTCTCCTTGCTTCTGAATGTTTGTGTGATCCACTTGTCTTGGTTATTTTTTTCTTCGTCTTGTACTAATAAAATTTCCCAAGTTTGAATGTTGTGTGCATGATGTATGTGTACTTGATTTTTGTAAGATTTGTTAATTGAGTCTTCAATCCTAAGTCAGTCTAATTGTCACTGTTCATTTGTGGTTTAGTAGGCGTTTGGACAATACTTGAGTTGAAGTTGGAAAAAAGTATATGAAGTTGAAATTGGTAAAAAATGTGAGATTTGAACCTCATTGAAAAATAATTTTGTGAAAGTTAGAGATCTGTGAGTGAAATATTTCACTTAAAATCACACCTCTATTTCCATATTTTACTTGAAGTTCAAATACTGGAAATACTAAATAGTACTTCATGCCCATATGGGTTAGTCTTTAATGTCAAGACCAAACACAGGAGAACTTTTGCTTTGCTTAAAAGTAAGAAATTGCGACTGTCGCGGGGGGGAGGGGATTGAGGGTGGGCAGGTTAGGCATTCGGGGCAGGGCTGATGGCTATTGCAAGCTAACTTCTCACCTGCTTGGCCCGGCCTCATTTTCATGCCTATGTTGCTCGGACTCTTCACCTTCGGTGCCGCACCTGTGTCGACACAACATGGGTGTGGGATCCATACCCGATCTGGTCAACCGATTTGGGTACTTTGACCAAAATCAACGAAGAAATTCCAGATAGATTCAGTTATTTCTTTAATCAAAACAAAAGCTAAGGTGAAATTGAAGAAAAATAGAATACCTTGTATATATAAATTTCTATGTCACTCCTTTTCCTTTTATCTCCTTTTGAGATTCTGCTCTTGATCAATATTGTCTCCTCCAGTTTTTCACATAATATCTCATAATTTAGGTTTTATAACTCTATTTTTAGATACTTGAATAATTTAGGTTTTATCTCCTTTTGAGATTCTGCTCGGATCCTTCAGTATCCCCAAATCTTAAAATTTATATCATGAAGGATCCGACCTCTAGATCCGCACCCGTATCGGACACCCGAGTCCGAGCAACTTAGGTATCAACAAGAAGTACAACATTCAGTGTTTCTATTATTTTGTGGGGAATATGTAGCAGTGGGAATTGGTACACTATGTAATTGAATAATTAATGTATATGTACTTCTGGTGTAAAAAATTATGATAAAAAGGATCTTTTTAGCTGGACCAGTGTTGTCAATTAGTTATGCCATGTAATAATGGTTAAGGATGTGTTTACCAAAGATATGTTTCTAAATGCACTCCACCAAACAAAGCATTACTCATATTCTCACCTTTATTCATTTGCCTTAACCTTCTGTAGACTCAAGGAATGAGAACAGGGTTTGAGCCTTACAGGGGTACATTATCTGCTTTAAGGAGAATAGCGTGTGAAGAGGGCATTCGTGGGTTGTACAGGTCAGTGTTGGCTTTCTTAAAATTTGTCGCTCTTAATGTTTCAAATTGCTTGCTTGCTTACCACTGTTTTTGCTGACTTGTATTGCTTTGTGGCGGACAGTGGTCTAGTGCCTGCTTTGGCTGGTGTTAGTCATGTAGCTATCCAATTTCCGACTTATGAGAAAATTAAGATTTACTTGGCCAAGCGAGGTGATTATTCACTTCTGGTCATAATGTTTCCTTTCACTTCTAGCTAGTTCAGTATCTTTAAATTTGTTTTCCCACCTCTTTTGGAAAGGATGATATCGTGTCTGAATGTGCTGGCTTGTTGTGATTATGTCAGCTAACACTACAACGGATAAACTTGGGGCCCCTGATGTTGCCGTTGCATCATCAGTTTCCAAAATATTTGCTTCTACATTGACATATCCACATGAGGTATGTTGTTACAGTAGTTGCATTGTCAATTTACTTTAAAATGGTTAACTGACACATAAAGAGGTACACCATAGTGTCTTGGTCCACAACTTCACTGAAT
The DNA here is from genome assembly GCA_029783415.1 of Anisodus acutangulus. Lineage (NCBI taxonomy): Eukaryota > Viridiplantae > Streptophyta > Magnoliopsida > Solanales > Solanaceae > Anisodus > Anisodus acutangulus. The sequence goes on from CM056500.1 coordinate 9,234,624, forward strand.
ATTGCTACTCAAGTTCTTCCCTACCTCTTTTTTTTTGTCGGGATATTTAACCCAGAGATTTTCAAGCGGAATGACATTAGTAATTCTCTTGTCAGTATGTGGAGGGGATTTGGGGTAATGGGTTAAACCGTCTTCTATGTATACATAAAATTTTGTTGCTCCAGCAACTTAAACCTTATTTCGATTTTGGTTCCCTGTTTTCATTATATTCCTAGCACTACCAAATTCTCTCTGGGACTTGGTGTTTTTTTGGTCAATTTATGGTTGAAACACTTCACCATAGATTTTGCATGTGTTGGGAAAACCTTAGGAAATGGATTGTATGACAAAAACATATGTTGGAATTGTCGTTGTAGGTTGTACGTTCAAGGCTTCAAGAACAGGGGCGCCACTCTGAAAAACGTTACTCTGGTGTAATTGACTGCGTTAAGAAAGTCTTTCATCAAGAAGGCATCACAGGCTTTTACAGAGGCTGTGCAACCAACCTAATTCGGACTACCCCTGCAGCTGTTATCACATTTACCAGTTTTGAGATGATTCATCGCTTCCTAGTAACCTTGTTTCCCCCTGATCCTCATCCTCACCCATTATAGGATGTCATGACTTGGGGATTCACCATAGTAGAGTCAGTTTAGTTCAGCAAGTCCTTGAGCGAGGTGGCTGATTCGTCTGCAGCGATCTCATCGGTTGTTTATCTTATTTCTTGTTAGCCGTCATAGCAACATAGAAAAGTCATTTTGGCCATTGTGAACAAATTTACTATACCATTCTTACACTGAAATTGATGATGATGATAAAAGGAATTGAAATGTAGGAAGACTAGAAATTATACTGATATTTGAGAAATGCAATTTCAGTGGAACTGTGGAGTGCATTTTTTGCTTCGAGTTTTCTGTTCATAGTACTCCCTCATTTCTCACAAGTGGAGTGGCCCAATAGCAAAGAGAAAGAACAAGCAGAAAAAAAAAGTTCGAAAAAAAGTAAAGCAAATTATATTCAGCACCCTAAGATTTAAGTTGCAGCTGAATAATGCTTCATGATTATGAAATTATGATAAATGATTGTTTAATTTGAATGACGATTTCAGTATGAGGTATTCGATTATTTTTTTTGGTTTCCCACCGAGGTATTAGTATTTGTATTACCGGAATAACTAATTCAGATTGGTGCGGCATAAGGTCCATTAAAGGGGGAAATATTCACTATCAGGTGGAGAGATTTTATTCATTCCACCACAACCAACCAGCTGGAGGTTATTAGAAATTGCTACCACTAAATCTTGTTTTCATATTATGAAGTGCTGTATAGAGAAAGGGGCCATGAGGAATTGGATGAAAGAAAACTTGCCTCTAGAACAACAACAACAACAACAACAACAACATACCCAGTGAAATCCCACATCGTGGGGTCTGGGGAGGGTAGAGTGTACACAGACCTTACATCCACCTTGGTAGGTAGAGCAGCTGTTTTCGGGAGACCCCCGGCTCAAGACAAATCATAATCACATGCAAGACAATCAAAACAAAGCAAGTGTAAAGAGTAAAGCAAGTGGAACAGTCAGACTCAGATAAGGAATTAAAGCAGTATAAAGTGCAATCGAACAAAGGGAGCAGTAGCTAACACAACTAAATAAGCTAAATAATATACACTAAAGAACACATAGCAGCAGAAATCAAACTACATTGGATTATAAAAGCAATAATGTGCCTGTAGGTGTGATAGGCTAATTGGGCCTACAGTAATAACACTACGATTATCAATTTGTAAGCATAAGTAGGACTACGCTCGAGTACCTACTACTCTTCTACCCTAATTCGTGTCCTCCACAACCCCTATCTAAGGTCATGTCCTCAGTAAGTTGCACCTGCGCCATATCACGTCTAATCACCTCTCCCCAATACTTCTTCGGTCTACCTCTACCCCTTCTGAACCCGTCCATAGCCAACCTCTCACACCTCCGCACTGGGGCATCTGTGTCTCTCATCTGCACATGCCCGAACCATTTCAACCTCCCTTTCCGTATCTTATCATCCACCGAGGCTACTTATACTTTCTCTCGAATATCATCATTTCTAATCCTATATCTCCTTGTATGCCCACACATCCATCTCAGCATCCTCATCTCCGCAACTTTCATCTTTTGTATGTGCGAAGTCTTGACTGGCCAACACTCCGCCCCATACAACATAGAAGGTCTAACCACCACCCTATAGAACTTGCCTAAGGAAGACTAATCTAATCATCCTAAATTAAGTTATACTAATTTATAATCAAATCCTAATCATAATAAATTATAGTATTACAAAATATATGATTTGGGATAATTATGGGATAGCCCCATAATTATCCTAACAGTCTCCCGCAGTCTTAGCAAGAGGTTCTCATATGCTGAGACTGTCCCTGAAATCATCAAAAAGTACACGCGGAAGACCTTTTGTGAAGATGTCGACAATCTGATAATGGGATGGTACATGGAGAACACGGACTTGTCCACATGCAACCTTTTCTCAGACAAATAATATATCCAGTTCTATGTGTTTTGTGCGTTGATGCTGGACATGATTACCGGATAAGTATATCACACTAACATTATCACAATAAACTACAATTGCCTTTTCAATCGGACAATATAGCTCTAACAGAAGATTACGGAGCCAACATGATTCAGCAACCACATTGGCTACCCCTCAGTATTCTGCCTCAGCGCTCGACCGAGACATCGTGGGTTATCATTTTGACGACCATGAAATGAGATTATCCCCCAAGAATACGCAATATCCAGAGGTGGAACGCCGTGTGTCCGGGCAGCCACCCCAATCCGCATCTGTATAGGATGAGAGACTCGAAATTGAGGACCTATACAGATGCAAACCAAAATGAAGAGTACCCTTAACATACCGCAGAATTCTCTTGAGGGCCCCCATATGCTTTTCCTTTTGATCATGCATGTGTAAACATACTTGCTGGACCACATAGTAAATATCGGGCCTTGTGAAAGTCAGATACTGCAAGGCCCTTGCTAGGCTACGGTAATGTGTTGGATCGCTGTATGGAGTACCTGTAGAGTTACTCAATTTGGCCTTAGTATCAATCGGCGTATGTGATGGTTTGCAGGAGGACATCCCGACTTTTCAATTATTTCCTCGGCATATTTCTTTTGATTGAGAAACAGACCACCTGTATATTGAGTCACAACAGTGCCTAGAAAATAATTTAAAGGACCCAAGTCCTTTATTGCAAACTATGTCGCAAGAAGGGACATAATAGACTGGCGAAGTGATGTAGATGATGCTGTGAGAATAATGTCATCTACATATAGAAGTATATATGCCATGTCATTTCCCTTCCTATAAATGAACAAGGACTGATCTGACTTGATGTGAGAGAAATCCAGTTTGGAGACAAAACTTACAAACCTGTTATACAATGCCCGGGGAGGCTGTTTCAAACCATATAAAGAATTTTTCAAAAGGCAAACATAATCCGAATGAGTAGAATCTCAGAAACCCAAAAGCTGGTGCATGTACACCATTTCCTGTAAGTGGCCATATAAGAATGCATTTTTGACATCCAACTGATGAATGGACCAGGATTTTGAAAGTGTTAGGCTAAGAACAATCCTGATAGTTAATGGCTTAACCGCCAGACTGAATGTTTCGCTACAATCCATGCCAATCTGCTGAGACCTGCCATCACCAACAAGACGAGCTTTGTCTCTCGCAAAGGAGCCATCATAATTCTTTTTATGACAAAAAATCCACATAGACTAAATTATGTTTACATTAGATGGACGTGGTAATAATTTCCACGTCTTATTTTTAATAAGAGCATCAATTTCGTCTAACATGACAGCTTTCCAATTCAGGTTTGATAAGGTTGCTTTGAGATTTTTTGGAAGTGGTGACGGTTGGACTGAAGCTGTTAGGTTAAAATGATGCTTAGGTTGAAAAATTCCATGCATTGCACGAGTTTCAATAGTCCGAGGTTGGGGAGTTGGACTATCGGGTATGCTAGTGGGTTGAGTAGCTGACCGAGTTTTGGCCAAAACAGTGGGTTGGGTGAGTTGGCTTCCGGCTTGGTTAGCAGGCCGACATTGGTTACAGATTTAGGCATGTGTACATAGGCCAAAGACGCTGGGTGGTGTCACGGGCAGGGAGGCGGAGGCCTCCATTCGTTAGGCCTACCCGCCACTAAATGTGGACTGGGCCGAGACCGAAAGAAGAGAGGTAGTGGCCTCTGTCCTCGGACTGGCCCAGTCACATTTTGTGGTTGGGCTGAGATGTTAGGCAGTGGTGTTTGGGCCAGTCCCACACTATTTTGGGTGTTTAAATGGTGATTCAAAATCGGATGTATTTCGTCGTCCAAAAAATCATATGAAGGTGAGGATGCCACGTGAGATTTAGCAAACGGGAATGTAAACTCATAAAAAACGACGTGACGAGAAATAATGATCTTCTCATTTGTCATATCATAACACTTATATACCCTATGATTTTCTAGGTAACCCAAAAACACACAAGAAGTGGAACGGGCCTGAAGTTTGTTAATGGTTTTGGACGAAAATAAGGGATAACACAAATACCCAAAAATCCTCAAATGTGTAAAAGATGGGAGACGGTGGTACAACATTTGTGTATTTGACACATTGGAGAGTAGTTTGCTAGGAAGAATATTTAAAAGATATGTGACCATTTGAAGTGCATGGTGCCAAAAATTTGATGGTGTGGACGAATGCACAAGAAGAGTGCGAACCATATTGTTAATTATTCGAATTTTTCTTTCGGCTTTCTCATTTTGTGGTGATGTACGTGGACACGAAATACGCAAAGACATCCCATTTTGGTGACAAAAATTATTAAATTGAGCATTCACGAATTCGCTCCCATTGTCACATTGAAAACATTTAATAGATTTGTCAAATTGAGTTTTGATAAAAATACTAAATTATTTAAAAATTGTGTAGGCTTGCGATTTATGTCCCAAGGGAAATGTCCACAGAAAATTTGAATAATCATCTAAAATGAACATATAATATTTATGACATGCAGAACTCAAAACTGGTGATGTCCACAAATCACAATGCAAAAGATCAATGACATAAGCGTATGTGAGGTAGATGATGAAAATAAAATTTTAACATATTTTCCAAACACACAAGTTTGGCAAACAGAATAGTCCAAAAGTTTGTTACAAGCAATAAAATTATTATTCCTAAGATTATTGAAAACTGGTGCTCCCGGTGTCCTAACCGATTATGCCATACAATAGGAAAAATAGCTGCAAAGGTTGATGGTTTGGTCTATGATTGTTGGAAACGGTAGTGATGGGGTACACGTCCCCCATGCTATTATATCTCATTAGTGACATCCCCGTCTGAAAATCCTTCACAGAAAAGCCAAACGGATCAAAATTCACAGAAACATTGTTGTCAATTGTAAAACGTCATACATATATCAAGTTTTTAATCAATTTTGGTACATGTAAGATGTTTTTCAAATATAATGGTGTGTGTGGGTGTGTGTGTGTGGGGGGGGGGGTAGTTTTACCTGATCAATACCACAAATTGGAATTTCCTGCCCACTGCCGACAATAATATTTTTATTACTACTCATATTAAAATAAGATGAGAGATTACCTTGAGATGTTGTCAGGTGAGACGTAGCCCCTGTGTCCATGTACCATGACTTATCTGGAACATTTAGATTCATGTTATTCATGGCTTGTTCGATATCGGTGGGAGCATAACCTACAGAAGACGGTGCTTGGGCTGCAAATGCGTGTTGTAGACGAGACCGTAGAATTTTGGGTTGTCGGTTTGAAGATGAGGGTCTGGACCACGACGCGTTGTGGTACGGGCACGAAGGGGCAGCCTATTGTGGGGCCCAAACCCACGATTAGTACTGCCTCCATTGGTTACCGACGGGCTGGAAAGGTTGCTGCCACTGGTTGGGCCGCCATTGCCCCTGCTGGTTGGTGTTTCCGCCACCCCTTCCCTTTCCACCATTATTTTTTCCTTTATTGTTAAGGTTTGACCCCCGTTTTGACCATTATTGTTGCGGTTTACAGTTCCAATCGAACCCGAATTTTGTGGCTGAAAATATGCAGAAAATGAGTTGGTGGAGACAAGGTCAGTTCCGATGGTGGCTTCCCCAGAGGCTGCATGCTTTGCCTTGCGTGATTCCTCGAGAATCAACCTCGAACGAGCCTCGTAAAATAGAGGCAATGGATTACTCTGTTGAATGAACGTAGCGATGTCATCATACTGTTCATTCAATCCTGTAATTAATTGAAGGAACAACTTTTGATGTGTTACCGGCGGCGAACCAACGTTGGATAGTTGGTCTGCAAGTAATTTAAAATTCTTGACAATAGGCGGACATATTTGAGAAGTCATCCAATTTAACATTGGTAAATTGGTGTTCAAGATATACAACCCTAGAAAGTTTGTTATCTTGAAAAATGTTTTGTAAATGTTTCCACGCCTGTTTAGCCGTAGAGTTTGGCTCTAATATGGTATGCAAAAGGTCGTTGGAGATAGTGCCATAAATCCATTGAATGATTATAACATCTAAACGGGACCATAACCTTTTGTCTACCTCAGTAGTGTCCGATGATGACTCGGAAGGTATGATATGGTCTATTACCTCATATGCGTGGTTTTGAATTTTGAATAATTCCGCCCAAGAGGTGTATTGCCCTTTTTCCATTTCAAGTGTTATGGAAATAAAGTTCTTGACGTTTACGGCAAAAGCTGGATGAAAATTTTATTTTTCGACCATAGGTTCCATGAAAAATCAAAATAAAAGGAAGGATAGAAAATCATTTTGTGTTTAATGGAAGTGTAGTAACTAACCCTAAGTGGCGGCTAGGGTTTTTGGAGAGAAGAAGAGAGGTGGTAGCCGACATGGGTAGTGGTTTAGGGTTAGATTTGTTGTTTTAGGTTTAGGGTTTTGGGAGAAAACCCTAGTTTAGCCGAGAAAGAAGAGAAAAAAATGAAGGAGGAAAAAAGATGAATTTCGGCTAAGAGAAGGCCAAAGGGGAGGTAGGGTTTAGGGCAAAAAATTTGTGGCTCTTGATACAATGCTAACATTAAGGAAGACTAATTTAATCATCCTAAATTAAGTTATACTAATTTACAATCAAATCCTAATTATAATAAATTATAATATTATAAAATATATGATTTGAGATAATTACGGGATAGCCCCATAATTATCCTAACGGTTTTTATAGTTGTATACTATCATGTTAGTATTATTTAAGATGATAAGTTTCATAATTATTTTCTTAATTTTCGTGCGCTAACCAAAAGGAAGTATTACTAGGTTAGACTTTAGATGCGCTAGCCTGCTGAAAAAAGTATACGGAGTAAATTTTTTGTTGTCTTACTTAGGGGTGAGCAGGTCCGCGTACCCTAATTTTTTTGAACTACCCGGACCCCACACAGTAAAAGATCGGTTCCTAAATTTACTATCCGGAACCTACCCGTAGCAATCATTACCCGGACCCTGCGGTTTCGGGTAGGTTCCCGGGTATCCGGAATCGGTGTTTCTTTGTGCAAAATAATGCCTTCGTATAACAACTTTGGTTTAGGAATTAACTCGTCTTCTTATCCTCTGAAATCCAGTACCACAAAATCCATAAAGAATCCTTTCGGAGCAAATATCCCAAGAATGTTTCAAAGATTTGTTTTGGTTTTCGTTTCAACTTTCTTTTTCAATAACTTAAAGGAGTACATAGTTTAAAAAATTCAGTTTTTCAATTTTCTACCGCTTTTGACTTTTTCTCTGCTTATGATTGTCACTTTGTATTATTTGAATTATTTCTTGATGGTGAAAGTGACTGTTCTGCATTTGGTTTCCCCCCTTAAATTATGTACTTTAGTATGACCTTTTTTTTATTAACTAAAAACTAATGGAATTAAATAAGTAAAAATATTTAATATTTCATAGGTTTCGGGTATCGGTTTAGGGTCCGGGTACCATGTCTCTATTTGTCGGAACCGGAACCAGACTCGACATTGATCGATTCCTAATTTTACTATCCGGAATCTACCTGTTATTATAATATATCTACCCGAAACCTACCTGTTAGTGTCGGTTCCGATCGGGTATCTGGGTACCCTGTACCCGTGCTCACCCCTAGTCTTACGTTTTAAACAAAATAGAAGGTACTTCACTATTATAAACAAGTGTTTTAAAAGACGGGGGCGTAAGGCAAACGTTTTACATATACTTCGGCGAGGCGTATGCTCCAAGGCACGGGGTGTAAGCCTCATGTGTATTTAATTTTTAGAATTTCATAAATTAATATAATTACAATAAATATTTTTAAATAGATAAAATTACATAAAAATAAAAGAAAATTATAAATAAATGATATATATATATATATATATATATATATATATATATATATATATATATATATATATATATATGTGTGTGTGTGTGTGTGTGTGTGTGAGCGGGGGTGGGGGGGTGGGGGTGGGGTGTGATCCTAAAAAAAACTAATCAAGCAGTCCGTCATACTCCAGTTACAATTTGTAATTATATACTCCTATAACATAATTTTGTAAGTATAAACAATACAGTGAAATAAAAGCTATTATGTAATGCAAATCAACTCTACATATTAACTTTTAAACAATGAAAAAATCATAATTTTTAGAACAATATTACTATCATACTATTCATTTTATCTCCTTATAAGCAAATAATCAATAAACTTTATCAGTATTATAACTAAAAGACTCCTTCATAATAAAAATAAAATTAACTTCAAATAGCGAAATAATAAAATATGATAATTTTGATACATAGGACAAAAGACGAATGACAAGTGAAAATATACAATTCGTCTATATATTTTAAAAGAAATATTAAGTGATATTACCTCATGATATTTTAAATAGTAAATATGCAATATTACGTTTTGTTATTTGGGTTACACCCAAACTTCTTATTTTTATAAATGAACAACTATTAAATATCATTCATTTGTTAAGGAATTACGAGGGTCAATAATTTTAATTAAGAAATTTAACATATAATTTGTGTAAAAACTGTTAGGTTAGCCCCGAGCGTTAGGCATTAGGCGTGTTTAGGGCGTACAGTCAGGCGCTTATGACGTAAGTCTCACATGAGCTAAGCCCCGCACGTGAGCCCCGAAGTGTTTTGCCAGTGCCCCTCCCCGAGGCGAGTCCTAAAACTGCCCCGAAGCGAGTCCTAAAATTGCCTTTTAAAACACTGTTATAAACTTAAAAGGTCTTATATAAAACACAACATTGATCTCTTACTTTGTCATATTCTACATAACTTATTCATAATTACAATGTATTAATTAATTGCTAATGTATTTTTATTCTATCACTGGGATAGAATATCTAGTCATAAGGTACTGTTGTATCACGGTGTTAGATAAACTTTTATGTATTCCAGATTCAAAATCTGGAGGTAGTTTAATTAATGTTTATGTATCTCGTGGATTTATCAACGAAACTAAATCTGCCAATGATCTTGTTATGACTTCAGCCTTTCTTTTGTTTTTCCGGCCAAAGTGCACAGATAATTTTTTTTGGACCACCATTTAAATCATACTAATTAATTATAATGCTTAAATTTAAATTTTGTAAGTTTACTCACTTTAAAATTATTTCGAGCATAAACTTTGTAAGTTTATTCATTTTGAAATAACTTTAGATATGCGATATGAAGTTTTATATGACTGAAGTTAAGCACATATGGCTAAAGTTCCGTCACGTTTGCTTGAACTTCAATCATATATGACTAAAAATATTCATTTTTGTTTGACCATTTTCATCTCAAGGTATGCATATATGTTTGAACTTCAACCATTTTCATTTAAGCTCATGCATATATGTTTGAACTTCACCCATTTTCATTTGAATTTTAGTCATATATAACTTAAAATATTTTTATCTGAAATTATTTTAAAGTGGGTAAATATTATTTTTTTTGGAAAAATGAATACAGATTAAGTAGTGTTGTCCAAATAGGATACTCCTGAATTTTACGGTTTTATCTTTCACTAACTCTGATTTTGGCTTCTCTTTTTTGGTTTATTAAGTTTTGGCCTTTCCTCGCTAGTTAATTTCTAGATTATGATTAAATCCAAAATCTAAGGGGGGAATGTAGGCAAAGTGTACTTTTCGAGAGCCTAATTTAACGCCCTCACAAACGCGTGGGCACCACATCACAAGTTTCATGTGTATGTATCTCCTAACCTATTAGCTTCGGTTCCGACCCACTTATTTGAATTTTCGAACGTTAGCTAAAAGCTGGTATGCCTTTATTGACTTTATTGTTTATACATGAAAAATGAAATTCTTAACTAATATAATTTCCCACTAAACAATAGAACAAGAACATACATTTCCAACTGGTTAATCAAATTATGAGTTTACCTTAAAAAAATATTATTATAAAATTACCTAAACAATAACTACGAGTAACTGTTCATAAAAAGTGACAGTGATAATTTTAAAAGTAAAATAAGTTGGTATTACTTATTATTAGAAATTCTATAATATCAGTGTATATAGATTAGATTCTTAATTTATTAGTTAATGATGTCGGGATAATGATGTTTCCTTGGGAGTGTTAATGATGCTTTGTTTCTAAGGTTGAAAAGGAAAGTCCAATGATATTATAATTTATAGGGCACAGTTTGTTGAATTAAGTTTGGTTAATTTTTTTATTTTTATGAACACTGGATTAATTAATAGGTAACCGTCTAACAACAAATTTGATGGTTACCTTCTGCCTAACTAAGACGTGGCCCATTAATTAATAAGTGGTGCCACATTTAAAAAAAAGAAAATTTGGAATTATGTTCAGATTTCGAATTCGACCTTTCATTTGATTTGGTCAAAATGATGAACCATAATATAAATATTTAGACGTGGACACAGAACTAATTAAACTACTCACCTTACAACAACAACATATTCAGTGTAATCCCACATTATTAGAACTAATTAATCAAAATGGTTAATTGGAAAATGTAAAACAATCGAAATTGTCTGTTGTTGTCGTTTCAATGTAACAATTTAAAATGTCTTTTTGGGCAAGTAGGATGATTTTGAGATGCAATTGTAAGAACTCACAGTGTAAGAAGCCACGACTTACATAAAAAGGGATTAAATGAAAAAGATATTGAAGAAGAACAGCAATAGTGACAGTAAGGAGTTAGAGGAAGTGCCTTAAAAGAAAATGGGAAGTCCTAAAGAACAACTATCAAAAGCATGACACAAATTAAATAGACTAGTATCTACTGCAGGGATGAAACTAATGTTCTATTTATGAATTTACAAAATTCAGTAGCTTTGGTTCAAATTCCATATTCGTGTTAAAAGACATATTAAATATATATAAATAATTTATTTAAAACCCAATAAGTTGTCTTTTATAAAATTTCAGAATTCATAATCCTAACTCCGCCTATAACCATCTTGAAATAATTAAGATCATGTTTTTTGGGCGGTGAATTATGTAAATTCTAAGTGGAAATGGGTTCTCAAATATATTTATACATAATTATTTTTTCTCACACATACATACTATAAGGTTCAAATCTGAAGTCGTAAACTTTGTTAAACTCGTAGTTATAATTGTGAATCTACCATTACACTTTACTTCTCCTTTTTTGTATAAAAAGAGTCAAAGATCGAATAGTTTCACTTCCACATTACATAATCAACAACGTAAATTATCAGAAAGGTAACATGTGAAGTTGCCAAATATTTTAAGACCTACAAAAATAAGCATCCTTCACATGATCAAATCAACAATTCAGCATTGGATTCTGATAGCCACTTAATGCTCAAGTTTCCATCTGGCAAAATTCAAACAATTTATCCTACAACTACAGCTTTCAAAATATTTTTCAACAAAAACTCATGATTAATTTGTAATAACTTATGTAGTAGTTCTTAAATACAGGTATAAATCTATATTTTAAAATGAATAAAAATGTGATATCAAAACTTGCACTAAAAATTAAATCTAACCATTCCTTTGGATAGGAAAGTAGTTGCATATATAAGTACTGTTGCAATAATCAAAGAGCTTCTTCTGCTTGATTGAGAATAGTAACCAAATTTTGAAATCTTTTTTGAATGTAGTTTGGGGGGAAACAAATTCTCAACTACTACAGTTGTATATATTTAGGTTTTTGGTGGACTAATAAACAGTGATATTAAGTTGTTTCGAAGGTGACATATTCATCGTTTTCTGCTGCCAATTTTTTAAATTTCAAATAGCACAATGTATTACCTCATTTATAATATAAACATGCATGTAGCTTCAAAGGATAAGACTTGTTTTTTTTATAGAGTTGAATTGAATAATTATTGAGAAATAAAGGGAGAAAACAGTAACACACTCAGTTGGGATTATGTCTGTGAGTGTTTTTCTCTCTCTGAGTAATTGTCACTTTGGTAATAAAATGCTTATTTACCAAAAAAGGGAAAAAAATGTTAATAGTCCCATATCGGATATGAAATAGGAACATAAATTCTTTATATGGACTTGGACAATCTTCACCCTACAAGCTAGTTTTGGGATTGAGTTAGACCCAAGATCCATTCTTTACATGGTATCAGAGTCAGACCCATTTCAATTCTTTGTTCGTCGATGTTGGGCCCTAAAATTATATTGTTCACGCTCCAGTTAACGAGGTTTGGGTGTGTGGGGGAGTGTTAAGAATACCAAATCGGACTCCTTATATGGACTTGAACAATTCTCACCCTAAAAATTAATTTTTGGGGTTGGATTAAGCTCAAGATTCATTCTTAAAAAAAAAAAATGTAACACTTTTGAAAATGTAGCTGTTGCTTGATGCTCTTGAAATTTATGAAAGACCCATTCCTGTCAGACGTGTACCAAGTTCTATTTAGAACTTTGTGGAATTTAATTAAGGATGTGTTTGGTAGGGAGGAAAACATTCTCCAACTTTTTTTTTATATTTGATTAGTCAAAATATTACTATAAATAATATTTTCTCTAAGAAAATAAATTACTAACTTCATTGCAATTTAAGTGTCTTAGTTTGACTTAACACGAAGTTTAAGAAATAAAGGTAGACTTTTGAATCTTGTGATTAAATTAAAGATGTGTGAGGTTTTTTAAATCTTTTTATCTTAAAATTACCTTGAAATTGAAAAACTTACTAAATATAGAAAGAGAAACTCTTTTTGGGGCATATCAAAAAGAAAAGTAATACACTTAAATTGAGACGGATGGAGTACTTAATAATAAGGAAAATGACATTCTTGAACCTTGATTGAAGTAGGAAAAACAAGTTTCTTAAGTGATATTCTCATACTAATTGTCTCTCCCACCCCTAACACTCTACCCACCTACCCGCATCACCCTCATTCCCACCCACACCCCTCTCCACCCCACGCAATCATCATCACCTTCATAGTATTTGCATAAACTATATATAAATATTCGTAAATATTCGTGAGATAATATTTTCTATTTCTATAAAAAAATATTTCTTAAACTCACGTTATGAGATTTTACTGGGTATGTTGTTGTTCTTTACAAAATATTAAATATAAGTAAATCAATCACTTATTTTTTAACTTCATACCAAACACACCCTTAATATTTACTCTCTTTTTTGCCTCTTCTACTGCCACATTGGATTCTTTTCATTGCGGCACGAATCTAATGAAAATGGAGGAGCCCAACAAATCACCATCTTACTCAAGAAACATTCCTCTCCCTTAATTAACTTTATGATGCACCTTTATTTGTTGTCATACCAATTATTTTTGCGAAAAGCAAGAATATTGTTTTTAGTAAATTTTACTCGTAGAAAACTAAACTTGTAACCTCCATGCTAAAATCTTTAAAATTTATCCTGTAACGGCTTTATTTAATTGGTTGGTGATTTTATTTTTAAAAATCATAAATTGTCTTGCGAAAATAGTTCAAGTGTTAAGAAGTTACAATTGGAATTAAAGTGTTACTAGTTTAAATCTTGTTGGAAATTTTACTAATATGGGATTGAGTTTATCCTATGGGTGGCCAGTGGGCCGGGCTCGGGTCTGGCGGGGTCGGGATCGGGGCGGGACGGGAGAAGGGGCGGGGTCGGGTATGGCGGGCTCCAGCGGGGTCGGGTTTGGCGGGACTGGAGCAAGTCCCGTCCCGATCCCGATCCCGTCGGGCTTTCAGTCGAGGCGGGCTCGGGTCGAGTCGGGCTCGGGGTCGGGAATCTGGCGGGTTTTCATTTTTTTAAAATAACATATGTATAAAAAAACTCAATAAACAAAACAAGATAGTGTAATAAAAACATCCCAAGGTTTGTTTTTGTGCCTCTTATATTATTTAATAGACATATGATTTTTGTAATACAAATACAATTGTCTAAAATCTAAATTGCAACTTTGTGGTGTTGTCCAAAAGTTACAAATTACATAATAAAATTACAATTAAAATTACATTCTCAAAAACCTGTTCTAATTGCTTGATGATTTCATGTGGTTCTTGGTTGGAATTGGTATTTGTTGGTCAAATTGATCCACGCCGCTTCCACTACCTTCGGTTAAGATTTCGTTGTAGTTTTCATCATCTTCTTCGTTGATCTCCTGGTTGATCGCACCTTCTCCGCTCCGCTCGTATCCAATCTCTGAATAATACCGCAATTTCCAAGTCATCTCCGCTAATGAGTGTCCTGTGGTCTCCTATTTGATATCTCCGCCTACGTAAAAGCGCTTTGACGCAGCTTGACGACGCTTGAATGTTCAAAACATCTCGAGCCATCATTGAAAGTGTCGGAAAGGTCTTCTCATTCCCTCCGATTTCAAAGAAGTCTTCATGTCCATCTTCATTGATAACTTCTTGATACGATGCAGAACCCTGCAAAACAAAAATATCTAACTCGCTAATTTGGTTAGTAGTAGAGGTACGACCGCACATTCTATTTCCGAGGCTTTCAATACTAGCCGCGAAACAAAGATGTCTTTGTGAGGTCGTGTTGAAGATGAAGAAGATGGTATGGAAGCTGGTAAGTTACTAGCATTTTCTTGTTGATAAAATCTATATATATTTTTGCATTGGTGTTCTACGCTAGACAATACTTCTTCTTTAGTTTGTTCAATAGGTGGTGGGTGATTTAGATTTTTGGGACTTGGAGGTGGTAGCACTTCTATACAATCGTAAATAGTTTCAATTAGTGATTTAGTACCGTCTATTTTAATAGTAGGATTTAATACATAACCAATAATATAAATAGAGGGAATAGGAATAAAATATTTTTATTTTGAGAAACATTTTTAATAAATGCCTTATAAGCTGGTTTTTTCATATATTCACTAAGTAATAAAAATATTAGAGTTATATAAAATAACATAGTTGAAATAGTAGGATAATATATACCGAAAAATTCTTTTGTTGCTTGAAAAAATTTCTCTAAAAATACAATAAGTTCGAAATTTTTTCCCAATCACTATCTAAAATCATATCACCGCTTTTTATTATGAGAGTTAAAAACTAAAGTTATAGGTAATTTATAGTCATAAGCAATAAGTAGTTGCTCGTATAACGAATTCCCCCTAGTGGATACTTCTTGTGGAATTTTTGTAAAAGGTAGTCCACAATCATGACAAATTTTTATATTCTTTTCTCGTTGTACTTTATTACTTTTAAAAATAAAGTTTATAGCAAATTGTATTTTACTAAGAATGTCTTCAAAAAGTGATAGACCATCCTTTACAATTAAGTTATATATATGACACGCACATTTTATATGAAAATGGTCTGGAAAAGACGGAGTTAAACTATTTTTTAAAATTGTAATTGCGTAATTGTTATTAGAAGCGTTATCTAATGTAATAGTCATAATTTTATCGGTAATTCCGTAATAATCGCACACTTGATAAATATTTTCTGCAATAAAAGTACCAGTGTGCCTATCATCTATATATCTATACGCTAAAATACGTTTTTGCATAGACCATTTATAATCTATCCAATGACAAGTTACAGTTAAATAATCATGGCCGTTAGTACTACGACCTATATCAGACGTGATGGATACTTTGCCATTAAAATGATATAATGAAAAATGTAAATATTATTGATATTCATGCGCGAATTTAAATACATCTCTCTTAACAGTTGATCTAGGAAAACCGTTAAAAGCAGGATTATATATATCTTTAATGTAATGAATAAAACCGGGAGATAAAGGAAATGAAAAAGACAAACCCTCCACAGCAACTAATTTTGATATTGCTTCCCTATCTCTATGTTTATTGTATTTAGGGCCTACAATTCCCCCCGTCATAGGGTTAATTTGACCTTGTACTTGGTCCGGGACAATATTAGTATATGACCTTGTCCTGATGGAGCGGGCGTTTGCGCACCCAGTTTTGAAGCCTGGTATTGGGCATACCTAGCTGGATGAGCACTTACTACGTGTCTAATTAAACCCCCCGTCCCACCGTGACCTTTTCCAGTTTTAAATTTTAAAACATTTTTACAAATTTTACATATGGCTACTTGATTCTCTACGTCCCTATCAAAAAATGTCCATGCATCTGATTTTAATGGTCGTTTTGCTGGACCTCGTCTCATATTAGGGGGAATATGAGGTATTTCAGTTGAGGGTGCACTAGTGGGTGTGTTGTCATCAACATTAGTGGGTATATCATCTAGATCATCGTCTAAATTAAAGTCTTCTTGAGTTCCAGAAAATAGCTCCTGGTCTAAATCTAATGGTATTGTAGAAAAATGTTGAGTATCAACAAAATCATCCTGTGTAGGAATAAGATGACTAGAAGAAGTACCCTTGCCCTGGTTGCCCCTACTAGAAGAAGCACCCTTACCCTTACCCTTAAACATACCTTTTAATCCTTCCATTTTAATTATGATAATAAATAAATAAATAAATAATTAAAGACAATAAAATTAAGTGATCTAAACTAAATAAACAGACAATAATAATTTAATGAAGGCACGAATGTACCAAACGCCGACGTAACGTTGACGTGTAATCGAGAGGTTGAAAATTGAAACTTTGCTCGATGGAAGATCCTCAAGCTAGTTGCCAACTTCACTACCAATTCCCAAATGAATAAATAAAATTGAATATTTAGCAAACAATGTAGACTTGTAGAGAGATATATTGAGAAATTAGAGAGATTGTAGGAAGATTTGTGAGAAAGATGAAGAGAAAATGAGTTATTTATAGTTGAAAAATTGGGTTAAAGTGTAAATATAATAACTTATGGGTTAAAAATAAATATTAAGGGGTAGGGGTTGGGGAGGGGCTAAAATGGCCGTTGTAATCCGCCATAATCTAAAATGGTCGTTGGTGTAACGGTCATTTTTGCAAAGGGGTGGGCTCGGGGTCGGGGTCGGGGCGGGCTCGGGTCTCGCGGGCCTGGGGCGGGCTCGGGTCTCGCGGGACGAGACATTGTCCCGTCCCGAGTTCGAGTCTCGGGGTCGGGGCGGGACTGGGGCGGGCTCGGGACGGGCTCGGGTCGGGGTCGGGCTGTCCCAGCCCACTGGCCAGCCCTAGTTTATCCCATCTTTAATGACTTAAACACGTGGGCCCCACATGTCGGAAACATTATTCCTTCGCACATGCCTAATATACTAAGTGAGTAGATGATGTTAGTGTCAAGTATCGTCAAATTTCGTTGAGAACTGAAAGAGATATTGGTACACAAAGTAAGGTGTTTGAGACATGAAAAGATTGAGTGTTTTTTGGCCAAAAATGACAAATCTCCTCATTGGTAAAAGGAGAGTTTATGTTAGATATAAACTCTAAGTTTGAGTAAGGGTTTGAGGTTCCAAGGGGTAACCCATGTATTTAGAAGGGAGAGGACCTAGGTGAGCTTGGGTTCGGGGCTAAGCCTCACATGCGCGTCGCCGCCAGCCTGGCCCGTCCGGGTTCACGATTCACGGTTTGCGGGCTGTTGCTTTTAAACGGAACTTTTTTTTTGGTCCCTGAAATTTTCAGAACATCACAACAGTCTAAAAGACTCCAATAGTCATGATTGTTCAACAGATCAAGACGTTGAAGACATCAACAATCATGACTGTTCAACAAGTCAAGACGTTGAAGACATCAACAGTTATGACTGTTGGCCTCTCTTTCTAGTCTTATATATTGAACACTTCAGTTCAAATTACAGAGACAAACTCAAAGACACAAAGATACACTGACACACGCAGAACACATCTCTTCTGTCCAGAAACTCAAACAAGTTTTTCTTTTCTGTTCTGATTGTACGAGCCCATTTTCGACCTTGCTCGGGTCAAAGCGGAGCACGGACGTATGGGGTGATTCCTGGGTAAAAAGGGTTGAGGAGTCGCCACCTAATTATTTTTACGGTGAATTAGGACACCTAAATATTTAAACTAAATGCTGCCATGTAACTCCAATTTTAAGGTCTGCGAAACTAGTGAGATTCTAGGTAAGGGTTCTTTTATTATCCTAAAGGGAAGGGATTAGGCATCCTTTAAGATCCGCTAACTTGCGGTTATCCGGTAAAACTCAAATTAATTATTGCTAGAAAAATACATGTTTTACAAGTATAATAAATAAAAAGATGTTTTGCAAATATGATGCATTTTATATAAGTAAATATGATGCATTTTATACAAATACGTATTCGGATGACATAAAAGAAAGATACATGTAAAGTTTTTTTAAAAAAAACATGCATATGTGACAATAAATTCTTTATAATGCCAAAGAAGCGAATCTTTCGAAAATCAACAAGTTGCAAAAAATAATAATAAAAAGATAAGCTTATTTTGTACAATTTAATTGAAGCAAATAAAGATGACAAGAGTTGTTTTAAAATTTTGAATAAGCGTGACGAGCCTAAAATAAATAAACTAGCGAAGGATTTCTAAGTTTGCGAGCCTACAAATAAATAAGCTAGCGACGGGTTTCAAATCTTAAACTAACCTATGAATAAATCCTAAGTTTGCCTATTCTAAGCATTTCAATAATTACATAAGTGCGATAAATAATATTACAATACAAAGCGAAATAAAAGCTGAATTAAAGAAAGAAATAAATAAACTCCGAGGAATATTTGTCGTTATTTACTTTAATCCCTGCAAGCTGTTAAGAACAAACGGTTAGAAACATTTAAACACAAATAACTTCATATCCGTATTCAAAACAGTGAATGTTTTGATCGCGGAGGGCTCAGACTTAAATTTTGAAAAGAACATTCCAATCGCGTCGTGGCTGCAAACATATGACTAATATAGTTTATTTTTGATTGCCTCGCCTACTAAACGTGTTGGTCTCTCGGGTGGAATAAAGATCACTATAATCACGTCGTGGGCTGCGAATATATAACTTGTTGGTTATTTTAGTCACCTCGCCTACTAAACATGTTGATCTCGGATAAAAGGTTTAAGTCTTCATCCTTGCCCGAAGTTATATTTCCGTCTTTTACTGGCTATGTAGGCCTCAAAATCGACGGATATTTTTCATCGGCGGTGTAGTGTCGTGTTCAAATCGATAAAATAAAATTGGAAACAGATAGCGGCGGTAGTAGCGTAAAGCGAAGCGTGCGATGCGATGAGCGGTAGCGATAGCGATGGCGATGGCGATGGCGGTAGCGGTAGCGATAGCGATGGCGATGGCGATGCGCGATAGCGATGGCGGTAGCGATAGCGGTAGCGATAGCGATGGCGATGGCGATAACGATAGCGATGGCGATGGCGATGGCGATGGCGATGGCGGTAACGATGGCGATAAGTAGCGATGGCGATGGCGAACAGTTTCGAAAATGACGCGGTGTCTAGTTTTAAAACAAGAAAGCGATGAGAACGGTAATTTTAATCTTTGAAACAGAATCGAAATAAGCGGTGTTGGAAAAATGCGGTGTCTAGTTTAAAAGCGATAAAAAATGATAAAGCAAGAAACAAGAATCAAACGGGAGTAAAGCGAAAAACAAATACCGAACAGACGCGGTATTTATTCAAACAAGAAAAACAGAATATGAAACCGGAAGCGTCTCCTCAAGATGGACGCAATATTGGTTTGGATCAATAAGACAACAAAGAGAATGCGGTATTAATTCAATCAATAACATAATAATAATGCCAAGGAAACAGACAAGAGTGATTTAAAATACCCGACCCGAAGTTACGAAATTCGAAATATTCAAATCGGTCGCCTGACTCAGTCGTTGATTCAAACCGAAATCGATTTCGACCAATTTCGGATAACCAAGAACGAGAATATGAAATGCAAGAATTACGAAAATGTTGCCCAAACCGTCGACCCGACCCGGTCGATGATCTGACCCGATCGATCCAAACTTGAATCGATTTCAAACCAAATTCGGATAACTAATAACAAGAATATGAAATGCAAGGATTCTCAAAATATTACCCAAACCGGTCGATCTGACCGTCGCTGATCTGACCGGATCAAGATGTTTCAACCCGGATCAGATTTCAACACCAAATTCAGATAACCAATAACAAGAATATGAAATGCAAGGATTCTAAAAATATTACCCAAACTGGGTCGACCCGACCCGGGTCAGTGACCCGACCCGGATCAGTGTTTCAACCCGGATCAAACAAATTCATCAATTTCAGATAACCAAAGATAACGACAGCAGCAATGTAGGAAAATGGGAAAAATCTAAACCGGTCGACTGACCGGTCGTTGACCGACCCGAATTGTGTGTTCAACCCAAGTCAAATAATTTCATCAATTTCAGATAACCAATGATAACAAACAAAGAATGTAAGAAAATTGGAAAAAATCTAAACCGGTCGACTGACCGGTCGATGTTTGACCGAAATCGGTGATCCAAACAAATCTTACACCAAATTCAGATAACCAACATACATAAACATGAAATGCAAGAATTACGAAAATGTTACCCGAACCTCGACTGGTCGGGTCGACCCGACCGAAATCGATGAAAAATCAGAGAAAATCAAAGGGGATGACAAACCTTTTCGGACTTGATTCTTGGAACAACAACGAAGCCAAATACTCTCAACTCAAGAACACAACAAAATAACTATGTATATATTGAATAAACTTCCGAAAATCCTTTTTTTTTCTCTCTGAAAAATCCCCCCTTAAGTGAAGAACAACATGGGTATTTATAGGTAGATTCCCCCCAAGAATCGAGTTTGAATTTCAAAAATAAAGAGCCAAAAAATCGCGGATTTGAGGGGCATGGGTCGCGGATTTTTGGGTGTCGGCGTAACAGAGGGGGGTCAGTGAAGGCAGAGGGTTGGTGGTGGTGTCGGGTGAGGTGACCGGCGACGTGGGGTCGCCGGTATGGGGGGTGTGGGGTCGCGGTCGCTGAGAGAGAGAGAGATAGGGTTTGGGGTTTTTTTTTTTGATTTTTGGTTTTTGATTTGGGGGGGTGTTTTGGTTTAAAAGGGGCAAATGGGCTGGTGGGTTACGGGTCGGGTGAGGGGAGTGGGCTGGTCAGGGAATTGGTTTGGGCCGACGAAAATGGGGATTTAATTGGGGAGTTTGGGCTTGTGGTGTTGGGTTTAATTGTTTTGGGTTTGGGTATAAGGGAATTTAATTGGGGAGTTTTGGGCTTGGATGAAAAATGGGTTTTAATTTAGGTTGGGTAGAAATTGTATTGGGTTAGGAAATAAAATGGGTTAGAAAAAATAAAAATGGGTTATGGATTAAAAATATAAAAGGGCTTAATATTAAAATATATTATATATATATATATATATATTTTGTAAAAGATGTGAATTATTTAAAATAACATAACGACGTGATAATAATAAAAATATAATATTTGAAATGCTTAATGCTTAATAAAAGGGAAATGCAATGCAATTTTATGAGAATAAAATAATATAAAATTTCGGATAACTTATGATTTTTATAAAAATGCAAATGATATAAAATATGCGAATAATAATAATAATATGAAGATACACACATATATGCCTATATTTTAAAATTATTTTAAAAGTGTCAAAAATATTAAAAATTACGAATAAAATCATAAAAGATGGAACAAAATTGGGTGTCAACAGATGCCCTCTTTGACGGAGACGATGAAAGAGTTTTCGGCCAAAGAAAGTTGATCGAGTAGCCAATTTTGCCTCGATCCTCGGACTGCATGGTAAGAAATAGAATCCCGAGGGGTATAGAAGTTGCAAAAAAGATGGTGCACATTCAAGAAACAATGCCCAGTGTCGACTTAGGATGACACCGTCGCATACTGAAGTTAATGGGAAAGAGCGGATCGACGCTCAAGTAGGTCGTTTGACCAAATTGCCTTTGTTCGCTGTGAGATATAGTTCCACGTTATGCTGAAAGCTCCCGCCGATTCGAATTCCTGTGGACCAGAGCTAAGATAAAAGTTAGCGTATAACAGTTGCATAAGATATGTATGAGAGAATATGACTTTGTAAGTTGAAATGATGTCGTTGCTTAACGTTGTGCAGATGATGGCATTGGCGGGCGCCTGTTTACACTTTAGAATAAAGTACCCGCATTAGAAGGTGGGCGCCTGATTTAAAATAAAATACCCGCATTAGAAGGTGGGCGCCTGATTTAAAAATAAAATACCCGCATTAGGAGGTGGGCGCCTGATTTAAAATAAAATACCAGATTAGGAGGTGGGCGCTGGTTTAAAATAAAATACCCGCATTATGAGGTGGGCGCTGATGAAATTTAAATACCCGCGTTAGGAGGTGGGCGCTGATCAAATTTAAATACCAGATTAGGAGGTGGGCGCTGATCAAATTTAAATACCCGCATTAGGAGGTGGGACTGATCAAATTTAAATACCGCGTTAGGAGGTGGGCGCTGGTGAAATTTAAATACCCGCGTTAGGAGGTGGGCGCTGATCAAATTTAAATACCCGCGTTAGAAGGTGGGGCGCTGACTGAAATTTAAATACCGGTTAGAGGTGGGCTGTTGAAATTTAAATACCGCGTTAGAAGGTGGGCGCTGAAATTTAAATACCCAGATTAGAAGGTGGGCGCTGATTTAAAACATACCGCGTTAGAAGGTGGGCGCTGATTTAAAACATACCGCGTTAGAAGGTGGGCGCTGATCAAATTTAAATACCCGCGTTAGAAGGTGGGCGCTGATCAAATTTAAATACCCAGATAGGAGGTGGGCGCTGATCAAATTTAAATACCAGATTAGAAGGTGGGCGCTGATTTAAAACATACCGCGTTAGAAGGTGGGCGCTGATTTAAAACATACCGCGTTAGAAGGTGGGCGCTGATTTAAAACATACCCGCGTTAGAAGGTGGGCGCTGATCAAATTTAAATACCCGCGTTAGGAGGTGGGCGCTGATCAAATTTAAATACCGCGTTAGGAGGTGGGCGCTGGTGAAATTTAAATACCAGATTAGAAGGTGGGCGCTGATTTAAAACATACCCGCGTTAGAAGGTGGGCGCTGATTTAAAACATACCCGCGTTAGAAGGTGGGCGCTGATCGAAATTTAAATACCGCGTTAGAGGTGGGCGCTGATCAAATTTAAATACCGCGTTAGAAGGTGGGCGCTGATTTAAAACATACCCGCGTTAGAAGGTGGGCGCTGATTTAAAACATACCGCGTTAGAAGGTGGGCGCTGATTTAAAACATACCGCGTTAGAAGGTGGGCGCTGATTTAAAACATACCCAGCGTTAGAAGGTGGGCGCCTGACTGAAATTTAAATACCCGCATTAGGAGGTGGGCGCCTGACTGAAATTTAAATACCCGCATTAGAAGGTGGGCGCCTGATTTAAAACATACCCGCATTAGAAGGTGGGCGCCTGATTTGTGTCGTCGTGTTGACGTAATGTAAAGTGGGGCCTTATTGCCATGCCATGATAGTTAATGTGGGGACATAAGCGATGCAAAAGTTGAGTAGATGAGAATGCGACCCTGTAAGTCGAAATACCGTTCTTTCCGTGGACACAACACGGTTGGGAACATGTAGTTTAGCATGACGTCTTTGTACAATCTCCAAACAGGAAAGTGATTCTTGTAGTGAGTTGCGATCACGGAGGCCCTTGCGAATCTGCTCGTAAATGTTGCGACTTCCCTGCTTTGTTTTTCGACTGAAGAACACGTACTCAAATAAATTTATGAGTTTTGGGAGGGGAGTTGATTCGCGTTGACTTTGTAGCTTCGGTCTTGGTATTTGCATGTCTGCTAATTCGGACTGTAGCCCTCTCTGGTTCCCTCGTATTGGATAGCCATTATCAAAACATTTGTTGAAAACAATTTGTTTGTAACAAGTATGCATATCAGTAAAAAATTACGATGAACTTTAATGAAAAGGCTTGTTGAAAATAATTTTCATGTAAGAAAGTATGCATATGTACAAATGTCTGTCGGCGGTGACACGCAAATGAAACAAAACAAACGTCTTATCCAAAATTCTTCCGGTGAAGACTTAGTTTGCCGATGGTTTTCCATGTTTATCGGCGTCCTCTGGCAGTGATCCCTTAAAAATGCCCCAGTGTCTGATATATGAGAATGACGATCTTTTGAATGGACAACCGAGTCTTGTGTAGATTTCTTGCACCTCTATCGGGGTGATCGGATGGGTGCATTTTATCTTTTGTGAGATGAAGGAGAAAATATTTCCTAATGGTGGGACCGGCCGATTTAGGCCGCCTCGTATCCCCAGGAGGGAATCAGTCATGGCGTAGTTCATTACAAGCAAAAGGGGATTGTAAGGATTTTCTAAAATGGGACCGGCCGATGTGGCCGCCTCGTATCCCGCCGAGGAATCAGTCATAACGTAGTTCATGTTACAAAGAAATGTGTTTCTGGGGAAATTTGCCATCTCGGAAACGGAACCCGACATGGGTCCTTTGCGTATCCCGCCTGGGAGCGCAATTTTTACAACACAAGAAATGCATTACACAGAAAAATCCTAAATGTAGTATCTTTTCACCATCTGCGTTGATAGCTTTTGGCCATACTTCCCCGTCCATTTCAGCTAGGATTAACGCTCCTCCAGTCAACACCCGGTGAACCATATAAGGCCCTTGCCAGTTAGGTGCGAATTTTCCTTTAGCTTCATTTTGGTGAGGGAATATTCGTTTTAGCACCAATTGCCCCGGTTCGAAAATCCTTGGTTTTACTTTCTGTTGAAAGCTTTGGCCATTCTGTTTGATAAAGTTGTCCGTGGCGATCGCGTTCAATCGCTTTTCATCAATCAAAGATCAATTGTTCGTCTGGGTCTGTATCCATTTCGCCGTTCATTTCGACTTCTTGGATAATTCTTAAAGATGGTATTTCCACTTCGCCGGGTAACACGACACATTCCATAGACCAATAGATACGGCGTTGCCCGGTAGAAGTCCTGGCGTAGTGCGATATCCCAAAAGTGCAAAAGGCGGATGCTCATGCGGTGCTTGTAATTATCAATCATCTTTCGTAGTATTCTTTTGATGTTTTTGTTGGTCGCTTGACCGCTCCGTTCATCCGAGGTCGATGCAGTGGAATTGCGGTGAGTGATCTTAAACTTCTCGCATATCTCATTCATCGATTCTCGTTGAGATTAGCCCCATTGTCCGTTATAATCGACTCGGGGATTCCAAATCGACAAATGATGTTATTGCGGACAAAATCAACTACCACTTTCTTTGTTCTTGACTTGTGGGACGATGCTTCTACCCACTTTGTGAAATAGTCAATTGCCACTAGAATAAATCATTGTCCATTTGATGCGGCAGTTCAATAGGGCCAATGACATCCATGCCCCAAGCTGCGAATGGCCAAGGAGAGCTCGTCACATTGAGTTCGTTAGGGGGTACCTTGATTAGATCACCATGAATCTGACATCGATGGCATCTTTGCACGAAGTGGATGCAATCTGTTTCCATGGTCATCCAAAAGTATCCTGCTCTTAGAATCTTCTTTGCCAAAGTGAAGCCATTCATATGAGGCCCGCACGTGCCTCCGTGTATCTCTTCAACTAAAGCGCTTGCCTCTCGAGCATCAACACATCTTAACAAACCGAGATCCGAGTCCTCCGATAAAGGATTTCTCCGTTTAGGAAGAAATGGTTTGCTAACCTCCTAAGTGTCCTTTTTGTATCTGGTTATGCCTTCGGATATTCACCTATATTGAGATATCTCTTAATGTCGTGGTACCAAGGCTTTCCATCCAACTCTCCATCTATGTTGAAACAATATGCCGGCCGATCCGATAAGCTCACCTTGATGGGATCAATGTAGTTCTTATCCTGGATGTTGAATCATGGAGGACAAGTGTTGCCAGAGCATCAATGAACTCGTTTTGAGTTCGTGGGATATGCTTGAATTCTATCTTCTTTGAATTTTTGCATAATTCCTTCACGCAATGCACGGTAAGGAAGTATCTTCCCGTTCTTGGTCGCCCATTCGCCTTGTACGATGAATCAATAAGTCTGAATCACCTATAACCAGCAGTTCTTGAATGTTCATATCAACGGACATTCTAAGTCCGAGTACACAAGCTTCATATTCCGCCATATTGTTGGTGCATGGAAATCGGAGGTTTGCGAAATTGGGTAGTGTTGACCTGATTACGAAATCAAAGCGCTCCAATACCAACCCCTTTGAAGTTTGCAGCTCGTCGAAGAACATTCTCCAACCCGGGTATTCTTCTGAGATGTCTTCTCCAACAAACAGTACCTCCTCGTCCGGAAAATAAGTCCGGAGAGGCATGTATTCTTCATCCACAGGATTTTCAGCAAGATGGTCGGCTAGTGCTTGTCCTTTGATAGCCTTTTGGGTGACATATATGATATCGAACTCACTTAGCAAGATTTGCCACTTTGCTAGCTTTCCAGTGGGCATGGGCTTCTGAAAGATGTATTTGAGCGGGTCCATCCTTGAGATGAGATAAGTGGTATATGCAGACAGATAATGTCTAAACTTTTGTGCAATCCACGTTAAGGCACAACAAGTGCGTTCCAGCAAAGTATACCGAGCTTCATACGGTGTGAACTTCTTGCTTAAGTAGTATATGGCCTGCTCCTTCTTTCCTGTTTCGTCATGTGGTCCGAGCACGCACCCAAATGCATTTTCTAACACAGACAGATATAACAAAGAACGCCTTAGGGTTCGGAGGCACCAAAGCAGTGGGTTAGACAAGTATTCTTTGATTCTATCGAAAGCTTGCGGCAATCCGATGTCCACTTGGTAGCGGCGTCTTTTTTCGATGGCTTGAATATTGGTTCACATATCACTGTTGATTGTGCTATGAACCTGCTGATGTAGTTGAGGCGACCAAGGAAACTCATTACGTCCTTTCGACTTTTTGGAGGAGGCAAGTCTTGAATAGCTTTTACCTTTGAGGGTCCAATTCAATACCCCTTCTACTTACAATGAAACCCAACAGCTTCCCAAATAGGACACCAAATCGCACTTTGCGGGATTTAACCAGGTTGTACCGCCTCAGTCGGTCAAAAACTTCTCTAAATCTGTCAAGTGATCTGAAGTCCTTCGCGACTTGATAATAACGTCATCTACGTAGACCTCTATTTCTTTGTGGATCATATCATGAAAAATGGTAGTCATGGCCCTCATGTATGTGGCACTGCATTCTTGAGTCCGAACGGCATTACTCGATAACAAAGTATACCCCAAGGTGTAGTGAATCTTTGTCTTCTGCATCTTCCTCATCCATCAAGATTTGGTGGTAACCACAAAGCAATCAACAAATGATTGTAACTCATGCTTTGCACGATTGTCAATGAATATGTGAATATTTGGAAGAGGGAAGTCATCCTTCTGGTGGCCTTGTTGAGATCCCGATAATCCACGCACACTCGTATCTTTCCATCTTTCTTTGGCACAGTACAATGTTGGCCAACCAAGTCGGGTATCTTGTGACCCGAATGACCTTTGCGTCGAATTGCTTGGACACCTCTTCCTTGACCCTTAAACTCAAATCGGGCTTGATTTTCCTTGGTTTTTGTTTCACCGGAGGGTAAGATGGATCGATAGGCAATCTATGCGAAACAATATCCGTGCTCAATCCTGGCATCTCGTCATAAGACCAAGCAAATACGTCGATATATTGCCTCAAAAGATCCGTCAGTTCTTTCCTTTGTGGGGCGTTCGGATGGACGCCGATTCTTGTTTCTCTCACATTTTCTGCATCCCCAAATTTATTGCCTCGCTTTCTTCTAAATTTGGCTTTGGTTTATTCTCAAAATGTTCCAATTCCTCCACAATTCTTACAGTTGCGAGTCTTCCTCATACTCTTGAAGTCCTGTTCATCGTTTGGATTTTGTTTGTTTGTTTCATTACATGTCACATTCACATTATCGATGATTTATTAGTTTGCATCTTTGAAAGAGAAAAGAAAATTAGTAAACAAAACAAATTTTTAAATAGCAAAAGAAATGTGGATTTGTCATTTAAGCTTTCAAAAGATGGAGGCAAAACACATTAATGCATAGATGCGATTCAAGCCTCAATTAGAATCGCATTGTTTCAAAAAGTACTAAGGTAATTTCTACCAAGCTTCCCAGGAGAAAGCAGTAGGGCACAGTCCAATTTTTCAAAATATCTCCATGTTACGCATCCCAAATAGTTGAGCCTTCATCAAAATCATCCGTAATTACATGGCATTCCATTTCTTCTTCCGCAATAAAACGGCTTTTGAGTCTTTCTGCGAGGTCGTCTGCATCATCTTCATTCGACTCATGAGCGGCATATGCTTTGACAAATGACTGATTCAAGGGTGGGGACAGGCTTTGGCAAGGGAGTGTCCACTTTTCTTTCGGAGGTTGATTGATAAGACTTCTTTAGAAGTGGGTTTATATCCGAGACCGAAAGTATCCTTCTTCGAGCAAGTGAACAGGCTCCACCATACCTTCTAAATTCAATCCGAGGCCTCGACCGCTTAAAGCCATTCTTCAACATTTCCTGGGCCACCATTGTGAGGACCCGGTAACTTCAATATTTCACTTTGGAGGCACATGCAATTTCTCCGACATGGAAGACAGACCCATCCAGCGTATTCACGCTTTCAACAAATAGGGATCCGCCGCCGGGACATATTGAATTGCTCCCTTCTCCGTGTACCACGACCTCGTGATGATCCCAAACGAACTTCAAACTCTGATGTAGGGTAGAAGGAACTGCACCAGCCACATGGATCCAAGGTCTTCCCATTAGTAGGTTATAGCTGGTAGATATGTCTAACACTTGGAATTCCACGACGAACTCCACAGGCCCCACTTGTAATGTCAAATCCATTTCTCCCATAACGCTCCTTTGGGCTCCATCAAAACCTTTAACTCTTAGATGACTTTCGCGAATCTTTCCAATGCTAATTCCCAAGGCTCGGAGGGTCGCCGCGGGACAAATATTGACGGCTGAGCCTCCATCAATCAATACCTTAGAAATGAATTTGTTCATGCACTTTACTGTTATGTTCAAAGCTTTGTTGTGGCACAAACCCTCAGGTGGCAATTCTTTGTCATGGAAAGAGACTTTATGGGCCTCCAAGATCTGTCCGACCAAGGCCGAGAGTTTCTACTTTGTGGTCTCTCTCGATACATAAGCTTCTTTGAGTACTTCCAATAAAGCGCGTCCATGGTCAGGAGAATTCATCAACAATGATAGCAAAGAAATCTGAGCGGTGTTTTCTTTAATTGTTCTACAACGGAATACTCCTTGGTTGGCATCTTCCTCCGTAACTCTTCTACTTGAGTCTGTTACAACCTTTTTTGGATTGTTTGCGGGGGCATAACATCGTCCGGATCTTGTCATACCAAATGACGACAACTTCTACAATTTGTTTCTCCTTCCCCGCTCCTTTCCCCAATCGAATAGCTCCAAGGCGCTTTGGTATCGACATACGACGTCACTATCCGCGATTTCGGAGGAAGTACTTCCACTTCAAGCGGTGCTCTTACCGAATCGTAATTATAGGGGTGATCAAAGCCGATGATTCAACCCTTTCCTCTGTTCGGATCGGCACAATGGTCCCTTCCAAACTGTTTTCTTCATCAATGGTAATCATGTTTATATTGGCATTGTCATGATTTGGCAAAGGGTTGTCATTTACATTAGGGGAGGTCCTTTCAGGTTGGATAATTCCTCTTTGATCAAAGCCTCGATCTTGTCTTTTAGGCGAAACAAATTCCAGTGTCATGTCCCATGATCCCCGAGTGGTACGCACAATGCTTAGTTTCATCATACGACACAGGAATAGGATTGGGGATATGCCCTGGGATGGGTTGGAGTATTCCTGCGGTCCTCAATCTTTCGTATAGTTGGGCTAGAGGTTCGGCCAAAGGTGTATATGTCTTGAATGGCCTTCTTTCGTAATTTGCCGAGAGTGCAGCGATTTGGTGGATGGTTTTGCGGTGAGGCGGATGTGTGGGTTGATCTGTGGGGAATTTCTATAGGTAGGTGCTCGTGGTGGGCTATATATTGGTTGGGTATGATAGACAGGGTAGGGAGTAGGCGAGTGTTGATAATAAAATTTGAGGGCTTTGTGTGCTTTGGCTATAGTAGGAGGGCTGATGATTTTGGGTGCTTTGATTATAGTAGGGAGGTTGGGATGACGGGCTTTGGTAGGTTGGCATTTGGTTGGACCTATGTTCCTGGACCGCCATGACAGGGGACGCTCCATCCCTCCTCTTCTTAATTGCTCCCGAATGAGTCAGTGAATGGCCTTACTAAATGCTTTGCAATCTTTGCTAAGTTCGTGATTCTCCCTGTTTGATACCTTCTTCTATGAAATCTCCCATTCGACCACTTGAGAAATTACATCCAATGACGCTTATCATTTTTTCGTAATAAGTTGCATCCTTCATAGATTGCACAAAGAGCGTGGTCATCTCACTTTCCGCCATTGGGGTGAACTTTTCTTTGCTTCCGCCCTCCATCTCATGGCATATTCTCTGAAAGTCTCTGTAGATTTTTTCTCCAATTTCATTAAATAAAATCTATCCAAGATTGTGTCGGTGTTAAACCTGAACCTGTCCACAAAATCCTGTGCCATTGTGCCCCAGTTAGGCCAGTTTCGCGGGTCCTGGCTTGGGTACGGTCGAGCGCTTCTCTGTTAAACTTCTTATGAACAACTTCATTATTATGGCCTGGTCCTTACCCACTCCAACCAGCTTGTCACAATATGATCTCAAATGAGCGAGGATTTCCCTTTCCATCGAATAAATCAAATTTTGGTACCTTATACCCGATAGGCAATCGAACGTCGGGATGCATGCAGAGATCTTCATACTCGAGTCCTTCATGCCCCTTGCTGGTTTGAATGTTTTTAAATGCTTCTTTTAGGCTATGAATTTCCCTTGCCATACTTTCATCATTTCTAATCCTTGCTTGCCTTTCCATCTCTTCATATTGGTCTATCTCCTGATGATGTATGTTTGGTATGGTAGAAGTGGAAGGTTGGGCTTCATTGCATATACCGTGGCACATACCGCTTGTTAGTGATGTGTGCCATTGGTATTTG
Organism: Anisodus acutangulus; assembly: GCA_029783415.1. Classification (NCBI taxonomy): domain Eukaryota; kingdom Viridiplantae; phylum Streptophyta; class Magnoliopsida; order Solanales; family Solanaceae; genus Anisodus; species Anisodus acutangulus. Next base: position 9,266,068 of record CM056500.1, read on the forward strand.
TTGGGTTGCCTGGTAATTTAGTGTGGGAGGGATATTTTGGACAAGTGGGGTAGTTTGGGTAAGTGGAGCTGGATGTATATATGGAGCTGTGAAGGATGCTGGGTCATTTTGTAGCGGGTTTTGTTGTGGACTGGCCTGCGGGTTGATAGGATGTGGATTGGTACGTTGTGGGCTGGCGAATTGAGGATTGGTTCTGCTTGGTAAGGGATTTCGGGGAAGGTTCTGGGGGAATGATGGTTCGTGAGATGGAAAGGTGTGTGGAGCAGTTGCGCTCGTCTCTTGTTCAGCGATGGAGTGTTGATGCTTTGATGGAAAGATTGGTAAGATTCCTGAGTCGTTCGATCTCGGTTGCATAGTTGCCATTTCTTTGCGATAGTTAGGCGAGATATTCATCCGGACGGAAGTATTTCTCCTTTCCGATGTCTCTGGTTCACCTCCCTAAGAGCGACAAGTCCCAAACCGGTTTGTTCGGCTGCCCCTGAATCAGTCATTTTGTCGGATGATTGTGCCTTGGATCTCGTGAAGTAATGGTGTTCCGCCAGTTTCAATCAACGCGAATCAACTTTTGGAAAATAAAGCAGGCAAAATAAACCTTCTCTAAAAGATGAAACAAACCAAGTTAGTATGAGACGAATAATTATTGCTTTGAATAACATGTATAGAGTGGAAAACAGTAAACAAGTAGCAGACAAATTATATGGAAATTAAATGCGCGTCCTAATGTGCATGGGGCCTCCCTTATGCCGGAGGTGGGCCTAAACGCCAAATATGCAAGATAATGGTAAATTGATCCAAGCCGTCGAATTGGGAATACTTTTGTTGGGAACAAAGTTAAAGGTTGAAAATTACTGTAATAATAGTGCATACAATAACATGGTTGATAACCAAAAATGATTACATAGATGAAGATGGAGCCCTAACACTGCTAGGTCCGGCTCCTGCGTTTTCTAAATATTGCACTATGTCCTGCATTTGAGACCACATCTCAGGAGTAATAACTGTGTTTTTGAGCCGACAAGTCCGTATCCAGATCGTTGTGCCTACATCCTCGAAACCTGATTCCCCCTCGGGGCTAAAACCCGAGTTGTCGTGACCTTCTCGAAGCCATGCGCAATATTCAGGAGTAATCCCTGCTTGTCCATCTCCAACGTCTATTTTATCAACAATATTCCATTCATGGAGTCTTTAAATTTGAAGACAACCCGATCTGGATCCCAAAAATGAATTAAGGCTCTGACCAAATGTTGATCAGGAGTGATGTCAAACAGTGAAATGAGGCACCCCAACTTTCTTCTAATCGCCATTTGGCTGCCAAGGTCAAAATTCTCCCACCATACTCTCAGCTTACTCGGAGTGCGACTCACCATCCTAACTTCAGAGATTTGCGAAACTTGATCCATCCCTAAAAAATAGTAAAAGAAAGAAAGTATAATTTTCCCAATTTTGATATTTCAATTATTAGGCTTGAATCAATTCTATCATTATCATGCTACACATAATATGATGATATGGTCGTTTGGGTTGTAGAACCCGTTGACAATTTGGTGGATTTCTTAAATGTGGAGTCGATACCAAGGATCGACCCACCTAAGGTGTATGCATGCATGACTTAAAATAAGGGTGGTATAGCTCTATCCTAAATTTTCTAGGATTTGGCTTACTAGACTCAAGGTTCCCGAGCGGACTGCTCGAGTGAGAAGGCTACGCGGCCAACCGGATGGTCCGGACGCTCCGCGCATATACCAACTCTCCTAAAAATTTGGAAATTTGAAAGAAATTTGCGGGTGCGCAAAACACACCTCGCGTGTAGTGTGTGATAGTGTCAATTTTCCAGAGTGGAAGAAATATGAGCGGAATGCCATTTTAAGGAAAGCAGTAAGACAATATAGCAATTAAAGCAGTTTATGCAAAAAATCTCATAAATGAAACACATCAAAGCACTAAATCGAATAAAGAACAAAAGTAAAGCAATAATTAATCCGAACTTGCTATGGTTTAAGAACCTGATGCTCCCCAGCGGAGTCGCCATGCTGTACGCGCCCATTTTCGACCTTGCTCGGGTCAAAGCGGAGCACGGACGTATGGGGTGATTCCTGGGTAAAAAGGGTTGAGGAGTCGCCACCTAATTATTTTTACGGTGAATTAGGACACCTAAATATTTAAACTAAATGCTGCCATGTAACTCCAATTTTAAGGTCTGCGAAACTAGTGAGATTCTAGGTAAGGGTTCTTTTATTATCCTAAAGGGAAGGGATTAGGCATCCTTTAAGATCCGCTAACTTGCGGTTATCCGGTAAAACTCAAATTAATTATTGCTAGAAAAATACATGTTTTACAAGTATAATAAATAAAAAGATGTTTTGCAAATATGATGCATTTTATATAAGTAAATATGATGCATTTTATACAAATACGTATTCGGATGACATAAAAGAAAGATACATGTAAAGTTTTTTTAAAAAAAACATGCATATGTGACAATAAATTCTTTATAATGCCAAAGAAGCGAATCTTTCAAAATCAACAAGTTGCAAAAATAATAATAAAAAGATAAGCTTATTTTGTACAATTTAATTGAAGCAAATAAAGATGACAAGAGTTGTTTTAAAATTTTGAATAAGCGTGACGAGCCTAAAATAAATAAACTAGCGAAGGATTTCTAAGTTTGCGAGCCTACAAATAAATAAGCTAGCGACGGGTTTCAAATCTTAAACTAACCTATGAATAAATCCTAAGTTTGCCTATTCTAAGCATTTCAATAATTACATAAGTGCGATAAATAATATTACAATACAAAGCGAAATAAAAGCTGAATTAAAGAAAGAAATAAATAAACTCCGAGGAATATTTGTCGTTATTTACTTTAATCCCTGCAAGTCATAAGAACAAACGGTTAGAAACATTTAAACACAAATAACTTCATATCCGTATTCAAAGCAGTGAATGTTTTGATCATGAGGGCTCAGACTTAAATTTTGAAAAGAACATTCCAATCGCGTCGTGGCTGCAAACATATGACTAATATAGTTTATTTTTGATTGCCTCGCCTACTAAACGTGTTGGTCTCTCGTGGAATAAAAAGATCACTATAATCACGCCGTGGTCGCGAATATATAACTTGTTGGTTATTTTAGTCACCTCGCCTACTAAACATGTTGATCTCGGATAAAAGGTTTAAGTCTTCATCCTTGCCCGAAGTTATATTTCCGTCTTTGCAAGCTGTGTAGGCCTCAAAATCGACGGATATTTTTCATCGGCCAAAGTGTAGTGTCGTGTTCAAATCGAAGAAATAAAATTGGAAACTGATGGCGGCGGTAAAGCGAAAACAGCGAGGCGCGATGCGATGGCGGTAGCGATGCGATAGCGATGCGATGGCGGTAGCGATAGCGATGCGATAGCGATGGCGATGCATGCGATGGCGGTAGCGGTAGCGGTAGCGATAGCGATGCGATGGCGATGGCGATAACGATGCGATGATGGCGATGGCGATGGCGATGGCGATGGCGGTAACGATGCGCGATAAGTAGCGATGAGCGATGGCGATGGCAAAAACAGTTTCAAAATGACGCGGTGTCTAGTTTTAAAACAAGAAAGCGATGAAACGGTAATTTTAATCTTTGAAACAGCGAAATAAGCGATGTTGGAAAAATCACGGTGTCTAGTTTAAAACATAAAAATGATAAAGCGATAAAGCGATGTCACGAAGCGAGAGTAAAGCGAAAGCGAGCGGCGCCCGAGCAGGCGCGGTATTTATTCAAACAAGAAAAAAGCGATAATATGAAAGCGAGAAGCGTCTCCAGAAGATGGGCCAATATTGGTTTGGATCAATAAGACAACAAAGAGAATGCGGTATTAATTCAATCAATAACATAATAATAATGCCAAGGAAGCAGACGGTAGTGATTTAAAATACCCGACCCGAAGTTAAAATTCGGAAATATTCAAATCGGGTCGCCCAGGCTGGTCGATGATTCAAACCCGAAATCGATTTCAGACCAATTTCGTGATAACCAAGAACGAGAATATGAAATGCAAGAATTAAAATGTTGCCCAAATCGTCGACCCGACCGGTCGATGTCTGACCGGATCGTGATCCAAACTTGAATCGATTTCAAACCAAATTCGGATAACTAATAACAAGAATATGAAATGCAAGGATTCGAAAAATATTACCCAAACCGATCGACCCAGGCAGATCGATGTTTAGACCGGATCGATGTTTCAACCCGGATCGATTTCAACACCAAATTCAGATAACCAATAACAAGAATATGAAATGCAAGGATTCTAAAAATATTACCCAAATCTGGTCGACCCGACCGTCGATGACCGACCGGATCGATGTTTCAACCGGATCAAACAAATTCATCAATTTGAGATAACCAAAGATAACGACAAGAAAGAATGTAGGAAAATGGGAAAAATCTAAACCGGTCGACCAGACCGTCGATGACCCGACAATTGTGTGTTCAACCCGAGTCAAATAATTTCATCAATTTGGATAACCAATGATAACAAACAAGAATGTAAGAAAATTGGAAAAAATCTAAACCGTCGACGGGCAGGTCGATGTTTGACCGAAATCGGTGATCCGAAACAAATCTTACACCAAATTCGGATAACCAACATACATAAACATGAAATGCAAGAATTACGAAAATGTTACGAACCGGTCGACTTGGTCGACCCGACCAAATCGATGAAAAAATCAGAGAAAATCAAAGGGGATGACAAACCTTTTCGGACTTGATTCTTGGAACAACAACGAAGCCAAATACTCTCAACTCAAGAACACAACAAAATAACTATGTATATATTGAATAAACTTCCGAAAATCCTTTTTTTTTCTCTCTGAAAAATCCCCCCTTAAGTGAAGAACAACATGGGTATTTATAGGTAGATTCCCCCCAAGAATCGAGTTTGAATTTCAAAAATAAAGAGCCAAAAAATCGCGGATTTGAGGGGCATGGGTCGCGGATTTTTGGGTGTCACAGAATGCAGGGGGTCAGTGAAGGGAGAGGGTTGGTGGTGGTGCGGGGTGAGGTGACCGGCGACGTGGGGTCGCCGGTATGGGGGGTGTGGGGTCGCGGTCGCTGAGAGAGAGAGAGATAGGGTTTGGGGTTTTTTTTTTTTGATTTTGGTTTTTGATTTGGGGGTGTTTTGGTTTAAAAAGGGGCAAATGGGCTGGTGGAGTTACTGGTCGGGTGAGGGAGTGGGCTGGTCAGGGGAATTGGTTTGGGCAGCGAAAATGGGGATTTAATTGGGGAGTTTGGGCTTGTGGTGTTGGGTTTAATTGTTTTGGGTTTGGGTATAAGGGAATTTAATTGGGGAGTTTTGGGCTTGGATGAAAAATGGGTTTTAATTTAGGTTGGGTAGAAATTGTATTGGGTTAGGAAATAAAATGGGTTAGAAAAAAATAAAAAATGGGTTATGGATTAAAAATATAAAAAGGGGCTTAATATTAAAATATATTATATATATATATATATATATTTTGTAAAAGATGTGAATTATTTAAAATAACATAACGACGTGATAATAATAAAAATATAATATTTGCGAAATGCTTAATGCTTAATAAAAAGGGAAATGCAATGCAATTTTGCGAGAATAAAATAATATAAAATTTCGGATAACTTATGATTTTTATAAAAATGCAAATGATATAAAATATGCGAATAATAATAATAATATGAAGATACACACATATATGCCTATATTTTAAAATTATTTTAAAAGTGTCAAAAATATTAAAAATTACGAATAAAATCATAAAAGATGGGACAAAATTGGGTGTCAACACTGATCATCGTCCAGAACATACACACAGAAAATGAAAAGTACAGAAAGCAGGCAGAAAACATTTTCCGCTCTCTTTTTTCAGCAATATGTTCTTATTAATTGTCTTCGCTAGAATCAACTGTATTTGCTTTGTGCAGTTGATTAGTTGTTGTTTTATCTTGGGAGACTATTGCCCAATACCGTAAATGCATTTTTACGGGGCAATTTTATCTTAAAGACATAGATCCATCTCTCGACTCAACGTTTCTCTTGTTTAACATTTCACTACACTTTAACCCTGTTTTCGTTACCTACAATCCGGTTTTATACCTATAATTTTAAGATAAAATTGGCTATTTTTTAAGTGTTCGAAAGATGTGTGTCAACAATTGTGTTTCCAGTTGTGGTTCTAACTCTGGATTTTGTTCTGTTTCTGCCAACTTTTCTGTTGACAGTCCGGTTAACAATTACGTTGGTGGTTCTGGTTCTACTACTGTCAATAATTACATTTCTAGTTCTGCTACTACTGTTCAAGGAAATGTTGTTGTCTCTGCCACTGCTCAACGAAATGATGTTGTCTCTGGCGCTGCTTAAGGAAATGTTGTTGTCCATGCTCCTGACAGTTTCCAAAGCAAACGCCAAGGTAAGGTTCTGAATAACGATTACAACAAGAGAAGGAGACAACAAATGTAGTTTTATCTTACTGCGTTGAGCTTGTCACGATCTCAGACAGAAGATCCTCTGTCTAGTGGGGATGCAATGGACACTCAGTCTAACACAACGACTGAAGTAGGCCAAAGTACCCAGGTCACAAATGACCTGAAGGCTAAGAACAAACGCAAGGCAGAGGCTAACGTTGTACAAGACGAGGGTAATCCTCTGGATCTTGACGATAAGATTGTGGATTTCTCGACAGTGGTGTTGGAGGCTAATCTGGTAGAAAATCCAAGGCAATGGTGGATAAACATGGGTGCAACCCGTCACATCTGCTCAGACAAGAGTGCATTCTTCTCTTACGCCCCAATTTCGGGCAAGAAATTGTTCATGGGCAACAACGTCACCTCTAAAGTGAAGGGGTTAGAAATGTCGTCCTCAAAATGACTTCAGGCAAAGAGCTTACTCTGAAGGAAGTGATGCATGTCCCTGATATCCGCAAGAACTTGGTTTCAGGGCCACTGTTGGTCAAGGCTGGTTTTAGACTAGTTTTTTTAGTCCAACAAGTTTGTAATAACTAAGAATGATATATTTGTAGGAAAAGGTTTCGCGTGTGACAACCTCTTCAAAATGAATTTCATGTCTGTAATCCGTTCATCTAATGAAATAAAGCCTTCTACCTACTTGCTTGAGTCTTCTAATCTATGACATCATAGATTATGACACGTTAACTACAAATTCATTCAAAAGTTAGTAAAGTTGGAATTGTTTCCTTCTTTCGACATAAACTCTCAACGTAAATGTGAGGTGTGCGTAGAGGTAAAATTAACCAAGTCGTGGAATTGTTGCCTTCCTTCGATATAAACCCTCAACGTAAATGTGAGGTGCGTAGAGGCAAAATTAACCAAGTCGTCTTTCCATTAAGTCGAAAGAAACATCGCTCTTCTAGAACTTGTTCATACAGACATATGTGATTTAAAGTTTGTGCAAACTAGAGGGGGAAACACGTACTTTGTGACTTTCATTGATGATAGTACAAGGTATTGTTATGTTTACTTGTTGAAAAGTAAAAATGAAGTGTTTGAACCATTTAAACGTTATAAAGAAGAAGTTGGAAATCAACTAAACCTACGAATTAAGGCAATTCGTAGTGATAGAGGGGGATAATACGTAGCACCATTTGAAGAATATTGTGCTCAATTCGGAATTGTTCATCAAACGACCGCTACTTACTCGCCTCAGTCTAACGGTATTGCCGAACGCAAAAATCGTACGTTAAAGGAAATGATGAATGCTTTATTTATCAATTCCGATTTAGCCCAAAATATGTGAGGCGAAGCGATTCTTACCGCTAATGCAATTTTCAATAGAGTTCCGCATAAGGGTAAGGATAAAACTTCATATGAATCATGGAATGGAAGAAAACCCACTTACAAATATTTGAACGTGTGAGGATGTTTGGCAAATGTCGAAGTACCGAAACCAAAACAGGTCAAAATTGGACCTAAGACTATAGATTGCATATTCATCGGATATGCAAATAACAGTAGTGCTTATCGCTTCTTAGTGTATAAGTCGAAAATACCTGATATCCACGAGGGTACGATCATGGAATCAAGGAATGCTGAATTCTTTGAACAGATCTTTCCTAGAAAGGAAAAAGAAATATTTCGCGCAAACAAAGTTATGAACAAAATGCTCACCTAGGAGTTTCTGATTATCCGAAACTAGACGTTCTAGATCTACAAGACTCAGAAGTTGCTGACTATCCAGAACTTAATGTTTCATATCTACAGAACTTAGGGGTTCCATAGGTGGAACCAAGACGGAGCAAAAGGGCCAAAAATGACAAAACCTTTGGTCTAGACTTTCTAACCTATATGGTTGAAAATGAACCGAGGACAATCAAAGAAGCATTGTCAACTCCAGAAGAACCGCTTTGGAACGAAGCTATAGAAAGCAAAATAGATTCCATCATGCAAAACCATATTTGGAAAATGGTTGATCTTTCTCCGGGAAGCAAACATTTGGGTTGTAAGTGGATACTCAAAAGAAAGTACAAAACAGATAGAACTATTGACAAGTATAAGGCCAAATTAGTAGTCAAAGGCTACAGTCAAAAGGAAGACATCGATTACTTCAACACATACTCCCCTGTGTCTAGATTAACGTCCATAAGGGTATTCATAGCCATAACAGCTTTGCGTGACCTTGAGATACATCAAATGGACGTTAAGACAGCCTTCCTAAACGGAGAGTTGGAAGAGGAAATATACATGGAACAACCCGAGGGGCATGTGATTCCAGTTCAAATTACAGAGACACACTAAAAGACACACTCAAATACACAGAGATATACTGACACACGCAGAACACATCTCTTCTGTCCAGAAACTCAAACAATCGTTTCTTTTCTGTTCTGTTCATCGTCCAGAACATACACACAGAAAACGGAAAGTACAGAAAGCAGGTAGAAAACATTTTCCGCTCTCTTTCTTCATCAATCTGTTCTTATTCATTGTCTTCGCCAGAATCAATTGTATTTGCTTTGTGCAGTTGATTAGTTGCTGTTTTATCTTGTGAGACTATTGCTCAATACCGTAAAAACATTTATACGGGGCAATTTTATCTTAAAGACATAGAGCCATCTCTCGACTCAGTGTTTCTCTTGTTTAACCTTTCAACTTCACTCTAACCCTGTTTTCGTTACCTACAATCCGATTTTATACCTACAAATCTAGTAGCTTCAATGAACATGTAAGCAGAAGCAGAGTTAGAGGAGCCAAAGGAGATTTATTTGTATCCTCTTTGTTGAAAAATTACACTTCAAATTCAAGGATTGTCTCTTCTAAGTATATGTAAGAGATGATGAACTCATTCATGAAAATTCTACTTTAATGATCTCATGGAAGAATAAAGAATCTTAATAACAAATGTCAAGTGTGACTCACTTGTGAAAAATTAAAGTTGATTTTTTGGAAGATTAAATATCATAGATATTTGGAAGACTTTTTAGAAAGTTATATTGTAATATTTTTTATATTGTACTTAGGAAATGTTTAGAAATTTTAGACACTTAGATATTTGTAGTAGATGATAGTAGGGCAATGCATATTAACGGTTAAACCAACAATCCAAACCAATTATTGGGTTATTGGGTTAATGGTTCGGGTTAATGGATTATTGGTTCGGGTATCGGGTGGTGCCTTGTGGTTATCGGCTTATTGGGTCGGGTGACGGTTTGGCCATTTTTAACAGGTGAATCGATAACCCAATAATCATTTATTCAATTACAATTCTACCCTTCCATATATAAAGTCACTTGATTAGATTTAGGGTTCACTTGATTTTCACTTCATAAACTCAGTGTCTCAAGCGACGATTTCACTTCATAAACCCAGTCTCTCAAGACGTAAGCCCAACTTGAAAACGTAAACTATCTTTTACTTCTTCTACATTGCTTTTAATTCTCACTCTTGTTTCTGTGTTTTTGTATTTCACTGAGTAATACAAATGATCCGAGGTTTGGTGCCTTTGAGTCTTTAACAGATCTCCTAGTGGCTTCAAGATTGTTGCAGGTTTTGATAATTTTGGTTCAAGTTTATTGACGTCCTTTCTATTCTAATCGGATAATTTTATTTTAAGCTACTTTCAATTTTAAAAATGGGTTCTTTATTATTGAAAAAATCCGTGTGAAATCTTAACGGTTAAACCGATAATCGAACCGATAATGATCAACAACTGATTAACCAATAACCCAGTAGCCGATATCTTGACGGTTCTTTAACAATTTATCATGTCTACAAACCGATAACCGATAAGTTTAATCGATAACTTTCAAACCTGAACCGAACTACCCGATACGCAGGTCTAGATGATAGAAATATCTAAATATTCTATAGTGATAGAAGATAAAGTTTACTAGATTTTTCTTATAGATGTATCAAGAAGAATATCTAGAACCATCCATAGACAACTATAAATAGGAGTGATCTTGTACATTTATAACCAACCCAATACAACCCCAATTGTAAGCTAATACAACCAATACAAGTCAATTCAAGTATACACTTCCTTTTCACAGCTTCCTCTTTTTTAGTTGAATCTTTCAATCTTAGTTAACGATTTTGGGCTGGCAGAAGGTCTCCCCAATTTAATTTTTCTTCTGCTATTCTCTACATCACTTACCGGTCGTTTGGTTGATTGTACTGGTTAATTAATTCTAACATAAAATAATACAATATTTGATTGGTCGCATAACATATGCAACATTTTATTGGACGCATAAGAAAAACATAATTATCGTATATACCTAATGCAACATTTAGTTTGCGGTATTAAACAATGCCCCCATTAATTATGCTAATACACATATTAACTATTTAGAGACAAAAATACCCTTAAAGTAAGTAATCCAATAACAATTTATTTATTATTAATCACTACACAACCATCCCTTTAATATTGATTACCACATAATTATTATTTGCACTATATTTTTCGCATAACTAATATGTGAATCAACAATCCCTTAATGCTTTCAACAACAATTATAAAATTATGTAGTATTATAAAGAGTAGTTGATAGTACATTTTTACTTAAAATTCAACTCCGTAACTTAATTTAATTCAAATATTTAACCACCTGCTCTACAAGAGTCGTACAACGCGCTGTCTATGTACTCAAATAAAATACAACCCATTTTAGAAATTAGGTTCGGTATTAGGCTCGGAACTACGTGGCTCTAAAATTCTACAACACAAAATTCAAAGCGGCAGTTTTCTTTTTAGTTTGTTGTATAAAGCAAAATAAAGCGATTTTCTTGCATTTCGTGGGCATAGAGGAGAGGTGAGTTGAGGTGTGGGCAATAAAGCAAATCAACACCCAAGTCTTTTAGTACTACTCACTTTCTAGTGTAAATTGTATTTGGTGCACTAGGGTACAAGTACAAGATCAAGATTACATTAACAAAAAATTAATCTTGGGTTCTTTTAAACAATTTACTACTTGGGGTTTTGTTGTTTTTTTGGGAATTTTGATGTTTGGGGAGTCATTCTTGGGAACTTTGAGAATCTTGATGTTTAGGAATTTATTATTATCAAGATAAGGTTGTTTTTTAGGTGTTTAAACTAAAAACAATGGGGGGCAATGGAGCATTGTCTTTCTCGGTTACGTCTGTAGTAGAGGATGTACTTCAACAACATGGCAGTAACAATAGCCGATCAAGAAATCTTGATTTGGTGGATGCCCGTAAAGCAGAAGAAGCTGGTAACTTATTTTTATATTTTTTTTTCATGTTTTTGTGTCTTTTAGTTTGTGGTTGATCATTAGTGATTAGGCTAAAGATCCATTTTTACTAGCATGTTCATGAAATTGAATTACCATTTTCTAAAATTAGTGATGTTGAGTTGAGTGATCTGATGATCCTGTGTATGAATTGTGTAGCGAAAAATAGGTATGAAGCAGCGGCGTGGATAAGAAAGATAGTTGGAATTGTGGGAGCTAAATGTTTGCCAGCTGAACCTTCTGAGGAAGAGTTTAGTCTTGGTTTAAGGAGTGGAATGATTCTTTGCAATGTACTCAATAAAATTCAGCCTGGAGCTGTGCCCAAGGTAATTTTGATCCAATTCAATCAACTATCCCATCAATCCAATACTAGTTGGAGATTGATCATTCGAAAAGGAAAATTGCTAAAAGGATTCTTGATAATGGACCTATTTGTTGGTGGCCTTGAATTGTTGTTTTATCCCTTCAGAGATTGACCTTTATAATTGATCAACTACTGTAGGTTGTTGAAAGTCCATGTGATTCTGCAATTAACTCAGATGGAGCTGCCTTGTCTGCATACCAGTACTTTGAGAATATCAGAAACTTTTTAGTTGCTGTGCAAGAATTGGGGATTCCTTTGTTTGAGGCATCTGATCTGGAGCAGGTAATTTTTAGTGCATTTGATGGGGTCTAAAGTAGTCTATAATCATAATGGCAATAGCTATTTCCGGTGTCTTGATACCTCTCTTAGTAGCGTTTGGCCATAGATTCCAAATATTTTTCACTTTATGTGGAATTTATGAAGTTGGTGTTGAAGATGGAGTTGTGTTTGGTTATACTTTTTGCAAAGGAGAGAATAGAGCACTTTATTTGGAATTTATGAAGATGGAGTTCGAAAACAGGTTTGGATCACTTCTTCAAATTTGGAATCCAACTCCAAGTTGGATTTGGAAATTTTATAACCAAACACTGATTTTGAAATAAAGTGAAAAATTATTTCGAAAAAAAAAATGAATAATTCACATGGCCAAACGGGTCATAGTGAGTCCTACTGTTGTTGTATAGGCATTCTCATGACTGTCATTGGAATTTCTATAAATTTATGGAGTCACCTTGAATGATAGAGTTCTTGACAATTATCAGGGAGGAAAATCATCAAGGATTGTGAATTGTGTTTTGGGACTTAAATCCTACAGTGATTGGAAGAAAGAAGGTGGTACTGGAGTCTGGAAATTTGGTGGAAATATAAAATCAAATGCATCTGTGAAACAAATTGTGCGGAAAAATTCAGAGCCATTCACAAATTCTTTGTCAAGGAGTATGTATGAGAAACCTATAAATGGTGCGTGCATTGAAGCTGGAAAAAACAATACGGTAGGTAAACTTTTGCTTGACTGAAGAAAGCATTTACATGCATTACACGATTCATTGATCAAATTTTCCTTTTTACAGTCCAGCTCTTCCTTGAGCATGCTTGTACGGGCAATTCTAACTGATAAGAAGCCAGAAGAGGTTCCTAATGTAAGCTGAAATTCATTAAGTTTGATAAACTTTCCTTTTAGATTTTTGTAGTGTAATGTGGAAGCAATTCTACTCATGCTTATTCGTGCAGTTCTTGATGTTTGTTCACATTTTTCTTCAAATTACTTTCACTTGTTCAATCTTTTCAACTGAAGTAGGGAGTGTTAAGGAAGCATCAAGTGAACTTAAACTTGTAGAAAAGCAATCAAGTGAACTTAGACTAGTAGGAAAATGATTAACATCTGCTAACCTATTTCTCATAAAATGTTATTTCCTTGACATTGATTTTTCTTTTGAGTTGATTATGGAATTAATTATTCTCTGTCTGGGAAATTGGAGATGGCAAGTTAATTTACTATGAAGTTTATAAATGACCTTGTTGTCTAGAAGAATTTAACTCTGGACCTTGTAGTCCTTGGAACTCCCCAGCCTTGTCATTCAGGTTTTTCCTTGTTAGCTTGACACTGTAAATCACATGTATTTTTTTTAATTCACAAGTTCAGTATCTTTTGGTTCCTCGTTACCAGAAATGGCCTTCTGCATTTAAAGCAATGTACACAATTAGCTCTTCAGATTTGGTTGATGTCCTCTCTGATGACTTTTTTTATCTAGTATTGTCATAACAACTCATGACCGTCAAGTCCTGCACCAGAATGTTAACTAGACATTGTTTTAACTAGAAAAACAATCTCCATAGTCATTTTTTTAAAGATTGTTTGACCTAACCTATGATATGCATGTGGTGGTATAACATTCTGCAGACTCCTGAAGTTCACTACCTGTAAACTGCTGGCGAGTTATTAGCTATTATCTGTGATTTTATTTGTTATCTATCGCCATTTGTTCTAAACTCCAGCAATGTTCTGCATGCTACAGCTTGTGGAGTCGGTGTTAAATAAGGTTGTTGAAGAATTTGAGCATCGTGTTGCAAGCAAAATTGAACAGGTAGGTTTATTCATTTGTTGAAGTTGGATTATAGCTTCCCTAGATGTTACTATTGATTCAATTCTCTCTGTTTTCTCTTCCCTTTTTTATGCTTGTATAAACACCTTTTAATAGCAATATGTCCTTCGATTCCTTCTTACAGTATTTACTGTCACACAAATAAAAAAAGTAGAACAGTTTCTCTACTTTTTTGATGTTATTTACATGCATCATCTTATGCTATGACACACCATGTAACATTCTTCCATCAGAGTAAAGCAACTACAGATGATCCAACTGGTTCTTGCGGTAACAAATCCCTCGTGAGACATACTTCTGATAGCGCAAAGGTAACACATCTAATTTTTCAAATCTTAAAATTTTGCGTCAAAAGACATGATCCCTCATACTTGCAATTTTCTTCCTTCTCGACTAGGTTGACCAAAGAAACGTGACCCTAGAGAAAAAAGTAGACTCCTTACCAGATAAAGAACTCGAAAGAAGATATGTGAAGCAATACACCGTGGTTGACCAACAACAAAGAGACATTAAGGTAAAGGATTGAAGATCGCCAGGCATGATTAGACTCTCCAACATGAAAAATTCAATGTCTCCCCTATATTCTTATGAGCTTTACTATCCTATTGTAGAACTTGAAGCAAACTCTTTTGACTACCAAAGCGGGTATGCAGTTCATGCAGATGAAGTTTCATGAGGAAATGCATAATATTGGTAGGAACATTGCACACTTCTTTATTTTTTTGGGTTGTGTTGTGTGGGGATCTATGGGTTCATGTGGATTCCTTGAGATTGAGTGTTTCCACCTAATTATATCTTGTATTATAGGCATGCACATAAATGGCCTAGCTCATGCAGCTTCTGGTTATCATAGAGTTCTTGAAGAAAATCGCAAGCTTTATAATCAAGTTCAGGACCTTAAAGGTAACATTCTTATGTATTAGTCAATGTCATTGTGTCTTTCTTCATCTCTTATTAAACCTTTGTACTGAAGGTTGTCTGTTTTTTCTCGATCAGGAAGCATAAGGGTTTACTGTCGAGTAAGACCCTTTTTGCCGGGGCAATCTAGTTGTGCTAGTTCTGTGGATCATATAGACGATGGTACCATTACAATTAGTATTCCATCAAAGAATGGCAGAGGGCGAAAGTCTTTCAACTTCAATAAAGTATTTGGATCTTGCGCAACTCAAGGTAAATGTCAAACATAAAAGAGCATGGAATATTGTGTCTGTAATTATTGGTAAAAAGATTGGCATCTATACTTTTAATTCTGTTATCCCTCAGCTTTCTTCAGTGGTTTCCACTTACTTTTTTTGGTAGGCGAGGTGTTTTCTGATACACAACCGCTGATAAGATCAGTTCTTGATGGCTATAATGTCTGCATATTTGCTTATGGACAAACAGGATCAGGAAAAACCTACACAATGGTTAGTTAAGGAAAAGTATTTCCATCACAAGTAAAATTGTATTCTTTCTGTGTTGCATGTGCTAATAAGCACTTTTGCTGTATTCAGTCGGGACCTAAGAATCTCACAGAACAAAGTCAAGGAGTAAACTACAGGGCTTTAGGCGATCTATTCCTTCTCGCAGAACAAAGAAAGGATACCTTCCACTATGATGTGTCTGTACAGATGATCGAGATATACAATGAGCAAGTTAGGGATCTCCTAGTTTCTGATGGTGTAAACAAAAGATATCCTTCACAATATTGTGTCACTTGCGTTTTAATGATATTGAATGTTTGGCAACAACAAACATTCTTATATTTAAAACTTTTTAAGTAATTTTCAGCTATGTGATCTTATTATAACACACGTTCATTCTCAACCCGTCGTGCTTAAACTTCCTACATTCCTTAACCCAAAATTACGTTAGAAATCCGTAGTGCCTCTCAAGGACTAACTGTACCAGATGCAAGCTTGGTTCGTGTAACTTCAACTTGTGACGTTATTGATCTGATGAATCTAGGGCAAAAGAACCGTTCGGTGGGTGCAACAGCACTAAATGACCGCAGTAGCCGCTCCCACAGGTTTGAATGCAGAATCCTTTCTTTCTCTTTATTTACTTTCTAGTGCTTCCTAAGATGCTAACGCTGTCTGGTTTTGAATGTGCAGTTGCCTAACTGTTCATGTTCAGGGAAGAGACTTGGCTTCTGGAGCTATTCTGCGTGGTTGTATGCATTTGGTTGATCTTGCAGGAAGTGAGAGAGTGAACAAATCTGAAGTAACAGGAGATAGACTTAAAGAGGCTCAGCACATTAATAAGTCTCTTTCAGCTTTGGGTGATGTTATCTCTGCTCTTGCCCAAAAGAATGCACATGTCCCATACCGTAACAGCAAACTTACACAGCTTCTGCAAGACTCACTAGGTAGGATATAAGATAAATGATGAAGCTCGATTGTTCTTGCCACTCTTTTCTTTCTGCCTAGTAAAGATTGGCTTTTGGGATATGACTTTCTTGTAGGAGGGCAAGCCAAAACTTTGATGTTTGTTCACATAAGCCCTGAACCTGAAGCAGTAGGAGAAACAATTAGCACACTTAAATTTGCAGAACGTGTTTCTACTGTCGAACTAGGCGCTGCACGAGTAAATAAAGACTCTACAGATGTCAAAGAACTCAAAGAACAGGTAATCAATTTTTGTTTTCTTTTTCTTTTACCCTCTTAATTGCTTTTTATTCTAGTATAGATTGGTTTGTTCTCAAGGATGATATCTTTGTGTTATCAGATTGCAACTCTGAAAGCAGCCCTAGCAAACAAAGAAGAGCAGTCAGTCCCCATGCAGCATAATAAGGTACTCAGCAGTCCATGTAGCGTGCAGCCATCACCCCTTCAATCTAATCCACAAAAAAGAGAAATATTAGCCGATTCAAATGTCAAGAGGAGACCAATGGACGATGTAGGCAACATAGAGGTAAAAAATCTCGACTTGGTCATCTCTCTAAGTGCAATTATCTATAGCACAATGCAAACTCGTTAATAGAAGAATAATTTATCGAAGTCTAGTGTTTAATGGTGTTTTAGCTCAAACAATAAATAGGCGAGGCAATACTTGGAAGAGCACGAGATATGAATAAGAAGATGCCATTAGTGAAGTTTTTTATGAGCATTCGTTTTGATGCATGCAGTTGTAATCTGCAAGACCTTGCTTGACATCTACTAATGTGCAGATATCTAGTAATTCTGCATTCAGACAAAAGAGGCCAAGCTTTGATCTTGATGAGCTACTAGAAAATTCCCCTTCGTGGCCACCAGTCAACAGTCCTTGTGAAAACTACGCGGGATATGAGAAAGACATGGGCACAGGTGAGTGGGTAGACAAAGTCATGGTGAACAAACAGGACTCTATCCATGGAGCGGGGAAGCCCTTTGGATATTGGGAATCTGAAAATGGCATGTCTGATGCCTTTGCTCAGAAATATCTTTCAGAATCATCTAAATTATGCCAAGAAAAATCAAGTAATCTTTTCCCATTGAGTGACCACTTTGACATCACTCCTGCTGATGAACTGGAAGAATTTGATGCCACGACGAGTGATTCGTCTGAGCCAGATTTGCTGTGGCAATTCAATAATTCCAAACTAAACAGTTTCACCAATGGGAACGAGTCAAAGATCCTGAGACCAAATCCAAAGCATGCAAAGAGCCCAGAAACAAGGTAGTCTCATTCACCGTGTTTTGTGATTTATTTGCACTTCAAGAGTAACATAATAGTCAACTACATTTCAATCCCCCAAACTAGTAAGGGTCGGTTATAAGAATCCTCCAAATTTGTTCTCTATTTGGGCTCATTTCATCTTTAACGTTTCGTTTAACTGATTGTAGCAGGAATTTGGTTAACAAAGTAGGGCCTTCGCCATCACGAAAGACAAACGGAATTAGCCACACACCTCAGCGGAATGGGAGGCAAGCCATGCCAACTGAAATCAAGCGAAAAGCAGGAAACAGGAAGTAGGGATGCGGCCGAGCTGTTTCCAATTCTTTTATTTTTTCTTTCCTTTCTGTTATTATTTCAGGGAGTGTATGAGAGAGCTTTTTTGCTTTACTAACATAGTCTCTGGCCTATTTGATTTTTTTCCCTTCAAAATTTATATTTTGATTTATCTGAAAGAGGCAATAATTCCGTTGCGTGTAATCTTTACATCATTAGATTTGTAGAGTTCCAGTTCTTTTGGTAGAGAGCAGTGTGAAGATCTTCAAAGGTTGTACTTCCATATGACAATTTGTGACACAGTTGAGGATTTGACATGTACATTTTGCACATATTCAATTTAGTTTGGTTGTGCTTTATAGTGAAAAAAATGAAGTTGATTATGAAACCATTATTTTTCTCTGATGCTTACTTTTATTTTGTCCAAAGGTATGAATGATGATAACAATGAAGGGAGGGGATTTATCCTAATTTTGTAAGTGGAAATTACAAATTTGATAAATACAAATGGTGATATCTAGAGTTGCAACAACTATAGGAGTATCAAGTTGCAAAGCCACACTATGAAAGTTTGGGAAAGGGTCGTGGAGATGAGGGTGAGAAGATGCGTGTCTATTTTCGAGAACCAGTTTGAATTCATGCCGGGGCGTTCGACCACAGAAGCATTCATCTCATTAGAAGGTTGGTGGAGCAGTATAGGGAGAGGAATAGAGACTTACATATGGTTTTCATCGACCTCGAGAAGGCATATGACAGTTCCTAGGGAGGTTCTATGGAGATGTTTGGAGGTTAGATGTGTACCATGGTACGGATAGTAGGAGGAGACTCGGAGCACTTTCCAGTGATGATGGGCATCCAAAAGATGAAAGTTGTGGAGATGAGGATGCTGAGATGGATGTGCGGGCATACAAGGAGGGATACGATTAGAAATGATGATATTTGGGATAGAGTGGGAGTGACCTCGGTGGAGGATAAGATGCGGGAAGCGAGGTTGAGATGGTTTGGGCATGTGAAGAGGAGAGACACAAATGCTCCAGTACGGAGGTTGGCTATGGACGGGTTCAGGAGGGATAGAGGTAAGCCGAAGAAGTATTAGGGAGAGGTGATTAGACGGGATATGACGCATGTGCAACTTATTGAGGACATGACCTTAGATAGGGGGTTGTGGAGGACACGAATTAGGGTAGTAGGTAGTCGAGCGTAGTCCTACTTACGCATGCAAACTGGTAGTTGTAGTGTTATTATTGTAGGTTCGCTTAGCCTATCATACTAATAGGCGTAATATTGCTTTATAGTCTCATTTAGTTTGATTTCTGCTGTTATGTGTCCTTTAGTGTACTTTGTTTAGCTTATTTACATGCGTTAGTTACTGCTTACTTTTTCGGAATGCACTATGCGGAGGGTCTCTAAAAAACAACCACTCTACCTATCAAGGTAGAGGTAAGATCTGCGTACACTCTAACCTCTCCAGACCTTACGTTGTAGGATTTCACTAGGTATGTTGTTGTACTACAAATGGTGATACTAGAACATGAACTAGTGAGCTCCTTGTGATTCCACGTCATGCCATAACAACAGATTTAGGGGCTAGGGAATGCAATTGTTGGCAAATTTTGAGTTTCATTTATACATTGGGAAATTAGATTACAAGGTGGGAATTGAACACTATCAACAATGTGAAAGTTCAGATAGCAAATCAACTAACGAACTGGATTATAATAAGTTTCGAGCTTCATAGATGTTGCAAGACCTTGCAAATGGTTGTTCAAGAAATTGTAAATGAATCAATCTAACAATTAAATCTCAAATCCTAACTCAGTTAGAGATTAATTATATGAGTCCTATGTAGCCATTTTGATTAGACCAAAACTTTTGAATCGCCCACTTAAACCACAAATAAACACTTATGTACCCAACACATCCAAATACAAACCCTAACCAGCAACAAGAAGGTGCAAGAATATTCTAGAAGAAAGGCAGTGACCACATAACCCCTACCTCATAGGAACACCACAGAGACATTTTCAACTTCACAATTTGTGGGGTAACATTAGTTCCAGAAATCCAAACAGTTGCTAAAAGTAGTAAAGATCTAGAACCTTCTTATGAACATATCTCCCTACTAGGCTCATGTTATTTTTGTGGTTAGCAACTTGCACATTCTACCTTTTTTTTTTATGTAACATATGATTATTATTAAATTCATTTCTTGCACCCACCAAAACCTTAACAAAAACCAACCTTTTTCTTTGTACGCAAAAACCAAGTGAGTAATATATTATTATATTCACCAAATAAAAGTACCCCTTTATTTTGTTCAAGAAAATGGAAGTAGTGTCCAACAATAATGGAAACTCCTGCTACTATACTGTTCTTGGAATCAGTAAACAAGCCTCAGATTCTGAAATTCGCTGCGCTTACAAAAAGCTTGCTCTGGTACATTACTCCAGTTTCAATTTAAGTGTTTTATTTTTTTTTTAGTCTGTTTTTAAAAAACTGTCTTTCCTATATTTGATAACTCTCCAATTTCAACATTCGAGCAGACTTATTTAAGACCACAAGATTGTGCTTCATTTTGTGTGATTTATGATTTATTTTGTGTGTTGGTTGAAGAAATGGCACCCCGATAGATGGATGAAGAAGGATCCTTACATCAGGGGAGAAGCTAAACATAGATTTCAACAAGTTCAAGAAGCTTATTCTGGTATGTAAATTCACATTCCTAACAACCCCACCACCCGACACACATACACCAAATGCACTTTAATTTACATGTCACACTTCGTGCTTATTAATCGTTTTGGCCTAATAGAACTCACATATTTGTTTTTCAGACACGTAAGCTTAAAAGCATATGCGAAGTACCACATGAACTTGTATTGTGGTTTATACAACATAGTTTATATAATAAATGGGTTTAGGAAGTGCATATATGTAAAAGAATTACGTACTATACTTTTGACAAATATTAAATTTCGGATCCCATAATTTTAAGTGTGATGCGTTCCAATGGTTCACCTAACTATCAAATCCACCAAATTAAAGCTTTCATTTTGATAATAATTATATAACCATATATGTTTGTATTGACCATATATCAATTTGCAGTTCTCTCAGACAAGAGGAAGAGGTCGTTATATGACACTGGGATGCTTCACCTCATGGGAGATGATAAAGTCAGTTTCTTTCCTCTTCTCACCCATTTCAGCTGTAAATTATACTCTCCCGTTTTAATTGATGTGACACTTTTCGCTTTTCGAGAATCAAATTTGACAAAATAAATTGGATTAAATTAATTTAATTCAGATATTTAAAAACTATACAAAAGGTATTATAAATTGTAATTCTTCTCATGTTAATATGAAAAAAATAATGCATTTTAAAATGTTGGTCAAAGTTTATATAATTTGAATATGGGAAAGCGAAAAGTGAAAAGTGTCCCATAATTTGTGACAGATGGAGTAAGTATATAATAGTACTAACTAGAATTTGCTTTAAATACTGCAAAAGAAGCAATGTATATATATATTTTTTTTTGTTGACGAAGGAACCCGCAGTCGCTACTCTTTCGAGTGCGCATAGGGTAAACCCCGGACTGACGCAATAGCCTGCAAACCACGTCAGCCGATTAACCACACTTGGCAAGCCATGTGTGACAGGCTCAACCAAGAAGGTTTATGCAGGGGATCGAACTCGTGACCTTGCGGTCCCGCGCTATACTGCTACACCAACTTGGCTACCCTTGCGGGTATAATGTATATATTATTGTTACTATGTTAACAGGAATTCTACGAGTTTATGCAAGAAATGATAACAATGATGGAAGCTGAGAAATCTAAGGTAATTTTCCTTCAATTCCTGTTATTTAAATGATAGTCCTAACATGAACAGACCCTTTTGATGCAATTAAAGGAAGAAAAAGAAAAAGAGAAGTCCCTTTTTTTTTCTTTTTTCTGGTTTCATATTTTAGTGTTTGTAATAAGTTGGTGATTGAATTTGAAACAGGGAGCAAATACCTTGGAGGAACTTCAAAAGCTGTTCCTAGACATGACGGGTGAACTTGATAAAATTTCAGATATTAGTTTCTGCTTTGATGAATCCATTCAAGGCCACAAGCCAAAAAGAAGACGTGTATATGATTTCGACCTTTGTGAATGAAGACTTTTGATAGTCTTAATAAAAAAGTCGTCTATGAGATTATGTATATTTATTTTGTTATTTTGTTCCATTTTCCCCTCGATTCTGATATTTTGTTTAGTTCCGCGGATCACCATAAAATTTATCAGGTTGCTTATTCTCAGAAATTGACCACTAAATCCTGACATGGTAAATCCTTATAAAATTCATCAGGTTGTCCAGAAATTGGCCACCAAATCCGCAGATCGCCATTAAAAGCCGTTATGTTGCTTTGTATAAAATCCTAACGATCGTTAGAAATTTGTAAAGAATTGATATTGAACCTAACTCAACTCTAAAAGCTAGCTTGTAGGGTGATGATTGTCCAGATCTATATAAGGAGTCCATGTTCCCATTCCATATCCGATGTGAGACTCTTAACACTCCCCGCACGCCCAGACCTCGTTAACTGGAGCGTGGACTATAAGATGATATTAATCTCCCTTAGGGAGTCTTTCTCATTAATATCAATATATATAGTGTACAATATACAATCCTAATACAAGAGGAATCCCATTCCCAATATAAGAGGAATCGTAGTTTAGAATCCTATTCTAATTATGGGTAGGGATTGTAGTGTTATACTTGTATACGTTTACACGCACCCTCAGTCGGAGCAGGAGGAGGCCTAACGCTTAGACTGAATCTGAAGTCAAGAAACAGCTGTCTTGGGAGGCCCTTCGTGAAAATATTCGCGTATTGATATGAGGAAGGCACGTGCAATACCTTAATATGCCGGAGAGCAACCTTCTCACGAACAAAGTGAATGTCCATCTCAACATGCTTGGTTCGCTGATGCTGAACCGGATTGTGAGACAAGTATATGACGGATATGTTATCACAGTATACTAGAGACACTTTTCTTAAAGGACACTGAAGCTCCAAGAGAAGGTTTCGGAGCCAACAGATCTCAGCAACAACATTAGCAACTCATCTATACTCAGCTTCTGCACTCGAACGAGATAATGTGGTTTGCCGTTTGGCAGACCAAGAGATGAGATTATCACCCAAAAATACACAGTAGCCGGAAGTAGAGCGACGGGTGTCTAGACAGCCTGCCCAATCTGCATCTGTGTAGGATAATAGCGAGTTCGGTGCGAATGGGTATAAGTGTAGTCCATAGTCCAATGTACCTTTAACATATCGAGTGATACGTTTGAGGGCAGTAAAATGAGATTCCATGGGGGCATGCATAAACAAGCATACATGTTGGACAGCATAGGCAATGTCAGGCCTGGTAAAGGTGAGATACTGAAGTGTGCCTACAAGACTCCTATACATAGTAGGATCAGTCACTGGAGTGCCGACCAGTGCACTAAGTTTGGATTTAGAATCAACTGGAGTGGCCATGATTTTGCAATTGTCCATCTTAACCCTGTGCACGATCTCATCTGCATACTTACGCTGGCAAAGAAACATACAATATGCAGATTTAGTGACTGAGATCCCCAAAAAATAGCTTAACTTTCCCAAATCAGTTATGGCAAATTCAGACTTGAGCCGTGCAATGATCTCATCTTTCAACACATCAGTAGAGGCAGTAAGAACAATGTCATCCACATATAACAGTAAATATGCAGTATCACGACCTCGATGTAAAGTAAAGAGAGAGGTATCACATCTGATGCATGTAAACCCAAGGCGTTTAATGAACTGTGCAAACTGATCATACAATGCTCTGGGGGCCTGTTTTAAGCCATAGAGTAACTTACGGAGACGACGGTGTAGTAGGACCGGTGGCCGGGTTTGCTGGATGGTGGTTTAGGGTCGGACTGGGGTCGGCACGGTGGTGAGACAGTTGGGACGGTACAATGAATGGGACGGTGACCGGTGAGTTGGTGGAACCTGGAGACAGAGTGGTGCTAGGGGTGGCTAGCGGTGGTGACGGGGAGGTCACTAGTGGCAGAGATGCTGACGGTGAGCGATGTACGGTGGCCGATGGTGGCGGTGGAGGTACAGTTTCCCAAAAGTGATGGGCACAGTTCTCGAAGGTGGACAGGAGAGCGAGTTGATTCATCTAAAAATTCATAATTCGGTTTTTGAAAATTTTGGATGTTGAAAAAGGGGAATTGCGTCTCGTCAAAAGTGACGTGACGCGAGACGTGAATTTGACGAGTGGATATGTCATAGCACAGATAGCCCCTATGGTTTGACGAAAAACCTAAGAAGACACACGGAGTGGTGCGGGGAGCTAATTTGTGAGAGGCCGTGGAAGAGAGCTTAGGGAAACATAGACAACTGAATATCCGTAGGTGATCATAGGAGGGAACCCTACGGTGTAAGATTTCGGTTGGAGTCATGTTATGGAGGGTACTAGTGGGTAAAATATTAAGGACGCATTCTATCATTTTGACCGCATAAACCCAAAAGGAAAGAGGGAGGGAGGCATGAAACAAAAAAGTGCGGACCATGTTATTTATTGTACGGATGAGACGCTCGGCTTTGCGATTTTGAGGGGACGTGTGAGGACACGAAAATTGGAAGACCATGCCATTATTGGTGCAGAATTTTTGAAATGTGGACTTGTTAAACTCACAGCCATTGTCACATTGAAAAGATTTAATGGCGTGTTCGAATTGCGTTTTGATAAATGTACAAAATTCAAGAAATTTGGCAAAAACTTCGGACTTAAATTTTAATGGGTAGATCCAAAGAAAGTGAGAGTAGTCATCCAATAACACGAGATAATATTTATGACCTAGGGAACTAGTAATAGGGGAAGTCCACAGATCAGCATGAATAATATCAAAAGGAGCAAACGTAACTAGGGATGGCAACGGATCAGATCTGGACCGGATCCTACTAGATCCAGATCCAGATCCGTTTTTCATACCTGAATCCAGATCCGGATCCAGATCCATCGGATCCATAAAAATCATATCCAAATCCGGATCCATCGGCTCCGCCGGGTCCACGGATCGGATCTGGATCCACATGTAAAAATTTTGCCTTGCTAAAAATGTAACATTGCTAAGAATTTTTTTTGAACTGACAAACGATTTTTGCTTAGCTAACAATTTAATGTGTTTCAATTTGAAATGTCCATATGAGATATTTTGTTAGTTGTCTCATTTTGATTGTGAGCTATTAATTGAAAATGTTGGACAATGATAATAGTTGTGGAAAATGCTGACTAGTATTTTCACAATGCAGAACTTGCATGTGCTTGGAATCTTCACAAATGAAGTGAACATAATTTTAACTACTTGTCTATGGAGATGTTAGTCATTCACTAATATAACATTGATTTTATTATCGAAGTTACCTCTTTATTTTTTGGTTTTTGAGTTAACGCGGGGATAAATTAAACTTATTTTGAGAATTAGACTTGCAAGGATGTGCTTAGCAATTTTAAGAAAATACTTATAAAATTACATTCTAGGTTATGAATATATTTAATAAAAAATGGATCCACGGGTCGGATCTGGATCGGATACGGATCTCAAATACAAGATCCAGATCCAGATCCGATCCGTCATAAACGGATCCGGGTCCGATCCGGATCCATCGGGTCCAAATTTTGAAGATCCATATCCTATAAAACGGATTTGGATCCACCGGATCCGGACCGGGTCCAGGATCCATTGCCATCTCTAAACGTAACGTTAACTGAGGAATTAAATGGAAGATGAACATGTTTGCCTAATTGACAGGAAATGCAGGTCTGGGCAAGTTTCCCATTACATTGAATAAAACTATTACTTCTAAGAAAATTAAAGACGGGAGCTCCTGGGTGTCCGAGCCTATTGTGCCAAATTGACGGAGATAGAACAGCTAGGGTAGTGTGTGATCGGGAACCGACAGCGGACGAGGATGTGAATGGATAGAGATCCCATGTGCTATTGCATCTCGTAAGAGGTGTCCCCATACGTAGATATTTCACAGTAAAACCAAAGGGATCAAAACCAAAGGACGTTATTTAGGGAGAAGGGTGGGTGAGGAGGCGGAGTGTAGGTGTGACCATAACCCTGAATTGGAATGCGGTGACCATTGCCAACTGCAATAAATTGTGGAGACTTTAAATGATACACTTGGGAAAGATTACCTGCGGACCTGGTGAGGTGAGAGGAGGCTCCGGAGTCCATATACCAATTTTTGTCGGGCTGCTGCATACTCATACTGCTGAATGCCTGACCCAAGTCGGTGGGGATTTGATTGAAGGGCTGATGCGGGAACTGGGCCTGCTGCGAGAACTTGACTCTTTGCGGTAGTGGGCTCGCACAACATGGGCCTGTTAGTCTTTGGAGCAGGCGGCGCGACCAGAGCCTGGCCCAGTAGCCCTTGTTGCTAAAAAGGGAACTGGGATGGAGGATATGCTGAAGCCGCGACCCAGTTCTGATTTGGGTAACCAGACGCTAGGTCGGCCCATGCCATGGTGTTGATGGACTGCTGTGTTTGTTGGCCTCGACCCTTGCCGCCTCGCCCATTGCCGCGGCCTTTGCCACTCCTGCCGCCGCAGTTGGATATTTTCCGGCGGCGGCTGTTGGCCGGCGGTGGCCTGATATTGTGCGAGCGGTTCAACTGTTAAAGCCTTCTGGTTATGCTCATCCTATTTGGCACGTCTGGTTTCCTCCAATAACAATTGCGAGCGTGCTTTGTTGAAACTTGGTAGAGGGTCAGCATGTTGTATTATCGTGGCTAGGGTGTCATATTCACCCTTGGGAAGTCCCACAACTAATTGTAACACCATCTTAGTTTCGGACACAGTTGTACCAACATTAGTCAGTTGGTCTGCCACAAGTTTCAGCTGTCTGCAATATTCTGACATATTAGAGATGTTTTCGAGACGGGTGGTGTTGAACTGTTCTTCCAAGTACACGGCGCGAGTGTGCTTGTTGTCTTGAAATTTTTTTTCCAAACGTGTCCATAGATCATGGGCAGAGGCACCCGTTTTCATAATTGTGTATAGTAAGTCCTTGGATATAGTGCCATATATCCACTGTTTGACCACGACATCGAGGCGACGCCATGTGATGTCGTCTATATCAGGAGGACGAGGGAAAGAGTCGGCTATATGATCAAGCACATGATATACACATGCATGGATGCGAAATAGTTCCACCCATGACCAATATTGGCCGTCTTCTTGATCAAGAATTATAGGGATAAAATTCTTGATGTTGGTAACGGCGAGAGCCGGATGAAAAGACGGTGAGGAGATGGGTCGGAAGAGGTGGGAGTAGCCAAATTCTCCATTGGGATGGAAATTGGGAAGAGAAAAAATTATTGTTGCCGTCGGCCGAGAGATGGGGGGGCAAGGAGGAATTTTTCTATAGTAGGGTTTTGGCTCTAATACCATGTACGATGATAGTAATCTCCCTTAGGGAGTCTTTCTCATTAATATCAATATATATAGTGTACAATATACAATCGTAATACAAAAGAAATCTCATTTTCAATATAAGAGGAATCCTAGTTTAAAATCCTATTCTAATTATGAGTAGGGATTGTAGTGTTATACTTGTATACGTTTACATGGACAATATAATTTGGGGCCCAACATCGACGAACAATGTATTGGAATGGGCTTAACTCTGATACCATGTAAAGAATGAATCTTGGGCCTAACTCAACCCCAAAAGAGTCTCACGTCGGATATGGAATGAGAACATGGACTCCTTATATGGACTTGGACAATCTTCACCCTACAAGCTAGCTTTTGGGGTTGAGTTAGGCCCAATATACATTCTTTACATGGTATTAGAGCCAGACCCATTACAAGTCTATGTTCACTGATGTTGGGTCCCCAAATTATGTCATCCACGCTCTAGTTAACGGGGTGTTAGCTTTTGGGGTTGAGTTAGGCCCAATATTCATTATTTACATGGTATCAGAGTCAGACCCATTCCAAGTATGTTCACCGATGTTAGGTCCCCAAATTATGTCATCCACGCTCCAGTTAACAGGGTCTGGGCGTGCGGGGGAGTGTTAAGAATAACACATCGGAAATGGAATGAGAATTTGGACTCCTTATATGGACTTGGACAATCGTCTCCTCAAAAGCTAGCTTGTAGGGTGAGAATTGTCCAAGTCCATATAAGGAGTTCATGTTCTCATTGCATATCCAATGTGGACTCTTGACAAAATTGACCACCAAATCCTAACGGATTGCCATAAAATTCATCAAGTTGTTTTCTCACACAAATCCCGATGATCACCAAAAATTGGTCAAATCCTAATAATTTTGGTAGGTCGTCATAAACTTGTTGTGCATAAATTTCAGCAACACATTTAGGCTTCAAAACTGATCCAAATTGTTCCAAATCAAACTCTAAATTCGATATCAAGTCTTTTAATACGAGTTCCAACAATTTTCAATTGTTTGATTCAAGACATTTAACTCAAACCTTCAAAAATCAATAAACTCCCTTTGTCTTTTTCAACAACCAAGCTCAATAAAACCCGACGATAGTGTTCTTCAAGTTTTTTCGACCAAAACTAATCCGAAATAACCACAAATAAGCAACAGTATTCAGTTTTCTATAGTAATATAAAAAAAATGGAGAAGAACGAGGAGGAGAAATTCTTTTCAAACACATATATTTGCACAACTTTTTAATGGAAAAAAAAAACATAATCTTTTAAAAGGCCACCCCGTGATAATTCTGCTTTTCCTTTTGTCCATAGGGGAATTGAATTCTTATGGAGTTATGGGCCATAATAGTGTCCTTCCTAACAACAACAATTTAGTACAACAATAATAGTTACTCTAAATCAATTGCAATCATCTTTATGGTGTTGAGCTTTATGAAAGCACCTGTCCGGATAGATGATCAGACTAGTCCGGGAGATTTACAATAACGCCTTGAAAATAGGTGATCTTGAACTTTTGACTTTACTTGCATCATGGACAAACTTCAGTTAAACAAGTTTTGACATTTGATTGAAGGTTTGCCCATATGCCAAGCGGGAGTCAAAAGTTCAAGACCATCCATTTTCAAGGTCATTGGGTATAATCTCCCGGACTAGCACGTGCGTAATTGCTCCCCCTTCTATTTTCTATAGCATTCTAATTCTTCCATCATAATCTTCAAATGTTTGACACAATTACAGGTAAACTCAAAATGCACTGTATGTGAAGGTGCATTAACAAGTTTCTTAAGACACTTGGGCTGAGATCTTGAACCAAAGAACAAAGAATAAGCTTTATATGTTTAAATCAAATGGCTAGAACTTTTATTGCAACAATGACAATCAACAATAACACCTCTTCAACCATATCGCATTAACCAATCTTACTGCAGTCTCCATAAACCCAATTTACAAATGTAAGAACAATTTAGTAAAAAAAAAAATCAAATGAAGAATGACACAAGAAAGGAACAACGTATCTGAATTTACTGCACTACCAAAACTTTTCTTACACGTGGATAAAAGAAACTGATGCTGTACACAGGAACGATCTGCTGCGTTGAAGAGATTGCTCACCAGAGTTTTGACTTTGACTTGGGAAACCATGAGACCGATGATTCTTGACTTGCATCTTATTGGAAGATTGTACACCAGAACTAGAACAAGATACGTGTCTCGTTGTTCAGGTTCAATGAATGAATAGTTCCAATCGGAGGAGGATTATAAAACTGCAACTTCAGTATATGGGTGTGGAAGAGCAAAACAAGCAAAACTTGAACTGGAAAATGAGCCTTGAAGCTCGGGACATGGTTTAGGAAACACATTTTCAGAAGAACCCGATATATCAGAGCATAACCATGGTGTAGAAGGATCGGACGAAATGGAGAAAGAGATATTTGATAGACATATATTAGTGAAGGGAGATTCAGATAACCCGGTGAAGTTGCCTGCTATCGAGATATTTGTACCGAAAATGTCCACAAAGGTGATGCCACTAACTACAGGTAATGAAGAAGGATCATATTTCTCATCTGGATGCGAATCAGCGTAACCAGTAGCCTTGATTCCCACTTGCACATTTTCCATAACAACATTCGTAACGAGAATATCTTTGATGTAACCGCCTCTTCCTCTTGATGTCTTAAGCTCAATCCCGTAAAGGGAGTTATGTAGGGAACTATGTTCTACAAGAACATTGGAGATACCGCCAGACATCTCACTACCAAAAGCCACACCAGAACCTGCAGCAGACTGTAATCTCACCCGTCTAATGTGGACATTTGAGGTAGGTTTCCCGTAGGAAATCCCGTACTCATCCCAACCACTTTTAAGAACGATAGCATCGCAACCCATGCTAATGTTGCTGTTTTCAATGCAGACGTGCTCAGAAGAATCTGAAAAGTGGACATAAGGTTGCATGTTATGAGGGGCTATCCATTTCTTTTTAAAAAAGGGAACCATTCTCTTTTTAAAAGACAAATCTATTCCAGGATCATGTACCAATCATTCGCATGTTTACTCAGGGATGAGGAAATAGCCACTTCGATTTTAGTTGCATAACTAGACTTAGGTCTATGATACTACAGGAAGCACGTATTATCAGAACTCGGTTTTTAACAGCTAATTTTTAATCCGAAAAATGATGTTTTGTGTAGCTTGGACATTTAAAACGAATAAGATTAATGATTCTTTTAACCAACCTGGGACAATCCCATTAGTGTGTGGGGAGTCTTCTGGAGCATTAACCGTTAAGTTCTGAATGACCACATTACTGCAAGATGTGAAATATTCTCAATGATTAGTCAAACCCAGATCTTACCACAAGCAAAAGTACATGAAACATTAAACCCCTTATACAGATAAATCAAGGTACCTGCAATATGCTGGGCGGATGTTCCAACCAGGAGCATTCAATAAGGTCAAGTTCGAAATAACAACATTTCTGGAGCTAACAAACTCTACTAGATGTGGTCGAGTATAATTTAAGGAATGGGAATTGAACTTCTCCCACCATATAGAGCCCTGGCCATCAATAGTACCGTTGTTACCTGCACAATTGTTTAGAAATAAGCAGGTTTCGTGAAGGTACAACAAAGAGAAACATAAAACTAATAAAACCACTTAATGAAGGAATTCCTGCCTGTTATTACAACATCAGTTAAATTATTTCCAGAGATCAAGCTGCGGTATCTTCCATATTGTGCCTCAATACCTCGGCCATAAGATGGTAGGGCTTCAACTATATCCCAATGATCGAAATCCTGAATAGTGAATGCACAAAAAGATATATCATGACATGCATTAAGATGCTTATAGATCCAAACTAATAAACGGATAAACATTGAAGCACATATCTAAACCATCACAATGCAGCTAAAAATGTCATTACAAAAATTTGAATTATTGCAGTCGTGACACCATATACTGTAGGAAACCTCTCTATTGGAAGTATATGTCGAGAATTCTTTTTTTTTCTATAACCGTTTTGTTCGGACCAGCTTGCGCGCACCTCGACTAATTCTAGGGGATACGTGCCACCTACCAACAACAACAAGTACCCCGTAACTCTGTCCATCAACCTAGTGTTTTTGCCTTTGTTGGGATTTGAACCTGAGACCTCATTTTCAACCCACTTCATTGACCATTAGGCCATACCCTTGGGTATTCGAGAATTCATTTTATTTGTGAAACATTAAGCAATAGATCCTAATTGCAAAGTGCGAATGTATCTCATGCTTGAAACCAATGGTTGTCGACCCTATTACACGACGCTTAACATTTCATTTCTTTGTTTTAGCTCTTTAAATAGTCTAGTCTTTTGCCTGAAATAAAAAAATATGATTAGAAATACAAAAACGGACACTCAGACAAAGTTCAGAGGCTAACCTCAGATCCTAGAATAACAGCATCTTTTTCGAGGAACAGTGTAAGGTGGCTAGTAAGATTGATGCTTCTAGTCAGCCACTTGCCAGCAGGAACATAGAGCTGAGCTCCACCCTTGTCAGCAAAGGACTTGAGATAGAAAATAGCATTCTGAAAGGCTACCGTATTTATAGTTTTTCCATCACCCACAGCCCCAAAATCCAATACCGACGCACTGTGAGGTCTGGGTTTCAAATGTTTATTGAACTTGCATTCTCCATCAATCTGAGCTTCACTATGTATATGGTGGCTGAATACCAACAGCAAAAGTAGCACTGCCTGGAAACAAAATCAAAGAGAAACGGTAAATCGCCACATTGAAAAAGTTCTAATCTTTACCCACATTCAACAAAGAAAAATGCTCAGAAGAAACAACTACATATATTTAAATCATAAATGAACTCCTATAAAAGCTGATTTCACAAAGGAACAGGCTATACCAGTAGAAAGAACACAAGTAGATATTCTTTTCCTTTTATACAAAAAGTTCTCAACTTGATTAGTAACCAATAGATAGATATTTCATTGTAGCACAAAACACTGAACAATACCACTACTTTATAAGTGTTTTAAGTTCAAATGAGAGGATAAAACAAAGGAAAAAAGAAAGGGTGTATTGATAACTTGGTCAGCTTTCATAATTTATAAGCACTTCAGCAAGTCATTGTATACACTCAGTAGTGGTTTCCCAATCAGATCCCTTATACCAGGATTAATTGGCTACAAGACAAAACAAATTTCAATTCTTTTCCCTGATGGGTAAAAATCAAAACTTTATGATTACAAAGACCATCCAAACAAATCTTAAATCCACCAAATTCTTGTCTTGAAAAGACAATGTAGACAAAACACTAGGCATCTCAGTTGTTCAATACAAGAGATCAAGCAAATCTCTACAAAAAGCTATTAGTAAAGCCAATTCAGAGCACAGATACTAAAGTCTAGTAAATATTGCACCAATTGAACCAAGAATCAATTTTTAAGCACAAATATTACAATCTAGTAAATACCCAAGTGAAAATGTTAGAATAATGACATGGAAATCAAGATTTAAACACCCTTAGTACTAAAAATCAAGAAACACAAAAAAATGAAAAATAAACAAACGTACTTACTAGCCTCTTCATGATTATTGTGTGCATAGTAACATTAACAAATCTTGAACTAACCAACCACCCCTCTTCTCCAATAAGCTTAAAATTTCAAGAACACAAAATGAGAAGAGGGAGGGATGAAGAAGGGAAGGTAGAGAAAAGAAGAGAAGATGGTGTTGTAATTGTATGATGATGAGAGAGTGGCAATTAAGGAGACAAAATAATAAAATAAATATAAATATACTATACTAAATTAAATATATTGAAGTTTGAACTACTACTACTACAAATAGAAAAAAACGGATGGTAGCGACAGCGAAGAATTAGAAAAAGACAGCTCTTCATCTACACATTATTATTATTAACACGAATAATAACAATAAAACACATTCTCAGTCGAGTATCTATCCAAAATCGTATTTAAAGGGTAAGTTCGGTATATATTATATCCTCTTCACAGTCACACTTCATTTGTGAGGCTATATTGGGTATGTTATTGTTCTTATTGTTGTAATAATAATAAAACACAATGAATATAAACAATTTTTGTGGGGTTCATTTTTCGTGTATCGTCTTATATGGGGGGTTTATTAGCACTTGCAAATAATGGAAAGAAAGAGAGTACAGAATAATCAATATTTAATTAGCATAATTATTATCCATTAATCACTCTGTAAAATTTTGTTAATTTTTTTATAACGGACATTGCCGACACTCAATCAGTACAACAACAAACGGTAGCAGAGCAGTAAGAGGCATTGACTGTGTAACTACTACAGTTATATATAAGGACTACTTTTGATTATAATATTGATCTATATCTATATTATATTAAAAGCAGTATTTTAAAAACGTTGATTGAACTTTTTGTTTTTTATTAAAAAAAATTGTAATAGACGAAATTGTCATTTATTTTTTCACTAATATTTATAAATAGTTTATTAATTATTTTTTCCTTAATATTTAGGAATTTGACTTGGATTTCTTTTCTTTCTAGAATTCTTGACCACTTTTAATTGCGAACAGTATTATTTCCTAATATTTAGGATTTATTTCCATCTTTTTGTTTAGAGTCCTGTTTCTCTCATAATTTCAAACCTACTAAACTCTAATAAGTAGTACTAATACGTAATTGATAGGATTCAATAAGTTCCGCACCAGTGCTGCAAGCCTGCAACATAACAGGTTAGCTATTTCATTAAAGAAAGAAGATTCCAGGAAAAAAATTCCCAAGGTTGATTAATTTATATTGTAATTTTTCTTTAATTGTGATTAATGATTTTTCTTCTTTTTTTGCACTGGCTTTAAGTATTTTTGTGGTTATATATATAGCCTGCTTCGCTTGATTCTATTTTTTATGTGCGTGCAATTGAAATTTCTGTAGAAAGAGTGGTGTGTACAATTGTTAACATCCTGATAACCTTCAGTTCATTTTTAATGCAGTGCACCCATGACCATGAAGTGCATGGGCTATATTCCTCGAATAGACAGGTATGAAACTCATTAGATGAAATTATCGGCATCCAGAATCTTTTCATTTACATAAAAGCTATTGACGATTATTGACAATGTAAGTCCACTTCTTTTTAAAAAATGATTTATGGTACTTGATCTTATTTTAATTTGATTGCATTATGTTATTTTATGTTTGTATTGATTTTTTTTATTTAAGATTTTATTGATGATGTTACAACTATTAGCATTTAATTATCTATGTAATATTAATTGTGTAATTTAATATTGGACAAAATTATAATTTTAGACGTTGATGAATCCCTACCTTATTCAAATCGAGTCAAGTTAGGAACCTTTTTAGCTATTAATTTGGAGTATTCATATTCTTGAAGTTCTAAAGCTATACGAATTACGGAAAAGGATACTTTTGACGGCATATACCTCTCTACATATAATAGTTTTATTTTATCAGTACACATTGCATTCTTATCATTGCTAGCCAAAACACGTTAATTAATCCTATCTTTCTATCTCGTGTAATTATTGTTTCTTTTCATTCTAGGATTGTAGGCTGATTTGTAGAATATGCAAATCGATTTGACGATTTGTAGAATATCCAATTCGATTTCAAGAACATAAGGTACAATCTTCTCAACTGCATATAACATGCACTTCTTAACTTTTAAGGACTTTGGTTTTTGTTTCGTTTCCCTCTTTGTAGTGCCTTTTGATTTTGTAAAGTGCTTAATATTGTTGTTTTCTAATATTTAGGGCTTCCAAATAAACTAAATTTTGTATATTAAATATGTTGGGTCCGGGGCTACAGATAAGCAAGAATATGTAAGAATAAAACCGTAACAGCTAGAACAATTAAAACAGTTTCTGGATGTTGCCTTCAATGTTGTGTCAACATCTGAGGCAACATTGTGATAAAACAGTTATAAACCTTTATAGAGTAAATGCAACGGAAAAGTAAAGAGACACAAGGTTTATATTTTCAAGGATTTATATTAATATATCCCTTGATGGTTAATGACCAAAGAATTGTATAAATTATATACAATTACAAATGAATTTCTTTTTACAAGATTGAACAATAAATGCGAAAAAGAAATTACAAACAAAAGTGAAGTCGCAGATGACTTCAGCCTAAAGTTAAAAGATCTAAAAAGACAAATACAACATCTTCATTACAATTGCTTGAAATATGAGCTTGATCTAGAATCTGGGCAGCAATAGTAATGTGGGACTAGATGTTGTTATACTACTTTAGGCTAAGTGTGTTGATCCAGTTTCTAAGGTGAATATCCGAGAGCTCTCTTGATAATTCTTCTCGTTCAATTCTGGATATCGATACTCTGAAGCTCCCCTCTATTTATAGTGTGGAACTTTCCTTAAAATCCTCACTGATTGGTTGCGGAGGTTGAGTAAAAGAAGGCTTCAGCTTGGACCGGTTCTTGCTCCTTAAAAAGCTAAACGTTTTGGGCTTGGTCTTCATGCTACTTCCTCTCCAAGCTTTGACTGTTTCTTTTACCACGTTTTAAACACAGCATCATTGTAAGCTTGCCTAGATCATTTTTTACTCACAGTAACACAACCTGTTTTGGCCGGAAGAATAGGAAAAATCGTTACAGAGATGTTGTCACAACATCGCAGGCAACATTCTTATTTTCATAAGATGTTGTCCTGAGCATTTACAGATGTTGTCACAACATCCATCCAACATCAACAATCTCCCCCCTTTTTGCCTATCTTCACAAAACTCCATACGAAGCGAAAATGACTAGGATACTGATTCTCGATGTAGTCCTTAAATCTTTTCTTATTTAACTAGGTAATAACTCCTAATTATTAATTTCGGTAGAAAGAGTGATGTGTACAATTGTCATTATATAAATTGTGCAGAAAGAGTGGTGTCTAGAAAAGTTACCCCTCTAATAGAAGAAAAGAAATTCATTATATGCTATGTTCGTTCAATTTTTCTTTGTTTGTCAATTCATGGTTACATCAATCAGCTCTTTTTAGCTTTAATTTTGTTAATTATTTGTCAATTTTATATATGCTCTCAGTTTTTCCTTTTATTATTTATGAATATGTATTTCATTAGACATATTAAATTAGTTGTAGTTTTGGTTATTAAATGTTTTCTTATTTGAAATACGTAAGAAATCCTAATATTTGGAAAATTAAGATTGAGTAATATTTTTAATTTATGTAAATCCCTTTTTATATATCATCGCTGCATATTTTCGTGATTTGTTTTTTGTTTTTCTATAAATTCACAACTCAGATAAGTGGCGATGTGGTGTTCATGTTGTTTTAGTGGAATTCAATATTATGTAAATCTAATTTAATAAAACATTTGAATTTTGAGGACTTTAATGAGGAACAATTTTTTTAATTTGCTGAGTTAGTTAAATATCATTAATATTCATCATTTTCAAGAATTTGGAGGAAACTAGAGATAAAGTCGGAATTCTTTTTTTTCACTAGAATTTCTGTATGCTTTCATATTTATTATAAGTTAAATAAATGTTCTTTAAGTTATGCATTATGTTAAAAAATTATTACTTTTAAATATAAATTTGCTAATAATCGCTAGTAATTAATAGGTTCCTAACTCCGCCTTGGTAAAAAATTCTTTTACCATTTTGTCCTAATAGGATAGATTAATGGTCAATATTTACACCTAATCATATTATTTAAAATGAATTAATGTGATAATACACAAAAATCAACCCCTTGTTAAGTGAAAAAAATGTGTTATATATTCCGGGGTCGCTTGGTTACTGGGATTAGAAGGGTTATTTCAATATGAAATTTGGGATTACATTTTATTCAATGTTTAATTGTGGTAATCCAAGATAAAATTTATTACTAAAATCTTGAAATTATCTCACTATTAGAAGTAAAGTTTTTTTCTGACTTACCTTCAGTGGAAAATTTGTGTTATGAAACATGATTTTCTCACATCATTCCCATCGAATCAGCTCATTGGAGAAACTCATGGTGGGAAACAGGTTTCCACTGAAATGGTGGAAAACTTCATAATTTTCCGTGTGAGTTATTAGGGGTGTCAATGGTTCGATTCGGCCGATTTTTTGTAAAATATAATATCATATCAATTTTTCAGTTAACTCTACAATATATAATCAAAAGTAAACTTTTTAAAATCGTCCCAATGAGATCGATTTTTCTTCGATATTGATACAGATCGATTAATTTTTGATATTTTTAAAAAAAATCACTTAATGCAATATAAAAAAGTTAAAAATTTAAAAGTGATGGAAGAAACAAACTGAAAACACTACATTATTGATGAATCTCACAAATACAACGATATATACTTACAACTTATGAGGAACACACTACACTATAAAATAATACTTATATTCGTTACTTCTAAAAGATTATTAAAAATTAGAACTATACATTGGATTAATGCATCTAGTAGGTAACAAGGCAACAAGCCAACGATTATATCAAGACGTGATAATTAGTGTTTAAAAAATATTACTATCATAAAAAAAATATTAAAAACTAGAACTACATAAATTAATTGTCATATAATTCCAGCGGGGGGGGGGGGTGAGGGTAACTGTACTAAACTTTTAGTTAAAGAATTTGCCATCTGAAGTTTCATTTGCTACCATTTCTAATTAGAATAAGAACTTTAAAAAAAAATATATATATATATATATATAGAAAGAACCACAAGAAGAGGAGGCGAAAACAAACCTTCTCTTCTTTCGGAGCAATTGATGATATTATTGTGTAGCAGTGTTGGAGACTTTATGAATTTTGTTTCAATAGGGTCGACGAATAGTTTAAGTTTTAATTATATCCATTTCCATTTAAATTTATCCCAAGGCAAGGTCCAAGGTCAAAATACCTAATGTTATGTATTATAAATTTTGATATACAAAATATAGAAATATTTATTCAGTTCGGTTAAAAAAAAATTCAATTTTTTATAAAATAAAAAATTCACCCTAATTATTCAGTACAGTTATAGATTTATTTTAAAACCTTCGATTTTATTAAAAAGAACCTAAAAACAGTTCGGTATGGTACGTTTGGTCGATTGATTCGGTTTTTGAAAAATTATTGATCCCTAATTTTTACAATAATGATAATGATAGTTAGGTTAGTTTATTTTGTGTATTTTAATTATTTCATCAAATATTTATTATCTTATAATATTAATATCGTATGGAATAACATTAAAATTAGTATGGAGCCACACCAATGATGTGTGGGAAATGCAAGGCTGGCATCACTGAGGTTGCCAGATCATATGGGTATCCCAACCCAGGTGGGCCCTTGTCTTGTTACACACAAATAAGGCATATGTCATGACCCAATAGCCCTGCTGTTGTGGTCCTCCTTGTCTCTTGTGCTCAGTTGAACTCAATCTAGCAAATATTATATTCTTGTGCGTTTCCAGTTAGTCATATTTTGTTAGTATCTCTTTTTCCCTTCTTTTAAACTATTTGCCTCCTAAAAGTTTTTAAGGTGTTTGTTACAAGTTTTGCTGTCTCTTCTTTTGAACAGAAATGTTTTGTTTCAAAATGAGGTTTTTGCAAAATTTTAAAAATTAATAATTGAATATGAATATATGATTTACCAGTAACAGTTCAATCCCATTTCAATAACACGAATTAAACTACTATAAAAGTTACAGTTCATGGTCGTATATTTTACAGAAAAATTGTTCTCAAGTTTCGTAGAAGATAAATTTCCTTTCCAAGAACTTCACTTGAATAAGGAATTTCTATTTTTGTGTTAATGGAGAAAAACAATCGAAGAGCTTTTTTCTTTAACTCCTTTTTAACGTCGTAAAGTGACACAACGATTTAGGATAGTCCTAACTGTCGTGTATGTTGTTCTCCATAATAAATTATAATTTTGAATATATATTACTTATTTTTATTAACATATATCCGGATTAACCAATGTGGGTGACCCGGATTAATTCCTTCATTAAGTATGAAAAGTTGAAAACTATCAACAACAACAAAAAAGTTACCCGACATGTTTTTTTACTACAAAAATAGCATTAAACAAATACTGTTTACAAAAATCTGGAAAAGAAAATCAAACTCAGTTTTTGCAAAAGGTGAAACAAAACATTACCTTATTTCCCAACAAAGGTTTCTCAGCAGGACCAAATATATGCATCAAGATAGTTAATTTAACTTTAGGAGTCAATGTTAAATAATCAAAATTTCTTTATGGGTATTGTTTGAATATTTTAGGTGTTGAATTTAACATACGTTGTTATTTTTTTTTTCCTGATCATGAATCTTGCTACGAATATTATATTTATTATCTTAAATTTTGATTCAGCTTAATTCTAGTTAAATGGAGTTTTTATGTGTTCAAGAATGATGCAATATTTTATAAAGACATCGATTTGGTACATGTCAAAGTGTTAGGTTATAACAGTTAATTAAAGTAGTACGTACAAGTAATAAATATATTAAACAACAACAACATACCAGTATAATCCACAAGGTGGGTTTAGAGAGAATATAATATATACAAATTTTATCTCTACCTCGTAAAGATAGAAAAAATATTTTTGAAAGACCCTCGACTCAAATAACTAATATCAAAACTATATTAAAAAAAAATACACACTTAAATCAGACATAACAAATCAGAGGAATCACTACATAGCAAATAAAATATTAGACTTAAGACCAACAAACTATCTATCCTTCCATGAGAGAAAAAAAAACGGATTAACTGTTTGTCATCCTTTCAGTTAAACAAATATACTGACTTGCCAACAGGGAAACAAAAAATATATTACTGAATGTGATTTAATTTTTTATTCCTTTGAAGAAATGAAACATTAAAAAAAGAAAAAAAACTACCGTACAAGATTTCATTATGACATGTTTATGATGGATATGGGAAAAGGCTAAACAAGAGAGGCACCCAACATGTTACACTTTAGTTGAACATATTTTCTTTTTTTTTAATAAAAACCATATTTCGAACCCTAAAAAGGGTTCCTCGGAGAAACTTAGGTGACCACATTGTACCATACATTAAAATAAAAAGTGCTTGGGCACAAATATTGTAAAAAGCACAGGAGGGATCTAGAATTTAGACAGGGTTAGTTATTTTTTGGCAAGATAGTGTTAATAATGAATTGAAGATATGAGTTTTAATATATATATATTTATATAATTATTGTTGGAGAGGTATTTGCCGAAGAAGAGGAACACAAATGTCTATAATTTACTTTAAAATATAAATTTAAAAAATTAATTTTTCTTAAATTTTATGTCCAACTAAATGCAGTCGCATATAATGAGACCGAAGAAGAATAAAAGATCAACCTCGAATCTGTATATCATTGAGTCCACAACTAAAGAAGGACTTTTTATATAGATTTGGACAACTCTCACCATACGAGCTAGCTTTTGGAGTTGAGTTAAGTCCATGATCCATTATTTACATGGTATCAGAGTCAGATCCATTCCAATTCTTTATTAGGCCCTCAAATTATATTGTTCACGCTCCAGTTAACGAGGTATAGGCGTGCGGGGAGTGTTAAGAGTCCACATTGGAAATGAAATGGGAACATGGACTCGAACTTGGTTAATCCTCACCCTACAAGCTAGCTTTTGGGGTTGAGTTAGACCCAATATACATTCTTTACCATTAACCCCGTTAATTATTTATTTATTGTGAGCATTGAATTTAATTAGGGTTTTATTGCCGCGGCGTGTCTCTCTTCCATCAGGTCTGAAGGTGCTTCCGTAGCTCGCCAAAATGACCAAGAGAACCAAGAAGGCTGGTATCGTCGGGAAGTATGGTACCCGATATGGTGCCAGTTTGAGGAAGCAGATCAAGAAGATGGAGGTCAGTCAGCACAGCAAGTACTTCTGCGAGTTCTGCGGAAAGTATGCCGTCAAGAGGAAAGCTGTTGGTATTTGGGGTTGCAAGGACTGTGGCAAAGTGAAAGCTGGTGGTGCTTACACACTGAACACTGCTAGCGCTGTTACCGTAAGGAGTACTATTCGAAGGCTTAGGGAGCAGACAGAGAGCTAGTCATTTAGCCACTTATTGTTATTCAAAATTGATATAGTCTTCACTGTTTTACATTAAGTGAGCTTGAATCTTTGTTTTGCAATTAGAGAGCTGTACTTTGATGTAGTCTTCACTGTTCCACATTAAGTGAGCTTGAAACTTTGTTCTGCAATTAGAGAGATGTACTGTGTACTGTTTTTGAAAATTTTGATTTATCCTAAGCATTGGAACAATATTCCCAGTGTGACATGTCCCAGATCTTATTTACTCTTGAATAGTATCAGAGAGACAGACTCATTCTAATTCTTTGTTCATCGATATTGGACCCTTAAATTATAGTGTCCACGCTCCAGTTAACGAGGTCTGAATGTGCGGGGAGTGTTAAGAGTCTCTTATCGAAAATGAAATGAAAACATATAAGCTAGCTTTTGAAGTTGAGTTAAATTTAAGATTCATTATTTACGAGAATGATGAATTATCCCACGTACTTGGTTTAAAAGTTAAATCAATCTCGCATGTATGAGTCGTATTACATATCAGAAAACAAGTAAATGGAGTCCTCCGGGGCATAGTCCAGTGGCAAAGCCTTGGCGCTATAAGACGCTCTGGCATGGGACAACGTGGGTTCGATTTCCCGCAAGCACGAAGAAATTCTGCATGTTGGGGAATTTGACTCGTCTCATGATCGCAGACGCCCCAGTAAAAACCGCCACCGGAGCACATCCCGCGATTTACCTGGTGAGCTTGTTGAAGGACCTGCTATTACTCTCCGTGACGC
Source organism: Anisodus acutangulus (assembly GCA_029783415.1). NCBI lineage: Eukaryota > Viridiplantae > Streptophyta > Magnoliopsida > Solanales > Solanaceae > Anisodus > Anisodus acutangulus. The sequence continues at coordinate 9,308,489 of CM056500.1, forward strand.
TCCTAATACCAAATAAGTGAGCCAGCGCAGTTCTAAACTCCTGATTATCAAAAACAAAAAAAAAACAAGTAAATGGAAACCGATATTCTAACGTATATTAGGAGTAACATTTGAATGTGTTTACCTCATACTATAACTTCTTTGTTATTTTTTTTTCTTGAAAATATTAAAATTCGCTCCTATACTGTATTCGAAATTGCTAAATTTTCCTCGCCACACTTTTGGTAAAATCATATTCTTGTCATTAGAAAATTGTCTCATACTTGTCTTAAGCCTCGTGGATCTTCAGCACCAAATGGGTGGACTCCCTTGTCCAAATTCTTTAATAAAAATAGTCCAAATCTACTCAATTTTCTTACTATGATTTAATTTTTTTTTATTTGTAGATCTGTTAGAAGTATCAAAAGACAAAATGATTTTTTTTCTGCGAAGTAATATTAGATGAAAAGTCTAAATGTGTTGACCATCATACTAGAAACTTCTTTTTGGGCTTTGTCGGCTTGAAAGGAGTAACGGGAGAGTTTTACCTACCACATAATATACCACATGCATGCGCCTCTCTTTTCCACATGATTTCCACAATTCCATTCCCATTTTCTTCTTGTCCGTTGTGAAGTTGTGAAGTTGTGAACTCGTGATACGGCACCGAACCTTGGAGTGCAACAATTGGAATATGTGATAATGCTTATTTTAAAAGGATCATATGTCAAACGGTGTATAGTTTGAGACGTGTCAAGAATACTGTATTTAAGAATATTTTGCATATACATTATATAATATAATTAGGTGTGAAAGATAGAATAATTTCCCTTAGGAATTTCTTTCATTATTCACAATATATATAGCTGTACAAGGTTGATTCCTAATATGGTATGAATCCTAACTTACCTTACAAATGTTGATTCCTAATACAATTAGAATCCTAAGTTACCTTAAATATACATTTATCATAATTACAAAATATACGGCGAATATTCGCTAATACTCCCCCTCAGACGGAGCGGGAGGAGGCCGAATGCTAAGGCTGGATCGGAAGTCGGTGAAGAGCTGTCGCGGTAGTCCCTTTGTGAAAATATCTGCATACTGATACGAGGAAGGCACGTGTAAAATTTTGACCTGACCACGAGCAACCTTCTCTCGCACAAAGTGGATATCCATCTCAATATGCTTAGTCCACTGATGTTGGACTGGATTATGAGACATATAGATAGCAGATATGTTGTCACAATAGACTATAGACGCCTTGTGTAATGGACCAATGGAGCTCCAAAAGAAGATTTGAGCCAGCGGATCTCGGCGGCGACATTAGCAACTCCGCGATATTCGCCCAAAGACTTTCGAGCGGGACAACGTGGCCTGGCCGACAGCGGACCATGAGATAAGATTATCCCCAAGAAATACCAAGATGCCGGAGGTGGAGCGACGTGTGTCGGGACATCCTGCCCAATCTGCATCCGTGTAGGCTAGCAATTTGGTTGGGGCAGAGGGGTATAGATGTAAGCCAAAGTCAAGTGTGCCCTTAACATATATGATAATACGTTTGAGAGCGGCAAAATGGGACTTTCAGGGGTCGTGCATGAACAGACACACCTGTTGAACGGCATATGCAATATCAGACCTAGTAAATGTAAGATACTGAAGAGCACCTGCTAGACTCCGATATAGAGTGGGATCAGAAACTGGCGCACCGTCATTGGCACTAAGCTTGGATTTTGAGTCCACCGGAGTTGGCATAATTTTACAATTTGCCATCTTGGCCTCAGACACTATCTCTTACGCGTACTTTCGACACGGGGAACATATTGGCGGCAGATCTAGTCACCGATATACCCAAAAAATAACTTAGCTTCCCAAGTCAGTCATAGCAAATTCGATTTTGAGTAGAGCAATGATTTCATTCTTCAACCCGTCGGATGAGGCGATAAGAACAATATCGCCGACATATAATATCAAATATGCGATCTTTGCTACCTCGGTGAAAAATGAAGAGAGATGTATCACACCGCTACATACAAAACCAATTTGCGAAGATACTGGCGAACCGATCATACCAAGCGGGGACTGTTTCAATCCATACAATGACTTCCCGAGGCGACACAAACCGTGGAGTGCCAGGATGAACAAAACCAGGAGGTGATGCATGTACCGCAGTCTCTTTCAAATCCCCATGAAGAAACGCATTCTTGAAATCAAGGTGATGAATCGCCAATGCAAGCCCATAACAATACCGAGAACGATCAGAATAGTGGCGGTTTAACAACCGGATGAATGTCTCACCACAATCAATACCCTCATGGCGATTAGTGTCATTTGCAACTAGTCTTGCCTTATACCTCTCTAAGTCACCACTGTCTGCGAACTTGTGACGAAATAGCCACATACACCGGATAACATTCACATCACCGGTCTAGGTACCAAATCCCAAGTGTTACGCTTGGTTAAAGCGTTAAACTCTCGCACATGGCCGCATTCCAATTGGGGTCGGTTTAGCTAGTTTTGGATTCTTTGGAATGGGTGATAAGCTTTGTGTGGAGAGATTGAAGTGAACCTTGGGTTTGAAGATCCCGTATTGTGCCACGAGTCTCCATGCGGTGAGGCGGCGGTGGGAGGTCGGGGCCAGTTCTTTGGGCTGGTAAGCGGTAGGCTGCGGGGCAGTTAGCGGCGGTGTTGTTGCGAAGCGAGGAGACTCGGCGAGGTTGTTGGATTTCTTTGGGTGAAAGCGATGTGGGTAGTGCATTAGACTTCGGCGAGGTGCATCATGGGTGGTGTGGGAGGCTGGGTGGGTGGAAGCATTCTTTGCGGGAGGGTCGATGACCTTCTTTGGAGGCGGCGATGGCGTCGAACGATGAGCTCTTCTGGCGTACAGATTTTGGATGACCGGAGACAAACTCGGTTCATCGAGAAAGATATAATCGGTAGTTTGAAATTTCCGGAGATTTGAAAAATGAAAGGTTGTCTCGTTAAAGGTAACGTGACGGGAGACGGTGATTTTGCGAGTAGCAATGTTATAGCACAAGTAGCCCCGATGATTAGGAGATAGACCAAGGAAGACACATGGAAGAGTGCGAGGGGCAAGTTTGTGGGGTGCAGTGGAGGCTATGTTGGGGTAGCATAAGCATCCAAAAATACGTAGGTGATCATATGATGGCTGCCTACGGTATAAGATTTCTGTAGGGGTTTTATTTTGGAGTGTGCTAGTTGGTAAAATATTTAGAAGGGATTCTACCATTTTGACAGCATAGACCCAAAAAGCGGTGGTAAGCGGGCATGAAAGAAGTGTGCGGACCATGTTATTGATGGTACGTATAATTCTTTCAGCCTTTCCGTTTTGGGAAGAAGTATAGGGACAAGAAAAATGGAAAATCATGCCTTGTTTAGAACAGAAATTGTGAAATGCCGAGTTATTAAATTCACATCCATTATCACATTGGAATGATTTAATAGGTTTTTCAAATTGTGTCTTAATGAATTTTTAAACTCGAGGAATTTTGCAAAAATTGATTTGAATTCGGGGGTAAATCCAGACAAAATGTGAAAAATCATCCAAGAATACTAGATAGAATTTATGACCCAAAGAGCTAGCAATCGGAGATGTCCACAAATTAGCATGAACAATATCAAAGGGAGAAAAAGTAACACTGTTTGATGACATAAAGGGAAGACGAGTATGTTTGCCTAGTGGACAAGAAAAAGCGAGTATTGGACAATTTTCCCATTATTACATTGAATACGCTTAGAAGTCCTAAGAAAAGTAAAAGCGGGTCTCCTGGTGTCCGAGTCGGTTGTGCCAAGTTGAGGAGAGATCGCCGCAAGGGATAGAGGTGCTTGCGGTCTGACGAAGATTGAGTGAATGGGTAGAGGTCTCCCACACTATTGCAGCGTGTAAGAATTTTCCCGTATTGAGTTCCTTCACGAAAAACCAAAAGGGTCAAATTCGATGCATACGTAATTATTGCTAGTGGATTTTCAAACGTAGATTAAGTTTTTAATGATGTTAGGTGTGTATAGGGCGTGGTTTAGGGAGAAAGGTGGGTGTGGATGTTTGGTGTGTGTTACCGTAACCTTGATTGGAATCACGATTACCATTGCCGGACGGTAATAAATTGAGGACACTTTAGCCGACGTAGTTGAGATAGGTTACCCGACAATCGGGTGAGGTGAGATGTGGCTCGGTGTCCATGTACCAATTGTCGCCGCCGTTGAAGGTTCACGGTGGTGTATGCAGCCCCAAATCGGTCGGGGCAGTGTTTGGCTTCTTGCAGTCTTTCTTCTTCTTTGGGCTACAATGATAACTGCGATTCTTTCTTCTTCTTTGGGCCTGTCAGTGGGCTGCTTGCTTTGGTGGTGGAGCTGCCTGGTGGGTGAGGCGAGGCCCAGCCAGGCCCGATCGACCAAAGGCTGCTTTGGGCCCGGGGCCTGCGGTCGAATGCAGCGTCTGGCGAGGCCCGATTCTTTGGTTGGGCCGCTGCTTCTTCTTGGTTGGACCATTCTTCTTCTTTGTCCAGTGGTTGGCTGTTGTCTAGTCCACTGGTTGCGTTGCCCCTTTCCGCGTCCCTTGCCTTTGTTGTTGCGACCTCTGCCGGCACGGCCTCCGCCCCTCTGTTCTTTCTTCTTCTTCTTTGGAGCTATTTGATTCTTCTTTGGAGCTAGTTCTTCTTGGCGCGGTGTTGCCATCCCGTCAACGGCTAACGCCTTTTGATTATGTTCCTCTTGTTTAGCACATCTAGTTTCTTCCAACAATAGTTGTGAACGTGCCTTGTTGAAACTTGGGAGAGGGTCGGCTTGTTGAATCATTGTTGCGAGTGTGTCATATTCAACATTCGGTAAACCCGCAACAAGTTGAAACATCATCTTGGTTTCTGAAACAGAAGTCCCGACGTTGGATAGTTGATCAGTTATGAATTTCAGTTGCTTACAATATTCGAACATGTTGTTAAAATTCTCGAGGCGGGTATTGTTGAATTGCTCTTCCAAATACACAGCCCGGGTATTTTTATTGTCCTGAAAGATTTCTTCTAGCCGGACCCAAAGTTCACGTGCCGTAGCACCTGTTTTCATGATAGTGCATAACAGATCTTTGGAGATGGTGCCGTAGATCCATTGTTTGACGATGGCGTCAAGACGACGCCAGATTGAGTCTGTAACATCGGTGGGACGAGGAACAGATTCGTCAATGTGATCGAGCACGTTGTATGCACATGCATAAATGTAGAATAGTTCCATCCACATGGAATATTGACAGTCTTCTTGGTCAAGAATTATAGGGATAAATTTTTTGATGTTGTTAACGGCGAATGCCGGATGAAAAGAAGATACTGAACGTTGAGAGGGGTTTTCAAGTGTGCCAGTGGATGAAACGGAATTTGTGGGGGAAGACATGGTTGCCGCCTGTCGAGGGAAGGGAATTTTCTGGTTTGGCCGAAATATGGAGGGAGAAACCAAAAAAAAAAAAGATTTTTTTTTCTTCTGTGAAAGCAGAAAAAAATTCTGATTTCGGCCGGGAATGAGGATTTAGGTTTTAGGCTCTTGATACCATGAAAGATAGAATAATTTCCCTTAGGAATTTCTTTCATTATTCACAATATATATAGCTGTACAAGGTTGATTCCTAATATGGTACGAATCCTAACTTACCTTACAAAGGTTGATTCCTAATACAATTAGAATCCTAAGTTACCTTAAATATACATTTATCATAATTACAAAATATACTGAGAATATTCGCTAATAAGGTGGATTAATAGCTAACTAACATATTAATATTAAACATAATTAGAGTGATTGTCTAATAATTTTACTGGCTAGAAGCACATTTTCGACTATTAAAGTAAAATTCTTTTATAAGAATATACACATTTTATCTCAGAGGTGCAAACCCAATTCTTTTTCTTGCTCTTTACTAACTCGCCAGAACAATTCTTTATAATCAATGAGGAACACTCTCGTCTAAAATATTTGCTACTTTCCTTCAACGAATTTAAGATGAGCTTTTTTTGTTATCAAATAGTCCGCCACTGTCCATGCAACCATGTTACTAATCAATTAAATGTTGAAAGTTGGGTCTAAAATAGTGCAAGGGCTTTTGATTATTGAAAGCTTAACAATCATTTTCTTACTTAACAGTTGACAAGAGAGGCATATGAAAAATAGGAGCTCAGTTGAACAAATATTTGACTCTTTGCTAAATGTACAAATATACAGCTAAAAGTTAGAGTTGCATACACTTTGAACCTTCCATAGTTGAATACCATCGGACTTACTTACTGCGCGGTGAACATGATATCTTAAACCGTCAGTGTTTAGTGTAAGTCAAGTCAACGGTACCAACACAACAACTTCCTCTACTCAGTTCTTCGTAATGTTTTGTCCGTTGTGGCCGTGGACACTTCTTGGATTCTTAAATGCGTTCATTTGAGGCGGCATGCCCTCGCACTTAAATAAGTGGTCTCCTACAAGGTATCCTGCTATACCCCACTTTACAAGTGTTAGGAACCATTAAAAATTTCTCCAAACCTAACCTCAACCAGTGAGGATCATTAAAGGTTTTGGAAACTTAACCTTCACCCACGCTGCAGATAGCACTTATTGTCTATCGCGGGAACGGCTTTGGATTTGGTGTTTCTTCACAGAAATCATTATCCGAAGTGCTCATGCTTCCACTGAAGCGATCAACTGAACCTTTACAACTTATTTTTCCCATTGAACCTAATTCCTGGGATCTCCAGTAAGTAAGGTTGGGTTATCACCGTATTGGTCCTTATACTTTGGGTTTTAAGCCCATTCCCCTGAACGAGCGAGAACATCGATCCTTGGGTAAGCCGCTTTGTCGGGTTGCGCTATATTATCCTTTGACTTTATGTAATCAATGGATATTATACCCGTGGTGATCAGCTGCCTAACGGCCTTATGCCTCCGTCGAATATGACGAGACTTGCCATTGTACATAGCATTCCGTGCCCTTCCTAGAGCTGACTGGTTATCGCAGTGGATCATTACAGAAGGTATGAGTTTGTTCCAACAAGGAACATCTTCTAAGAAGTCTTGAAGCCACTCAGCTTCTTCCCCTGCTTTGTCTAAAGCGATAAACTCCGATTCCATCGCGGATCGGGCGATGCAAGTTTTCTTAGAGGATTTCCAAGACACAGCCCCACCACCAATTGTAAATACATACCCACTGATGGACTTGATGTTCTTTATATCAGATATCCAGTTTGCATCACTGTACCCCTCTAGTACAGCTGGATATCTCGAATAATGCAACTCATAAGTTAGCGTGTATTTCAGGTATTGAAGTACTCGATTCAACGCCTTCCAATGATCGTCACTCGAATTACGGGTAAACCTACCCAACTTATTGACTGCATAAGCGATATCAGGTCGGGTGCAGTTTGTTATATACATCAAACTACCGATCACCTGTGCATATCGCTCTTGGCATATGGGTGCACTATGATTTTTATCAAGTTTTTTATTTCTATCCATTGGTGACTTTATAGGCGAACTGTTTAACATCTCAAACTTTCTCAAAACATCCTCGACGTAGTGAGACTGAGATAAGACCAATCTGTCAGACGTCTTAGAGATTTTTCTCCCTAAGATGACATCTGCGATACCCATATCCTTCACGTCGAAGTATTGTTTCAACATGTTCTTAGTCTCTAGAATTATGCTAGGATTGCTCCCTGTGATCAACATGTCGTCTACATAAAAGCATATCATAACAAACGAGTCAGAGTTACCTTTCATGTAGACACATGTGTCACACTCATTAATGGCGAAACCCTTCGATAGTAGAGTACTAAAAAAATTGTGCCATTGCTTCGGGGCTTATTTCAGCCCGTACAGAGATTTGACAAGCCGACAAACTTTCTTCTCTTGCCCTTGAACCACATACCCCTCGGGTTGGTCCAGATAAATTTCTTCTTCCAAATCACCATTTAGGAAGGCTGTCTTTACATCCATTTGATGTATCTCAAGGTCACGCAGTGCTGCGATCGCAATGAATACCCGTATGGACGTCATCCGAGATACCGGGGAGTACGTGTCAAAGTAGTCAAGACCTTCTTTCTGCCGATAGCCCTTGACTACCAACCTGGCCGTGTACTTATCTATAGACCCATCTGCATTATACTTCCGTTAGGTGCGTGGAGCGAGTTTGTGAGGTGCAATGGAGGCCAGGTTGGGATAACATAAGCAGCCGAAAATACGGAGATGGTCATCGAATGGGAACCTACGGTATAAGATTTCGGTTGGGGTCTTGTTTTGGAGAGTGTTGGTTGGTAAAATATTAAGGAGGTACTCTACCATTTTAACAGCATAGACCCAGAATGGTGGTGGAAGACATGCATGAAACAATAAGGTACGAACCATGTTATTGATGGTGCGTATAATTCGTTCAGCCTTTCCATTTTGGGATGAAGTGTAGGGACAGGAAAAACGGAAAACCATGCCTTGTTTAGAGCAAAAATTGTGAAATGCCGAGTTATTAAATTCACGTCCATTATCATATTGGAAAGATTTTATGGATTTTTCAAACTGTGTTTTAATGAATTTTTGAAATTCAAAGGAACTTGGCAATAACTTCATATTTGAACTTCAGTGGGTAAATCCAGACAAAGTGTGAAAAATCATCTAAGAATACTAGATAAAATTTGTGACTCAAGGAACTAACAACCGGAGATGTCCACAAATCAGCATGAACAATATCAAATGGAGAAAAAGTAACACTGTTGGATAACATAAATGGAAGACGAGTATACTTGCCAAGCGGGCAAGAAAAACAGTGTTGGGCAAGTTTCCCATTATTACATTGAATACGCTTATTAGTTCTAAGAAAATTAAAGACAGGGTCTCCTGGGTGTCCGAGTCTGTTATGCCAAGTTGACGGAGAGATAGCAGCAAGGGAGATGGTTGAATGTGGTCTGACAGTGGAAGATTGAGTGAAGGGGTAGAGGTCTCACACACTATTGCAGCGGGTAAGAATTTTCCCCGTATTGAGATCCTTCACAGAAAAACCAAAAGGGTCAAATTCGACAGACACAGAATTATTGCGAGTGAATTTTCTAACAAAGATTAAGTTTTTAATGATGTTAGGGGTGTAGAGGACATGATTTAGGGAGAAAGGTGGGTGGGGATGTTTGGTATGTGTGTTACCGTAACCTCCAATTGAAATGCGGTGACCATTGCCAACAGTAATAAATTGAGGACACTTTAACCGATGTATTTGAGATAAATTACCTGACGACCGGGTGAGATGAGATGTGCCTCCGGTGTCCATGTACCAATTATCATCGGGTTGTTGAAGGTTCAATGTGTTGAAGGCCTGGCCCAAATTAGTGGGGGCCAGGCTGCTGACTTGCGGGTGTTGAGTGGCCGAAGCCAGGTGGGCTTGCTTGTTGGTTGGGGTGGAGCCCAAAACACCTGGTGACCACGCTTGCTGGAACTGGGCCCCTGAAGTTGGGTAGGGGCATGCAGGCGAGGCCCAGTTCCCGGTATTGGGCCATGGTGGCTGCCCAGCCCACTGAAAATAGGGAGCAGGGGTTGGGCCTGACTGCTTGTTCCTTTGGCCCTTGTCGCGACCATTCCCTTTGTTGTTATTACCGCGGGGCTGCTGCTGCTGGTGGTCTGACAATGGTGGTTGGGTGGTGGTGACCGCCGGTGGTGCCATGCTGTCAACGGCTAATGCCTTTTGATTGTGCTCCTCTTGTTTAGCACGACGGATTTCTTCTAACAATAGTTGTGAACGTGCCTTGTTGAAACTTGGTAGTGGGTCGGCCTGTTGAATTATCGTCGCAAGTGTATCATATTCACCTTTCGGTAAATCAGCAACCAATTGAAGTACCATCTTGGTTTCTGAAACAGATGTCCCGACGTTGGAAAGTTGGTTGGCTATGAGTTTCAGTTGTTTGCAATTTATCCTGAAAAATTTCTTCTAACCGTACCCAAAGTTCACGTGCCGTAGCATCTGTTTTCATGATAGTACACAACAAGTCTTTTGAGATGGTGTCGTATATCGACTGTTTGACGATGACGTCAAGGCGACGCCATGTCGAGTCGTCAATATCGGTGGGACGAGGAACAGAATCATCGATATGGTTTAGCACATTGTACGCACATGCATGAATATAGAACAGTTTTGTCCATATGGATTATTGACAGTCTTCTTGGTCAAGAATTATAGGAATAGAATTCTTAATGTTGGTAGCGGCGAAAGGCGGATGAAAAGAAGACGATGAACATGGTGGGGGTTGTCAAAAGTATCGGTGGAGGAACCGGAATTAGTAGGGGAAGAGGGACGAGACATGGTGGCCGTCGACCGAGAAGAAAGAAGAGATATGGTGGTGGTCGGCGGCTTTGGGAGGAGAAGAGTAGGGATTTAGGGTTTGGCTCTTGATACCATGTAAGATTGAAATAATTTCCCTTAGGATTCCTTTCATTAATCACAATATATATAGTTGTACAGAGGTTGATTCCTAATACAATAAGAATCTTAGGTTACCTTAAATATACACCTATCATAATTTTGTATACTGTAAATATTCAGAGAATATTCGTTAATACAATCACTGACTTTGCTTTCTGAAGTTACTTTTGTATTAGAAACCCTAACGAATATATAGTGTACTCCAGTCCAGAGCACAAATTAGAACTTGTCCGTTTCAGTTTTGAATTAGAATTCTGTTATTTTAAGTGCAATCATGTACTAACAACCCTAAACAGAACAAGGCTGCTATATGTTGTTTTCTCAAGAATACATATTAGAACTTTTCCGTTTCATTTTTCAATTAGAATTTTATCATTTTAAGTAAGTGCAATTGCTTATCAGGTCGCTGTCACTCTTTCACGTGCTGCAATTTTAGAAGAGTCCATGCGAGCCCATGATCAACTCATGGAACAGAATATTGCTTTGGATGTAGCTCGACAAGAAGCCGAGATGGCCATCCGTGCACGTAAGGACTTTCTAGCTGTGATGAACCATGAAATGAGAACACCTATGCATGCAGTTATTGCTCTTTGCTCTCTGCTTTTAGAAACAGACTTAACTCCAGAGCAGAGGGTTATGATCGAGACCATATTGAAGAGTAGCAATCTTCTGGCAACACTGATTAATGATGTGTTAGATCTTTCCAGACTTGAAGATGGTATTCTTGAACTAGAAAACGGAACATTCAATCTTCATGGAATCTTAAGAGAGGTAAATGACCACAAACCTATGCATGCATACACCAGTAACATGTTGATTTCCCCTAGTAAACAGGTAGCATGAATTCGTTCTTTACATTGATTTGCAGGCCGTTAATTTGATAAAGCCAATTGCATCTTTGAAAAAATTATCTATAACTCTTGCTTTGGCTCTGGATTTACCTATTCTTGCTGTGGGTGATGCAAAACGCCTTATTCAAACTCTCTTAAATGTGTCGGGAAATGCTGTGAAGTTCACTAAAGGTCATATTTCAACTGAGGCCTCAGTTGCCACACCAGAATACGCGAGAGATTGTCCTCCTCCTGAAATGTTCCCTATGCCAAGTGATGGCCAGCTTTATTTGCGCGTCCAGGTTGATCATTTCTATCCTCTATCTGGCTTAATGATTGTACACTTGTACCATGTTTCTTGAAGAAATGAGTATGCATACAAATGCATGTAGTTCCAAGAGGTTGTATGTTGGCTTGTACGGGGAAAAAGTGTGTTCTCTGTTCCAAAGCCAGCAAAGAATTAGGAATCGAGTCGAAACCCTCTTTGATCGCTAAATTTTTCTATTAAATGTGAAGATATATGCATTTCCTTTTCCCTTCGGATAGTACGGGGAAGGCTTTCTTTCCATATTACTTTGCAGTTCTAGATTGTTTATTTCGTCTTGAGTAGAATATCAATTAGAAAATGAGATTTATATCATTCACTTGAAAATTAACCCTGTTCAGATTATGTTCTTGCAGGTTAGAGATTCTGGGTGTGGCTTTAGCCCGCAAGATATCCCACTAGTATTCACCAAATTTGCAGAGGCACGTGCATCAAATCGAACTACTGGAGGGGAAGGTCTGGGGCTTGCCATTTGCAGACGGTATGTTTCAAGTTGTAAATTTGGGAGCATCATTTTTTCCTAGTGTCCGTATTATAAAGGCTTCTACAAGACATCCTCTTTTTACCCTCAATTATCTCTGTGGTGCAGTACCTTATTTATATGTTGTTTTGTGTTCTCCCTTGTATGCCTTGGTTCGCATTATTCATGCACTCATTTGACATTTGAAACTGGTGGATGCAGATTTATTCAACTTATGAAAGGTAACATTTGGGTTGAAAGTGAGGGCCTAGGAAAGGGAACCACTGTCACGTTCGTAGTTAAACTTGGAGTCTGCAACCATCCAAATGAATTGCCTCTGCTACCTATTCCACCTAGAGGCAGGCTGAATAAAGGTAGTGATGATCTCTTCAGGTATAGACAGTTCCGTGGAGAGGAAGGTGGGATGGCTGTGACCACTCAACGCTATCAAAGAAGTCTGTAAATGACAACAAACATTGGTGACATAGTACAGAAGACCAGGACTTGTGAATTTGAGATTTCTTCACTGTTTTGTATGCTCCAATGGCAGTGTCTTGTAGCTAACTTGATTCAGTGCTCGAAAAGTGAGGATTGAAAATCGCAGCATCTTGAAAATGTCACTATTTAACTTATTTAGCAAGCTTTAGACAAAAATATGATAGGCCTGCAATGCTCGTAGGTATTTACTTCTGGAGAAAAACTGCAGTAGCTTATGGGATTATGATGCAGTGCTGCTTAACAGTTCCCTTGGTAGGCTAGTCATCACTTTACAGTTTACTCCCTCTATTCCAAAATACTTGTCTCATTACGCTTTTCAAAACTACTATATGAACTTTGACCAACAATTTAAGCTATATTTTTGCATCATATTAATTTGAGAAGAATTGCAACTTAAACTAACCCAATCTAATTTAGCTTTAAAATTTAGTCATTAACTTTTAAAAAACATTACAAGTATTTTGGGACGGAGGGAGTAACATGTTTCTTGCTAAAATGAAAACGCGAATATCAAATGTATAATTTCGTTGAGGCAATATAAAAAAATAATCATATGTTGGCACTTGTTCGGAGTCTAATATTATACCGATTATATGGGACATTTTTTGTTACTTGAATCAATTCTGAACTGACCTTAATGACAATCTTAAATAGCTAAAGATCATGATGGAAAAGATAATTGATAAAATTTATAGCAAGCATACATGTCCAAAAACACAGGAAAAAGAAATGGAGGAAACTTGGTAAGAATAAATTTTTAGATGTTCACGAATAACCTCTGGAAATTCATATGGTTTCTCAATCACTAGATCCTTGTGCATATATGAGCACTAAGTTAGTCTTTGTTCTCGGAGTAACAAGGTGGCAGAAGAACTTGCAAAAAAATTTGTACAATAAAGTTATCTGAGAAACAATTATAGATAATTGTCTATTTAAGCACAAGTCTATCCTTTTAAAATAAAGCTGAATTACTTGTTAAATAATTAAAATAACATTTATAGGGTGGAAACCTATACACTAATTGCATATATAGCTTAAATCGTTGGTAACCAAGTAACATAAGTGAGCCATACAGCAGCATAATTTGTTTGAAAATTATCTGGGGTCACCTAGCGCATTCAATCTGATGCAGTAAATGACATACGGCCAATGCATAACTGAATATCAAAACTCCAAAGCATCTATTCAACTTCATGTACGTAAAACATCGTTTCTTAAAGTACATGAACCAAAAACCGAACATATCAAAGATACTAAGCCTGCATAATAACAAGAACAAAATATAGATATAGAGCCAACCCTCATTACTGTCCGCCATCCTCACTTCTTTGACTTCTTAGATCCTCCCCTGCAACAAGGACAATATTCATCAAATTTTGTTTTCAAGTCCTTGATAAACTGATAGCAAATTCGTGATAAACTTACTGGGTGGTCTGGGCTGGGGGTGCTGCCGCTGCTGGTGCTGGTGCTGCAGGTTGTACTGGCCTCTCTCCTGGTCCCTATGAATTAGGAAAAAAGCGAGCTCAATTTCAGTTGGTGTTACTGTAAATAGTCAAAATTCGATGCTGACTACTGGCCAGGGGGCAGTAAGGCCTCTCGAATGTTGAACCTGAATTGGTTTAGGGAAATTTGCATCAAGCTCCAGTTGTTACCTGAGCCAATCGCTCCTCCCTCCTAGCGAACTTTCTTTCTCTGCTTGCTTTGTTCTTTGCCCTCCTGGCCTCAAATTGGTCAGACAGGGTCTTCTCTCTGGCCTTCTCAGCCTTTGTCTTGTGAATGTTTTCCATGAGCACACGCTTGTTCTTGAAAACATTACCCTTCACCTTCATGTACATGTCATGATACATGTGCTTGTCAATCTTCTTGGACTCCCTGTACTTGCGAAGCAAACGCCTGAGGACTCTCATCCTCCTCATCCACAGTACCTTTGTCGGCAACCTAGCCTCCCTGGTACCCTTACGCTTACCTGAGAAAATACTATGTATTGAGTATCAAGTGCCTCTAAAAAATTTTTTTTTTTTAACAAATGCCTCCAAAACAAATCTAAGCTATTTTTTCAACTCACTCCACATTCCAGAGTTGATTTCAAATATTTCAGTTTGAAGTATCAAGGAAGCAAATTAATTGGGTGAATACACATTGGAATACATTACATTTCAAAAGATCTTCATAATAATAATATACGTAGAAGCATTTTTGCCAAAAAAACAGAGATTATATTTACAACTAGTAACAAACGATAAGATTAGGCAGTACCATATCCAGAGTGACGGCCCTTCCTCTTGGCTTCCTTCATTCTGCGGGCGCGAGACCTTGAGTGAATTTTGGTTGGTTTCCTGATGATGAAACCATCCTTCACCAACTTTCTGATGTTTTGCCCTGCACTCAATGTAAATGAAATGAATTAGAGGCAACCAATATAGAAAGCAAGTAAAAAAACTTCCATCGCTAGAGCCTTCTCAGGTATATCAATGGGAATGTTAAGAAATACGAACAACTACAACAACCACCCAGTGAAATCCCCACAAGCAGGGTCTGGGAGGTGGGGGTTAGCATGTACACGGACCTAACCCTTGCCTTGGGAGGTAAAGAGGCCGTCTCCGATAGACCCTCGGGATGTTAGAAATGCATAGTAGCTAAAAAGGCTCAAATACCAGCTAAGTTCAAGCTATATGTTCAATCTTTTTCTTGTGTTAAGACCATTTATGTTTGCTACACCATGAAGAAGAAGCAAATAACTGTAAAACACCTCCCACACATTTGCAACTTTACCCTTGGAAGCACTTACATGACCAAAATTCTAATTTATCAATCAATCTTACAACTATCCTCAATCCCATATCAATTCACAACAACTATATAAATCCTCTATATCCATACAGCTCTGTTTCAGGTCCATTCATTGCAACACTAAATAATTATCCATCAAGATAATTAAAGAATTCTCTATATCTACCCGTAGTTGTTTAACTAATTTACTCCAAGTTGTAGAAAAACAAAGTGACAATGTCAAGTACTCTATTCACTACAACTCGATTAAAAAAATCATTTCTTTAATATGTAACATCACAAGCTCTTACTTAGAAGAATAAGACATAGAGCCAAAGACTGTCCTTTTATGTACATATGTTTGATTTGACAAATAAACAAGTGATAAAAATCCAAGAAAACATAAAGGGTATAGTTAAAACAAACTAAAACAATCAAACTCTATACTAGATCTTAAACAAACATAATATAAATAAATCACAAGTAAATATATATATAAAGAAAAACAGGAAACATACTGGAGTTAGCCATGGAGATTTCGTTGCCTTCATTAGGGTCAAGCCACACTTTTCCTCTACCACACTTGAGGACGCTGGCGGCTAGCCGCTTTTGTAGTTTCAGTGACACCATCTTTGTATATCTCTCTCTCTCTCACACCTCTCTACAAAGAAGAAAAAAGGAGGTGCTTTAGATAAGGGTTTTATATTTAGCCACCCACATCAATGACCTAGGGTTTTGTTTTTTCTTAAAAGAAAAATATAATAAACTTTACTCATGGCCCAATGTCGAGTATCTTGGGCTACAAACTCGAGTCATAACGGGCCTTTAAGTTAGATTGGGCCAAGCCCATACTTCTTTAGTACACACAAATATCTCCTTTTTAGTCACTGTTTAAATGGTGTCTCCGTTTTTTAAAGTTGTGCGAATATATTTTTTAAAAATTATCTTTCTAGATAATATTGGATTCAAGTCTAATGTATTCTTATATGTTTCTCAATATTATAGACAACATTACATTATCGCATAACATTTGAATAACTTACAAAACTTTAGATCATGGTCTAACATTTTCGCATACGATTTTTAGTTTGTGAAAAAAGAATCGTTTTAAATCGTGGTCTAAAAGATTTATATATAAGTAATTTACTAAGCATTTATTCATAAAGGAGCAACCGGTCTGAATTGAAAGGAGATGTCACAACAACTTCCAAAGAGACTGGTATACTATTCCAAATGTAACAATTTAACAATACCGCAAGCAATCTACTAGTCTAAAAGGTTTGAATTTCAACAAGAATGTCAGAACTCACAAAAAAAGATTGTTACACTCTCTTTAGGATGTTGCATGTGATGATCTTATTATGTTGAACTGAATATTACTTATTATGAGTATCTAATTGTATTTTTCAAAGTTATTCATAAAAAGGAAAAATAATCTTTGAAAAGGCTTCTTTTATCCACTCATCCCCTACTTAATTTTTTAGCCAGGTGATTTATAAGAATGACAGTTGTAGATATATGGTCTTAAACTTTTAATCTCGCTTATACCATAGATAAAATTTCAAATTTAATAAGTTTTGATTTTGACCTTGAACGTTTGTCCATAGGGCAAAAAGAGGTCAAAAGTTTAAGACCATTCATTTTCAAAGTCATTAGGTATAGTTTTCTGTTTTCAGCTTCATAGAGTTGGCATTACGAGGCGTAATTTTTTTGTTTAATACCAGCAAGTTCTTATGCACACGCTAACCGGGGTGACTGCACAGAAAGTCATATTTAGGAGTCATAATAGTTGCAGGAGGCCTCTGCTAAGCCCGAACCTGAAATATAAAAGTAAAAAAGTTTAATTAAAGAAGTATAATTTGGTTTTAAAAATGATAAGTAATTAGTTGAAGACATTTGATACATTCTGAGCTATTCTACTAAAAGCTACCCCACTAACCAAATTCATAGGAAAAAAAGTATCTAATATAAATTTTAAAAATGAAGAGAAAAAGATTATAATAATGACTTGTGCATGCCTGAGAAGAAAGTTCAAACAAAAACATAAAATTGAAATATTTATATTTTCGAAAAAAAGACTCGTCCATAAAAAAGATCTCAATAGATTTTAAATACTTTATACCAACTATTTTTATTTATTAAAGTCATAAAAAATAAACTTTAACTTTAAATAAAAACAGGAAGAAAGGTGTATCAAGAAGTTAGTGATGACTTATGCGGTTCCTTAAGCTTTTAATATGTAGCGGAACTAAAATTCTTCTTCTCTTCATATTTTTTTATTTGCTGGGTATATTAAATATGATATTTTGTTCTTGATGGATTCTGTGAATTGAGGATATGAGGGGGTCTTTTCTTTCTGAGTGGTGGAGAGGGGGAGTTGTTATTTGTTTGTTTTTTCTGTTTTTTCAAGATTAACCTGGACAAGATTAGAGGTTTTCTGATTTTGATAATTCAATGTCCATGGAGAATGGTGAGGAAGAGTCCAATGAAGTTGGTGTTATGAGTTCATCAAAACGACGCATGACTACTTCTTTAGTATGGATTTTTTTTAGCTTTTGGACTTGGATAACAATCCTGATAATAGACTTAGGGTAACATGTAAAGAATGTGGGCGTGTATATTTGGCTGACTCAACCGTTGGAACTACAAACTTATTGAGTCACCAAGCTAATCATAAGAAAAATAATAGGCAAGATATGGCATTAGATCATGACGAGTATCGTCAAGTGGTAGCCAAAATTATAGTTACATAACCTCCCATTTAACTTTGTTGAATATGAAGGGATTAGAGAAGTGCATTTCTTTTTGAATCATAATGTTAAACTATTTCAAGAAACACTACAAAGGTTGACGTGCTTAAATTGTATCTCGATAGAAAAGAGATAGTCAAGAATGAGCTTGAAGCTATTTCGAATAGAATTTATTTGACATATGATCTCTGGTCATCAATCACACAAAATGGGTATATTTGTGTCACTGCACATTACGTTGCTTTAGATTGGATTTTACAAAAAAAGATTTTGATCTTTCATCATGTGCTTCCTCCGCATAGTGGTCCTGTTTTGGGTCCAAGGTTGTTCATTTGTTGAAAGAATGGGGAATTGAAAGAAGTATTTTCTATAACTTTAGATAATGTAAGTTAATGGTTTTGGTAGATTGCTTGATTAAGCATTTTGATCTGATGGGTTCTTTGCTTTGCAATGGAGACTTTGTCCA
This sequence comes from Anisodus acutangulus, assembly GCA_029783415.1. Taxonomy (NCBI): domain Eukaryota; kingdom Viridiplantae; phylum Streptophyta; class Magnoliopsida; order Solanales; family Solanaceae; genus Anisodus; species Anisodus acutangulus. The sequence continues at coordinate 9,327,010 of CM056500.1, forward strand.
TATTAGGTGTACAAATCACATTTTGAATTTGATTGTCAAAGTAGGGTTGAAAACAATTGAAAATGTTGTTTTTAACATAAGAGAAAGTATAAAATATGTTAAAGGCTCCGAGTCAAGGATTGTAAAATTTGCAGAGTGTATCAAAATTCGTTGTCTCATCACCATATTTGATGCTTTATAGTGTTATTCCTTATCGCCGAGCATTTTCTGACTATAAAATACTATTAGGATTATCTTTGTATATCTCATATTTTATGTAGAATTATATTCCTATTGTAATTAGATTGATTAGTTACCTAGTTTGTAGCAAAGTAGATATTCTTATACTACTATATATATATTGTACATTATTGATGAATAAAATCAAGGAAAACCTATTTCTCAAATCCTATCATGGTATCAGCGCTAGCCGACTAGCAAACCCTAAAAAAAAAATCAGCCGCCATTGGAACTGCTTTTCCGGCAGCCGACGACAATATTTTACCATGTTGGATATTGAAGACAAGATCGATCCAAACTCTCCCTTTTTTCTCAGTTCTGGGGATCAACCGGGTAATGTGATTACCCGCATCATTCTTACCGGCGACAACTATATCGCGTGGTCTCGAGCCATGACGTTGGCGTTGAAATCTCGCCGAAAATTTGTGTTTATTGACGGCACAGTCACTAAACGTACGGACAAGAAGAAGTTCCTTGATTGGGACACAGTTAATTCCATGCTCGTCTCATGGATATTACGAAGCATGGATCCTAAAGTGGATGTGTTTATTCCTTATCATGACGAAGCCAAATGTTTATGAGAATACTTGGAAAAGTGATTTGTCATCGCTAATGGTCCACACATCCAACAGATTCGCGCCAACATCACTGCCTGCAAACAATCAAAATCGATGACCATCGAAGAGTACTATACTCTGTTGATGGGTTACTTTGACGAGCTTGCACGCCTAAAACCGATGCATTACTGTAATTGTGGGAAGTGCACGTGCGATGTGACTGAAAATTTTGCTATAGATAATGAAGAGGAAAAATTCCACAAATACCTAATTGGCGTTGATGATGACTTGTATGCCACTGTCCGGTCAAATATTCTTTCTTAGAATCCTCGTCCCTCTCTTGATTCAACCTATCAAATTTCTATTCAAGATGAGAGATCGAGAAATATTGCCAGGGGAAATGCTGTTACGGAAGAGACTCATGTTTTTCTCTTCAATCAACTGATCGTCCTAGAGGTGGGTATGACAGGCTGGACAAATCGAAGCTCCATTATTCTCATTGCAAGCAAAAAAGGCATCACAATGGAACGTGTTTCAAGTTACACGGTTACCCGGACTGGTGGGAGGACCGAAATCACATCTCTCGGAGAAATTCCAGTCACGGTACTGCTACTGCCTCATCTGGGACTATTCCGGCGGTAGCAGGCACGACGACTTCCTCATCTGTCGTTGGCCATTGTAATGGGCTGGTAGCTCGTGCTAATGTGGTGACCGAACCACTTGGCGCATCTACTAGTTCCAGATATTCAGCCTTGGTTGATTTGAACAAGGATCATGTTCAAATTCTTTTGAATTTGATAAATACTAAGGGGCAATCGAATGATCGGATGAAGGGTAAGTCTCCTTGTATACCTTGGATTATTGATACAAGGGCATCACATTACATAACAGGAAGTCTGTCATGCCTCATTAATGCACAACGAATTTTTGAGTAGTCGGTAGGCCTTCCTGATGGCGAACGTGCCATTGCGACGATGACGGGTTGTGTGGTTCTTTCAAGGGATTTGACTCTTGAAAATGTTTTATTTGTTCCCAAACTTAACTGTAAATTTAATATCGGTGTCACAATTGATTGATGATTCTAATTGTAATGTCTAATTCACTAATTCTTTGTGTGCTATACAGGACCAACATTCGAAGAACCTGATTGGAATAGGTGAACGTCGGGACGGACTCTACTTTTTCTGAGGGACTCCTACAGTGCAAGCATTGTCGGTTCCTGATTTGACAGAATTTGAGTTGTGGCATCGATGGTTGGGTCACCCTTCGGACAAAGTTGTCAAGTTAGTTCCTGCAATTAGCTCTAGTAGTGCTAGAAAATATTTGAATAAAGCATATGTAATTTGCCCCCAAGCAAAAAAAACACGTGATAGCTTTCCTTTTAGTGAGAATAAAGCTAGTAGAATATTAGAGTTAATACATTGTGATTTGTGGGGGCCAAATGGTACACCCTCTTCGTGTGATGCAATCTACTTCTTGACATTAGTTGATGATTATTCAAGAGCAGTTTGGGTATATTTATTGCGTAATAAGACTGGAGTTTATATAGCTTTTTATTCTTTTATTGCAATGGTTGAGCGCCAATTTGATACAATAATTAAAATTATGCAGAGTGATAATGGAATAGAATTTAATTCAATGTTAGACTATTTTAATACAAATATAATTCTCTTTCAAACATCATGTGTGGATACCCCTCAACAAAATGGACTGGTGGAAAGAAAACATCAACATATACTAAATGTGGGTCGAGCATTGATGTATTCAGGCTAATTTACCAATTACTTTTTACTGGGAATGCGTGCTTGCGGATGTGTACTTAATTAACCGAACCCCTTCGTTCTTGCTTGAAAATAAGACTCCATGTGAAGTTCTTTTTGGCAAACCACCTACCTTTGTTGAACTAAGAGTTTTTGGGTGTTTGTGCTTTGCTCACAATCAAAAGGCGAAAGGAAATAAATTCGCTATGCGTAGTAGAAAATGTGTGTTAGTCGGCTATCCGAATGGGAAAAGGGGTGGAAGTTGTATGATCTGGCTAATGGGGATATATTTATGTCACGTGATGTTAAATTCCATGAGAATGAGTTCCCATTTGAACCAAAAAATGATAGTTCGTCATCGCATAATACTACAGCAAATGTAGGCGTAGATGTGGATTTTTTGGGTGATTTGGAGTCGATCATAGACGAAGGGGTTGTTGCCGGAACCATCAGGAGTAATGGTTATGAGACGACGGATCGGGCAGTAGGGAGCGTCGATGGGGCAGTGGGGGATGTTACTGCCCATCTTACTCGGGTCCTCGTTGTGCCTGTGGCCCAGCCTAGCGACACCCCCAGCCCATCACCCTCCATCCCATAAGCATGCCCATTAACTACTGAGGTATATAAGGAATTAGGCCGAGGGTTGAGGGATAAACGCCATTCGGTCTTGTTGCATGATTTTGTTGATCCCACTGTACGGAAAAGAGTCCTTCCCAATATTTATCGGCTTCGCATGGTTCTTTAGGTACTCCTTATCCTATAACACACTTTGTGAATTCTGATAATTTTTCTTTGCGATACCGTATATTTCTTGCAGCTGTGATTGCAGAACTTGAGCCCTGTAATTTTCATGAGGCAATGAAAGATGGTGGTTGGAGAGAAGCTATGCAAAAAGAAATTAGTGCACTGGAAGATAATAGGACTTGGGTAATGGAGGAGTTACCTCCAGGGAAAAAGGCAGTCGGATGCAAATGGGTGTACAAAATCAAATATCACGCAAATGGGAAAATTGAGCGATTGAAAGATCGACTCGTCATTTTTTGGTAATTATAAGGTTGAGGGGATTGATTACAATGAAACCTTTGCTCCGGTGGCTAAAATGGTGACGGTTCGTGCCTTTCTTGCGGTTGCTAAGAATTGGGAATTGCATCAGATGGATGTGCATAATGCCTTTATTCATGGTGATTTAGATGAGGAAGTTTACATGAAATTAACTCCTGGCTTTACAGTTGACAAACCCGACATGGTTTGTCGCCTGAAGAAGTCCCTCTATGGTTTAAAATAGGCACCGAGGTGTTGGTTTGCTAAGTTGGCATCTTCTTTAAAGAGGTACAGTTTCCAACAGTCTTACTCTGATTATTCGCTATTTACTCTGCGCCAGGGAACAATATAACTTAATGTACTTGTATATGTGGACAACTTGATTATCTCTGGCAATGATTCTTCCGTTGTAGCTGCATTTAAGAAATATTTGAGCGTGTGCTTTCATATGAAGGATTTGGGTCTGTTAAAATATTTTTGGGTATTGAAGTAGCCCGGAGCTCAAAGAGATTATTTTTGTGCCAGCGAAAGTACACCCTCTACATCATAGCCAACGTCGGACTTCTAGGTGCAAATCCTGTCGGCTTCCCTATCGAGCAGAATTATACTTTGGCCTTAGCTAATGGGGCGTTACTTACTGATTCGGAGTGCTATCATCGGTTAGTTGGTCGTATGATTTATCTTTCATTCACTCGTCCTGACTTAGCCTATGCAGTTCATATTCTAGCCCAGTTTATGCAAGAGTCATGTCATGAACACTGGGATGCGGCTATCCGAGTTGTTCGATACTTGAAAGGAAGTCCGGGTCAAGGTATTTTGCTACGGGCTGATAGTGATATGTTATTAACAGGTTGGTGTGATTCTGATTGGGCGAGTTGTCCGTTGACTAGGCGCTCTATTACGGAATGACTTGTTTTCCTAAGTTGTTCCCCAATTTCCTAGAAAACCAAAAAGCAACAAACGGTTTCTAAATCATCCATGGAAGTCGAGTATCGCTCGATGGCGGCGATCACTTCGGAGTTGAAATGGCTGAAAGCACTATTAGGCAGTCTTGGGGTGGATCATCCTTGTGCTATGACTTTATTTTGTAACAGTAAGTCTGCACTGCATATAGCTCAGAATCATGTTTTCCACGAACGAACGAAGCATATTGAGGTGAATTGTCACTATGTCTGTGATGCGATCCAGGAAGGTGTAATTACTACGAGTCATGTGTCTACGAACGAGCAGCTTGCCGACATTTTCATAAAAGCATTAGGCTAGCGCCAATTTGTATATTTACTCCGCAAGTTGGGCATTTGTGACTTGCATGCTCCAACTTGAGGGGGGTATTAGGATTATCTTTGTATATCTCCTATTTTTGATAGAATTATATTCCTATTGTAATTATGTTGATTAGTTACCTAGTTTGTAGCAAAGTAGATATTCTTGTACTACTATATATATTGTACATTATTGATGAATAAAATCAAGGGAAACCTATTTCTCAAATCCTATCAAATACTTACAATGCCTTTAAATGTTGCCCTTCAGACGAGGATTGGATTAAAGCGAAAATAATTGCTAAGTTTCTGAGGCCTTTTTATGAAATCACTACATTGTTTTCAGGGAGCTATTATCCGACTGCTAATTTATATTTTCATAAAGTTTGGAAAATTCATACGTTGATAAAGGAAGAGAAGAATAGCCTTGATCCTAAGATCAAGGCAATGGCTATGGAAATGGAGAAGTTCACAAAATATTGGCAGGACGACTATAGGCCAATTGCTTCTATGGCAGTCATCCTTGATCCTCGGTACAAGCTAAATATGGTAAAGTTTTGTTTTTTGAAACTTGATCAATTGACTTGCAATGAAAAGGTTAAGGTTGTTGAAGAAGATTTGGCCAGATTGTTTAAGGAGTACATGAAATATTCTGATGTTGGAACTGTTGCAAGTAGTAGTCGTGAATGTGATACTGAATTTGTGGATGAGTTTGATATGTTTGAAAGTCCGCCTGATTATAATTTTAAAAAAAACACAATTGAATTTATTCTTAGAAGAGCCTATATTGGTCCGCAAAGGAAATGAAAACCTAGATGTTCTTAAATTTTGAAATGATAATAGAGAAAAATATCATGAACTCTCGTTGATGACACGTGACTTGTTAAGCATACCTATCAGCACAGTTGCATCTGAATCAACTTTTAGCATTGGAGGCCGAGTTATTGAAAAATTTGAAAGTTTTATCTTACTGGAGAATGTAGAGGCTAAGTTGTGTTATGGGGATTGGGTTTATGGGCATTAAGGTATAATATGATTAAATCATTAGTATATTTGTGTCATTTATTTTATGATCTTTCATTTTGGTTGAGAATTTGTGACTCTTATTTTTAGCTTCTGATGATCCTGAAGATGAGGACATTGTAATAGATGTGGAGAAAATTGCCGCTAAACTATTCGGTTAGAGCAAGAGAAAAAGTAATCATGAATTATGCAACATTGTTGAAGGGAATGTCTTTGAGGTATGTTTATCACTTAATTTGACACCTTTAGCTTTCCAAATAAATCACTAGCAGTTCGCATTCTGTCATCTTTTATCGATTCATCTGGTTTAACTTGTGTTTGTTCACTGGTTTTTGAACTAGTGTTCTTTAATTCATCTATTGAAGTGTTCTTTTGGAGTATAGCTTGTTTTAATTCTCTTTTTTTTTCCCTGATATTGTTCTGGTTCACTGGTTGAGGATGACAGTTCCTTATCTTTTATTTATCCTTGTATATTAGTAGTCGCAGTATTGTTCTGTAGTTTCTTGTACTTTGATTTCTGTTACTATCTGTTATTTATTATACTTCGATTATCCTATTTTATCTGTGATAGCTACTGCCCCCTTTTCAAACTGCTTTATCATGTCTTAGTCGCTTTCGTTATTTTCATTTTCATACTGCTTTAAATTTCTTGTTCTTATATGACCTCTTTTTATGTTTTATCTTGAGTCGAGGATCTTGTATCTTTCAGAAACAACCTCCATACCTTCCAAGGTAGGGTTAAGGTCTGCGTACATTCTACCCTCCCAGACCTCACGTTGTGAGATTTCAATGGAATGTTATTGTTGTTGTTAGTTATAAGTTTTGAATATCACAATTTCTTAGAAACAGGAATGTCCTTTTGAAAGCTCTAAGAATTTATTAGCTGGCCTTTGTCTACTAATCTTTGAAATTCTCGTTTTGCTGCACAGTTGAACCTTTACCTCTTCTTTCTTGAAACATGTAGAATTTCAATATTCAACATTAGATAGTTTAGAGTACTCAAAAGCTAAAAGCGCCAAAAAGTACCAAGATTACTTAGGGAAAATACGGATTGACTTGTCGAATATATGAATAACTATGTCGCTCATTTCATTTTTTGCTTTTGCATTTATTATAACCTGCGTGTTACCATTTTCACCATATAAGAGGTAAAAGGCACCAGATCGATCATAAAAATCGTACGTGTTAAGAGTATCACATCAGATATGAAATGAGAATATGGACTCCTTATATGGACTTTGACAATCTTACCCTACAAGCTAGTTTTTGGGGTTAAGTTAGGTAGGGGAGATCTGATAAGTAAAGCAAGCTGAGTGAGCTTTGTTGTTTTGTAAATATTTACTTGGTAATTAATACAAGTTGACATTTACAAAAAAAAAAAAGGAAGTAAGATATGTAGATTGAATTCGGGGGAGTAATATTTCATGTATTTGTCAAAGTGTAAATTAATTCTTAAAGTGTCCAAATTAGCACAAAAAATTAAGGATCCGTTTGGACATACGAATTTTTGATTTTCTCAACTTATTTTAAGTAATTGTTTGGTTATACATTATCATCAAATTTCACTTGTTCTAACCACTTTTTCAAGTAAAGAAAAGTTCCTCACGAAATTTCAAATAAAATATAAGTTCGAACATAATTTCAAATTTCAGATATATTTAACTTAACTTCAAATATTATCAATTTAAAAAATAACCAAATTTCTATCCAAACGTCTATGAAGTAAGAGAATGAAAATAAAACTATCTGTGAAATTGAAAGAAGTTGGTTAGGCACAACTTGTACGTGCGTAGGAATTAGAATTGCACAAGGCGTTGCAACTTTGCAAGTAGTATTTTTTTTTTTATATTCAGCTTCCCGGCTTACGTCGGACTATTCCTGGAGATAGTAGTTCCGGTCCCTCAGCACTACTATCAGTAAATCGCGCGATGTGTCTGAATGACCAAGGTTTGAGAACAGAGCAACTGATATCACCTATAAGGTCCTACCCCAGAAGAGAGCAAATTGTGTTGGATATGTAAAGCAGTACAGGAAGTAAATAAATATTACAAGTGTTCGAAAGGATAAACAAACAAGCCAATATTCAGAACTGTCGCAAGGTTGTTGAGTCTTGAATCTTGATAACTTGAAATCAAGAAACACTAAATCTGGATTGTTACAACTGTGGCTGAGTCGAGAGATGACTCTCTGTCTTTAAGATAAGATTGTCCCGTATATATGATTTTACGTTAACGGGCAATAGTCTCCCAAGATAAAACAGCAACTAATCAATACTACAAAGCAAATAGGTTGATTCTGACGAAGAAAACAAACACGAAACGACTTGCTGAAGAATGAAAAATGAAGAAAGAGTTTTCTATTTTTGTCAATTGTTTGTGCTCACGTTTTGGACTGATCTGTTTCTCTCTGTGTAGTATATTGTAGTCTCAACAATTGAGCCAAAAGGCTTCAATATATAGCATAAGGGGAGGGACTTCTCAAATGCCAAGTAATGGCCATTAGTGAGGGAATTAATCAGCCAAATAATGGCTGATTTAATGTGCAACATAAAGGAGCTTTTAGGGAGGAGATTAAGTGCAGATTAATGGAGTTTTAACGTTCCAAAAACCAACCCAAACGGTAGGCCTGCCTTCCGTCGTTCCCAATTTCATCTTTCCAGAAACTTCAGGGACCAAACTGTAAATATTAAATAATTTGGGGGTCTATCAGAAGAAGCCCAAGGCCCACGATCCGAGCCCGGACCGGACGGGCGGGCGGCGCGCGTGTGGACTTAGCCTTGAACCCAAGCACATCTAGGTCCTCCCTCCTTCAAACACATGGGTTACTCTTCATTTTTCCACCGATGTGGTAGATTTGTCCCACACCATATTTCCATGCCTCAAACACCTTACTTTGTGGACCATTATCTTTTTCATTTCTCAACGAAATTTGACGATCCTTGACCCTACGGTCATCTACTCACTTAGTAGATTATGCACATGTGAAGAGACAAAGCCTCTAACATGTGAAACCCTAGTGTTTAAGTCATTAAATATGGGCGGACTCACCTCCCCGCCAAAGGTAAATTTCCAAAAATCCCCTCTTGAAAGAGATTTTGGCGCACACACAAGGTGCCTACTTTCAGCAATCATTCAGCGAAAAGATATTGCATCAGGAGAGGTATCTTCTGCTTTGAACCTTCCCTAGTTGAATACCACCGGACTTACTGCGCGGTGAACGTGATGTCTTGAACTGTCATTGTTTAGTGTAAGCCAAGACAATGATACCAACACAATAACTCTCCTTATTTGTTTTCATTCTTATTGTTCTGTCCGTTGTGGCCATGGACACACTTGGATTCTTAAGTGCGTTCATTTGAGGTGGTCTGTCCTCGCACTTAAATAGGTGATCTCCTACAAGGTATCCTGCTATACCCCACTTCACAAGTGTTAGGAATCATTAAAAGTTTCCCCAACCTTAACCTCAAACGTTTGAGGATCGTTAAAGGTTTGGAAGCTTAACTTTTACCCACCATGCAGGTAGCACTTTAATGTCTATCGCGGGAACAACTTTGGATTCATGTTTCCCTACAGAAATCATCATCCGAAGTGCTCTTGCTTCCACCGAAGCGCTCAACTGAACCTTTTGCAGCTTAGTTTTGTCATTGAACCAAATTCTTGGGATCTCCAGTCAATATGGTTGGGTTACCACCGCAAAGGTTCGTATTGTTTGGGTTTTAAGCCCATTCCCCTAGACATGCAGAACACTTGATCTTCGGGTAGTCCCTTAGTTAAAGGGTCCGCTATATCCTTTGATTAGTAATCAAGGAAGTGACACCCGTGATGATCAACTGACATACGATCTTATGTCTCCGACAGATCCTGACAGATATGTCCAGACGCCGTCATCCGTGTCCGGGATTGCCTTGAGCATCAACATCAGAATCATAAGTAGTTTGATTTATGCCAGTCATCTTTCTAACTTACAACAGATCTTGTCTTAAAATTGTTGGGATACAATTGTTGTAGAGAACTGGAAGTAATTAACTATTACAATGGTAGAAAAGATAAACAAACAATTACAATAAAAACTGGAAATCAAGAACTTATCAAACTGCTTTTGTGATTTGTTGAGTCGAGTGATGACACTCTATCTTTAAGACAAGATTGCCCCTTATATCTCCTTTTACGGTGTTGAGCAATAGTCTCCCAAGATACAACAGCAACTTAAAAAAGAGCAAAGGAAACTCAAGTGTTACTCTTGAAGAACTTTGAGTATAGTGACTTTGCTAGAGAGGAAGAAGATGAAATCAGAAAATCTGGAGTATTTTCTAAGTGTTGAGTAGTCTTGTTCAATTGAGCCAAAGGCCTCAATTTATAGTGTAAGGAGAAGACCCCTCAACTAGCTAACTATTGGCCTTCAATAGCCATGTAATGACACTTGATTGAGGGGTTACATTCAGCCAAACAATGGCTGAATTCATGTGGAAAGTAATGGAGAATCAATGCTCCAAAACCAGCCTAAAGGTCAGATTTTTCCAACTTCCCGTCGCAGCATTCTGCCTCCGAAGCGCCGCGGTGATTTCCGACTCGTTTCATCTTACACTTCTTCCTTCTTTTACCAACGTGGAATACTTTGTCATTTGACCAATAACCGTCCATAATTCTATGTCTCAAACATATTACATACGTACCAATATCTCTTTCACTAATGAAATTTGCGATACCTGACACTACGTGTGCACGTGTGTGGAAACGACGTTTCCGACGTGCGGGCCCCAATTGTTCGAGTCATAAATTAATGGGATATACTTAATTTCACATTTAGTAAATTTCCAACACTTTTTACGGGTAAATTTCACATATGTTCACGTAATCATTACTTTTTTTTATAAAAGTTATTTAACTATCTTTCTAACACAAAAGTCATTTAACTATCTTTTCTAATACAAAATGCATTTAATTATGAGTATACTAACAAGTCACTAAATCGGAAAATACTAACTTTCCGATGGATAACTCATTTTTTAAGTTTTTTTTAAAAGAAATCTAATAAATAAAAATTATAATTAAGAAGCTCCGACCCGATTCGACCCATGAAGAAAGTAAATAATCCTTCATATTCCTCATTTAAGAGGACATGATTTAAATAGTGACCTCATGGAAGGTCATTTGTGCAAATAACTCTGAAGTAACTAACCCTGTAAGCTGGTACTCCTACGTAACAAAAATGAATAAGAGTTGTTTTGTTAACTTTTGCTTGACGCCTTATTTCATAATCACATTTTAAGCTCATTGTCTCATCATCATCCGCAACACACCTTAACCATTAGTCCATCCTGGCCCCAAACCTCATCTCTTGAATTTCTGCATTTACTACGTTCTTTTGAGCCGATAATATATCGAAAACAACTTCTCTATCCACAAAAATAGAGGTAAGACTTGCGTACATCTTAACCTCCCAGACTCCACTGTGTGTTATTACACTGGGTATGTTATTGTATTACATATAAATATTTTTGAAATTATATTTTTTTACTTACTTACTAAACATTAAAAAAATAAGTAAGGAAATTATTTATTTTTAAAAAATATATATTTTTAAAAAATATATTTTTTTTCTTAAGAAAAATAGTTGCCTTCTTACCAAATACATCCAAAATGTCGTTCCATAGTCATACAAAGTATCACTGTCGTAGCATTGATAGTTCCAAGAAGAAAAATGCACATTTGAGAAACATACCAAACAACCCATTCTCCTTTAATTTCCACCCCATGAACTTTGGAGCAGCAACACTTGTGTGAGATAAATGATGATGGAAGAGTACTCCAAGTCCAAGAAAAAATCACACAATAATCAAATCAACCTGCAGGAAAATCAGAAATTCATGATGAACATAAACTCAAACAAAAATGGCAGTGGCATTGGTTGTGTCATTTTGTTAGGTGGTGCATTAATAACAGCTGCTGCTATGGGGTCTGCATTCTTGATTGGAAGAAAGTGCAGGAAATCCATTAAGAAGATTACTAAGAAAGAAGAGAATGAAAAAATTAAAGATGAATCATGTAAAGGGCTACATTTTCTTCTTGCTGATTCTTCTACATGTATAGAACTACAGCAACCTTCCAGGTTAGTAGTACAAGCAGAGGCGAAGCTAAGAATTTGAGTTTATGAGTTATGAATTCAAAAAAAACATTTTATTGAATTTTGAATGAATTATTTATATATATTAAGTGAATTTTTTAACATAAATACTAAAAGTTTTGATCAAAGCTACTGCATTTTGCGGGATCTGTAGCTTTCTCTCTAGTTTCTCCCCTGAATACAAGTTTTGAATTAGACTAAGAAACTCATAATAAACAACTTTTAATGATGGTGTTGTTCATGCCAATTGTGCGTACCTCAATTATTTTATCAGATTATTAATATCTATCACAACGTATGTATCGATTAACTCTGTCCATCAATGTTTAGGTATATAGGAAGAAATTGCTAATATTTTTTTCCTTTGAATTTGAAACTTTTGACAAAATTATACCTAATGAAAGTGTAACAACAACAGCTAAACCTTAATTCCAACAAATTGGTATAGCTTATAAGTCTTTTGCTTGCATTATGTCCTGCTCATAACAAAACTGGCTTTGATTGTGAGATGGTGTGTTTCTTCATTTTCAGCTAATGGAATGTCAATTGATTTTAAATTTCAGCAATGGGACTGACAAGTTGAGTGATAATGACAATGATTCCATCTCCTTGTTCTCCACTCCATGCTTGATTCAGGTATTTGCTATCTCATTTGTTTCTAAGAGCATTTAAAATGGTTAGAATTGAGAAAATTCATGACAACTTGAAGTACTTGGTAGTGAAATCTGATAATGTTAGTAATTTGGTCCAGGATGAGAAGCCTAAATTTGGAATGAGTGATGAAAAAATGGACACCCTCAATGCTATAGTCTCGGATCATCCACAAGAAGAAGGAAAGTCTCCATCTTTCGAAAGATTTCCCGACGAATTGGAGTTATCAGAGACCAAGATTGCATTGCTCCCTGATCCTGATCAGGGACTGGATGAGGTAAACCAAGGAAATGAGAAAACTGAGGTACTAGCACATATGCATCAAGGTCAAGCCACAATATTCAGCAATCCTGCTTTGCAAGTGGATAATAAAAGAGAACTCTTGGTACATAATGATAAAGGAGAACCAAATGAGCTGCAACATACTGGTATAATTGAAACAGCAAATAATGAGGGGGGTCTAATTCAAGAACAAGAAGAACAGGCCACAGGTGATCAAGAAACTATCAACCCTGATGATGGTTCTTTAAAAGAAACCAGCACTAATGAGCATGAACCACTGAACTCTGCTTTTGGGCAATGTGATCAAGCCATCAAAACCATTGAATTAATGAAGGCAGCTGATGAAAATGAGGATCAAGACCATATCCATAGTATATATTTTGAACAACAATGTGCTGATTCAGAAACTCAAATTCATCAATTTTCCACGAAATGCGACCTACAAATACAATTTAGTAATGAAGAAGAGTGTGCCAAGGAGAATGATCAAGCAAATTCCTGCTATGAGGAGGGTACATCAGAAAACAGCCCCTGCAGACCTTACAGCATCATCGTGCAAAATTTTGCAGCCGCTGCAATCAGAAATGCCTCAATAGGTGATGAGTGTCCCACTGAAGCTTGTGAAGATGAAGATAAAGGCCATGCACAGATTACGTATTTTGAAGAACAATGTGCTGATGCAGAAACTAAGATTGATCAAATTGCCAAGAAATGCAACCTAAAGATGCAATTTTGTGATGATCAAGTGTGTTCCAACGAGAATGATAAAGCAAATTCCTGCTATGAGGAGGCAACATCAGAAAACATCCACTGCGGAACTTACAGTATAGACGCGCAAAATTTGGCAGCCTCTGAAATAAAAAATGTCTCAATAGATGATCAGCATTCTGCTGAAATGATAAAAGAAACAAGTGCGATGGATCCTTCCGCTAGTGGAGAGCAGAGCCCAGAAGCAGAGCATTCACCTATCCAGTTGGTTGAGAAGCAAAGCTTTGAACAAAATTGTCAAGGAAATGTTTTAGAGGAAGACGAGGAGGCCTCAAAGAGGTTATGTATGGACATTGAGGTAGTGGAGAAGGATCTGGAAGCGCATAGCAAAGAAGTGAAGAATGAAGTAGAAGAGAGTGCTTTTGTTTATGAAGAAGAAGAAGATGATGATGATGATGATGATGATGATGACTACGACAACGACGTAAACAAAGATGATGATGCACAGGAAGTTGAAGTCAACATCTTGGAAGGAGCAAGAAACTCCTCTGAGCAATCCAACAGCAATAAAATTTGGGCAGCCGATTCAAGCAAGGATCTTTCGTTGGAACTTAAAGAGAAGAAGGTGAAAGAAGAAGAAGAAGGAATGAAAATTAAAGAAGATGAAACATTTAGTGTAGAAAACTGCAATTTGAAAAGCATACAAAATGATGTCGCGATAACAAGTTGCCAACAGAGCTATGATGGCAAAGGGGATTCAGCAGTGAATGTTACTGAGAGGTACCAAATGAAGCTCATGTACCTGCATGATGTAGCTGCAATCACCAGGGGAAGGAGAGTGCTTTTGGGAGCACTCCTAGTGCTAATCTGGTGCTTTGTGCTTAAAGCCTTAAAGGCATTCTTCCTTACGATATAAGCGAATTCCAGATTTTAAATCAGTGAGGCAGTGAGCGAGAAATAATGCACTCACTAAGACAATGTGTCAGACAAAATATAAATAAATAAATCTATGTATAATTTGAGCCAAAAGGAATGATGCACGTGCACGTGCACCTGCTGCGATGCAGATTCAATGCTGCCTTCGAGTAGAGAAAAAGGATGGACATGTAAAAGTAAGTGAAATGGGGTACACATTATGAAGTTTGGCTATATGGAGTACAAGATTTCACCAAGGAGATCAGAATAGAGTTAGCTATGGATCTACCAGTTCCGCACAGGCATAGAAGTCGAGTTACCAATTGTGTGCCTGTGGTACTGTATGCTGTAAGGATTTTGTACGCACTAGAAAGAACTCATTATTGACAGTAGTATAAATAGTTCATTGTCATCTTCAATCATAAGCTAGTTCAGAATAAAGAAGAGCACGGCTCTTCAGATAATAACTATGCCTAAAGGCTTGCATCTGTTTCTTGGACTTGCTCTTTTGACTCATGCTTAACGAACTCATCAGGGCTTTAAAACTGATTTTGCTGGAGAAATGTATTTTTAAGCCTATATTATTTGTTATTTGAAGGCAAAAGTAGATCCAATTTTTATACTGTACTCACAGTTTCGTTTCACAACTGATGCAAACTTAGCATATATATATATATATATATATCAAGAGTGTACCCCGACGGCAAGGGGTACACTCTTATTTTCTGTTGGATTTTAGCGTGTTAGGGTGGGGGGTGGAGCCAAAAGGGGAAGGAGATCGGTGAGATCGTGTCCAGGGCCGGCCTTTTGCCTTGTTGGCTAGGGCGACGGCCCAGGACCCTGAGGTGATAGAGGGCCCAACCCATGTACACATATATTAGTATTAGTATTATATATGCTGGGCCCATAAAAAATTAATTACCTATCGATTAAAGAGATAAACGAAAAAAAGTCTCCATATCTGATGAAGAGATTACAAAGAAAGAGAAAGGAAACAAAGAGACTGCAGAGAAAGAGAGGGAGAAATAAATGGGTCTCTTCATCTTCTTCATTTCTATCCTTAATTATTTTCTTCAAATCCATCTTTACCAATGGAATTCAATTATTTCTCAAAACCCTTTTCAGATTTCTCCTATTTTATTTCTCTTCTCCAATGCACTTGTGAATTTTCTATACTCTCAATTAACGATATCTATTTTCCACCGCCATATCCACCGATTCCACCATTATTGTCCTTGGATCTGGTTCTTCTGGAGGAATTTCGATCACCATCCGTTTGAGTTTTCCGGTAAGACCATACTTAATTTATTTGATTTCAAGTCTCAACCCTATCAAATTTTTGATGTTAGGTTTTGATAATTGAAAATATTGATGTTCAATTTGTTGTTATTGATATGTAGTTTTTCAATTGCGTTTATGTAATTTTTAATTAACTGGGACTAGTATTCTAGTTTCTAATATAGAATAGCTATGCTTGTACTCAATTTTTTTAATTGAATTAATTGATTAGTTTATTAGATTTAAAATTGGTTGATTTGGGTAGTTTAATGGTGTTTTGGACTGATTTGATAATTTGATTAAAGGTGGTGATTTGGTACTTAGCTTGTGTGTGTGCGTACTGCAAGTGTAAACTTAAGGTGGTGATTTGGTACTTAATTTGTGTGTGTACGTGAATCTCTGCAACATTATAAATCTTTATTGAAATCATATTTGCTCTTTTTTTGAATATTCTTATCGTTTTTATTTGCTATATAGAAGCCCTCAATTTATATTTTGCATCGTGTCAAACCTATACCACATTAGAAATAGATGCGAGGATATTTGATACTGTACTATATTTTGTATAGAATGTCTAACATACTTTTGTTGGATTTCGTATAGTTGAAAGTTCCTTTACAAGTATAACTGGTCGCTCTCTTCCTTTATATACAGTCGCCTGACACCATATTACCTAATATTGTTTGCTTCTATACTTGTCAAGAGGGTGGGAGGAAAAAGAATTGATGACAACTAGAAGAAAATCACTCAGAAATGAGAAAAAAGAATTCAGGTTTCACTGGACAAAACTTTCTTCCCCAAGCTTTCAATAGCTGAGCAAGTACTCTTCACCAGGCCACTAAACTAGCATTCTAGAAACTGTTTGTTCTCTGACCAGCTGCAGCCCGCGGACCATCCCAAAACACCTAGGATTGTGTCAATCCTCGAACATGCACCAACCTGCGGGAGCTGAGAATTCAGAAAATGGCACATAAAGAGAAAGAGATGTTTACTGACACATGTTCAGAAGACATACCAGGCTCTCTAGGCTGGATTCAATATGAAATAGTGTGACCCCCATTCCCTTCCCTCTATCTGTCTCTGCCTGCAGTTTTTTGGCGGAAATATCCGATCACCTCACAATTGAAAAGTTTAACATAATTGAAACAGAAGGAGAATGTGACTATTTAATTGTTTTGAGCTTTGTACATTTTTCAGAATGAATATTCAAAAGGTAATATCCCAAAAGAAGAATGGAATTTAATAGTTAAGCTGCAGAGCATAAAAAAAGCTGAGAATTGTTTTAGTCCTCTCCTCGTAACAGTTCACAGCACGAATTTCCTTCTTTTTTTCCCCACCATTTTTACAATGACTGCTCAAAATACTGTTCTTTTAAGCTTCGGATATCTTTATACTATCCTACCCATTTCCTTCCCTCCCAAGATGTTTTCAATCACTCCAGGTATGACATTTATCTTCTTCTTGCTTTGCTATCAGCATATCAAAAAAGGTATGATATCTCACTGCACCGAGATGCAAGTATTAGATCTGATTGACTAACTTAAACTTGCAATATCCTCATTAAACACAGTTCACTTGTTAATTAGATCTGATTGACTAACTTAAACTTGCAATATCCTCATTAAACACAGTTCACTTGTTAGCTCCTGCTGAAGTAGTAAAATCAAAGAGCTAACAGTGTCACCTACTTCATCACAAACTGTCTAATAATAAAAGTCTAGTTCCTGCTGATTCAAGGTTCAGCTATTAAATACAGAATAACAGCGAGAATTTTCACAAACGCAAAACTAGGTTCAGACATCAACTGCTAAAAGCACAGTCCACCCAGACCATATTAAAATATTGATTACCAATCTGCATAGCTCAGGAGTTTAAGCCTAGATGAAAAATGATGTGATAAATATTCCAACTCACCGAACAAGAACATATGGTGACGCCTACAGCTGCAAATGCTGAAGTAATATCCGCCATCATGCCTAATGAATTACCATGGTTTGAGATATCAGCCATGACAAGTAATAAACCATGAAAAAATTTGGCAAGATTTCTAAATTTATATTACTCAAGGAATACCGGATCATAGATACAGTTCATGTGTGATTGAATATATGAGGTTAGTAAACTGGAGTACAGGTAGTTGGAACTATACAAAATACATCAAAAAGAAAACAACAAAATTCAGAAGTTAAGCTGTAACTAACAACTAAAAGGTTAGATCTGCTATCTCAAAGGAACCCCACCCGCCCGACACACCTCTCTGGTTATTCATACTTTTAAACCTGTCATTCTTTTGAACTTGAAAATACTTGCTCCTTCGAGGTAGTCAAACTTTTAGACATGTAATTCAGACAAACCTCTCTCACAAGGGGTGCGGTGTAGTAGCTAAGATCTTTCCCCCTTAACTAAAAGTCGCGGATTCGAGCCCTGGGAATGTTAGAACCTTTTAGTTGGGAACACTTCACCCCCTCTCCCCCTCTCCCTTTAGTGGGCCTACCCAGTGTGAGATATTAGTTGGGCAGGTAGGTTTCGGCTACCAAGTGCCTAATGCAAAAGTAAAATAAAAATACTTGCCAATGGTAAATAATTTTCCAAATGACTTAGAACCACCAATACATAGCAAATTCCGCAAATGCATTAGATATAGATGAGCAGTGATGCCTTATCCAGTTTGATGCCCATATGCAATAATTAGCCTCTGGCCCAAGCGTACCTTTTCGATCTATGCTGACAACACAAAACCATTGTACAGAATGCCCTTCCAGGTTATGCCAAGTTGCAATTTTGCTAGCCAGCCAGCCGTCCAACCCCGGCAGAACTTCCCTGTACCTTGGTATGTTAGCAAGTATCATTTCACCAACACCATTTCCTTGCGACAATGTCTCCCCTGTGGCCTTCAAACTCATATGCTGCATGCACTTATTATGTTTCCCGTTTACCTTGGGCATTTGAATACTAGCGCTGCGGAGTTGGAAGATATCTTCACTATTCATTCTTGCAGATGATATCTCCATAACATTCTTGAGGATTTTCTCCCACGAATGTTTGGTTCCCTTAGAGTAATCTGCTAATTCCTCCACTGTGCTGTCCCCTTCAGACTCAGCAGCAAATTCCTTTACTGAATCCACAGTTATTTCAGATGCTGATAGTGCAGCTTGCTCTCTCAAAAACTAAACAAAAAAATAAGCTCCACATTAGTTAATTTGTAGTGGTGGTAACAGTAACAAATTTCCACTCCAACTCTGCAGAGACCCCTACTTTCATAATCTTGTGCCGGGCACTACGAGTTTTTGCATGTTGAAACCACTGTTTATGTCTCTCGAAAGCAGACTTGCTGGAGAGACCCTGAAGAGAGAAAATAAACCAGATGCTTGTAAATTACCAGCATGAGGAACTAATTACTTGAATGCATCAAGTAAAATTTTACAGAGCTTACAGAAAGAAACGAATGATGGCAACCTACACATGTAGCTTGATCCACACTCCATCTCTTAATTATTTTTGGTATAGGTAGTCCATTTTTTTAATTTATAACAGTCGATGGCACAAAAATCCAACAACTTAAGGTTAGCTACAACAAATCAGTTTCAGACAAAAAGAAAAGCTATGCCTTTTTGGAAACAAGTGTTTGATGGTAATATTTACTATCCATTACATGCATTAATTAAATGAATATCCCAGAATTTTTTTTCCACCTCACTCCTTTGCTGACTCAGACTCCCAACCCTATGATTGGAGGATTATACTACTAGACTATCCTCCCTTGCCAATAATACAAATTAAAGAATGACCAGTTTATATGTCATTAGCATAAGAGGGAGGTCCATGAACTGAAAAATTGAGAAGAGGAAACCAAAAACGATGCATGCTTACATATTAAATACAGCTGACCTTTACCTGCATAACATTGTGATTATAAGCATCAGAAAACCACAAGAATTTGCTTCTCCTTTCGTTCATATTAGCTTAAAATCTAAGGTTTAGTTGATATCTAGAATTTTCAGAATTACAACACATATAAGACATGATTAAATGTCTCAGCAAGACAAAAACAATGAAAAATGAAACAAGCCCCAGGCTGCCCGCAAAGAAAGAGGAAAAAGATAGAGAACATAGGCAAAAGAAGGTCCGGAATTCATAGCAACTAACATTGTAGGTGATAATCTCTACAACTTCTGCGTTTGCAAGTACATGCACTGGATTGACAAGATTACCATTCACCTGCAAACAGAAGATCTGCAGTCACATCCAGATTCATGAAGCATTTAAAAACCTATAGTAACAAAAAATTTAATCTTTTTGATAAGGTGAGAATTTATTAAAAACAGTATCAAGCTGATACTGTGAACAAAACCTATATTAACAAGATTGAAACCTTTGCAGCCACCATTTTATTGCCAATTTCAGTGTGTATCATATACGCGTAATCAATGACAGTAGCCCCCTTTGGGAGATGTTTTATCTGCAAATAGCAAAGTGGCATAACGATAATGTAACAGGACTCAGAAAAGGGAACAAATTGAGTAGAAAGAACACAGAATTTACCTCTCCTCCGGGTGTAAAGACAAAGACACGACTGCCCAACAGATCTCTGGTAATAGTGTCCACAAATTCCCTTGAACTCATGTTTCCAACAAACTCTTCCTGCCACTCCCTAATTGCATTCAGCCAGCCAATCTACACCAGAAAATAAACTTTACCCTATAATAATAGTTATACATGAAGCCCATAAAGCTATTAAGGCACTAGACAGTTTAGCAAAAGCAATATACTTTATACCCTGAGAGCAATATTGGCATTGTTAAGGCAGACTATTTTCCCTCGTGAACTTGTACCATTGGTTATAACATGCCCAACTAAACCATTTACCAAACCTTTCCCACTGTAATGTGCAGCAATGCCTCTCTCAGCTATGAGGTCCATCTCTTCAGTTCTTATCTGCCAAATATTACGCAAGTTTAATCAAGTTGCTAGAAAATAATCAGAAACAAATAAATGCTCACTTGTCAATAACCAGCGAAAATTTCTTAAAATCAGAAAGTAAAATGTCGAAGACACTTCAACAGGATTATTATCATTTTTTTTAAATACTCTAGCAGGATATACATACTGCCCACTCATAGTAAAACAAAATTGAAATAATGGCTGAAAAATTAGTTTGATAGAGAAACATCAAGGAAAGTTTAAAATTTGAAGAGTTCAATGTATTTGAACTATTGAAATTGTGTAGAAATAGAATGGTGTCAAACATTTTGGTACATTTCAAAATAGGTGGGTCATACATATTGGTATAGATGGACTAACTGATATCTTAATTGTTCAGTAGTTCTGGGGGTGCCATGAGTGTACCTGAACCTCCAAACGAAACATGCTCTCATACAGAAATGGAATCACTGTCGTATGAAGACTTTGATAGCCATTAGGCTTTGAGGTGGCAATGTAGTCTTTCATCTGTTGCAAAATGTTACAGATAGAGCGATAGAAGTCCATTAGCCTATGACAAAGAAAAGGGATGCACATAAATTATCCAACACTTACAGCACGAGGGATTGGTGTCCAGATTCCATGTACTAATCCAAGCACATGATAGCATATCTGTAGAGGAAAAATATGTCAGACACCTTACAGAAAGAGGTGCAAATTTAGGTATTGATTAAAAAAATTATATGAATTTGGTGCATTGCGCAGCAATTGTTTCTGCTCAATATCCAAAGTAATAAAACTTAGGCGCCAACATATAAGATTTACAATACATTACTATGGAAACCAAATGCATGATCACAAAGTAACATCCAATGAATGCCCTGTTTCCACGAACAAAAGAATATACCCCCCCCTTCTTTTCTCTTAATGTTGGGAAATACAAGTTTATGGTCAGTTGTACACTTCCGATGTTCTGGTCAAAGGTTACCAAATAGTAACCCCCTTGAACTTTGAATAATCTATGCCATAAACAACCTCAGAAGTTTTATCAATAGAACAAAACAGCCTTGGAAGTTTTGTGAAACCAAACAAAGTATTCAACTTCAAAAGAAAGCTGTATCTGCATTGTCATAACACGTTACCTGCTGTGCACTGCAAAAGGGCCTAACTCCAACACAAGGCTTTGGTTTTATAATAATTCGAAGCTGGAAATCCAAACATATCAAGTCAATACATACCATTAGACATAAAACATTTACTATCAAAATTTTCAAGCTTATAACAAAAGAAGACCTGTGCAATTTGGTTTACTTCGTTTATTGAGCTCTTAGACTTGAGTACTGCTTTATAGATGCTGCAGATAAGAATCAAAAAAGCTGATGAGGCAATATTCACCATCACAACAATGAGGCAGAATACATAAAAAGACTCCCTAAACTTGTCAGCAATTTTCACTTAGACACCTCAACTGAGGCTTGTACCTATTGAACACCTGAATTCAAACTAAATTGTATCTATTAGACTGTTAGACACAACTCGCTGACATGACACAGCTTAAATTTTACTACAATAGAGCACGTGAACAGCATAAATTCTTTCTCCTTCTCTCTCACCACCACCACCTCCACCACCATATCCACCCTAGGCTCTCTCCCTGCCACCAACTCCGCCACCACATCCAAAAGAGATTCTTCTTAGGTCACATGAAAGTCTGCTATCTTACACCGAACGCACTAAACTTTGCTATTTCTTTCTCTAATTTTCGAGATAATGGTCAAAAACACACCTGAACTATCAATTTTCGTGAGTTTTTTACCAAAAAAACCAGGTGTGCGAGTTTCCTACCTGAACAATCATAACTATTTATCAAAACACACCTCAACTATCAGTTGTTCACTTTTCCTACCTGAACAATCACCAACTATTTATCAAAACATACCTCAACTATCAGTTGTTCACTTTTCCTACCTGAACGATCACCATCGTGTAGTTCAATTTAGAAGAATCATGGCAGAGATTAAGTGGCCACGGTTCTTGAATTTTCCATATAAGCTTTACTTTCTCAAATTTCAATGAGATCGACTTTTCCATATAAGCTTTCTCAAATTTGAATAAGAGACCATATAAAAGTATGGTGGGTCTACGACGGGTGATGGAGGCTGTGTGTTGGGGGCTATGACCGGGGTTTGGGAAGCCCGAAAGGAAAGATGAATTCGGGGGGGGGGGGGGGGGGGGAGTGGGCCATCTGAAAGTAGTAAGTGGGGGAATCTGTTCGCCTTCTCTCTCCATTGTCTTGCCTCTCTCCTCTCTCCTCTCTCCTCTCTGACTCCAAACAGTTTGCTGCTGTTACACCTCAAGAACTGATGGACTTAACTGTTTAAGTCCTCTTAATTCTTGTCGAGCTCATCTCAATCATTCTGGAATGCAGAAATGGTTTTCAACAGGAGCTAAAGAAGTTGGACTCAGAGAACCGTCACTCCGGCGACCATGGCGGACCGCAAGGGAGTTCCTGGAAAATGCAATGAGAAGGAAATATTGCGGTTACTTTTTTTTTTTCCTCTTTTGCTTAAAACCCTTTTTCAGACTCAAAAGCCTCTTTTTGCTTCATTAGTGTTTTCCAAGTCAATGTGCATGCCGCAGTTCACACATTGTGTTTTTGTTACTAGCTAGCAACTAGTGGTTTAATAGGCACAATTTCTCTTGAGTGTGGGTGCTCAATAGGTACAAGCCTTGAGGTGTCTTGAGTAAAAATCTGATGTCGAGTTTAGGAGGCCGATTATGTATTCCCTCAACAATGAACTTTTTATGTATACGGACGTTACTAACAGCGACACATTTCTAGTGTGAATTAAAAAAATTAAAATTTAAGAACAGAAGAGCCGGCACTTCTTCAATCGCTTTGCTTTGGAAAATGCACACTAGTAACCAAAGCCCATGCCTAAGTTTGGAATGAGCTGGACAGAGCCACGCAATTCAACCATAGAAACTTTAAACACGGAAAAGGATTCAAGAAACTGGAAAAGATCACTATGGTCTGAAATATATTGCAGAAAGATGCCATACTTTGCGTCATTAGATTTGGAAAGAAATTGGAGAAAATGCTTGTGGGTCCACAACCATTAAACAAGATCATCCCTAGATTCCAACAGGAGTGCGAAGTGCAAACTGTATAACTTTCTCTCTTCTCACTCCAAAATTGCACAACCATTAGGAGGAATCCCAAAAAAAAAAAAAAAGGGTCCACTCTTTAGGGCGGAAGAGCAACATACAGATACAGTGGTTGAGTCATTAATCAGAAATTTATCAGCTAATACTAAACCAGATAATAGAGCAACTTATTTTTTTCAGGCAGACGGTAGAGCAACTTATTAGGTAGGCACTAAGCGATGGTGAAATTTCACTCTTTCCTTTGAGGACAACCACCAGTGAAAAAGTACTACCAAATAAAGAGAATATAAAAAGAAAAAGAAAACTGTAAGAACGTCAGGGATGGCAATCGACAACTAAATATGAAATTAGTAGCAGGAAATAGGCATATGTGCACCTGTAAGGTTCCTTGCACATTGATTGAATTTCCGTCTTCACCGTTACAAGGTCTAGGAATTGGTCTTCCTCTATTTTCTTCATCAATATTCTTTTGGCCTAAGGGAAGAAACCACACAATAGAAGGAGGTGAACTGATAACTACACAAGAGTTGCCATAAACACCACAGTGATAATAGATAATGGTCTCAGCTTATAAGTAAAAGTTGCATGTCTTAGCGTGGATGGTGGGATGGTAGAGGTTTTCTGAGTAATAATAAGTAATTAAATTTCAGAAGGGTGGCGGATAGGTACCTCTTCGAGTTCCTTTTCATGTTCTTTATGAAGTTCTGCAATTCTTCGCTGAACCCTGGCATAGTCTTGAGCATTTGTATACATAAATGCTAAGTTTTCAAGCTCTGACTGCATGATGAGAAGTCAAAAGTTCATCAAACTAAGCAGATATAAAACCATAAGTTAAGAGGAAAAGAAACCGTACATAATGAAACAAGCGACAGTTTAAACCAAAAATTTCAAGCCTCTTTAACTTCCAAAGAAAGTACCCCACCCAGCCCCAACTCTCTCACCAGGCATAAAAAGAAAACATCCCATCTAGGATAAAGCAGGCTACTAGATGACAAAAATAGATAATGTGAGGCAACTAGCTGCATCATACGTCTCTTTCCAGATTATGATCACATATCATTAATATGCACGAGTATTATTATCATTAAGGCCTTAAGCAAATTTCAGGAATAGGATTAAGAAAATGAGATCCTCTGTATACACTAACAGCTATACTGTTCTGAAGGCCACACAACCAGTCACTGGGGGAAGGGAAGAAAAAAAAGGAAATTTCAATTAGGGACATATCTAGGCATGTCAAAGCATTTAAGAGTCTTGAAGAAGGTAAAGAGAAACCTTGATTTGGTATATTCCAAGAAGTTTCGCCAAAGGAGCAAAAACCTGCAGCGTCTCTGTTGCGATTCCAGCCTGGGAGGACATAGAGTAGCAAGATTGTTAGAGATTAGATAGAAACAGACACAAGAAGAAAATTAAGATTTACATACCTGCTTGTGTGGAGGCATATGTGAAAGAGTGCGCATGTTATGTAATCTATCAGCTAATTTGACAATTATAACACGGACCTGAAACAGAAACATTTTAGATAAGGGATTGTGAAGAAAGTAACAAAATCCATGCAAGTTATTAGAGGCATTACCTCCTCTGTCATGGAAAGAAACATCTGCCTAAGGTCATCAGCTTTGACATCCTGTACATGGATTTCATCCTTGCACTTGATCTTTCCCAGCTTGGATACCTAACACATCAATCCCATTTACATCAAACCAACAAATTTCTTTTAATGTTTTACCTACACAAACAAATCAACCCATAAAAACAAGATTGAGAGAAGAAGATTCTACAGTAACTATATCTTCTGAGGAACTACCTTAGTCTCCCCTTCAACAATACGGCAAACTGTTGCACCAAATTCCTTCTCTATTCTTTCAAAAGTAACTACATCTGTGTCTTCTACAGTATCATGTAATAACCCAGCAGCAACTGACTCCCAATCCAATTCCTCAAAAAATAAAAAAAAGTCAAAAGTCAGTTGATCCCTTTCTAGCCAGGAAAGTGCAATAGTTCCACACAACTTACAAGCTGTCCAAGGATCTGTGCAACTGCAACTGGGTGAATGATAAAGGGCTCTCCACTACGACGCTTTTGACCATCATGTGCCTCAAAAGCAAGCTGTAACTTTGATCAGTATATAAGACTGTTTCGTTTTAATATAGTGAATTAGATGGCGAATATGGCATGCAACTATTTGTTACCAGATGCTTATATTGCAAAGACAGAAAAGGAGGAGGAAGGAATTCAAAGCCGAGGAGAAGATCGATTATGTTGAATGTCGATGATATGGGAATATACTTACATTCAAAGCCTTGCGAATCAACTCCAATTCCTTGCAAGAAAGATATGAAATAGTAGGTTTAAGATCCTGCAGAAAGACAACTGACATTAGCAAGATTAACGTAACATACACTTGATATTAGCAAATGACCATAAAAAATCAGGCTCTTAGAAGTGAGAGTTCGTTCTGTATCTTTAATTTAATATAGTAAGAAAGTAAAGAGAGCAGCTTTAGATTTAACATCGAAAGAAATGAAAGTTTTGTCTATGGGAAAAGAACAATCAGTAGAATGCGAATTGGACGTTGTGAGACTGGCTCGGGCATTTTTATTTTTTTTTAGAATTACTGGCTCGGGATTTCTACTTCTAGATAAAACATCTAGCAGTTTAAACTTTCCCATTTTCTTTCCTTTCAGAGAAATTTTGCTTATTCACAACTGGTAAATCCTAGTGCTTAGTGCTTCTCAATTTCCAAAAAAGCAACTATTAATCACAATTCATGTTCTTTCCATCATGACAGAGAGTAGACGTTTAGCCAAGCTTTGTCGATGATGCCAGGAATCAGAGATTAATAGCTAGAGTAGCACAAACCTCCCACAAACTTTCAGGAGATATCTCTACATATGAGTCTGAAGAAAATGACAAAGAGCAACACAATTTCCATTTGCTAGAAGCAGATAGTAGAAGCATTGAGCCAGGGGATCCTCGCAGAGCTTCAACAGGGTACCGTTCATCCATATCAGAAGTATAACATCTCTGCCACAAGTAAAAACTAGTAAGGTAAACGATTGTGATAGATATTATCATTGCTTCTCAAGAAAATCAACTATAATCCTTTATGCGTAACTTCTCAGATTATACACATATAATTACGCATGCTCAAAATAAATATACATGTCTATATGGATCAAGCTTAAACTCATTCTCGTTGAGTCCTTGACTCACCTCTGGAGAAAGGGTTCTGGGAAACCTGATAAGAGTCCAAAATCAAAGGCCTATCCATGTATTTGCCACAGTATACCCATTATTATTTTCCTAATGTGTCATTTTATGAATGTCTATGAAGAAGAACAGATGTTGTATGTTCAGAAAACTTTGAAACTCAAACTAAACTTTTACCGATTTCTATACGTAATCTAGAGATATTCTAATGAGAATATGAACTGTTCTACAGAGTTATAAAGAAAAGTTCCACACCGGGTATTGAAGGACATCCAAAGGTGTCTAAAGATTTTGAGCTACTCTACTCATTGGCTTAAGGTTTCGAGTTAGATGCTCAAAATCTTTCATGCGATCTCGAACTTAACCTTTACTAAGTTCATCTTACATTAGTAACTCCCAAATTCAAGTCTACATGTGAACCCAGAATTGAGTTACATGTGGAAGGGTGTTGAGCTATATAGAAACGTCCCACATTGGGTATCAAAGGCATTCAAGTGAGTTTATATAAATCTTGTGTAACTCCATCAATTGCCTTAATGTTTTGAATTGGATTCTCACATTCCGCCACATGTTCCATACATCAAGTTACGCAATATAAAGAACCAAATTATTGCACAAAGATTATTTACTGATAAATGAATGCAACCTGAAGCAGTTACCACCAAATTTCCTACACACTCCTCTAGCAAAAGACTATTAATTTAACCATAAGCAACAGAAGGTAGAAAAAAAGGAGACCGGTCTGTAGTAAATCAATTCTGACTCACCACCGACAAGTTACTGTCATAACATGAATGACCAACAAGTTTTAGTAAATTGCAAGGCAGCAAAGCCTCTGAAGCTAAAAGCTAAACTATAATAAAGCTGTTTGGACTTTAATTTTTTTCCATTCAATCCGATTAATTTCTGACAGTGTAAGTTGGGAGGTGAGTAAACTTACACATCGACGGAGACGACGATCTCTTCTTCCATACGGCCCAAAAGGAGTAGAGGAACACTGAGAAGGATGAGCTGTGCTGGCAAGGAACCCAGTCAAGGCCCTTGGCACTTTCCAGGCACAAGATAGCACACTACAGTCTGGTCTTCCACTCACATCTCCTTTCCAAGACTTACATATATTCACACATTCGATAGAAACTGCACAATTGAAAAAACAAAATAAAGGATTCGCGCATCATTTACGTTAGCTCCACTGTTCACCAGGAGTAATTTAGTAGATGTAGTGAACCTCCAGTTACAGAAAACCTCCAATTTGCTTTGCAATACAAATTATTTAGCAGTGGAATGAAACAGACTTACATATACTCACACACTCAATAGAAACTGCATAATTGAAAAAATAAAATAAAAGATTTCCACATCATTCACTTTAGCTCCAATATTTGGACGAGTAATTTTTAATAGATGTAGTGAACCTCTAATTCGCCTTGCAATACAAATCATTTGAACTGAATGAAATATACTTACATAACATAAACAGCCTGATAACGACTCATTCGCAATTAAGGTGTAGTAAAGTCAAATAGAAATGAAATTCATAAAGGTAGTGATTAATTATACCTGACATTGAAGTAGCAGAAGCCATGTCTATTCAAAAGCATCGGTGCACTGTATAGAGAAAAATCAAACGAACCGCCACAAAAGCGAGTGAAGGAATCAAAATATACGAATTAAGATAAATTAGGGAGCACTAAAGAAGCCCAAGCGAGTGAAAGAGAGCCAACAAAATGGCGAGGAGATAATCTAGAGAGAGAGAGAGAGAGAGAGAGAGAGAGAGCAGTCGCGGAGATTTCTTTCAGCCAAAAGACCACACGAGTTAAAAAAAAAGCCGTTTGATAAAGATATTTTTTTCCTTTTGGGATAATTGCACTTTTAATCCTAAATACATTTTGATTTTGATCCTTAGATATTTGGCTTACATATCTAAATTTTAATAACTAAAATGTGGATTTTTTATTCCTTTGTAAAAGAAATTTGCCATATTTAGACTTTTTCGAATTATATTACCTTTGTATTGTTGAGCTAAAACAACTCAAACATACTATGTGATATAGTCTGTTTTGAGTAAAGTTCGCACGGTTGCCCATAAGACATCAAAACAATAAGAGTATCTAACACCCTATAATTAATTTATTCAGCTATTAATGTAAGACTTTGCTCACACGCATTCAATAATCTGTCTTGAAATAAGTTTCACATGACTCATTATCATTCATGGACTAATTTTGAGATTAAGTATGTAACACATATCAACCGAGTATTTATGGCCTCCAAAATTCACTGGCTTTTTTTGTGTGTGTATATACTAAGAGTGGCCAGTGGGCCGGGCTCGGGTCTGGCGGGCCGGGTCTGGCGGGGTCGGGGTCGGGGCGGGACGGGAGAAGGGGCGGGGTCGGGGTCGGGTATGGCGGGCTCTGGCGGGGTCGGGTTTGGCGGGACTGGAGCAAGTCCCATCCCGATCCCGATCCCGATCCCGTCGGGCTCGGGTCGGGGCGGGGTCGGGTCAAGGATCTGGCGGGTTTTCATTTTTTTTTTTTAATAACATATGTATAAAAACTCAATAAACAAAATAAGATAGTGTAATAAAACATCTCAAGGTGTTTTTGTGCCTCTTATATTATTTAATAGACATATGATTTTTGTAATACAAATACAATTGTCTAAAATCTAAATTGCAACTTTGTGGTGTTGTCCAAAAGTTACAAATTACATAATAAAATTACAATTAAAAAAATTACATTCTCAAAAAAACATGTTCTAATTGCTTGATGATTTCATGTGGTTCTTCGGTTGGAATTGGTATTTGTTGGTCAAATTGATCCACGTCGCTTCCACTACCTTCGGTTAAGATTTCGTTGTAGTTTTCATCATCTTCTTCGTTGATCTCCGGTTGACTGCACCTTCTCCGCTCCGCTCGTATCCAATCTCTGAATAATACTGCAATTTCCAAGATGTCTCCGGCTAATGAGTGTCTGTGGTCTCCTATTTGATATCTGCCTGCAGAAAAAGCGCTTTCAGACGCAGTTGACGACACTTGAATGTTCAAAACATCTCGAGCCATCAATGAAAGTGTCGGAAAGGTCTTCTCATTCCCCCTCCAGTATTTCAGCAAGTCTTCATGTCCATCTTCATTGATAACTTCTTGATACGGTACAGAACCCTGTAAAACAAAAATATCTAACTCGCTAATTTGGTTAGTAGTAGAGGTACGACCGCACATTCTATTTCTGAGGCTTTCAATACTAGCCGCAGAAACATCATGTCTTTTGTGAGGTTGTATTGAAGATGAAGAAGATGGTATGGAAGCTGGTAAGTTACTAGCATTTTCTTGTTGATAAAATCTATATATATTTTTGCATTGGTGTTCTACGCTAGACAATACTTCTTCTTTAGTTTGTTCAATAGGTGGTGGGTGATTTAGATTTTTGAGACTTGGAGGTAGTAGTACTTCTATACAATCGTAAATAGTTTCAATCAATGATTTAGTACCGTCTATTTTAATAGTAGGATTTAATACAGAACCAATAATATAAATAGAGGGAATAGGAATAAAATATTTTTTTATTTTGAGAAATATTTTTTTAATAGCTGCCTTATAAGCTGGTTTTTCCATATATTCACTAAGTAATAAAAATATTAGAGTTATATAAAATAACATAGTTGAAATAGTAGGATAATATATACCGGAATATTCTTTTGTTGCTTGAAAAAATTTCTCTAAAAATACAATAAGTTCGGAAATTTTTTTCCAATCACTATCTAAAATCATATCAGCTGGCTTTTTATTATGAGAGTTAAAAAATAAAGTTATAGGTAATTTATAGTCATAAGCAACAAGTAGTTGCTCGTATAAAGAATTCCACCTAGTGGATACTTCTTGTGGAATTTTTCTAAAGGGTAGTCCACAATCATGACAAATTTCTTTATATTCTTTTCTACGTTGTACTTTATTACTTTTAAAAATAAAGTTTATAGCAAATTGTATTTTACTAAGAATGTCTTCAAAAAGTGATAGACCATCATTTACAATTAAGTTATATATATGACACGCACATTTTATATGAAAATGGTCTGAAAAAGACGGAGTTAAACTATTTTTTAAAATTGTTATTGCGTAATTGTTATTAGAAGCGTTATCTAATGTAATAGTCATAATTTTATCGGTAATTCCGTAATAATCGCACACTTGATAAATATTTTCTGCAATAAAAGTACCAGTGTGCCTATCATCTATATATCTATACGCTAAAATACGTTTTTGCATAAACCATTTATAATCTATCCAATGACAAGTTACAGTTAAATAATCATGGCCGTTAGTACTACGACCTATATCAGACGTGATAGATACTTTGCCATTAAAATGATATAATGAAAAACGTAAATATTGTTGATATTCATGCGCGAATTTAAATACATCTCTCTTAACAGTTGATCTAGGAAAACCGTTAAAAGCATGATCATATATATCTCTAATGTAATGAATAAAATCGGGAGATGAAGGAAATGAAAAAGGCAAACCCTCCACAGCAACTAATTTTGATATTGCTTCCCTATCTCTATGTTTATTGTATTTAGAGCCTACAATTCCCCCGTCATAGGGTTAATTTGACCTCAGACTTGGTCCGACAATATCGGTATGTGAACCTTGTCCCGATGGAGCGGGCGTTCTTGCATCCGGTTTTGAAGCCTGGTATTGGGCATACCTAGTGGATGAGCACTTACTACGTGTCTAATTAAACCCCGTCCCACCGTGACCTTTTTCGCTTTTAAATTTTAAAACATTTTTACAAATTTTACATATGACTACTTGATTCTCTACGTCCCTATCAAAAATGTCCATGCATCCGATTTTAATGGTCGTTTCTTTGGACCTCGTCTCATACTAGGGGGAATAGGAGGTATTTCAGTTGAAGGTGCACTAGTGGGTGTGTTGTCATCAACATTAGTGGGTATATCATCTAGATCATCGTCTAAATTAAAGTCTTCTTGAGTTCCAGAAAATAGCTCCCGGTCTAAATCTAATGGTATTGTAGGAAAATGTTGAGTATCAACAAAATCATCCTGTGTAGGAATAAGATGACTAGAAGAAGTACCCTTGCCCTGGTTGCCCCTACTAGAAGAAGCACCCTTACCCTTACCCTTAAACATACATTTTAATCCTTCCATTTTAATTATGATAATAAATAAATAAATAATTAATTAAAGACAATAAAATTAAGTGATCTAAACTAAATAAACAGACAATAATAATTTAATGAAGAAACGAATGTACCAAACGCCGACGTAACGTCGACATGTAATCGAGAGGTTGAAAATTGAAACTTTGCTCGATGGAAGATCCTCAAGCTAGTTGCCAACTTCACTACCAATTCCCAAATGAATAAATGAAATTGAATATTTAGCAAACAATGTAGACTTGTAGAGAGATATATTGAGAAATTAGAGAGATTGTAGGAAGATTTGTGAGAAAGATGAAGAGAAAATGAGTTATTTATAGTTGAAAAATTGGGTTAAAGTGTAAATATAATAACTTATGGGTTAAAATAAATATTAAGGGGTAGGGGGTTGGGGAGGGGGGCTAAAATGGCCGTTGGCAACCGCCATTTTAGATTATGATCGTTGGTGCAACGGTCATTTTTGCAAAGAAGCGGGGTCGGGGTCGGGGGTGAGAGTCGAGAGGCGGGGTCGAGGCGGGCTCGGGTCTCGCGGGCTGAGGCGGGCTCGGGTCTCAGCGAACTGAGGCGGGCTCGGGTCTCGCGGGAACTGGGGCGGGCTCGGGTCTCGCGGGGCGAGACATCGTCCGTCCGAGTTCGAGTCCACTTAGTAATTTTTTTTTTGGCGGGGTCGGGCGGGCTCGGGTCGAGTCGGTCCCATTTGGACCTAGTATATACATCTTTAAAGATGGAGCTAAAGATAGCAAATCGATCCTTAAATGGGTAAAGACACTAGGTTGGGCCCACGCCCACTTCTCCATCTTCATACGTGTCTCATAAATTATTAGCTTTGATATCAATTGTTGGGCTAAAATAAGTCAAATATACTCTTAATAGTGTGATATTATTCGATTTGGATCAAGTTCACACAATTTTCATCATATTAAGAATATCTAACACCTTATAAGTAAGTTACTTTTTTTAGCTACAAATGTGAGACTTTATTCACACACTCCCAATACAGATATGGAGTAACATTAAAAAATGTAACATAACACATCAATGACCGAATAGTTTAAAATTAATAACGTATTCAATTTGTGAAAATTTATAAAGCGAGGGATAAGTGCACATATCAATTAATTACAAACTAAAGATGCTTAATAAAAATTATAAATACTAAAATCAAAATTTATCAATACTCAAAGGACTAAAAGTGACAATTTCCTCTTTTTTTCATGGGCTTTGCGTGGCACAATAGATGAGGTAGTTATTATAGAAGTCCTAGATTCCGAGAGATATAAATTTGGTTATCACGCTTGGGTTTTCGTTAGACCTGTGAAGATTTTTCCTTTTTTTTTTCATGGACAAGTTATGGGCTTATGGCACTTTTCGGGCTTATCACGATATGCATGAGAATTAATAATTTTGAAGTCTACGAGATACATAAATGGATCATATTTATTAAAGCATGTGTGCCACGCTCCGGAAAGAAATAAGGGACATGACATCAGCAGCGGATTATGATAGGAGCGGAGGGGAGTTGTGGCCCCCTTAAAAAACTTTTAAAAATTAATTTTTTTTAAAGTATATATATTACTCACGATTTAAAAACTCTAAATCCTGTCACTTTCTCGGCGGCATCAGCGACTCACGAACTCACACTCGCATACGGCTCCACTCTCTCACAATCTATTTCTCTCCACTCGTCTCTCCATCTCTTGTAATACTTAACTGCAGAAGATTTATTTATTTATTTATTTGGGTCTCTTTTTCTTCTACAAAACATAAATCTATTATGCATTGGATACATAGTTGCATCATAAGCAATTACAGGTTATTTCCAATATACATGATATGTGTTTTAATGGGTAATTCTTGATATGAGTTTCTTTTAAATCAACAAAGGATTACAACTATATGTTTGTTTCATCATATACGAGGCTATTTTGGGCTTATGTGGGTGGAATTAACAAATTAAGGCTTTAAAAGCTGAATTTCTCTGACTTAGTTCTGTTTTCAAATTTAGATGTTATCTCAAGAGCTCTACTGATTCAATTCGTTGGCTCACGTTTCAAGCTTGTGCTTTTAGAGTCCATGACGAATCACTGGGATAAAAAAAATAGAGGTAACTTTCTTGAAATGATCAAACTCTTAGCATCATACAATGATGAACTTGCAAAAGTAGTGCTAGAGAATGCTCCGTATAATTCAAAGTATACTTCTCATCTAATTCAAAAGGAAATCTTGCACATCATTTCTAGTAAAGTGAAAAGCTATATCCGAGAAGAGATTGAGGATTCTAAATTTTGCATAATTGTTGATGAATCACGCGATCAGAAGGATCACATCACAGTGGGTCAACATTTTAGAGTGAATCTCTTTTGTGTTACAATTGATCAACAATTGCAGGAATTGAATCACATGTTTAATGTGCAAACAATGGAGCTTTTGAGGCTAAGCAATAGTTTGGTTCCTAAAAATATTTACAAAGCATTTGATATGGGTGATATATGTGCTCTTGTAGAAAGATTCTATCCATTAGATTTTAGTGAGCAAGAGAAAACAACCCGGTGGAGGGCAGATGGAGTATTGACGAAGATGTTTGGGACTGAACACATCCCCTTTTACTTAGTAGGGCTTAGGAACGATGTTGGCGCAAATTTGAGATTTCAACTTCAACACTTTATTCTTGAAGTTGTTAATCATCCAGAATTCAATAACTTGTCAACTATGTCTGAATTGTGTGAAGCTTTGGAAAAAACAGGGAAGGTGAATACATATTACTTGATTGACCGGATAATCCGTCTTATCTTAACTCTCCCAGTTTCTACGGCTACTACAGAAAGATCATTTTTAGCAATGAAGATAATCAAGACAAGGTTACGTAATAAGATGGAGGATGCATTTCTTGCTGACAATATGCTGATTTATATTGAAAAAGAGATAGTTAAAAGCTTTAGCTCTGATTCAATTATTAATGATTTCAAGTATTTAAAAGAACTAAGGGAATCACTTTAATTCTAGGTACATCTTTCCTTTTATATATTATATTTTTATTGTGTTAATATTATTTTGAATCTTTGATAAAATTATATTTTGTTCTTATAAATTTCAATTATAATATTTTAGTTAGTAATTACCGTTTCCTTAATATTTTGGGCAAGTTCCGCCACTGCATGACATACTTTATTCTTGCTCATATACATAAACAAATTGGCCATTTCAATATAAACCCCACAATCCCGAGAATGACCCAAATAATACATATCTAGCTAAATGTCAGTTTATGCATGTTCATAGTTCAATATCAAATATTAGGGAAAGGATTAAATTTATCCTCTAAGTATGGTTTATAGTTTAAATTTGCTTTCAGTCAAAGTTTGAGATCAAATTTACCCTCCTTGTTAGGGTACTTGATAAATTTGCTCTTATATGGATGGAAGTCTGACTTGGACTCCACAACACAAAATAAAATTAGCTACGTCAGATCCACGTAGGATGTAAATGACACGAGAAATGGACTCACTCTACAAATAATTGTGTAAATTTCAGGAATCTAATTCAAGATTACCAGATCCCATACCCAAACTCAATTAACCCATAACCCGAGTTACCCCGTATTTGGTTACACCAGTTGAAGATTTCTTTATCAATGGGTCGGTCCATATCTGGATTATCTCCTTCCATAAGATTGAAATCTTCCTGAAATGATTCGATATTTTTCGCCAATTTCAATCGAGGAGTTTTTAAGTCGGGAACTGAATCCTTGACGTGGCGGTGTAGTGTTACGGAGTGTGGATTTCGGAAATCGCCACTTATTATTTCACACTTGTATTCATAAATGGACTCTAAAATCGCCAAATCCATATGATCATCAACTTCTTCTTCGTCGTCTTCATTTTCTTCTTGATTTTCTATCATTTTCTATGTTCTCTTCTACGCCATCATCATCAAAGATAACAACTTCTTTCTTCACAATTTCACATAATCTGTTTCATCCTTTGCTTCTTCTCCATTATTGTGTTCTTAATTTTCACTCTCTTTTTCTTCATCATCAATACTAAGACTTCGTAGTCTTTTACGTTCATTATTCAAAGCGAAGACAATAGAATTAATTGACTGAGTTGGGTATGGGATCCTACGTGGATCCGATGTGGCTAATTTTTTTTTGTGTTGTGGAGTTCAAGTCAGACTTCTATCCATATAAGAGCAAGTATCCTAACGGGGAGAGTAAATTTGATCTCAAACTTTGACTGAGGGTAAATTTAAACTATATTTCGGGTTCTAATTATGGGTATGGAAAAATCTTTGGTAGGGAACGCTTCCCCCCGAATGGGGCTCTACGCGGCGCGAATTCGAATATAGTCGGACTCTAATGCGGATACCGAACACCGGGTAGGAAACCAAAAGTTATCCAATAAATTAGTCAAAGAAGCACACTCTAATAAATATATCTGGGCAGGCTCGTGCACTAAGCATCCACGTTAGCGAAGTTTGGAAAAGAATCACACCTCAAAGTGAAAATAAGATTTTAGATGGTCACTCAACTAAGGATAATTCACTCAAAAGTTACTCTACTTTGTTTTCTAGCTCAAAAGTTACCCAATTAATGATAGTTCACTCAGATGATCACTCAACTTTATTTTCAAACCAAAAAATCACTCAACTATTGATATTTCACTTAAAAAGCCATCCAACTTATTGAATGACTCTTTTCTTAAAAATTGTATGTATATGTGTTTACTTGAAAATTAGGGACAAAATATATTTGATACAATGACATATTTTGTTGTATTTTTTTTTGTATTTCATTAGTTATAACATTGGAGTATTGTATTAATTATTTCAGTTTTCTGTATATTTTGCGTATGTTTTACGATTTATTTTATATAGTTTGATTGATATAATGTCTGTGTATTTTATTTATGAATGTGCAGTTATTTGTAATAATGAAATGTTCATGTATTAGAGTTGTACATATTTTAGAACATCGAAATATATATTTCTTATATTGATGGAATACTATAGGTATAATAGCTATACTTGCTTCACCCGTTAATTAGATTGAGGTTATTTTATATCAACAAATTCATAAATTATGATAATTTTCTTCACCCGTTAATTAGTATACTTGCTTCATTCTTCAAAATTTTAAATTTTATCCTTTTTATATAGGAATTAAGTTGTATATATCAACATCATAATGGATTTCTTTTACAATCTTCTATGAAACTGCATGAACACAAATATTCATGCATCGATTTCCTTTTAGTGTAATTCATCATTGTTAAACAAAGGTAATACACCTGTGATATACACTGAATATACAACAGTATATATCACATGTATACAAAGCAGTGGCCCAGCAGCAAAGCAGTGGGCAGTGGCCCAAATCACTGAGGCCCATCACGGCTTTGGGCAGCAAAGCAGTGGGAAAATTTTGTATATTAAGGAAAATATATTTTGTGTATATTGTAGTGTATTTGTTACCTAGATTAGGATATACACTTACCATAATTGTATAGTTAGAATTATGGTAGAATAAGGTTTTAGAAATAAAATAGGAATAAGATTCTCCTATTATGAAAATATGTAACTTGTATATATAGCATTTCAATTAATGAAAATAATCAAGGGGATTATTTCTTTCATGGTATCAAGAGACTAGGTCTAAACAAAAGTTTTTCTCTCAACTTTTGTCCTCTCTTTGATTTCGGACGAGACACCCCACCCCCTCGGGTTTCTCTTCCAAAATTCGTCTTCTGCTCTAAAAAACACCTCTCTTAAATTTTCCTTCCTTCTTTGTTCTTTCAATATGTCTAAGAACAATTATCACCATGCCCTCATGGTTTCCAATATCAAGAGATGTATCCCTATTGTCCTTGAGATGGAAAACGTCCAATATGCGACGTGGGCGGAGTTGTTTAAAATTCACGCTATCTCTTATCAAGTTCTTCATCACATCATTCCTCCCGCTAGACCCCTTCCTGCGGAGGATCCTGAGTTATGGATTACTCTTGATGCTACCGTTCTCCGGTGGATCTACGCTACTATTTCGGTGGATCTACGCTACTATTTCGGTGGACCTTCTACAAACGATTATTGAGCCGGATACCACGGCTATGACTGCATGGAATAGATTGCGTGACATATTCCAAGACAACCAACATTCACGTGTCGTCACACTCGAGCAGGAATTCTCTCTAGTTCGAATGGACGAATTTTCAAACGCTTCTGCATATTGCAAGAAACTCAATGAGTTGGCAGATCAACTCCGTAATGTTGGCGCACCGATAACTAATAATCGTCTCGTTCTACAGTTGGTTGCCGGTCTTTTGGAGGCCTATAATGGTGTTGGAACTCTCATTCGCCAAAGCAACTCTCTTCCCGACTTCTATCAAGCCCGCTTCATGCTTATTTTGGAAGAAGCCGGCTTGGCTAAAAATGCGGCTACCGGAGCAAGCCCCATCGTCATGGTGGCGTCCTCTCCGAGTTCTTCGAGTTTTGTTAATAATTCGGGCCAAAACCATAATCATGGTGGCGGCAAGAATAATTGCAAGAATAATAACAAAAACCGCGGGGGCAAACGCGGCGGTTCCGGTGGTCAGCAAGCAAGCGGTGGGCCCCATCCAGGGAGCTGTGGCCCACCACCCCCTGGTCCCAACAATGGGGCTGGGGCAGTGGGCCGTGGGCCAGCAGCCCGTCTACTCAGGCAGCAAATTCCAGCGGCCAGTGGGCTGGCCAACAGTTCAGGCCCAACACCCAGCAGTGGCGGCCCACTGGCCAGTGGCCCAACAACAGCAGCTCCAGCAGCTACGGCCCAGCTCCATCACGGACATGAGTTCTTGGGCCCCAACCTCCGCAAGCCCATCACGCAGCAGGCCCCACTCAGACCGATATCGAGGCCGCGATGCACACGTTGGGGTTGACTCAACCGGACCCAAATTGGTATATGGACACCGGGGCCACTACTCACATGAATTCCGAATCAGGTACTCTCTCCTCTTATTTCAATTTGAGCACCCCTCGGGGTATAATTGTTGGTAATGGCAACTCTATTCCAATTCAGGGTTATGGTCAGAAAACGTTGTCTCCCCCCAATCCACCTCTTCTCTTGAAAAATACTTTACATGCTCCTAAATTGATTAAAAATTTAGTGTCTGTCCGAAAATTCACTACTGAGAGTCATCTCATGAGGTGTGATAGTAGGGAGGATTTGTATCATATCATGCCTGGTTTCAGTCCATCGAGTCAAGCCTTGCCATCAGCTTTTGCAGCCATCTCTCCCTCCATGTGGCATGCTCGTCTGGGTCATCCGGAATCTTCTATTTTATCAGTTTTAGATAAAAATAGCTTTATTTCCTGTAAGGGTACGAGTCATACTCCACTTTGTCAATCTTGTTCATTAGAAAAAAATGTTAAGTTGTCATTTGTAGACTCCAATTATCATACTTCAAAGCCATTTGATATTATTTATAGCGACTTATGAACGTTTCCAATTGCGAATAAATCACAAGTGTTTTCCGTCTTCATCAAATTTAGAGCGTTCATTCGTACTCAATTCGAAAGAGAAATAAAAAATATTCAATGTGATAATGGAAAAGAGTATGACAATAGGGAGTTTCGGGAATTCTGTGCTACTAATGTGATACATTTTCATTTTTCGTGTCCTCATACATCTTCACAAAATGGGAAAGCCGAACGCAAAATTCGTTCCATAAATAACATTGTCCGAACTCTCTTCATTCATGCCTCCATACCTCTATATTTTTGGCATCATGCTCTACAAATGGCCACATATCTTCTTAACATAATTCCTTCTAAAGGTCTGACATATTCTTCCCCCCTCAAAATCCTATATAATAAGAACCCTTCTTATTCTCATCTTCGGATTTTTGGGTGCTTGTGTTATCCATTATTCTCATCCACCATAATTAACAAACTTCATGCTCGGTCTACCCCGTGTATACTTTTGGGTTATCCGTCGAATCATCGTAGTTATAAGTGTTTTGATTTATCCTCCAATAAAATCATAATTAATCGCCATGTCATTTTTGATGAAAC
The DNA here is from genome assembly GCA_029783415.1 of Anisodus acutangulus. Lineage (NCBI taxonomy): Eukaryota > Viridiplantae > Streptophyta > Magnoliopsida > Solanales > Solanaceae > Anisodus > Anisodus acutangulus. The sequence goes on from CM056500.1 coordinate 9,367,353, forward strand.
CCAATTCCCTTTTACGGAAGTTCATACTCCCGAGCCTAAGTCGTATAATTTTTTGGATGACCAAATATCCCCGTATATTATTCGGAATTTTTCAGACATTTCCCGCACCCAAAATCCTCCAATGGCCCACCGCTACCTGGACCCACAAAGATCGCCAATAGCCTAATGATCGGATCACCCCAACAATTGGGCCAGTCCAACCCAATTCTGGAACTGGTCCAGTTGATGAGTCATTTTTCCGATTTGGGCCAGCAGGCCCACTGCCTGCTGGCCAGTCCGTCCCGAGCCCAGAAAATTCCCAAAATTCCCTCGATTCTTCCTTGAGTCATAGACCGGTCACTCATAGTCAACGGGGTATTTTTACACCTAAAAGATATTTTAATTTACATTCTGATGTCACTAAATCCCCCTTACCCCGCAATCATGTGTCCGCATTAAATGACCCTAATTGGAAAATTGGTATGACTGATGAATATAATGCTTTTATTGATAATAAGACGTGGGAGTTGGTGCCCCGTCCATATGGTATTAATGTTATCAGGTCTATGTGAATTTTTGCTCATAAGGAGAATTCAGATGGGTCATTTGCTCGACATAAGGCGTGACTTGTTGGTGATGGTAAGGCTCAGCAGGTTGGGATAGATTGTGGTGAGACGTTTAGCCCGGTGGTCAAACCGGCTATCATTCACACTGTGCTTAGAATGGCTCTTTCCAAGACTTGGCCAATTCATCAGTTGGATGTCAAGAATGATTTCCTACATGGTGATTTCAAGGAAACAGTCTATATGCATTAGCCGTTGGGTTTCAGGGATCCAAATCGCCCTCATCATGTATGTTTGTTAAAGAAGTCCTTATATGGGCTTAAGCAGTCTCCAACGGCCTGGTACACGAGGTTTGCTGACTTTGTTTCAACTATTGGGTTCACTCACAGTAGGTCAGACAATTCCTTGTTCATCTACCGCCGTTGTTCGTCCTTGACCTACATTCTATTATATGTGGATGATATCATCTTGACTCCCTCTTCCTATGCCTTGCGCCAGTCTATCATGACCATGCTCAGTTCTGAGTTTGCTATGAAAGACTTAGGGCCTTTGAGTTATTTTTTGGGGATTGCCGTCAAGCGTCATTCAGGTGGCTTGTTTTTGTCTCAACGAAAGTATGCTGCTAAGATCATAGAGAGGGCTGGGATGTCATCCTGTAAGTCCACTTCCACGCCGGTTGATGCAAACCCCAAGCTGAGTGCCGTAGCATGTGCACCATACGAGGACCCGACCCGCTATCACAGTCTTGCAGAGGCCCTCTAGTATCTTACCTTTACCAGACCGGATATTACGTATGCGGTTCAGCATACGTGTTTATTCATGCATGATCCCAGAGTTGAGCATATGAATGCAATCAAAAGCATCATTCGGTATATTCAGGGGACACTGGACTATGGGTTGCACATGTATCCTTCATCTACATCCACACTTGTCTCTTACACGGATGTTGATTGTGGTGGTTGTCCCGACACCAGACGGTCGACTTCTGGCTACTGTATGTTCCTTGGAAACAACTTGGTCTCCTGGTCGGCAAAGCGTCAGGCAACTCTATCACGCTCCAGTGCAAAGGCAGAATATCGAGGGGTAGCGAATGTGGTTTCCGAATCATGTTGGCTACGTAATTTGCTTTTGGAGCTTAATTGTCCCATTCAGAAGGCAACCTTGGTATATTGCGATAACATTAGTGCCATCTACCTTTCAGGTAACCCAGTTCAACACCAACGCACTAATCATATCGAAATGGACATTCACTTTGTCCGTGAAAATGTTGCAAAGGATCACGTTCGCGTATGCCATGTCCCGTCTCGTTATCAAATTGCAGACATCTTTACAAAGGATCTACCAGCGGTTCTCTTTGAAGATTTTAGGGACAGTCTCAGCGTTCGAAGACCGCCCGCTATGACTGCGGGGGTGTGTTAAACAAAGATAATATACCTGTGATATATACTGAATATACAATAATATATATCACATGTATACAAAGCAGTGGCCCAGCAGCAAAGCAGTGGGCAGTGGCCCAAATCACTGAGGCCCATCACGGCTTTGGGTAACAAAGCAGTGGAAAATTTTTGTATATTAAGAAAAGTATATTTTGTGTATATTATAGTGTATTTGTTACCTAGATTAGGATATACACTTACCATAATTGTATAGTTAGAATTATGGTAGAATAAGGTTTTAGAAATAGAATAGGAATATGATTCTCCTATTATGGAAATATGTAACTTGTATATATAGCCTTTCAATTAATGAAAATAATCAAGGAAATTATTTCTTTCAATCATATTATATTAAGTTATTTATAAATGTTTTTTAAATATTCACCAATGAGTGCTACTTAATAGAATGAACATACAATTATCGTTTAAATTGATCAGAAGGTGTGAATATTTTTTACATTGTCAATATTCAAAACTAAACTATTACGTTGTGTACGTTCAATTCGTTTTCTTGCTTGTGATGATAGCCAAATCAAATTTTTTACTTCGAGTTTCGGACCTCAACATCCGATAATTCACCACTTTATTCTTTGTGCTTTTCTTCTTATTTTTTTTTTAAATTTCAAATTCAATTTTTTTTATGTTAAATGATTAATTTGTTATTTATAAAGTATTTTTTTTATTAGTGTACAAATTTCATATAACAAATTTAAGGGCCTTTCAATATGTTTCGCCTTAGGCCATGAGATTTATTAATGTAAGAATGGATCTTGGGCCTAACTCAACCCCAAAAGCTAGCTTGTAGGGTGAGGATTGTCCAAGTACATATAAGGAGTCCATGTTCCCATTCCATTTCCGATGTGGGACTCTTAACACTCCCCGCACGTCCAAACCTAGTTAACTGGAGCGTGAACTATAGGTGGCCAGTGGGCCGGGCTCGGATCTGGCGGGCCGGGTCTGGCGGGGTTGGGGCGGGACGGGAGAAGGGGTGGGGTCGGGACTGGCGGGCTCTAGCGGGGTCGGGTCTGGCGGGACTAGAGCAAGTCCCGTCCCGATCCCGATCCCGTCGATCGAGCGAGAAGCGGGCTCGGGGCGAGCGGAGATCTGGCGGGGTTTTTTTTTTTTTTAAAATAACATATGTATAAAAAAAACTCAATAAATAAAACAAGATAGTGTAATAAAAATATCTCAAAGCTGTTTTTGTGCCTCTTATATTATTTAATAGACATATGATTTTTTTGTAATACAAATACAATTGTCTAAAATCTAAATTGCAACTTTGTGGTGTTGTCCAAAAGTTGCAAATTACATAATAAAATTACAATTAAAAAAATTACATTCTCAAAAAAACCTGTTCTAATTGCTTTATGATTTCATGTGGTTCTTCGGTTGAAATTGGTATTTGTTGGTCAAATTGATCCACGTCGCTTCCACTACCTTCGGTTAAGATTTCGTTGTAGTTTTCATCATCTTCTTCGTTGATCTCCGGTTGACCGCACCTTATCCGCTCCGCTCGTATCCAATCTCTGAATAATACTGCAATTTCCAAGATGTCTCCGGCTAATGAGTGTCTGTGGTCTCCTATTTGATATCTGCCTGCAGAAAAAGCGCTTTCAGACGCAGTTGACGACGCTTGAATGTTCAAAACATCTCGAGCCATCAATGAAAGTGTCGAAAAGGTCTTCTCATTCCCCCTCCAGTATTTCAGCAAGTCTTCATGTCCATCTTCATTGATAACTTCTTGATACGGTACAGAACCCTGCAAAACAAAAATATCCAACTCGCTAATTTGGTTAGTAGTAGAGGTACGACCGCACATTCTATTTCTGAGGCTTTCAATACTAGCCGCAGAAACAGCATGTCTTTTGTGAGGTTGTGTTGAAGATGAAGAAGATGGTATGGAAGCTGGTAAGTTACTAGCATTTTCTTGTTGATAAAATCTATATATATTTTTGCATTGGTGTTCTACGCTAGACAATACTTCTTCTTTAGTTTGTTCAATAGGTGGTGGGTGATTTAGATTTTTGGGACTTGGAGGTGGTAGTACTTCTATACAATCGTAAATAGTTTCAATTAGTGATTTAGTACCGTCTATTTTAATAGTAGAATTTAATACTGTAACCAATAATATAAATAGAGGGAATAGGAATAAAATATTTTTTATTTTGAGAAACATTTTTAATAAATTTGCCTTATAAGTGGTTTTTTCATATATTCACTAAGTAATAAAAATATTAGAGTTATATAAAATAACATAGTTGAAATAGTAGGATAATATATACCTAATATTCTTTTGTTGCTTGAAAAATTTCTCTAAAAATACAATAAGTTCGGAAATTTTTTTCCAATCACTATCTAAAATCATATCAGCTGGCTTTTTATTATGAGAGTTAAAAAATAAAGTTATAGGTAATTTATAGTCATAAGCAACAAGTAGTTGCTCGTATAAAGAATTCCACCTAGTGGATACTTCTTGTGGAATTTTTCTAAAGGGTAGTCCACAATCATGACAAATTTTTTTATATTCTTTTCTACGTTGTACTTTATTACTTTTAAAAATAAAGTTTATAGCAAATTGTATTTTACTAAGAATGTCTTCAAAAAGTGATAGACCATCATTTACAATTAAGTTATATATATGACACGCACATTTTATATGAAAATGGTCTGAAAAAGATGGAGTTAAACTATTTTTTAAAATTGTAATTGTGTAATTGTTATTAGAAGCGTTATCTAATGTAATAGTCATAATTTTATCGGTAATTCCGTAATAATCGCACACTTGATAAATATTTTCTGCAATAAAAGTACCAGTGTGCCTATCATCTATATATCTATACGCTAAAATACGTTTTTGCATAGACCATTTATAATCTATCCAATGACAAGTTACAGTTAAATAATCATGGCCGTTAGTACTACGACCTATATCAGACGTGATAGATACTTTGCCATTAAAATGATATAATGAAAAACGTAAATATTGTTGATATTCATGCGCGAATTTAAATACATCTCTCTTAACAGTTGATCTAGGAAAACTGTTAAAAGCACGATTATATATATCTCTAATGTAATGAATAAAATCGGGAGATGAAGAAAATGAAAAAGGCAAACCCTCCACAACAACTAATTTTGATATTGCTTCCCTATCTCTATGTTTATTGTATTTAGAGCCTACAATTCCCCCCGTCATAGGGTTAATTTGACCCTATACTTGATCCGGGACAATATCAGTATGTGAACCTTGTCCCGATGGAGCGGGCGTTTGCGCACCCGGTTTTGAAGCCTGGTATTGGGCATACCTAGCTGGATGAGCACTTACTACGTGTCTAATTAAATCCCCCGTCCCACCGTGACCTTTTTCAGTTTTAAATTTTAAAACATTTTTACAAATTTTACATATGGCTACTTGATTCTCTACGTCCCTATCAAAAAATGTCCATGCATCTGATTTTAATGGTCGTTTTGCTGGACCTCGTCTCATAATAGGGGGAATAGGAGGTATTTCAGTTGAAGGTGCACTAGTGGGTGTGTTGTCATCAACATTAGTGGGTATATCATCTAGATCATCGTCTAAATTAAAGTCTTCTTGAATTCCAGAAAATAGCTCCTGGTCTAAATCTAATAGTATTGTAGGAAAATGTTGAGTATCAACAAAATCATCCTGTGTAGGAATAAGATGACTAGAAGAAGTACCCTTGCCCTGGTTACCCCTACTAGAAGAAGCACCCTTACCCTTACCCTTACCCTTAAACATACCTTTTAATCCTTCCATTTTAATTATGATAATAAATAAATAAATAAATAATTAAAGACAATAAAATTAAGTGATCTAAACTAAATAAACAGACAATAATAATTTAATGAAGGAACGAATGTACCAAGCAAGCGTAACGTCGACGATGTAATAGAGAGGTTGAAAATTGAAACTTTGCTCGATGGAAGATCCTCAAGCTAGTTGCCAACTTCACTACCAATTCCCAAATGAATAAATAAAATTGAATATTTAGCAAACAATGTAGACTTGTAGAGAGATATATTGAGAAATTAGAGAGATTGTAGGAAGATTTGTGAGAAAGATGAAGAGAAAATGAGTTATTTATAGTTGAAAAATTGGGTTAAAGTGTAAATATAATAACTTATGGGTTAAAAATAAATATTAAGGGGTAGGGGGTTGGGGGAGGGGCGGCCCTAAAATGGTCGTTGGCCAACGGTCATAATCTAAAATGGTCGTTGGTGCAGTGGTCATTTTTGCAAAGGGGAAAGAGGCGGGGTCGAGTCGGGTCTCGCGGCCTGGGAGGGCTCGGGTCTCGCGGGACGAGACATCGTCCGTCCGAAGTTCGAGTCCCGCCAGATTATTTATTTATTTTTTGGCGGGTTGGCGGGGCCAAGGCGGGCTCGGGTAGGGTCGGTCCCGACCATCGCTGACCCTAGCGTGAACAATATAGTTTGGGGGCCCAACATCGGTGAACAAATAATTGAAATGAGTCTGACTCTGATACCACGTAAGAATGGATCTTGGGCCTAACTCAACCCCAAAAGCTAGCTTATAGGGTGAAGATTGTCTAAATTCATATACGGAGTCCATGTTTCCATGTCAATTTCGATGTAAGACTCTTAACAGTTAAACCGCTCCTGAATATTAATAACTGTTTCGATAACTCAAATTTATAAATTACACGAAGATAATTTTAACGTTCGAAGATTTCCTATCTTATTTTAGTTTACATAAATGCACAAATTAATCCAAACGGCATGTGAAAAAAGAAAAGGGAAAAAATGATTAAGGACAAAGAATGGCTGCTACGCGTCTAGTTTGTTGGGTATATGGACATTTGGCAGTGCTCATCACAACATTAACATATTATTTATTTCATTTCATTTGTCTAGAAGTTTGGGAATGGACACATGTCAAATTTCACTTGCCACCCTTTGAACTGCGACCACGACAGCACAATGAAATTATTCAAACCGCGAAAAAAAACAAGATATTAGGTTGAACAGTAGAGAAGTACAAAAAAGATGAAACAATAACTAGAAGCCAAATGGCAAGGGTCCATCAACATTTTAAACCACTTAACTTACAGTAGTAACATTAACACTTATATTGTGGTCATTATCTCAATTTATGTAGTCCTATAATGCAAGTTTCATATCCAAATTTACTAAACTAGTTAGAAATTTCATCACATGAAATAAAATATATAAATTATTTATATAACTTTAACCAAAAAAAAGAATTATTTGTATAACAATAAGTACAAATTTCACATAACTAAAATTGTTTGATATATATATATTTATATTATGCAATTATTTGTTCATTACAAATAACAAGTGCAATAAAATTTGAAATTGACTTATAAATACTGATATTTTGGAGTTTTTACACAATTTTGTTTCTTAAATTACTAATTTTACTTGTCATAAATAATTGTATATAATTATGTTTAGATGATTTGATAAAATTTACTTATGTTATCTATGTGTAAAATATAGTGGCACCGGTTAGTGAGCCGACACATCACATCCGCAACTATAAAGGCAGAGACGTAAGTCATTTTGCTCTGGGATAAGATAGTATGGGAGGAAGAGTCCAGAATTTGGTTCCAACATTTGTACTTCCTCTCCGGTATTCCATCCGTTCTAATTTTAATTTTCTTACTTTCTTTTTTAATTTATCTCAAAAAGAGTCTTTCTTCATATTTTAATAAATTTAAAACCACAAAATTTAAAAAATCTCATATATTTTAATTAAAAATTATAAAATTCAAAATTCTTTATAATTTTTTAAATTCTACGCTTAATTAAAATAAGATATTTAAATTGAGACGAAGCAAATAGTATATTAGTAAATGTTAAAAAATTACGCCCATGGTCCCAATGTACGTTTGTATTTTTTGAATGAGAGTTGAAGAAAATTTTATCGTGATATTTTATATACTTTTTAATGTTTTTAAGTTATTAATTATTGTGACCTAGTATTTGTAGATTTAAAATATAAAAGTTTTTTTAAAAAATAAATATTCTATGTTTTAATTTACAGTCTAAATTAAGATATTTGACACTTAAAATTTGAATTATATCAGTTGACATTTGTACTATTTTATTTTTGTCTCTACACATAAACAAAGTTAAGCTAATTTTAGTGGTATTTGAATAATTATAACGATAATAATAATTATTCCCCTCGTCCCAAAAAAAATTGTCTTAGTTTGACTTGACACGGAGTTTAAGAAATAAAGAAAACTTTTGAAATGTGTGGTCCAAAATAAGTCTTAGATATTTGTAGGGGTGGCCAGTGGGCCGGGCTTGGGTGTGGTGGGGTCGGGCGGGACGGGAGAAGGGGTCGGGGTCGGGTCTGGCGAGGTTTGGCGGGGTCGGGTCTGGCGGGACTTGCTCCAGTCCCGTCCAGATCCTGATCCCGTCGGTATCGGGTCGGGGCGGGGTCCGGCGGGTTTTCCTTTTTTTTTTTTTTTTTAATAACACATGTATAAAAAAAACTCAATAAACAAAACAAGATAGTGTAATAAAAACATCCCAAGGCTATTTTTGTGCCTCTTATATTATTTAATAGACATATAATTTTTTTGTAATACAAATACAATTGTCTAAAATCTAAATTGCAACTTTGTGGTGTTGTCCAAAAGTTGCAAATTACATAATAAAATTGCAATTAGAAAAATTACATTCTCAAAAAAAACCTGTTCTAATTGTTTGATGATTTCCTGTGGTTCTTCGGTTGGAATTGGTATTTGTTGGTCAAATTGATCCACGTCGCTTCCACTACCTTCGGTTAAGATTTCGTTGTAGTTTTCATCTTCTTCTTAGTTGATCTCCGGTTGACCGCACCTTATCCGCTCCGCTCGTATCCAATCTCTGAATAATACTGCAATTTCCAAGCTGTCTCCGGCTAATGAGTGTATGTGGTCTCCTATTTGATATCTGCCGGCAGAAAAAGCGCTTTCAGACGCAGTTGATGACGCTTGAATGTTCAAAACATCTCGGCCCATCAATGAAAGTGTCGGAAAGGTCTTCTCATTTCCCCTCCAGTATTTCAGCAAGTCTTCATGTCCATCTTCATTGATAACTTCTTGATACGGTACAGAACCCTGCAATAAATAATTAAAGACAATAAAATTAAGTGCGCTAAATAAAATAAATAGACAATAATAATTTAATGAAGGAACGAAAGTACCAAACGCCGACGTAACGTCGACGTGTAATCGAGAGGTTGAAAATTGAAACTTTGCTCGATGGAAGATCCTCAAGCTAGTTGCCAACTTCACTCCCAATTCCCAAATGAATAAATAAAATTGAATATTTAGTATACAATATAGACTTGTAGAGATATATATTGAGAGATTAGAGAGATTGTAGAAAGATTTGTAAGAAAGATGAAGAGAAAATGAGTTATTTATAGTTGAAAAATTGGGTTAAAGTGTAAATATAATAACTTATGGGTTAAAAATAAATATTAAGGGGTAAGGGGGGGAGGTTGGGGGAGGCCTAAAATGGCCGTTGGCCAACGGCCAAAATCTAAAATGGTCGTTGGTGCAACAGTCATATTTGCAAAGGGGAAAAAAAGGGCGGGTCGTGGCGGGGCGGGCTGGGCGAGACTCAGTGCAGGGCGAGACATTGTCCCGTCCCTGAGTTCGAGGCCCATACCGCTTTTTAAGCGGAGTCGAGGCGGGGCCAGGCGAGGGTCGGGGCAGGGTCGGCCGTCGTACCATCGCCACCCTTAGATATTTGTGTGACTGTAAATCATTTCATAAAGTTAAATTATTTTCAAATATAATAATGTGTCAATCTTTTTGGGAAAAACTAATAAAGAAAGTAGAAAAATATTTTTTAAATTGAGGGAATATCATTTATTTGAACTCTCCAAATTTATACTTTCTTCATCCTAATTATGCGATATTTTTTTTCTTTTTAGTCAATTCAAAAATATTATTTTTATATTTAGTTGTATTTTAATTTTAAACTGTATTTTATTTTTAATGAAATCATTTAGCCACAAAAAATTCTCAGCCTTGTTTTAGCTCAATTCTATAAGTTTTTTTTTTTGGTTCTCTTAAATTTTTTGCTCAATTAAACACGTTAGTGTAAATTGAGACGGATGGATTAATTTTTATGCGATAACCAATGTTTACTATTATTTTGAATATGAAAAAAAATGTTTATTTTATTTTATTTTATTTTATTTTGACTTTATAGTTTTAGTAACCTCGACGATCAATATGTGAACAATAAGCGAACCTATAAAACAAACAATCCTGTTGTCACACGAATGCAATATTACAATAGGCTGTATGGGTCCCAACTCCCAAGTAACGAGGTTAATGACTAAACCGCTTTCTCCAAAACCGAATACTCATTAAACCGCCCCCTTTTTCTCTACTTTATTATTTGGACAGTCTATGATATGATTCTTTAATCATAATTTAATATTTTAAATTTTAAAAAGTTAATGGAGGTAAGGAGTGTGTCATAACAGTAATAGTATCCATTTTTTTCTCATATAGTTAAGTATCCTCCTAGTTGTATTCACTTCTCTATATTTCATCTTTATATTTCTATGCAAGTCTCTTAACTTGTACTTGAATTTTTACTTGAAAATGGCGAATACTAAGCTCACAAGAGTACCTAGCATGAGGGAGAGAGTTGATGATACTCTCTCTGCTCATCGTAACCAATTAGTTGCTCTACTTTCAAGGTATAAACTATACTTAATTATAGCTCTATATTTGTCTTTGCTGATAAATAAATACAAGTGTTTCCCCTTTTTGACATGCTCTGGTGGAATTATGGGTTCTTGATAGTACTATGTTATGTTGAAGTGTGATGATCATTTTATTGAAAAGTTTAAGCCGTTAGAGATAGCAGAGACGGATCCAACATTTAACTTGCTGAGTTTAATCTCTATGATTTTAAGTACATGGTACTCATTACACTTTTTGAATCATGTGTTCAAAATGTAAGATTTATTGAAATTTAGATGATTTTTACATGTATATATATAAGTTCCATGTTAGAAGTACTGAGTTCAGTTGAACTCGTAGTTTGTTAGCTACATCCCAGACAACATACTTTTAATTCCCTATAATTAATTGATTATATTATGTCCCAACATGCTTTACACCTGATTCTGATTCTTTTTTAGGGGCCAAACATATCAAAAGCTTTTTTTTTGGTTTGTTTTGAAAGATTTCTTGGTTCAACTACTACCATGTTTGTTAGCTTGGCAAAAAAAAGTTGACAAATCAACTAGTTTCAGTTGATTGATTGATTGATTTGGTGATTTATTTTTTAATATTAATATATTGGCGGGATTTCCAGGTTCTTTTTTGTTTTTCCAGATTTAGTGATTCATGTATGTGTGTATATATGTTTGTTTCTTTGAAGATACGTGGCGCAGGGGAAGGGGATATTGCAACCTCACCACTTGATTGATGAGTTCAACAACGCAGTATGTGATGATAATGCTTGTGAGAAGCTCAAAGAAGGTCCCTTTTGTGAAGTCTTGAAATCTACTCAGGTATATTCACCAATCCACGGCATTAACCATGACAATTTTGTTCTTTTTTTTTCCGTCTGTTTTTCAGGGAATTTGAGATGAACTGCAATTGTTGTCTGTTTCTCGTCTTGACGAGAGTGAATTTGTTTTATTTTAAACTGAAAACGCACTTAAAAAGTCCTTTGTTTATCGGGTAAACCTGCTTTATTAAGACTGAAGAGAGCATTTGAAGAGCCTGCCCAATATTGAAGAAATAAGATGTAAAACATGGTGTTCATTTTCTCTTTAGAATTAAAAAAAGGGCAGCTTGGTGCACTAAGCTCCCGAATGCGCGGGGTTCGGGGAAGGGCCGGACCATACCTCTTTAGAATCAACTTTTTGGATTTTCTGATCATACCTTCCCATGCAGGTGCGGATCCAGAATTTAAACTTGATATGTTCAACCTTTATCCTTTTCTTGAATCCATTTCACCTTTGAAATTACGGGTTCATGATTTAATATTTGTTGAAATATTTGCAAATTTCTGCATAAAAATTTAAGCTTCGGGTCGAAAATAATGGGTTCAGTTGAATTCAATAAACCAGGTTGCACCTGCCTCTGTCTCCATGCTTCCACTTCTTCATGTGACTAATGCACACTCATTTTAATAGTTGAATAAGTTGCTTAATATCAGAGCAGCTTTTGACTGAATTTCTTGTTCGTTTTGCTGACAAGTAGTTTGTATTCTGTTAACGCTTTCGCTTTGTTGTCAAAATAGGAAGCCATTGTGCTCCCACCATTTGTTGCTCTAGCAGTTCGTCCAAGGCCAGGTGTTTGGGAATATGTTCGTGTTAATGTATATGACTTGAGTGTTGAACAATTGTCAATTCCTGAATATCTTCGTTTTAAGGAAGAACTTGTGGATGGAGAGTAAGTTCTTTCTTAATCTCTACTGTAAGTACTTGAAATATCTTTACAAAATTTGTTGATTTCAAATGTATGCTAGGGGTAATAATCACATTGTGCTTGAGCTGGATTTCGAGCCATTTAATGCATCAGTACCTAAACCATCACGCTCATCATCCATTGGCAATGGGGTCCAATTCCTCAATCGTCATTTGTCGTCAATTATGTTCCGCAGCAAAGAATCTCTGGACCCATTACTTGATTTCCTTAGAGGACACAATCATAAAGGGAATGTAAGTGTACCCAAAATAATTTTTCCTTTGTAAATGTCTGCCTTTCCCTGATTGTCTACCACTCACGTCTTTCAGTACGTGCAACTATTATAAGATATGTAAAATGCTCCTAGTTCGAATTTTATCATCAACAAACTATCGATTACTTTTATCTTTCCTACTTGATGAATAATAGTTTATGTAACAGTTGACTTTTGGGAATAATATTGTCTCACTTGAAAATGTTCAAGAAGTATTATGACTTCTATTTTGTAAGATGGATTGGATTGTCTATCTATGCAGGTCTTGATGTTGAATGAACGTATACAAGTAATCTCCAGGCTGGAGTCCTCTCTTAATAAAGCAGAGGATTATCTCAACAAGCTACCACCAGATACATCCTATAATGAGTTTGAATATGCGTGAGTTTGTACATACTTGTTTTGTTTTCTTAAAAGTGTATGTAATTGCTCAAGACAAGGGAAAGATATAGGAGTTGAAACTTTGTTTATGCAAATCATGTGCATGCAGATTGCAAGAAATGGGCTTTGAGAGAGGTTGGGGTGATACTGCAAAGCGTGTTTTGGAGACGATGCATCTGCTTTCTGACATTCTTCAGGCTCCTGATCCCTCAACCTTGGAGACTTTTCTTGGTAGATTACCAATGGTGTTTAATGTTGTCATATTATCTCCTCATGGATACTTTGGCCAAGCAAATGTCTTGGGTTTGCCGGACACTGGCGGCCAGGTAATAATATGGAGAAAGGGGTCTTGTATTATGTAACTAGTGTGCTTACAGATCCAATCTCTTTTCAGATATTCCCTTTAAACAGTTTGATATCAGCTAGTTCCTCCTTCCCATAAACATTGTCACCTAGGTTTTTCATACAATCTAAAGAAGTGGAAGATTCTCATGTATGTTCAGTTGATGTGTTATTGTGCTACAAGATTAGCTTTGGAATGTAAATATATATTTTGGAGTAAGTGACATAATTTGGGAACATATGTATCTTGAACGAATACACCCCTCCCAATAAAAGAATTCAGAATATCTGGTCTTCTATTTACTGTAGTATTTAGGGGAAAGGCTTTCTTCTTTGGGAGATTCCAAATATTACATTTGTTTTTTTCCCCTCTTCCTGCAAATTATACTGCTGAATCATCTCTTGATATTCCAGTTTAACTACGTAACAGTAAATAAGGGACCATTACTCCGTCCTTTTGCAGTAGGCTTGATCAGGCACTCTGCTTTTGTATTGCTGTAATATTCGTATAGTTGCCAGAAGCTAGAGCAGTGTTTGAAAACTCTAGTAATATTATTTTTTGGCAATTTTGATCACTGTTAATGTTACTGAAGCATCCATGGTTTTCCTTGATTTTGTTCTCCTTTTGGTTGATTCGTAGGTTGTCTATATACTGGATCAAGTGCGTGCCTTGGAGGCCGAAATGCTTCTTAGAATAAAGCATCAAGGACTTAACTTCAAGCCTAGAATCCTTGTTGTGAGTACATATATGTTATGCAAACTCTTTTCTGGTTTATTCAATTACAGTTGACATAAATATGTTTTTTCTCAAGGTCACACGACTTATACCCGATGCTAAAGGAACCACGTGCAACCAGAGGTTGGAGAGAATTAGTGGAACTGAATACTCGCATATTTTACGTGTCCCTTTTAGGACAGAGAACGGAATCCTTCATAAATGGATATCTAGGTTTGATGTATGGCCTTACCTGGAGAAGTTCACTGAGGTAACCTCTTTATTCCTGTGCTCAAGTTGTTTATGTTGAAAGTAATTGGGCCAACTATGCAAATTGGGAGAACTTGTAGCCGATACTTGTGTTGGCCAACATGTTGATATATGGATACTTCTTGGTCCTCATTTATATTTGTTGGTTTGTCATACTGGATAAAGCACTTCTCATACTTTTCTGCTTATATATATTGGAAGCAGACATACTTGCCCTTTCATAATTTCTCCGGACCTTTATATTAGCGACACATTTCCCATCTTATGTTTCCATGTGTCTTCATGACCAGGATGTGGCAGGTGAAATGACTGCTGAGCTCCAGGGGAAACCAGATCTGATTATTGGCAACTATAGTGATGGAAATTTAGTTGCCTCCCTGTTAGCATATAAAATGGGTGTCACACAGGTAGGAAAGACATGACTCTTTACCTATCACTATCTTGAGGATATCTGCAATAGTAATTTTACGCTTTGCCTTCTTCTTCTTCTTTCCCAGTGTACCATTGCTCATGCATTAGAGAAAACAAAGTATCCTGATTCTGACATCTATTGGAAAAAGTTTGAGGAGAAATATCATTTTTCATGTCAGTTTACTGCTGATCTACTGGCAATGAATAATTCAGATTTCATTATCACCAGTACTTACCAAGAGATTGCAGGAACGTAAGTCATCTTAATCTGATACTCTTTCCCTGGTTGTCTATTTAGTCCATTTTTTAGTTCAGTATATGATATCATGATTTGAGGAACTGTGATTGGTAACCTTATCATATCTGTGGAAGCACTACAATTTTGTTTTGTAATTGGAGAAACGATAATTTTGTTTCCAATTGGTCAGGGATATAGTTTGTCGAGTTTGAGCTAGAACTTGATTCATTATCTATCGAGTAGCATATATTGCAACTATATTTGATGTGTGGCAATTTACAATTTCATCTTTCTATTTCTTATATATGTTTGGGCTTTTCTTCCTGTTTATCATGTTTACATGGCTGAAACTCAAAAAACAAATAGTGAGTGCTAGCTGATCCGTAATTTTTATGCTTTAAAATCAGTAGATGTTTTGCTACATGAATGACCAATGTTATTAAATAACAAGTAAATATGGATGTTATTCACCTCGTAAGCAAAGAGGAAATAAAACAGACAAATGTAACATCCTCAATGGATTGTTGAGACTTGTAGAAACTTGAATGTAGAAATTGTTTCGGCTTGTAACCACATGTCTATTATGCCATGTGGATGTGAACATTGATGTGAGCAGAGCTAAATGTTTTGTTTTCCATGTCAAATGGAGTTTTACATAGAGTTAAGAGGAGAAGAATGAGGAATACTAATGTACGATGGTTCCCTCGGCTTCATGATCTGGATACTCAATTCAGTGTTCCTGTTTGGCCCTTGATTTCATTCTCCCCTTTCTCACCTTATTGATGCAACATCGCAAACATGTTTTCTCTGTGATGACCAATCAAATTTATTTTTCCCCTGTCAGTTCACCTCAATGTAAGTGCCTATGGATAGCATTGTAACTCGTGTCATGATTCATGAATAGGGTACTAGAATTGGATGGTTGACAAATAGTAAATGGTCGATTGTTAATCCACTAAACATGCACTTACTGACTTACATGATGGAACGGTACTTTTTTATATTTTATACAGTTGGCCTGGCTACAATGTTGTCTTGAGAGTCCATGCAGGTTGCTTAATTACACAACTATGTTGTCTTTGAGTTCTGTTGTTGCTTTCATGTTTAATATTCTAGTGACATAATGATGTTATGGTTGCTTGCAATTTGATAGCCACTTGTTTCAGGAAGAATACTGTTGGTCAGTATGAGAGTCATACTGCTTTCACTCTCCCAGGCCTATATCGCGTTGTCCATGGCATCGATGTTTTTGATCCCAAATTCAATATAGTGTCTCCTGGATCTGACATGACAATTTACTTCCCATATTCTGACAAGGAAAAGAGACTAACGTCTTTGCATGGCTCAATTGAGAAGTTGTTATTTGATCCTGAGCAGAATGAAGAGCATATGTAAGTGACCATTCAGCTGTACATGTTCTAATAATTTGGAATAGTTTACATACTGATTTGCATAAATATGAACCTGACACCCAGAGAATTGCTAGATTAAAAAAAAGAGGGTCTGATATGATTCTCCACAAATAAACTTCTAATGATACTTGTTCAAAAGGTCCTTGATACTTGTCACAATATAATGTTGTGACCAATTATAATTAACTCATCCCAACCCTCAAAGTATTTAAGTAGTTTATTTTAGTCCCTCACCAATTATAAGTTTCCCCATAACTATTAATTGTCTATGTAGTACTCTAAGCTTACATATAGAGCAATGCAGTGTAGGGCTATAAATAGCCATTCTCTCTGTTTCAGTCAACAATCATCAATATACAAGAACTTTGTCTTCTTTCTTTTCTTTATTTTTCTGCATTTAGTTACTCTTCTGTTACAAATGGTATCAGAGCCGACTATGCCGACGGCACCACCACCGGAAATATTAGATTTACAAGGGGAGATGCGTGCACTGCGAGCTCAACTAGCCACCTTCGTCGACAACACTGACAAAAGACTTGAAACCCTAGAAATCGGTCAGTTGCAATTCCAATCGCACATGGAAGAGTCAAGGGAAATTAACAAGATGATAGAGTTGTTTCTGTCGAAGATGTCGGCTTCGACGAGCTCAAACCCTCTGGGTAGCTCAAACCCGGCTCTCCGGCAACATTAGGAGTAGCATCACCCACAAGGACAACACCGGAAGGAACACCAACGAACCTCGGTCCGAGTGAAGCCGGACCATCTTCAAGTAATAGATCGCCGATAACTAATGCTCAAGCTATTTACACCCCATCGACTTTTCCAACGGGAAGGGGTTTCACATTCCCACCAACTCCAGCTCCACTATTTTCGAGTCCACCCATCTACCGGAACCCCAATTTTACCATGACATCTCCCATTTCTCCAAACCAAATAATCAGTAACCCTAACACATCCATTATGTATAGCCAGTTTCATTAGTGGGTTAAAACCTGAATTGAAACCCTTAGTGAAGATGACTAATCCCACCACTGTTTTGATGCTTATGAGGCTGTTAAGCTATACGAGGAGTCCTTCAAGGCTCTTATACCCTTCATTCCTTATAGAAACTCTCAGAACAACACAAAGACCTCAACTATGCCTTACCCCAGAAATACACCTATTTCCATTACCAGATACAACCCCAATCCTGTTAACCAGCACCTACTTAGCGTAACATACCCTAACCAAAGAACACTAACCAAAGCACCATATAAACCACATACCCTTCCACCCAATTTAGAAGCTCTAAGAGAACAAGGGTTGTGCTACAAATGCAAGAAAAAATACTTCTCTGGGCACCAGTGTAAAACAAGGGGCAGTGAATGCTATGGAAGGTTTTGAAGAAGGAGAAGGAGGTGAAAACCAAGAAGTGTTTGTGGATGTAGCAGAAACCTTAAGAGGAAACTGAAGAGGAGCAGGCTGAGGTATCAGTTAATGCATTGCTAGGCTTAAGTTCCTCTAAGTGACATATTTCCACTATCAAAATCATAGGGTATGCTAGCAAGATTCCTATGACAATTTTGATAGATAGTGGATCCACTCATAGTGGATCCACTCATTCTTTCATTCATTGATCCCTTCATTGTTAAGAGGTTGAAGAAACCTATGCAACAAATGACAAAACCTATGAGAGCAATGGTAGCTAATGGTCAAGAAATGGTTTGCCAATTAGAGAGTCCTGACTTTGGGTTGAAGATGCAAAATGAGCAGTTCAGTTTCAAACTTGGATCATTAAAGGTGGAAGGATGTGATATGATCTTAGGGATGGATTGGATAGATCAAGTGGCCCCAGTGATCTTGCATACTAGGCCACATAGCATCAGTTTCATGTCTGATGGGAGGATGATCACTTTGTATGGAGAAAATGATGGCCATGGGGTTGCAACACTGAATTCTGAGGGGCTAAGAAGAATGTTACACTGTGGCACTTGTGAGGTAGTGGCTGAACTGTCCCTGATTCAAACAGAAGTGAGAGTCAAGGACACACAAATTATGCACCCTGCTATTGACAAACTTCTACAAAAATACCAAATCATTTTCCAAGAGCCTACTAAACTACCACCCAAAAGAGATTGTGATTCTAACTTCTACAAAAATACCAAATCATTTTCCAAGAGCCTACTAAACTACCACCCAAAAGAGATTGTGATCATAGAATCAGTTTAGTTCCTGGAGCCCAAACCTTTAACTTAAAACCCTACAGATATTCTTATGACCAAAAGAATACCATAGAATCTATTATTTCAGACATGATCAAAGCTGCCACTGTAGTACCTAGTCAATCAGCCTATGCCTCCGCTGCACTACTGGTTAAAAAGAAACTCTACCGGGAGGATGTGTGTGGACTACGGAAGGTTAAATAGCCTAACTGTTAATAACTAGTACCCAATACCTATGATAGATGACCTATTAGATGAATTATTCGGGGCAAGTTTGTTTTCTAAGGTTGACTTAAGGACTTGATACCATCAAGTAAGGATGAGAGAAGGGGATGAGCACAAGACTGCATTTAGAACACACCATGGTCGGTCTCTGGGAGTTCAGGGTAATGCCTTTTGGCCTAACCAATTCCCCTACAACATTCCAATCTCTCATGAACTGTGTATTCAAAGTGCAACTAAGAAAATTTATCTTAGTGTTCTTTGATGATATATTGGTTTATAGTAAGAATATGGATGACCATCTTGTACACCTAGAAACTATTTTAAAGGTGTTGAAAGAGAACCAGTTATTTGCAAAGCAGAGTAAATGTGATTTTGGAAAATCTCAGGTGGAATACTTGGGATATATTATAAATAACAAGGGGGTGAGTATTGACCCCAGCAAGGTGGCTGCTATGTTGGATTGGCCATATCCTAAAACTATAAAAAAATTGAGAGGGTTCTTAGGACTAATAGGGTACTACAAAAAGTTAGTCAAAACTATGCACACCTGAGCAGACCCCCGGCCAAATTGTTAAAAAGGGAAATTTTTTATGGAATCCTGAAGCTGAGACAACATTCAACCAGCTCAAATTGGCTATGTATAGCACCTATGCGTTGGCACTACCTGACTTCAATAAAACCTTTGTACTAGAAGTTGATGCATGCAACACTGGTATTGGTGTTGTTTTGATGCAAGAAAGGAGACCATTGGCTTTTATGAGCCAGACTTTGAGTAAAAAACATCAAGGTATGTCCACCCACTTATGAAAATGAGTTGATAGCACTGTTATAAGTTGTGGATAAGTGGAGACACTACTTGCATTCCCACCATTTCATAATTAAAATTGACCATTTTAGCCTGAAATTCTTACAAGATCAGAAAATCACCACCTCCTTACAGCATAAAGGGCTAACTAAACTGATGGGATTGAGTTTTGAAATACAGTAGAGAAAGAGAGTGGAAAATGTGGTTGCTGATGCCTTATCAAGGAAGTATAATTCTACAAGGAGTGACAACAAGGAAACATATAACACACAATGTGCAATAATCACACAAGTGCAACCTAAATGGATTGAGGAAATTTTAGATAGTTATACATGGGAGCCAGAAGTGTTGCAGGCTCTCACCACCCTCGGTACCAATCATGATACTGAGTTGAATATCTCTTTGCCGCAAGGAGTGTTGAGGTACAAAAAGAAGGCTTGGGTGGGACAAAATGGAACCCTAAGGCAACAATTGACTCAGAACATACACAGGTCTGGATTGGGAGGACATTCAGGAGTTTGGGCTACTTATCAGAGGGCAGTGTTCTATTGGCCTGCTATGATTGAGCAGGTTAAGACTGTAGTACAATCATGTGAGGTGTGTCAAAGATGCAAGGATGAGCAAGTGGCATACCCTGACTTGTTACAACCTCTCCCTATCCCTGAATGAGCCTGAGAGCATATCTCAATGGATTTTATAGAAGGACTGCCTAAATCTGAAGGAAGGGATATTATATTAGTGATAGTGGACATGTACAACAAATATGCACACTTTATAGCTATTGCACATCCTTTCACTGTTTCACAAATAGCTAGGGTCTTTCTAGACAACATTTACAAACTACATGGGCTGTCCAAGAGGATAGTAACAGATAGAGACAGAATATTCATTAACAATTTTTGGAAGGAATTGTTTAAAATTCTACAAGTCCAGCTTTGTTATAGTTCAGTCTATCATCCACAGACAAATGGCCAAACTGAGAGACTCAATAGGTGCTTTGAGAATTACTTAAGGTGCATGACTGGCTATAAACCTAAAGACTGGCATAAATGACTCTCACAAGCAAAATTCTAGTACAATAGCAATCAACACACATCCCTGAAAATGACCCCATTTAAGGTGTTGTATGGGTATGACCCACCCCAATTGACTTTTGAACTCATTACCCAATTCAAGATAGAAAGTGTGGATCAGATGCTTAAAGAGAGATAATGGCTAAGGTTTTGAAAGAAAACTTGGCTAAGGCACAAAATAGGATGAAGATTAATGCAAACAAGAGAAGAACTGAGAGAGTTCAATGTGGGAGATTGGGTATTTCTGAAGTTACAACCTTATATGCGAACATCCATAGCCATAAGGAAGAGTCTCGAACAAGTTACAACCTTATAGGCAAACATCTATAGCCATAAGGAAGAGTCTCAAGCTGGCATCAAAATTTTATGGACCTTACCAGATTCTTTGGGCAGGTGGCCTACAAATTGGCCTTATCAGCTACTACAAAGATACACCCAGTTTTTCACATTTCCCAACTCAAGAAAAGGGCAGGAGATCACATTATACCCTATGTGGATCCTCCATTTTGTTCAGCAGAAGGCCAACTGCTTATGGAACCTGGCAGTGCTAGACAGAAGATTGATAAAAAAGGGTAATAAAGCCACTACTCAAATTTTGGTTCAATGGGCTAACTTACTGCCGAACTATCTCAGCCTCGCTTCCCGCATCTTATCCTCAACCGAGGCCACTCCCACTTTGTCCCGGATATCATCATTTCTAATCCTATCTTTCCTTGTATGCCCACACATCCATCTCAACATCCTCATCTCCGCATCTTTCATCTTTTGTATATGTGAAGTCTTGACTGACCAACACTCTGTCCCATATAACATAGTCGGTCTAACCACCACCATATAGAACTTGCCTTTAAATTTTGGTGGCACCTTTTTGTCACACAAGACTCCAGATGCGAGACTTCAATTCATCCCCCTACCCTAATACGATGTGTGACATCATCATCAATCTTTCAATTTCCTTGGATAATAGACTCTAGGTACTTGAAGCTTCCTTTGTTAGGAATGACAGAGTACCAAGCCTCACCTTCACGCCTGTCTCAGGGCCGCTCCCGTTGCTAAACTTGCACTTCAAATATTATGTCTTGGTCCTACTCAACCTGAACCCTTTAGACTCCAGAGTCTGTCTCCAAACCTCCAGTTTGGCGTTCACTTGCTCTGCGAGTCTCATCAATCAGGACTATGTCGTCTGCGAATAACATACACCGTGGTACCTCCCCTTGGATTTGTCGCGTCAATCCGTCCATCACCAAGGCAAATAGGAATGGTCTAAAAGTTGATCCTGGTGCAGCCCCATCATCACTGGGAAGTGCTACGAGTCTCCTCCTACTGTCCGTACCTTAGTCTTGGCTCCATCATACATATCCTTGATCGCCCTAGTGTACGCCACAGGTACACCTATAACCTCCAAACATCTCCATAGAACCTCCCTAGGGACTTTGTCGTATGCCTTCTCGAGGTCGATTAAAACCATATGTAAGTCTCTCTTTCTCTCCCTATACTGCTCCACCAATCTCCTAATAAGATGAATGGCTTCAGTAGTCGAACGCCCCGGCATGAATTCAAACTGGTTCTCGGAAATAGACAAGTCTCGCCTCACCCTCATCTTCACGACCATTTCCCAAACTTTCATAATGTGGCTCAACAACTTGATCACCCTATAGTTGTTGCAACTCTAGATATCACATTTGTTTTTGTACAAGGGAATCATTGTACTCCACCTCCACTCTTGGGGCATTTTTGCCGACTTAAAAATGACATTAAACAACTCAGTCAGCCACTCCAAACCCGCACTGTATGCGCTCTTTCAAAATTCAACTGGGATCTCATCAGACCCGGTCGCTCGTCCCCTGCGCATCCTGCGAACAACATCCTTAACCTCCTCAACCTTAATACTTCTACAATACCCAAAATCCTGGTACATACTAGAATGCTCTAGATCTCCCAGCACAATGTCTCCATCTCCTTTTTCGTTCAAGAGTTTATGGAAGTAAGACTGCCACCTCTGTCTAATATGCGCTTCCTCCACCAGTACTTTGTCGTGGGTCTTTGATGCACCTCACGTGATCCAAGTCACGGGCCCTCCTCTCCCTTGCCTTTGCTAGTCTGTACAACTTTTTATTCCCGCATTTCTCCTCTAATTTCACATACATGTGTTCAAAAGTTGTCGTTGTCGCTGTCATAACCACTAGCTTTTCCTCCTTTCTCGCCATCTTATACAGTTCCCTATCCGTCCACTTCTCCATCTCATCCTTACTTTCTATCAATTTCACATACGCCGCTTTCTTCGCTTCCACCTTCGCTTGAACTTTATCATTCCACTACCAATCCCCTCGATGCCTACTACGATTACCCGTGAGGCCCCTAGCACTTCTCTAGCTACCTCCCGAATGCAACTGGCCGTCCTATCCCACATACCGGTCGCATCCCCACTACTCCCCCAAACCCCCTTGTCCATTAACCTCTCCCCCAACTCCTTTGCATTAGTCATGGTCAAACTCTCCCATTTGATTCTTAACCTGTCATCTACCACCCTCTTCTTCTCCATCTTGATCTCCAAATCCATCACAATAAGCTTATGTCGGGTTGTAAGATCCTCCTTTGGAGTAACCATGAAGTCTTTACAAAGACCTTTGTCAACCTTCTTAAGGAGCAAAAAGTCTATCTGAGTCTTAGCTACCGAACTACGAAAAGTCACCAAGTGTTCCTCCTCCTTCAGGAACCTCGAATTAGTTATCACCATCTCACAAGCTCTAGTGAACTCCAAAAGTGAGACGCTTCCCCCGTTCCTGTCCCTGAGTCCAAAGCCTTTATGCACGTCATCATAACCCTCGGAAGTGACCCGATATGTCCATTGAAATTTCCTATTACAAATAATTTCTCAGTGGGTGGTATACCTCCACCATTTCGTCCAAATCCTCCCAAAAGCGTCTCTTCTCCTCCTCGTCGAAGCCCGCCTGCGGTGCATAAGCACTAATAATGTTCATAGTGAACCCTCCCACTACCAACTTAATCGCCATCATCCTGTCATTGACCCTCCTCACTTCTCCCACCTAATCACTTAGCTCGCTGTCTACCAAAATGCCTCCCCCATTCCTATACTTCGACCTACCTGAGAACCATAACTTATACCCGTCTACATCCTTAGCCTTAGGTCCTACCCATTTGGTCTCCCGTGTCTGCTATATTAATCCCCTCTTCTAAAGAATCTTAACTAGCTCTATGGACTTTTCCGTTAAAGTTTCAATGTTCCAAGACCTTATTCTCAGCCTAGACTCTCCCTTACCCCACTTACCCCCCTAACCCTCGCCCTGTCCCCGACCGAGAACATGACCCTAGTCGACCATCAGTTACCAAAGCCACTAAAGTAAATATAGAATAATAAACTACTAAAACGTTTACCCTAAAACAGGAAGGGATCAAGGTGCCAACACAAGTTAACAAGAATCTAGAGGCAAGTAAACCACTTCGCCAAGAATGCTATAACTAACGACGAAGCGACAAAATTTAACAACAAAGTTAAGGACAAAGAATGGATACGGGCAACCGGATTTCAAGTTAGTAACTTTTATTTTATCCTTTATTCGTTTTGAATCGAAAATAGAAGAGTTGAGTAAATCAAAAATCCAAATTCTCTGATAGATGGTCAGAACTTCATCTGAGTTCGAATCCTACTGAGAGGTCCACTAGAGATCAGAAATTGTTGAAGAAACAACAAGATCTTTCTTTTGTCCCTTCCAGGCGATCGGAAAATAAAGAAATGGTTATATTCAAGATAATTACGTATTTAAAAAATACCGTCTCAATTCATCCTATTTCACCAGATCCGGGATGTGATATGGTTCCGAAGGATGAACCGGATATGGACAGTTCCAATAAGATTTCATTCTTGAATAAAAATCCACCCCTCTTCTCAAAGGGATTAGGCACAAAAGCTGTTAGCAAACACTAAAGCAGGGCTAGCTCTCTTCAGGGCAGTGAAAACTGTAGTAAACCAGGTATGTAATAATATATCTATTTAGTAGTTCAAGTCAACTATTGCCCTACTTTTCTTATTTCTTAGAAGAATGGCCCCGGTATACTAAAATTTGGATTATCTCTCTACTGAATCGAAAGAATGACTCTCGCCTTTGGAACATATAAGTTCGGTATAGATAACAAAGAAAGAGTCCCATATCATGATAGGCCCTCCCAGCTCCCGAACGTGTCTTTCTATCAATCGAGAAAGGTACAGAAAATACCATCAACTAAACTGTGAAACAAAAAGCATGGGAAAAAGAAAGATCCGTCGTGTCTTGTTGCGTCAGCTTCAGCTACCGTAGATAGGAGAGCGCTTAGGAAGGAAGCAAAGAAGTACATGTCATGTCACAGGGTAGAAGTTCAAAGATGAGTACATGGAAGCACCAATGAGAAGTCCAGAGTGCAGATAGAACCTTATCGACACGACAGAAGGGAAGACATCTTGCTGGACAGGAAGGTTCCTAAGCAAAGAAGTACATGCCATGTCACAGGGTAGAAGTTCAAAGATGAGTACATGGAAGCACCAATGAGAAGTCCAGAGTGCAGATAGAATCTTATCGACAAAGACATCTTGCTGGACAGGAAGAAGCATATATAAGCGGCCTCTTTCTCTCATGCTTCAGAGTCTTAGGCGCAACTCTTTTAGTCAGAGAAGAGTCCAGTTGCGAACCTGTGCACTCCTAGTAGCTCCGAGAGTTGCTCAGTCCACATTCAAATCAATCGCCTCACCTCACCCTGAAATTGGTAAATCTTAGAAGTTCTTGGGGAGATTAAAACCTCCTTTCGAAATCTTCAATCAATTTATTTACCACATCTCTGTGGGAAAAGGAATGTCATGGGAGGGCAACCGGAGGTATCAACTCCAATTGAATCGAACTTGTTTGCCGGCGAAATCACTGTTCACCAGAACTGTTCACCAGCACCGGAAGTACTGTTCACTTGAGTTTTCACCAAAAAAATCGAGTACCTGCGTAGATCTAGGAGAAAAATAACACAAGAACAAGAAAAGGAACAAAAAAAACAGAACAAATGAAAAATTGTAAAAAAATTAAAATGTTTTTCTGTCGCCGCCAATGGGTGGTCGGAGCAGTGCTGTTGGGGTCTTACCATCGGGAATGGAGGGTGGATGGGGTGGGGGTTGGTGATGTTACCTTTGGGGGAGTAAGTTAGAGAGAGGAGAGAGAGAGAGAGGAGAGTCTAATTTGCAACTACAATGTTGGAAATCATTTTTTTTTACATGAATCTGAACTTAATTTCGAAGGCTCGCTCTTATAAAATAAATGCAAAATTCTGTCTGTATTCATAGTGTTGGTTTAAATTTTTTATCCACATGCATATGAACATCTTTTGTTTTGTTTCTTTAAAAGTTCCTTTGAGGATAAGGAGTAGAATTTGAGAAGATAGACTGGCAGGGCATTATAGCATGTTTAAGACCCCAAGATTAAAGGGCATTATAGTACATTGAATATCTTTAGTTTAAGACCACGAGATTCAAATTTTTTTTTTACTTGATTGAACTTCCTGCCCAGTCAAACTAAGTCAAACAAATTGAAACGAAGGGCGTATGTCCCTAATAATTTCTTTTTCCATTTTGTTATTTCTAGTATATTTTGAGTTCTTTTTTAAATGGTTAATGCTTTATTTTTTTGGCAAGTGGTAGTTTTCGCTATCCCAAATTAAATGCCATTGTCATATCTTTATACAAAGGTTGATAGATCCTAGTTTCTCATTTCCAAGATCCAAATAAGGCTACAAATAATATGTTTACTTGAATTTGCTTCTCAGAACAACCCTTTGATCGCATAGTTAATTGTCAGTGACATTGGAGGAAGATCAAGGGACAAAGTGGCTCCTATATAAAAGCCTAACCATTTCAATGGTTTTGGTCAAAGAACAAATACCAGATACTATATAATAGAGAATTGGGTTTTGTACTTTGCTTCTGATTGGTAGTTATTGTGATCTGTAAATTGGCTGTTGACTGATGTCATACTCTTTGATTACAGAGGTCACCTGAATGATCAATCAAAACCTATAATTTTTTCAATGGCAAGGCTTGACCGGGTTAAGAACATTACGGGACTAGTTGAGTGCTATGCTAAAAATGCCACACTAAGGGAATTGGCGAACCTTGTTGTAGTAGCTGGATACAACGATGTAAAGAAATCCAACGATAGAGAAGAAATCACAGAAATCGAGAAGATGCATGCTCTTATTAAGGAGCATAACTTGGATGGTCAATTCAGATGGCTATCATCCCAAACAAACCGGGCACGTAATGGTGAGCTCTATCGCTATATAGCTGACAAGAGAGGTATATTTGTTCAGGTATGATGTGTTTGTATCGTATTGTCTCCACTTTCATTTTCCTGTACCAAAAGAAAAGGTGGTTATCGTGACAAATATCATCCTTTCAGCCTGCATTTTATGAAGCATTTGGACTCACGGTGGTCGAAGCTATGACTTCTGGTCTTCCAACATTTGCAACTTGCCATGGTGGTCCTATGGAGATCATTGATAATGGTGTATCTGGGTTCCATATAGATCCTTATCATCCCGATAGTGCTGCTGAATTCATGGCAGAATTCTTCCAACGCTGCAAAGAAGATCCTACTTACTGGGAAAAAATATCTGCAGCTGGTCTCAAAAGGATTCTTGAGAGGTTTGTATAGAAAGAAGATTAAATAATGTCCTGTAGATACTATTTGAATGAAAAATAACTTTCCCATCTTTGTTTTGTACATCACTCAATTTCTCGTGTTTAACCAATTTTAAGGTTTACATGGAATATTTACTCGGAGAGGCTGATGACTTTGGCTGGTGTATATGGTTTCTGGAAGCTTGTTTCAAAACTCGAGAGGCGTGAAAATAGACGATACCTCGAGATGTTCTACATGCTCAAATTCCGCGAGTTGGTAAGTGCCTTTTTGCACATTTAATGTGGTTCAAGTATTATTATACGCATAAACATGTCCGCATGTCCGCGCTTGGG
Organism: Anisodus acutangulus; assembly: GCA_029783415.1. Classification (NCBI taxonomy): domain Eukaryota; kingdom Viridiplantae; phylum Streptophyta; class Magnoliopsida; order Solanales; family Solanaceae; genus Anisodus; species Anisodus acutangulus. Next base: position 9,395,132 of record CM056500.1, read on the forward strand.
GCCGTTGAAAGGACTTTTCGAGAGAATTCATGTAAGCTTTACTCTGTTTCCAGGCAAAATCTGTTCCTCTAGCAATTGAAGACAAGCACTGAGCATGAGGGTTAAAGCAGTAGGATTTTGTGCGAATAATCGATAATCTCAAGGATTGAGAGGACCAGCCGTGGCCTCTAGCAAAATGTAGACATAGATGTTACACACAACTCATTGTCGCACTGTCAATGAATGTGATGAAAAAACAATGTGCTGTCCCAGTCTACTTGAACTGGGGGATGGCTGATATGCACTTTATGTTCGTGTTTCTATCTTCCTGTTGTAGTTCTTAAACCAATGTTCACTTAGTGTGTGTTTTTCAAGTTAAAGAGATACTTATGTTAACAGGGAATACTACATACTGTTACATAGTCAGCTTCTAGAGGATTGACACACAGAGATCATCAATATTCACTTAATGTGCTCGTAGAGAATTGAATACTTGGGACTTGCTTGTAAATTCGATAGTCTGCTTCCAGAGGATTGGCATACTGTGACAATCAATATTCACTTGATGTGCTCGTAGAGGATTGAAATACTTGGACTATTAAAGTCTGCTTGTAAATTCTTTGGAAGGGGTACTATTAAAGTCTGCTTGTAAATTCTTTGGAAGGGGTACTAGAAAGGACTATTAAAGTCTGCTTATATTAACGTCCAATACGCGACCTGGGCCGAACTGTTCAAAGTTCATGCACGCTCGTATCAAGTCCTCCATCACATTATCCCCGATGCTCCTGCGAATACGGGGGTCCCTAAACCCGAGGATGATCCTCAATTATGGAGGACTCTTTATGCTACCGTTCTTCAGTGGATTTCCTCCACTATTTCTACTAATTTGTTGCAAACGATTATCGAACCAGACGCTACGGCAATGGAAGCTTGGAATAGAGTACGTGATATATTCTAAGATAATCAAAATTCTCGTGTTATCCTTGAGCAGGAATTTTCTCACGTCAATATGGAAGATTTTCCCAACGTTTCAGCATATTACAAAAGGTTGAAAGAATTGGCGGACCAACTCCGTAACGTTGGTGCACCCGTTACCAATGACCGTCTTGTACTTCAGATGGTTGCAGGCCTCTCTGAGGCTTATAGTGGCGTCGGTACGCTTCGTTAGAGCAGTCCTCTTCCGCAGTTTTATCAAGCCCTTTCCATGCTCACGTAGAAGAAGCCAGCTTGGCTAAGAAAGCGGCCACTGGGCCCTTTTGTCGTCATGGTGATCGAGTCCAACTTTTCTCCATCCGTCTCCAACAATTTCGGCTAAAATCGCAACAACGGTGGCGGCAAAAAGGGTCAGAATTGCAGAAATAATAGAGAAAACTATGGCGGAAATCGAGGTGGCAATAACAGGGGTGGCAATGGGCCTTGGGGCAGTGGGCCGCAAGCCAACTAGCCACAGCCCCAAGGGCCCATGGTCGTGGAGCTGGGCTAGTGGGCTTGGGCCCAACAACCCCTATTTTCCGACGTACACTGTCCACCCGAACTAGGCCTAGTTTTAGCAGCCATGCAGGTCCAATTGTTCCGGCCCACAGTGGAACCCAAGAGGTAATTCTGGGTCGGGGTAGCCAGCCGGCGTGCTTGGGCCTCGGCCCCACCAGGCTCACCATGCAGCGGGACCCACCCCTACCGACATTGACGTCGCGATGCACACATAATTGGTACATGGACACCGAAGTCACTACACACATGACGTCTGACCAAGGTACTCTCTCATCTTATTTCAATTTGAGCAATAATTGTGGTATAATTGTTGATAATGACAATTCAATTTCAATTCGTGTTTACGGTCATAAAACTGTCTCTTCCCCATCCACCTCTTATCTTGAAAAATACCCTTCATGCCCCTAAATTAATTTAAAATTTGGTGTCTGTCGTAAATTCACCACTGATAATTCTGTTCCTGTTGAATTTGATCCTTTTGAGTTTTCTGTGAAAGATTTCAAGATGGGGATTCCTCTAATGAGATGTGATAGTAGGGAGATCTTTATCATGTCACGCTCACATCCGGTCTCTCGAGTCAAGCCTTGTCATATACTTTTGCAGCTCTCGCTCCTTCCTTATTGCATGCACGTTTGGGTCACCCTGGGTCGTCTATTGTTTCTTCCTTACATAAAAATAATTTTATTTCGTGTAAGGGTACGCGTAGTACTCTGATTTGTCAATCTTGTTCTCTAAGAAAATTTGTTAGATTGCCGTTTGTAGACTCTAATTCTCATACTTTAATGCCATTTGATATTATTCATAGCGATTTATGGACATCCCATGTTCTTAGTTCTTTGTGCCATCACTATTATGTTTTAATTTTGGATGATTATTCTAATTTTTATGGACTTTTCCGTTAGCGAAAAATCTCATGTTTTTTCCATTTTTTTAAAATTCAGGGCTTTCATCCATACCCAATTCGAACGGGAAATAAAAAATATTCAATGTGATAATGACAAAGAATATGATAATGGGTTGTTTCGGGAGTTTTGTGGTAATTATGGAATCAATTTTCGTTTCTCTTGTCCTCATACGTCCTCTCACAAAATGGGAAAGCCGAACGCAAAATTCGTACCATTAATAATATTGTCCGCACTTTATTGGTCCATGCTTCCGTACCCCCTTCCTTTTGGCATCATGCTCTACAAATGACTACCTATCTTCTTAACATACTTCCTACCAAAGGTTTGACATATTCTTCTCCTCTTCATATCTTATATAATAAGACTCCTTCGTATTCACATCTTAGGGTCTTTGGGTGCTTATGTTATCCTCTCTTTCCGTCAACTACAATTAACAAACTTCAAGTCCGTTCTACTCCTTATGTATTTTTGGGTTATCCCTCTAATCATCGTGGTTACCAGTGTTTTGATTTGCCGTTTAATAAAATCATCATTAGTCGCCATATTATTTTCTATGAAACCCAATTTCCCTTTGCAAAGGTAAATAGTCCCGGGCCTAGTTCGTATAATTTTTTTAGATGACGATATCTCCCCATATATTATCTACCATTTATTGGACATGTCCCGCACCCAAAATTCGCCAGCGGGCCTACTGCCCGCTGGTCCTTCTACCACTATCTCGGGTCCAGCAACTGGGCCAAATATTCAACCCAGTTCTGTACCACTGCTCTCGGGTCTAGTCCCTGCCTCTGCTGGCCCGTCTGTCACCCTTCTACCTTTGACCCAAAATCCACTCAATTTTCCCCCGACTCACAGACGGCCACTCATAGTCAACGGGGTATTTTTAAACAGAAAAGACATTTTAATCTAAATTCTTCTTAAATACTCCCTACCCCGTAATCCAGTGTCCGCATTAAATTACCCGAATTGGAAATTGGCTATGACCGACGAATATGATGCTCTTATTGAAAATAAGACGTGGGAGTTGGTACCTCATCCTTCTGGTGTTAATATTATTCGATCTATGTGAATTTTTACTCATTAGGATAATTCTGACGGTTCTTTTGCGAGGCATAAGGCTCTAGTGCTATCAGTTTACATTATCACGCTCTAGTGCAGAGGCCGCATATCGAGGGGTGGCCAATGTGATCTCTGAATCATGTTGGTTACGTAATCTTCTTTTAGACCTTAATTATCCTATTCGGAATGCTACCTTGGTTTATTGTGATAATGTTAGTGTCATCTACCTTTTTGGTAATCATGTTCAACACCAGCGCACTAAACACATCGAGATGGATATTCACTTTGTTCGCGAAAAGGTAGCTCGTGGACAAGTACGCGTCTGCCATGTCCCTTCCAGGTATCAAATTGCAGACATCATTACAAAAGGGTCTTCCCTCGGTCCTTTTTGAAGATTTTAGGGACAGTCTCAGCGTACGAAGACCGCCCGCTATGATTACGGGTGTGTTAAATATACCCGTGATATACATGGGTTTGTATACCATGTATATCACGGTTTCACAAAGGCATTTACCTAAAGTGAAATCATGATATACACGGTATACAAACCCGTGTATATCACGGTTGGTAGCTGATTTTATACCATAATTAGTGTAGCCGATTTGTACCATAATTAGTGGAAATATTGTATTAAACTATGCTTGTACACTTATCATAATTATATGATTCTTGTACAACTAGAATAGAGTTTTGGTATTAGAATAAGATATGATTTTCCTATTATGGAAAATTGTAAATTGTATATATACTCTTTATTAATGAAAATAATCAAGGGATTATTTCTTTCAATAACTTTTACTACTATACACCAAACATTTTGACGTTACAAACTCACAATTTTTGTGATAAGATAATCTGGAGTCAGAATTTTATTAAATTAAGGGGTTCAAAATATGAAGATGTAAACATACGAAGAAGCTACGAGGATTCAGATATTTACTAGACTACTGTATACATAAAAAATAATTTTAACCTTAAATATACAATGTAATTTTTTTGCTAAAGGGATTCGGATGAACTCGCTTGCTCCGAATTGGTTCCACCAAATCCATGCATTACAATTTTTTACATAATCAATCCCTTCATGTACAATAGATCTTGTAGATCTCAAATTGATACGGGATACAAATAGCTAAAGTTTCTCTCAACAAGTTGTCTAGACTTAAAGATAAAGTTTATCAATAGCTTTGTAACATCCATGAGGCTAAACATGTCACTAACCTTAGGTGTTCCCGCATCCGCCCCTCCCCGCTCCAGTCCCTCCTTCCCCCATCAACCCCTGACCTTCAGTTTGGTCAGGGAAGTAGGATTCATTAACATTAAAAGAATAGCCTGATGGACTAAGCTCTCGCTATGCGCGGGGTCCGGAGAAGGGCCGGACCACAAGGGTCTATTGTATGCAACCTTACCTCATATTTCTACAAGAGGCTGTTTTCATGACTTGAACCCATGACCTCCTGGTCATATATGACTCATTAACATTGTCAAATACAAATACAAAGTTGACGTAAGAAAATAATGTAAACTATAAGCTAAGGTTGTCCAGTGGGTCGGGACGGCCCGATCCCGCCACGACACCCGCCCTGATCCCCCTTTTAAAATACGGGATACAAAATATCGGCAGCAACGTTCGAACTCGGGATGGGACTAGGGCTCGTCCCGCCCGTCCCGATCCCACCCCATCCTTTCCCCAACTCGTCCCGACCCATCCCGTCCCACGTCCCTTTGCAGAAATTCGCCATTGCACAAACGATCACTTTTAATTTTATTCTTTGACAACGGCTAGTAACGGCCATTTTGACCCCCTCCTCCCCCACACCCCATAAACCCCCTTAATATTTATTTTTAACCCCTAAGTTAGTATATTTACACATTAACCCTATTTCTCAACTATTAATACCTCATTCTCCTCTTCATTTTTCTCACAAATCTTCCTACCATTTCTCTAATATCTCTCTCTACAAGTCTAAATTGCATACTAAATATTATATTGCATTTGCTAATTTCTATCAAAGTTAAAAAATTGGGAGTGAAGTTAGCAACTAGTTTCAAAATCATCGAGCAAAGTTTCAATTTTAAACCTCGATTACATGTCGACGTTTGGTACATTCGTTCCTTCTTTTATTTAAATTATTATTGTTACTTAATTTTAATTATCGTATTTAATTTCATTAACTTTAATTATTTATTTACATAATTATAATGGAACGAGGTGGACGTTTTTCTGGTAGAGGTATTAGGGGTAACAGGGGTAAGGGTGCATCTTCTAGTAATCCTAATTGCGATGATTTCACTCATGTTAGATGAAACTGATCTTTTTAATGTTAATATTAATATATCATTAGATCATGATGTATATTTTGCATCTGAACCAGACTTTGATTTAGAAAGAAGATAATTTAGATAACACACCCGCTAGTGCACCTCCACATCAAGATCTGAGTGAGTCTCAGGCTGAAACTGAAACTGAAACTGGAATCCCTCCTATTCCCCATAGTATGAGAAGAGGACAAAAACAACGAAAATTAAAATCATTTGAAAGGGACATTCCTAACCAACTACCTATTTGTAAAATTTATCGCTAAGTTTATAAATTTAAAACTGAAAAAGGTTAAGGTGGGACATGAGGTTTAACGAGACATGTTGAAAACTCTCACAAAGCAAGATATAATAAATACTTGGCTGAAAAAGCGGGTGTGCAAATTCCTTCTGAGTCGGGACAAGGTTCACATAGTGTCCCTGACCAAATACAGGGTCGAATTAACTCGATGATAGGGGGAGTTATAGGTCCGAAATATGATAAACACAAAGATCGGGAAAATTTAGCAAAATTAATTATTGTGGAGGGTTTGCCTTTTTCATTTTCTTCCTCTCATGGTTTTATTCGTTACATTCGAGAAACATATAATCATGCTTTTAACGATTTTTTTAGATCAACTATTAGAAGAAATATTTTTAAATTTGCGCATGAATATCAATAATTTTTACGTTATGCATTGTATCATTTTAATGGCAAAGTGACTATCACTTTTGACATAGGTAGTAGTACTAATGATAATGATTATTTAACTGTTATATGTCATTAAATAGATCACAATTGCTCTATGCAAAAACTTATATTAGCATATATATATATTGATGAAAGACACACTAGAGTTTTTATTTCAAATTATTCATGAAATTAGTGAATAATATGAAATTACTGATAAAATTATGACTATTACATTAGATAGTGCTACTTCTAATGATTATGTTGTGAACATTTTAAAACTCGACTGACTTCATGTTTTTCCCATATTTTTCATGTTAGATGTGCATGTTATATTTATAACTTAGTTGTAAAGGATGACCTAAAACTTTTTAAAAACATCCTTGATAAAATACAATTTGCTATCAACATTATTTGTAAAGGTAATAAAATACAACGACGCAAAGAGTATAAAAAAACTTATTGTGGATTACCTTATAGAAAAATTACAGAAGAAGTTGCGACTAGGTGGAATTCTTTGTATGAACAATTACTTGTTGTTCACGAGTATAGAAGACTTATAACTTTATTATTTAACACCCATAATTAAAATCCAACGGATATGCTTGTAGCTGATGACTGGGATAAAATTTTGGACCTTATTGCATTCTTAGAGAAATTTTTTCTAGCTACTAAGGAATTTTCTGATATTTATTATCCTACTATTTCATATATGTTATTTTATATAGCTATAATATTTTTGTTATTTAATGAATATATGAAAAAATCAACTTACGCTCCAGCTATTGCAAAAATGTTTGTAAAAATTTAAAAAATATTTTTTACATATTCCCACTATTTATTTTATTGGTGTTGTATTAAATCCTACTATTAAAGTAGACGGTTGTAATGCCCTTATTGAAACGATTTATGAATGCTTAGAAATACTTCCAACAGATCCAACTGAAGAACCAACTTACGAACCAATTAAAGAAGAAGTTATGTCTAGCATACAAACACAATGCAAAAATATGTATATGTATTACCAAGAGCAAAGTGCAAATAATCAACCGACTTCTGTACCATCCTCTTCTACTTCACTTCAACCTTATAAAAACATGTGGTTTCTGCTTCAAGTATTCAAGGCCTTCGAAATAGAATGTATAGTGGTTCAAGTTCTTCACAAATTAGCGAGTTTGATGTTTATGTTTTGCAGGGTGTTGTATCGTTCGAATCAATTGCCAACGAAAATGGACGTGAAGACTTGCTGAAATACTGGAGGGAGAATGAGAAGACATTTCCGACTCTATCAAGGATGACCCGAGATGTGTAGAATATTCAAGCGTCATCAACAGCTTCTGAAAGCGCTTTTTCTGCTGGAAGGTTTCAAATAGGAGAGCACAGACACTCATTGGCGGGAGACAGTTTGGAGATTGTAGTTTTATTTAGAGATTTAATTAGAGCGGAGCGTAGAAAGTGCGGTCAACCAGAGATCAATGAAGAAGACAACTACAACTACAACGAAATCTTATCCGATGGAGCAGGAAGCGACGTTGAACAATTTTACCAACAACTTCCAATTCCAATAGAAGATCCTCAAGAGATTGTTAGAAAAGGTATGATTGAATATGTAATTTTTTAATGACAATTTTACTATGTAATTTGCAACTTTTGAAATACGAAACAAAGTTGCAATTTTGAAATTGTATTACAAAAAAATCATATTTCTATTAAATAATATAAGAGGAAATTAGCCTTGGGATGTTTTTTCACTATCTTATTCAATTATTTAAGTGTTTAAATATATATATATATATATATATTAAATTAAGTGTCTAGAAAAAAAATTAAAGTCCCCCAACTACCCCTACCCGACCCGACCACTAAATTCCGTCCCCTCTGCCGGCGGGATGTGGGACGGGACTGGACCTCTTCCCGTCCCCCATATCCCGGCCCGCCCTGTCCTGCCAAACCCAATCCCGACCCCCACCCCGTCCCCCCAAATCCCGTCCCACTGGCCACCCTTACTATAAGCTGCTATTCACACTCTTATCCAACTCAATAGCTTAGCTCATACTGGCTAATTACAATACCAATCATCAACAAATCATAGCCTGCAAGGAATATGGTATTTAAAACAAATATATATATGTTTGTCCAGTTACTACAGTAGATTGTGTAGAGAAGCATGACCATTTGCATTTGAGTAGACTACAATACCGATTTGGACTCCAACCTTGAGGTTTGGCAGTTTGATTGTTTACCATGGAGAAAAAGTTGACGTATTTTTTGGTTACGATTAAGCTTTAGGACTTTGCGGCAATAAACCACTTGTACGAAAACATACATGAAATTTACCCCATGTACTTTTATAATACTGGCCTATACTTGGTGGAAAACAATGACATAATAAATGTGAAGAAATTTATCGAAGGCAATTGGTGCAGGGTGATTTACAAGAATTGCTTTGGATGTGGATGACCTTGAGCTTTTGACCATGAAGTGTTTCCATGAGGCAAGCAAGAGTTAAAAGTTCAAGACCACCGACGGTGTGCAAACCAGCCTCTCTGCAAATGACTACTGAAGAGCATTCAGCAAAGCAAAAAGCATCAGAGACAATTATGAACCTTCATATTGAGGAATTCCCAAACTTAGACCATGATAATCAGAAAGTTCTCTATGTTCAATGCAGCATGTAATAAAGTTCACAACTAGTTAAGGCTACAACATGTAGGGTGTGCTTGGTATGAAGGAAAATGTTTTACCTGGAAAGTGTTTTCCTAGAAAATATTTTCTTGGAAAACAAGTGGATTTCTTAATTATTTTCTAGTGTTTGGTAGGTAAGCAAAAAAATATTATCATGCGAGCATTTGTATGTAATCTACTAAAATACTATGGGGTGGGATGGGTGTTCTGGGTGGTGGGGGTGAGATGGTGAAGGGGGTGGGGGTTGGAGGCTTTGGGTGGGTGGGGAGGAGACAATAAATTTGAAATGTCGCTTATGGACTTGTTTTCCCTACGTCATTTTCCTCATTTTTAAGAAAATGTTTTTCAAGACATTTTAACCAACCAAACATTTGAAAATCGGAAAACATTTCCCATACCAAACACACTCGTAATTTGGTTTGCTTATTTCATGACATGAAATGAAATCATGCGTCTACAAGCATATTCATACTGAATTGCATGACTAGTCAAAGAGTTCTGAGCATAGCTTCTCACAAAGAGGAATGGGAATAGCTGAGGCACAAGGCTATTCCAATTTTAGGTATTTTATGTTCAAAATTCTACAAAACTTGATGAATGACGCACTGGAATTGTTCTCCAGCAGTCGAAACCCATTACATTGGTGGAAAGAAATGGAATTTCAGATCAGTATATAATCAAAACTATTTCTGCTATCCTACCAAGCCTAAAGTTTGAATAGAAACTAACATCAACTGATGATCATCTTGCTCAGGAATTCAGCTTGCTCAGGAAAGTATTCCAACAGCTCATCTTTTGTGACCCAGACAAAATCATCACACTTTTTAACATCAAATTTGTTGGCTGCAATAACTTGGGATTTGAAGAAGAAGCGCTGTCACAATAAATATAGAAAAAATACATTAGAAGCACATACACTTTACAGAAGCTATCAGGGAATTTTTGTCCCTCCTTCCCTGCCTGTGTATTGAAAGAATTTCTGACAGTCCTTTTCTTCACTACTTCAATAATTAAAATGTCCATACCTTGATTGACGGAATTTTCTTGTCTTCAGTGGGTTGCATGACCAAATGACCCATAGGGGAATTTCCAACAAAATATGTATGTGAAAGATCTCCAATTACAGATTCTAGGGCAGACTCAGCACACTGCAAATAGTTGCAACTTACTTTTCATTTTTCTAACCCATATTACTGAAATCCCCAAAGAAAAGAGCTGAATAAATACTATTTACCTTGCGCAAAGTCTTTTCAGACTCGTAAACTTTTTCTGGGAAATGCCAGACAGGTAATCCACTCTGAGAGCCATGTGTGGTGCCATGAACTAGAAGATAGAGTCTCCTGTCTAGTGCTCGTTGTAATGACCTTATGCATATCAACAAAATTTCATAATCAGAAACATGAAATACTAGCCAGCAGAAGGAAACAACCGCTGTGAATATCTATTGACATACTATTCATGTTCAGGCAAATGCAAAGATTTTGTATATGCCATACTGGGGCCTAAACCTGATTAAATCTAAAGAAAGTGAACCGGGGGTTAGTACCTTTTAGCAAGTTTTGACATAGTGATGAGTGGAAGAACAGATGCAAGCTTTATTGTGTGGGGGAGAGATGGTGAAGAAGGCATTCAGAAGGAAAGGAAAAAACAACATAGCTCTCCATTCTTAATTTAAATACTTAATGTTCAATGAGACAAATCCCAAGTAATTAACACATCAATTACTTCGAAACAATATTAAGGCATGTCAATGTCAATAATTTAGTTATAGTAAAGAATTTAGAAGTCCATAATTACCTATTGACAGGAATTGTGAGTCTGCTGAATTTAGGCAATGCAACTCTTGAATAGAAAAAAGATCTTCTAGTGCAATGTCCATATTCAAATTCTTGGATAATATTTGACAAACGTTAGAAATCCAAGCTTGTTACCTTTGATCATTACTCTTATCCGCTTCTGAGATTCGAGGAGCTGGTTTATAATCAATTTGATAATCACCTTTTCCCCTGCATGTAAATATAGATGTTACTGTGCCAGTTGACCATGTACCATTTGACATTTGACACTAGATAGAAAGGTAAAAAACTAGACAGAATAGTATGTGATAGCATGTTCAAGAAGAACCATGTAAATAATTAACGGCTAATCGGAAAGAATGCATGAAAGAAAAGGCACTTATACTACACAAGTCAAGGAGTAAAAATCAGTTGGGTCATAATGCTAAAAAAGGGGGCAGTGTTACTCTCCAACATGTGTACTATTGCAGATGTCAATTTCTTAAAACGCGATCAATTTAGATATAAATGAAATTAGGCCATTTCTACCACCACTTACTTTTTTGAAAAGAAAGTAAAGTTTTTTAAATTGTAAAATGCCCACCACTAAGATAGTAATGCTCAGTACAAAAGGGTATTCTCCGATATACAGAAACTTCCAATTTCTCATGGAACTAATGATATACATCATGGTATCCTCTTTATATGTCGTACCCTATTAAATTGACTGGGGGAATTCAGCTGCATCTACAACAAAAATCTTTTGGCCTCATACTATTGAAGAATGACTAGTCTCCACAGGTATACAAAATCTCATCTATTCACAAATGAGGCAACATAAATTTTGAACTGTTGAAAGTAGCACAGATAATAGTAAAGTGACTATAAGAGCCAAATCTTGAATCTTCACAGGCTACACAGATTGAGTTATACAGTGTCGCAAAAAATAAAGAAAAAATAACTTAAATAAAAGAAGAAGGCCTAAACTAAAGCTTTTTTGTGATCGCTTTACAATTTTCTTTCGGCTTTACATCATGGACATTGAAATCAAGCTGATTAGGCTTTTAGTTACATCTTTCCTCTAGTTAATACTCAATAAAGCAAGTGTGCATTTGTTGCATATCCATCCACTAACTCACAATCTGGAGAAAACAAATGCCAAAACTGAAGGTTGAAAGATCCAAAGAGAGGATCGAGATCTAAAAGAAACAACGAGTAAAACTCAAATCTCCTATATTTGTTAGATCGACGCTAGTATCTAGCGAGCTACTGGATTTAGCTGTGAGCTATTTTTATTTTTCTGTCAGATTACCACTTAAATTAGACTGTATGTCAGAAGTATTATAGAAGAAAATACTTTGGCATTAGAAAAAGGGCTGACAGTACAGAAGAGAGATATCTACCAAAGGGGAAAAATCACTCCGGTAATAAGCATGCACACACAGCAGTAGTAATGCACAGTAATATTCTAATTTATTATCAAAAAAATAATTTGGTCAATGTCATGGAAAACGAAGCAGGACAAACCAGATGTTCTTTCATATAAGGAGGAGTAATCTAGCTTAAGTATCACCTTGTGAATTATTAGAGACACCAATGCAAACGGGATGCTCAGATAATAGGAATCTCAGACTTTAGAATCAGAGTTTACTGTAGAAATGCTTATGGAAATTCCGACAAGATCATTACACACATTGGATTCATGCATATGTTTAGGAGTGGAGAACCAGGAAACAGTTATAGGTATATCCATCTTTTGTTATTATGTTCCCTAGCTTTTCATGCTTTGATGTGAATTGCCATGAAAAAAAATCACTACGAATATAAAGGAAGAGAGAACAAAAACTGCACCTGGGAGTACTATGCCATTTATTCTTTTTCAGGTGTCAACATGAGCTTATACATGTATTAATGAATTACTAACATATTTGTGACAAATTGCATTTTTTAAAAGGTTCATTCATATAATTCTTGCACACCAAGAATTCTCAAAAGTTATATTAGTAGAACTTCAAACAAGAAAATAGTTGAAGGACTAAAACGCCAAAAGCCTCTACTTAGTTTTTTTGTGTTCATATCTTTGCAATAAAGTATAGTTAGCAAACTATGGGCCTAATTAGGTTTAGAATTCTTGACATAATTGTATGGATTAACTGTGGAAAAGTCCAAAAACTGGAAGAAAGGCGGAGGATAAATATGCTGTGCCCGGTGACAGGAATCCTCTGAGGTCAGCTGAACAATTGATAATGCAAGACAAATCGGAAACTGAGAAGTTCAGATTCTGGAGTAAATTTCATACTTCAGAAAGCTAGTATCAAGAATAAAATATTAGTAAAATAAGGAAAACCTTGAAATCTCTCCAAGACCAATTGTGCCATTAGTTTTCATGAGCCATAGTGAATGTATTTTATTTAGTATTTCTGACAGGATTTGATGCCTGTAGCAATGAGCTCTCTTTCCTAAACTGTTTTACACACTTCTTCGTTCAGTTGTAAGTTATAAATCCTTCCTTTTAACTGTTAATTGTAGTTTAAAAAGAGAACCTGACCTAGAAAGAATATTTTCCCAGAAGTTTCCAAATTCAGGAGTTCTGAAAATTAGCAAAATAACTCTAATGCTGGATTCCAGAACTTAAACAATCTACGGAAAATAAAAAAGGACACTAAATTACAATCGTAAACAATGAGTTACTAATATTTTTCTGACAATCTATTATGCATCCAAATTCTGAACTTCCGATGTATCTCTTTTTTATTGTCTTCGTCGTGGATGGCATCAACCAGTGCTGCTCATACCCTTTTTAATCATTTTATGCAGAACATAGTTGATTCTGCTCTGAAGGACATCAACCAGTAGTTAAACTAAGATCTCTCACTCAGACAGCTCTATTTCTAGAGTAAAGAACAACGCTCAGAAAACCTTCAAAGCTTTAGAAACTTTTCTTTTCATACTTTTCAGCTCCTTCAGCAATTTCACGGGTCCATTATGTTTAAACTTGTTTCATGTTTCGTATGCACACTCTTCATACCGTTTATTAGCTAATATTCACAATGAAGATACATAATTCAGAAGAAAAGAATACAATGACAAGGTATAATTCAGGCAATGCAACAGAAACTCTACCTGGTATCAGACTTCTTCAGAAAACTTTCTGGATACTCCCGCCGAAACTGCTGCCTCCAACGAAACCTACAAATGCAGTTAGTAATAACATTTTCAATCAACTAAACACTGATTTAAGGTTTAATAATTATCTACATTATCATTCACCAACTCTTCTTCGGGAACCTTTGCTCTTTTTTATCTTCTCATTTTCTCCTTTTGCTGACATTTTTAGTCACCTACCTAATCTATTTTATTTATTTTTTTAAAATATACTTTACGCCGTTAGGTGGCGCCTTCCTTTATTTCATAACCAAAAGATGTACAATAGCAATGGATATAACTATCCTCTGCATAAGCTATACAATTGTCCTAATAGCTAAGTAAAAGGACTGTACAGTGAGAGGTATACTCTCTAAGCAAATTTATGACCTCATTATTCTCAACTTTATTATACACATTATCTCCTATCATTAGAAAGCACAACCAAAGTTTGAACACAAGAGGCTCTATTCTTTCTTGGATATACTTCATAACACTTGCAAATGAAAAGAATGAAATAGGTATAAAGGCCATATTTTCGCTTCCGGTTATAGCGCTAAAACCATTATAAAAAAATCATAAACTTGACCTGACTAATTCAGGATTGAGACATAATTGTTGTTATTGTTCTTAGCACTAATTTTATAAAGCACATATATCAAACGACCCCCTTAGTCCCCAATTAACCGTCACATTTTCTGGAAAACGAAAAAAAATCAACACTACTAAAGGTCACTGTCCATCGTCGGGGACCCACCCGGCCCGACCCGAAAAAACCAGGGCCAAGGTCAGTATATATCTGACCCGTGAACCACCTGACCCGAAAAAGCGGGGACCCGATCAGGGTCAGGGTCAGGGTCAGGCCAGGATCAGCATTTTTACCCGGCCCGACCCGACTAGTGACCCGACCCCGATCCGTTCATTTTATTATTATTTTATTAATGTTTATTTAAGGTATACTTATTAATGTTTATTTTATTAATGTTTATTTAAGGTAATTCGGTTCGGTTCTTTAGTATTGGATGAACCGAACCGAAAAACTGAACCTACCTATGTAATTAATCTTATTTTTTATTTTAGGCTACTAATATCTCTTGAATCATAGTCATTGATGTCAATCTATGAAGTTTTTATGGAAGTCGAATGCGGCAAACGGAAGCATTGACATAAAATGTAGGGAGAGAAAGTAGTTGTAAATTGATGCAACTTTAAATGGTCATAACGTTGCGCTCGGATGTTCATTCACCCGATATTTTTTATTTTGCGTAGTTTTTGAGACGCGGTCGATCAAAGCGCCGCCAATTTTTAGGAAAACGTCCGTTTTTCCAATCAATTTGTGTTTTCCCCCAAATCGGTTTCTAATTTCCCTTTTTCTTATGTAAAGATCTCACGATATACAATACATCTCAACGTCGAAATTTCGTGGTAATGTAGGTGTGAATGTCAATTTCAGTGTTGGAAATTCAATTTTTTTAAAAAAAAATCCTTCAATTTGAAGTTTTTTACATGTTTTAAGAATATATGTTATGTTTTTGGACTTTAATTTGGACTGTTATTTTAATTAAAAAATATTTTTATTTTATTATGTAGAGCGGGTTAGGGCCGACCCGTGATCCGTAGGGTCAGGGCCAAGGTCGGAAAATTTAAAAAAAAAACAGGGTCAGGGTCGGGCAAGCAGAAAAAAAAACTTGACCCGACCCGAGCTTTGGACAGTAAGCTTACAACTTGAAAGCCAGCTCAACAACAACAAAATACCCAGTGTAATTAAACAAGTGGGGGTATGGGGAAGGTAGTATGTACGCAGACGTTGCCTCTACTTAAAAAAAAAAAAAGACCATCGGCTCAAAAGAAAAGAAAAGGAAACAAAATTCGACAGAGACAAAAATAGGACAGTAAAATAGCAAGATACAAATACAAATCAAAAGCGCAATTGAAATACAACTATTTACATGATTTAGGATCAATGGTACACCCGTATAGTTGGTGAATTTATTTCTCTAAAAATAAATCATAGTAATAGGATTGCATAACAGAGAAAAAACTCTTAACTCTTGTAAGCAATGAATATATAAAACATTTCGACTTCCTACAACAATTAAATAGAAAAAAAAATGAGGTTTTAAAGAAAAAAGCACAATAACTTACGAAAATTCTTGGAAAGCATACACAGTAGGATCGATTTGGGGGACAACAACTGGTAATCTCTCGAAGAGAACTGAAGCCACAATTTTATCATTGTTGGATGAAGAAACCCATCGTTTGCATATAACGGATCGACCCGCAGATGAACAGCACCTCTGCATTTTCACAATCCCTAAAAAACCCAAATTGCACAATGTTTTATTTAGTACTCCTAATTACAATCTCTCTGTGAATGTGTTGTGTGTAAGCTCGGTAAAACCGTAAAAGTGAAACCTCATGTCCAACTTAAATTTGTCCGTGGAATATATTTTACTAACACTAATCTTGTATTTTCTTTAGAATACCATTTTCTTTTTTTTGGTCAGTTTTTTATTTTCGTTTTTTTTTTTGCTCTTTTTTGCAATTTTGCTTTCCTTCTTCTATTTTTTCTCGTTCAACCGTCCTTTTTTACTTAAATAAGTGTGTAAATTTTCTATAATGAAGTAATTTAATAAGGTGAGAATATAATTAAAATCATGATTAAGTTTTAAAAGATATGTATTAATACCTATGATAAACAAGTAAATGCTCACTTTTATTAGCGTCTCATACCTCTCTCCGTACCATATTCATGGCCATATTATTAAAAATATTCATCCCAAATTATTTAGTCACTTTCTAAAATAAAATAGAATTAATTAAGTTATTTCTACTTTGTTCTTAATATTAATTATTTTAAAATAATTAATATTAATTAAAGTGCAATTAATTGGAGAGAGATGATGGTAGTATAATAAAAATATTCTTCTTATTTATGACTTTTTAAGGGGCGTGTAAAAGAAAAAATGACCAAATAATATGGACGGAGGGAGTATTATTATGGGTCCAAAGTTGTGATGACTATTACATACCCGTTCCATCTCAATTTTTGTGACACTATTTGATCAAGCACAGAGTTTAAGAAATAACGAAAGACTTTATTATGTTAATCAAATTGTTTTAACTTTAGTGCCTACTTTTGTTGATTTTTTTACTATAAGTACATCTTTAAAATTAAGTGAGACTCAATAAGGTTAAAATAGTGATGGTGAGATTAAATAGTTGTCAAATAAAAAAATATGACATTCATTTTGGTACGGACTAAAACGAAAATAGTGTCACATAACTTGGGACGGAGGAAATAACTTTATTTAGTATTTTTGTGAAAAATGTATAGGTAAAGGAAAAAGGGACCGATTTTTCCTTGCACTCTCACAAATAAGTTGTATTTGTCCTTCGCTATATTTTTTCAACATATTTGTCTTTGTCATCCAACTTTAAGGCTATTTTTGCCCTTGTATTCTAAAAATAGTCATATTTATCCCTACTCCATTATATTTCATGTCACACTTTAATTTTTCTATGTGGCGCCTATGTAACTTATTTTTTCCAATTAAATCACTTACCTATGTTTAACCCCCAACTATCCAAAATAAAATAACATTGCCCTCCGTTCTGCTTTTGAAATAAAAATATCATTTCCCTTTGTTAAATAGCTTAACAACGCTTTCCACACAAGTCAAGTAGCTCAAAGATATCCTTCACATTAATAGTTAATTTAGCCCTTGAACTATTCAAAATAGGTTAGTTTTACCCTTTATGTAACAAGGAAAATGATCTTTTCGGTAAGACTTATAATTTTAAAATGTAAAAATAATAGATATTGTAATCATCAAAATATAAAATTTAATCCATCTTCCTAAATTCCAAACGTAAGAGGTAATATAGGCTTAATACCTTAATAGCCTCATAAACTTACCCATTATGTAAGTTAGACACTTTAATTTAATTAGTGACCAGATAGATACCAACTTGACAAAAGTGATTTTATGGACACTTGTATTTATAAGAGTGTGTGTAAATCAGACTCTCCGATAAAATATTAAAGAGCAAATTATTAACACGTGTATTTTTTTAAATGCCACATAGTAATTATATTTTTTAAAGCAATAAAATACAAAGAACACGAGAAAAAAATACACCTTTTTCTTCATTATCTTTTCTTTCACCATTTTTTTTTTATAATCCAGGTCTCCAGACTTGCGCCTGATTACGTCCTGGAGTTAATAGCACCGGTCCTTCAACACTATTACCAGGTAAATCGCGGGATGTGCTCCGGTGATCAGTTTCCTGGGAGCGTACAACTGATCAATGAGACAAGGTCAAATTCCCAACATGCAGAGTTTCTTCGTGCTTGCGGAGAATCGAACCCACGCTGTCCCATGCCAGAGCGCCTTATAGCGCCCAGACTTTGCCACTGGACTATGCCCCGGAGGACTTTCTTTCACCATTTTTAGCCTCCTCCATTGAAGACCACAACTTAGAAGTTCAGAAATTCTATATGGGTGGTGCTTTATTTTTGAAGAGGAAGAAAAGATTAAAGAAAAATAGAAGAGAAAGGAGAAAGGTCAGCAAATTAGTTTCAGAGATGGCTAAGAATCGTATAGTTACAAAATTCCCCAAAAAAAGTGGCTATCTAAATTAGTATTCTTGATTGATGATTAGTTTGGGTACTGATGATTTTATCTTTATAAAAAGGATATATGATTTTTGATTAATTATTTTCATATAATTTACTTTCCTTTGCAAAACCATAGAGATGGGGATTACTGGAGATTTTCCGGGAAGCCCCGACACTTGTTCCGGCCAAAAACAGAGGTGATTAGTGTTGAGTGGTTTGCCAAAGAGAATGTGAAGATGATCAATGTATTTCCTTTAAAATAAGGGAAAAGGGAACACACAAATAGGCCCTCACGCGTCTGGATTTAAGTGAAAAACACTTGAATTGCCATTCAGGCACAAGGTGTTTACTAGACACACTTTTGACGAGTAGAAATGTCTATCTAGTCACTGGTTAAGTTAAAGTGTCTAAATTACGTATGCCAAGTTTATGGGAGCTATCCAGGTATTAAGCGGGTAATATACGTAGAGTTGGAACATAGAGAAAGATGAAGAGTGAAAAAACTCCAAAGTCAGAAACAGAAGGAAGGACTTTTCTTGTGAGAGAGTTGCAAGTTACTGACACTTTTTCTAGTTAATTGTGCAGTAATTGCAGCCTTTTAATCACGTGACACACAACTTATTGGGCTCTTCGCTACACTCGCCTTTAAGAACTAACGGTCAAATATTTGGCCACTCAATTACTCCTCCTTTTTGAAACTAACCCCCAAACTGGGCCTTTGCATAATTTGTTTCTAGTTGTTTGTTTTGCAGTTGTTGCGTCTACATATGGAAATACCAAGCAATTGGTGAGGGAGAAAAAGACAAGCTATCACTCACAATAAGAACCCTTTTATTGTTTCCAAAACTATATTTTACCATCCACTTGATACGAAATGAAGATGATATTATCCTATAAATTCAAAAGTGGGACATAGCATGAAAGTTAAAACAAGAAAGCTTCCATTATAGAAATATTTTAATACTACTGGTAACATATATATGCTCCAAGGCCAATACTAAAAATGAAACAGCATTAGGCCTGTGCATAGGGGGGGGGGGTTGGTTGGGGGCTCGAGCCTCTTTTTTTGGGTCTCGGCCAATACACCCACCACACCAGCACATCACCAATAGGATTAGGACCTATATATTATATTACTACTATTATCTTACTAGTAACAAAGCAATATTAAAAAAGAAAAAGACCAACATGGCGTCATTCTTGATTCTACACTTGACTTAGAGTTGGCCAAATGAGTGAGCAAGGTAAGTGAGTGTTCCAACTAGTGGAGCGTTAATGTAAGTGGCTGGTTCAGATTGCTCGTAATCTTGACGCTCGTCTGGGAAACGATCGTGCTCATCCGGACCACCCACCACAGCTCCCACCAGTACATTCGGGTTTGGTGCTTGTGAACCCATCACACTGAAACCGGACCTGCATTGTATCTTTGCTGGATGTGT
This sequence comes from Anisodus acutangulus, assembly GCA_029783415.1. Classification (NCBI taxonomy): domain Eukaryota; kingdom Viridiplantae; phylum Streptophyta; class Magnoliopsida; order Solanales; family Solanaceae; genus Anisodus; species Anisodus acutangulus. The sequence continues at coordinate 9,415,219 of CM056500.1, forward strand.
CGCGACCGAGGGCAATGAGGATCCCCTGTGATGAATCCTCTGTGGATACCTAGCTCCATATCCCACCATGTATGACATTTTCAATGGATTGTCTCCTAACAGATAGTCCACCTGTGCGTGCATATGTAATGTATATTAAGTACAAATATACATATAATATACATATTGTATACATAATCAATGTATATGTATTGTATATTTTGGCGATGATTTCGACTGACAGGCCAAAACTGAGAAAACCTTTTAATGTTTATACACTGAGGGGTTACTATACACTTAAAATGTTACAAAATTGATCACCTGTGCGTGCATATGTAATGTATATTAAGTACAAATATACATATAATATACATATTGTATACATAATCAATGTATATGTATTGTATATTTTGGCGATGATTTCGACTGACAGGCCAAAACTGAGAAAACCTTTTAATGTTTATACACTGAGGGGTTACTATACACTTAAAATGTTACAAAATTGATTTTAGCTGACCTGCTTTTTGGCTACATTTCGAAGCTTCTTTGGTGTAATAACAACTCCGCCACATTTAACAACCATGCGAGCGGAAGTTAAGTACTTGGCATAAGTGACTAGCAGGAAAGAGGTGGAGGTCACATACTGCATATTGCTGTCATCCATCTTGAAGAGTAGCCCTCCTGTAAAAGTGTAAGAAAAATATAATCCACAACTTTGAACTGGAAACTAAGAGAAATGTGAAAATGAACTAAGTAGGAAATTAACCTGGTGTATATTGAGCCTGAGAAGCCGGTGTGCCTGGAATAAGGGAGCAAATGTAGTTGTCTGCGTGACTCTTGTAATCGTGAAGAGTTTGAAGCTTTTGAACAAGAAATGCCTGAAAAAGAGCAAATAATCCGTTAAATTGATGTTATTCCAACTAAAAAGTATCTACCGAAAAAAGCACAGGTAAAAATTGAACCTTGGAAAGAAGAATCCTTGCTCCAACATGCTTATTGTCCCACCCGAATGTGTTATCAGTCTCTGCAGCCCCAAGAGTTTGCCCGTTTCTTTGGATATAATTGAGGTAAGATGGGCTCCTTGTGGCTCTATGTAACCAAGCAGCACCCCACAATAGCTCATCCTATACATTTATCAATCATAATCAGCGATCAGAGCTAAGAACACAGATTTTGTTTCAGCTTAAAATGATGAGAATACAAACCTCATATCCAGAAACTGAGCAGTAATAGGGGCACACTACTTTTCTCAACCCCGAATTGCTGTATGAACCTCTGTACTTATCAGCAAAGGCAAACACCTGAAAAAACCAGCATTTTCTTTATCTGTATACAGCAAATGATGGTGTTTTAATAAATTTTCTACTACAGTCAGACCTCTCTGTAACAACATTTCACAATAACAAGACTTTTTTTATATGATGTTATATTATATGTTCTCTACAACAACATCTCGCTATAGCAGTCAAAACATATCCAGACAAATGACACCTTTATAGAGAGGTCTAACTGTACTAATCACTAGCTACATCAGAAGTTAGAGGCGTTTGAAAGAAATACCCTGATGGCCCTTTTGAGTAGTAGCTTGGAGTAAGATGGGTTGCATTTCCTAAAGACTAAAGAGGCAGCAGCCAGAGCTGCAGCAGTTTCAGCAGCAACCTCAGTCCCTGGAGTGTTTTTGTCAATCTTGAACACACTTCTTGGTGTGTCCATATCCTCAGGTCTCTCCCAACAAGAGTGGTCCTTACCTGCATCCCCAACCTACAACAAGATTGTATGTAAAAGTTAAAGATTTGCTGCTTCAAGACAAAATTATTCACTTCAGAATTAAATTACCTGAACATAAATGGTGTCTGGATGGGCTGTGGCCTTGAGAAGATATTCAGTAGCCCAGCCAATGGCTTCTTTTGCATTGTTTAGCTCTCCTTTCATCAATCCACCAAACTCAATCACACTCCATGACAGCATTGTGGTGGTGAATGCCATTGGGAAACCAAACTTCACATTGTCGCCAGCGTCATAATATCCACCAACCAAATCAACCTGCATTATCATTATTTACTCCAAAATCAACAAAAACAAATTCAAGATTCTTCCTTCACGACTAAAAATGTCCAAAGAGGACCTGCACCGTCAACTTTCACCAAAAAAAAAATCAACAAGTTCAAGATTCTCCCTTTATAACTAAACATGTCAAAAGAGGACCTGCATTTCCACTATTCACCCCAAAACCAACAAAAACAAGTTCTTTATTTTTCCTTTACAGCTTAACATGTCAAAATAGGACCTGCACAGCCACTAATCACCCCAAAATCAACATAATACAAGTTGAAGATTCTTCCTTTACAACTAAACATGTCAAAATAGGACCCGCATAGCTATTATTCACCCCCAAATCAACAAATATACGTTCAAGATTCTTCCCTTACAAATAAACATTTCAAAAGCACACCTGCTTTTTCTATTATTCACCCCAAAATCAACAAAAACAAGTTCAATATTCTTCGTTTACAACTAAACATGTCAAAATAGGACCTAACAGCCACTAATCACCCCAAAATCAACAAAAACAAGTTCAAGATCCTCCTTTACAACTAAACATGTCAAGAAAGGACCTGCATTGTCATTATTCACACCAAAATCAACAAAAACAAGTTCAAGATTCTTCCTTTACAACTAAACATGTCAACATAGGACCTGCACAACCGCTAATCACCTCAAAAACCAACAAAAAACAAGTTCAAGATTCTTCGTTTACAACTAAACATGTTAAAATAGGACATGCACAGCTACTAATCACCCTAAAATCAACAAAATACAAATTCAAGATTCTTCCTTTGGAACTAAAAATGTCAAAAGAGGACCTGCATTATCACCATTCACCCCAAAATCAACAAAAACAAGTTCAATACTCTACATTTACACTAAATATGTCAAAATAGGACCTGCACAGCCATGAACCACCCGAAAAACAACAAAAACAAGTTCCATGATTCTTCCTTTACAACTAAACATGTCAAGAGAGGACCTGCATTTCCATGATTCACCCCCAAAATCAACAAAAATAAGTTCAATATTCTTCTTTTTTACAGCTAAACATGTCGAAATAGGAACTGCAAAGCCACTAATCACCACAAAACCAACAAAAACAAGTTCAAGATTTCTCCTTTACAACTAAACATGTCAAAATAGGACCTGCATTGTCATTATTCAACCCAAAATCAACAAAAACAAGATAAAATTTCTTCCTTTACAACTAAACATGTCAAAACAGGACCATTTCTACTGTCAAAACAAAACAAAAAAACAACAACCATTTGCAGTGTAAACAAAGACCCAAAAATTGAGAGAGAGAAAACATACACCCATGGATTTTCCATCTGAAAGACCAGAATCTTTACGCCAAGTGATCCTCTGGCTAGAAGGGAGTTTCCCAGACCTCTGACCCTCAAAATAAAGAATGGATTTGACAAGAGCATCTCTATAATTATGAGAAGCAAAACGTGGATGGTGGGAATGGTGTAAAGGTTTAGCAAGAAACAAAGGGGTAGTAAAGCTTAACAGAAAAAGAACAATGGCTATGGCTACTGTGCAAGAAGAAGCCATTTTGGAAACTGTCAACCTGAAAAGTAACACTATTACTATACTTAAAAACTTTAGAACCCCAACCCCAAAAAACCAACTAATAAACCTGCTAAAACCCAAGAAACCACCCTTTGTATTTATAAAGAAAAAGTAAAGGAAGAAGCTGCCAATTTATAACGTCCTGCCTGCTTGCAATCATTAAGCCACTATACTTACTATACTAAACCACCATTAGCAGTAGTGACTATTTTTGGCTTCATTTAATTAATAATTGAGGATACTATTAATCTATGCAATTATTCTTTCTTGTCTAACTTTAATGCATTACCCTTGGAGAGTCTTTTCCTTTGCTTTTTTTTTTTTTGGTTTTTTTCATCCGATATCCCGTTATTTGTATTGATCTCTGATTAATTTGAATTCGCGTTATGCAAAACTCATTAAGGAGAAACGTTCCAAACCACTATTTTCCCCATACACCATAGTCGAATCTGAGACCTCTAATTAAATACAGAGGAATCTTATTTATCACATCGTAGTCTAAGGGGGTGCCTTCAATTATGGTGAACTTCTAAGGTAAAATGATTTAAGTTGTTTTTATGAAAATGTGATCTATATTTAAAAAAATAGATAAAAGAATATTATACTTTATTATTTATAAATAATTTAACTTCAAACTTTATATTTTACTTTTAATAAGATGATTTATTAACACACTAATATCTTTGACTTATTTTATACCATAACTTTTAAAAGTCTTTCTTTCTTCCTTTTTTTTTCCAGTTAAACATGTCGGACGATTCAACAAAGCGAATTACATTTTTTTCTTTGAATCAAACAAGTGACGCACAAAATGAGACATAAAAGTGGTACTATTATTTATATTCACCTAATTAGTTTCTCAAGTGAGAAGGGGATCCTTGGTGCAACGGTAAAGTTGTTTCCGTGTGACCTGTAAGTCACGGGTTCGAATCGTGGAAACAACCATTGGATGCTTGCATTAAGTTAGATCGTCTACATCATACCCAATGGATGTGGGCGACCCTTCTCCAAACCTTGCTAATGCGGGATGCTTTGTGCATCGGCCTGCCTTTCTTTTAGTTTCTCAAGTGAAATCCCATCTCAAAGTAATGTATATTTTCATTTTGGTAGATGATAAAAATACATTCATAATACCGAGTAGATAACATTAACAAAGACTTGAAATTAACCTCCTCAATGATATGCTTTCCATGTACTACTAATGTTTTTCAACAATTAAAACTTTTCATTGCAACCGACAGATAACAAATACTGTGCCTTCCTTTTAACCCTCATTTAATTTATAAATTTCCGTTTAACTGTACATGATTATTTAAGTAAGGGAATAGGGAGTAGCTTTCTTTCCCTTTTTACTGTGCTAATCCTTTATTGTCGGTTAAATTTGGCAGTTACGTATCACGCAATTCGCCATGCCATTTTCAATAAACTAAAGTATTCGTTACAGTGAGACGTTTTGTTAGCATTAGTGGCGAGAGTGACTTCTCACATGCCCTCAATAATTTTCTCAATAAAATTTACCCTTAATTACATCCATAGATGTATTGTCAATGTGTTCATTAAATCACTTAAAGTTGGATTAGTTGGTATAAACACTTGTCTAATTTTTTCTTTCATTTCCCCTTTTTGCAAAGAGAACTGAAAGGAAAAAAGAAACTTAAGATGGGACTAGCCCTCCAAATTTCCCTCTGGGACTAGCCCTCCAAATTTCCCTCCAGCTAATTTAGTAGGAGTTTGGCCATAGGATTTGGAAGTCTGATTTCGTATTTTGATTTCAAATTAACATTTACTTATGAAATTTACATAAAATTTCAACTTTCAATTTAAATTATGATTTCAAATCCCAAATTCTCCAAAAAGTAGGATTTGGAACTCCAAATTGTGATTTTCATTTTTTTAATGCATAACTTGAACCATAATTTTATATTTTATATATATAAAAAAAAGAATCATCGTTTTATATTTTGTAAAAAAAAAAAAAAAATCATCCTCGACGTGAAGAGATTGTTTGTACCGTGTGTAAGGATTATATTAGAGAATATCTAGTTACTACTATTATTATTTTTTGAACCAGTGAATCTTTATAAAATTATGTTATTTGAAAGTTTGTAGTAGCATGTAATCGTGATGATTTATTTATAAAAGAATTTATTAATATAGTGCCTTAGGATATTTCGATACTTTGTTTATGAACTATGATTTACTCATTTGGTAAGATTGTATAGGAGTTGGAGAAATTTTGATAGTTTTTTTACAAATTGTGTAATTTTCATGTTTATGAGAAAAAAATAATTTAAGAAATCTAAATTGCACGTTCAAACAAAATTTCAACTTCAAATTAACCTGATTTCAAATCACTGAATCATGTCCAAACGGGCCTTAATAAACCACCATGCCAAATTTAGATTCTGACGGATATTTTGCACTCAATTGACAAATCTGCCTTGCAATTGGATGAAGTACAAAGTTTTAAGGTTGATTTAGCCATCTTAATGAACAAAGACAAGCTCATAACATAGAACTATACTGTCTTTTTCACCAATTTTTGTGGACAAAGACGGGTAGCCGTTGCTTGAATGTGATTTATGCTCAAACACTAAAGTATGTATACTCCTTTAAATATCTCTCTTTATAACATGCGTGCTTACAAATTAAGATTTTGCCCCTATTATTTATGCGATAAGCGGAGGTTATCATAAAGCATATGCTTAGCTAATCCTGAAGTAGAGCTTGAAATGTCAATAAATGGTGGACGAGCTAGTAACCAACTTAAATTGGATTGTCACGTGGATAATTTAAATTTAAGTAATGAAGATATTGTTCAATAACGTCGAGTTGATAAGATTTGTTGTTAACTTAATTTTAATCCTTTATATCATAGCGTCTTTTACGAGATTTGAGTCAAATTTGTCTTTGGAGACTGATGTATCCTCTTTTGTCTTCTCTATTGATCAGGTTTTGTTCTTCCTTTTTTTTTTTTTTTTGATAATCCAGGTCTCCAGGCTTGAGCCTGACTACGTCCTGGAGGTAATAGCACCGGTCCTTCAACACTATTAACAGGTAAATCGCGGGATGTGCTCCGGTGGCCAGTTTTCTGGGAGCGTACAACTGATCAATGAGACAAGGTCAAATTCCCCAACATGCAGAGTTTCTTCGTGCTTGCGGGGAATCGAACCCACGCTGTCCCATGCCAGAGCGCCTTATAGCGCCCAGGCTTTGCCACTGGACTATGCCCCGGAGGACTTGTTCTTCCTTTTTTTGTTTCAAGGTAAAGAGAGAGTCAACTACCCCAATGGGTGTTTGCTTCAATTGTAGATGGCATGGCAGGTGTAGTAGCGGTTGGTGAACAAAATTCATGTTTTTAACAATCGCATAAAATAATTGTACATGCAGATTATCTTTTTGTGGTCTGATAATAGAATGGGTTATGGGCATATGAAGTGATAGGTTGTATCATTTTACTTCATGTGCATGAGACTTTCACGACAAGGAATCCGTCTAGGTCTTTCATTGACTTCATCCTGAATTTTTGTAGGAGGATTTGAAGATTGGGCTTGTCGATTTGGATATAGTAAGTTTCAAATCTCTGAAGAATGTACTCTTCTACCGATGGATTTTACTCTGATTCTTTGAGACATAGGCACCAACAATTGATTATTACCTTTTAATTGTACATGTATCTTTTGTCAAAAGCTGCTGAGGAGGAGGCTACAAAGAAGGCTCACCATTGTTTTCAATATGTAAATAGCCTAGCTTGTAAATAATTTTCTCATATGTGATGTAAAGAATGTTACACTTGCCAACTGTACAGTATCCATGAATGGATATTTTTATCGAGACGTGTGTATATAATACAAGCAATGTTGTCCAACTGATTTGATATTAGCTGAAACAACTTGCTAAACACTCACATATACGTGAGTTTAGAGTTTAGACTACTAAAATAAATACATCAATTGATTGTGCAAATACTACTCCTGCGATTAAATGGCATTACTACACACCATTGGGCCCATGCTGGCACGAGCCATCCTCTGTCTAGTTTAGGGCTAGAAATGGATCGGAGGTGGATCGGGTGGAGCTCAATCCGCCAACCATCCATCCACCACCCGACTCATCCATCACCCTATTTTTTCTTAATCCACATCTGATCCACCCATCATCCCCGGGTGAATCGGGTGCTTTGCGGATGAAAATCCTTGGTAAAACGAAAAAAAAGAGTACATCAAATAAATATCATCATATTGTTTTTACAAGCCGTGTTTATGCTCCAAACATGCAACCAAAAAAACGGAAAGGAGCCAAAAACCAATAATAATCCGAAGTAACTAAAGTTTAAAGGACGAATTACATGCCACTTCTAATAATACTAATAATTGAGTTTCTAATTAGCGACAATCTTAATAGACTAAAACATTAAAATCCATCAGGTCTTCCATTTTCATATCACATCCTCGAGGATCCATTCATTTTCTAAATCACATATCCATGTCCTCTCCATCCTACCATTAATGAAATAAAAGCATTAATGTTTTTCATAATTTTAATCAAGATAAAGACCTAAACAAGGACATAGTAAGACAGACACTTAACAATTAGAAAGTCCAACAATCATACAAACAGGTTTATGCTTCTTGGACTATAAAAGGGTTAACCTAATTTTAATTAAAAAAAAAAGACCATTGTAATATGTGAAGAAGCTACCAGTTATGGCAAAAAGCACATATGATTTTGGGACAATTTAAGATCTTTAGCCAGCAGTTAACAGATCACACAAAACTCAAAAGATGATCTCAAAAGCAATTCAGATATTTTTTAAACAATGTACTGCCTCTTCTTTGGATATCAATAACTAACCTATTGCCATAATTAACAAAAAGATGAGAATACTAACTCAGCATATTTTGTTTTAAGATAAATGAATCAGAACTTAGTTATAAACACCAGAACACTGCTTCTCAGAAGATCAATGGATCAAACACATATGCACACATTTAGACATGTGATGAAAGGCAACAAAGATACAATAAGATAAACGGGTGGATGGATGGGTCGGGCGGTGGGTCGGGTGGTGGGTTGGATTTATGTCCACCCGAATCCGACCCGACCCATCACCCGATTAAAATCCGTGTTTTGTCAGATTTTCATCCATATAATCGGGTCGGGTGGATCAGATATCCATCAGGTCAGGGTGAAATTGTCAGCCCTAGTCTAGTTCTAAAATAAAGCATGAGGTAATTTTTTTATAATTCTTTTTTGTATATTTGAAACAATTACTTATATTCTGACTATGTTAGTGTTATGATTTTTTGGAGAGAGATGCAAACAACAAGATATAAAATATGAATGAAAAATGTCTCATATAAAATTTATTAATCATAAGCCTTCATATAGGCACATAATTAAGATTTCTCCTACAGCTAAAATATTAGACTCTTATTAAAATTAAGAAGCTGAGTATCCAATTAAATTAATTCCTCATATAGCTGAAATATTAGACTCTTACTTAAATTTAAAAGTTGAGTATCCTACTATATTAACTATTAGACTTCTCATATAACTAAACAACTAATTATTCTAGAAAACTGTAGCAGTAACATATGCAAAATCGAACACTCCTCCTTGATTATGTTGCTACAATCTAGAAAAATTATTCCTTCTTAATTTCTAATCTAGCAATTTGTGCTTGTGGGTTTCTTTTTTGAGTAGTTTTGAACTTGCACACATCGGTAACATCTTTCTTCTTTCTTCTTCTTTTTGAACTCAATTTTCTTGCATTTTCCCATCACATGCTTCAAGTAGTTTTTAGTGACAATTTTTCTATCCGTCGATTGAAAGTAACTGTATAACTATTATTTTCAAACGGAAGAGAATTATACTTACACATTGTAAAATTGCTTTCTAACTTCATCTTCACTGACCAAATACTATGATAGTTTTCACCGGTGAAGGTTTGTGAGACATTCAAAGAGAGATTATTGTTTGTCATGATTGAAAATAAGGTTTAAAAGTAGTATGGAATTATGGATTAAAAATTAATTTAAATTGATATTGATTGAAAATAGCCATGAGCGTTAAAAATAAGCACGAGTTAAAATTGGTTGAAAATAGGCCTAAGCGTTAAAATGAGTTGAAAATAGGTATGATTTAAAAGTGATTGAAAGTATTTCTTCTTCGATGAATGCACAAATCCATTAAGATCAATGAAGGCGTTGATAACACTTTTATGATTTTTTTGGAGAGAGATGCAAACAACAAGGTAGAAAATATGAATGAAAAATGTCTCATATAAAATTTATTAATCATAAGCCTTTATATAGACACATAATTAAAGTAGTATACTCCTACAACTAAAATATTAGACTCTTTTAAAATTAAAAAGCTGAGTATCCTACTAAATTAACTATTTGACTTCTCATATTACTAAACAACTAATTATTCTAAAAAAATGTAACAGTAACAAATGCAAAATTCAACAGTTAAAAGTTCTGCATTGATTATGAAATGGGTAATATGGACTCACTATATGAGTTTGAACATTTTTTAGCTCATGAGCTAACTTTTGAGATCTAGTTATAAGACCAATGTTCGTCTCTTAATTAACATGGTATTTGAGTCGTGTTATATTGTTCATACTCCAGATGTTCCTATAGAAGAGAAGACGCTAAAAGTTCCACAACAGGAGTTGTTAAATGAGTAATTAGTATCCTAATATTCATCACGAACCCCATGTTATATATTATTCAAGCTTCAAATGTTTATTCTAGTGGGGTGGGATGGGGAGGTGTTAGAAATCACATATTAGTTATTAAATGAGTAATTGATCTCCTTATATAATTTTGAGCAATATTCAATTTTATAAATTAGTTGAAATTAAATATTTAATCCCAAGATCCATTTTTTTAACCTAATGAAACCTTGGACTTCCACTGCTAATTTTGTGAAAACAATACTAGCAAAGTTGCAGTATATTTTGAAGATGATTTGGACGTTGAGATTATAGTGGAGATAGCCACTCCAATTTCTTAGGAACGTCAAAAAAGTATGTAAGATATACATCATACTAAGTAGGGCGTTAGGATATGTGATTTCAACTCATGATTTCATCTCATAAGATGGAGTTTCAAAACATATCCCAAATCATGATTTCAATTTTTTTAAAATATAAAAGTGTTCCCGTCCGAAATGTTTGCCGTTTTATCGGCTGATGAAATCGGATGACAAATTGATTCCTTAACTAAGCGATTTGGGTTGAAAACAGAACTCTAACTTCCAGCAATGGGTTCCCCAACTACTCCAGAAAGCGTTATGATGGTGATTGAATAAACTAAGTGGTAAGAAACATAAATACAACTAGAGTGCAATAAAGACGATGAATATAGAATAAAGATATGCAAAAATCATTTTTTTGATTGATTGGATTGTCCTTATTCTATTCAAATTATCTTATATTTATACTACAGGAAATAAAACGTGATTCCCCTATGTTAGCCACTAAATCCACTAGCCAACTATGAGGAGGTGGTGCCGATTTTACTCCTTGATTTCCTCTCGCACGACCGACAACACTTCCTTCTAGCTGTTGACGGTTTGTTTCTGTTTCCAGCCGATACTCCGAACATGCCCTTGGCTGGATTCATTTTAAAATTATGAATTCTTATTTTTAGTGCTTGTTCCAGATCGACTAAATGATTTTTGAAGTCCTTAGACCTTACCACCACATCATCAATGTAGACCTCTACAATATTGTCAATCAAATCACGGAAGATAGTGTTCATCGCCCTCTGATAAGTAGCACCAGCATTCTTCAGACCGAACGACATGACTACCCACTCGTAAATGCCCAAGGCTCCTGGACACCTAAAGGCAGTCTTGTGAATGTCTTCCTCCGCTACTGCTATCTGATTATAGCCGGAGTATCCATCTATGAATATCAGCACACCGTTAGCGGCCGCCGAATCGACTAGCATATCAGCTATAGGTATGACGTATTCATATTTGGGAGTGGCTAGATTTAGGTTCATATAATCAATACATACTCGGACCTTGCCATATCGGCTATAGGCATGATGTATTCATCTTTGGGTGTGAAACCCTCCTTAATTGGAAATCTATGCTCTACCAAAGTATGTGCCAACCTAGGCATCTCATGATAATCCCACGCGAAATAGTCCTTATAATGCAGTAGAAGAGCCGTCATGCTTTGTTTATCCTCCTCATTCAGCAAACCACTGATATGTGTTAGCCGGGGGACTTCCTTAGTACCTAAGTTGATATCTTCCAAGGGATCATGAGATTCAAAACTAGGCATAACCCTTCTTATGGGTGATTCAAGTTCCATCGGCAACTTAATGTCATCGGCTGCTAGTGTTGGTTCTCCAGTGTAGTTCTCTGCCTGTGATGCCTCGTCTATCCTTGCTTCAGAACTTAGAGCAGTCAACCGATGCCATAGATCATGTATGATTTGGGTCTCCTCAATCATCTAACTCTTTCAAGGTAAGCCGTGATTCAGCTAATTATTTTATTTCAAAACCTCGTGGAGTAAGATTGCAGTATTCTCAAGATCTTTCTTCGTATTGCTCTGCGACAGCTATGAGAGCCACATAAAGTGAATATAAGATAACCTCCAAGTTCTTAACCCCTGCTTGAAATGGGTTATCGTCGGTTGGGATGATTTATATCTTATCTCCTTCCCAGAAAATGAGCTTTTGATGCATGGTGGAAGGAAGGCATCGGCTGGTGTGAATCCAGTCTCTGCCCATCAGGATGGCGTAGGACGACTTGTCGTCTATAACAAAGAAGGCAGATCTGACTGTCTTAGGACCTACGGTGATTTCTGCTACTATGATCCCCAAATCTTCAGAGGCCTCTCCCATAAAGCTAGTCATTTTCATGTTAGTTGGGATGAGATCCTTCCTGGTTTTGTTGAAGCATTTCAAAGTAAGCAACGACATCACATTCAGCACAACCCTATTGTCGACGAACACTCGGCTGAAAGCTTTGCCGTTAATGTAAGTCTTAACATAGAGGGGTTTGAGGTGTTTAACCATATCTTCCGTAGGTGCACCAAATACAGTGCTCAAAGCATCCCTAGTTGTGGTATCGGCTAATGTTACCCATTCAGTGTCTTCCACACACACATCACCTTCTAGGCTATCCAACTTAGAGCGGCCGACCTAGAACTCACATGGAATCAGGCTGACCATTTCAATAGCTGCCTAAATCTCATCGACTGAATCATGCTTAAATAAATTAAGGATAGAGTCTCATATCTCGTCCAATTCGGTTGACGAGAAGTTAATATCTTCCATCTCCTAGAGGCATATATGAACTAACTAGGGTTCTAATGCCTAGATCCTTTGCGCGCTCTGTGGAACCATCTCGGCTGGAGATTCCTTTAGGACCGTAGTCTCTTATCATGGTTCCTCTGTCGGGTCGTCACTCGACTATATATTTATCTTTGGTTAGTCCAAAGTTTCTCCTTCATGCGGCACCATCTCTGAAGAGGTTAAGACGAATACCCGTTCTAGAGCCTCAGCTACGACAGACTCAGAAATTTCTTGCTTATCGGCTGCCTCAACGCTGGATATCATGCGCAAAGTTATCTTCATCTTGCGCAAGGCTTTGGCGTGCTGCATCCTTCTTTTCTGAGTCATGGATACGACACCCGGTGGTGTCTCTTTCTTTCCAAAAGCCTGATTGATGAACCATATTCCTTCCTCTATATTGGCGGTTGGCTTGATCATCCTCCGGGGTCTCAGCTGACCTTCATCCCTCAATGTGATACGCAAGGAAAAAACACCTTCTTTTATGTTGGGCTTAGCCACCCTCTGTTTAGCTATGGGGAATGGTTCCTTGTGTATCTGGGGTACGCTCGGCTTTTCATCGACTGGTTGCCATGCTTTCCCCCCAAGCTTGCGCCTGAGGTCTACTGGGTCCCTTCTGAACTCTGGGTATTATTTGTGAGGTTCCCGAGAAATGTGCTCTGGTTTATAAGGGCGGCCACAAAAATTGTTTCTGGCTGGCTGCCTGTCTGAGTCCTCATAGATGTCATCTGCATAACCGATTAAACACAGAGGTCCTTGTGGCCTCCTCCTTACCAGTAGACTTCTTTGGAACCTATATATTTCTCATCGGCTGTTTTCCCTTGACATCATTTGATTGATCTGGCTTGGCAAAGGATATCATAGATATCGGTACTGCGGGGAATGGGTCAGTATCAACAAACATTTCAGTTATGCTTTTATCGGCTAGCTTAAACCTGCCCTCCTTGATGCCCTTTTGAATTGCCTTTATGAAGACCACACAATTAGAAGTAGCGTGGCTATATGAATTGTGACACTTACAATACTTCTTATCCTTGAGTTCTTCGGCAGACGGAATCCTATGGCCATCAAGAAACCGAATCTGTTTATCTTTAAGCAGATGATCAAAGATTTGATCTGCCATTGTAATGTCAAATGAGTAACCGACCATGTCATCAATTGAACTCGTCTCCTTGCCTTTCGTAGCTCTCAAGGTTGGACAAGAATAAATCTTACCCTTGTTAATCTTAGCTACCATTGCATCTGTCGTGTAATCGGCTGACTTTAAGTCAGACTAACCTCAATAATGGATACCAAATGGGAGCCCTCAGTTTCGATTAGCTCTTCTTTTCTCCTTCTCATGGATATATTGCTTTATTTGGCCAGCCTTCTCGGCTTAATGGCTTAAGTCAGAGCAGGATTGTCCCACTAATTTCTCTTTGAGCTGAGGATACATCTTGTTGATTATTATGTGGGTGCATTCTGATTCAGGGAAGTGTACAATGCATTTCCCAACCTTCCTTCTAAATATCTCAATATAATCGGTAGCCGACTCATCGACCTGTTGCTTGAGATTCATCAGGTCAGTTATAGTGACCTGAGGTTGGGGATAATAAAATATATCATGGAAACAACGCTCCATGTCAGCCCAGCTCTGTACGGAGTCGGGGGTCAAGGATGAGTACCAGGCAAATGTTGTTCCAGTTAGAGAAACGGGGAATAACTACAGCTTGTGATACTCGTTCTGGCCAACTTCGCCACATTGGACGGTAAATCTGCCAATGTGCTCAATGATATATTTGTTGTCATCACCCGAGAAGGTGGCAAAATTAGGCTTTTTGAAGCCTCTTGGCAATGGTGCTACCCGATCTACCCAATCGGGGTAGGGATTCCTTTAAACAGGCATGTCCAAGGGTTTTAGTTGGATGCCAAAGTACCTCTTCATGGTATTTGCGATAGTTTCAAGGTTCATCAGTTGTGAAGTCCCCTGCCGATTCTCAACTGGAATCGGCTAGAAGGCGTTCTGAACTGGAGGCCTCAATTCTGTACCTTATTGAGCAGGGCTTTGAAAGTTGTAGGTATTTTGCTGGCTATTACTAATAGGTGAGGTATATCCCTATTACTGATGTTGGACATAGCCACCAAAGCCTGCAACCTGAGCTCCTGGAACAACCGACGGAGCATGAGGATAAGGTGAAACAATGTTCCATGTCGGCTCTCTCCGGACATCAACCGTTCTTAGAATATTTGCGCTTCCTGGATGGTATGGATTAGGTACCAGTTGTGACTGCTGGAATGGTGCCCCGTTGTAGATAGCGTCACCATATAGCCGAGCACGGTCATAGCCAGGGGCCATCGGCTGGCCAACATTGGTCGCCTGTACCGTAGGGCCATTTGCAGGAGCGTATGGCATAATGGGCGACAAACCAAGTTGTCCAAATGCCTGAACTAGTCTCCGAGCCATATTGATATGCTCATACTGCAGTCTCGCTTGGTCGAGTGGCACAGTTTGCTCCCCAGCGTTTTGTGGCAACCATATAGTAGACTGGTTACCAAGCGACTGGGTTTGTTCACCTAGGTGTGCTATCGGCTGTACCTGAGTAGGTACTGACTGATACACATTCGTCTGAGGAACAATACCTGGAGTCACAGTTTCATGTTGTACATCTCCACTCGTCATAGGGATGGCAGAACTAGCCGAACCTTCTCCCGGATACAGTCGACTGGCTTCCAGTTCCCTCGCCTGCTGAACCTCATTATGCACCATTGGCTTGACAATGTCAGCCAACTGTTTGGAAACCTGGTGCATAATGTCGTGAATGCCTAAGTCAATCTGTTGTCTAATGAATGATGTGGTCATAACAGTTGGACCTTCAGATTGGTTAAGTTTACGCACAACTTGGGTTGATGGAGGAAGTTGAGGGGTATCAACCGATGAAGGCATACCCGAGGAAAATGGTGGCTCGTTGTTTTTTTTTGGGAGGATTCTATTTAGGATGTGGACTGGACTTTGGGTTCATTTTCTTACCAGACCTTAGGTGCATACGCCAACCGTGATCCTGACCTGGAGAATCAAACTTTGCTATGAGGTCACATATGGTCCCACTGGGCGTGCCAAATTTGTTCCCATCCGAAATGTTTGCCGTCTTATCGGATGACAAATTGATTCCTTAACTAAGCGATTTGGGCTGGAAGCGGAACTCTAACTTCCAGCAATGGGTTACCCAACTACTCCAGAAAGCATTAGGATGGTGATTGAATAAACTAAGTGGTAAGAAACATAAATACAATTAGAGTGCAATAAAAACTATAAAGATAGAATGAAGATATGCAAACATTAGTTTTTTGATTGCTTGGATTGTCCTTATTCTGTACAAATGATCATATATTTATACTACAAGAAATAAAACGTGATCCCCCTATGTTAGCAACTAAATCACCCACTAAATCTATTAGCCAACTATGATGAGGTGGTGCCGATTTTGCTCATTGATTTCCTCTCGCACGACCGACGACACTTCCTTCTAGCTGTTGACAGTTTGTTTCTGTTTCTTGGGGTCTAGAAGGTATTTTGACTTGGTCTTCGAGGCGTCTAGATATGTGTGGGTCCAGTTGTTCCCCGGAATTATGACTCGGTCATGTAACCGAAATAGCCGATGAAATTTTTCTAGACAAGGGCTACGACTAATAGATTCGGCTACGAGTCAGTTCGGTTATCGACTTAAAATTCTGTTGCCTGCTTATTTTCAGGTTTCCACTTTCGGCTGCCACTTGATTCGGCTAAAACACTAAAAGTATTTTTGAGTGTTAACAATAAGTTGACCCATAAGTTTATAATTTTTAAAAATAGATCCATAAGTTGGTAGATATATTTACCAATCATGTTTATTAACCAGTTATATCAAATATTAAAAGATCTACAAGTTGGTAATGTATTTATAACAAATTTACTCTTACCAACCATGCAAGAGGATTATATTAATGAGTTGTAACTCATGTTCAATTTTTCATTTTATTGAACTAAAATTTGATCAATTGATGTTGTATTTTTTAGAAAGGTCTTCTAGTAGCGTATTAATTTTGCTCATTTGGCAAGATTGTATAAGTATTGAAAAAGTTTTGATGATTTTCACAACTTGTGGGGTTTTTATGTCTATAAAAAAAAATTTAAGAAATATAAATTGCATGTCCAAATAAAACTTCAACTTCAAATCATCGTGATTTTATCTCATGATTTCAAATCATGTCCAAACCACTCCTAAGCACAACCGAGAATTTACAATTACACAGTAGGGAAACAATTCTGTAAAGAGCAAAACTTTATGTTGGATAAAGGCAAAGAATATAAGGATGGGTTATTTATTAGGTGCTTGAATCTTGTGTTCAGTGAATGAGTCAAAAATAGAGTCAAAAAAGGCCCATGCCATGTACTTCAATAATCTCATGCTTTCATGCTCATGCACTTTGACCAAGAACCTATTTATCGATCCAGGGCAAGACCCTATTGCACATTCTACCAGGAACTCCCCATCCTTCATTCTCTCAACCTAAATTATTGATTCATGAAATACTTGTTAGCACTCTGGCATTTTCACTAAATCTAAAGAATGCACGGCATATATTTTCCATACACATTTATTAGAGAAACAAAAATGATCAAGTTTACTTTGTTATTAATGTAAACTAATATTTGAAAAATGGTGGTGGTCATAGTGGTGTTGATGTTGGCAGTGGTGGTTGAGGGGAGGAGTTGCTAGTGGTGGAAGAAGAAATTGGGGGGAATGGGATAAAAAGAGTTGAGGCGGTGATGAAATATTGCCACGTCGTGTCTACCTGATCAAATATTAGTGTTAGGTGAGATTGTCGTCCACCTTGGATAACCCTAATGGCGGAAGGGTATATTATTTAAACCACTTAGGTTTACATATTGGAGCCCCTTGAGTTTCTTCCTTCTTTGTGATAATAAGTTCAGATGCGGAGTTAAGATTTGAAGTTTATGAATTTTGAACTTAGTTATTAAGATAACAACTAAATGCATACTGAAATATTGCAAGGGTTGTTGCTGGGTTCGTGTCCCGTTGGTCCTCTCCCTTGCAGGGCTGCCACTCGCATATCACTCGATTTACATCCCACCTGGTCAAGGGGCCTCTGATACAGGTGGAGTTTCGCCTTCGGTACTTTTCCCTTCACAAAGAATATAAGCAAAAATTACTGGGTTCGCTTGAATCCGTATCGAATACTCTGGCTCCGGCCCGAGTAAGTATAGAGATAAGAGAAGTAGAAAAAAATAGAAATGGAATTTTCTTCACATGCCCTGCTTTCATTTCCAGCTGTTAAGCTAGTCTCCCCATAAAAACACAAAGAAAAAAGTTCATTGACCAGTCTATTTGTCTCATTGAGCCCAATGAAGATAAATGATTTAAAAATAACAAAGTTCTCGTTTTGTGCTATTTTCTTTATTCATTATCAATGTGATCGAATTGGGAATGCAGAGGCATATCTGTAGTCTTTTCTTTTCTGATAACACATTAATGATATTACAATCTCATTAAGATGTCCAACTTGGTAGCTCTTTAGTGTACTCTGCTTGTACGTGAAAACTGCTAAAATAGTAGATTGGTTGTGCATTTAAAAGTGTGGTCTCATGATCAATGAAGCTAGTAAAATTTTAGAAAGTCAAATTTTAAATTGTAATGAAAAAACATATTTTTTCTATCTCAAAAAAAATGATTCATTTTTTTTAATCTGTCCAAAAAAAAATAACATGTTTCCTCATTTAATAATAATTTAATGTTAAACTTTACATTTTATGCAAAACGAGATGATTAATAACCACACAAATATCTTTAGCTTATTTTAGACCATAAGATTCAAAAGTGTAAAAAGGGATTCATGGCGTAGCCCTCCTCCCATGTATATTTTGATGTTTCTGTAAAAAATGAATCTTGGGTCTAACTCAACCCAAAAACTAGTTTGTAGGGTGAGGATTATCCAAGTCCATATATGGAGTTTATGTTCCCATTCCATTTTCGATGTGAACTCTTAATACTCCCCCGCATACACAGACCTCGTTTATTGGAGTGTGAACAATATAATTTGGGGGCCCACATCGGTGAACAAAGAATTGGAATGGACATGACTCCGATACCATGTAAAGAATGGATATTGAGCCTAACTCAACCCCAAAAACTAATTTGTAGGGTGAGGATTGTCCAAATTCATATAAGGAGTTCATGTTCCCATTGGATCTTGGGCCTAATTCAACTTTAAAAGCTAGCTTGTAGGATAAAGATTTTCCAAATACATATAAGGAGTCCATATTTTTATTTCATTTTTTATGTGGTAATCTTAACCGTTTTAATTAATAAGTTAGGGGTCAATGCCAAATGCCCCAATAGCTACAAGACAAGCAGTCTGTGGAATTGGCTTAATTTTTTTTTAAAAAAAACTTTTGTGGAATGGTCCGAGTTGTAAGAACAAGAGTAGTCAATACAGACTGACAGGTAAAAGATGCGGAAGAATGAAAAGCAGCGAAGTGGACTCTATGGATTGGCTGAGAAGTGCAAATTATCAAATACCAAAAACATCATTCACGAAGGGCCATAACTTTAAAATAATATTAATACTTTTTTTTTGTGGTGTGGGGGGAGGGGCGGGGGGGAGGTTCTTAGTTAGTCATTGGATAGTACTCCTCTTATTTCTTCCGTCTCAATTTATATAATATAATTTTATTTAATATAAAATTTTAAAAATAAAATAAGTTTTTAAAATTTTGTAATCTAAAATAAATTAAAAATATTTGTGTGATTATACATCATCTCATTAAATATAAAAGGTAAAGAACAAAATTAAATTATTGTAAAATAAGAACTTTTTTTTTTACACAGACTAAAAAAATGTATAACATAAATTGGGACAAAGAAAATATCATGTTTTGCTTCTTGAAAATCAAATTATTTGAACTTTAACTATAATAATTTTAAAAAATATCTTTTTCATCAAATTACATGAAAAAATTACAATTTATGATATATAGTTTTTTTAAGAGAAAATAAATAAAGTCATCCTCGAACTAGTCCTCTCTTTTTTTAAAGATACTTAAACTTTGCAAAGGTCGTATAACCCTCGTGAATATGTGCAAAGCACGCACCAATCTTCACTTGCCATGTGTGAAATTGATTTCTATCTTTTTTTTTTATTTCTTATTTATCCTATTTGATTCATTTTCTTTTATTTTTCTTCCTTTCTTCTTCACCTCAACTTCTGCAAAGTTCCTATCATATAGCCAATCCCATCACCGCCATTGCACAACCACTAATTTCGCCACACCACCACCAAATAGTTGTCAAACTACCACCAATTAATATTTGAAAATTAAAACCACCGAATCGCCGCAAGGGTGGTCAATCGTATGCAGCAGGTTCGAATACCCCTAGTTTTGGAAGGCACATGAGTCTGTCGCCACGCACCGGCCACATTCACTTGCTTATCGTAGAGGTTGTGAGCACACTATGCCTCACAAGCAGGCTGCTTTTTTTCAGAACGCAGTCCGAAATAACAGTAACCGTGTATATATAGAAATATATCTTCCTGAAATCAAAATCAACACCGAATCAAAATCTGAAATTTATATCACCGCCTCCTCAACTTCTTATCCCCAAATCGTCTGTCTCTTAACCTCACCACTTCCAATCTCCATTTTTAGAAAGAAAAATAAACACTGAACCAAATTAAAAAAAAGGAATAAGAAGAAAACAATAACAGTGCTTTTTTTTTTTAAAAAAAAAAACCAAGCAAATAATTGATTCAACAGAAAAAAGAAAAAAAATTGAAGAAGAACAATGCTGGGTGTGGAAGAGATCTTGTACAGAAGATAGAGAAAGACACAAATCGGGTAAGAGATGCGGAATAAGATACACTATAAGTTTGTAATAAACGAAATGTAGAAATGAAATAAAAAGTTTACTTTTTTACTCATCTAGGAGAGTATAGTACATCTCCATGCCACGTGGACCTATAAGGGGTAATAAGTTCACTTTGAACAAGAATAGGAGGTAATAGGACATTTGCAAAATTTAAGTGTCTTTAAAAAAAAAAAAAAGAGGACTAGTTCGAGGGAGATTTTATGTATTTTTTTATTTTTTTAATATCTAAATTTTAATTGAAATATATTGTATAGATCTAATTTAATTTAATTTCAAATATTTGTTAATTTGAATCTTGAAAAGTGAAACATTATAAGGAGTAGTAAAATAATTACTTACTATGTCCAACTTATACGATACACTATTATTTTTAATTTGTTTTAAAAATAATTCATAAATTTTTATTTAGATATAATTTTTAAAAATTTGAACTTCTCTTTTTATCCTGAATGAGATTATCTATACCTTGAATATTTATAATTTAATATAAATAATAAATTTTACTTTTTTAAAAAAAAAATAGTGTCCAATCGAGTACCATCAATAAATTATAAGTAAAGGAAATAATTATTTACTCTGTCCCAATTTATGTAATACACTTTTCTTTTTAATCCGTTAAAAAAAGAATGATATATTTTCTTATTTTACAATAATTTAACTTTAATTTTTATATTTTATGCTTAACGAGATTATCTATAACTACATAAATATTTTTAATTTATTTAGATCACAAAATTTGAAAATTTTATTTTTTAAATTTTATACTGAGTCAAATATATCAGAGAAATTAGGATGAAGAGAGTAATAAAGAACTAGAAGGGAAGGAGAGCCATGAAAAATCTAACTTGTAGTCAGGAAAAAGCAAAACTAAGGCAATTAGAAGCATGTTTGTCATATGAGCATGTGCTTCTTCTCAGTACACTGATCTCTTTCCACATGCTAAAGCTCATATTTCATGTGCAGTTTTTGTTAAAAAGTCTTTTTTATCCTCTCTCTTCTCTTTTTTCTTATCTCATTAAATTTATTTTCGTGCAAACTTGTCAAAGTTCTATTGAAAGAGAGGGATATATGGCCTCAAGATTGAAAAGTTAGTAGTACTATATATCATGGACAGCATCAACACTAACTATATTTCTATCAATAATACTGTTGTAATGGAGTGGTATTCTCATTCATTTTTAATTACACGTTCACGTCGAGCCCAATTGGATACGAGATCACTTATGGTAACACTTTAAAAATATTTTCTTTAATGTATTTATCCTAAAAGAAAATAATATATACACAATATACATTTAAGGTAGAAGAGTAAATCATGTCTAATCTTCCTAATCAATCCCTAATAATCTTCTACCTAATTAATATAATATTCCTAATTAACATTTTACTACTTACCATATATAAAATGATACTACATTAATATATAATACTAATATTATTTACACAATATTCTAACACTCCCCTGAAGTCGAAGCTGGAGGGCGGTGAATGCTGAGGTTGTCCCTAAATTCTTCAAATAATATCAGCGGAAGTCCTTTTGTGAAGATATCTGCGATTTGATGGCGCGTTGGGATATGTAGCACTCACACTTGTCTGCGAGCCACCTTCTCACGTACAAAATGAATATCTAACTCAATATGTGTTAGTGCGTTGATGGTGGATTGGATTTCATGAGAGATAGATTGCACTAACATTATTATAGTATACTATTGTTGCTGTCGGAATTGGGCAATGAAGTTCAAGTAACAGGTTCCTAATCCAACATGAGTCAGATACAACATTGGCCACAACACGATATTCTGCTTCAGCACTTGAGCGTGATACCGTGGCTTGCCCTTTTGAGGAACATGAGATTAAATTATCACCAAGGAAGACGCAATACCCGGATGTTGATCGTCTTGTGTCCGGACATCCTGCCCAGTCTGCATCAGTGTAAGTGACAAGTGTGGAAACATAGGATGGGTACAGATGTAATCCATACTTCAGAGTGCCTTGAATATATCGCACAATGCGTTTCAGAGCATGCATATGTTCCTCCATTGGATTATGCATGAATAGACACATTTGTTGCACTGCATAGGTAATATCTGGCATGGTAAATGTGAGATACTGTAAAGCTCCTGCTAGGCTGCGGTATAACGTTGGATCGGCAAAGGGTTTGCTAGAGATGACACTCAATTTAGACTTTGTGTCGACCTGAGTTGTCGAAGGTTTGCAGAAAGACATTCCAGCTCGTTCCACGATTTCTGATGCATACTTCTTCTGGGAGAGAAATAGTCCACATGTATGTCTTGTCACAGTAATTCCTAGAAAGTAGTGTAGTGGGCCAAGATCTTTCATAGCAAATTCAGAACTAAGCTGTGACATGATACTCTTACGAAGAGAGTCTGAAGATGTTGTTAGGATAATATCATCCACATATAGAAGAAGATAAGCAATATGATTACCCTGACGATAAATAAACAGAGAATTATCTGAACGGTTGTGCGAAAAACCCATGTGTGACACAAAATCTGCAAACCGCTTATACCAAGCCCTGGGGGCCTACTTGAGGCCATATAATGATTTGTTGAGAAAACACACATGGTTGGGATATTTAGGATCTCTGTATCCCAATGGTTGGTGCATGTATACATCCAGTTGTCATTCCCACCAAGTGCATCACCAAATTTGATACCGAAGAAGTTTAAAATGCCCGACTTCCCAAGTACGATAGGACAACGAATCCACAAGAGCATGTGACGTCATATACTTGTGCAATAAAGGGCAATGACATGCACCCAGATGAGATTGAATCTGTGTTGCTGAAGAAATTTGATGAAATACTTTCTAATAAAGCAATGACATTGTATTATATGCTACCTGAATATTTTATTAATTCATTTGAAATGCTTGCAGATGCTTTTATAAAAGCGCTTGCCGGAGCTCGGAAGGTTCAAGCAAGAAAAATAGATATATTCAAAATTGCTCAGAATTATACGGAGTTGCTGCGGGAGTTCGTGACAAGGTTTCAAAAGGAGCAGATGCTTATTCCCCAAGTACCGGATGAATGGGAAGCTGAAGCTTTTACCAAGGGGCTAAATCCTAGGATCTCTAGTGCCTTATTCAAATTAAAGAAGAACCTATTGGAATTCCCGGCACTAATATGGGCAGATGTGCATAACAGGTACGAGTCTAAAATCATGGTGGATGATGATCAACTTGAACTTCCACCGGGGTCAGCAGGACATAATAAGAACTTTGATAAATCAAAGAGTGTAGTTGATTCGGAGTCGAAATCTTCAAAGGATAGATATCAATCCTAGGGCAACTGGAGAGGTCGAATTTTAGATCGTATCGGGATCGCAACAATCGCTATTTCCCATCGGATAGAAGAGATAGGTGTAATGATCGGGGGTCCACCAGTAGGGGTTTACAATTTAAAAATGATACATGTGGATCTTCTTCAAATATTATGGAAAGCCCGATGCTGTCCGAATACAATTTCAACGTTGATGCGGCTAAGCTAATTTTGGCCATTGGACATATAAATGAGACAAGGTGTCCAAGACTGCTTCGGACAGACCCGACTCAAAGAGATCCAAATTTGATTTGTGATAACCATAGAACTCATGCTCATCGAACAGAGTATTGTTGCCAGTTAAGGGATGAAGTGGCCTAGTTATTGAAAAATGGCCATCTACGCGAGTTTTTAAGTGATCGTGTAAAGGAAAATTACAGAAACAGAGAAGCAAACAAACAGACAAAACCGGTTGAAATCCAACATGTCATAAATATAAATATTGGGGGAATGGATATTCCAAAGAGAGTTATCATGACCGCGAAGAAGACGAAAGTGTCAAGGAATCTGAAGTTCGAAGATTTTTAAAAGTTTTTAGGACTATTGTAAGGGTTAAAAGATCAAATGAATCTTGTCCAAGTAGTTTTAACGTTACGACAAAAAATGTAAAGCAAAAAGATCGAATGAATCTTGTTAGTTGTTTGACCGATGAAAAATTTGAATGAAAATGCTTTTCGTCCCAAATTTGCCTCGATTATACTCATTTGCATATTCTTGTTTTCAGACAATCGATAAAACCTTTAGGCTTATGAGCTAGTGAATTTGTTAAAGGATTACACGCTAATGAATTTGTTAAAGTCTTTAACTGGGGACTGTCGTTGATCCGAAACAAAAATAAGTGAAGTTCCTAGAGTACACTTCTAAGGCACCAGTTCAAAATGAACCCAGCCTATTCTTAAAGACACTTGAAATTATCTAATAAATTGAAAATAAATGAAGTTCCAATATTCATGCCCGAAGTGAATCAGAGATGTCTTATTCATAAGCATAAAAATAAGATCCTTATATTTACTCATTGAATGACTCAAAACCGGAAGAAATTGCCCGGTATCTCTTCGAGTCTGGCCACTTCAAGATTAGAGGTGCCCCAAGAATCTGGTCTACCAATGAATTGTAGGTTTGAACCTTCTTTTCATTGGTGTCAATTCATTTAGTTAGGCTTCAAGCATTTTCAAGACCTCCAAGGATTCATTATGCCCCGAACCATTGGCATTCTTATCGACTCGATCCTCTTTCCTGCTTGGTTCGTTATTGCGGACGGGAGAAGCTTCATCTGCCGCACTTGCTCCGTTGCTTTTCTTTTGCAACTGAGTTATAGCCTTATGTTACTCCTTTAGCATATAAAAGATTCGACTCAAATTTATTTCACCATCCCCATCATCGTCTGGTGTCTTTTGACGTGATCTTCTAGATGACCGAGGTGAAATTACGGGGTTGTTATTTATTGGATCAATGAGCAGAACGTTGTTTGATGGAACGATAGGCGAAACGCCAACATCAACTGGTGGAATGTCATTGTTGTTATTGACGTTGTGAGCACCATTGTCACCGTTGTTGTCCTCGTGGTTGCTAACCTCAACGTTGATTTTACTAGACATACTGTTACTACTTAGTATTGACCTGTAACCACAAAAATCTCGAAAGAAACAAGTGAAATTTGAGTTTGAATCAAATCACCACTATCATCCTTAGCCCTACAATGGGCACCGAACTATTTACCCCAAAAAAGGTACAATTGAATTTGTAAGTGATTTTAAGGATATGTGGATAGATTTGCATATAAGTTCGATAAACAATTAGCAATAAATAAGTAAATGATAACAATAGGCAAGTAATTAGCCTAGAATACCGTAATCTTAATTGAAATTGAATTGAAAGTTTGGTCCGATCCTTAGCTAAATTGATTCGGGTCCGAACCAATAACAAGAGAAAACAAGAGCACTTTTGAATACAATTATGCAAGTATCAGCAGTGAGAATGAGATGCCCTTCCAACATAAAGGTTGGACTCCTTTTACAGCTAACAACACAAGACATTTATGCCCAAGAATCACTCCCTCATTAAATACAATTAAATGACAAAAAGATCACTTAATGAGCAAATAGTAACGGCCGACACCATATCCGGAACAGTAGGCGCTAAACTAGTTAGGTCTTTCACCCGATGTCACCATGTCCGATCTCCATTCGGTGTCATCTGGCTCGGCCGTCAACCGGTCTTGCTATGACACTCGAACTCTCCATTGATACAAATTGCTACTTCCTTCAATTTTAAATTCCAAATCATGCCACGTGCCGTGCCGGTTTTTACCTTACACAAGTTAGCTCAAGAGAGGAGAATTGACCAACGAACCAATGCGGAAGAATCAGCAGAAGATAAAGAGAAAACATGAGTGTAGCAGGATAGGACAAGACTTAGCAGGCAGGACAGAGCACAACAAAATCGTAGAAAACTGCTAGACGGGGCATAGGAAGATGGATTAGGCCTTTAGCATTATGGCTTGTCCTGCCCCTTGCCAAATTTACCTCCCAGTCAGTGGAGGCTGAAGGGCAAGGCAGCCAAAGCAATGGCTTTAGCCCCTCCATTTTCACTAATAATAGGTCTATAAATTATTATTTAAAAAAAAAAATTACTTCATCTGTCATAATGTAGTGATACTTTTCACTTATTTCAAACTGCATGAATTTTGAGCAACACTTAAGATGTATTTTTTCACCAAATTAATGTGAATAAAGTAGTAACTTATTGTATTTTTCATGTGGTTTTCAAATATATAAATTATAATCTTAAATTATTGAGTTAATTTAATTCAATTTAGCTTCAAAATTTAGTTAAATTGACTCTAAAAAGCGACAAGTATCACATAAATTGAGACGGATAGAGTACTATTTAAAAGTAAAAAGATATAATTTTAACTAAAAAAATAAGAAAAACTATTACATTTGTTACTAATGTTGCTTGCACCGGTTAGAAAAATAGACTTCATAATAAAGCTTTTGTTAAAAAAAAGTTAGGACCTCACATCAAGATTTGGCTTTAGGCCATCGAAGACATTGAGCTGGCCCTGCTCCCAATACACAGGTAGAAATAGACAGGTCAAACTATGGACCAAAGTTGCAAGTAGGGATGGCATGTGGGTACAATTTTGCGGATTCAACACTGCATCCGCCTCAGTTGAGGGGTATGGGTATAACTTTGGCGGGTAGTAGGCGGGTACGGGTAGGTCATAGATTTGCAGTTATACCCGCTGCCATGCCCCGCATCCAACCGCCCGCCCCAAATCAAGGAGATGGGAAAATGTGATCTTGAGGATTAATATGATACAAGAATGGATACGGGAGCAAATGTTGTGTGTATCGATTGAGATTTTTGTATTGCTTTAAGTATTTATGGAGTCATTAGTATTTTTTATGTAGTTTGTCGTGTTTATATAATGTACTAATTTAATTTATAAGACTATTTTGTTTTGGGTTTGATCACTAATTGAGAAGTATGCTGGCTTTGTTGCCAATTTGCTATATTGGTATAGTATAGTAGTAGTAGATACAATATAGTAGTAGTAGATAATTCTCATGTATTGGCAGGTTGACAAAATGACAAATGAATTTATTACAAAATATTGTTGGCGGGTACATGCAGGTATTGGCAGGTGGCGGATATCCACTTGGGTGGTGGAGCGGGTGTGAATTTAGGAATATACCCACCTAGGCGGATATGGATGTTTTTAAATGTACCTGCCACGGGTAGTGAGTAGGTGACGGGATAAAATATTCTGGCGGGTATGGGTGCGAGGGAGGGGGTAACCGCACCCGCCCCGCCCAATTGTTATCCCTTGTTGCAAGGTACAATATTAACATACTTCTTCGTCATCTTTTGTTTGTTATTGTATCAGAACCTTATGTCTTATTTCAGTGTAGTTGCCCTCAGTGAAAAGTGTATTAAACATGTTGAGTTTCAACTCAATCTTTTCATAAACAATACTTAAGTAGTAATACAAATAACATTAACTTCCTCATGAATTACAAGCTAGTACAATCTTGATTTCAATTTCCTCAGATTAAGGAACTAAATACTTCAAGACTGAAACAAACTAATTGCATTTCTAGTCCAAACAATTATGAGGCAGTTAAATTAAGGTAAAATGGAAATCCAGTATCTGGTAGCCATTCTTTTCCTTCAATGAAATTCCCCACAGTAAATTGACTGGCCTCAGCAGAACTGTTAATGACCCTGTAACCAGGCCAATTAACTCTAGCACTAGTATTTGAACCCGGTCCTCTGTTCATATACTCTCCATAGTAAAGTGTACTCAATGCAAAAGTACCATTCCATTCTAAAAATCCAGCAGGATCAATTAAGCTACCAATATGCGTTAGCATAAAAACCGTCCTTGAATATTCTTTCCAGGGTCGTCCTAGGTAATTTTTGAACGACGATTCTACTGGAATTAGATCAGCACCAGAAGCAATTTTTCCACCCAAGATTGAAATCCCGGTGTTCTGGTTAGGGTCTTCTCTTCCTTGAGCTGTGAAAATGTTCTTTTGCCTCTCGTTTGGTTTACGAGCATATAAGCTGCAGTTCTGTAACACAACTGCTGCATTACCAAAAATGAAGTCTACGGTCCCATATACGTTACAATCGCGATAAAATTGTCGAAGGGAATGGACATAGAGAGTGTCTTGGTATGCCACAAAGCTGCACTGGTAGAAGGCTGAGAAATCTGAGCCACTTCTAACTGCAACTGCTTGGTGCTTGCTTGATCCGGCATAGTTCTCAAATGTGATGCCCTTTGCTAAAAATCCATTTCCCACCACGGCTACAGTATCAATTAGAGCGTTTAAATTCTACTATACAACAACATACCCAGTGAATGAAAGTATGTATGTCTAGAGACAATCATTATTAGAGATAAATGTACTTGAACACATTCGTATTATTAATAAGATTAATATTTATGGCATTTGCAATTATTGAATTATTATTTGATTGTTTGTAATTATTCATTAATGTGTATCCCTTAAGCTTACGTTGTCATTAATAGAGTGAGATATTAATGATAGAGCGTAACTCTAAAACGGTCTCGACTAATGATCATCGAGAATGGAACATCGATGATATGTTATAAGTCGACATGTGGTCTGCATCACATTCTTAGAGAATGTAGTATGTCTCACCTGCTACTATTAATGGTTACTAATGATGGACACACGGATACTTTTGGAAAGTATTGATATACTCTGTTGATAAACTATTTGTTATACATGTCTAAAGTAGGGCTGGCCAGTGGGCCGGGATGGCCCGACCCCGTCCCGAGCCCGCCCCGGTCCCGCGTAAAAAAAACAATGGTAGCGGGACTCGAACTCGGGACGGGACAATGTCTCGTCCCGCCAGACCCGAGCCCGCCCCAGGCCCGCCCTCCCCGAGCCCGTCCCGACCCCGAGCCCGACCCCGCCCGAGAGCTCCCCCTTTGCAAATATAACTGTTGCACCAACGACCATTTTAGATTTTGGCCATTGGGCAACGGCCATTTTAGGCCTCCCCCTACCCCTTAATATTTATTTTTAACCCATAAGTTATTATATTTACACTTTAACCCAATTTTCCAACTATAAATAACTCATTTTCTCTTCATCTTTCTCACAAATCTTCCTACAATCCCTCTAATTTCTCAATATATCTCTCTACAAGTCTACATTGTTTGCTAAATATTCAATTTTATTTATTCATTTGGGAATTGGTAGTGAAGTTGGCAACTAGCTTGAGGATCTTCCATCGAGCAAAGTTTCAATTTTCAACCTCTCGATTACACGTCGACGTTACGTCGGCGTTTGGTACATTCGTTCCTTCATTAAATTATTATTTTCTGTTTATTTAGTTTATATCACTTAATTTTATTGTCTTTAATTATTTATTATCATAATTAAAATGGAATGATTAAGAGGTATGTTTAAGGGTAAGGGTAAGGATGCTTCTTCTAGTAGGGGCAATCAGGGCAAGGGTACTTCTTCTAGTCATCTTATTCCTACACATGATGATTTTGTTGATACTCAACATTTTCCTACAATACCATTAGATTTAGACGAGGAGCTATTTTCTGAAACTCAAGAAGACTTTAATTTAGACGATGATCTAGATGATACACCCACTAATGTTGATGACAACACACCCACTAGTGCGCCTTCAACTGAAATACCTCCTATTCCCCCTAGTATGAGACGAGGTCCAGCAAAACGACCATTAAAATCAGATACATGAACATTTTTTGATAGGGACGTAGAGAATCAAGTAGCTATATGTAAAATTTGTAAGAATGTTTTAAAATTTAAAACTGGAAAAGGTCACGGTGGGATGGGGGGTTTAATTAGACACGTAATAAGTGCTCATCCAGCTAGGTATGCCAAATACCAGGCTTCAAAACCGAGTGCTCAAACGCCCGCTCCATCGGGACAAGGTTCACATACTGATACTGTCCCGGACCAAGTACAGGGTCAAATTAACCCTATGACGGGGGGAATTGTAGGCCCTAAATACAATAAACATAGAGATAGGGAAGTAATATCAAAATTAGTTGCTGTGGAGGGTTTGCCTTTTTCATTTCCTTCATCTCCCGATTTTATTCATTACATTAGAGATATATATAATCCTGCTTTTAACGTTTTTCCTAGATCAACTGTTAAGAGAGATGTATTTAAATTCGCGCATGAATATCAACAGTATTTACGTTATTCATTATATCATTTTAATGGCAAAGTATCTATCACGTCTGATATAGGTCGTAGTACTAACGACCATGATTATTTAACTGTAACTTGTCATTGGATAGATTATAAATGGTCTATGCAAAAACGTATCTTAGAGTATAGATATATAGATGATAGGCACACTGGTACTTTTATTGCAGATAATATTTATCAAGTGTGTCATTATTACGGAATAACCGATAAAATTATGACTATTACATTAGATAACGCTTCTTCTAACAATTACGCAATTACAATTTTAAAAAATAGTTTAACTCCATCTTTTCCAGATCATTTTCATATAAAATGCGCGTGTCATATATATAACTTAATTGTAAAGGATGGTCTATCACTTTTTGAAGACATTCTTAGTAAAATATAATTTGCTATAAACTTTATTTTTAAAAGTAATAAAGTACAACGTAGAAAAGAATATAAAAAAACTTGTCACGATTGTGGACTATCTTATAGAAAAATTCCACAAGAAGTATCCACTAGGTGGAATTCTTTATACGAGCAACTAGTTGTTGCTTATGACTATAGAAAACCTATAACTTTATTTTTTAACTCTCATAATCAAAATTCAGCTGATATGATTGTACATAGTGATTGGGTAAAAATTTCTGAACTTATTGTATTTTTAGAGAATTTTTTTCAAGCAACAAAAGAATTTTCCAGTATATATTATCCTACTATTTCAACTATATTGTTTTATATAACTCTAATATTTTTATTACTTAGTGAATATATGGAAAAACCAGCTTATATGGCAGCTATTAAAAAATGTTTGTAAAAATAAAAAAATATTTTATTCCTATTCCACTATTTATATTATTGGTTCTGTATTAAATCCGACTATTAAAATAGACGGTACTAAATCACTAATTGAAATTATTTACGATTGTATAGAAGTACTACCACCTCCAAGTCCCAAAAATCTAAATCACCCACCACCTATTGAACAAACTAAAGAAGAAGTGTTGTCTAGCGTAGAAGACCAATGTAAAAAAATATATAGGTTTTACCAACAAGAAACTGCTAGTAACTTACCGGCTTCCATACCATCTTCTTCATCTTCAACACAACCTCACAAAAGACATGCTGTTTCTGCGGCTAGTTTTGAAAGAGTCAGAAATAGAATGTGCGGCCGTACCTCTACTACTAACCAAATTAGTGAGTTGGATATTTTTATTTTGCAGGGTTCTGTACCGTATCAAGAAGTTATCAATGAAGATGGACATGAAGACTTGCTGAAATACTGGAGGGGGAATGAGAAGAACTTTCCGACACTTTCATTGATGGCCCGAGATGTTTTGAACATTCAAGCGTCATCAACTGCGTCTGAAAGCGCTTTTTCTGCCGACATATATCAAATAGGAGACCACATACACTCATTAGCCGGAGACAGCTTGGAAATTGCAATATTATTCAAAGATTGGATACGAGCGGAGAGGAAAGGTGCGGTCAACCGGAGATCAACGAAGAAGAAGACGAAAACTACAACGAAATCTTATACGAAGGTGGTGGAAGCGACGTGGATCAATTTGACCAACAAATACCAATTCCAACCGAAGAACCACAGGAAATCATCAAGCAATTAGAACATGTTTTTTTGAGAATGTAATTTTTTAATTGCAATTTTATTATGTAATTTGCAACTTTTGGACAACACCACAAAGTTGCAATTTAGATTTTAGACAATTGTATTTGTATTACAAAAAAAGTATATGTCTATTAAATAATATAAGAGGCACAAAAACAGCATTGGGATATTTTTATTACACTATCTTGTCTTGTTTATTGAGTTTTTTATACATATGTTATTTTTAAAAAAAAGAAAAAAAAAGGAAAACCCGCCGGAACCCGCCCCGATCCCGACCTCGCCCCGACCCGATTTCATCGGGATCGGGATCGGAACGAGACTGGAGCAAGTCCCGCCAGACCCGAGCCCGGCCCACTGGCAACCTCTAGTCTAAAGTGTTATCAGCGTGTGGGAGATAAATGTCCTTTGACTTGAGGTCAATACACACCTTGTTTACAGAGTAATGTACTTTGACCCTGTCCTAAGCTTAAACTCTTTATAGGATAAGATACGACTTGTGTTTGGTGCATTATGATGTAAATTAAGGTGCTAGTTGAGCCAATAATAGGATTCATTCCTCGATTGGATATTCGAGAGAGCACTCAACTTCTCAGTGATATTAGGTAGACCAAGTCATTGGCCAATGCAAGAGACATATTTAGAATATGATCTAGTTATCGACTAATATAGATGAGATAAATTGATCAAGCCATTTGGATAGACACATGACAAATCCTAAGCTTGATCGAGTGTGTCACGAATGAAATGAATTTATCATCTCACATAAAGGTTATGTTTGCTGGATTCATGTAAACGTACTTCATATATTGAGTTCGTCGTACGATGTAGTCTAAGAGTTTCGTATGGACCTTAATTAGATTAGTGTCGATATATGAAGGCATATAGGGTCACACTATGTCGATTGTCTCTTCGATCTAAGGTTGTATTGAGAAAGTATTAAATATTCGATTTGGAATCGAGATATTTAAATTGATAATAACTATGAGATAATTTCTATTAGATGAAAATTATTTAATTAAATCAAAATAGGATTTTAGATTTAATGTGCTGAATATATATGTTAAACGAAAAATGGGAAACATCGTTTGACGTAAGGCGCCGATCCAGCAGTGAGCCCAGTCAGACTGGCCCACTGCACCTCGGTTTTGGGCCAGGCTTGGAGCCCAATCCTAATCCGTTTTGTGACCTAAAAATCACTATATATACAGTACTAATCTCTAGTCATTAACACACAATACTAAGAATACCAATTCTATAAACTAATTCTAGACTTAGAGTCTAGGACGAAACTCTCTCAAACCACTACCAATATTTTTTGGCTTTCTTGACAGAGGAATACACCATAGCATAGTGCTTGCAGTCGAAGGGACAGTCGCGTGTAATCCCTAAGTAAAGACTCCAGATTTATTAACTTGTAAGTGTTCATGCTTTATGTTACAGGTTTCGATTGTCATATAACCATACCAGAAGAAATTGTTGGGGTAAGTAGAAAAATCTTTTAAACTTCCGTTGTGCCTACTTATATGTTTTGAACCCAACAAAACCCTACAGTGGTATCAGAGCCCAGACTAGTTCAATGGTTATATAACAATTGAATAACATAATAATATGGGTTAAACATAAAATTGGATTAAAATAATGCTTCTTGAAATCCTACAAATCTTGGCTGAACAAAGTAGACCTTTTTTATGTCACCCTAAATTATCTCCTACGTTAACTCGAGGAAGTCATTCCATTCTAAATCGAACTAAGCCAAAAGTGCAGATATTCGGCTCATTGCACGGTGCACGACAAAGAACGTGTAAGAATGGATGATGGTCGATATGTGTGTTATTGATAATGGTGGGTGATGATAAAGGATCTGTGATTTGATCCCTAAATTGGATTTAGGGCACGAACGATTTTAGAAAAAAATCAACACAGAAACTTTTTGTCAGGACGTCGGCGCCGCGGCGCTTGCTAAGGTTTCAAGGCGGCATAGAGGCTCCATGGTGGAGCGTCGCGGCCCTAATGATTCATTTTAAAATTTTGGACTTACTGGATAGTAGGTGCCACGACTCCATGGTGGAGCGTCGCGACCCTAATGAACTACAGAAGCCGAATTTTTTTTACCTTTCCAGCACCGCGGCTCCATAGTGGAGCGTCGCGGCACTAATGCATTGCAGAAGCAGAATTTCAATTTCTGCCTCACTGGCGCCGCAACTCTAATGATTAACGTCGCGGCCCCATTGGTCCAAAAAAATCAAAATGTTTAAGCCACGATTATAATTATAAAGTATATTATTTGATAAGTATACTGTTTATGTGCTAAATGCCAAATTATTTGTCATTTAAATTACTAGAATAACGTTCGCAAATAACTGTCTGGGTAGGCGGCACCCAGTATGTGTTTAAACCGCTTAATATCATGCTTGAGCAGGTAGTACCCAATAAGTGCTTAATAGACTTTGCATGATGATTAAGATGTTATATTTGATATAACATACTAGAGTTGATTTTGGTTAAAACCCTGAATTAAAATGTTCCCTAAAATTTTAATACAAGTCTCATTTGAAATGAACGCGTCGTTCGTTATAATTGATTGTAGTGCAAAATCCTTTTCGGCGAGATGAGTATTTATGCCACAGCATTTGCTCTAAGTCTACGAGGACTCAGACTCTTTCATAGATGCATGTTAAATGTAGAAGTGGGTGATAAACCTTCATGAGTATTTACACCACAATATTTGCTCTATAAGGCAAAACTCACTTAGATACATAATTGCAGTCGCATAACGGGGTTGACTTGCTAGGCTGTCTTGGCGCCACAGTGTCGGACAAGCCGAGGGACGCAGATCGATTATTTAGAACATTATGTCAAACAAGAGTTACAAATTGTTTGTAATTGGTTTGGAGACCTACCGGGTTGTGCTATTAAAGTTATCAGCCACAGCAAACGCGGAGATAACATGAACCTGGATCTTGTCCTATTATGACCATATTTGATATGAGTTTGTATTCCTCCATGGGGTCGAAGAGTATGTTAAAATAGTGGGAGCTAATTAAATTAAAGGTCATGTTAATTAGTTAACGAATGTGTTCAATATAAATTATATTAGAGTTTAATTTCAAGTCTATCTGTATCTTCAGTTTATACAAAATGTCGAATCTATCACTGAAAATGTTGGTAGAGACAAACAAGCTGACTAGAGCAAATTACCCTGTTTGGTTAAGAAATCTGCGATTGGTGTTAAGACAAGAAAGAATTGAGTATGTGTTAGACATATTGTTCCCCATAGTCCCTGCTGAAAACTTTGTTGAGTATGCCCTGTTTGACAAGGTGGCTTATCAAAAACATCTGGACGATGCTACCTCGGCATAGTGTGTAATGTTGTCCCCCATAACTGTGGAGTTACAGAGGCAACATGAAAACATGGGCCCCAACGAAATGCTAGAACACTTGAAGAGTCTCTATGACTCACAGTCTCAAACAATGGAGTATGAACTGTTGAGAGATCTTTTCAAATGTAAGCTGAATGAAGGGGTCAAGTGTCAGCGCATGTTCTGAAGATGATTGCGTTGATAGAAAGGTTGGCTTCGATTGAAACGAAGCTGCCTATAAATGTCTCTATCAACCTAATCCTTAATTCACTTCCTGGTTCATTTGAGAAATTATGAACTTCAATATGAATGGGACAAAGGCAAGTCTTCCAGAGCTTCACAACATGTTAAATACATATGAATCATCTACCTCTAAAGGTAAATTCATGCTCATAGTAGGCTCTTCTAGCAAGTTCAAACCCAAGGGTAAGAACATGCAGAAGAAGAAGGGTAAGACAGTTGTTGCACCTACAGTTATGAAACCTAGAGGAAATGTTTAGAAGAAGGCAAAGGTAGCTTCGAATGTGTGCCTCAACTGCAAGAAGAAGGGGCACTAGAAGAAGGACTGCACAGCTCCAGGAGGAGGCAAAACACTAGGTGCTCTTGGCTATACTAGACAAGGTATGTTTGTCATGGAGATAAATATGTCTATAAATAACTCTCATTGTTGGGTATTGGATACCGCATGTGGCTCACACATTTGTAATAATGTGCAGGGTCTGATTGACAGCAGAAAGGTTGGACATTGGGAGGTAGACCTGTGCGTTGGAAATGGAGCACGAGGATGCTGAATGCGTGGAAACTTATAGACTAGATTTACCTTTAGGCTTTTGTTTAGAACTAAATAATTGTTTTTTTGTTTCCTCATTAACGAGGAATATCATTTCTATCCCAATGTTAGACATTGAGGGGTTTTCCTCATTTATTGCCAATGGCAGATATGTACTGTCTTTTAATGGTTTTATTTGTGGAAATGCTCCGCTTATGGATGGTTTGTATGTTCTAAATTGTAGTCGTCAAATTTTCAATGTGCAAAATAAATGAGGTAAGATAAGTAATCCAAGAAACTCCACCTACTTATGGCACTGTAGACTTGGTCACATCAATGAATCAAAGATATCAAGATTAAGAGAGTTAGACTACATGAAACCATTTTACTTGGAGTCCTATGGTAATTGTGAATCTTGCCTGAGAGGAAAGATGACCAACAAGCCACTTTCTGAGAAAGGGGTGCGAGCTAAAGAGGTACTTGAGTTGGTCTATACTGATGTATGTGGGCCATTTTCAACTCAAGCTAAGGGAGGCCTCCCTTACTTCATCACTTTTACAAATGATTTTACAAGGTTTGGGCATGTGTATCTTATGAAACACAAGTCCAAAGACTTTGAGAAATTCAAGGAGTACAAGTCAGAAGTAGAGAATCAACTTGAAATAACTATCAAGACCCTTCGATAAGATTGAGGAGGTGAATACTTAAGTAAAGAATTTATGGATTACTTAAAGCTTCATGGAGTCCAATCACAATGGACACCTCCTGGAACGCCACAGATGAATGATGTTGCTAAAAGGAGAAATCGAACCCTATTAGATATGGTTAGATCCATGATGAGTTTCTCAGTTCTACCAACATACCTTTGGGGCTATGCAGAGCTCAATTTATATTTTGAACAGGGTTCCTTCAAAGTCAGTAGAGAAAACTCCATATGAGATATGGAATGGCAAGAATCCAGCACTTAAACACATGTGACCCTGGGGGTGCCCTGCATATGTAAAGAAGATGCTTACTGATAAATTACAATCTAAAAGTGAGAAATGTTATTTTATGGGGTACCCAAAGGAAACTAAGGGATACTATTTCTATCTTCCTGGAGAACATAAAGTCACTGTTTCTAGAAATGTAACTTTCCTTGAAGAAGACTATGTCTACAAGGAACAGAGCTGCAATAAAATAGAACTTGAAGAAATTCAAGAACCACAAGATAACACAGAAGTTGAACCCTTGTCAAAAGACCTAGACAAGGATTCAGTGGGAGTATTTGGTGAAAATTGGGTACTTGGAGTACGCCCTTCAGCCAGTGGGAGTGCTGTGAGAGATAATGCCGAAATGCAAGGCTCTCATACACAACCAATGGAAGATGATACAATGGTTGTACAACATTCCATTCAGGAAATACAAGAAAATGACATTCCTGAAAGCTCTCAAGGTGATGGATTATCCAGCACACAAAGACCTTCTTACAATCAGAATGCAACAAACATTGAAACGCAGAATAATCAACTCTGTAGGACCACTAGACTTATCGTCCGCCTGAAAGACTTAATCTCCTTGTTGAAACACACAATGAGATAGATATTCCTGATGACGATGAACCTACAACCTACAGCGAAGCTGTGTTAGACATTGATTCACAGAGATGGCAAGAAGTCATAAAATCTGAGATGGACTCGATGTACATCAATCAAGTTTGAAACTTGGTTGATTTGCCAACATGGGTTAGACCTATAGGATGCAATTGGGTCTTCAAGAAAAAGATTGATGCATATGGCAAGGTACAGACTTATAAGGCAAGATTGGTGGCTAAAGATTATAATCAACGGCCTAGAGTCGATTATGATGAAATTTTTTCACCTGTTGCGAAAATTAAGTCCATTCGGATTTTGCTTGCAGTAGCCGCATACTATGATTATGACATTTGACAAATGGATGTTAAAACTGCTTTCCTCAATGGTAACCTAATTGAGGAGGTGGAGGTGTATATGATATAACCTGAGGGATTTACATCCAAGACTAAGCCCAAAGCAGTATGCAAGCTACAAAAGTCCATTTATGGACACTTAAGCAAGCCTTAAGGAGTTGGAATATTTGCTTTGACAGAGCAGTCAAATCGTTTGACTTTGTTAGAAGCAAAGAAGATCCCTGCATTTATAGTAAACGTAAGAAAGTGAGTATTATCTTCATTGTTATATATGTAGATGATATATTAATAATGAGAGATAATAAGACTATCATGCAATCAATCAATGAATGATTATCCAGCACCTTTATGATGAAGGACTTGGGTGAAGCATGCTACATTCTTGGATTTATGATCTATAGAGATAGACCAAATAGATTGTTGGGGATGTCACAGTCCATATACATAGACAAAGTGCTAAGACGATTCTCTATGAAAAACTCCTAGAAATGAAGTCTTCCTATGGGTCAAGACATCAAGTTATCAAAGAAGAATAGTCATTCTACTGTTGCAGATCTTGAACGCATGAAAAGAATCCCATATGCTTCAGCTATAGGATCTATCATGTATGCCATGACCTGTACGAGGCCAGATGTGGCCTATGCACTTAGTATGACTTGCAAATTCCAGCAGAATCCTGGAAAAAAATACTGGAAAGCAGTCAAGAGTATTCTTAAGTATCATAGATGAACTAAAGAATATTTCTTAGTCTATGGTGGACAAGAAAAGCTAGTGTGTACTGGGTACACTGATGCTAGCTTCCACACAGATCTTGATGACTTCAAATCTCAATCTGGATATGCCTTCATTTTCAATGGCGAAATAGTGAGTTGGAAAAGTTCCAAGCAAGCTACAACTGCTGATTCGACAACTCAAGCCGAGTATATTGCTGGATTAGAAGCTGATAAAGAAGTTGTCGCGATATCTGAGTTCCTAAAGGAACTAGGGGTTGTTCCAAGTGCCACTTGTCCAATAACGATTTATTGTGACAACAATGGTGCGATTGCGCAAGCTAAGGAACCAAGATCAACAAACAGAAACAAACATGTACCGAGGAAATACCACATACTAAGGGAGATGGTGGAAACTGAAGAAATAAGATTTGACTATGTTCCCATAGATGATAATCTAGTTGACCCGTTTACTAAACCATTAAGCTTAGTTAAGAATAATGGTCATTTTGAAAACATGGGTATTAGATACATCGGAGATTGGCTCTAGGCCAAGTGGGAGATTGAAAGTATGTATGTCCTAGAGACAATCATTAATAGGGACAAATGTACTTGAACACATTCGTATTATTAATAAGATTAATATTTATGGCATTTGCAATTATTGAATTATTATTTGATTATTTGTAATTATTCATTAATATGTATTCCTTGAGCTTACGTTGTCATTAATAGAGTGAGATATTAATGATAGAGCGTAACTCTAAAACGGCCTCGACTAATGATCATCTAGAATGGGATATGATGATATATTATAAGTCGACATGTGGTTTGCATCACATTCTTAGAGAATGTAGTATGTCTCACATGCTACTAGTAATGGTTACTAGTGATAGATACATGGATACTTTTGGAAAGTATTGGTATACCCTGCTGATAAACTATTTGTTATACATGTCTAAAGTGTTATCAGCGTGTGGGAGATAAAGATCATTTGACTTAAGGTCAATACACACCTTGTTTACAGAGTAATGTACTTTGACCCTGTCCTAAGCTTAAACTCTTTATAAGATAAGATACGACTTTTGTTTGGTGCATTATGATGTAAATTAAGGTGGTAGTTGAGCCAAGAATAGGATTCATCCTCGATTGGATATTCGAGAGAGCACTCAACTTCTCAGTGATATTAGGTTGACCAAGTCATTGGCCAATGCAAGAGACATATTTAGAATATGATCTAGTTGTCGACTAATATAGATGAGATAAAGTGATCAAGCCATTTGGATAGACACATGTCAAATCCTAAGCTTGATCGAGTGTGTCGTGAATGAAAGAAATTTATCATCTCACATAAAGGTTATGTTTGCTGGATTCATGTAAACGTACTTCATAAATTGAGTTCGTCGTACGGTGTAGTCTAGGAGTTCCGTATGGACCTTAATTAGATTAGTGTCGATATATGAAGGCCTATAGGGTCACATTATGTCGATTGTCTCTTCGATCTAAGGGTGTATTGAGAAAGTATTAAATATTCGATTTGGAATCGAGTTATTTAAATTGATAATAACTATGAGATAATTTCTATTAGATGTAAATTATTTAATTAAATCAAAATTGGATTTTGGATTTAATGTGCTGAATATATATGTTAAACAAAAAACGGGAAACATCGTTTGACGTAAGGCGCCTTGGCCTTTGCTAAGTGGCCGTGGCCGACAAACGATTAGCCACTCAGGCCTTGCACTGCACCTCGATTTTGGGACAGTCTTGGAGCCCAACCCTAATCCATTTTGTGACCTAAAAATCACTATATATACAACACTAATCTCTAGTTATTAACACACAATACTAAGAATACCAATTCTATAAACTAATTCTAGACTTAGAGTCTAGGACGAAACTCTCTCAAACCACTGCCAAGATTTTCTGGCTTTCTTGACAGAGGAATACACCATAGCATAGTGTTTATAGTCGAAGGGACAGTCGCGTGTAATCCCTAAGTAAAGACTCCAGATTTATTAACCTGTAAGTGTTCATGTTTTATGTTACGGGTTTCGATTGTCATATAACCATACCAGAAGAAATTGTTGGGGTAAGTAGAAAAAAAAATTAAACTTTCGCTTTGCCTACTTATATGTTTTGAACCCAACAAAACCCTACAGTGAAATCCTACAACGTGGGGCTGGAGAGGGTAGAGTGTACGCAGACCTTACATCTACATTGGTAGGTAAAGTGGTTGTTTCCGAGAGACCCTCAGCTCAAGACAAAGCACAAACACAAGCAAAGTAAGACAAACAAAGCGACTAAGTCATGATAGCGACTTCTGGAAAAGAAGCAATAGTTAATGCAGCTAAATAAGATAAATAAAATACATATATCAGTTAAATTAAATTAAATTCTACTATACACTAACTATAATATAAGAGTTTTTATA
The DNA here is from genome assembly GCA_029783415.1 of Anisodus acutangulus. NCBI lineage: Eukaryota > Viridiplantae > Streptophyta > Magnoliopsida > Solanales > Solanaceae > Anisodus > Anisodus acutangulus. The sequence goes on from CM056500.1 coordinate 9,456,931, forward strand.
CTGTCGAAACAAGAGTAGAAGAATTATAGGTAATCGTTAGTAAAAAAATAGATTAGTAATCTGAAATATTTAGCAGATTACCTTGTACAACATTTTAAAATATTCTATATTGTAAGAACTCTTTACGCAATTACTTAATATAAATTAAATCCAGAAGTTGAATTTGATTTCTATACATTGATTAAGGAAAAAGTCTTTATGCTCTCAGACTACCTTGCAATGGGGTGGTTCAATGATCAAAATATCGTTTATTATGACTTTTAGATGTAAGTTTTTTACCAATACAGTTCGCCATTGAATATTTGAATTCGAACATTCGATTAGACAACCCTGTGCAATGAGTAGTACCATTGTTGTTAAAAGAAACAAAATCATTGATTTAATTGTACCAGGCTTCAACATATGATGCAAAACACATAAGTCTTGTCTACTTATTCAATAATATAAAAACATTTACATTATTATATTATTTAAAGTTAACAGCTAGCAAGTATGCATGTGTAGGTAATGTAAAAATTAAAGATGATGGAAGTGTCTTACTGATGGGAGCGCGAGAAGGGGAAGACCTTACTGATGCTTATGAAGAAGAAACAGATAAGTAGGGTGGGCCGGTGGGGTGGGGGTGGGGGTGGGGGTGAGGGATTACAAAATTCTGAATTTTATAATTAAAAAAAAAGAAAAAATGAATTAATTTAATTAAAACTCATTTATTTTTTAATTATTTTAAATTTATGTCACATCAGCTTTCATAAGTAAATAAATTCACTTTTAGATGGTCATGGAGTTAATAGATTGACCGATTAGTTGGAGTGTGATATCGATATTTCGGATATAATTCTATATTTTGCCCAAGTAAATAGTTAATTTCTTTTCACGATCGAAGCTAAGAAGAAGCCCATGCAGTCTAAACTAGGGCTGGCCAGTGGGCCCGGACAGCCCGACCCCGACCCGAGCCCGTCCCGAGCCCGCCCCGGTCCCGCCCCGACCCCGCCAAAAAAAAAAAAATTTACGGGGGTGGGACTCGAACTCGGGACGGGACGATGTCTCGTCCCGCGAGACCCGAGCCCGCCCCGACCCCGACCCCGCCCTTTGCAAAAATGGTCGTTGCACCAACGACCATAATCTAAATTGGCCGTTGGCCAACGGCCATTTTAGCCCCCCCCCCCTCCCCCAACCCCCTACCCCTTAATATTTATTTTTAACCCATAAGTTATTATATTTACACTTTAACCCAATTTTCAACTATAAATAACTCATTTTCTCTTCATCTTTCTCACAAATCTTCCTACAATCTCTCTAATTTCTCAATATATCTCTCTACAAGTCTACATTGTTTGCTAAATATTCAATTTTATTTATTCATTTGGGAATTGGTAGTGAAGTTGGCAACTAGCTTGAGGATCTTCCATCGAGCAAAGTTTCAATTTTCAACCTCTCGATTACACGTCGACGTTACGTCGGCGTTTGGTACATTCGTTCCTTCATTAAATTATTATTGTCTGTTTATTTAGTTTATATCACTTAATTTTATTGTCTTTAATTATTTATTTATTTATTTATTATCATAATTAAAATGGAAGGATTAAAAGGTATGTTTAAGGGTAAGGGTAAGGGTGCTTCTTCTAGTAGGGGCAACCAGGGCAAGGGTACTTCTTCTAGTCATCTTATTCCTACACATGATGATTTTGTTGATACTCAACATTTTCCTACAATACCATTAGATTTAGACGAGGAGCTATTTTCTGAAACTCAAGAAGACTTTAATTTAGACGATGATCTAGATGATATACCCACTAATGTTGATGACAACACACCCACTAGTGCACCTTCAACTGAAATACCTCTTATTCCCCCTAGTATGAGATTTGAGGTCCAAAGAAACGACCATTAAAATCGGATGCATGGACATTTTTTGATAGGGACGTAGAGAATCAAGTAGTCATATGTAAAATTTGTAAAAATGTTTTAAAATTTAAAAGCTGGAAAAGGTCACGGTGGGGACGGGGTTTAATTAGACACGTAGTAAGTGCTCATCCAGCTAGGTATGCCCAATACCAGGCTTCAAAACCGGTGCGCATAACGCCGCTCCATCGGGACAAGGTTCACATCACGTCTTGTCAGGACCAAATCTGAGGTCAAATTAACCCTATGACGGGGAATTGTAGGCTCTAAATACAATAAACATAGAGATAGGAAGCAATATCAAAATTAGTTCTTTGTGGAGGGTTTGCCTTTTTCATTTCCTTCATCTCCGATTTTATTCATTACATTAGAGATATATATAATCCTCGCTTTTAACGGTTTTCCTAGATCAACTGTTAAGAGAGATGTATTTAAATTCGCGCATGAATATCAACAATATTTACGTTTTCATTATATCATTTTAATGGCAAAGTATCCATCACGTCGATATAGATCGTAGTACTAACGGCCATGATTATTTAAGCGTAACTTGTCATTGGATAGATTATAAATGGGCTATGCAAAAAGCGTATTTTAGCGTATAGATATATAGATGATAGGCACACCGGTACTTTTATTGCGAGAAAATATTTATCAAGTGTGCGATTATTACAGATTACCGATAAAATTATGACTATTACATTAGATAACGCTTCTAATAACAATTACGCAATTACAATTTTAAAAATAGTTTAACTCCGTCTTTTTCAGACCATTTTCATATAAAATGTGCGTGCCATATATATAACTTAATTGTAAAGGATGGTCTATCACTTTTTGAAGACATTCTTAGTAAAATACAATTTGCTATAAACTTTATTTTTAAAAGTAATAAAGTACAACGTAGAAAAGAATATAAAAAAATTTGTCATGATTGTGGACTACCTTTTAGAAAAATTCCACAAGAAGTATCCACTAGGTGGAATTCTTTATACGAGCAACTACTTGTTGCTTATGACTATAAATTACTTATAACTTTATTTTTTAACTCTCATAATAAAAAGCCAGCTGATATGATTTTAGATAGTGATTGGGAAAAAATTTCCGAACTTATTGTATTTTTAGAGAATTTTTTTCAAGCAACAAAAGAATTTTCCGGTATATATTATCCTACTATTTCAACTATGTTATTTTATATAACTCTAATATTTTTATTACTTAGTGAATATATGGAAAAACCAGCTTATAAGACAGCTATTAAAAAATATTTTATTCCTATTACCTCTATTTATATTATTGGTTCTGTATTAAATCCTACTATTAAAATAGACGGTACTAAATCACTAATTGAAACTATTTACGATTGTATAGAAGTACTACCACCTCCAAGTCCCAAAAATCTAAATCACCCACCACCTATTGAACAAACTAAAGAAGAAGTATTGTCTAGCGTAGAACACCAATGCAAAAATATATATAGATTTTATCAACAAGAAAATGTTAGTAACTTACCAGCTTCCATACCATCTTCTTCATCTTCAACACAACCTCACAAAAGACATCTTTGTTTCTGCGGCTAGTATTGAAAGCCTCGAGAAATAGAATGTGCGGTCGTACCTCTACTACTAACCAAATTAGCGAGTTGGATATTTTTGTTTTGCGAGGGTTCTGCAGTATCAAGAAGTTATCAATGAAGATGGACATGAAGACTTCTTTGAAATCTTGGAGGGAATGAGAAGACCTTTCCGACACTTTCATTGATGGCTCGAGATGTTTTGAACATTCAAGCGTCGTCAAGCTGCGTCTGAAGCGCTTTTTCTGACGGATATCAAATAGGAGACCACAGACACTCATTAGCGGGAGACACTTGGAAATTGCGGTATTATTCAGAGATTGGATACGAGCGAGCGGAGAAGGTGCGGCCAACCTGAGATCAACGAAGAAGATGATGAAAACTACAACGAAATCTTAACCGAAGGTAGTGGAAGCGGCGTGGATCAATTTGACCAACAAATACCAATTTCAACCAAGAACCATATGAAATCATCAAGCAATTAGAACGAGGTTTTTGAGAATGTAATTTTTTAATTGTAATTTTATTATGTAATTTGTAACTTTTGGTCAACACTACAAAGTTGCAATTTAGATTTTAGTCAGTTGTGTTTGTATTAGAAAAAAATCATATGTCTATTAAATAATATAAGAGGCACAAAAACAGATTTGGGATGTTTTTATTACACTATCTTATTTTGTTTATTGAGTTTTTTTATACATATGTTATTTAAAAAAATGAAAACCCGCCAGTATCCCGCCCGAGCCCGACTCGAGGCAGCCCCGACGGGATCGGGATCGGGACGGGAGTTGCTCCAGTCCCGCCAAACCCGACCCGCCGGAGCCCGCCATACCCGACCCCGCCCCTTCTCCCGTCCCGTCCCGACCCCGACCCCGCCAGACCCAGCCCGCCAGACCCGAGCCCGGCCCACTGGCCACCCTTAGTCTAAACTAAAACTATTGCAGAAAATGTACGTATGATAAAGATAGTAATAAACTATTACGAGCTATAATAGGTATAGATTGTTTTCCAAATACAAAGGTACGATTTGAAGCCTTAAATATATATCTAGAACACGTGACACTACAGCGAACGCGTCAACATCAAGTATTGAAATATTCAAATAAACAGAACTTAAATTTAATGTAAAAAGAGTTTTTCCAACAGATATTAGTGACTTAAAAATCGAACAATATTTTTGAACTTCAAAATACTACCTACTCCCTAATGCAGGCGTTTCATTAGAGTAAGCATAATACTAAAATAAATCTTGAAGTTTATTACACTTAAAATTTAATTAGGTTCCAAAATGTATTGCTGATGATATGTAAAAAAAAAAGAAACTTTATACCCGTTTTAATAACCAAATGATGTTTAAGTGATTAACGTAAATATATTGATGGTGTTAAAAAAAATTCCACCAACAATCTATTTTAACTTATTATAATATGTAAGTTGCGTAATTTTAAGGTTGTATGTCTTAATTTATTATGAAAAAAAGATAATCTTGTCCACAAAGTATATATCTTACGTTAGCAGAGCGTGGGAAAGACCGCACACACCCAAGGATATGGAAATGCAAGCATTAGTTTATATTATAAACAATTACATGTAATCTTTTAGATAATTGGATAGTTTATAATTTTTTTTTGTTGATATAATTAACTATCTGAAATCGAAACCAATTGGCCTAACTAATTCAAATTCTTACTAAGTCCAACTCATTTAAGAGGAAACCACTAGATCTCTAGAAGAGATTTCTCTGTTCTCTCGAGAATCTATTCAAACAGTATATAATATATCCAAATTGGCATATGATCTATTACTCCTAGAAGAAATACTGATAAAAGTTACGTATGAAGTATTTGTCTAATCTTCTCATACTTAAAAGTTAATTGTGTCAGTGTTTACTAACTGAATCACCTGAAAAAGCAATCAACCCAAGCAAAAATAAAATAAAGAAGATATATAAATCCAACAGAGAAAATTAAAAAATTATCAACTTACAGACGGTAGCAGATCGGAAAGTAGTCCATCCATCAACGACGCTACGATTTCCCTTTATCAGTGTTTTTCCAATCCCATCTCCAAGGAACATTATCATGCTCTTTTTCCTCACTACTTCAATATATTCATAATACGCTCCCGCCTTAATATAAATCACAAATCTCGTACTACTCGAATTCGGAGCTGCACTTAATGCCTCGTTAATTGTACTAAAATTACCAGTACCATCCTTGGCCACCACTAAATCAATTTTCGTCTCATTAATTGGAGCTTGTAAAAGTCCTCTGTCTCTCCTCTTAATCCATTTAGGAAAACCACCCCGTACGGCACCATATTCAGGAAAAATTTCCTTAGATTTTGATGATATTTTCATTTTGTTAAGCATTGCTAGACAATTACTCACATGGTGAGCAATTGTATGTAGGCTTTCCTGAACGTAACGTCTTAAATTCTTTTTACTACGTGCAAGACCATCTAGACACGTGGCTTGATTGGTCATTGCAGCACTAAGAAGTGTTTGTATATCATTATAATTCTGGGAACTAGATCTCTTCGGGGAGAGATCAGAGAGAGTTGTTTTAAGCTCAATAATAGTGTTATCCAATAACTGAACACAATCTTCAAGTGCCCGCTTTTCATATGGCTCAAGTTTAGGCATATCCTCGCGAATTTCAGTGCAGATTTTGGCAGAAGCTTTGACTTCTGCGACTGTGACATTTATTGTGGAAGAAATGATTTGAGAAATGGATTTTTGGGCGAGATCTGGGATTAATGAGAGAGTGGAAACACAGAGGTGTGGATAAAGTGTGTCTTCACAACGTGATTGGGCTATTTGGATGTTTTTGTGGACATGAATTTTATGTACTGTTTTTGAAGATGATTTAAGGTTTATTGAGAAGAATGTGAGAGAGATAATGGCTGAGACAGCTAAGAGAGTGAGCAGAAATGGAGTTTTCCGTTTGAGACTGTACATTGTGAAAACAGAGAGACTTGTAGTGGAAATTAGCAAGTTCAAAGTCTGAGAAACAACTGGTCTGTTTAAATAAGTATATGTTGTGTGAGGGAGGGAGAGAAAGATGACACGATACATGTACAAATTTGTCCCGTCGTGAAGTGAAATGTTAGTTATTCAGATAACACCGTTCCTAATAAACTTCTTTGTTTGAGCTAATGAAAATCTAAAATAAAATGAGTTTTTAAGCAGTAATAGATATGGTCAATGTAATGAAGTTTTTTATGCTATTAGGATATACATCATACTGTTTGACCAATCTTTATTTATTCTTAAAAGTTTTTTCTTTTTTAATAAGTGCTTATTTTTAAAAAATAAGGTGTTTAACCAAGTTTTTAGGAAAAAATAAATAATTATGGGGACTAGCAGAAGCATTTTTTTAGAAGCTACAAAAATACCTTTTGCCCCTGAGTACTTTTTTAAAAAACACTTTTTGAAAAAAAAATACACTTCGAAACACTTTTTAAAAGTTTAGTCAAACACAAATTGTTGTTCAAAAGTGTTTTAAAAAATTAATTGGTCAAATATAAACTATTTTTTGCCAAAAGTACTTTTTTGAAAAATACTTTTAAAAAAAATATTTTTTAAAATAAGCTAAATTTAAAAGTTTGGCCAAACAGGCTATCAATCTTTTGAAAATTTGTCATTTTAAAAATAAATAATTTATCTATTATTATCATAACAAATAAAGATAATACGATGATGTAAAGCAAGATCAAGCAGAATTCTATTATTATCCATTTAGTTCTTTTTTACCTATATTTAGTTAAATGTTTCTAAATCGTCAAGTATTTGCATAGGCGGAGCAAGAATTTCAATTTTATAATTCTGAATTTTAAAAGGATAAGTTATGACGTACTACACTATAGTATGACGTACTACACTATAGTATCGAGAGATTAAAACTACTGCTGCCATTTTAATTTTATTTATTCGTTTCGGTTATTTTAGTTTGAAGTGATATCGGTGAGTTTGTTTATTTATTCATAGCTCACACATGGCAAAAGTCTCTAGATTGATAATCATGGGGATCAAAGGATCATGGCGTTTACTTTAATTTGTATTATTGGTGCTTGCTTTGGTGAAATAGAAAGCCAAGATCACGGCGGCTTGCTGATCATAGAAACACCTACAAATAAGGGAAATTGATGCGGCGCCATGAATTTTCACAAGGGATTTTGCTTTATTTTGGAAGGCCAAAGTCAAAATGACGCTCCATCTATATAGACATTAGTTGTGGAGATGATTTGAATTTTATGAATTTAATTTTAATGTTTTCAATTTTTGTTATCGGATTATTGTGCTCCGATAAGTGTTTAAGTTTTATATAATGCTCATATTATTGTGACACTCAAATTAGGAGAATCTCACATTGACAAAGCACTAGCATCCCTCCCGTGTTTTGCCGAGCTGGGATTCTCATAACTTGAGTGTCACAATTATTATTTTTTGTTGTAGCAAATAATATATCTTAACATACATATAATATGGATCAGGAAAGAAATATTATATATAATTAAGGAATTTTAAAATGCATATCAAACTCATAGTGTATAAAAGATACAATAGAGCGATACCATATACTATAGGCACTGAAGTGAAATCTCGAATGGTGCTATATGAGACTCATCCACTCACATAATGCTTCATATCTTCTTCTTTTTATTTTATTTTCTGAATTTATTGGCCTGAACTAATCCATATTTGTTCTTCGTAAAATTCATTAAAGGAGTAAGTGTTTCCTACTAGGAAAATAAAATTCAGGGATTGAATCCGCGATCTCTAATTAAGTGTGACGGAATCTCATCGATCACATCACACTTATTGATGGTACTCACATAAGGTTACTTCATCCGATTCAAAATATATAAGTGTCTACTTAACCGTTTGCGCACCCTTTAAAAAAATATGAACTCCTAAAAAAATTATATATTTTGATTAAATTATTCTTAATTAAATATTACCTAATCAATGTAGGTTCATTGATTACACAGAAAATTAGTATTTATTTAAATAAGGATAAATTTGAAAAAAATAAATTAATTATTTTTTAATTATGTAAGTGAACACTTATTTTGAATGAGAGGGAATACTACACACTTAAAAGCTCCCCAAATCGAAGGCTCCAGCTAGGGAAACGGCTTTGGCATGGGAATTGGTTAGCTATACTTGTCTCCCTGGACGAATTTAATTCTCTTCACATGTGCGGTGCTGCCCAAAATAGAACCTGAAATCAAGGTCCAACAACACGTATTGTTTACTTCATTTGTAATTTATAATTTCCCATCTGGCACCATAGGAAACCTTAGACTAAGGTCCAAGAACATGTAACGTCTTCCTTCATTTGTAGTTCCTTAATTTCATTTTGCTCAAATCTTAAGGTGTGTGCTAAACGCAAAGTTGACACTTATTTTGAATCGGAAGGAGTAGATTTTTGTCCTCATATTTGCTACTTCATCATTTTTAGATGGTTAATGTTAGGGGTGCCAATGAGATGGTTCGATCGGTTATTCTTAAAAAATTATACTATCTCAATCCTTCGGTTATTTTACAATATATAATCAAAATAATATTTTTTTAAATTATTCCAATCATGTCGGTTTATCTTTGGTATCGGTACGATTTGATTAATTGTCGGTTATTTTTACTTTTATAGTGTCACCTCAAAATACACCATAATTAAAGTGTGTTTCTAATAACGCAGACCTCCACAAAATTATTGAGTTGCTAAGAAATTGTGATTCAAAAGGTATAGGTTTGAAAAAAAAAAAGCATGTAATTAACATCAATAATTTTTTCTTAAAAAAGATTATTTAACTAAAAATGTTGAAGGGAGAACAGGAAATATGAAATACTTGAATGAATGGCAATTGCGCCCTAAAGAAGTACTTCAATTTTCCACCAAGAATTGTTGAATCTTGTTAGTTTCTCTCAAAATTGAAGATTCTAGTTTCAAACTTGTAATAGGAGTGCAATAGTCAGTACGTTTGTCCGTCTTCTACTAATTTCTTGGTTACTAAGGGTAATTGGGTATCCTTTTGAAATTAAATCCACCACTAAAGGCACAAAGTCAGTGGACAAAATTCTTTTTTATATTTAAAACATAATCTATAAAATGTATTTTATATATGAAATTTAACATATATATATATATATATATATATATATTATACATGTAAGGATATTCGATTCAGTTTGGGATTTTTTGTGTTTTTTTTTTGTAAATTAAAAAGATCACTCTAATTATTCGGGACGGTTATAAGCTTAAATAAAAATCCACGATTTTATTGAAAAAATCTTAAGAATCGGTTCGGTTGGTTTTTCAATTTTTTGACACAGTTCCTAGGGAGGTTCTATGGAGATGTTTGGAGGTTAGAGGTGTACTTGTGGCCTATACTAGGGCGATCAAGGATATGTATGATGGAGGCAAGACCAGAGTACGAACAGTAGGAGGAGACTCGGAGCACTTTCCATTTCCATTGATGATGGGGCTACACTAGGGATCAACTCTTAGCCCATTCTTATTTGCCTTGGTGATGGATGGACTGATGCGACAAATCCAATGGGAGGTGTCATGATGTATGTTATTCGAAGACGACATAGTCCTGATTGATGAGACTCGCAGCAGAGTAAACGCTAAGCTGGAGGTTTGGAGACATACTCTGAAATCTAAAGGATGCAAGTTCAGTAACATGAGCGACCTTGAGACAGGCGTGGAGGTAAGGCTTGGTACTTAGGTCATTCCAAAGAAATGAAGCTTCAAGTACCTCGGGTCTATTATCCAAGGAAATGGAGAGATTGATGACGATGTCACACATCATATTGGGATAGGGTGGATGAAATGGAGACTCGTATCTAGAGTCTTATGCGACAAAAAGGTGCCACCAAAACTTAAAGCAAGTTCTATAGGGCGGCAGTTAAACCGACTATGTTGTAAGGGGCGGAGTGTTGGCTAGTCAAGACTTCGCACATCCAAAAGATGAAAGTTGCGGAGATGAGGATGCTGAGATGGATGTGCGGGCATACAAGGAGGGGTATGATTAGAAATGATGATATCCGGGACAGTGGGAGTGGCCTCGGTGGAGGATAAGATGCGGGAAGCGAGGTTGAGATGGTTTGAGCATGTGCAGAGGAGAGACACAAATGGCCAGTGCGGAGGTGTGAGATGTTGACTATGGACGGGTTCAAGAGGGGTAGAGGTAGGCCGAAGAAGTATTGGGAAGAGGTGATTAGACGAGATATGACGCAGTTGCAACTTACTGAGGACATGACCTTAGATCGGGGGTTGTGGAGGACACGAATTATGGTAGAATGGTAGTCGAACGTAGTCCTACTTACGCTTGCAAACTGGTAGTGGTAGTGTTATTATTGTAGGCCCGCTTAACCTATCATACTAATTGGTGCAATATTGCTTTATAGTCCCCTATAGTTTGATTTTTAATGCTATGTGTCATTTAGTGTACTTTGTTTAGCTTATTTATCTGCGCTAGTTACTGCTTACTTTTTCTGAATGCGCTATCATGACTTATTTACTTTTGATACTAGCATTTTCATACTGCTTTAAATTTTTTTCTGACCAGGTCTGACCGTTTCTTTTGCTTTGCTTTTGCTTTTGCTTTTGCTTACGCTCTGTCTTGAGCTGGGATATCTCGGAAACAACCGCTTTACCTACCAAGGTAGATGTAAAGTCTGCGTACACTCTACCCTTCTCAGACTTCATGTTGTAGGATTTCACTGGGTATGTTGTTGTAGTTAACGTATTATTACGCAAATTTTTAATGATTTTTTTAATACTCGCATCAAATCTGAAAAACAGAGGAAGTACTCCTAATATATAAAGGAAATAATATGAGCAACTAATTAATGAGGTCGTTAACATCTTATTAAATTAAGCCGTTGAGTATTAATTTAACTAGTTTGGGTGGAGGGGAACAACATTCGTAATTATCGAGTACAGGGGAAGCAGTTCCGTTAAAAGAATTAATTAATTAATTAATCAGAAGATGCGCCTGTGTCCTACTCCTTGCAACAAATTACATCAATCATTCAGCAAAAATAAAAGCACCAACACCATAAACCCAAAATGATTTTTTTTTAAATTACTAGATTTCTTGGGTCGCAATAATTATTTTAGCAAATTGAATTTGACGTTTTTTGACAAAAAACAAGAAGTCATTTGTTATTTTTTTCAAAATCGGAAAGAAATAATCTTTTGATTATTTTCGTTAATGAAATAGTATATATACAATCTACAATTTTTCATAATAGGAAAACCATATTCATATTCTACTCCCAAAATCATATTCTAGTTGTACAAGAGTCCTATAATTATGGTAAGTGTACAATACTAATTTAATACAATATTTACACTAACTAAACCTTCCAAAAACCGTGATATACACGGGTTTGAATACCGTGTATACCACGATTTCACATATGGTAATTTGCCTTGTGAAACCGTGATATACATGGTATACAAACCCGTGTATATCATGGGTATAACTAACACACCCCCGCAGTCATAGCGGTCGGTCTTCATACACTGAGACTGTCCCTATAATCTTCAAAGAGTACTGACGGAAGACCTTTGGTAAAGATGTCTGCAATTTGATACCTGGAAGGGATATGGCAGACGCGTACTTGTCCACGAGCTTCCTTTTCGCGAACAAAGTGAATATCCATCTCGATGTGTTTAGTGCGCTGGTGTTGAACCGAATTACCAGAAAGGTAGATGACACTAATATTATCACAATAAATCAATGTAGCTTTCTGAATAAGACACTGAAGCTCTAAAAGAAGATTACGTAACCAACAGGATTTAGAGATCACCTTGGCTACTTCTCGATACTCGGCCTCTGCACTAGAGCGAGATAATGTAGACTGACGCTTCACAGACTATGAGACCAAGTTATTACCTAGAAACATACAATAGCCGGACGTGGAACGTCGGGTGTCTGGACAGCCACCCCAATCATCATCAGTATACAAGACAAGTGTAGATGTCGATGAAGGATATAAATGTAAGACATAGTCAAGTGTCCCCTAGATGTATCGAATAATACGTTTGAGAGCATTCATGTGCTCAACCCTGACATCATGCATAAACAAGCACACTGCTGTAAAACATACGGAATATCTTGTCTCGTGAAAGTAAGATACTGAAGAGCCCCTGCAAGACTGCAATAGTGAGTCGGATCCTTGTACGGTTAGCCAACCGCAGCACCCAGCTTGGGTTTAGTATCAACTGGAGTGGAAGTAGACTTGCATGAGGACATACCGACCAGCTCAATGATCTTAGCGGCATACTTTCGTTGTGATAAGAATAACCCACCTGCATGACGAGTGACAGCAATCCCCAAAAAGTAACTCAAGGGCCTCAAGTCTTTCATAGCAAACTCAGAACTGAGCATTGTCATGATAGACTTACGTAAAATATCAGAAGAGACATTCAAGATAATATCATCCACAGATAATAGTATATAAGCCAAGGAAATACCATGACGATATATGAACAATGAATTATCAGACCTGCTGTGTGAAAACCCAATAGATGAAACATAGTTTGCAAATCACTTATACCAAGCCCATGGGGAATACTTAAGCCCATACAAGGACTTCTTCAATAAATAGTCATGATGATGATATTTTGGGTCACGAAATCCCAAGAGCTGATGCATGTAAATGGTCTTCTTAAGATCACCATGCAGGAAAGCATTCTTCACATCTAACTGATGAATGTGCCAAGCTTTCGAAAGAGCCAGCCTGAGAACAATGGTAGCCGGTTTGACCACCGGACTAAACGTCTCACCACAATCCACGACAACCTGCTGAGTCTTACCATCACCGACAAAACGAGCCTTATGCCTCGCAAAAGACCCATCAGAATTATCCTTATGAGTAAAAATCTACATAGACAGAATAAAATTAACACCAGAAGGACAGGGTACCAACTCCCACGTATTATTTGCAATAAGAGCATCATATTCGTCAGTCATATCCAATTTACAATTCAGGTCATTTAAAACGGACACTGGGTTACGGGGTAGGGGGATTTAAGAACATTAAAATTTAGATTAAAATATCTTTTTGGTTTAAAAATACTCCGTTGACTATGAGTGACCGGTCTGTGACTCAGGGAGAATTGGGTTAATTATGGGACAAATACGGAGGGGTGACGGACTGGCCAGCAGGCAGTGGACGTGATAGCCCAACGCTGGACACCGAAATAGTTTCTAGACCGAAGACGGTAGGGGCAGAACTGGGCTGAATATTTGGCCAGTTGATGAACCCGAGACTGTAGGCCTGGGCAGGGGACTCGAAACAGTGGCAAGAGGTTCAACGGGCAGTGGACCCGCTGGCGGACTTTGGGCCCGCTGGCTGACTGTGGGTGCGGGATAAGTCCAAAAAATGGTGGATAATATACGGAGAGACGGCGTTATCAAAAAATTATACGAACTAGGCACGAGACTACTCACGTTAGCAAACGAAAATTGGGTTTCATAAAAAACAACATGACGACTAATGATGATTTTATTAGTGGATAAATCAAAATATTTGTAACCACAATGATTAGACGGATAACCAAAAATACACTAGGGGTAGAACGAGCCTGAAGTTTGTTAATTGTGGTGGACGAAAATAGTGGATAACATAAGCACCCAAAGACCCTAAGATGTGAATATGAAGGAGTCTTATTATATAAGATTTGAAGGGGGGACGAATATGTCAAACCTTTGGTAGGATGAATGTTAAAAAGATATGTAGCAATTTGTAGAGCATGATGCCAAAAGGAAGGGGGGACGGAAGCATGGACCAATAAAGTTCAGACAATATTATTAATGGTACAAATTTTGCGTTCGACTTTCCCATTTTGTGAGGACGTATGAGGACAAGAGAAACAAAAATTTATGACATTAGTATCACAAAAATTCCGAAACAACCCATTATCATATTCTTTGCCATTATCACATTGAATATTCTTTATTTTTCGTTCGAATTGGGTACGGATGAATGTTCTAAATTTTTAAGAAGTGGAAAAAATATGAGATTTTTCGCTAACGGAAAAGTCCATAAAAAATTAGAATAATCATCCAAAAATAGAACATAATAACGATGGTCCAAAGAACTGAGAACATGAGATGTCCATAAATCGCTATGAATAATATCAAATGACATTAAAGTACGAGAGTTAGAGTCCACAAACGGTAATCTGACAAGATTTCCTAGAGGACAAGATTGACAAATTGGAGTACTATGCGTACCCTTACAAGAAATAAAATTATTTTTATGTAATGAAGAAACGATAGACGACCCAGAGTGACTCAAACATGCATGCCATTGCAACAAATTCTAAATCTAAGCTCCCCTTGATGAGTAGAACAAAATTCACTAACTTTTGCAGTAAATTCACTAACTTTTGCAGTAAATTCACCTTCCTTCACCAAAACTCACTTTCAAGTTTCAAACCTTGAAGTTTCAACAATGGTAGAATACTCAAAACACCTCCAAATTGAACGAAACTTGAAATTTAGGTTCAACTAACACTAGGGAACAAGAATCTAGTGTCAAAACAACAAAATTAACACAAATTGTTTTTTGGGAATTTTCAAACTTTTGATTTTTTTTTTTGGATTTTCAAAAAATAGAAGAACCTAGGATTAAGAATTGTAGATACAATCCTTTAACCTAAGCTCTGATACCAAATGATACAGTCCGTCTTGTGGAAGACACAAATTCAAACAATAAAAACGTGAAAACTAAAATAATAAGAAAATTGGGGATGAGAATAGAGGGATAGAAGCAAGACCCGACTGGTAATGAATTTATGAACAAACTTGGATATATGAAATTCAAACTCTCTCAATTGAATTCAACCAAAAGAACCTATACTATTCAATTTCAACAAAAAGAGACGATTCAAATGAATCCATAAGTGAACAACTCAATTATGAAATTGATGGAATTGGGTTCAATAATCAACTAAGGAATCCACCTTAATTATCTATCACTAAACACTAATTAACACTACAAACTATCCTAAGATAATACTAACACACTCATATGAGTTCAACATTCATCTTCAAGCTAATGATGAAAATAAGGCTAAGGGTTCCTTATATAGTATCTCTATTACAACAAAGACTTAAAAGTGGCATTTGCACAAATAATCCAACATGAGATCTTCTCCTCTTCAGTTGCAATTCAATCCTCAAATTTGCACTCCTAACCACGAATTCCATGAACTGCACTCTTTAACCGTGGATTGCACTTCTAGCCATGTTTGCACTTCTACCGCATTGTGTGGCTTCCATCAATTGACCCTCATCTCCATGATTCTTACAAGCAATCATCCACACAATATATGCCTTTATGACTTGTCTTTCCATGGCCTCCAAAGGCCTTGTCTCCATCACCAAAAGTCATGCGGCATGGAAATGCATGTCCGAAGCTCTATCACGGGTTTTAGCCTTCATAGTCGTCCATGAGCTCCCTAGGTCATATCAAGATTCGATTAGGGTTCTTCAAATTAACAAAATGTTAACCATTTGTATTAAACATTACATTGATTCTTGTTATCAGTAACTTTATTGGCACATATGAAGATTTAAGTAGTTTAATTTAAAGTTCTAAAATATTAGGTAAAATTTTAATGTTGAAAACTTGAAAAATGAAATAAAAACTTAATTTGGAAAGTAGATTTACTAAATCTCTAATGTTAATGACCATACTAAGAAGTCATGGGATATTTCAATTGTGTCTTGAATGTTGAGGATAGAATGGGAAGTTCTGTAAGGATGGCTGAGGTAATAGATTTTAGACAGTGTTTAGGGGTATGTGACTTGCAAGATTTGAAGTCATCCAGATCCTTCTACACATGGTCTAACAAGCAAAGTGGGGTTGATAGAGTATATAGTATAATTAATAGGGTGTTGGTGAATAGTGAATGGCATGTGGAACTCCCAGATTCAGAGGTGAATTTCATGAATGAGGGGGTATTTGATCATTATCCAACACTTATAAGATGGGATGATGGGGTGCAGGGTGAGAAGAGGCCATTTAGATACTATAACATGTGGAGCTTAGCTGCGGATTTTAAACAGAAAGTAAGAGCAAGCTGGTCATCTAGTATAAATGGGGGGAAGATGTATAAGGTAATTAGGAAACTGTATAGGTTAAAGGGGGTCCTATACCAGCTGAACAGGGAACAATTTAGTGATATAGAAATGCAAGGTCATAAAGCTTGGGATATGCTGGATAAATGCCAAACTAGACTCAAAGCAGATCCCTTAAACTTTGATCTGATTGAGGGACTGAAACTACGGAGGGAGTATATCATGAAGAAGCAGGCAACTGAAGCTTTTTTGAGACAACAATGTAAGAGCATGTGGCTAAAAGATGGAAACCTCAATACTATGTTTTTTCATAGTATGCTGAGGGCAAGGAAAAATACAAATAAAATCTTTATTGTAAAGGATGGTGCAGGACAACAATGGTCTGATATGGATAACATAAGTAATGCTTTCATAGATTATTATATAGGTCTATTGGGACAGAGTACAGGAGACAGGGAACCTGTCAGCAAAGAAATACTCAATTTGGGCTCAAAGGTGACTGTAGATCAACAACAAATGGGTATTCAAGATTTCACAGCTCAAGAGGTGAAAAAAACTTTATGGGCAATAGAAGGTGACAAGGCTCCTGGCCCTGATGGCAGTAGCAGTCAGTTTTTCAAGAATGCTAAGGAAGTAGTGGGGTAGGATATAACAGAAGGGGTATTGGAGTTCTTTACTACAAGGAGAATGCCTAAAGGGCTTAATTCGACAGTGATCACTCTCATCCCAAAGAGTACTCATGCAGAATTTATAGGAAAATATAGACCTATCTCTTGTTGTAACACCTTGTATAAAGTCATTTTCAAGATGTTTTGCAATAGACTAAAGCTTGTGCTGCCAGATGTTATTTCTGCCAATTAAAGTGCTTTTGTAGCAGGGAGATCAATAGTGCAGAATATTCTGATTTGCCAAGACTTGGTAAGATTGTACAACAGGAAAGCTGCTACAAAGAGTTGCTTGATAAAGATATATCTTAGGAAGCATATGACACAGTTAAGTGGGAGTCTGAAAGAAATGTTATATGGTATGAATTTCCCTTGCAAATTCATCAAGTGGATCATGGCATCCCTAACTACACCTCAGTATTCCATTGCTATTAATAGAGGGTTATATAGGTGCATAGAAGGAAAAAGAGGTCTCAAACAGGGGGATTCCATCTCTCCCTTGCTATTTGTTCTATATATGGAGTATTTCACTAAGATAATGAAATGAGTGGCCACTCAGCAGGGGTTTTTGTTTTATACCAAATGTAGAAGTTTAGGCCTCAATCATTTATGTTTTGCTGATGACATGCTTATTTTCAGCAAGGGAGAATTTGTTCCAGTAATGCTCATGCTCAGGAGTCTCAAGTCATTCTCCTTATCATCTGGTCTCACAACAAATGCAGCTAAGTCAAATGTGTTCACTGGAAACATGAAGAAATGGGTCTTGGAGGATATTTATGAAATAACTGGCTATAACAAAGGAAAACTACCTTTCAGATACTTAGGGGTTCCCATTTCATCCAAGAAGCTCTCAGAAATTGATTGTGAAGTGTTGGTAAACAAAATGGAAAGCAGGGTCAAAGCATGGGGAACAAAGCACCTATCCTATGCTGGTAGGGTGTAATTGGTTAACTCTGTATTGCTTTATATACACTCTTATTGATCTTCAATGTTTATCCTTTCAAAGAGTGTGATGAAGCAAATTATAGTTATATGTAGAAATGTTTTGTGGACTGGCCAGGTGTTTACTAACAAGCCCCCTCTGATAGCTTGGGATCTGGTGTGTAGACCAAAAAAGAGGAAGGTCTGGGTATAATTGACTGCATTACCTGGAATGAAGCTGTTGTAGCTAAGTACATGTGGGACATAACACAGAAACTGACAATTTATGGGTGAACCATATTTATACTAAATATACACAAGGATACAATGTAACAGGTTGGATTTCACAGACTGGTACTTACACTGTCAAGAAAGGACATGACTGGAGAAGGGGTGAGGGTGCTGAATGGCGGAATTGGAGAGCAGTGTGGAGCAATATGAATGTGCCTAAGCATAGCTTTATAAGTTGGATTGCAATGCATAAGAGACTGCTTACTAGAAATATGTTGAAAATATGGGGATTAGCCAGGAGGAAGAATGCTTGTTGTGTGGTAGTCAAGTTGAGACTGTGGAGCACCTGTTTTTTCAATGTGTTTTCTCTCTGGCATGCCTCAACTATATGCTTCAATGGGTGCAGATTAATATTCAAAATCAGGAGAGTACTGGGCTATGGACAAGAATAGCAAGATATGCAAAAGGGAGGATGAGCAGAAAGTTTTTGTGGGCACTGCTAGCTGCAACAGTTCATCACATATGGATGGCAAGGAATGAAGCACTTTGGGAGAGTAGAGTCCCTAGACCTCAAACAATTTGCAGACAGATACAATTGAAATGCAGAACTCGAAGTGTAAATAGCATACATGGAAGACAGAGTGCACGAGATAAGGATTGGATAGGTGAAATTTAGCAAGAATAGATACATAGGGAGGTTGAATGTGAAGGAGCAGAAGCTCAGTTTTTGTTTTTAAGGTCTGTTTCGATAGTTTTTTCTTTCTGGGTGTAAGCAACAGTTGTAAAGAGGCGCGAAATTATTGGGTATTAATAAGATAGTTTGTTTGACAAAAAAAAAGAAGCTCCATCTTATTGGAAAGCTGACAACGGGAGTGTCGGTCTTAATTGATAAATTACTACTACTATTTCAGACTTGTGTGCTTCCCCGATTAAGATATTTTTAACGGTTACTTAGAGTAACTTTAATATACTTTCTTAAAATTTTAATATACTTGACATGCTCTCTAATTATATATCAGCTCCCGGTAATAATTTGATTAATTTCAAAGTGTCTGTCGGTTAGAAACTTAGAATGCATTTAGATGTTTCTGTATGTTGTCTTCCCCATCTATATTTGTACATACAAGTATCTTTGTAACCCTTTACGTTTAGACCTGTTTTATTTACATTACATTTGTTGATAAAAGTATTCTTCAGCTCGTTTGAAGTGTTCTACAATTGACTGAGGATGGATAGTAATAAGTAGGGCTGTCCAACTGGGCTGGGCGGGGCCGGTCCCGCCGGGCCGGGATCCAGCGGGACGGGGGAGGGTCGGGATCGGCGGGCCGGGACTGGCCAACATCCCATCCCGTCCCACGTCCCGCTGGAGGGGGGTCGGGATTTGTTCGGACGGGTCAGGTCGGGTCGGGTCACGAGATTCGGGTTTTTAAAAAATATTTGAATTTCCAACACTGAAATTGATATTCACACCCATATTACCACGAAAATTTCGACGTTGAAATCTATTGTATATCGTTTGATATTTACTAAAGAAAAAATAAAATTAGAAATCGATTTGAGCGCAGAGTTATGACCATTTAAAGTTGCACAAATTTACAACTACTTTCGTGATATGTTAATTAAGTTTATGCCGCATTCGACTTCCATAAAAGCTTCATAGATTAGCTTCAATCTAGCCACTCAAAGACAAATGTACCAGTAAATGCCAATAAGACTTCATAAATTGACGTTCATAATACATCTCATGCTGCTACTTTATTTGTTCATAATATGATTATTGCATGGTGTTCTGTAAACAATTCTTACATGCTATTCAAGTTTCCCGAGTCCTCGTAAGCTCTACGAACAATTATTTACATTATATAAATGATAGCAATACTGGAGTCAATAATTTAACTCAAAAGAATTTACAAGTTCACTATTCACAATTTACAGCTTCTGAGATGGTAGGAAGATTTGTGAGAAAAATGAAGAGAAAATAAGGTATTTATAGATATACTAACTTAGGGGTTAAAAATATATATTAAGGGGGTAGGGAGTGTTTATCTGGCGGGTCGGGGTGGGGGGAAGGACGGGATCGGGATGGGGTGGGACTGGGCCGGGGCGGGACGGGATGGGGCAATCTTAGGCCCCGTCCCTAGTTCGAACCCCGACACCGACAATTTTTATTTTTAGGGGGATCGGGATTGGACGGGTAGCGGGACAGGCCAGGTCGGGATCGGGCTGACTCGACCCACCGGACAACCCTAGTAATAAGACATGAATAATTTCTTACTGCATTTTAATATGTGTTGCCCCAAAGTGAAAATACATTTACCTTACGATGATTTACATCAAGAAATGGAAAGTTACTATAACTCTCACTCCCTCTGATTTAAGTATTAATCATTTAAAAAATAAAATTATTCTCCAAGTATTTATCCCATAAAGGGGAGAATTTATGTAATCAGCGTGTAACACACTGATTAAGCACTAACATACTTTTATTATACACTTATCATATATTTTCTCTGTCCTAATTTATGTGACACCCTTTAACTTGGCATAAAGTTTAAGAAATAAATGAAGAATTTTGAAATTTATAGTCTAAGCCAAACCTTACATATTTGTGTAGCTATAAATTATTTCATTAAGGGTAAAGTGAGAATTTTAAAATTAAGTTGTTTATGATTATACAAATGTGACATTCTTTTTGGACCAAACTAAAAAGAAAACGGTGTCATATAAATTGAAACAGAAGGAGTACTAAGTATACATCAACGATAATTACAAACTAATCCGATTAGGCAATTAAAATATTTTTAGCTGGCGGGTTAAAAATGTTAAAATTCGTTTTTAGGTGTGGCCCATTGTGGTCCTATTTAAGCTCGACTTTGAACGATCAAAGTGAGCCCAAATAAAGACTTAAGCGTGACATTCCTTTTTTTCGCTAAAGCAAGCAGCAAGTTTTGGTCCAGCTTTTTATGGGCCTTATTGTCTCTCACACGAAAGTCCAAACCTAACATTAAAAGTAGGGGCAGCATTGTCTGGGCCGCAGCTTTTAGTTGTACTATTTGTGGCCACTAATAAGATCTTTGGATGCTATTATTTAAATTTTAATCCTGTTAAGAATATCTTGGAAAAGTGGTTTCGACGCCAGAAATTGGAAGCATGCTCTTGATGATTGGCAGGATGGTTTACGTTAATTTATCAGAATTTCTAAGCAAAATTTAATTGCTCATAATTTCTTATTTAATATTGAAAGAAATAATCCCCTTGATTATTTTCATTGATTGAATAGATATATATACAAGTTACATATTTCTATAATAGGAAAATCCTTTTCCTATTCTACTTCTAAATCCTTATTTTACCATAATTCTACCTATATAATTATGGTAGGTGTATAACACTAATTAAGGTAACATTTTATACTACAATATACTATAATATATATACCATATATACACTTATTTGTTTGGTAAGACTCAGCCGAGAATGGGTTGTTTTGTTTAACACACCCCCGCAGTCATAGCGGACGGTTTTCGAACGCTGAGACTGTCCCTAAAATCTTTAAAGAGAACCGCTGGTAGACCCTTTGTAAAGATGTCTGCAATTTGATAACGAGACGGGACATGACATACGCGAACTTGACCTTTTGCAACCTTTTCACGGACAAAGTGAATGTCCATTTCGATATGCTTGGTGCGCTGGTGTTGAACTGGGTTACCTGAAAGGTAGATGACACTAATGTTATCGCAATATACCAAGGTTGCCTTCTGAATGGGACAATGAAGCTCCAAAAGCAAATTACGTAGCCAACATGACTCGGAGACCACATTCGCTACCCCTCGTTATTCTGCATCTACACTGGAGCGTGACAGAGTTGCTTGACGTTTTGCCGACCATGAGACCAAGTTGTTGCCAAGGAACATACAGTAGCCAGAAGTCGACCGTCTGGTGTCGGGACAACCACCCCAATCAAAGATCCGTAAGAGACAAGTGTGGATGTAGATGAAGGATACAAGTGCAACCCATAATCCAGTGTCCCCTGAATATACCGTATGATGCGTTTGATTGCATTCATGTGCTCAACTCTGGGGTCATGCATGAATAAACACACCTCTTCGCATCGCATATGTAATATCTGGTCTGGTAAAGGTAAGATACTGGAGGGCCCCTGCAAGACTGCGATAGCGGGTCGGGTCCTCGTATGGTGCACCTGCTGTGGCACTTAGCTTTGGGTTTGCATCAACTGGCGTGAAAGTGGACTTACAGGATGACATCCCAGCCCTTTCGATGATCTCAGCAGCATACTTCCGTTGAGACAGAAACAAGCCATCTGAATGACGTTTGACTGCAATCCCCAAAAAATAACTCAACGGCCCTAAGTCCTTCATAGCAAATTCAGAACTGAGCATGGCCATGATAGACTGACGCAAAGCATCGGAGGAGGCAGTCAAGATGATATCATCTACATATAACAGAATATAAGCCAATGACGAACCACGGCGGTAGATGAACAAAGAATTGTCTGACCTGCTGTGTGTGAACCCAATAGTCGAAACAAAATCAGCAAATCGTGTATACCAGGCACGTGGAGACTGCTTAAGCCCATATAATGACTTTTTCAACAAACAGACATGATGAGGTCGGTTGGGATCCCTGAAACCCAACGGCTGATGCATATAGACTGTTTCCTTGAGATCTCCATGTAGAAAAGCATTCTTGACATCTAACTGATGAATCGGCCAAGTCTTTGAAAGAGCCAAGCTAAGTACAGTGCGAATGGTAGCCGGTTTGACCACCGGACTAAACGTCTCACCACAATCAATACCAACTTGCTGAGTCTTACCATCACCAACAAGTCGCGCCTTATGTCGAGCAAAGGACCCGTTTGAATTCTCCTTATGAGCAAAAATCCATATAGACCTGATAATATTAATACCATATGGACGGGGCACCAACTCCCACGTCTTATTATCAATAAGAGCATTATATTCATCAGTCATAGCAATTTTCCAATTAGGGTCATTTAATGCGGACACAGGATTGCGGGGCAAGGGGGATTTAGAGACATCAGAATATAAATTAAAATGTCTTTTAGGTGTAAAAATACCCCGCTGACTACGAGTGATCGGTCTATGACTCGAGGAAGAATTAAGGGAATTTTGGGAATTTTCTCTCGGCGCCTGCCAAGAGTAAT
Organism: Anisodus acutangulus; assembly: GCA_029783415.1. NCBI lineage: Eukaryota > Viridiplantae > Streptophyta > Magnoliopsida > Solanales > Solanaceae > Anisodus > Anisodus acutangulus. The sequence goes on from CM056500.1 coordinate 9,480,518, forward strand.
GGGCTCTTGGCCCAAATCTGAATCGGGCCGATTTCGGCTCGGACCGCCCAGAATCGATCGGGCCGCCCGATTCTTGGAGCTGCTCGATGGATCGAATAATCGGGTGTGGCGCAGATTGTTGGGCCGGCAAGGTCTACTGGAGGATTTTGGGTACGGAGATGTCCGAAAAATTCGAATAATATACGGAGGATATTTGGTCATCCAAAAATTATATGACTTAGGTTCTGAGTATGAACTTTCGTAAATGGAAATTGAGTTTCATCGAAAATGACATGGCGATTGATTATGATTTTCTTGGAGGATAAATCAAAACACTTATAACCACGATGATTTGACGGATAACCCAAAAATACACACGAGTAGACCGAGCCTCAAGTTTGTTAATTGTGGTGGATGGGAATAACGGATAACACAAGCACCCAAAAATCCGAAGGTGAGAATAAGATGGGTTCTTATTATATAGTATTTTTAGGGGGGAAGAATATGTCAGACCCTTAGAAGGAATTATGTTAAGAAGATATGTGGCCATTTGTAGAGCATGATGCCAAAAGTATGGAGGTATGGAGGCATGTATTAGGAGAGTTCGGACAATGTTATTTATGGAACGAATTTTTATGCTCGGCTTTCCCATTTTGTGAAGATGTATGAGGACATGAAAAACGAAAATTTATCCCATGAGTAGCGCAAAACTCTCGAAACTCCCTATTGTCATACTCTTTCCCATTATCACATTGAATATTTTTTATTTCTCTTTCGAATTGAGTACGAATGAACGCTCTAAATTTTATGAAGACGGAAAACACTTGTGATTTATTCGCAATTGGAAACGTCCACAAAAATCTAGAATAATCATCTAAAAAGAGAACATAATATCGATGACCCATTGAACTAAGAACATGAGATGTCCATAAGTCGCTATGAATAATGTCAAATGGCATAGAAGTATGGGAATTGGAGTCTACAAATGGCAACTTAACAATTTTTTCTAATGAACAAGACTGACAAATTGGAGTACGACTTGTACCCTTACAAGAAATAAAACTATTTTTATTTAAAGCTGATAAAATAGCAGATCCCGGATGACCCAGACGAGCATGCCACATGGAAGGAGAGATGGCTGCAAAAGCTGATGGCAAGGTTGGACTCGATGGACTGAAATCGGGCATGATAGGATACATATCCCCCCTACTATCACACCTCATGAGATGACTCCCCGTCTTGAAATCCTTCACAGAGAAACCGAAAGGATCAAATTCAATGTAAATGTAATTGTCATTTGTGAATTTTCGGACAGACACTAAATTTTTAATTAATTTAGGAGCATGTAAAGTGTTTTTCAAGAGGAGTGGTGGATTAGGAGGAGATAATGTTTTCTGACCATACCCTAGAATTGGAATAGAACTGCCATTACCAACAATTATTCCCCGAGGGGTGCTCAAATTGGAATAAGATGAGAGAGTACCTGATTCGGAAGTCATGTGAGTCGTGGACCCGATGTCCATGTACCAATTTGGGTCCGGTTGGGACAATCCCAACGTGTGCATCGCGGCCTCGATATCGGTCTGAGTGGGGCCTGCTGCATGATGGGCTTGCGGAGGACGGGGCCCGCGACTCTGGCCGTCTTTGGGCCGGCTGTTACCAGAGGTGCCATTCTTTGGGCCATCGCGATGGGCCGCCATCTGCTGGTATTGGGCCTGGATCGCCGCCAGCCCCATCGCCACCGGGCAGACATCGCCGGAGGGGCGCGGTGCCATCGCCATCGCCCCACCGGCCCACGGTGGTGGTGGGCCATTCTACGCCGCATGGGACGCACCTCCTGTTTGTTGATCACCGCCACCTGAACCGCTTCGTTTGCCCCCGCGGTTTTTGTTATTTTTGCGATTATTCTTGCCTCCACCATTAATATGGTTTTGACCCGAATTATTAACAAAACCCGGCGACTAGGAGAGGATGCCACCATGACAACCGGGCTTCCTCCGTAGCCGCTTTTTGCCAAACCGGCTTCTTCCAACGCCGCATGGAGCGGGCTTGATGAAAGTCGGAAGAGGGTTGCTTTGGCGAAGGAGAGTTCCAACACCATTATAGGCCTCCAAAGCCCGGCAACCAATGTAGAACTAGACGATTATTTGTTATCGTGCGCCAACATTACGGAGTTGATCCGCCAATTCCTTTAGTTTCTTGCAATATGCGTAAACGTTTAAATACGTCCATTCGAAGCGAGAGAGAATTTCGCCGAGTGTGACGATACGGGAATATTGGTTGTCTTGGAATATGTCACGCATCTATTCCATGCAGCCATAGCCGTGGTATCGGGCTCCATAATCGTCTGTAGAAGGTCCATCAAATAGTGGCGTATATCCACCGAAGAACGGTAGCATCAAGTGTAATCCATACCTCGGGATCCTCCGCAGAAGGGGTCTAGCGGGAGGAATTATGTGATGAAGAACTTGATAAGAGATAGCGTGAATTTTAAACAACTCCGCCCACAGTGCATATTGAACGCTTTTCCATCTCAAGGACAATAGGGACACCGAGCTTGATATTGGAAACCGTGAGGGCAGGTGGTGAAAATTGTTCTTAGACATATTTGAAAGAACAAAGAAGGAGGATAAATTTAAGAGAGGTTTTGAGAGCGGAAGACGAGATATTTGGAGAGAAAACCCGAGGGAGGGGGTTCTCATTAAAGAGGAGGCAAAAGTTTGAGAGAAGAAAACTTTTGTTTAGACCTAGTCTCTTGATACCATGAAAGAAATAATCCCCTTGATTATTTTCATTGATTGAATAGATATATATACAAGTTACATATTTCTATAATAGGAAAATCATTTTCCTATTCTACTTCTAAATCCTTATTTTACCATAATTCTACCTATACAATTATGGTAGGTGTATAACACTAATTAAGGTAACCTTTTATACTACAATATACTATAATATATATACCATATATACACTTATTTGTTTGGTAAGACTCAGCCGAGAATGGGCTGTTTTATTTAACAAATATTGATTATGACTAGCATTAACATCAAATTATGGTAATTCGTCAGAACTTATAGGATTTATGGTCAAGTCTTGACAAATTGCCATATTATATGCAACATTTCTGGGCGGAATCCAGGCGATTCATCATAGCATGCTGTGTAGAAATTTACCAACACGTTTTTGCTTCAAAATTAATTTAAATCAACTGCAAATGACCTTAATTTGATACATAACTTTCTAATTGCAATCACAACAATTTCATAGTTAGATTCAACTTAAATCTTCAAAAATTAATAGATCCATTTTGTCTTCTTAAAAAAGTAAGCTTCAAACTTAACAAAACCCAATAATAATGTTTTCAATTTTCTTCAACTAAACTAATCCAAATTATTGAGAATAAAAAATATAAGTTTAATGGAACATTACCCGCTCAATTCCAACCACATATATTAAATAATGGAAGGAAAAAAGACGAGAAGAAGAAAAAGGGAAAAGGAAGAAGGGGGAGGAGAAAAAACTCTAGTGGAAATCCTTATTTGCCCAACTTTTTCAATCCTATGTTGCGTGTCTGTAATTTTCAATTGTTCCCCTAAAACAAGTCTTTTATGAAGGGAAAATTGCAATCCTCAATTCCATATTCGATCATATTTTGTCCCAATATTAGTTTGGAAACTATTACTCCCTCCCAGTAGTGTACTCATTTTTTTGTGAAAGTGAAATCGATACTTAAAGATGTGATAAATGGAGAATTTATTGCAATAAAACTCTTAAATTCTTAATAATTTTTTTTTATTTTATGTAAAAATATTGTGCACGAAGTTAAAAAAATAAAGAAAAAATGGTTGATATGTAAGTTAAAATTATGGTGGAGTTCTAGGCAGCATCGGACATATTTTGTCTTATGCCTGAAGACAAACTCTGCCTCAAGGAGAAGGAGAGTTTGCAGGAAAACTATGCCTGATTTGGCAGAGTTTCCTGCAAACTATGCCTTATCAGGTAGAGTTTGCTAAGGCATAGTTTAAGATAGAGTTTTGCAGGCAATTTTTTTTAATTGGCACATGAGTAGAGGTTCGAACCCGGAACCCTGAGATTTTAAGCGAAGTGCAAAAAAATTAAAGACCACGCAAAATAAGGCCATTACTGCGAATTTCCCATATTTGTTTAGTTAGGAGAACCCTGTTAGTTTGGAACAAATTAATAATGGACGTCTCTGGCCATTTATTTATTTCAGACTACCAATTTATTTCTAAATAAAACTTATAATGCTCTTCTTCATTCTCAAATGCCACTCCAAATTGTTAATTTGTTATTTTGTTAGTCGGTTAGTATTGTTAAATTTTTTATTTCTTCATGATATACTACTTTTTAAAATAGCATATCAACTGCTAACCTAGTTCAGTTCTTGAAAAATGCAGTGAATAAAAAACAAAGAGAAGCCAAATCCAAAATAATATTTTTACGTTTTGCTCAGGTTAACTTAACTAACTTGAGTAATTGAAAATAAAAAAATATTGAAGATATCTTTTAGAGTAAATTACTCCAAACATCTGTATAAACATTACTATTTTGTAGATATACCTTTATATTTTAAAATTTCAAATACTTAAACCTCCTATAATGAAAATCATATACAAAATATAGTGCTAATTTTTATATTTTAAACCAAACACTTAAACCACTATATATAATGGTTAATCCATACAAAAGTTTGCGTAGGAAGTATATTATAAGGGAATTTAAGTGATTTTAAAATATAAGCGATGTGTCTGTAACTAATTAATAAACTAAATTAAATTGAAGAGGAATAATTTTAAAATTAATTTAAAACTGATATATATTTGTGTGCTCAGTATAAGTTACATTTATCTTTTACCATCTCTTTTTTTGAATTATGTATATTAATTTTCTTTTTTTGTCATTTCAAAGAAAAGTATCACTTTCTCTATTTCCTTCACTAATTTCAATATCCTACCTAGTTTATTTAAAAAAGAATATTTTAGAATATAATTCATTTACTTCATTTCTTTAATTTAAAAAGGTCAAAGTCATCCGCAACCATCTAAACTTGTCCACTAAATTCACTTAAACACTTCATCTCAAACTTGCATTATTCAAAAAGTGTACCTATTGTATGGACACTTTTTTGACAATCATCTAAAATTATAAAGTGTGTGTCGTGACATAATGACTAATCAAAAGAAAACATGTGGCATGTGGATCCAAAATAATAATTAAAAAATAAATTATACAACAACATATCCAGTGAAATCCACAACGTGGGGTCAGGAAAGGATAGAATGTACACAGACCTTACATCCATCTTGGTAGGTAGAGCGGCTGTTTCCGGGAGACCCTCGGCTCAAGACAAAGCATAATCAGGCAAAACAAGCAAAGCAAAACAAAGTGTGAGAAATGGTCAGACTCAGACGAGAAATTAAAGAAATATCATTAGTGAAAGAGATATTGGTACGTATGTAATACGTTTGAGATATAGAATTATGACGGTTATTGGTGAAATGACAAAGTATTCCACGTTGGTAAACGAAGGAAGAAGTGTACGAAGTGTAAGATGAAACGATTCGGATTTCGTCGCGGAGCCGTGTCGCTAATTGGTTGGTCAGTCACTGGAGCCGCGCCGCTAATTCACAGAGCTGCGACGCTTCGGAGGCAGATTGCTGCGACGGGAAGTTGGAAAAATCTGATCTTTGGGCTGGTTTTGGAGCATTGATTCTCCATTACTTGACACATGAATTAAGCCATTATTTGGCTGAGTGTAATCCCTCAATCAAGTGCCATTACATGGCTATTGAAGGTCATTAGTTGGCTAGTTGAGGGATCTTCTACTTACACTATAAATTGAGGCATTTGGTTCAATTGAACACAACTCTCAACACTTAGAAAATACTCCAAATTTTCTGAATTCATCTTCTTCCTCTCTAGCAAAGTTACTATACTCAAAGTTCTTCAAGAGTAACACTTGAGTTTCCTTTGCTCACTTGTTAAAGTTGTTGTATCTTGGGAGACTATTGCTCAACACCGTAAAAGGAGATATACTGGGCAATCTTGTCTTAAAGACAGAGTATCATCACCCGACTCAGCAAATCACACAAGCAGTTTGTTAAGTTCTTGATTTCTAGCTTATTGTAATATTTAGCTTATCCTTTCTTACTATTGTAATAGTTGCTTACTTCCCGTTCCCTGTAACAATTGTATCCCAATAATTTTAAGACAAGATTGTGTTGTAAGTATCTAGAAAGATGACTGGAAGAGATCAAACTGCTTCTGATTCTGCTGTTGCTACTCAAGACAATCCCTCTGCCTTCTCCACTACTCAAGGCACGACTAATGCATTTTCGGTTGCTCAAGGCTCATCCAACGCCTTTACTGTCGCTCAAGGGAACGTTGCCGTTCCTCCACCCGCTGGATTTCACCATGAACGCCCTGAAAAGTTCATGGGCTCAAACTTCAAGAGATAGCAACAGAAGATGCTATTCTATCTGACTGTTATGGGAATGGCACATTTCCTAACAGAAGATCCTCCACAAGCTGGAGATGAAATGGACCATTCGCCTTCTGAAACGGCTGAAGGGGGCCTAGGTATCCATGTCATTAATGGCATGAAGATGGTTCTTGATGCATGGAGTCATAATGATTTCATGTGTAAGAATTACATATTGAACTGCTTGTCAGACCTTCTCTACACGGTGTATTGCACCGTAGGCATTGCCAAAGAGTTGTGGGAGAAGCTGTAAAAGAAGTACAACGCACAAGATGCAGGTACTAAGAAATTCATCGTTGGGAAATTTCTGAAATTTCAAATGGTGGATAGTAAAACGGTGATGTCCCAAGTCCATGAATTCCACATGATTTTACATCACCTGGATTTGGAAGGTATGAAACCAAATGAGCAGTTTTTTGTTGCATCACTGATTGAAAAGTTACCTCCTTCGTGGAATGAGTTTATGAGTTACTTAAAACTCAAGACAAAAGAGATGACCTTTGAAGAACTTATTATCAAACTCCAAATTCAAGAAGATATTAAGAAGGCATGTCCTAGGGTAAGCAACCCGCTGAGGCAAATACAAATCTGGCTGAGGCCAAAGGGAACCCAAGCAAGAAGCGCAAGTTCTAGAAAGACGACAAGACCCAAGCAGCGGAGAAGGCCAAGGCTAAGGGCAGTGCACAGGTTAACGTCGTCAAAGACCAGTTTCTAGACGACATGATTGATGAGTTCTCAATGGTGGTGCTAGAAGCAAACCTTGTTGAGAATCCCATTCAATGGTGGATGGACACAGGTGCTATAAGACACATCTGTTCCAACAGAAATACCTTCTCCACTTATACACCGGTTACAAATAAGAAGTTGTTCATGGGCAACAACGCTTCCTCTGACGTGTTGGGGGTAGGAAAGGTAGTCCTGAAGATGAGTTCTGGAAATGAGCTCACTCTGAAGGAAGTGATGCATGTTCCTGAGATTAGAAGAAATTTAATTCCAGGTCATTTATTGGTTAATGCTGGGTTTAGGCTAGTGTTTGAGTCCAATAAATTTGTAGTCACTAAGAATGGACGTTTGTGGGAAGATGATTCGTCTGTGAAGGCCTCTTCAAAGTTAACGCCGTGTCTGTATTACGTACAAACAATAATATTGAAGCTTCTTCTTACTAGTATGAGTCCTCTAATTTATGGCATCATAGATTAGGACATGTCAACTACAAGTCCATCCAAATGTTGGTAAAGTTAGAGTTGTTGCTGTCTATCGAAGTAAACCCTCAACATAAGTGTGAGGTGTGCGTAGAGGCAAAACTCACAAAGCTTCCTTTTCAATCCGTTGAAAGGAATACCGCTCCTCTAGAACTTAATCACACAGATATATATGATTTGAAGTTTAAACAAACTAGAGGGGGGAACAAGTATTTTGTGACATTCATTGATGATAGCACAAGGTATTGTTACCTTTACTTGTAGAAAAGTAAGGATGAAGCCTCTGAAGCGTTCCGACGTTACAAAGCAGAAGTTGAGAACCAACTAAGCATGCAGATTAAATCCATTTGTAGCGACAGATGGGGAGAATATGCAGCGCCATTTGATGAATATTGTACCCAATCAAGCATTATTCGTCAAACGACGGCTCCATACTCACATCAATTGAACGGTGTGGCGAAACGTAAGAACCGCACATTGAAGGAAATGATGAATGCCTTGCTCATCAATTCCGATCTTCCCCAAAATATGTGGGGAGAAGCTGTCATTACCACTAATACGATTCTTAACAGAGTCCCACATAAGGGTAGAGACCAAACTCCATATGAATCATGGAAAGGAAATAAATCCACCTATAAATATTTAAAGGTGTGGGGTTGTTTGGCAAAGGTTCAAGTACCCAAGCCAAAACAGGTCAAGATTGGGCCTAAGACTGTAGATTGCATATTCATCGGATATGCAAATAATAGTAGTGCTTATCACTTCTTAGTGCATAAGTCAGATATTCCAGCTATCCACGGGGGTACAATCATGGAATCAAGGAATGCACAATTCTTTGAAGATACATTTCTGAGAAAGGAAAAAGACATAATCTCTCACAAAAGAAGTTATGAACAAAGCTCTCAGGAACCGGGAGTCGTTGATGGCTCGGATCTAGAAGGTTCAGATCTAGTGGATCTCGAAGTGGCTGAATATCCGAAATCTAGTGTTCCAGATTCTCAGAACTCGGAGACTCCAAAGATGGAACTAAGGCGAAGTAAAAGGGCCAGGAAGGAGAAATCTTTCGGTCTTGACTTTGTAGCTTATATGGTTGATGATGAACCAAGGACAATTGCTGAAGCATTGTCAACTCCAGAGGCACCGATCTGGAAAGAAGCTATTGAGAGTGAAATAGACTTCATTCTGCATAACCATACTTGGGAGTTAGTTGATCTTCCTCGGGGAAATAAACCGTTGGGTTGTAGGTGGATACTCAAACGGAAGTATAAAACAGATGAGTCTATAGATAAGTACAAGGACAGGTTGGTAGTCAAGATATATCGGCAAAAGAAAGGCCTTGACTACTTTGACACGTACTCCCCGGTGTCTAGGATGACGTCCATACGAGTATTCATTGCGATCGCAGCGTTGTGTGACCTTGAGATACATCACATGGATGTCAAGACAGCCTTCCTAAATGGCAATTTGGAAGAAGAAATCTATATAGAACAACCCGAGGGGTATGTGGTTTCAGGGCAAGAGAAGAAAGTCCATCGAAGGGTTTCGCCATTAATGAGTGTGACAAATGTGTCTACATGAAAGGTAACTCTGACTCGTTCATTATGATATTCATGTATGTAGACGACATGTTGATTATAGGGAGCAGTCCTAGCATAATTCTAGAGACTAAGAACATGTTGAAACAATGCTTCGACATGAACGATATGGATATCGCAGATGTCATCTTAGGGATAAAAATCTCTAAGATGTCTGACGGACTGGTCTTATCTCAGTCTCATTACATCGAGGATGTTTTGAGAAAGTTTGAGATGTTTGACAGTTCGCCTATAAAGTCACAAATGGATAGAAATCAAAAGCTTGATAAAAATCGTGGTGCACCTATATGCCAGGAGAAATATGCACAAGTGATTGGTAGTTTGATGTTCATAACAAACTACACCGACCTGATATTGCTTATGCAGTCAACAAGTTGACTAGGTTTACCCGTAATCCGGGTAATGATCACTGGAAGGCGTTGAATCGGACTACAATAACTGAAATACACGCTAACTTATGGGTTGCATTATTTGAGATATTCATCTGTACTAGAGAGGTACAGTGATGCAAATTGGATATCTGACATAGAGAACATCAAATCCACCAGTGGGTATATGTTTACAATTGGTGGTGGGGGTGTGTCTTGGAAATCCTCTAAGCAAACTTGCATCGCCCGATCCATGATGGAATCGAAGTTTATCGTTTTAGACAAAGCAGGAGAAAAAGTTGAGTGGCTTCACGACTTCTTAGAGGATGTTCCTTATTGGAACAAACCCGTACCTTCTGTAATGATCCACTGCGACAGCCAATCGGCTCTAGGAAGGGCACGAAATTCTATGTACAATGGCAAGTCTCGTCATATTCGACGGAGACATAAGATCGTTAGGCAGTTGATCACCACATGTATAGTATCCATTGATTACATAAAATCAAAGGATAACATAGCAGACCCACTGACAAAAGGCTTACCCGAGGATCATATGTTCTGCATGTCTAGGGGAATGGGCTTAAAACCCAAGGTATAAAGACCAATACGGTGGTAACCCAACCTTACTGACTGGAGATCCCATGAATTAGGTTCAATGGGAAAACTAAGTTGTAAAGGTTCAGTTGATCGCTTCGGTGGAAGTATGAGCACTTCAGATAGTGATTTCTGTTAAGAAACACCAAATCCAAAGTCGTTTCCGCGATAGACTATAAGTGCTATCTGCAGTGTGGGTAAAGTCTAAGTTTCCAAAATCTTTAATGATCCTCATCGGTTAAGGTTAGGTTTGAGGAAACTTTTAATGGTTCCTAACACTTATAAAGTGGGGTATAGCAGGATACCTTGTAGGAGACCACCTATTTAAGTGCGAGGACAGACGACCTCAATTGAACGTACTTAAGAATCCAAGAAGTGTCCACGGCCACAACAGACAAAATATTACGAAGAACTGAGTAGATGAAGTTGTTGTATTGGTACCGTTGACTTGGTTTACACTAAACACTGACGTTTCAAGACATCACATTCACCGCGCAGTAAGTAAGTCCGATGGTATTCAATTATGTAAGGTTTAAAGTGTATGCTACCTATCCAGATGCAACATCGGTCCGCTAAAAAATTGCTGAAAAAGGCACCAAGTGTGCGCGCCAAAATCTCTTTCAAGAGAGGATTGTTGGAAATTTACTAAATGTGGAATTAAGTATATCCCATTAATTTATGACTCGAACAATTGGGGCCCGTACGTCGAAAACGTCATTTCCACACACGTGCACACGTAGTGCCAAGTATCGCAAATTTCATTAGTGAAAGAGATATTGGTACGTATGTAATACGTTTGAGACATAAAATTATGGACGGTTATTGGCCAAATGACAAAGTATTCCACGTTGGTAAACGAAGGAAGAAGTGTACGAAGTGTAAGATAAAACGATTCGGATTTCGCCGTGGGGCCTTGGAGGGCCGCGACACCACACCGTCGGAGCCGCGACGCTAATTGGTTGGTCAGTCACTGGAGCCGTGACGCTAATTCACAGAGCCGCGGCGCTTCGGAGGCAGATTGCTACGATGGGAAGTTGGAAAAATCTGACATTTGAGCTGGTTTTGGAGCATTGATTCTCCATTACTTGACACATGAATTAAGCCATTATTTGGCTGAATGTAACCCCTCAATCAAGTGTCATTACATGGTTATTGAAGGCCATTCGTTGGCTAGTTGAGGGGTCTTCTACTTATACTATAAATTGAGGCATTTGGCTCAATTGAACACAACTCTCAACACTTAAAAAATACTCCATATTTTCTGAATTCATTTTCTTCCTCTCTAGCAAAGTTAATATACTCAAAGTTCTTCAAGAGTAACACTTGAATTTCCTTTGCTCACTTGTTAAAGTTGCTGTTGTATCTTGGGAGACTATTGCTCACCACCGTAAAAGGAGATATACGAGGCAATCTAGTCTTAAAGACAGAGTGTCATCACTCGACTCAGCAAATCAGACAAGCAGTTTGTTAAGTTCTTGATTTCCAGTTTATTGTAATATTTAGTTTATCATTTCTTACTATTGTAATAGTTGCTTACTTTCCGTTCCCTGCAACAATTGTATCCCAACAATACTTAAACCTCCTATAATGAAAATCATATACAAAATATAGTGCTAATTTTTATACTTTAAACCAAACACTTAAACCGCTATATATAATGGTAAATCCCATACAAAAGTTTGCTTAGGAAGTATATTATAAGGGAAATTAAGTGATTTTAAAATATAAGCGATGTGTCTGTAACTAATTAATAAACTAAATTAAATTGAAGAGGAATAATATTAAAATTAATTTAAAACTGATATATATTTGTGTGCTCAGTATAAGTTACATTTATCTTTTACCATCTCTTTTTTTGAATTATGTATATTAATTTTCTTTTTTTGGTCATTTCAAAGAAAAGTATCACTTTCTCTATTTCCTTCACTAATTTCAATATCCTACCTAGTTTATTTAAAAAAGAATATTTTAGAATATAATTCATTTAATTCATTTCTTTAATTTAAAAAGGTCAAAGTCATCCGCAACCATCTAAACTTGTCCACTAAATTCACTTAAACACTTCATCTCAAACTTTGTTTCGATCAAACACCTGCATTATTAAAAAAGTGTACCTATTGTATGGACACTTTTTTTACAATCATCTAAAATTATAAAGTACGTGTCGTGACATAATGACTAATCAAAAGAAAACATGTGGCATGTGGATCCAAAATAATAATTAAAAAATAAATTATACAACAACAACAACAACAGTAACAATATACGTAGTGAAATCCCACAACGTGGGAGTCTGGGGAGGGTAGAATGTACACAGACCTTACCTCCACCTTGGTAGGTAGAACGACTGTTTCTGGGAGACTCTCGGCTCAAGACAAAGCATAACCAGGCAAAACAAGCAAAGCAAAACAAAGTGTGAGAAACGGTCAGACTCAGATGAGAAATTAAAGCATTGTGAACACGCAGATAGTAAAATCAAATACGCAATGGTAGCGCATACTAAAAACAGGAAGCAATAGCTAACACAACTAACTAAGATAAATAAATTACACTAAAGAACACATAGCAGCAGGAATCAAACTACAATGTACTATAGAGCAATAATGCGGCTATAAGTGTGATAGGCTAATCGATCCTACATTAATAACACTACACTATCATTTTGTAAGCGTAAGTAGGACTACGCTCGACTACCTACTACCCTAATCCGTGTCCTCCACAACCACCTATCTAAGGTCATGTCCTCAGTAAGTTGTACCTGTGCCATATCCCGTCTAATCACCTCTCCCCAATACTTCTTTAGCCTACCTCTACCCCTCTTGAACCCGTCTATAGCCAACCTCTCACACCTCCGCACTGGGCATCCGTGTCTCTCCTCTGCACATGCCCGAACCATCTCAACCTCGCTTTCCGCATCTTATCCTCCACTGAGGCCACTCCCACTTTATCCTGGATAATATTATTCCTAATCATATCTCTCCTTGTATGCGCACACATCCATCTCAACATCATCATCTCCGTAACTCTCATATTTTGTATGTGTGAAGTCTTGACTGGCTAACACTCTGCCCCATACAACATAGTCGGTCTGACCACCACCCTATAGAACTTGCCTTTAAGTTTAGTTGACACTTTTTTGTCGCACAAGACTCCAGATGTCAGCCTCCATTTCATCCACTCTGCCCCAATACGATGTATGACATCGTCATCAACCTCTCAATTCCCTTGGATAATAGACCCTAGGTATTTGAAGCTTCCTTTCTTTGGAATGACCTGAGTACCAAGCCTCACCTCCACGTCTGTCTCAGGGTCGCTCCCGTTGCTGAATTTGCACTCCAAATATTTTGTCTTAGTCCTACTAAACCTGAACCCTTTAGACTCCAAAGTCTGTCTCCAAACCTCTAGCTTGACATTCACTCTGCTGCGAGTCTCATCAATCAGGACTATGTCGTCTGCGAATAACATACACCATGGTACCTCCCTTTGGACTTGTCGCGTCAGTCTGTCCATGACCAAGGCAAATAGGAATGGGCTAAGAGCTGATCTTTGGTGCAACCCCATCGTCACTGGAAAGTGCTCTGAGTCTCCTCCTACTAACCTTACCCTAGTCTTGGCTCCATTATACATATCCTTGATCGCCTTAGTGTACGTCACAGGTACACCTCTAACCTTCAAACATCTCCATAAAACCTCCTTAGGGACTTTGTTGTATGCTTTCTCGAGGTCGATGAAAACCATATGTAAATCTTTCTTCCTCTCCCTATACTGCTCCACCAACCTGCTAATAAGATAAATAACTTCGGTAGTCTAACGCCTCGGCATGAATCCAAACTTGTTCTCGAAAATAGACACATGTTTCCTCACCCTCATCTCCACGACCCTTGCCCAAACTTTCACAGTGTGGTTCAGCAGCTTGACACCCCTATAGTTGTTGCAACTCTGAATATCACCTTTGTTTTTGTACAAGGAAATCATTGTACTCCACCTCCATTCTTCGGGCATTCTTGTCGTCTTAAAAATGACGTTAAACAACTCAGTCAGTCACTCCAAATCTGCCCTGCCTGCGCAGGTTTGGATATGGAATGGAAAAATGGACTCCGTATATGGACTTGGACAATCCTCACCCTACAAGCTAGCTTTTGGGATTGAGTTAGACCCAAGATTTATTCTTTACAATAGGATGTATCAATTTAATCTCAGTCTTGACATGGTTGTTTGAACGCCGAAAAATGGAGTGTTGTCGAAATTTTTCTTTAAAACCAAATCTAATTTCTTCTCTTGATGAACTTCTTTTCTTTGTTTTGTTCATGACAACTTTGCTTAATAGGTGTGATTTATTATTGTTAGATTATATTGATATAGTAATATGTTGGGACAGAACCTTGGGCAAAAAATATGTATAACACAGATTTTGCCAGCAAAAAAATTAAGAAGAAGAAGAAAATAATATTTTTTATTAAAAAAATAACCCTTTCACGCGCTTCTTTAATGTGTATAACACCGATTTTGTCACATGTTCAATAGCTACATTTTTTGAATAGTCCGGTGTTCAATAGTAACAAGTCTGAAATAAGGTGTCTAAGTTAATTTTATGAATAAATATAGGTGACTGCGGATGACTTTGCCATTTAAAAATTAAAAAAATCAATTGACATTTATTCACATTCTTGTTTAAGATCACAATATGTAATTTTAATTTTTTAAAATTTAACCTCAATCAAATAAAGACACATCAAATGAAATGAAGGAGCATTTACTTCTCCTTTAGAGGATGTATTCTATCTTCCGTGTCATGGAATGTAGATGCAACTTCCATTTAATTAATTAATTTGCCATGGAGTACGAATGTTATGAAAAGGAAATGTAAAAGTGAAGTCAAACAAAACTATTTTAAAATAACTTTTTTATTCATGATCATTGGAAACTGAAAGCTCCCAATAGAAAATTCGATGAGGAGGAGAAAAGAAAAACATCCCATGACAATTAATCACCAAGTATCCGCGTAAAGACCAAGTCTTGAGAATTTGTTTGCTGTCTTTCATCAATTTTATGTTTTAATGGATATTCATATTATTATTTTAGATTCATAGATCACAGACAATATGACTTTTTGCTTATGGAAGTATCCTTGTTTCTCAATGTCCCAAAATCCAATTTGTGAGTTACACCCTGTGATAGCTCTTTATTTTGACTAATATACACATATCCTTTTGATCTCTTTCATATCATCATAGTACATCTTAAGTAAAACATGAAAAAAGCCCATTCAGAGAATAAATCGTTACCTAATACTCATTTCGTCCGAAATTAGTTTGTTATGTTTTGCTTGAGTCAATTTGACTAATTTTCATATTTAAATTAAATTAGATCTACTCAAATTAAAATATTTAAAAACTATGAGAAAAATACTATAAGTGTAATTCTTCTCATGTCAATAAGATGATTTTTTATAAAAAAAAATATTAATCAAATTTCACTTAATTTGATGTTCGAGAAGAGAAATATGACAACTAATTTGAGAAAAAAAGGAATAAGTAATAAGAAGAATGATAAATAAATAAATCAATTAGCGTTTTGATTCAAGCAACCAAGTACCAACCAACGGTTGCTAGTATATATGAGTCCACTAAGATACTATTCTATGAAATACAATATTATTCGCACCTTCATTTTTCTATGAAACATAGTCGAGACTTTTCTCCGTCACCCTATTTTGGAATCATTAATTTAGGGCCTGGTTGGAAATTCCTATAATTACAATATGATAATTAGATAGCCAAGTAATTATAATAATACATATTCGCTATAATATGATCATAATGTAGTTTTCTATGTCAGGTTTGATTGTACAAGTTTATAATTACATGATTAGATATTTTTTTATTTTAAATGAAAGCTAGTTATAAAGAATATTTTTTTTCCAGATTAACATGAAAATAAAAACGCCTGAAAATAAAAAAAGAATTTAAAAAATCATTTGATAATTGCACCATGTAATTGTCACCGGTTCTTTGCCCTCTCTTTGAGAATTGAAAGTATAATTATTTTTCCTCAATTACATTCAGTTTCATTTTGATCAAGTTAAAAATATTTGACCAAACCGAATAATGAAGCCTTATTATACTTAAATTCATCTACAAAATGATCTTTCAAACGTGTTCTTAATTCCATTACTCAAGATAGAAAAAGTAAACTTTATGAGTACTAACGATATTCTGATATCCTCTTCTTGAGGGTTCGTATATTTAATTATTGTTGAGCTAAAAGAGGAGTAAGATTTTCAAATGGTCACTCAAAGTAAAAATTGAAATAATAAAGTCTTCTGTTTTATTTTTATATCAATAAAATTATTTAACTTATGCTTTATTCACTTTAAAGTAATTTTAATCGAATAAGTGTTTTCACCGAAAATCTGACTTGGACGGAGTAAAAGAATTTCTGACCTAGTACTAAACTTTCTTTAATTTCATTTCCTTACCCTAGTGATCTTGACTCTTGAAACATGAAGTCAAGTTTTGGAAGGTACAACTTCCCTTACAAAATTAACCTTTCCCTCGTGAATATAAACAATCTTGAAATAACTTACTCGCATGAAATCGATAAGAATATGAACAACTAGTACTCTTTTAACTTTTTCATATGTCAAAGCAACCGTAAGAAGTGGATTGATATTATTCATGAACTTTGATTAGTGCTTAATTAACGTAGCCTTGAGCTGAGCATGCAGAGAAGTTTTAGAAAATTGTATGGATTATTTATTGGAGTAAAGGTAATTTGAAAAATAATGGAGTAATTAATATCTTATTGATAATACAGTTATTTCGGATCAAATTTAATTGGCTAAAACGTCATTTAAAAAGAATCAAAGGGAGCACTTACACTATCAATGATAATTATAATAAATATTCATAATAAATTATTAGAAAATAAGACTTGTAATATGTCGCTATCATGTGTTAAAATACGTTGATAGGATAATTTTTATATAGTCTATAAAAATCCTAAGTGTAAATAGTATAATGGTTGACTTTGTGAATTAATTTATGTAATCAAACAAGTGAGTCTAAACTCTAAACAAATACTTCCAAAAGCGTCGGTGATTATGTTTGAATCAGTCAATCCTTCCCAAACCATATGATATATATAATAATATACAAGGGCAAAACAACAAAACCAGGCAGTCAGTGCAGAAGTGCCAAAAAATAAAATAATTCAAAGTCTGTGTAATCCTAATTGGAAGCTTACTACTAGTATTTAGGGTTGAGCACGGGTACAGGATACCCAGATACCCGATTGGAACCGACACTAACGGGTAGGTTCTGGGTAGATATATTATAATAACGGATAGGTTCCAGATAGCAAAATTAGGAACCGATCAATGTCGGATCCGGTTCCGGTAAATAGCGATAGGGTACCCGGACCCGGAACCTATGAACTCACACCCCTTTTAAATTATTAGGTTTGGGCTTTGGGACATTTCTTTATTTTTTTGGCCGAGTCCTGTCGACCCAGTCACCCAGCCCAGCCCAGCCCAACCCACTAAGCTTTAAACAAAGCAAAAGGGCAAAAGCCCTAGCCATTTTGGCATTTTCCATCCATTACGCCATTTTGCTATTTGCACTGCTGCCGCTCCACCTCTAGAAGCCCTAGCCATTTTCCATTACGCCATTTTCCTTTACGCCGTTTTCCATTACCCACACCCCTTTTAAACCTCTTCTCTCTTGTTGTCATTGTTCCTCACTCCAGAAAATTAAAAAAAAAATCATTCTAATGTATATTCAAGTTGAATTTTTATTCTTTGCTATTCAAATTAATATCAGATTTTGTTTTAACATTATCTGTTATGATTAGATTTTGAAGGTTCTTCCAAATGATGTCAACTTGTTGAACCGTTCAGTTGAGCATGAGAAGAGAAAGCACAAACTCAAGCGTTTCGTTCAATCTCCTAACTCTTTCTTCATGGTAAAAACGAATCTTCAATGTATTTATGTACTTTGAAATCATGAATTTGTGTTTTGCATTATTGAAATTGATGTGCAGTTTATTTGATTTTTTTGTTCTGTAGGATGTGAAGTGTCAGGGTTGATTTAACATGTAAGTTCCTCTTTTTCCTTTCAGTGAGTTCATTTCTTTTAGTAGTTGTTTGGACATGAATTGAGTGATGTTTGAGAAAAAGTAGTAATTAATTGAAGTTGAAAAATTGTATTTGAAAGTTTGAATATGTATGATACTTTTCTTTTTAATGTCAACTTCTTCGTAAGGTGTAAATGGTGAGTTTTTTTGCACATTGGAGAAAAAAATTACAGCGTACCCGGGAACCTACCAGGAACCGTAGGATCCGGGTAGGTTCCGGGTAATGATTGCTATGGATAGGTTTCGGGTAGTAAATTTAGGAACCGATATTCTACTGGGTAGGGTCCAGGTAATTCAAAAAAATTAAGGTACCCGGACCCGCTCACCCCTACTAGTATTACTAGCTGTAATGTAAACGTGTTTGATTCCATTCAGTCATTTTATGAATTGATTGCATATTGACCTTTAAGGGTGTGTTTGGTACCGATTGAGGATAATAATTTTTTAATTTTTTCATGTACGGATAATTAATAAGTATTGTAAAATATTTTTATGAAAATAAATTTCTTAAAAATGACTTTCTATAAGAAAAACAAGTTCACATTTATTGTCTTCTCTATACTCTCCCAACGCCCCACTCTTGCCCTACTCCACAACCCACCCGACCCCACCAACCCGAAGCTCCACACCCATACTATTTGCTTGAATCACATATAATTAAATACTCTTGGGACATTAATATTTTCTTCTTACTTGTTAAACATCAGAAAATAAATAAAAAAATCATTTATTTTAATAAAATATTTTCATCATTCCAAACACCTACACCCTAAAAGTAAATCTACATAGCTACATGCATGACTACAATATTTCCAATGTAATAATTAGTACTCCAATTATCTAAAGCCAGAAATCTAGTAGCTACGAGTGTCAAAAGTAAGTAGGTGTAATAGTTTGCCTTGAGTTAGAATAGACAAAAAAGAATAGAGGATTGATTGTCAAAGGTTTGGTTTAATTAATCATATTATGTGTACCTAAGCGTATGGAATGGAATAAATACGTCTCTATCACCTGCTACTTTGTATATTTATTATGCTATTTTTTGTCAACAAAAGTTGGTGCTTCACTTATCCTAGTTAAGCCTGTACCTTCTTACATTATTGTTTGTTTAGGCTACTAATACCAATTAGTGCTCTTTAATATCTAGCCCATTTATATGTCACTTTAGCTATTAAAAAGCTTGGTTATTTGTGATCTTGGTAAAACAAGAAGGTGTGAATTATTTAATTTAATTTCACCCTTACTGTTCTAGTCACAACAATTACTAATTTTATAAAAATGATAAGGATAATTTAGTCAGATTCTTTTATAGTAAATGCCGAATAAATAATTTTTTAATTTGTACTATGTGTCAAGCCTCAATAAACTATTATTATTTTCTTGATTGTGATAAGTATCTAGAGTTGGGGTAAGAGTTGCCTCGGTGGAGGATAATATGCGGGAAGCGAGGTTGAGATGATTTGGGCACGTGCAGAGGAGAGACACAAATGCCCCAGTGTGAGAGGTTGACTATGGACGAGTTCAGGAGGGGTAGAGGTAGGCCGAAGAAGTATTGGGGAGAGACGATTAGATGGGATATGACGATGGTACAACTCACTGAGGACATGACCTTAGATAGAGGGTTATGGAGGACACGTATTAGGGTAGATGGGTAGTAGGTGGTCCAGCGTAGTCCTACCTACGCTTACAAACTGGTAGTTGTAGTAATATTATTGTAGCCTCGCGTAGCCTAGCATACTGGTAGGCACAATATTGCCTTATAGTCCATTGACGTTTGATTTATGCTGATATGTGTATTTTGTTTGTCTTATTTACTTGCATTAGTTATTGCTTCTTTTGCTTCTGTTTTGCTTCTTTTTTTTTCAGAATTCGCTATCATAACTTACTCACTTTGTTTGACGTACTTTGCTTGAGCTTGTGCCTTGTCTTGAGCCGAGGGTCTCTCAGAAACAACTGTTCCACCTACTAAGGTAGATGTAAGGTCTGTGTACATTCTATTCTTTTCAGACCCCAAATTGTGAGATTTCACTGAGTATGTTATTGTTGTTTAATAAGTATCTAGAGTGACATAAGGATAGTTTGTGTCGAATTTGAATGATCAAAATGGGCTAAATCAGTAATTGAATCATTGTCCAATTTTTGACGAGCCATTTGCACTTTTGTTCCTATTCTTTTGCTGGTCTTTTTTTTTTTTGCTCTTCATACCAAATAACTTTTTCGTGGGCATAAATTTATATTTTCGCATTATAATATTCTACAGACTATGCCCCGTGCCTTAAAATTTTGGGGGGAAAAATTAAAGACCAACCCATTTGAAGGGAAAACCATACAACTTAATTAATTTTAACGAGTTGAACAAATCAAATATCAAATCTAGCTCATTGAAAACTTATCAACTATCCTGTTATTGCTTCCGAACCAAATACCTCTGGACACAATGCAAAGAATCTACAAATTTTATACAATTACAGCAGGTTGCCTACAATCATATATGGTTATTTTAAAATGATCTGACAGTGTTAACTCAATTGAAAAATAAGCATATTGTTCGATTTGACTCGTTCAACTTCAAATCCATGAATTAAAAAGGATGCTCCAGTCTCTTAGCTGTACATGTTGACTAAGTATATAACGTGTCCAAACTCCAAACATGTGACCCTCTTTGGTATACACTCTCCTCTTGCTTTTTTTTACTTATTCAGTATTAAAAATATATTATTTATTTGTTCATTTTAATAAATTAAGAGAGCTTTTTTTTTACCCAACATTACCTTTATCCATTATCGTTAAAAGTAATTATCGGATAGTAGTCAAATTTAGATTTTCGATAATTGTTCTCGCCCCGAATTCTGCCTCTGCCATTTTATCGGCTGATGAAATCGGAAGACAAATTAATTCCTTAACTTAACCGATTTGGGCTGAAAATGGAACTCTAATTTCCACCAATGGGTTCCTCAATTACTCCAGAAAGCGTTAGGACGGTAGTGTGAGTAAACCAAGAGGTAAGAAACATGAATACAATCGAGTAAAGTAAAATAAAGGATAAAGTAAAGGATAAAAGATAAAGATAGATAAAATTTGAGTTGTTTGATTGATTGTGTGTGTCTATATACAGAAATGCGTTCTATTTATATAACAAAAAGAGAAAAACAAACATGTACAAATGTGCCCCCCCCACATGTCAGCCATCAAGTAGCCCACCAAGTTTAATGGCCGACTATGGGGGAGGTGGTGCCGATTTTATCACCCTCTACTCCTCTTGCTCGGATAATGGCCCCTTTCTTTTAGCTGTCGTTGACCGTTATCGCTTATGGGGGTCTGAAAACCCTTTTGACTTGGTCGTTGAGGCGTCTGCGTTTGAGTGGGTCCCAGTCGTACCTCTAACTAATAACTCAGCTGAGATGCCTTGGTAGCCGATGAAGTTCTTATAGTTGAGGGATAGGAGTAAATTCAGCTCCGGAATAGTTTGGCTGTCACTGAATTCGGCTAAACACTTAGCTATTTTTTAGTGTTAACAATTGCCCCCTACATTAACTCGAGTGTGATTGTTGAATTGATGTATCCGAAAGTAGCCATCGTTTCAGTCTGATAGTCGCGCATGTCACTTCAATCATCTCGTCTCCAGTGCATGCAATGATGATTACTTTTTGAGATGTGTTTCCCCTCTAACCGAGGCGTCTTCATTACCACAAGTTGGCTCTGATGATTTTCGGTCGTGCTTTTGAAAATAATAAACTAATCTCAGCCGTGCCTCTGAAGGTTATTTAAGGAAAGGTATCCCCCATAGGTTTCTCACCTAATCTTTGGCCCTTTTCTTAGCCGAAAACTATGGCTTCATCTGTTTTATCTCGGAGGTCAGGAAAAATTATTCTAGCCGATAGTGACCTGACCTCCACCTTGGCCTTCATTAATGAACATCTGGTTCTGACTCCGTATGGTGGACTGGAACAAGGTGACTCTCTTGTTTCAGTACTTCAACCTGATAAACCATGACTTTTTTTCTACTTGTGATTGGTTCACCGGTGGCCGCTGTTCGGCTAACCTTCGTACTTGGCCAACCAAGGTCGCTCATTATTCGGGTTGGTTGGACCGAGTGAAGTTAGTCACAGTAGCCGAATGGAGGCACTTGAGTCCTTCTGATGCCCCAGTACTGTCGGAATTTGATTTCCGCTGTAACGCCAGGTTCGGGTATGCGCGATACCTCTGTTTTTGTGCTTGGTTTACCTGGATGTGGGAATCCATATCCCACCCTTTAACTTCAGTATTGCTCTCGACATTCTTGAGCAAATTTAGAGTAAACCTCACAAATTTGATGGGCCATTATCTTTGACCACTTGGGATGGCATTTCTTCGCCTGAGTAGTGCAACAAACCTTACGACACAGGCGTGTGAAAGAAATGGCTTTATATTTTGTGACCAGGCAGCCGATTTATGGCTGTCATTTAGCCATACATCTCCCGTCAGAGGGAATTAACTTATTTTGTGCGACCAGGCTGCCGCTCTGTGGCTGTCGTTTATTCATGCATGCCCCAAATCGAAGGATAGTACTTTTTTAGTTACTTGTCATTTACATTCCTATCTATATCTTCGTCATGCATGTTTATTAGTCGATATGCGTTGTCGGCGGTCCGTTGGCTTACTACGAAGGGTCCTTCCCAAGTTGGTGACCATTTGCTGAATTTACGATCTTTCATCCCAATCGGCAAAACGGATTTCCAAACTAAGTCTATTTCGGTAAAACTCTTAGGCTTAACATGTTTGTTGTATGTTGTAGCCATTTTATGTTTACCGACTTCGATTTTCTCTAGGGTCATCAGTCGATCTTCATCTAGCTGGTCTAGCTTCATTAGCATGGCATGTTGATACTCCTCTAAACTTAGAGAGTTCTACTTGGCCACCCGTAAGGAATTGATATTAATTTCCAACGACAACACTGCATCTTGGCCATAGGTTGTCGTCCCGGTAGCTGTAGATTTAGAATTCCCAATCGCCCAAATGACTCAT
Source organism: Anisodus acutangulus (assembly GCA_029783415.1). NCBI lineage: Eukaryota > Viridiplantae > Streptophyta > Magnoliopsida > Solanales > Solanaceae > Anisodus > Anisodus acutangulus. The sequence goes on from CM056500.1 coordinate 9,503,898, forward strand.
CCAGAGTGAGATGACACACTCCTAATTTATCCTCCACGTTCTTACTTATCATGTCCACAATAAGTTTGTTGGTTGCCTCGGCTTGCCCATTCACCTGTGCATAATAAGGCGAAGATGTGATCATTTTGATCCCAAATTTCTGAGCAAAGGCTGCCACTTTAGAACGAGTGAACACCGTCCTTTGATCAGTTGTAATCGTCTCAGGGATACCATATCTATATATGATCTGGTGTTGGATAAACTGAATGACATCTGTCTGATGAACCCTCTTCATCAGCTGAGCCTCCACCCATTTAATGTAATCTGTAGCCACGATAATGAAATTGTAGCCTTTAGCCGATTGTGGGTGAATCTTGCCGATGAGGTCCATAGCCCATCCTCTGAAGGGTCAAAGTTTTACGACTGGTACATCAACTTGGCTGGTACCCGTTGGATTGGTCCGTGTCTCTGACATTCTTCGCATCCTTTGGCATACTGGAAGCAGTAAGCTATGATAATAGGCCAATAATAGTCGTGGCGGTAGATTAGCCACTTTATCACTGGCCCCGCTCTATGTGATCCGCATACTCCTTTATGGACCTCTCCCATGACCCTCAAGGCCTCTGCTTTGGCAATGCACCTGAGTAGTACTCCATTCACGCTCCTTTTATAGAGGTCATCGTCAATGAGCACATATTTCAAGGCTTTTCTTTTAACCTTAAGGTCCTTGCAACTGGAGGGATCTTTTAGGTAGTCAATTAGTAATTGCTTCTATGAGTCGATTTGATCAACGGCTAACATTTCGGCTGGCAGTTCGTCATACTCTAAAGTGAGTAGCGACTTCTTAAAGTCAGAAGCTTCTTGCGCTAAGTCGTTAGCCTCAACATTCATGCCTCTAGGAATATGACTTAATGTAGATGATGCGAACCTACTAAGTAACCTGCTAGCCGTTTCATGACGGGCCAACAAATTTGGATCCTTGCAGTCATATTCCCCGGCCAACTGCTTGATAACCAATAAAGAGTCTCCGCAAATCTTGATGTATTTTACTTTCATAGAGACTAGGATATTGAGTACTATGATGAGAGCATCATATTCGTCTTGGTTATTTTTCAGGTCAGAATCTAATCGATAAGAGAACCTCCATGTTTCATCTCTAGGATCGGTTATCGTTATACTGGCTCCGACTCCTTTCTGGGTTCTTGACCCATCAAAAGTTAGTGTCCAAGGGACAACATCCATATATGTTGTAGAAGGGGGCGCATGGGTCCTCTGCCTCTACACAGGGGTGGTGTGCCAAGAAATCGGCTACCGCCTGACCTTTGACGGCATTGAGTGGCTTATACTCGAGAGAAAATGCAGTGAGCTTGATTGCCCACTTCATTAATCGTCCTTGCAAAAAAGGTATGTTCAATAAGTACCGGACAATATAAACTTTGCACAAAATGTATATAACGTGAGACATTAGATAATACTCGAGTTTTGGGCAAGCATAGAACAAAGACAGACAAAGCTTCTCCAAGGGAGTATATCTAATTTTTGCATCGTTGAGCATACGACTAAGATAATAAACCGCTCTTTCAGTTCCATCATCGACATCCTGTGCTAGCAAGCAGCCGAAGGATAATTCTGCAACCGAAATATACAATTTCAACGGCTTTCCTGGCACGGGAGGCACCAGTATAGGGGGAGTAACTAGGGCCATTTTAATTTGATCAAGGGCCTCTTGCTGTTCCGGACCCCATACTAGCTCTTCTGATTCTTTAAGTCTGAGCAAAGGTGAGAAAACCTTCATCTTGCCAGCCGAGTTGGATATGAACCTTCTTCAGAAATTGATCTTTCTCAACAAGCTTTGTAACTCATTCTCTGTCTTGGGTGGTGCGGATCCCATTACTTCTTTGGCTTTGTTACGATCTATCTCGATGCCTTTCTTGTGTACCAAAAAGCCAAGGAAGTTTCCAACCGATACTCCGAACATGCACTTGGCTGGATTCATTTTGAGATTATGAATCTTCATTCTTTTCAGTGCTTGTTCAAGATTCGCTAAATGACCCTTAAAGTCCTTAGACTTTACTACTACATCATCGATATAGACCTCCATAGTCTTGCCTATTAGGTCATGGAAGATGATGTTCATTGCCCTTTGATAAGTGGCACCATCGTTCTTCATACCAAACGGCATAACTACCCACTCGTAAATGCCCAACGCTCATGGACATCTGAAGGCGGTTTTGTGAATGTCGTCATCGGCTACCGATAACTGATTATAGCCAGAGTATCCATCCATGAAGGTCAATACACCATTAACGGCTGCTGAGTCGACTAACATGTCGGCTATTGGCATGACGTACTCATCTTTGGGAGTGACTAGATTTAGGTTCCTGTAATCAATACATACCCGAACCTTGCCATTCTTCTTCTTGACTGGTACGACGTTTGCCAACCATTCCACATACTTAGCCGTTCTGATAAACCCAGCTTTCAACAGTCGTTCAATCTCAGCTTTGATTTAAGGCATCATTTTAGGTGGGGTTTGAAACCCTCTTTGATTAGCAATCTATGTTCTACCAAAGTAGGTGCCAGCCCAGGCATCTCATGACAATCCCATGCGAAGCAGACTTTATACTGCAGTAGAAGGGGAGTTATTCCTTGTTTGTCTTCTTCCTTCAGCAGACCACTAATATGTGTTAGCTGAGGGATTTCTTCAGTTCCCAAGTTGATATCTTCCAAAGGATCATGAGACTCAAATCTAGGCATAGTCCCTCTTATGGGCGATTCAAGTTCCATCGCTAGCTCAACTTCATCGGCCGCAAGCGTTGGTTCGATGTCGTGGTTCCCCATCTGCGATGCCTCAGCTATCCCTGCCTCAGAACTTAGAGCGGTCAGTCGATGCCACATATCACGTATGACTTGGTTTTCTTCAACCATTTAAATCCTTCAAGGTAAGCTGTGGTTCAGCTAATTATTTTATTTCAAACCCTCGTGAGGTAAGATTACAGGATTCCCAAGATCCTTCTTCATACTGCTCCATGACAGCTATGGGAGCCACATAGTGTGAGTAGAGGATAGCCTCTATGTTCTGAACCCTTGGCTAGAACAGGTTATCATCCGCTGGGACAATTTATATCTTGTCTCCTTCCCAAAAGATGAGCTTTTGATGCATGGTAAAAGGAAGGCATCGGCTGGTGTGAATCCAATCCCTGTCCAGCAGAATGGTGTATGACAGTTTTCCATCTATTACAAAGAAGGCAGACCTGACCGTCTTAGGGCCTACAGTGATTTCTGCTACTAGAATCCCCAATGCTTCAGAAGCCTCTCCCATAAAGCTAGCCATTTTCATGTTAGTTGGGATGTGATCTTCTCTGGTTTTGTTGAAGCTTTTCAAAGTAAGCAGCGACATCACATTCAGCACAGCCCCATTGTCGATGAACACTCGGCTAATAGTTTTGTCGTTGATGTACGACTTCACATAGAGGGGCTTGAGGTGTTTAACCATCTCTTCTGTAGGTGCACCAAAAGAAGTGCTCAAAGTGTCCCTAGCTGTGGTATCGACTATTATTTCCCATTCTGTGTCTTCTACGTAAACATAACCTTCTAGGCTATCCAGTGCGGAGCGGCTGGCCCAAAATTCATATGGGATTAGGTTGACTATTTTAATGTCTGCCCACATCTCGTCAACCAGGTCTTGGCTAAATAAATCGAGGACAGAGTCTCCTCATTCATTCAATTCGGCTGACTAGGAGCTCATATCTTCTATTTCTTAGAGATAAATGAGGATCGACTGAAAATCCTCTAACTGAATCCTCTACACGATCTATGGGTTTACCTCAGTTGGAGGTCCATTCGGGGCTACGTTCTCTTGCCGGGGTTCCTCCGTCAAGTTGTCGGTAGGCTATTTATCCAACTTTGGTTGACCCGACATCTCTCCTTCAGGTGACATTGCCCCTGAAGCAACTGAGTCGAATGCCCGCTTGATAACCTCGGCTATGACAGACTTAGGAATATCCTAATTTTGGCTGCCTTGGTGTTGGAAATTATATGCAATGTATGTTGCATCTTACGCAAGGCCTTGGCACATTGTATCATTCTTTTCTGAGTTTTGGATGCGACTCTCGGTGGTGCCCCTTTCTTTTTGGGAGCTTGATTGATAGACCACTTCCCATTTTCTGTGTTGGCAGCTGGTTTAATCATTCTACGGGGTATCGTCTAGTCCTCATTTCTCGCCATGATATGCAAAGATGAAACACCCTCGTTGATGTTAAACTCGACCACCCTCTATTTGGTTTTAAGGAGTGGTTCCTCATCTATTCGAGGCATGCTCGTCTGCCGATTGGTTGGCATCTGTACTTGCCCCCCAGGCCTATGCCTGGCGTCGATAGGGACCCTTCTGAACCTCATGGTTTATTCCTAAAGTTCTCATTCAATGTCCCTCGAGTATTTAGGGCGGCCATAAAAACTGCTCCTAGCGGCTGCCTGTCATCACAAATGTCATATAGACTGCCTAACTGGTTGAACATAGAGGTCCTTCTGGCCTTCTCCCATTCGGTAGGTTTCTTTGGGACCCACACCCTTTTCATCGACTGTTTTCCTTTGGTGTCCCTTGACTCATCGGGCTTAGCAAAAGATACCATAGATATTGGTACCGCGAAAAAGGGGTCGGTATCAATGGACATTTCAGCCATACTCTTGTCAGTTAGCTTAAACCTCCCCTCATTGATGCCCTTTTGGATCGCCTTTCTGAAGATCACACAATTAGACGTAGAGTGATTATATGAATTATGCCACTAAAAGTACTTCTTATCTTTTAGTTCCTCGGCAGGCGAAATCCTATGACCATCAAGCAGTCGAATCTGCTTATCTTTAAGCAGATGATCAAATATCTGATCTGCCTTCATGATGTCAAATGAGTAACTGATCCTGTCATCGGATGGACTCGTCTTCTTTTCTTTTACGGCTTTCAAGGCTGGGCAAAAGTAAACCTTACCCTTAACAATCTCGGCCACCATTACGTCTGTCGTGCAATTGGCTGACTCTGAGTCGGACTCATCCGCTTCAATGATGGATACCAAGTGGGAGCCTTGATTTTGGCTGGCTCTTCTCCGCTATTTTTTCGGGACATACTGCTCTATTTGGATAGCCTTTTCGACTAACTGGCTCAAGTCAGAGCAAGATTGTCCTACTAGCTTCTTCTTTAACTGAGGGTGCATATTTTTTATTATCATATGGGCACACTCAGACTCGGGGAAGTGTACAGTGCATTTTCCAACCTTCTTTCTGAATCTCTGGATAAAATCGGCAGCCGATTCATCAACCTACTACTTGAGATTCATTAGATCAGTCACGTTAACCTGAGGTTGGGGCCAATAGAACTTATCATGAAAGCAACCCTCCATGTCGGCCTAGCTCTGTACGAAATTAGAAGCCAAAGAGGAGTAACATGCGAAGGTTGTTCCTGTTAGAGAGATAGAAGGAATAACTATAACTTGTGATACTCATTCTGGCCAGCCTCGCTGCATTGGGCAGTAAATCTATTGATATGCTTGATAGTGGATTTGACGTCGTCGCCAGAGAAGATGGCAAACTCTGGTGTTTTAAAGCCCATCGGCAAATATGTTATCCGATCTACCCAATCGGGGTAGGGCTTCTTATAAACAGGGTTTGTCCAAAGGTTTCAGTTGGATGCCGAAGTACCTCCGCATGGTATTAGCAATACTCTTCGGGTTTATCAATTGTGATGTCCCCTACCGATTCTCTACTGGATTCGGTTGGTAGGCGTTCTGCATTGACGACCTCCATTCTGCACTTTGTGGACAGAGTTGTGAAGGTTGTAGGTGGTTTGTTAGCCATTTCCAATAGGCGGGGTAATGCCCCATGGCTGCTGTTGGGTATAGCCACCAAAGCCTGCAATCTGAGCTCTTGAAACGGCTAACGGAGCCTGAGGATAAGGTGGAACTGTGTTCCATGGATGATCTCCTCGAACGTCGGCCGTTCTTAAAATGTTTACACTTCCTAGAAGGTATGGATTGGGTATCGGAAATGACTGCTGGAATGGTATTCCGCTATAAATAGTGTCACCAGATAGCGGAGCTAAGTCATTGCCAGGGGCCATCGGCTGGCCAAAGTTGTTCGCCTGCATCGTAGGGTCGTTTGTAGAAACATATGGCATAACGGGTGGCAATCCAAAGTGTCTTGGAGCCTGAACTAGTCTCCGAGCCATGTTGATCTACCCATACTACAGACTCACTTAGTCAAGTGACACGTTTTGCCCCCAAGGTTCGGCGATGACCATGCAGTGTGCTGGTTGCCAGGCGATAGAGCTTGTGTTAGGTGAGCTATCGGTTGTGTTTGAGTAGGCACTGACTGATGTACATGAGACCGAGGAACAACACCGGGAGTCACGGTCTCATGTTGAACAGCACCGCTCGTCAGAGGGATGGTAGAACTAGTTGAACATTCTCCTAGGTGCATTCAGTTGGTTTCCATCTCCCTTGCTTGATGAACCTCATTATGTACCATCGGCTTCACAATGCCAGCCAACTGTTTAGAAACTTGGTACATAATATTGTGGATGCCCAAGTCAAACTGTTTTCTAATAAAAGACGTGGTCATTATGGTTGGACCTTCAGATTGGCTAGATTCTACCACAACTTGGGTTGATGGAGGAAGTGTAGGGGTATCCACTGATGTATCCATACCCACAGAGGATGCTGGTTCATTGTTCTTTCTTGGAGGATTTGGTTTAGAATGTGGACTGGACTCGAGGTTCATTTTCTTACCGGACCTTAGGTGCATACGCCAAGAATGATCCTAACCTAGAGAATCAAACTTTCCTATTAATTCACCTATGGTCCCACTAGGCGTGCCAAATTTGTTCTCGCCCCGAATTCTGCCTTCTGCCGTTTTATCGGCTGATGAAATCGGGAGACAAATTGATTTCTTAACTTAGACGATTTGTGCTGAAAACGGAACTCTAATTTCCAGCAATGATTTCCCTAACTACTCCAGAAAGCGTTAGGACGGTGGTGTGAGTAAACTAAGAGATAAGAAATATGAATACAACCGAGTAAAGTAAAAGTAAAGGATAAAGTAAGGGATAAAAGATAAAGATAGATAAAATTTGAGTTGTTTGAGTGATAGTGTGTGTGTCTATATACAGAAATGTGTTCTATTTATAGTACAAAAAGAGAAAAAAAATTTGTACAAACGTGCCCTCCCCCCATGTCAGCAATCAAGTAATCCACCAAGTTTAATGGCCGACTATGGGGGAGGTGGTGCCGATTTTCTCGCCCTCTACTCCTCTTGCTGGAATAATGACCCCTTTCTTTTAGTTGTCGTTGACCGTTATCGCTTATGGGGGTCTGAAAACCCTTTTGACTTGGTCATTGAGGCATCTGCTTCTGAGTGGGTCCCAGTTGTACCTCTAACTGACAAATCGGCTGAGATTCCTTGGTAGCCGATGAAGTTCTTGTAGTCGAGGGCTAGGAGTAAATTCGGCTCCGGAATAGTTCGGTTGTCACTGAATTCGATTAAACACTTAGCTATTTTTTAGTGTTAATAATAATTAATAGGATAACTTAATGAATAATTTTTTAAAGGAAATACAAAGTCAATACTAAACTAGTAAAAGAGAACAGCGCTGTCCATATCATTCCCAATCCGATATAATGTACTACTAAATTAGGTGAAGTTCGGAAGTATTTGAATTGCAATACAGAGTCTTTATCTAATTTTGTCCGTATGGAATCTTTATAGTACATATTTCACTATAAACTGAATTCAGATTTGGTGCACTAACAATCAAAATAGTTCTCTGAATTTCATTAGCATTGCTGTTTCACATCTTTCTAACTGTTGTATACCTAAAATAAACAAATTAAAGGTGCATTTATAACAATATAACTTTAGATGAGACAATCTAATTGCATATCTTTAATATTGAAGTATATCGTGACTCCGGAAGGTGGGCCAACGATGACGGGTTACAAAGAAGGACTTGCAAGCTTCTAGGTTGGAAAGCTTATGAAGAAGATGTGTACATAATAACTTAGATGACGGAATGAAAGAGGAAAGTGCAAAAGCTTTATAAGATATATTGGGCTAAAGCGGAAAATATGTGTCATTAGCTTGGATCGTGACATATGACTGACGTTTCAATTTTATTATCACTCAATTACAAAATATTATACTCCTGAGAACTGACTGATAGAAAGAAGAATCACCGTTATCTTAATTTAGACATTTCAACAATTCAAATTTAACCAGCCATATTATATAAAGTTATCTTCCAATCTCCCACGAGTTTTTTCCATGTATGGAATGTAACAAACCGAATCATTCTGAATATAGATGATGCTCATTATTGTTACACGGTAGTATTAATGATTTGCTTGTTGAGATTTAGAGGAGTAATCTTATAATCATACATGGAGATAAGAAAGAAAATTTCAACAACTCCGGTTGCAAAGCTAGAATTTGAACTGGCTCTTAATGATTAACCGTCACTAAGCTAAGCCTCTTGAATTTGAACATTAGTGTTCTTAATTCTTATAGTCACCTATTAATTTGTCGATTGGTAAGGCGACACACAATAATGGGCAAATACCGTGCTCGGTATATGTATGTTAAATCCCCATTAAAAATAGCACTTTGTTTGATTTGACTCATTCTTCTTCTAAGATAAGGAATTAAAAAAGGAAAACGATAAAGAATGTGCTTAATATGTTTTGTGATTTATTTTTCATTTGTCATTCGTTAATCTATCAGCGCAGCTCATAGATGCTTCTAATGTTATCTTTTGTCTCAACTAAACCCCTGAACAATTGAAAAGATCCAAATATGCCGCTCGCACTAACGGTGAAAGCCGCATTGTGACATATTTTGAGTCTTTTTAATTATTTAGGGATATATTTAGACCTTTTTATTCAGGAATATATATATATATATATATATATATATATATATATATATATATATATATATATATATATATATATATATATATATATATATTTGGACCTTTTAAATTTCATAAATACATACTTCAAATTATTATATTTTCTATTAAATATATATGCTATTTATGAATACAGAAACGCATAAAAAGAGTGATCCAATCTTCTTAGCCGTGTTGACTGCATAATGTATCCAAAGTCCAAACATACGACACCACGACCCCCGCCCCCCTCCCGGGTACTTGACAGCACTGGACATGTATATATATATCCACCGCAATCCAATCAAAAGCACATTATTGGTCCTGTTTAGCCCTAAATTAGGTGATGTTTGGAAGTATTTAAATTGGAATATGCGAGGGTTCATTTAATTTTTCCCAATGGAATCTACATAATGCACATTTCATTGCAAACTGAATTCAGATTTGGTTGCACTAATAATCAAAATGTTTTCCCAAAATTTAGCATTATTGTTTCACAACTGTTGTATACCTAAACTAAATAAAAAGTGTCTCGACAATTAATTGACATAATTTTAGAACTACCAATTAAAGTATATGCCCTTGGTTTCAATATATTATTGTCACTCATAAACTAAATATTTGTCGTGATTCAGCGAAGGAAAGAACAATCACTTGAAAATATTGTTTTGATATTGAGACATTTCAACAATTAAAAGCTAACTAGCCATATGAAATTTAACTTCCAACTTCCATAAAGTTTTTCCCTGATGGAATTTAAATATAGCAAATTAATCCACTCTTAATATTGATCATGCAATCGGTTGGAAAATTGCCTTTGGTGGGGGAGGTGCGTCCACCCATATTTGTTGAATTAAACACAAGTGTTTCGCATGTTGGAGGCTTTGTCTCTTCACACGTGCATAATCTACTAAGTGAGTAGATGACCGTAGGTCCAAGAATCGTCAAATTTCATTGAGAAATGAAAGAGATATTGGTCCACGAAATAAGGTGCTTAAGGCATGGAAATATGGTGTGGGACAAATCTACCACATCGGTGGGAAAAGGAAGAATTGCTCTATTTATAAGTCTCATAATTTGCTAAGGGTTTGGGACCCCAAGGGGTAACTTATGTGTTTAAAGGAGGGAGAACCTAGATGTGCTTGGGTTCAAGGCTAAGCCCACACGCGCGCCGTCGCCGCCCGTCCGGTCCGGGCTCGGGTCTTTGGTCTTTCTGATATTATCTCTTTGGACCCCTAAATTATTTAATATTTACAGTTTGGTCCCTAGAGTTTCTGGAAAGTTGAATTTGGGAACGACGGAATGCAGAAAGTTTCTGCCTACTGTTAGAGTTGATTTTTGGGGGCGTTAGTGTGCATTAACCAGCCATTACTTGGCTGATTAACTCCTCCATAAACAGCATCACTAATGGCCATTAACAGCCCCTCACTAATGGACATTAACAACCATGTTTTGGCAGTTGATGAGTCTCTCCCTCATGCTATATATTGATGCCTTTTGGCTCAATTGTGTAATACAAAAACAGAATATAGACACACAAAAAGACAACAAAAATGAGACAACATTTATATAGACAAACAGAAGAGACACTGAAATTCAGTCCAGAACGTTGGGACTAAAACAGAAACTCTTCCTTCCTTTTCCATTCTTCAGCAACTCGCTTCATGTTTGTTTTCTTCGTCAGAATCAACCTATTTGCTTTGTAGTGTTGATTAGTTGTTGTTTTATTTTTGGAGACTATTGCCCGTTAACGTAAAAACATATATACGGGGCAATCTTGTCTTAAGGACAAAGAGTCATCTCTCGACTCAGCACACAGTTGTAACAATCCAGATTTAGTGTTTCTTGATTTCAGGTTATCAAGATTCAAGACTTGACAAGCTTGCGGCAGTTCTGAACATTGATCTATTTGTTTATCCTTTCGAACACTTATAATATTTATTTACTTCCTATACTGCTTTATAATTTCCTACACAATCTTTGTCATCAGTGTCGCACATGGTTGTAGTTAATGATTTGCTTGTAGAGATTGAGGGGAATAGTCATAGATCAGAAAAATTACGAGAACTTCAACAATTCCGGCTGTAATATTTAGAATTGTTGAGAACTGGCTGTTAATGATTAGCCGTTATCAATACAAGGTTCTTGAATATATTTAGCCTTTTACGAAAAATTGTATACTACATACTTATAGGTGTGCGTTATTTTATAAAAAGAAATATTTATGTTATTTGACTCCTTCATTTTAGAATTTGAAAATGGGAAATCAATCTACATGAACGAATCTCTAGTGTATATCGGTTAACCAATAACTGCATTAGTTCGAAATTAACCAATGTCTGTATAATGGATATACAGAGACTATGTTCTATCTTGTTAGGAAAACAAGAGAAAAAAAAAGTGCTTATTAGAGGAACTCTTTTATCAGCTTAGACGATTTAAGTTTTATGCTATTAGTATAATTTTATTGATTACTAACACTGGTTATTATTCAATTTTGAAGGTTATCACATATTAGGCTTATTAATTATGGAAAGTCTTATCTACTATGTTTTAAGAAATCTTCAAGAGTATAATAGCGGAGCTATAATTGAAGTTACGGTTCAGTAGAACACAATAACTTTATTTGAATTTGTGTTAACACTTAATCATATTATACTAAACTTGAGAAAATTTTAAGTCTAAAGTTAAATTATGAAAATGTCCATCAAAACTTAACCATTTTTCCCTTTACATAAAAAGAAAAGAAAAAAAATCTATTAAATGTATAATTTAACTATAGTAAACCATATACATGATAATGTACTCTTAAATCTTCCACTATTTATTGAGGTTTAATTGCTGGTCCATTTATCTTCCACCATTAAAAGCATTCCTTCACATGCTTTGTATCTTCTTTTACTGGAAAAGCTTGTGATGGGTAAAATGGTACTCCTCTAGATAAAAAAGAGTATTCACTCAGCCTTTATTTTCTATTATCAAATTAAAAAAAAGTTAATTTTACTTTTTTAAATTTGCTCTTATTAAGTGTTAAGTGATCAAATCCCAATATCTATTTATTTAGGGATATTTTAGTCAAATTATATATTTTTGTTTATAATATATTTTTTTAGGGGTGTGCAAATGACTAATTGACCACTCTTTTTTATCTGGGGGAGTAGTGCACATAGTTGGTAATTTGGTATATTCTTCCTTTAATAAGCACTTATTATGGACAATGTCTGAACTCTTTTATCTTCCAATAATTATACATATTAACTCAATACTTATCCGTTTGTTTCATGCATTTTCCAATATTAATACTTTTATCTATCAGCCGTTTGACCGACCCTCTCAAATTATAAAGGTACACAATGTGGCACATCACCTAATTAACCCTTTCTCTTTCTTTCTGACAAACTATCATCAATGGAAAAAAAATCTCATGCATATTATTCATTTCATTTGATATATATAACTCCATCTGCAACCCATATTTGCAAGTGTTAAATTAGGTAAGTTTTTTTCTTTTTTTCCGGCTAATCTTTATGACTATTGTGGTAATAAGTTGTTCCTTGCCATATATATTTTTCATAACTTTTATCATGCAACTGTATGTTGAATCAATAGAATTGTTTACTATCTTGGAATTTGAAAGTTGGAATGTCTAACCTTATTTATGATTTTGAAAGAATGTTTCACAAATTGATAGAATAGGAAAATATATTCGGTCATAATTATGTATATCTTGTATATAGTAGGTGTATATTTAGTTATTACTTACCGTAATTGTAGCTTAGGATTTAATCATTAAATACCGTAATTGTAGCGTAAAATTTAGTCATTACTTACCGTAATTGTAGCATAGGATTATGATTGTATTATAGTATATTTACTACCACTTTGGAATAAAATAATCAAGGAATAATATTTCTTACATGGTATCAGATTCTAAGGAAAGTTCCTGAAACCCTAAAATTGATTCCTTGTGCCGTCCCCCCCACCCCACCCTATTCTCTTTGTGTCGCCGACGACCCTCCTCTCTCGTCAGCCATGTCTGACTCGAAATCATATTTTTATCCAGCCCTCACAGTTTCAAACATTAAATCCCATGTTTCCATCACTCTTGAGATGGAAAACGTCCATTATGCAACGTGGGCAGACCTCTTCAAGATTCACTGCCGATCGCACCGGGTTATCCATCACATAGTTCCGCCGAAAAATGGCAAGGAGAAGGTACCAAAAATCGACGACGAAAGAGAATTATGGTTAACCCTCAATGCGATAATTCTTCAGTGGATTTATGCCACTATTTCTAGCGATTTTTTGCATACAATTATTGAACCTAACTCCACGGCAATGGAGGCTTGGGATCGCTTGCGCGAGATATTCCAAGACAACAAAAATTCCTGGGTCATCACTCTTGAGCAGGAATTCTCCACCACGTTAGTGGTGGATTTTCCCAATGCATTCGCATATTGTCAACAACTCAAGGTTTTATCAGACCAACTCAAGAATGTTGGGGCGCCGATAACTAACAATCGACTTATTTTACAACTGGTTGCCGGCCACAACGACGCATATAGTGGAGTAGGTACACTTATCCGCCAAAGCAATCATCTTCCACCGTTTTTCCAAGCCCGCTCTATGCTCATTCTAGAAGAAGCGGGTTTTGCCAAAAAGTTAGCCACCGTGTTGAATTCCGCCGTGGTTGCCGCTCCGTCCGATGATAATTCTTCACAATTTAAAATTTTACCGCCAAACCGTGGCCAAAAGGGATGAAATAGCGGTAATGGAGGCAAAAACCGCGGTGGTTGCCGTGGTGGTGGAAAGGGCGGCGATCTGCAGCAACCGCCAGCCCAGTGGCAGTCGAGGGCAAAGTGAGGTAGTGGCCCGGCACCGTGGGCATGTCAGTGGCCTTGAGCCGTATTTCCCTACCCCTATCCAGCTGAAAACTGGGTCATGCCCAATTCTCGGCCAGCAGCCCCGCAACAACCAGCCCAGCAACCAAGAATTCTTGGGCCATTGCCGAACCAGTGGCAACAGGCCCACTCGGCAGTGGCGACCCCGACCGATATCGATGCCGCAATACACACTTTTGGATTTATTCCGCCCGACGCAAATTGGTATATGGACACCGATGCAATGTCTTATATGGTGTCCTTACAAAGTAATCTCTAGTCCTATTTTAATTTGAGCAATAATCGTGGTATAATTGTCAGAAATGGTCATTCAATTCCAATTCATGGTTATGGTACTACACACTTGTCTCCCCCGAACCCACCATTGACTGTAAAAAATGTCCTTCACGCTCCTCAATTAATTAAAAACTTGATTTCAGTTAGAAAATTTACTACTGACAATTGGGTTTCTATTGAATTTGATCCTTTTGAATTTTCTGTGTAGGATTTTCAGACGGGGATGCGTCTAATGAGATGTGATGGTTGGGGGGAGCTTTATCCAATCACCACAACCACACATCAAGCCACACCATCCATTTCTGCTGATTTAGCTCCGTCTTTATGGCATGAACGTTTGGGTCATCTGGGAGCACCTGTTTTTTCCTCCCTTAAACAAAATAAATTTATTTCATGTACTAGACATCGTAATTCTCATGTTTGTCATTCATGTCCGCTTGGAAAACATGTTAAATTATCTTTTGTTGCTTCTAATTCTTGCATTGATATGCTTTTTGATATTATCCATAGTGATATTTGGACATCTCCCGTTTTGAGCTCTTCGGGCCATTGATATTATCTTCTTTTGTTGAATGATTACTCTAATTTTTGTGGACATTTCTTTTATCTAAAAAGTGACAAATGTTTTCCACATTTCTCTCCTTTAGAGCATTCATGCGAAATTAATTTGAACGGGACATTAAAAATATTCAATGTGATAATGAGCCATTTTGAAAATTTTGCAAAACTAATGGTTTTATCTTTTCGTGTCTCTTGTCCACATACCTCATCTCAAAATAGAAAAGAGGAGAGAAAAATCCGAACCATTAATAACATTGTTAGAATCTTACTTGCCCATGCCTCTCTACCACCATCATTTTGGCATCATGCATTACAAATGACAACCTATCTCCTTAACATACTTTCAATCAAACACTTGTCCTATCAATCCCCTCTCAAAATTTTATACCTAAAGGACCCATCCTACTCTCATCTACGGGTGTTCGGGTGCTTATGCTATCATTTTTTCCTTTCACTACAATCAATAAACTTCAATCCCGGTCTACTCCGTGTATTTTTTTGGGGTATCCATCAAATTATCGTGGTTACAAATGTTACGATTTATCCCCTAAGAAAATCATTATGAGTCGTCACATAGTTTTTAATCAAAACAAATTTTCCCTTTGCCAAAATGCATTCTTCCATGTCTCCTACCTACGAATTTTTTGACGATAACATACCCTCGTATTTGGTCCACCAGTTATTTTTCCCAATCTGGCCCAACTGTTTCATCCAGCCCAGTTAATTCGAGCGAATTGGGCCTAGTTACCTCAGCCCAACAAGTTGTTTTCTCCAGCCCAGCAAATTGGGCCTGCCTGCCCGAGTCTAGTGGCTGCCGGCTCAATTGGGCCTCTCGCTGGCAGCCCACTGCCGAGCGACCCACTACCTGGCAGTCCCCTGGGTAATAAACCAGCCTCATGTAGTGGCGGCCTAGCAAGCCCAAGCCAATGCCCACTGCCGGGCAGTCCCATCTCCTCTATTGGCCTACCTCTAATTCCGGCCCAACAACCAGTCACTCGTAGTCAACACGGGATTTTCAAGACAAATAAAAAATACGGTCTTCATGATATAAACCAAATCACCGTTGCCCCGTAACCCAGTGTCTGCCCTTAATAATCCGAATTGGAAAATGGCTATGAATGATGAATATAATGCTCTTATTAATAATAGGACGTGGGATTTGGTGCCCCATACTTCTGATGTTAATTTGATTCGGTCTATGTGGATTTTTAGTCATAAAAAAAAATCTGATGGTGCTTTTGAGAGGCATAAAGCCCGTCTTGTAGGTGATGGGAAGACTCAACAGGTTGGTGTGGACTGCAGTGAGATCTTTAGTCCAGTGGTCAAACCAGCAACTATCCGCACGGTACTAAGTCTGGCTCTTTCGAATCCATGGCTGCTTTATCAGCTTGATGTAAAAAATGTTTTCCTACATGGAGAACTCAATGAAACGGTGTACATGTATCAGCCCATGGGATACAGAGACCCCACTTATCCTAATCATGTGTGTTTGCTGAAGAAATCATTGTATGGGGCTCAAACAAGCTCATCGGGCCTGGTATAAGCAGTTTGCACATTATTTTCTCATATTGGATTTTCTAACAACAGGTCTGATCATTCTCTATTCATATACCATCAGGTAATGATATAGCTTACATTCTTCTGTATGTGGATGATATTATATTAACTGCCACATCTTATGCTCTTCGCAAGTCTATCATGTCACTTCTTGGCTCTGAGTTTGCGATGAAAGATCTATGGCCACTAAGTTACTTCTTGGGGATAGCTGTGACAGGTCATGCAGGTGGTTTATTTTTATCCCAGAAGAAGTATGCCGAAGAGATTGTTGAACGAGCTGACATGTCCTCATGAAGGTCGTCCTCCACTCCAGTTGATACTAAACCGAAGTTGAGTGCCTCTTCCAGCAAACCATTTGCCGATCCATCACATTACCTCAGCTTGCAGGGGTTCTGCAATATCTCACTTTCACGAGGCCAGACATATCTTATGATGTGCAACAAGTTTGTCTATTCATGCATAACTCGATGAAGGATCACATGAGTGCGCTCAAATGCATTGTGCGCTATATTCAGGGAACTCTTGATCATGGCTTGCATCTATATCCATCTTAGACATCCACTCTCATTTCTTACACAAATGCAGATTGGGGTGGATGTCCGGATACTAGACGCTCCACATCTGGTTATTGTGTATTTCTAGGTAACAATTTGGTATCTTGGTCCTCCAAACGGCAAGCTACCCTGTCCTGGTCCAGTGCCGAAGCAGAATACCTAGGAGTTGCCAATGTAGTGTCTGAATCTTGTTAGCTAAGGAACCTTCTTTTGGAGCTCCACTGTCCGGTTTTGAAGGCGACATTGGTTTATTGTGATAATATTAGTGCGATTTATCTTGCAGGGAATCCGGTTCAACATCAACGCACTAAGCATATTGAGCTGGATATTCACTTTGTTCGCGAAAAGGTAGCTCGCGGACAAGTCCGTGTTTTACATGTCCTGTCACGCTATCAGATCGCCGATATTTTTACCAAAGGTCTTCCGTTGATTCTATGTGAAGATTTTCGGGACGCTCTCAGCATACGCCGACCTCTCGCTTCGACTGCGGGGGTGTGATAGAATAGGAAAATATATCAGGTCATAATTATGTATATCTTGTATATGATAGGTATATATTTAGTCATTACTTACCGTAATTGTAGCCTAGGATTTAGTCATTACTTACCGTAATTGTAGCCTACGATTATGCTTGTATTATAGTATATTTACTACCACTTTGAAATGAAATAATCAAGGAAGAATATTTCTTACACAATCTTCGAATCATAAATTATTTTCTCATTCTTTCTTTCTACTGTTATTGATATTGATGAGCTTGGCTCAGTTTAGCGTAATAAACTTAATTTTTATTTCATTTCTCTAATCTATGCATGCTAGCAATTCTTAAAGTTGGAAAACTTGGAATAAACAGTTAATTTGCAAATTTTATTCTCTTCATTATATGATGCCTGCATTGATTATAAGAAGGCAATCGGGGCTAAGAGAAAATTGCGATACGGCATTCGAGCACTTTAATGGGACATGATTTTTTTTCTTAATCTTTCCGGAGTTCTAGACAATCAAACAACATTATTTTCAGACAAAAAAAAATTAAAATCTCCTTCTATTAGGTTAGTAATAACACTAAATTTGATACATGGTAATTCAATTATTTATTTTCTAAGTCTTAAAGTCTTCTTTTGAACTTCTAATAGCTTTTTGCATTGCTGAATGTTTTAAGAAGTCAAGCTGTCATTCTTTGCAATTTTGTGGTTTTGTGTTCAATCAGTTAATATCAACCAATGTATGTTACGTTTTTCTTCCTTCTACATCTCTGATTTCTCCTGCCAATTTATAACGTTACCGTTAAAAAGTTATTAATAGTTATATCATGAAATATTGTCAATTGATCATCATCAAATGTACAAAAGCTAAAGGAAAAGCCAGAGGCTTTAGACACGGCTTTGGAAGCTCTCCAAATAAGCTTGGTGAGATCAAACATGATATCTAAGGGAGCCTTGGAGTAACTGGTAAAGTTGCTGCCATAAGGGAGCCTTGGAGTAACTGGTAAAGTTGCTGCCATGTGACCAG
This sequence comes from Anisodus acutangulus, assembly GCA_029783415.1. Lineage (NCBI taxonomy): Eukaryota > Viridiplantae > Streptophyta > Magnoliopsida > Solanales > Solanaceae > Anisodus > Anisodus acutangulus. Next base: position 9,522,170 of record CM056500.1, read on the forward strand.
GAGGTCATGGGTTCAAGTCGTGGAAACATCCTCTGGTAGAAATGCAAGGTAAGGCTGCGGCGTACAACAGACCCTTGTGGTCCAACCCTTCTCCGGACCCACGCATAGCGGGAGCTTAGTGCACCGGGCTGCCCTTTTTAGATCAAACATGATATCCATCAGGTAGTTTCTAAATTTTATACGTTTCACTACCTATTGGGATGCACGTACAACGCACGTGTCAGCGACTAGTTATTTTAAGAGCATGAATATAAATGTTAAAGGACTTTTATGCCCCTTTAGTCTAATTCTACTGTATTTCCCTCATTTGTTTCTTTAATTCTGACATGGTATAAGCGTTTGAACATTCCAGAGCTTTTCTACCTTGTGAAGGTTCTGGAATGTCCTAGAGTTGATCTATAATCTGTGATCTCATACCTGGATCCTTAATCAATTTTAATAACTCCATAAGGTTATCACCTTTGAGAACATTAATGTTCATATCTTGAAATTGAGCAAATATATTATAGAACTCATCATCCTCCTTATTATGTTTGCTAGAACAAGGTTGTTCGATTTGACAAGGTAAGCATTCTTCTTCCGAAACAATATAATCTTCGTTATTAAGAACTCTAATCTCCTCATCTGAGGAGGAATCCTTTGCTACATCAGTTTCGAAACCTGAATCTTCTGACTCCGAGTTAAGCAATAGCTTGAATAATGAATCTTTTAAATCATCTCTAATGTTAAGTGCTTTAATCTTTTCCTTAACTTTACAATCCTTATAATAGTGGTATGTCCTACCACATTTCCAACATGCCTTTGAATTCTTTGACTTTATAATTTTTTTGCGAGTTTTAAACTCTTTATTTCTTCTCGCCTTTTTATCCAGGCGTTTTGCTTTCCATTTTTGGAAAAGGAGATTAATAATCTCAAGCAAGAAATCTTGGCATTAAAAAGGAGTAATGTTATGCTCGATGCACGAATTTCCAATATTGAAGGTAAAGGAAAAGAGATTATAGATCCAGATACAATAGATGATATTTCTACTTCGGATAATCTATTGATTACAGTTACTAGTGATGAAACAAAGAACTTTCTGCAAACCCTGGAATTAATCACTTCACAAAAGTTTTATATAAAAATAAGTATTTTGATTGATTATAATTTCAAAAGAGATTTCACTGCTCTTGTTGATAGCGGGGCAGACATAAATTGTATACATGAATGACTTATTCCTTCTACATATTTTCATAAAATCACTCATAGTGTTAGATCTGCTAATGGGCAGAACTTACAAATTACTTTTAAATTACCAAAGGCTTATATCTACAATGATAAATCTTGTATATCAGAGAGTTTTGTTTTGGTAAAAGATATTTCTAGCCAAATTATATTGGGCACACCTTTTATACAAAAAACTATTTCCAATTACTAATATTGATAAGAAAGGTATCATAGAAACCTTCAATGGAAAGCCAATTACATTTCAGTTTATAACTGAACCTTTTTCAAGGGTGTTAAATGAACTCAAAGATATGCTGATACATAAACACCAGCAAATTAGTTTTCTAAAACAAGAGATTTATATATCTACTATTGAAGAGATTTTGGAAAATCCTAAGCTACAACAGAAAATTGATTTAATACAAACTCAGTTTTCACTTCAAATTTGTAGTGACCATCCTAATATTTTATGGGATAGAAAAAAACATATTGTTTCTCTCCCTTATGAGGATGATTTTAAAGAATGTAGTATCTCTACTAAAGAAAGACCATGCCAAATGAATTCTGAATACTTGGAATTATGCAAAAAAGAGATTTCTTATCTGTTGGAGAAGGGTTTGATAAAACCCTCAAAGTCTCCATGGTCGTGTACATCATTCTATGTTAATAAACAAGCTGAGCAGGAAAGAGGAGTTCCTTGACTAGTTATTAATTATAAATCACTTAATAAAGTGTTGAAATGGATTAGATATCATATTCCTAATAAAAAAAGATTTACTTGATAGACTTAATAGTGCTATTATATTTTCCAAATTTGATCTAAAGTCTGGCTACTGACAGATTCAGATTGCAGAAGCAAATAAATATAAAACTGCTTTTAATGTTCCTATCGGGCAATTCGAGTGGAATGTAATGCAATTTGGATTAAAAAATGCCTCTTCTGAGTTTCAAAACATTATGAATGATATATTTATGCCTCATAGTAACTTTATCATTATTTATATAGATGATATTTTGATGTTTTCAAATAATATAGAAACTCATTTCAAACATCTTGATTTATTTAAGAAAATTATCATACAAAATGGTTTGGTCATATCAAAACCAAAAATGACCCTTTTTCAAACTAAAGTTAGATTTTTGGGTCATAACATTGAAAAAGAAAAAATCATTCCTATTAATAGAAGTATTAAATTTGCATCAAAATTCCCATATGTTATAACTGACAAAACCCAACTTTAGAGATTTTTGGGTAGCCTAAATTATATCAGTCATTTTATAAAGGATTTGGCAAAGGATACAAACATCTTATATGAACGGCTAAAAAAAGTTCTTACACCTTGGACAGATGATCATACTCAAGCTTTCAAACGAATTAAGAATAAGGTTCATAACCTTCCTTGTCTTACTTTAGCCAAACCTACTTGGCCAAAGATTATAGAGACAGATGCCTCAGATATTGGTGCTGAAGCAATACTCTCCAGTTGATAGACATGAGTATTTAATACAATTTTATTCTGGCAAATGAAATCCTAGTTAGAAGAATTATTCGAGAGTTGCTAAGGAAATCCTAGCAATTGTAAAATGTGTCTTAAAATTTCAAGGCGATTTATACAATCAGAAGTTTTTAATAAAAAACGGATTGCCAATCAGCTAAGTTCATGTCTAATAAAGACTTCAAACATGATGTTTCTAAACAGATGTTTGCTAGATGACAAGCTCTACTGACACCATTTAATTTTGAAATACATTATAAAAAAGGTACATATAATAGTCTGCCTGATTTCTTAACCAGGGAATATTTTAGTTCATAATTGTGCTAAAATTCTTATTGCAGGATGAGGCCGAATCTACCAAGCGACCCCTGCCATTATAGAGGAAGGGGACGAGGATGTGGACTGGACGTGGTAATACTCTTGTCCATCAAGGAACCAGAAGGCTTATCGCCGAAAACATGGCAGGACCTTCTAACATTGATAAAGAAAGTCCTTTATATCCACAGTTTATGGATTTCATAAAATCCAAAGAAAAGGATGATAATCCACAACCTTCTTACTCAAAAGTTGCAAATGATGAACACGATGATAATGATGCTTATAAGCAACACGGGCATAAAGAAGTTATACTCCTCTTAGGTTATAAAGACATTCAATGGAAGGACGAGTCATGGAAATTGATGGAGAGATATCTAGAAGTTGGGTCATATCCCATTCTCACTTATAATTCGACAATGCATTATGAGACTATACTCTCAACCACTGGATCAGCTGAAATTCAGCATTATTATCCAATGAATACCATAAAAGTTTATAATTTTTCCGAGATCATAATAAAGACAATATTTACCCAAGAAGAGTGGGGATTCGGCACCAGTAAAGAAATGGAATATTTCCACCCTGAGCAAAAAGTTCAGGTAAATTCAATTACTGGGATTATGTGGATATTTTTTATAAAACTTTCCTTTATGAAAACCCTCATAAAAAACATTCTTGGTTCATAAAAATATGTTCCAATGTTTATAAACAGAACATTCCAAATTGATTTTGAAAATGGTGGATTAGTTATGGTCCGTTTATTCATACGCTGCCTTCCCCATTCAAGAGTTTATACACTGAATGGATTGATGTCTCACCCAAAGTTATAGCATGGGAACAAAATAATACAATTATCACAGGAATTGCTAATATGTTGTTCTTTGTTGAGTTTTCCACCCCATGGATAATGAGATGGTCAGTAGAAGTGGGTTATAACCCACAACAAATTCCTTGTCTTCAGAGAACCTTTTATACAAGGTTTTGGAAGAAATTGTTACAGAAAACCACAGATGGAGTCTTATATGGGTAGGAACTTATAGACCTGATAACCACGACTACCACAAATTATAAAGAACTGAACCTCAAGGAACAGTTACCAAACGTTAATAGTCCATTCAAGCATATCACCAGTAAACTACAACTTACACAAGGAGTAGTTTCAAAAGCTGATATCATAGCATCCTATATGGCTGAAGTCAAGAAAGATTTAATAAAAAATTTAAGCCAAGAATTCCCCTCAAACGCAACAATGACATCCAGTCATACTGAAGGAGAGGATCAAATTCAAGACTCTCAGGATTCGTATGATCCAGATTTCGACATAGAGGATTATATCTCGAAGTTTCAAGATAAAATGGAGGAATCCTCCAATTTAGAAAAATCAAAGGGAAAAGAACAAATCTAATAATGCAGCCGGTCCCAGTTTGATAGAGCACATGAAAAAAAATCTACTTTTATAAAGACGGATCTGCTTTTATAAAGCAAATTTATTATTGTAGGAAGCTGGCCGGGTATGTTTCGGCCTTTTATTATTTTTTCTTTGTCGGCCACATAAGTAGGCCCTTTTCTTTTTAAGTTTCTTCTTTTTACTTTTTATCTTGTCGGCCACGCTTGAGCCCTTTTTATTTGTTTGTATCCGTAAGAGATTCATTAAATAAGGATCCTTAATTTTAGTTCAGATGCAGACTTTCGCCAACCCTTCTCTCTATTGTAAAAAACTCTCTCTAAATAAGAAGTTGAAGTTCACTATCCATCTTTCTTACTGAGCACAGCTTAAAGGCCCTGATAATTTTATTTTCTTTAATTAAAATTATATATTTATTACTGGATTAGCCGATGATCGGCTAAATCTCTTGTGTTGAGCTATGTTGCACTAGACTACTTGGAATCATGGTACTAATGCTTTAATAAAGCTGATGATTCATGTGAGAAGGTACTAAGGTTGGGCAGAGGACAGCCCAGGCGGAATGTCTGAAGCTCGGTTCTATTGTAGCCCGTTGAGCCGTGGTGGCGTTAGAGCGTTTTTGGATCTGTTCTGAGTTAAGATAGTCATGCCAGAGCCTGTCGACCCTTAAAAATTCCTCAGTTAGTGCCTCTCTGTGATCCCTTCCGCAAATTTTGGTTATTTACCTTGAAGTTTCTTTGCCAAATAATCTCCAGTTAATTTTCTTTGTTTCATGTAGAAGTTCTTTGTTTCATGTTGAAGTTTAGCTGCTGCGTAGTGCATACACTGCATAATACTGACTATAATCCTAAATATAGGAGTATAGATTATTAAAGCACTATTCTCCTCGTTGGATTTGGAAGTACTAAATAATGCAGAAGATAAGAAATCAGGGACGGATGTACAAGTTCATATACCAGTTCTGTTGAATCTAGTAATTTTTATTAAGTTGGGTACAACCACCTTTATGGCCCGGTCTTTCTCCGGATCCCGCGCATAGGGGGGGCTTAATGCATCGGGCTGTTCCTTTTACTTTCTCCGAATTAAAAAGAGTATTCACTTAGCCTTTTTTTCTTGAATAAAAAAGAGTGTCCACTTATCAAACTAAGAAAAAATTAACCTTATTTTTTCAAATTTTCCCTTTTTTAGTGTAATGTGATCAAATTCTAATACATATTTAATTAGAGACAGTTTAGTCAAATTACCTATTTTTTCTAGGAGTCAGTATTTTTTAAAGGGTGTGGAAATGATTAAGTAGACACTCTTTTTTATCCGAAATGAATAATATATTTGTGTTACCAAATTCATAATATCAAATGTAAAACATAATTTTTACACTAATAATTAAAATTGTCATTCTAAAATTCAAAACCCATAAAATTAAAATTCGGTCTCCCCTTCTACAAAAATATTGCGTCTCTTTGTTTGAACCCAACCAATGCATTCATAATAAATACTACTCCATTTTCAAAATTTCAAGATCGACGCGCTTTCAAGAAAATAGCCATGCAATTAACTGGTTGACTTCAATACCATTTGTTACTACTTTATTACTGCTACGTACTGTTTAAGTCTTCTGCCACCGTTCCTCTGCATGTAGCCAAAAAAATATTACAACTATGCATTTCTTTTTTGCTATATATGCTAGTGCTAGTATCCATCAAACCATTCCACAAAAAAAATATCAGACAATATAATCACCATTTCATGTACACATCAAAAGCCATGGCAAAACAATCCAAGTTCTTTTTTGTTCATTTCACATTTTTTTGCACTACTCTTTTGCTACTTGTCCCAATTTTATTTTCTCAATCTTCTTTTGCTGCTGATGTTCCACCTAACACCCCTGTTCCTCCTTCTGTTATTTGCAAATCCACTCCTTATCCTTCCTTTTGTAGATCCTCTGTTCTTCCACCTTCAGGCACCCCCAATGAAAATGTCTATGGCTACGGTAGAAAATCCGTCCGAAAATCGCTGTCTTCATCCCGTAAATTCCTCTCCCTTATCCAAAAATACCTCCTAAAATCCAAACAATTAACAATTTACGCGGTCCGTGCACTAGAGGATTGCCAATTTCTAGCAGGACTTAACATGGATTATTTATCTTCTTCTTTTAAAACCGTTAACGCGACGTCGAAAATTCTTCCTGATTTTCAAGCTGACGATGTGCAAACTATGCTAAGTGCCATTTTAACAAACACACAAACTTGTTTAGATGGACTTCAAGCAACATCATCTGCTTGGAGTGTTAGAAATGGCCTAGTTGCACCACTTTCTAATGATACCAAACTTTATAGTGTGTCCTTAGCTTTATTCACAAAAGGATGGGTTCCAAACAAGAAAAACGGGCGGAAAAACCGTCACAGCCCGAAAAAACATTTGTTCAAAAACGGGCGATTGCCGTTGAAAATGTCTGCATCAAACCGAGTAATTTTCGAGACCGTAAGCCGGAGAAAGCTGCTACAACAGGAGGAGGATGATCAAGTTCTTGTGAATGACATTGTTATTGTAAGTCAGGATGGAAGTGGGAATTTCACTACGATTAATGATGCTGTTGCTGCTGCTCCAAATAATACAAAGGTTGAGTCAGGGTATTTCCTTATATATATCACACAAGGTGTGTATGAAGAGTATGTTGCTATTGCTAAGAACAAGAAGTATTTGATGATGATTGGTGATGGAATTAATCAGACCATCATTACGGGCAATCATAGCTTTGTTGATGGATGGACAACATTTAACTCTTCCACATTTTGTAAGTATCTACATTATATTCCTTGCCTTTTCAAATTATATCCCCGCACGCAAAGACGAATCAATAATTTAAATTTTGTGTCGGTTCTTCGAAACTCATAAAGTATGAACTTGATCCGCGGCTAATCTAGTTAAGTATGTACCAGTTCAGCTGAATTCAATAATTTTGACACGTAGCTTAGATACATATGTGAAAATTACTAAAATTTAAAAACATGTTAAATTCTGAATCCATAATATTTAAAGTGCACTAGCTTTAGCGGTAAGAACATAAAGATTGAAACCATCATGATTATATCTTAGATCCATCTCGATTTACACGAATGTTCCTTGACTAATGTGGGTCAGGAGAGGGTTGGCTAGCTTATGAAATCCTATGTTGCTCGGTCTCTCCAAAAATCTACTGCACCGGATCCTCCAAAGCATTCAACAATATTTTTGAATAGTCCGAAAGTCCGAACAACATAGATGTTTGCACCATAACGAGACTAATTTCACATGTCTAACTCGTCAACCCAAAAGTCACCAAAGGAGCAGCTCTACCTTTTTCAAAATTAATTTTGTAATATGGTTGTCTAACAACATTGTGTCTACTTCTGCAGCCGTGGTTGGTCTAGGATTTGTCGCGGTTAACATTACGTTTCAAAACACAGCAGGAGCAATCAAGCATCAAGCAGTTGCAGTCCGAAATGGTGCTGATTTATCCACATTCTACAGTTGCAGCTTCGAAGCATATCAAGACACGTTATACGTACATTCTCTAAGGCAATTTTACAGAGAATGCGACATATATGGCACTGTCGATTTCATATTTGGTAACGCTGCTGCAGTTTTCCAGAACTGCAACATGTACCCACGACTCCCTATGCTTAATCAGTTCAATGCAATAACAGCTCAGGGCAGAACGGATATAAACCAAAACACTGGAATTTCGATCCACAATTGCACAATTAGGCCTGCAGATGATTTGGCATTGAGCAATAGTACCACAAAAACATACCTTGGTAGGCCATGGAAAGAGTACTCGAGGACAATTTATATGCAATCTTATATGGATGGTTTTATTCATCCAACGGGATGGCACGATTGGTCTGGAGATTTCGCGCTGAACACGTCTTATTATGCAGAGTTTAATAACACTGGACCTGGATCAAATACTACTGGCAGAGTTACATGGCCTGCAATTCAAATTTTGAATGCTACTGATGCTGTTAATTTTACAGTATCTGGTTTTCTAGTTGGAGATGATTGGTTGCCACAGACTGGTGTGCCATACTTCAATAGTTTAGTGTAACCATTTTAATTCTTTTAGTTTTTTTTTCCCATTTGATTTCCTAATTATATGAATCAATAATTGATTAAGTGAATTAATAAGCAAGATTGTAAACAGAGTCCTAGTGAGGAACTGTTTTGGAGTCAAAAAGTTAAATGTGAATTCATTTATTTGATCTACTTAATTTTTTAAGTATTGTTTTATCATTGAGATGATACTTAGCTAGAAATTAAATTGTTATCCAGCTGACAAAGTCAAGTCAAGTACTCAAAATTGATGTAATCCTCAGGAATCTGCATTAGATTAAGCATTAGTACAACTCTCTCTTGGAGAATGCATCTTAAGTCTCAACCTCAAGATTTACATTTTTAAATTCTCAAGTAACCAATATGACTGCCGTTAAATGTCTAATATGGTAAGCATTTTTTTTGGTAAATAAATATTTTATTTACAAATGAGCATTACAAACTATGAACCAGAACTGATAACACAACTCTAGTATCCTCAGACGAACAGAAACTCACCCTGACTATACATGGAACTTATGCAGGATAATAGTTCAACTCCCTCAACTTAACACATAGCCTAGGTTTACTACTTGCTATATATACTACCTCTTGCATTATATTTCTAACTATTACATCCACTGAACTAGATACTTGCTGGAATAGCCTCCTGTTTCTCTCCTGCCAGATCTGATAAATGCAACCTGCCAATGTCATTCTGAATAGATAAGATTCAGTTGCTTTGCCTGTGAAGTTAGCCAGTATCCACTACATGTCCTCCTCCCAATCACTAGATGGTCTGGTAATACTCTGCCAAGCTAGAAGTTTCCTCCAAATACAACCTGAAAATTGCATTGAAAGAACAAGTGATCCCTTGTTTCTGGTGAAGTTTCACATAGTATACAAGTCGGATCAACTGACATACCCCACTTCAACAGCCTGTCTTTAGTGTATAATCTCTCCATTATAGCCAGTCTAAGCACAAATATCCATTTAGCTGCTCCATAGTTATTGCATAATAATCTTCTCCAAGGAACTTTCTGAAATACTCCTTGTAGCTTCTGATACATGGTTTTATGTTTAACTGAGAAATGATCAATGCTTGAGATATCAGTCACTTCATAACCTGCTTTCAAGAGATATTTATGAGCCTTGAACACCTTTTGCAACATCCAGGATGTTTTTTTAGGATGAAACTCCCAAACATTCCTACACTTACCATAATAGCCATGCACCCATAGCTTATCCTTCTTCTTACAAAATTCCACAATAGTTTTGCAATAGCAGCTTTGTTTCAAAGCACCATATCAGTGAAATTGATCCTCCTGCTGTCTTAGGTTTACAAAGTTGTTCCCAAGCTATGAGAGCCTTTTTTGAGACTTCACCAGCTCCTGTCCACAGGTACCTCCTACTTATTGCTTCCATGAGTTCTATAACCTTTGGTAAGACAAAAACTTGTGCCCAGAATGTTTGTATAACACCTCGTACCTTCGGGCTAAGGTTTGTCCCGTACGATGGGAACATAATGGAATCAAGATGAGGAGTATAAGAAGTGTTTTGAAAACTAATCAAGGTATAAGAAGAGTCTTTGGGTAAAGTATAGTCGGAAGCTACCCTATGGAACATGTTTTCAAGTGAGTTTTCACGAGGCCTCACTTCAAGCGAGCATAACACCATTATTAGTTGTGAATTTGGAAAAACTCAAAACATGAAAGTTGTAGCCCTTTGCAATACTTTTCCATCCATATATAGTGAAGGTCAAACATACATCGGTACAAAACGTTATGATCATTTTACTAAAAGGTCGCAGCGCTGGGAAAAAGTGCAGCCAGAGCAGCCCATTCTACGGTCCGCAAACCGATCTACCCTCCGCAGAATGGCCCAAATCTGGGCGACTTACTGTTCATTTCTACAACCAAAAGTGCATCCAGCATCCCCGTTCTGCTGTCCGCAAAATGGACCCATTTTCTCTTTAAAGTCATATTTTCAGTATTTTTAAGTCATTCTTCATTTATCCAAAGCCCTACCACGAAGTTCTTCTCATACCTCATCCTCATAGCTCAATGTAAGTCATTCCCATGTATTCCAACACGTTCATTAACGATTATACACGGATTGTAAGTGAAATCCTTTATCTCTAATCGAGAATTTTCAAGAAAATCCACCTCAAGGTTTAAGGTTCAAGATTTTGGATTTCTTCAAGATTCAAACTTTACTACAAGTTTAGGAGCGCCAAAGGTATGTAGGCCTTATATCCATGTGTAGGAACATCACTGTTGTTTCTCACGCCACGCTTATCCATAAAACACGAAATTCCACAAGCTTAGGATTTTTATTCTAAGTTCATGATAACCCTAACTGCATGAATTATTGTATGTCATTTCTATATTACCAATTCGTTAATTGTATTCATGCATATCATTACGATTGTCATGAACCTGTTTGTAATCCGTGTATGCTCGTGTTATCTTTTCCATGAGCTCTCGGATATCAGTTATGAACTCATATTGTTCCACTTCATGGATTTTTATATATTTTCATATCTCAAGAATTATATATGTACGCGCCCGATTTTCGACTTGGCTCGGGTCAAAGCGGAGCGCGGACGTGTCCGGGTGATTCCTGGGTAAAAGGGTTGAGGAGTCGCCACCTAATTATTTTTACGGTGAATTAGGACACCTAAATTTTAAACTAAGTGTTGCAATGTAAACTCCAATTTTAAGGTCTGTGAAACTAGCGAGATTCTAGGTAAGGGTTCTTTATTATCCTAAAGGGAAGGGGTTAGGCATCCTTTAAGATCCGCTAACTTGCGGTTATCCGGTCAAACTCAGGTTAATTATTGCTAGAAAAATGCATGTTTGATGTATGAAGTTAAAGATGTTTGCAAATAATTAATGAAAAGAGATGCATTTTAAAAGATAGATAAATGTAGAGATTTTTTCAAAAATATGCATTTGTATGATATTTAAAGAGAAATACATGTAGAGTTGAAAAATATGTTTTTGACAATTGATAGTAAAACAATTTATTTATAATGCCAAAGAAGTAAAATTTTGGGAATCAATGAATTGTAAATTGACAAAAGATAAACTTATTCGGAATGATTAATAAAGCGAATAAAAGATGACAAAAAGTTGTTTTTGAAAATCTTGAATACGCGTGACGAGCCTAAAATAAATAAACTAGCGAAGGATTTCTAAGTTTGAATTTAACCGAGCCTACAAATAAATAAGCTAGCGACGGGTTTCAAATCTTAAACTACCCTATGAATTAATCCTAAGTTTGCCTATTCTAAGCATTTCAATAGTTACATAAGTGCGATAAATAATATTACAATACAAAGCGAGATAAAAGCTGAATTAAAGAAAGAAATAACAATAAATAAACTCCGAGGAATATTTGTCGTTATTTACTTTAATCCCTGCAAGCTGTCAAGAACAAACGGTTAGAAACAGTTAAATACATATAACTTCATATCCGTATTCAAAACAGTGAATATTTTGATTACGGAGGGCTCAGACTTAAATTTTGAAAAGAACATTCCAATCACGTCGTGGCTGCAAACATATGACTAATGTGGTTATTTTGATTGCCTCGCCTACTAAACGTGTTGGTCTCTCGGGTGAAATAGAAAAGATCACTATAATCACGTCGTGGCTGTGAATATATAACTTGTTGGTTATTTTAGTCACCTCGCCTACTAAACATGTTGATCTCGGAAAAAGGTTTAAGCGTCATCATTGCCCAGAAGTTATATTTCCGTCTTTGCAACTGTGGAGGCCTCAAAATCGACGGATATTTTTCATCGGCCAGTGTAGTATCGTGTTCAAATCAGTAAAATTTTAAAATGAAACAGTAAACAGCAGCAGCAGACGGTAAAACAGTAAGCAGAAAATAATTTCCGGAAAAGACGCGGTGTTTAGTTTAAAACAGTAAAACAGATATTTGAATGCTGAAACAGTGGACTGGAACAGGAAAGCAATGTTTGAAAGGTGCGGTGTTCAGTTTAAAACAGTAAAAAATGATAAAAACAGTAATCTGAAACGGGGAGCAAACTGAAACAGAAAAACAGCGCCCGAACAGACGCGGTATTTATTCAAAACAGTAAAAAACAGTAAAGTCGAAATATTGCAGTTGTCCAAAGCAGTTTTAAACCAGCTGTTTTCAGCCGAGAAAAACAGCAGCAATTGGGTTTAAAAATAACGCAGTAGTGGGCTTGAAACGCAGAAGCAGTGGGCTGTCCGAAACAAATTTAAAGTAGCGAGCTTTAGCCAAGAAAAAGCAGAAGAATTGTGCTAAAAATACAGCGATGATAAGACATCAAATGAGCTCAAAATGCAGCAGTAAAATGTTTCGAAAAGAAGTGTAAATGGTCCACATTGCAGCAATTGTCTTGCGACAAACGCAGCAGCAGAATAATGGCTGCAGAATAATGGCTCAAAAGTGCGATGTCGGCCCAAGTATTGCAGAATCGGGCGATCTCGGAATCAGCAGACCAAAATGCAACAAAACCCATAACTAGAATTATTTAAAGATGACATATATCCAGAATCTCAAGGTGCAAATGGATACCACAACTATTGGTAGCACAAAGAAAGACATAAAAGGAAGGTAAACTCAAAGACCAGTCACTCTAAACTTCAAATTTGAAAGATAAGAAGACAGAGAGGGCTACCACCATTCATTTCCGATGTCAAGCAACAAGATTCAAAAGGCTTCTTGAACCTTAGGCATGGCAGGCTATCGAAGAAGGCTAAACCCAACCCGAAGCTTGTCTGTGCTTTCAACCAGCATAACCTAACATATATATTCTGAAGGTCTCAAACAAAGACAAGAACAACATGAGATGGAAGGGGACTGGAAACACAGACTTATCATTCAAACTTGTAGAACAGTGAGTGATTTCAAAACATAGAGGATTCATATAACATGAAATACAAACCCTTCCAGTCAAATACATACTCAGCCATGTAGAGGCGTTGATATTCATGGAATATTCAAAGTATACATGATATGCTTGGGAATATACAAGGATATACAACCTAGATATTCATCTGGGGTATACCTAGATGTCTATACTTTGTATACACTGAAACATGCCATTGTAAATGCAGTAGTTCAGGCAAATTTGAATACTCAGGATGCATAAATGTAATTCTTTTACAGGGATAGGACCAATGAAGAACACAGAATTTCAGGAAAGGTATACTCTGCACTTAACACAGCAAGACTAAAAAATCATAAATTTTAACTGAAGTCGTAATCTCTATTTCACACAAGCAGGTGTAGACAATCCCATTAACCCTTTCAACTAGCTCCTAAGTGACACAGACATGATTCAAATTACCCTATATTTCAGAAAAATGCACAAATCCAGACCTTTATCATAGTAATTCAGATTTGAAACTCCATCTAAAAATAGATATTAGGCTAAATGACTTAGCTTTAAAAACTGACAGTTTCAACATAGATGTGCAAGTATATATACAGATATTTGTGTCAATTGGTATTAGACATGGTATGACTCAACATGGTTATCAAATGAACCTTAAGTCAACAAGTTGTTATATCAAGAGCAAAGAAATATCTAGGACGCATTAAATTAAGCACAAGAATTCTAACAGGAACAAACATGTTTCAATATCATTTAGATTATCCCTAGTTAATCATATCCAGAAAACCACAGACATGCATAAGGCTATATATTTGTTTTCTCCAGATTCATTTCATACAGACTTAGGCGGACTAAATGAATGTTCGCAGGGAATACTAACATGCATCACATCACTCACAAACCACAATGATATATGGACAGGACAAATACATAGAATATCCTAAGTGTTTCATCATGGATAGGCAGGTGCATTTAGGATTCGAGCCTAACTAGTCATATTAATACATAGAATATCCTAAGTGTTTCATAATAATTAACTAGCAGGCTCAAACAATAATTAAACATGCTTAGTCAACACGCAAACACATAATGTAAATTACACTAAGCTAATCACATAGAAGATTAAAAAGGGTTTGTGTTTACTTACCTTCTTTGGGTAGCGAATTGAGGCGTTGTTTTGAAATGTCGAATCCGCGCGAAAATGTTTAGAATTCTGATTTATTTTCGATTTCGAATTCTGATTTTCCTCTGAAATAGAATTCTGTTTTCTGATGTTCGACCCGACCGTGATGACCCGACCAGCGATGGTAGCGACCCGACCCGAATCGAATTGAAACAAAAGAAATCAGATATTTTGAGGGTGAAATTTAGGGAAAAGAATAGTATATTTTTTTTTCGGAATTTTTAAGTTGAAGAACATATGCAAGAACAAACACTTTTAAGTAGATTTCGGATTTTTGAAATCCGGAATCTTCCCAATAGTGAAGAACACAAACAAAGTACAAAGCAAAACCTTTAAGAAAATTTCGGACTCATAAACATAAACTTTCGGACTTAAAATCGACCCCAAACACTCTAATATATCGACTTCATGGACAGATTTTCGGCCCTCCCCTCTAAAATGAAGAACAAGGGGGATATTTATAGGTGGATTCCCCCTTAAAAACGAGTTTGAAATTCAAAAAAAAAGAGCCAAAATCGCGGATTTTAGGGGGGTAGGGGCGTGGGTCGAAGTGACGGGAGGGGTGTGGTGGTGTCAGGGTTGGTGGCAGGGAGTGGGTGGTGGCAGTGGGCGAGGTGACCGGTCGGATGGGGGAGTGCGGCGACGTAGGCGAGGGTGTAGGGTGTCTGGCGACTTGGGGGTTAGGGTTTGTATTTTTTGTTTTTGGTTTTTAAGGGTTTTGGGTCTTTTGGGGAATTAAAGGGAGTAAGGGAAATGGGTTTTGGGTGGACCGGGTTTGGGCTGCGGGTTGGGCTGTTTTGGTGGGTTTGGGAATGGGGTTTTTAATTTAGGTTGAGAGGAGTTGGGTGAGGCGTGGGAATTGGGGGAAATAAAGGGTATTGGGCTTGGGGTTGGTTTGGTTAGGGAATTAGTTTGGGTAGGAATTTGTATTGGGTTTAGAAAATGAGAATGGGTTATGGATTTAAAAATATGAAAAGGGGCTTAATATTAAAACATATTTATATATTTTTTTTGTAAAAGATGTGAATTATTTAAAATAACATAACGACGTGATAATAATAAAATATAATATTTGCGAAATATTTAATGCTTAATAAAAGGGAAATGCGATGCAATTTTGCGAGAATAAAATAACATAGAATTTCGGATAACTTATGATTATTATAAAATATGCAAATGATATAATAAATGTGAATAATAATAATAATGAGATATATACATATATATATATATATATATATATACGCATGTATGTATATAGATTAAAATTGTTTTGAGGTGCTAAAAATAATTAAAACTGCAAAATAAATTGGAAAAGACGGGACAAAATTGGGTGTCAACAGATGCCCCTCTTTGGACGGAGACGATGAAAGAGTTTTCGGCCAAAGAAAGTTGACTGAGTAGCCAATTTTGTCACGATCAACTGACTTGAAGGAAGATCATGGGTAGAAATAAGATCCCAGGGGGAGAGAAATTATGGAAAAAGTTGGTGCAGATTCAAGAAATATTGCCCCAGTGTCGAGTTATGATGACACTGGTCGCAGATGTAACAAAACTATTGGGAAAGAGCGGATCGAAGTTCGAAGTAGGTCGTTGACCAAATTGCCTTGGTTCGTCGTGAGATATAGTTCCACGTTATGCGGAAAGCTCCCGCCGATTCAAATTCCTGTGGACCAGAGCTAAGATAAAAGTTAGTGTATAACAGTTGCATAAGATATGTATGTGAGAATATGACTTTGTAAGTTGAAATGATGTCGTTGCTTAATGTTGTGCAGATGATGTCGTTGGCGGGCGCCTGTTTATACTTTAAAATAAAGTACCCGCATTAGAAGGTGGGCGCCTGACTGAAATTTAAATACCCGCATTAGAAGGTGGGCGCCTGACTGAAATTTAAATACCCGCATTAGAAGGTGGGCGCCTGACTGAAATTTAAATACCCGCATTAGGAGGTGGGCGCCTGACTGAAATTTAAATACCCGCATTAGAAGGTGGGCGCCTGATTTAAAACATACCCGCATTAGAAGGTGGGCGCCTGACTGAAATTTAAATACCCGCATTAGAAGGTGGGCGCCTGATTTAAAACATACCCGCATTAGAAGGTGGGCGCCTGATTTAAAACATACCCGCATTAGAAGGTGGGCGCCTGATTTAAACATACCTGCATTAGAAGGTGAGCGCCTGATTTAAAACATACCCGCATTAGAAGGTGGGCGCCTGATTTAAAACATACCCGCATTAGAAGGTGGGCGCCTGATTTAAAACATACCCGCATTAGAAGGTGGGCGCCTGATTTAAAACATACCCGCATTAGAAGGTGGGCGCCTGATTTAAAACATACCGCGTTAGAAGGTGGGCGCTGATTTAAAACATACCCGCGTTAGAAGGTGGGCGCTGATTTAAAACATACCCGCGTTAGAAGGTGGGCGCTGATTTAAAACATACCCGCGTTAGAAGGTGGGCGCTGATTTAAAACATACCGCGTTAGAAGGTGGGCGCTGATTTAAAACATACCCGCATTAGAAGGTGGGCGCCTGATTTAAAACATACCCGCATTAGAAGGTGGGCGCCTGATTTAAAACATACCCGCATTAGAAGGTGGACGCCTGATTTAAAACATACCCGCATTAGAAGGTGGACGCCTGATTTAAAACATACCCGCATTAGAAGGTGGGCGCCTGATTTAAAACATACCCGCATTAGAAGGTGGGCGCCTGATTTAAAACATACCCGCATTAGAAGGTGGGCGCCTGATTTATGTCGTCGTGTTGACGTAATGTAAAGTGGGGCCCTATTGCCATGCCATGATAGTTAATGTGTGGACATAAGCGATGCAAAAGTTGAGTAGATGAGAATGCGACCCTGTAAGTCGAAATACCGTTCTTTGCGTGGACACAACACGGTTGGGAACATGTAGTTTAGCATGACGTCTTTGTACAATCTCCAAACAGGAAAGTGATTCCCGTAGTGAGTTGCGATGCGGAGACCCTTGCGAATCTGCTTATAAATGTTGCAGCTTCCCTGCTGTTTTCGACCTGAAGAACCTGTACTCAAATAAATTTATGAGTTTTGGGAGGGGGGAGTTGATTTGCGTTGACTTTGTAGCTTCGGCCTTGGTATTTGCATGTCCTGCTAACTTGGACCCGTAGCCCCTCTCTGCTTCCAATCTTGGCCAGCCGTTAATGAAAACATTCGAAAACAATTTGTAGAAATGCATCTTAAAAATAGAAACATAAAAATTCTATCGAATTTTGATGAAAATGTTTGTTGAAAATAATTTGCTTATAAGAAATACTGCATATATATATATATAAATGTCTGTCGAGCAGTGACATGCGGTGAAACAAAGCAAACGTCCTATCCAAAATTCTTCTGGCTGAAGACTTAGTTTGCCGATGCTTTTCCATGTTTATCGGCGTCCTTTGACAGTGATCCCTTAAAAAATGCCCCAGTTTCTGATATGTGAGAATGACGATCTTTTGAACGGACAAACGAGTCTTGTGTAGATTGCTTGTCTGCCCTATCAGGGTGATCAGATGGGTGCATTTTGTCTTTTGTGAGATAAAGGAGAAAATATTTCCTAATGGTGGGACCGGTTTATTTAGGCCGCCTACGTATCCCCATGAGGGAATCAGGTCGTGACGTAGTTCATTACAAGCAAAAGGGGATTGTAAGGATTTTCTAAAATGGGACCGAAGCCGATGTGGCCGCCTACGTATCCCGCCGAGGGAATCAGGTCATAACGTAGTTCATGTTACAAAGAAATGAGATTGAAAGGGTTTTTTCTAAAGATGGGACCGAAGCCGATGTGGCCGCCTACGTATCCCGCCGAGGGAATCAGGTCATAACGTAGTTCATGTTACAAGCAATGTGTTTCTGGGAAATTTGCAATCTAGGAAACGGAACCCGACATGGGTTCTTTGCGTATCCCGCCAGGGAGCGCAACTTTTACAACATAAGAAATGCATTACATAGAAAAATCCTAAATGTAGTATCTTTTCACTGCATCCGCGTTGATAGCTTTTGGCCATACTTCACCGTCCATTTCAGCTAGAATTAATGCCCCTCCGGTCAACACCCGGTGAACCATATAAGGCCCTTGCCAGTTAGGTGCGAATTTTCCTTTAGCTTCATTTTGGTGCGGGAATATGCGTTTTATCACCAATTGCCCCGGTTCGAAAGTCCTTGGTTTTACTTTCCTGTTGAAAGCTTTGGCCATTCTGTTTTGATAAAGTTGTTCGTGGCAGACTGCGTTCAATCGCTTTTCATCAATCAGCATCAATTGCTCGTCTGGATTCTCAGATCCATTTCGCCGTTCAGCTCGGCTTCTTGGATAACTCTCAAAGATGGTATTTCCACCTGCGGTAACACGACCTGCTCTATAGACCAATAGATACGGCGTTGCCCGGTAGAAGTCCCGATTGTAGTGCGATATCCCAAAAGTGCCAAGGACAAATGCTCATGCCGGTGCTTGTAATTATCAATCATCTTTCGTAGTATTCTTTTGATGTTTTTGTTGGTCGCTTGACCGCTCCGCTCATCCGAGGTCGGTATGGAGTGGAATTGCGGTGAGTGATCTTAAACTTTTCGCATATCTCATTCATCGACATCGTTGAGATTAGCTCCATTGTCCGTTATAATCGACTCAGGGATTCCAAATCGACAAATGATGTTATTGCGGACAAAATCAACTACCACTTTCTTTGTTACTGACTTGTGGAACGATGCTTCTACCCACTTTGTGAAATAGTCAATTGCCACTAGAATAAATCTGTGTCCATTTGACGCGGCAGTTCAATAGGGCCAATGACATCCATGCCCCAAGCTGCGAATGGCCAAGGAGAGCTCGTCACATTGAGTTCGTTAGAGGCACCTTGATTAGATCGCCATGAATCGACATCGATGGCATCTTTGCACGAAGTGGATGCAATCTGCTTCCATGGTCATCCAAAAGTATCCCGCTCTCGTAATCTTCTTTGACAAAGTGAAGCCATTCATATGAGGCCCGCACGTGCCTCCGTGTATCTCTTCAACTAAACCGCTTGCCTCTCGAGCATCAACACATCTTAACAAATCGAGATCCTGAGTCCTCCGATAAAGGATTTCTCCGTTTAGGAAGAAATGGTTTGCTAACCTCCTAAGTGTCATCTTTTGTATCTTTGGTTATGCCTTACGGATATTCACCTATCTTGAGATATCTCTTAATGTCGTGGTACCAAGGCTTTCCATCCAACTCTCCATCTATATTGAAACAATATGTTGGCTGATCCGATAAGCTCACCTTGATGGGATCAATGTAGTTCTTATCCTGATGTTGAATCATGGAGGACAGTGTTGCCAGAGCGTCGGCCGAACTCGTTTTGAGTTCGTGGGATATGCTTGAATTCTATCTTGCTGAATTTTTGCATAATTCTTTCACGCAATGCGTAAGGAAGTATCTTCCCGTTCTTGGTCGCCCATTCGCCTTGCACCTGATGAATCAATAAGTCCGAATCACCTATAACCAATAATTCTTGAATGTTCATATCAACGGCCATTCTAAGTCCGAGTATACAAGCTTCATATTCCGCCATATTGTTGGTGCATGGAAATCGGAGTTTTGCCAAAATTGGGTAGTGTTGACTGATTACGAAATCAAAGCGCTCCAATACCAACCCCTTTGAAGTTTGCAGCTCCGTCGAAGAACATTCTCCAACCCGGTACTCTTCTGAGATGTCTTCTCCAACAAACAGTACCTCCTCGTCCGGAAAATAAGTCCGAGAGGCATGTATTCTTCATCCACGGGTTTTCCTCAAGATGGTCGGCTAGTGCCTGTCCTTTGATAGCCTTTTGGGTGACATATATGATGTCGAATTCACTTAACAAGATTTGCCACTTCGCTAGCTTCCGGTGGGCATGGGCTTCAAAAATATATTTGAGCGGGTCCATCCTTGAGATGAGATAAGTGGTATATGCAGATAGATAATGCCTAAACTTTTGCGCAATCCATGTCAAGGCGCAACAAGTGCGTTCCAAAGAAAGTATACCGAGCTTCATACGGCGTGAACTTCTTGCTTAAGTAGTATATGGCTTGCTCCTTCTTTCCTCGTTTCATCGTGTTGTCCCAAAGACGCATCCAAACGCGTTCTCTAACACGCATGATATAATAACAAAGGCCTTCCGGCTCTGGAGGTACCAAAACAGGTGGGTTAGATGATATTCTTTGATTCTATCAAAAGCTTGTTGGCAATCCGTCGTCCATTTGGTAGCAGCGTCTTTCTTGATAACTTGAATATCGGCTCATATCATCGCTGTTGATTGTGCTATGAATCTCGATGTAATTGAGGCGACCAAGGAAACTCATCACGTCCTTTCGACTCTTTGGAGGAGGCAAGTCTTGAATAGCTTTTACCTTCGAGGGGTCTAATTCAATACCTCTTCTACTCACGATGAAACCTAGCAGCCTTCCCAAACAGGACACCAAACGCACACTTTGCAGGATTTAACTTTAGGTTATACCGCCACCGATCAAAGAACTTCTCTAAATCATCAAGTGATCCAAGTCTTTCGCGACTTAATAATAACGTCATCCACGTAGACCTCTATTTCTTTGTGGATCATATCATGAAAAATGGTAGTCATGGCCCTCATGTAGGTGGCACCTGCATTCTTGAGTCCGAACGACATTACCCGATAACAGTATACTCCCCAAGGTGTAGTGAATGCTGTCTTCTCTGCATCTTCCTCATCCATCAAGATTTGGTGGTAACCAGCAAAGCAATCAACAAATGATTGTAATTCATGCTTTGCACAGTTGTCAATGAGTATGTGAATATTTGGAAGAGGGAAGTCATCCTTCGGACTGGCCTTGTTGAGATCCCGATAATCCACGCACACTCGTATCTTTCCATCTTTCTTTGGCACCGGTACAATGTTGGCCAACCAAGTGGGGTATCTTGTGACTCGAATGACCTTTGCATCGAATTGCTTGGACACCTCTTCCTTGACCCTTAAACTCAAATCAGGCTTGATTTTCCTTGGTTTTTGTTTCACCGGAGGGTAGGATGGATCGATAGGCAATCTATGCGAAACAATATCCGTGCTCAACCCTGGCATCTCGTCATAAGACCAAGCAAATACGTCGATATATTGTCTCAAAAGATCCGTCGCTTCTTTCCTTTATGCGTTCAGATGGACGCCGATTCTTGTTTCTTTCACATTTTCTCGCATCCCCAAATTTATTGCCTCGCTTTCTTCTAAATTTGGCTTTGGTTTATTCTCAAAATGTTCTAATTCCTCACAATTCTTCCGTCATGAGTCTTCCTCATACTCTTCAAGTCCTGTTCATTGTTTGGATTTTGTTTGTTTGTTTCATTACATATCACATTCACATTATCGACAGATTTATTAGTTTGCATGCTGAAAGAGAAAAGAAAATTAGTAAACAAAACAAATTTTGAAATAGCAAAAGCAAAGTGGATTTGTCATTTAAGCTTTCAAAAGATGGAGGCAAAACACATTAAAATGCATAGATGCGATTCAAGCCTCAATTAGAATCGCATTGTTTCAAAAAGTACTAAGGTAATTTCTACCAAGCTTCCTGAGAAACAGGTAGGGGCACAGGTCCAATTTTTCAAAATATCTCCACGTTCTGCATCCCAAATAGTTGGGCCTTTATCAAAATCATCCAGAATTACATTGCATTCCATTTCTTCTTCTGCAATGAAAAGGCTTTTGAGTCCTTCCATGAGGTCGTCTACATCATCTTCATTCGACTCCTGAGCGGCATATGCTTTGACGAATGACTGATTCAAGGGTGGAACAGGCTTTGGCAAGGGAGTGTCCCTTTTCTTTCGGAGGTTGACTGATAAGACTTCTTTAGAAGTGGGTTTGTATCCGAGACCGAAAGTATCCTTCTTACTGAGCAAGTGAACAGGCTCCACCATACCTTCTAAATTCAATCCGAGGCCTCGACCGGGCTTAAAGCCATTCTTCAACATTTCCTGGGCCACCATTGTGAGAACCCGGGGTAACTTCAATATTTCAGCTTTGGAGGCACATGTAATTTCTCTGACATGGAAGACAGACCCATCCAGTGTATCTACGCTTTCAACAGCAGGGATCTGCCCTTCGGGACATATTGAATTGCTCCCTTCTCCGTGTACCACGACCTCGTGATGATCCCAAACAAACTTCAAACTCTGATGTAGGGTAGAAGGAACTGCACCAGCCACATGGATCCAAGGTCTTCCCATTAGTAGGTTATAGCCGGTAGATATGTCTAGCACTTGGAATTCCACGACGAACTCTACGGGCCCCACTTGTAATGTTAAATCCATTTCTCCCATAACGCTCCTTTGGGCTCCATCAAAACCTTTAACTCTCACATGACTTTCGCGAATCTTTCCAATGCTAATTCCCAAGGCTCGGAGAGTCGCCGCAGGACAAATATTGACGGCTGAGCCTCCATCAATCAATACCTTAGAAATGAACTTGTTCATGCACTTTACTGTTATGTTCAAAGCTTTGTTGTGGCCCAAACCCTCAGGTGGCAATTCTTTGTCATGAAAAGAGACTTTATGGGCCTCTAAAATCTGTCCGACCAAGGCCGAGAGTTTCTCGCCCGTGGTCTCTCTCGGAACATAAGCTTCTTTGAGTACTTCCAATAAAGCGCGTCCGTGGTCCGGAGAATTCATCAACAATGATAGCAAAGAAATCTGAGCCGGTGTTTTCTTCAATTGCTCTACAACGGAATACTCCTTGGTTGGCATCTTCCTCCAGAACTCTTCTACTTGACCTCTGTTACAACCTTTTTTGGATTGTCTGCAGGGGCATAACATCGTCCGGATCTTGTCATACCAGCGACGACAACTTCTACAATTTGTTTCTCCTTCCCCCTCCTCCCTTCCCCAATCGAATTGCTCCAAGGGGCGCTTTGGTATCGACATACGACGTCACTATCCGCGATTTCGGAGGAAGTACTTCCACTTCAAACAGTGCTCTTACTTGAACTGTAATTATAGGGGTGATCAAAGCCGATGATTCAACCCTTTCCTCTGTTCGGATCGGCACAATGGTCCCTTCCAAACTGTTTTCTTCATCAATGGTAATCATGTTTATATTGGCATTGTCATGATTTGGCAAAGGGTTATTATTTACATTAGGGGGAGGTCCTTTCAGTTGGATAATTCCCTCTTTGATCAAAGCCTCGATCTTGTCTTTGAGGGCAAAACAAACTCCAGTGTCATGTCCGGTGATCCCCAGTGGAGTCGCCATGCTGTACGCGCCCGATTTTCGACCTGGCTCGGGTCAAAGCGGAGCGCGGACGTGTCCGGGTGATTCCTGGGTAAAAGGGTTGAGGAGTCGCCACCTAATTATTTTTACGGTGAATTAGGACACCTAAATTTTAAACTAAGTGTTGCAATGTAAACTCCAATTTTAAGGTCTGTGAAACTAGCGAGATTCTAGGTAAGGGTTCTTTATTATCCTAAAGGGAAGGGGTTAGGCATCCTTTAAGATCCGCTAACTTGCGGTTATCCGGTCAAACTCAGGTTAATTATTGCTAGAAAAATGCATGTTTGATGTATGAAGTTAAAGATGTTTGCAAATAATTAATGAAAAGAGATGCATTTTAAAAGATAGATAAATGTAGAGATTTTTTCAAAAATATGCATTTGTATGATATTTAAAGAGAAATACATGTAGAGTTGAAAAATATGTTTTTGACAATTGATAGTAAAACAATTTATTTATAATGCCAAAGAAGTAAAATTTTGGGAATCAATGAATTGTAAATTGACAAAAGATAAACTTATTCGGAATGATTAATAAAGCGAATAAAAGATGACAAAAAGTTGTTTTTGAAAATCTTGAATACGCGTGACGAGCCTAAAATAAATAAACTAGCGAAGGATTTCTAAGTTTGAATTTAACCGAGCCTACAAATAAATAAGCTAGCGACGGATTTCAAATCTTAAACTACCCTATGAATTAATCCTAAGTTTGCCTATTCTAAGCATTTCAATAGTTACATAAGTGCGATAAATAATATTACAATACAAAGCGAGATAAAAGCTGAATTAAAGAAAGAAATAACAATAAATAAACTCCGAGGAATATTTGTCGTTATTTACTTTAATCCCTGCAAGCTGTCAAGAACAAACGGTTAGAAACAGTTAAATACATATAACTTCATATCCGTATTCAAAACAGTGAATATTTTGATTACGGAGGGCTCAGACTTAAATTTTGAAAAGAACATTCCAATCACGTCGTGGCTGCAAACATATGACTAATGTGGTTATTTTGATTGCCTCGCCTACTAAACGTGTTGGTCTCTCGGGTGAAATAGAAAAGATCACTATAATCACGTCGTGGCTGTGAATATATAACTTGTTGGTTATTTTAGTCACCTCGCCTACTAAACATGTTGATCTCGGAAAAAGGTTTAAGCGTCATCATTGCCCAGAAGTTATATTTCCGTCTTTGCAACTGTGGAGGCCTCAAAATCGACGGATATTTTTCATCGGCCAGTGTAGTATCGTGTTCAAATCAGTAAAATTTTAAAATGAAACAAGAAACAACAGAAGCAGACGGTAACACAGTAAGCAGAAAATAATCTCCGGAAAAGATCAGGTGTTTAGTTTAAAACAGTAAAACAGATATTTGAATGCTGAAACAGTGGACTGGAACAGGAAAGCAATGTTTGCAAGGCGCGGTGTTCATTTAAAACAAGAAAATGATAAAAACAAGAATCAAACGGGAGCAAATCAAACAGAAAACAAATACCGAACAGACGCGGTATTTATTCAAACAAGAAAAACAAGAAAGTCGAAATATTGCAGTTGTCCAAAGCGGTTTTAAACCAAATTTTTCAGCCGAGAAAAAAACAGCGACAATTGGGTTTAAAAATAACGCAGAGTGGGCTTGAAAGCGAAGCGATGGGCTGTCCAAAACGACCTAAAGTAGCGAGCTTTAGCCAAAAACAAAGAAGACAATTGTGCTAAAAATACAGCAGTGATAAGACATCAAATGAGCTCAAAATGCAGCAGAAATGTTTCCAAAAGAAGTGTAAATGGTCCACATTGCAGCAGCTGTGCGCGGCAAACGCGGCAGCAGAATAATGGCTGCAGAATAATGGCTCAAAAGTGCGATGTCGGCCCAAGTATTGCAAAGAATCGCGATCTCGGAATCAGCAGCCAAAATGCAACAAAACCCATAACTAGAATTATTTAAAGATGACATATATCCAGAATCTCAAGGTGCAGCTGGATACCACAACTATTGGTAGCACAGCAAAGACATAAAAGGGAAGGTAAACTCAAAGACCAGTCACTCTAAACTTCAAATTTGAAAGATAAGAAGACAGAGAGGGCTACCACCATTCATTTCCGATGCCGCAACAAGATTCAAAAGGCTTCTTGAACCTTAGGCATGGCAGGCTATCGAAGAAGGCTAAACCCAACCCGAAGCTTGTCTGTGCTTTCAACCAGCATAACCTAACATATATATTCTGAAGGTCTCAAACAAAGACAAGAACAACATGAGATGGAAGGGGACTGGAAACACAGACTTATCATTCAAACTTGTAGAACAGTGAGTGATTTCAAAACATAGAGGATTCATATAACATGAAATACAAACCCTTCCAGTCAAATACATACTCAGCCATGTAGAGGCGTTGATATTCATGGAATATTCAAAGTATACATGATATGCTTGGGAATATACAAGGATATACAACCTAGATATTCATCTGGGGTATACCTAGATGTCTATACTTTGTATACACTGAAACATGCCATTGTAAATGCAG
This sequence comes from Anisodus acutangulus, assembly GCA_029783415.1. Taxonomy (NCBI): domain Eukaryota; kingdom Viridiplantae; phylum Streptophyta; class Magnoliopsida; order Solanales; family Solanaceae; genus Anisodus; species Anisodus acutangulus. The sequence continues at coordinate 9,548,534 of CM056500.1, forward strand.
AGTTCAGCAAATTTGAATACTCAGATGCATAAATGTAATTCTTTTACAGGATAGGACCAATGAAGAACACAGAATTTCAGGAAAGGTATACTGCACTTAACACAGCAAGTCTAAAAATCATAAATTTTAATCAAGTCGTAATCTCTATTTCACACAAGCAGTGTAGACAATCCCATTAACCCTTTCAACTAGCTCCTAAGTGACACAGACATGATTCAAATTACCCTATATTTGTAAAAATGCACAAATCCAGACCTTTATCATAGTAATTCAGATTTGAAACTCCATCTAAAAATAGATATTAGGCTAAATGACTTAACTTAAAAACTGACAGTTTCAACATAGATGTGCAAGTATATATACAGATATTTGTGTCAATTGGTATTAGACATGGTATGACTCAACATGGTTATCAAATGAACCTTAAGTCAACAAGTTGTTATATCAAGAGCAAAGAAATATCTAGGACGTATTAAATTAAGCACAAGAATTCTAACAGGAACAAACATGTTTCAATATCATTTAGATTATCCCTAGTTAATCATATCCAGAAAACCACAGACATGCATAAGGCTATATATTTGTTTTCTCCAGATTCATTTCATACAGACTTAGGCGGACTAAATGAATGTTCGCAGGGAATACTAACATGCATCACATCACTCACAAACCACAATGATATATGGACAGGACAAATACATAGAATATCTTAAGTGTTTCATCATGGATAGGCAGGTGCATTTAGGATTCGAGCCTAACTAGTCATATTAATCTCTTGAAAAGGGCAAGTCAGAACCAGAATAATGTAGACAAGTGTGGTAAGGTAATCAATATGGCACAGTCTTGGTTATCATCGGATTAAACAGACTAACCTAAACTAAGCATCAACCATTTAGATTATTATTTAACCAAACAGAGACTAGGTGACATATTATGAGCATTTTAGACATATTCAAGCCAAGCAAGATGTCCGGGGGCCAACATACACATTATACAAGCATTGATTTCTCTTAACAACATGTTCTTAACTTAAAATTGGTGTTGAATGGCATAGCAAGGACACAGGGACGATGATTGGCTAAACAGAGTCTTTAAGAGGTTGAACATGCTTCTCAAACCAACATCATATGAACCAAACAATCAAAGAAATGGTTAAAAATAAACTGTAGTTAACACACTAATAATTGGTTAATGAACACAAGCAGTAACCATTATAACCAGACACGTTTATTACGCTTAATAGATAACCTAATGATCCCAGGCAGTGGCTAATTTAACAAAACATACATAATAATTAACTAGCAGGCTCAAACAATAATTAAACATGCTTAGTCAACACGCAAACACATAATGTAAATTACACTAAGCTAATCACATAGAAGATTAAAAAGGGTTTGTGTTTACTTACCTTCTCTGGGTAGCGAATTGAGGCGTTGTTTTGAAATGTCGAATCCGCGCGAAAATGTTTAGAATTCTGATTTATTTTCGATTTCGAATTCTGATTTTCCTCTGAAATAGAATTCTGTTTTCTGATGTTCGACCCGACCCGGCAGTGACTGACGACCCGACCCGAATCGAATTGAAACAAAAGAAATCAGATATTTTGAGGGTGAAATTTAGGGAAAAGAATAGTATATTTTTTTTTCGGAATTTTTAAGTTGAAGAACATATGCAAGAACAAACACTTTTAAGTAGATTTCGAATTTTTGAAATCCGGAATCTTCCCAATAGTGAAGAACACAAACAAAGTACAAAGCAAAACCTTTAAGAAAATTTCGGACTCATAAACATAAACTTTCGGACTTAAAATCGACCCCAAACACTCTAATATATCGACTTCATGGACAGATTTTTGGCCCTCCCCTCTAAAATGAACAACAAGGGGGATATTTATAGGTGGATTCCCCCTTAAAAACGAGTTTGAAATTCAAAAAAAAAGAGCCAAAATCGCGAATTTTAGGGGGGTAGGGGCGTGGGTCGAAGTGACGGGAGGGGTGTGGTGGTGTCAGGGTTGGTGGCAGGGAGTGGGTGGTGGCAGTGGGCGAGGTGACCGGTCGGATGGGGGGTACGGCGACGTAGGGGCAGGGGTGTAGGGTGTGCGGCGACTTGGGGGGGTTAGGGTTTGTATTTTTTTGTTTTGGTTTTTAAGGGTTTTGGGTCTTTTGGGAATTAAAAGGGTAAGGGAAATGGGTTTGAAATTTGTGGGTTTGAAATTTGGGTTGGTTGAAATTTGTTTTGGTGGGTTTGGGAATGGGGTTTTTAATTTGGGTTGAGAGGAGTTGAAATTTGAGGCGACGGAATTGGGGGAAATAAAGGGTATTGGGCTTGGGGTTGGTTTGGTTAGGGAATTAGTTTGGGTAGGAATTTGTATTGGGTTTAGAAAATGAGAATGGGTTATGGATTTAAAAATATGAAAAGGGGCTTAATATTAAAACATATTTATATATTTTTGTAAAAGATGTGAATTATTTAAAATAACATAACGACGTGATAATAATAAAATATAATATTTAAGTAAATATTTAATGCTTAATAAAAGGGAAATGCGATGCAATTTTGCGAGAATAAAATAACATAGAATTTCGGATAACTTATGATTATTATAAAATATGCAAATGATATAATAAATGTGAATAATAATAATAATAATGAGATATATACACACACACACATATATATATATATATACGCATGTATGTATATAGATTAAAATTGTTTTGAGGTGCTAAAAATAATTAAAACTGCAAAATAAATTGGAAAAGACGGGACAAAATTGGGTGTCAACAATATACATATACTTATATAAATTTTCATGAAAAGCTATGTTATGTATACATGTTATAAACTATATTATGAATAATGTTTTGAAAACCATGGGCGCAGATGCCAATATTATTCATGTTCATATTTTTTAGAGTAACATAGATTTACCTGAAAGCATGTATGTCCTAGAGACAATCATTATTAGGGACAAATGTACTTGAACACATTCATATTATTAATAAGATTAATATTTATGACATTTGCGATTATTGAATTATTATTTGATTGTTTGTAATTATTCATTAATGTGCATCCCTTGAGCTTACGTTGTCATTAATAGAGTGAGATATTGATGATAGAGAGCAACTCTAAAATAGCCTCGACTAATGATCATCGAGAATGGGATATCGATGATATGTTATAAGTCGACATGTGATTTGCATCACATTCTTAGAGAATGTAGTATGTCTCACCTGCTACTAATAATGGTTACTAGTGATGGACATATGGATACTTTTGGAAAGTATTGGTATACCCTGCTGATAAACTATTTGTTAGACATGTCTAGAGTGTTATCAGCGTGTAGGATATAAAAGTCCTTTGACTTGAGGTCAATACGCACCTTGTTTACAGAGTAATGTAATTTGACCATGTCCTAAGCTTAAACTCCTTATAGAATAAAATACGGCTTGTGTTGGGTGCATTATGATGTAAATTACGGTGGTAGTTGAGCCAAGAATAGGATTCATCGATTGGATATTCGAGAAAGCACTCAACTTCTCAGTGATATTAGGTCGACCAAGTCATTGGCCAATGCAAGAGACATATTTAGAATATGATCTAGTTGTCGACTAATATAGATGAGATAAAGTGATCAAGCCATTTGGATAGACACATGGCAAATCCTAAGCTTGATCGAGTGTGTTGCGAATGAAAGGAAGTTATCATCTCACATAAAGGTTATGTTTGTTGGATTCATGTAAACGTACTTCATATATTGAGTTCGCTCAATGCAGCCTTGATCTAGGAGTTCCGTATGGACCTTAATTGGATTAGTGTCGATATATGAAGGCCTATAGGGTCACACTATGCCGATTGTCTCTTCGATCTAAGGGTGTATTGAGAAAGTATTAAATATTCGATTTGGGATCGAGATATTTAAATTGATAATAACTATGGGATAATTTCTATTAGATGGAAATCATTTAATTAAATAAAAAATTAGATTATGAATTTAATGTGCTGAATATATATATTAAATGAAAACGGGAAATAAAATTTTACGTAAGGCGCCGCGGCGCCGACCCGGCAGTGGGCCTAGTCAAACTGGCCCATTGCACCTCGATTTTTGGGCCAGGCATAGAGCCCAACCCTAATCAGATTTTTGCCCTAATTTCAACTATAAATACAACACTCTCCATTGTTAATTAACACACCAATTCTATAAATTAATTCTAGACTTAGTGTCTAGGACGAAACTCTCTCAAACCTCTGCCAAGATTTTCTGGCTTTCTTAACAGAGGAATACACCATAGCATAATGCTTGCAGTCGAAGGGACAGTCGCGTGTAATCCCTAAGTAAAGACTCCATATTTATTAACCTGTAAGTGTTCATGTTTTTATGTTACAGATTTTTTATTGTCATATAACCATACCAAAAGAAATTGTTGGGGTAAGTAAGACCAAAATTTTAAACTTCCGTTGTGCCTTACTTATGTGTTTTGAACCCAACAAAACCCTACATTACCCAGAAGGTTTAATCACCTAAAACTACATATGCCAACATAGGATAAGGATCTCTTTGTCCAGCTAAGATGATTCATTCATGTTTATTGATTGGATACATTCATGTCATGTTCGTGTCTTATATCCCGGCAAGGTATGAGATTGCTCTACTGGTTGGGCCAGGTACCAGACTCCACGTACTCATGTGGTGATTTCATGTTGTCGGCTATACTAAGGCTCTCCCACTTAAATGATTTACCATATTTTATTACATATTCATGTCAGATATTATATATATTCATGCTCAGGTTACAGATTCAGTTTCAGTTCATATTATTTCACGTGCCTTGTTATTTATTCAGTTGCTTTACATACGAGTACAATTCAAATGTACTTACGCCCCTTTTACCCGGGGCCTGCATCTCACGATGCAGGTACGAAGTTTTAGGACGACGGATCAGTTCGCTAGGATTCCTACAGTATCAGTTACTGGTGAGCCCCATTTCATTCGGGTGTTAGTTTATTTACTTTACATGTCATGCTTTACAGTAAATATATGCCGGAGGCCTTGTCTCGATAAAATAGTTTTAGCAGGCAGACTCGTGTTCAGAGGTTTCATAGACTAGTTTAGCATGTCATGTCAGATATTTAGATCTATGACATTTTCATATTATTTCGGTAAATCATATTTTCAGTATTCAGATTTTCTATATTTTAAATTACTATTTCATGATATTTGATGCCTATGTTGATCCACTAAGTCATGTGGTTCACTCGGTCACATGTAGTCAGGCACCGAGTGTCGTGTTACGCCCAGACCATGGTTCGGGGCGTGATAGTTTGTATAACAAATAACACACTCTCAATGAGTTGAACTCTCCCCGCATATGAGAGGAACCTAACAGACTAAGTAGTAATCCTTTATAGAATTTTCTCCACCAATGGCTGGCACTGCACAGCTGAAACTCTTTTAGTGCTTAGAGGTACTCCTAGGTACCTAAAAGGAATCCCACCCTTAACAAATCCCAAAGCTTGCAGAATCTGTTGTTTTACCACCTGGCTAACTCCACCAAAATATATAGAACTTTTACTTGTGTTAGCTTTCAAACCAGAGACACTAGAAAACTTGGAGAAACACGGAAATAGAAGTGTAGCAGGCTTGAGATCCCCTCTACAAAATAGTAGCAAGTCATCAGCAAACCCAAGCTGTATGATATTCAATTTAGCACACTTTGGATGGTACGTGAATAGCTTATCTACCTGCAACTTTTTTCAACAGTCTTGTGAGGTATTCCATAGCAAGCACAAATAAGTAAGGTGACATAGGGTTACCTTGTGAAAGTCCTTTATAGCATCAAATGGGGTGGATGGGCTACGATTAATGACTATAGAATATGAGACTGTTTGGATATAATTCATTATCCAATTGACAAATATATCTGGAAAGTTTAGACCTCTCAGCACCTACTCAGTATAAGGCCATTCAACCAAATCATAAGTCTTTTGAATGTCTATCTTCATCATGCATCTGGGAGATATTTGTTTCCTACCATAGCCTTTCACCATCTCATGACTTAGTAGTATGTTACCAGTGATAAGTCTTCCAGGAACAATGTTGCTTGACTAGTATCAACAAGTTTGTCCATCATATTTTGCATTCTTCAAGTGTTAACTTTGGATATAATCTTATAAAGTGTAGTGCAGCAAGATATGGGTATGTACTCTTTGACTGTTGATGGATTATTTACTTTAGGGATAAGAGTATGAGATATGCAATTCACTGGCTTATACAACTTTCTTGAGGTGAAGAAATCAAGGACAACTTCCACTATTTGATCACCTATAATAGCCCAAGAGTTTTTGAAGAAATATTCACCCCATCACAACCGGGAGATTTATTATCATCTATACTCATCATCGCATTCACCACCTCCTCCCTAGACATAGCTTGGATTAATTCTAGTTGTTGACATCTGTTAAGAATAGTGCAATTAGTCATAACAGCAGGGTCAATTGCAGGCAAGGACGCTTCAGCAGTACCTAATAACCCTTGGTAGAAGCCCAGAACCTCCCTTTGAACAGCCTCCGCAGTAGTCAATAGTGCTCCATCAAGACCAATCTAGTTCTTAATGTGGTTCTGTGCTTGTCTCCTTTTCATACTAGCAAAAACATATTTAGTGTTAGCATCACCTAGCTTCAACCAATGCATTCTAGACTTCTGTCTCATGATGATTTCTTCAATCAGTATCCACTTCTCCAGGTTAAGTTAGCAGTTTTCTCTTCATCAAACAAACTTGGTAAGTGAGATGGAGACCTAATCTGACCTTGGATATTATACAGTTTCTCCCTTGAATTCCTTACTCTACATTTCACACTAGAGAATTCCTTCTTGTTCAGTTGCTTCAGACCTTGCTTCACATTCTTGAATTTGGACCATATACTTTTCATAGGCCTAGCCTGGACATGTTGATTTCAGGTTGTTTGAACAACAATTTAAAATTGCTCATGTTCAGCTAAAACATTTGTAACACTCCATAAATTCGGATTAGGTGTGAATGGGTTAAATGAGTGTTAATATGATATTTCATACATATAAAGTCCTATCGAGTGAATTTGGGTGAAAATAATTGTTTTAAGATCAACGCGAATAGTGGGATGCGTAAGATTCGATAGATCAACTAAATTTTCGGTTGTCCTAACGGGCAGCCTATTTACATGAAGATCCGTTAGGAATTTGAGAAAACGTAAAACATGAAGTTGTATCCCTTTGAAATACCTTTCCAACGATATAAGGTAGAGCTCAATCGGAGTTGTGAGAAAATCGTTATTCCTGCTTTACCAAAGCATGTCTGAGACACCGACTGGAATGCGACCAGAATGCGTCCACATACTTAGAATGTGGTGCAGCATACTCACTCCGCATTTCAAGCCAATTTTCCAATGTTTCTAGTCTGCGTATGCGATTAGAATGCGGCCGCAAACTCAGAATGCGACTGCATATGTTGCGTAGTATTCCCAATTTAACTGAGATTGTATAAAAATAAGTTTTTGTTGAAATTTTCAATCCCACTTCATTATTGGCCGACTTTTGGAGGAGAAAAGACCCTATAACTTCTTCAAACCTTACAAGGTGAGTTCCTAACTATCCTATGATCAAACCACATCAAAATAACAAGGATTAACACTAGATTATCATTCTAATCCATAGAATCTTGAGAATCAAAGGAAGAGAAATTGAAGAGGGATTTTGGGGGAAGCTCAATAAATGTAAGATATTTGACCTATAATAGTGTTTATTGAATATATTGAGACTAGTGTAGGCTATTACAAGTTATTTGAATTCATGGGTGAATCATATGAAAGAAAAAACATGAATGTCAGCTTAAAACCCCTAGTTTTCAAGAAGGGTGAGGATTCTAGGAAAAAGGTTTAAGGTTCTAATCTTTCTCATCTGAATCCATTGTAGAGCGATTGTTGAACGTTAAAAAATTTGTTTGGTGGTGTTTTATCAAGAGTTGAGGTATGTCTCTTTTTCAAACATACTTTTCGACCTTTAAAAATGGTTTCTTTGAGAAGGTTTCATATGCGTGAGGGACATGCCCTCGTGGGACCTTTGGTGTATCATTTTATATATATGTATTCGAGATTCTTCCAATTAAAGGATTATTACAATTGAACTATAAAGCTTTTAACTTTGAACATGATGTTCCATCTAATGGATGATTTAACTTGATTTTGAAAGAGATGATATTTGAACCGTTTCCCCCCTATTATGTGATGTTTTCTAGAACAAGGGCCTTCTAATGTATTTTTCCCTACGAACGGGTTTTGGTGAGTCGAAAGTTGATTAATGATGGAATATAGTTTCTAAACCGTTTAAGGATTCGATATACCATATTAACGGGATGATGAACATAATCCATAATGAATAATTTGGCTATCATGATATGACTTGTGATTCGGCTTCCTACATGATTTGGAATTCGGATTATGTGTCGTGATTTATGATTTGGCTAATATGCCATAACTTATATTTATTTATGTTTGGGCCTGTATGGGCAAGTTCTGATAGTTCAGAGGACGATTAGCCGGTATGGATCCTAACGTATCGCTTTTGAGCATTATTGTGTCAGTCTAGAGGACGATTAACTTTCGAGGCGTGTAGCTCGGTGCATCTATTGTTGTGCTAGTCCAGATGATGATTAACCTCTATTGGAAAATAACCCAGTGTATCTATTGTTGTGCTAGTCTCCAGAGGACTATTAACTTCCGTGGGTTAATAGCCTCAGTTTATTGAATGATTGTTCGTCCGTAAGTTGGCATGTATTGGTCTGTTGGTTACCTTTGAATGACTTGTTTGATGATATTGAGTTCATGATTGAAAGGACTTAACGTGATGAACGATATAATAAGTTGGAAACTGACATATTCATGTTTATTAGCTTTTAGTGGTGATTTTACTAAGTTGACTGACTTACTCTATCTTTGGAATTTCGAAATGTCTTTGAAAGAATCTAAGGTCACGAGAACGACTTAAGGATTCAAATTGATTATTTCTTCATCATTGACTTATACGGGATATATATGAGATGTTATCATTTGTTTTGAACTGTTTCTTAATATTGTTTTCAATTACACTTATTACTTATATATTTTGCTATTAACTATTATCCCGGAGACACTCACTAATTACCCAGTACTTGGCATACCATTGTTGTTTTTTATGGTATGTTAGGTAACAAAGAAGAGCAAGTTCATGATACACGTGCAAAGTAGGAGAACTTGCTGCTTTTCAGACTTATAAGTGAGCCCACACCATTGTTCGTAGGAGACCCATCTATCTTCATTTATTTATTTTAGTTTTAAGGCTGCATCCTGAAGTTAGTCAATTCATTTATTTATCTTAGAAGCTCTATAGATAGTTGTCAGATTGTGGGTAGGTGTTAAAGTAATTCTTTGACTTATTGGGTGTCTCTACGGTTATGACAACTTATTTATAATAGACTTCCACTGATTTTATTTCATAATTGTGATCATGATTCCATCTAGCTATCTATACCTTGTTTGATTAAATAAGGAAATATCATTAAAAGAGGTAAATGTTTAGTGGTTTGTAAGGTGCATCCGGTGTTGTTCATAGCATTGGATGCCTGTTACGTCCAAGGTCGGGTTTGAGGTGTGACAAGCTTGGTATCAGAACCTAGGTTTAGATGTGTCCTAGGATTTGTCTGTGTTTGTGAAGCTGTGTCTTGTGGAGTCTTCCTCGTGCAGCTTGATCACCTGCATGATCGAAAGACTACCAGGACATTTATAGGTGATCCTCATTCTTCTTGATTCTACATTGTGCCATAGAACTTGAACTTCTCTTTAGGATCGTTCTGATGTGTTCGTTACTCGTTATTTGTGGAGATGACTTTAACTCATGTTATTTTCTAACCTAGCGAACAATGGTGCTATGAGGTGCACATTGATTATGACTTAAAAATCAATAGATGGTGCAAAGTCGCTTGAAATTCAATAGTAAGTACATATGTATGGTAATTGTAGGGTATGGTTTTTGATAAATTGAGATACGTATAAAAACGGGAGTAGTTACAAGTACAAGGGAAACTCTACCAAGATCTTAGTGGATCTATGAGTATTGTTAAGATGAATAAAATTTTCAATGCGATGGACATAACATATGCTAAGAAAGAAAGATGTATTAGCCAAAATATGATACAATGATGGATGTAAATATCTTGCTGAGAGCCATTGATTTGTTATGTGAAGAGTGAGATAGCTATGTCCTTAGGTATTGACCAATAAGTAATGTGATTTGGGGATATTTCGTATTAACAAGTAGAGAAAAGTATATTTGAGAGTTACATTCCAAAAATTAAGGTATTATCACTTATACTCATTCCTTGTTACCTTACTTTATAGTAGCCACCTTTGGAGAATTTGATGATATTATATTTTATTTAACAAATGAGAACGATAGAGTTTATTAGCGGTAAGTTTCTCAAGAATTATATTTTTAATACCAGCTCAGGAACTTTGCGCAATATTGTGTTTTAACATTGCTCGTAACATGAGATTAGTGGTAGTGGTTGCTTGCATTAAATTAACTCGTTATTAGACTATGTGGTGAGACTTTCTTATGCTATAGTTAATTTTCTTATTATAAAATGATTAAAGTGTTGTAAAGTTACGAGACTTAGAGTATATTCAAAACTAGGATGAAATATCATGATGGTCTGTCATTGTAGTGTTGATCATAAAGGAGATCAAGTATAAGGCATGAATAACGAGATACAATAGTCAGGAATTGAAAAGTATAGGCTTTACTTTTGGAATTCTTGAAAGAGAATGCTTTTAGGATACATCCTTTGAGCTTTTGTTCGTGTTTCTTTTGTTTGTTCTCTTGTGGTGTTTAAAGTTTGGGATTGAAGGTTTGAGCTTTGATATAAATGCGTAAACAAATTTGTTGGTGTGACTAGATTAGAGATGACTATATGCGTATTTTTGGATTGTGCTATGATGCTACGATGCTCTTTACGGGTTTAAGTAGATGTATCTATATGTTATTATGGCTTTGATACATACTTAAGATATGATATGTTTGGAGTACTGAAGATTCGGATGAAATAACCCGCTCAGGAGCCCGTCGACACACAGATTTGATTTTTTACCAAAAGATAATGTATTAAAATTAATACTAATTATTTATATATTATTGTAGGTTCATCCATCAGCGCATGTGGATCCGTCTCCACAGGAGGAGGATGTTGATGATTTTGACCCTACTGATCCCAACAGATTGATTCCAATCATACTAGTTAAAGGCGGTCATGTATACGCTATGGTCTAGACACCGAAGAAGGGCGGCAAGGAAAAAGGGTGGCGGATGATCGTGGTTTGGAGCGTCCTGCGATTAAGATGAGAAAAGGGGATGAAGATGATGGTGAGGGTGGTGGGGATCGCCTTAGGCCTCGGGTTACTCTAAAGGCTCCCCACATGTGGGACCCATTAGAGATTATGTATATGTAATTAAGTTATACAGTTTAAGTTAATATTGTATTTTTTCGTATTATTTTTTTATTAATAATTAGTTATCTTAGTCTTTATTAATGTTTATTAATAACTCGTGTGATGTCCTAAATTAATTATGGAAAATATCTGGACATATTCGAAATAAAGTAATGCTGTGACTAAATAATAAAACGCTTAAATCAAAACCTTAAAAAATAAAACAATGATGACAAGTTTCCAAACAAAACTTACTTCGAACACTTTACAACCCCTAAAACAACGATCCAAACGTTTAGGTATGCTTGATGTATTGAGCCTACATTATTGTTCGCAGAAAAAGATATCAGGTTCTATGTAAAATATTGATATTCCGGAGTTTTGAGACATGACTAATCTTTGGTCAAAGTATGCAAAAACGTGAATTTTAAAACTTTGAAATTATACAAAGTGCGGGGAAAAATTCATATACTCCTATTGCGCGGAAAATTACTGCGCAAAAGGTATTTATATGACATTTTTTATGGGATATTTTGATTCAAAGCCCCACTTTTTAGGTCATTTAAGTTCCAGACTCATTTTTATTAGTTATTCTACATTCCCTCGAAACAAACCCACAAAGACAATTACATCCCTATTTAAGCTCATCACATAATCGGTCATGAAACAAACAACCGGTAGTTTGCGTATTCAATGTCATATAAACTAGTTTAATGTATCATTTAGAATTCAGACTCCAGCTATAAACTGGTTTAATGTATCCTTGCTTCTAGGGCTGGAATCTGATATTTTAATTTTGGAGGAAGTTGGACAACTTATTTAAGAGCTTGTTTGGATTTACTTATGACGCATAAGTCATAAGTCAAATGTCAAAAGTTATAAGTTAGAAATTCTTATGACTTTTAACTTATTTTATCTTAAAAATAAATATTTAATTTTTTTTATCTTATTCAAATATTATAAAAGTGTTTAAAAGTTATTTTGACTTAAAAGTATTTAAAATAAATCAATCCAAACGGACTCTTAGAACGGGTGGGTCGAGTTGGGTAGGTCTTTTACCAAGTTCTGTTAGTTATCGACAGAATCTGTTACTTTGTACTGAAAGAGCACTGGTTTTGCATAGAGGACTAGAAGTGCTCTAGGTTAAAAATAGGGATGATTTTAGTTCAAACTTCAAATATATAGAATTATTTTGAGCTTTTTCTCGGTTTAATTTTTCCCAAGAAAGATGGTAAAAGTATACTATTGATTTTTAAGCTGTCCATGTCTATATGATTTTTACGCAAGTATACAAAGTTCAATTAATAACAACAAAAAGAAAAAAAACAGAGTAAAGGCTAATTGGTTTGATGAAATGAAAGATCAAATCCAACCAGAATTTACAAAGCTAGCTAGAGTATTATGTTGGTGCCAATTTGTTCTCTTTTTGGCGTCTCAGTGAAAATGGCTATCATCCCCACTGATTTTCTCCCATCATCATTCAGCAACCACTATAACAACTCCAGGTTCACTCGAATATTCATTTACTTCAATAGGTTTCACCAACGGTTGAATTGGGGCACGACAAATCGGGCAACTAGAATGAGACTGAAACCACATATCAATACACTCACAGTGAAAAAAATGATAACATTTTGGTAAAACCCGACACGTTTCTCCATCTTCAAATTCGGACAAGCACACGGTGCATTCGAGCGAAGATTGGTGAAATTCAGAAGGGTAAACAAATACAGGGAGTGATTTTATCAGTAAAGGGTCGAGCCCTTGAGAGGAAACAACGATGACTGAACCTGGAATATGGTGGTGGCGACGATGGTATGCACGACGGAGGAGGAATCGGTTAATGTAAAGGTGGAAGAAAGCGAAAACAAGGCAAACGAGGAAGAAAATGAGGACAGAGATAAGCATGAGTTTACCACTGAATGCATAGTGTGGAGGATCGCAACAAGATGCTAGTGTAGATGAGTACTCATCGTCGTCCATGATTATTAGTATTAGTAATTGGGAGATGAAGAAACTGAGACAAGTTTTACAGAAAAAAACAATGGAAGAGGAAGGTTCCTTACTGTTCTTGCTGTATAGTGCTACAATAAGGTGGACGAGTTTTTAGAGGCCTCGATTTTGAAAATAAAATAAAAATGTATATTTTTTATAGAGCCTAAATTAAAAAGAAAATAAAAATATTTCTATTTTGTCATTCATATAGATCCTAAACTAGAAAGAAAGTTAAGAATTTTCTAATGAACTAAAAAGGAAATTGAATATTCTACAATTTCTATAGATCTTAAACTAGAAAAAAAAAAGGAGTAATTAACATGATCTCCTTCGAATGTTTATAATGGGTTAAACAAAGATATTTGTAACATTGTATTAATCTCGAGAGTGTTCTCATTAATACAAATATATATAGTGTGTACAATGTGGAATTCTAACACGATAGTGATCACATTTCTACCATAATTATACATCACTAATAATTACATGAGATATAGTGAATATTTAAATAATATTCACTAACACACCCCCTTAGTCAGAGCGGGAGGAGGTCGGATGCTTAGACTGGATCTGAAGTCGATGAATAGTTGTCTAGGTAGTCCTTTAGTGAAGATTTCTACATACTGATGGGAAGATGACACATGCAATACCTTAACATGTCCTATAGCAAAATGTATATACATCTCGATGTGCTTGGTTCTATGATTGTGAACCAGATTATGAGATAAATATATGGCGGATATGTTATCGCAGTATACCAAATACGCCTTAAGCAAGGGACACTGAAGCTCCAAAAGAAGGTTTCGAAACCAGCAGATCTCAGCAACAGCATTTGCAACACCTCTGTACTCTGCTTCTGCGCTTGAACGGGATAGGGTGGCTTTCCTAATAGTAGACCACAAAATGAGATTATCCCCGAAGAACACACAATAGCCAGAGGTGGATCATCTCGTGTCCGGACAACCTGTCCGATTTGCATCTGTATATGACAAAAACCTAGTCGGTGCAAAGCAGTATAAATACAATCCATAATCAAATGTGCCCTTAACGTATCGAATGATACGCTTAAGAGCAGTAAAATGAGGCTCACTGGGGCATGCATAAACAAGCACACCTGCTGAACAACATAAGCAATGCCAGGCCTGGTGAAAGTAAGATACTAAAGTGCACCTGCAAGACTCCTATAAAGTATCGGATCGGACACTGGATCACCATCAACAACACTTAGCTTCGATTTAGAGTCAACCGGAGTAGGCATGATCTTGCAGTTAGCCATTTTAGCCATGTACACAATCTCCTCCGCATACTTACGCTAACATAGAAATATAGTATCTGCAGATCTAGTCACTGATATTCCAAAAAAATAACTCAACTTTCTCAAGTCAGTCATGGCAAATTCGGTTTAAGCAATGCAATGATCTCATTTTTCAAAATATCAGATGAGGTAGTGAGCACAATATCATCCACATATAACAATAAATAGGCAATGTCATGACCTCGATGAAAAATAAAGAGAGAATTATCACACTTGCTGCAAACAAACCCAATCTGCATAATGTAATTAGCAAAGCGGTCATACTACGCTCTGGGGGCCTGTTTCAGACCATAAAGTGACTTACGAAGACAACATACATAATGAGGGGTTGCAGGATGGACAAAACCTAGTGGCTGGTGCATGTAAACAGTTTCTTTCAAGTCCCCATGTAAAAATGCAGTCTTAACATCAAGTTGATGGATCAACCAATGCTTACTCACGGCAATACTCAGAACTGTGTGAATAGTGGCCAGTTTAACAACCAGATTGAATATCTCACCACAATCAATACCCTCCTGCTGATTAGTGTCGTTAGCCATAAGTCGTGTCTTATATCTCTCTAAGTCACTACTATCTCTGAATTTATGATGAAATATCCACATGCATCGGATCACATTCACCCCATCCGGTCTAGGAATCAAATCCCAAGTGAATTGTTTCGTTAAAGCAGTAAATTCATCACGCATGACCGCATTCCAATTATGGTCAAGTGTGGCTAATTTTGGGTTTTTGGGAATTGAGGATATGGTTTGTGTGGAGAGGTTAAATTGGACTTTGTGTTTGAAAATCCCGTGTTGAGCATGGGTTTCCATACGGTGTGTGGGGGCAGGGGCAGGTTGGAAATTGTTGGTTGTTGTCGGGTCTGGGTTTTATTGTGGGGTCGGAATTCGTACATCAGTGACGGTTGGGAGTTGTATTAGGGGTAGATCGGGTTGGGGAAATTGGTTGATGGTGTCTGGCGACTGCAAGAGGTTCGGTGGGGTTAGGTGGCTCATCCGATATGGTGGATGTGAGTTGCACGAAGCTGGGTTCGGTAATGGTGGGTTTGTGAGGTTGCTGGTTTGGGCGACGGGAGGAATGGCAGCAATGAGTGGTAGCACTTGTTTTTTCGATTGGCTTGGCCGGTGTATGGTAGATACATCGTGGGGTCGGGTCTGATATTTGGCCGATATATTAGGTGTGGTGGCAGACACGACGGGACTATACATGGGATTGAGGATGGCACCGCCGGTGATGGCAGAGCCGACGGGACAACTTGGGGAGGTGACAATTGGACTGCCATTGGTGGCAGAACCGATGGGACGACACATAGGGTTGAGGATGTTACCGTCGGTGATGGCAGAGCCGACGGGGCAACTTGGGGAGGTGACAACTAAATTGTCGGTGGTGGAAGAACCGGCGGGATGAGGTGGGGAGTTGACGACTGGACTACCGATGATGGCAGTGACCTGACCGAGAGGTGATGGATCTGTGGTGACAGTGGGTGCGTCGGCTGCTGCCGGAACAGTGGCAGCATGACGGAGTGATTGTTCGGCAAACGATGATGTGTCCGAATCTTCGAGGAATTGGTAATCAATGACTCGAAATTTTTTAATGTTGTCAAACGGAAAAACATACTCAACAAAGGTGACGTGATGAAAAATTATGATTTTGTCGGTGGAGAGCTCATAGCACAAGTACCTCTATGGTTTGACGGGAAACCTAGGAAGGCGCACAGTGTAGATCGGGGTGCTAATATGTGGGGGGTCGTGGATGTCAGATTTGGGTAACACATATAACCGAAAATTCTAAGGTGGTCATAGGTATTGATCCGTCGGTAGAGAATTTCGGTGGGTGTCCTATTTTGAATCGCGGTAGGTAAAATGTTAAGAATGTGTTCTTCCATTTTTAATGCATATACTCAAAAGGTAGGGGAGAGACGCATGAAAAAAAAGGGTACAAATCATATTATTAATGGTGCAGGGAATTCTTTTGGCTTTACCATTTTGAGGAGAGGTGTGGGGGCACGAGAAATGAAAAATCATGTCATTACCCGCACAAAATTTATGAAAAGGAGAATTATTGAACTCACGGCCATTATCACATTGAAATATTTTTATGTCTTTTTCAAATTGTGTTTTAACCAATGTACGAAAGTGAGAGAAATCATCCAAAAATACCAAATAATATTTGTGGGCTAAGTTGCTAGTTATGGGAGAAGTCAATAAATCTGCATGAATAATATCAAAGGGAGAAAA
Source organism: Anisodus acutangulus (assembly GCA_029783415.1). NCBI lineage: Eukaryota > Viridiplantae > Streptophyta > Magnoliopsida > Solanales > Solanaceae > Anisodus > Anisodus acutangulus. The sequence goes on from CM056500.1 coordinate 9,565,580, forward strand.
AGTAATACTCATAGAAGGCATAAATGGTAGTCTAACGTGTTTCCTTAGATGACACGAGGAACAACTATGAGACAGATTCCCTTTATTACATTGGATTAAATTTCGATTTCGAAGGGAATAAAAAATGTGAGAATCCGGATGACCAAGTCTACTGTGCCACGTTGAGGGAGATATTGTTGTTAAAACGATGGGAGGAGTGACGAGGGCAGCTAGAGATGTGGGAGGGGTGACACTGGTACCGGACGTGGATAGGAAAGGATAGACGTCCCCCTCACTATTGCACATCTTAAGGAGTTTCCCGGTACGGAGGTCTGTTACAGAAAACCCAAAGGGGTCAAAATTAATTGAAACAGAATTATCGGTGGCAAATTTTCTAACGGATATTAGGTTCTTGATAATGTTTGGGGCATATAGGACGTTTTTAAGGGAGAAGTGGGGATGCAATGGTGGGGTTAGTGTGTGGCCAAACCCTTGAATTGGAATGTGATGACAATTTCCGACTATAATAGATTATGGATTATTTAAATGTTGCAATTGAGAAAAATTACCAAAATTATTGGTGAGGTAGATATAGTGAATATTTAAATAATATTCACTAACAATATCATTTAATTAGCTCGATTATTTAAGAAAAATAATAAGACTATTAAGTTTGAAAGTATCTTTCATAACAATTAGTTCTACATAATGGGGATTGAATTAACGGAGAAGAGTCGTCAATGAATACTTTCCAAAGTACTAAATGAAATAACAAATGCAATAATAATATCTCTACTTATAGAAAGTGCCTATTCATTAGAAGAAAGTGTTTATTCATTACAGGTCAATAATACGACTTACTTATCTCACACATAAACGGAAAAAAATAATCTCTTAATTATTTTCATTAATGAAAGAGTATATATACAATTTACAATTTCCATAATAGGAAAATCCTACTCCTATTCTACTCCCAAAACCATATTCTACTTGTAAAAGAATCCTACAATTATGGTAAGTATACAATACTAATTATATACAATTACTAAAAAATATTTACTTACCAAAATAAGATATACACAGTGTGTATACCATGTATACTTATGTATATATTTAACACACACCCACAGTCATAGCGGGCGGTCTTCGTACGCTAAGACTGTCTCTAAAATCTTCAAAAAGGACCGAGGGAAGACCCTTTGTAAAGATGTCTGCAATTTGATACCTGAAAGGGACATGGAAGACGCGTACTTGTCCACGAGCTAACTTTTCGCGAACAAAATGAATATCCATCTCGATATGTTTAGTGCGCTGGTGTTGAACAGGATTACCAGAAAGATAGACGACACTAACACTATCACAATAAATCAAAGTAGCTTTCTTAATAGGACAATGAAGCTCTAAAAGAAGATTACATAACCAACATGATTCAGAGACCACATTGGCCACTCCTCGATACTCGGCCTCTGCACTAGAGCGTGATAATGTAGAATGACGCTTCGCAGACCACGAGACCAAGTTATTACCAAGAAACATACAATAGCCGGATGTGGAACATCTGATATCTGGACAACCACCCCAATCAGCATTTGTATACGAGACAAGTGTAGAAGTCGATGACGGATATAAATGCAAGTCATAGTCTAGTGTACCCTGGATGTATCGAATAATGTGTTTGAGCGCATTCATGTGTTCAACCTTGGGATCATACATAAACAAGCGCACCTGTTGTATGTCATACGTAATATCTGATCTCGTGAAAGTAAGATATTGAAGAGCCCCTGTCAGACTGCGATAGCGGGTCAGATCCTCGTAAGGTGGGCCAACCGTAGCACACAGCTTGGGTTTAGTATCGACGGGAGTGGAAGTAAACTTGCACGAGGACATGCCAACGCGTTCAATATTCTCAGTTGCATACTTTCGTTGGGATAAGAACAATCCACTTGTATAACGAGAAACAACAATCCCCAAAAAGTAATTCAAGGGCCACAAGTCTTTCATAGCAAACTCAGAACTGAGCATGGTCATGATAGACTTGTGCAAAGCAACAATAAAGGTGGTCAAGATAATATCATCCACATATAATAAAATATAAGTCAGGGAGGAACCACGACGATATATGAACAATGAATTATCAGACATGTTGTGTGAAAACCCAATCAACGAAACAAAGTCTGCAAATCGCTTATACCAAGCCCGTGTGGCCTGCTTAAGCCCATACAAGGATTTCTTCAGCAAACAGACATGATGAGGATATTTAGGGTCACAAAAACCCAAGGGCTGCTGCATAAAAACGGTCTCCTTAAGATCACCATATAAGAAAGCATTCTTCACATCTAACTGATGGATGAGCCAAGCTTTCGAAGGAGCTGGACTGAGAACAGTGCGAATGGTAGCCGGTTTGACCACCGGGATAAACGTCTAACCACAATCCACGCCAACCTGCTGAGTCTTACCATCACCTACAAGACGAGCCTTATGTCTCGCAAAAGAACCCTCAGAATTATCCTTATGAGTAAAAATCCACATAGATCGAATAATATTAACACTAGATTGGGTACCAACTCCCACGTTTTATTTGCAATAAAAGCATTATATTCATCGGTCATAGCCAATTTCCAATTCGGGTAATTTAATGCGGACACGAGATTACGAGGTAGAGGGGATTTAAGAACATTAGAATTTAAATTAAAATATATTTTTGGTTTAAAAATACTCTATTGACTCGAGTGATCGGTCTGTGACTCGGGGGAGAATCGGGTGGGTTTTGGGAAACATCAGGACTAGTGACGGACTGGCCAGCAGGCAGTGGGCCTACTGGCCCAAAACTGGAAAAGGAGCCGAAGCAGTCACTCGACTAGTCTCGGTATTGGGCTGGGCAACTGGCCTAATGATCGAAAATAGCCCAATCACTTGACTGGAAATAGTGGCATTAGGCAGAACAGTAGGTCCAGCGGGCAGTGGTCCCATTTGCAGATTTTGGGTGCGGGACAAGTCTGAAAAATGGTGAATAATATATGGAGAGACGACATCGTCCAAAAAATTATACGAACTAGGCACGGGACTACTCACTTTAGCAAACGGAAATTGGAATTCATAAAAAATAACATGAGGACTAATGATGATTTTATTAGACGATAAATCAAAACATTTGTAACCATGATGATTAGATGGATAACCCAAAAATACACAAGGGATAGACCGGGTCTGGAGTTTGTTAATTGTGGTGGACGGAAATAGTGGATAACATAAGTACCCAAAGACCCTAAGATATGAATACGAATGATTCTTATTATATATTATTTGAAGGGGGGAAGAATATGGCAAACCTTTGATAGGAAGAATGTTAAGGAGATAAGTAGCCATTTGTAGAGCATGGTGCCAAAAGGAAGGAAGTGCGGAAGAATGGACCAATAACGTTCGGACAATATTATTAATGATACGAATTTTGCGTTTGGCTTTCCCATTTTGAGAGGACGTATGAGGACAAGAGAAATAAAAATTGATACCATACAAAAATTCCGAAACAACCCATTATCAAATTCATTTCCAGTATCACATTGAATATTATTAATTTTCCATTCGAAATGGGTCTGGGTGAAATCTCTAAATTTTAAAAAGGTGAAAAAACGTGAGATTTTTTCGTTAATGGAAAAATCCATAAAAAATTAAAATAATCATCCAAAAAAAGAACATAATAATGATGGCCCCAAAGAACTGATAATAGGAGATGTCCGTAAATCTCTATGAATAATATCAAATGGCATTAAAGTATGAGAATTAGAGTCTACAAACGGCAATCTAACAATTTTTCCTAAAGAACAAGATTGACAAATCGGAGTACTACGCGTACCCTTATAAGAAATAAGATTGTTTTTATCTAAAGAAGACATAATTGATGACCCTGGATGACCTAGATGTGCTTGCCACAAGGAAGGAGCAAGAGCTGCAAAAGTAGATGGCAATGCTTGACTCGAGAGACCGAATGTGGGCGTGATAGGATAAATATCTCCCCTACTATCACATCTCATGAGAGGAATCTCAGTCTTGAAATTCTTCACAGAAAACCCAAAAGGATAAAAAAACAACAGAAACTGAATTATCAGTGGTGAATTTACGGACATACACTAATTTTTTAATCAATTTAAGAGCATGAAGGGTATTTTTCAAGACAATAGGTGGAGGGGGGGGGAGTCAAAGTTTTATGACCGTAACCACGAATTGGAATTGAATTTCCATTACCAATAATTATGCCACGATTGTTGCTCAAATTGGAATAAGATGAGAGAGTACCTTGGCCGGCCGTCATGTGGGTAGTGGCACCGGTATCCATGTACCAATTCGGGTCCGAAGGATTTAAACCAAGTGTGTGCATTGCGACTTCAATATCTGTTGGAGTGGGGCCCACTGCATGGTGGGCCTGCGGAGGTCGAGGCCCAATCACACATGTTTGCTGCCCCGACCCAGAATTGTTGCGGATTCCACTGCGCCAGGTCAGATTGGGCTGAGAAAACTGTTGGGCAGCCCAATTTCCAGGGGCTGGAAACGCTGTAGCATAGGGGTTGTTGGGCCACTGTCCACTGGTCCAGGCCCACTGCCAGGGGCCCTATGGCTGGGACCAGTGGGACGGTGGCCCATTGTCGCCTAGACAGGGCCCACTGCCATTAATCTGGCCACCGCCACCACTATCGGAACCTCCGCAGTTGCCCCAAATGGTTTTTGCCATTATTTTTCCAAGTATTCTTGTCGCCACCGTTGTTGCGGTTTTGGCCGAAATTGTTGGAGACGGATGGAGAAAAATTAGACTCGGTCACCATGACGACAGAAGGGGCCCTAGTGGCCGCTTTCTTAGCCAAGACGACTTCTTCGAGCGTGAGCATGGAACGGGCCTGATAAAACTGCGGTAGAGGACTGCTCTGACGAAGAAGCGTACTGACGTCATTATAGGCCTCAGAGAGGCCTGCAACTATCTGAAGAACAAGACAATCGTTGGTAACGGGCGCACCAACGTTGCGGAGTTGGTCCGCCAATTCTTTCAACCTTTTGTAGCATGCTGAAACGTTGGGGAAGTCTTCCATAGTGACGTGGGAGAGTTCCTGCTCAAGGGTAACAACACGAGAATTTTGATTATCTTGGGATATATCACACACCCTTTTCCAAGCATCTATCTCTGTAGCGTCTGGTTCAATAATTATCTGCAACAGGTCGGTAGACATAATGGAGTAAATCAACTGAAGAACGGTGGCATCAAGTGTCGTCCATAACTTAGGATAATCCTCGGGTTTTGGCAACTCCATATCCGTAGGAGCCGCGGGGATAATGTGATGGAGGACTTGATGCGAGCGTGCGTGAACTTTGAACAGTTCAGCCCACGTCGCGTATTAAACGTTTTCTATTTCAAGAATGATAGGGATGTGATTCTTGATGTTAGAAACAGTAAGGGCAGGGTGAAACATGTTCTTAGCCATAATAGCAACGCAAGACGTGATGTAGGGATTTGAAAGAAAATTTAGGTAGTTTGGGAGAGGAGAACTGGTCGGAACCAAGAGTTTGTTCTCGAAAAACGTGCCACGAGAAGGGAGATTTAGGAGAGGAAAATATAACCTAGACTTCTGATACCATGAAAGAAATAATCTCTTTATTATTTTCATTAATGAAAGAGTATATATACAATTTACAATTTCCATAATAGGAAAATCATATTCCTATTCTACTCCCAAAATCCTATTCTACTTATACAAGAATCCTACAATTATGGTAAGTATACAATACTAATTATATACAATTACTACAAAATATTTATATACTTAACATAAACAAAATAGGATTAGACCTTATATTTTGTTTACAATTTAGGTCAATCCACTCTCGTCTTGCTATAATCTATTAGCGTAAGTTCAAAATCTAACATATACATCAACAATAGTATTTATTATCCTTTTTCACAATAGTTACGAAGTTAAAGTATATATCCTACTAATTGAAGACTGCAGTACTACGTTGCTTTACTTCACCTTACCATTATTCTTAACCTTGCAGTTTTAGTTTAAGGAGAATGTTGCGTTTAATTTTCATCATTGCAAGATTACCCTAACTAATTTTCTTGTCTTTTGTAGCTTAAGACAGGATCCTAAAGCAAATTTATAACATAGTACGTACCATTGAGTACTTAGGGACCTATGAAAAATATTTAGCACTACTTCATTGACAATATTGCTTTGTACAATTTTAACACATTTCATTAAAATAAACTTAACTGCTCAAGGTTCAGATGAAATTTTTTTGCTACCGAAACAACTTTTAACTATTTTTTGGGTAAATAAAGGATAATATTACCAAAAGTGATCAGTTACAGCAACTTTTAACTATTGTTCTAATGGTCTCTTCATAATTTTTTGATATAGTACAAGTTCAATTAATATGTTATACATGCCCAATCAAATGGTGTAAAGGGCAGAGAGAATAGCATTTAAAATGTCACCGTTGATGTGGATGCATGTATATTTAGATATGGGTGTTTGGATGAGAATTATCTATATATAATTATCAAGCAAAGTGTGAATGGACAAGTGCACTTTGGCACTTGTCCTCAAGTTGCTCATATTCGCTTTAATCTTCAAGATTTCCTTTCATATTTTTAAAATTTAAGTTAAAAAAAATGATAAAAATGGAAAGTCACACTTTGTCACTCCCTCCACATGCAAGAAAGATGCCCGACTTTAGACATTTCTAAGATACTTTGTAAAACATTTAAAAATAAACTAGAAGCTCACAAGAGAATATTCCCCAAACACACAAAATAATAAAAGACTAAGGGTGTGTTTGGTATAAAGGAAAACATTTCCCGAAAAATGCTTTTCAATTTTTTCATGGTTAGTCAAAATGTCTTGAAAAATATTTTTCTCTAGGAAAACAAATTTCTTAAAAATGAAGAAAATGACTTCTCTAATGGGAGTAGGGAAAACAAATCCATAAGTAACATTTCAAGTTTATTGTCTCATTCCCACCGACCCAACACATCCAACCAACCTCCACCCCTTGACTATCCCCACCCCCACCACCCACTCCCCATCTATTCCACCCCCAGTATTTTGGTAAATTACATATAAATGCTCTTAGGATAATATTTTTTTACTAACATACCAAACACTAGAAAATAAGTAAGAAACGTAAAATATTTTCCTTCATACCAAACACACCCTAAAGGGAAAAAATAAACATATCCACTCTGGATAAATATGATTTTGCTTTCCCCCTTGTCCAACTATATGTTCTGCAGCATCAGGAAAAGAATATCATACACTTCACTTTTTAAATGCCCTATGGGTCTAATTTCTGCTTCCCCTTCATATCAGTAAAGGGCTAGCAGAATAGATTCTTTTTTCTTTCCCGAACACCAAACAAAGCTAAGTGTACATAATAAAATAGAGTGAAAAAGTCCATCCAAAATCAAGGTGTACTAACTAACAACTGAGCTCAGGATTTGGTTCATTGTTTTCTACCTTCTGTGAAAGTACAACGTTTCGGCGTGAACTGTTGAGGAGCATAACTATCTGCCCTGACCTCTTCATGGGGGGAGGGGGGGTGAAAGGGAAAGAGGACACCATTTGACCATGACTTCCCTAACTAAGCCTTGTTGAGAAATCATTCATGTTGTAAGTGAACACACATACGAGTAGTTGCAATTCAATAGTGAATGCCAAATTATCACAGATTTTGGGTTCACTCCAAGTGATGGAAAAAAAATTAAGCGAGGTAGTAAGCTAACCAAGCAAGTTAAAATCGTCCATATGAGTTCTCACTATCCATATTGCTTCATTAGAGCTTGTCTTCATCCAAGTCTTATTTAACAATAATGAATTTCACTAATAATAGAGGTTCTATACATTTTCTACTGGCACCAGCATGTTAAAATCCGCAGCATCACTGGTATATGAACCAAAGCCTAAACATTACAAGGAGGAAATAGATCACGAATTGAAAGAAACCCCTTCAAAATTACGGCTGTTTACATGCATTGCTGACTAACCCCATTTCCACTTCCCCAGATGTGGAAAAGAGTTATCGCTACATACACCGGTACGACAAAAATATTTTACCTTAAGAAAAAGCAAGATCATATATTACTAGGTCAATGACCCATTTTGTAAAATTTTTGCTTTCACTTTTTTTAATTACTTGAAAATAAGTGTATGATGTGGTTGTAGCCACAGAGAAGGGGGAAATTCTTGAAATGGTTTCGAAGAGTTTGTAGGCTGAGAGAGGGAAATACATGGATTTGTTGTATGTAGACATACATACACACATTTGATAAATATGAGTCACTTATATACACCATTGAATTATATGACATCTCATCTAAACGATTAAACTTTTAGAGAAGTACACTTTTACTTACCTAGTTATACTTTCAACACGTCCCTCACGAGCAGACTGATTCTTTTTTTATGGGTCAAACGTGTGTAATTTTTTTAATGAAGGGTGACACCGAGACTTTGAACTCAGAACATCATCTACACTGATGTCATGTAAATTGTGCTACCACCTCATATAATACCCCTTATCGATGAGTGTGCCTAAAGCAGAGTTAATGATTCAATGGATCAATTAAATTGAGAGAGTGACGGAAAGAAGCCTAGGCTAAAGTTGATATAGGAAGCCCAAATAAATGAATGAGTAGAAAGAAGACAGTCATGAAAACCAACTCACCAAAATTTTAGGTATGATACTACATGATAAAATCAGCGTGTCTCCAACCCAAAACCTCAATGCAATGAGCAGACCTTTATAACTCAATACCTTCTTACACGTGTAATCAATTTTGAGGTTCACAAGTGAAATTAATGCAGACTATGCACCAACATGAGAATGGACACACCATAGGTTGGTTTGCTACCATGCTTAACTATGTGCATCACCTCATCTAAAAGCTTAAAAAGTTCTGAGAATACACATGTTTATTTACTTGGTTGTATCTTCAATATAAACTTTTGCTCTTTTATCATTTTTATCTCAAGGGGCAGCAAAGAGAGAAGCAAGTTACAATGCCTTATAGAACCGAATGAACATCACAAAGATTTTCTAACAACATGATTTAGGTTCATTTTACATATATTTGAAATAAACCATGAAGTTACATAACATCAAATAGTCGGTTTTCTTTCAATGGCTAAATAAGTTGATCTATCATTTGATGAAATGTCCTGCTTTATTTTCCAATTAACGAACTATTTCAAGGCCAAGAATAACAAAGGAAGGGCAAAACAACAAAATTTGAAAAAGTGAATAAAGTACCTGATCTGCACCCATAATACTCGTCGCCAAATATCTCTGACATGATGTTAATGGCCATTTTGATGGATTTATTGGAGGGAAGACGATGCTGAGGTTGGCCAAGTACTACCGCTCCTGGTCCAGCATGTCTATGTTAAAGAGCCAGCAGGTCCCAGTTATGCGGAAGATCGTATAGCTGGTGGCAGCTGATGACAGTTTGGTGGATCCATGGTTTTTGGAGGTCCCGGGCAATGGCTCGGACCCTTTATTGGAAAGGTAAGCATTAAGCAGTGCGGAAACTAAAGGAACTAACATAGCCTTCACAAATTCCTACTACTTGTTTATCAAAAAAATTGTGATTAATATTTTGGAGCAACATCTTAGTAGCCAGAGGAAAGAAAGTAACGATATGGCTAGAAAGTAGTAATAAGCCAAACATACGTAGTATGAGCTAATCTACCTTCATGCATCTGTAGCTCCAGATTCCTCTTCAGAAACTAAAACTTAGTATAGATAGTGGTCTTCCCACCCATAAAAGCAGGACATTCCTGAAATACATTTTGGCGAACAACAGGTTTCATGGTGTCCATTTGTCTCCAACTAAGAGAATAGTAACCTCCCAGCAACAGATTCATTTGTCTCCAACTAAGAGAACATTGACCTCCCAGCAAGAGGACAGTTATAAGAGTCATCACCTTCACTTACATCAACATATAAATCCTGAGCTGCAATCTTATGCACCTCTATTAAATTTCTCATCAATGTCATTATAAGGAGTAACATGGTCAGTGAGGATTCATATAGCCGGTAGTTGCTGTCATTTTTAACCTTTTGCTAAAACCAAATACATTCTGTCTCCTTGCAATATGTGACAGATCAGACAGTCATTTTTGTTATTTTTTTAGTGTGCATTTTTCTGCTGGTCAGTGGGGGATTAAATAGTACAAAGATCATCCTAACTAAAGAGAGAATTATGAGAAGAGAAGCCCCTCTTATTTCCATTTATCTTCTGTTATAGTGAAAAACTATGCATGTCAAAGCTGAAGGATTGGTAAACAGGGTGGCAAATACCATCTTTCCATCAATCAGATTTTCAATTTCAGGCACATAAGTCTGATTAGGTATCTTATTTCATCAGAAACTTCAACAAGTACACCTCAAATTATGCCCAAAAAAACAGCAATTTATAGAAAAGGTAAAATGCAGTATTAATCATCAATACATTCAAGCGGTAGCATTACAGTGTATACTGTGCTTATTCCAAGTGGTTAAGTAGCAGAAACCTGGAAGACCAAGAGGGTCTCAGTTGATTAAAACTTCTGAATAAATTCATAAATGTGGGCACTTGTTTCATCAGGCTTTTCTTGGTTGATGAAGTGAGCTACTCCCTCCATTACAACAACCTCCTGCAAGTTAGGAACTTCTTTCTTGAAACCACCATTGTGTATATACTCCTTGATTCCAGGAACGTGATACGTCAGGTCCAGGTCACCCACCACAAACTTAGTCGGAACTTGAATTTTGCATCCACTAAATGGTGCTGTAAGCTCCCAGTTTCTGCATTTAAAGTATAGATTATCAAAATCTTGAACGTACTAATATTTCCAATTATACTGCTACTGGAATAATTTCATAACAGATAAAATAAAGAACGGATTCTCTAGTTGATCCTAGAACATTAAAATAATATACATACTTGTCCAGATTACGGTAGTAGTTCAGTCCTCCAGTGAAGCCTGTTGTTTTTTAATTTCTCAGCATAATAATTCACGTCCTCCTCTGTTAGCCATGAGGTAATGTTGCTGACTGCGCGATGTCCTGAAAGCCTATCTCTTTAGGAATGCAAGGTGGCCGTGGATTACGTGAAGAAAGAAACCCTTTGATGAGTTCTGCAGAAGCAAATTCATCTTCCACTTTCCCAGGTTCCTAAATATAATAGCAGCATCAGTAAAACAAAAAGTTGGCTACTGCAAATCCAAACGGAATTTCACATTGATCAAGTCCCCCTGCATTATTTTCACATTAACGAATTACAATTACTTGAATATTACTGGGACCTTTGATGTTACTGTAGGATTTCATTTCTCTAACCACTCTATTCAAGGAAAGGCGGTTATATAATGGGTAATAGCAAGTCAGAAATGTTCCAATAAGCATCAGAGAAATATGTGGAACATGTGGGATACAACAATTGCAGGGAACGGGAAGTAAGTAAATATTACAATTGCTTGTGTGATTTACTGAGTCGAGTGATGACACTCTTGTCTTTAAGACAAGATTGACCCGTATATCTCATTTTACGTTGTCGGGCAATAGTCTTCCAAGATACAAGATCAACTTAACAATTGAGCAAAGGAAACTCAAGTGTTACTCCTGAAGAACTTTGAGTGTAGTAAACTTGCTACTGAGGAAGAAAAAATGTTAGAAAATTCTGTAGTATTTTTCTAAGTGTTGTGAACAATTGAGCCAAAGGCCTCAATTTATAGTGTAATGAGATGACCCTTCAACTATCCAACTAATGACATTCAATAGCCATGTAATGACACTTAATGAGAGGGGTTACATTCAGCCAAATAATGGCTGAATTCATGTGCCAAGTAATGGAGATTCAATGCTCCAAAACCAACCCAAAGGTCAGAACTTTCCAACTTTCCATCGCAGCATTCTGCCTCCGAAGCGCCGCGGCTCCAGTGACTGGCCACCCAATTAGTGTTGCGGCGCTGCTTGGGAGGCTCCGACGGTGTTGCGCCGCGGCCCTTCAAGGCTCCGCGACGATTTACGACTCGTTTCATCTTACACTTCTTCCTTCGTTTACCAACGTGGAATACTTTGTCATTTGGCCAATAACCTTCCATCATTCTATGTCTCAAACGTATTACATATGTACCAATATCTCTTTCACTAATGAAATTTGCGATACTTGGCACTACGTGTGACGTGTGTGGAAACAACGTTTCCGACGTGCGGGGCCCCATTGTTTGAGTCAAAAATAATGAGATATACTTAATTTCACATTAGTAAATTTACAACAGAACATTTGTATAATATATCACCAAAAAGAGGAAGCACCAGCATAAATGTAAGAACGGAACTGTTTTAGGGCTGGCTGGTGGGCCGGGCTCGGGACTGGAGGGTCGGGTTTGGCGGAATTTGCCGAAGTTCCGTCCCTATCCCGATCCCGTCGGAATCGGGTCCGGGAGGGATCGGGTCGGAGGCGGGATCGGGATCCGGGCGAGTTTTCCTTTTTTTTTTAATAACATATGTATAAAAAACTCAATAATTAAACAAGACAAGATAGTGTAATAAAAACATCACAATGTTGTTTTTGTGCCTCTTATATTATTTAATAGACATATGATTTTTTTGTAATACAAATACAATTGTCAAAATTGCAACTTTGTGGTGTTGTCCAAAAGTTGCAAATTACATAATAAAATTGCAATTAAAAAAATTACATTCTGGAAAAAACATGTTCTAGTTTTTTGATAATTTCCTGTGGTTCTTCGGTTGGAATTGGTATTTGTTGGTCAAATTGATCCACGTCGCTTCCACCACCTTCGGATAAGATTTCGTTGTAGTTTTCGTCTTCTTCTTCGTTGATCTCCGGTTGACCGCACCTTCTCCGCTCCGCTCGTATCCAATCTCTGAATAATACTACAATCTCCAAGTTGTCTCCGGCTAATGAGTGTATGTGGTCTCCTATTTGATATCTGCCGACATAAAAAGCACTTTCAGATGCAGTTGACGACGCTTGAATGTTCAAAACATCTCGGGCCATCATTGAAAGGTCTTCTCATTCCCCCTCCAGTATTTCAATAAGTTTTCACGTCCTTCTTCATTGAGAACTGTTTGGTACAGTACAGAACCCTGCAAAACAAAAATATTAAACTCGCTAATTTGGTTAGTAGCGGTACGGCCGCACATTCTATTTATGAGGCTTTCAATACTAGCCGCAGAAACAACATGTGTTTTGTGAGGTTGTGTTGAAGAAGAAGAAAATGGTATGGAAGCCGGTAGGTTACTAGCACTTTCTTGTTGGTAAAACCTATATACTTTTTTGCTTTGGTCTTCTATGCTAGACAACACTTCTTCTTTAGTTTATTCAATAGGTGGAGGGTGATTTGGATTTTTGGGACTTGGAGGTAGTAGTACTTCTATACAATCGAAAATAGTTTCAATAAGTGATTTAGTACCGTCTATTTTAATAGTCAGATTTAATACAGCACCAATAATATAAATAGTGGGAATAGGAATAAAATATTTTTTTATTTTGATAAATATTTTTTTAATAGCTGCCATATAAGCTGATTTTTCCATATATTCACTAAGTAATAAAAATATTAGAGCTATATAAAACAACATAGTTGAAATAATAGGATAATATATACCGGAAAATTATTTTGTTGCTTGAAAAAATTTCTCTAAAAATACAATAAGTTCAGAAATTTTTATCCAACCGCTATCTACAATCATATCAGTTGGATTTTGATTATGAGAGTTAAAAAATAAAGTTATACGTTTTCTATAGTCATAAGCAACAAGTAGTTGCTCGTATAAAGAATTCCACCTAATGGATACTTCTTCTGAAATTTTTCTATAAGGTAGTTGGCAATCTTGACAAGTTTTTTTATATTCTTTTCTTCGTTGTATTCTATTATTTTTAAAAATAAAGTTTATAGCAAATTGTATTTTACTAAGAATGTCTTCAAAAAGTGATAGACCATCCTTTACAATTAAGTTATATATATGGCACGCACATTTTATATGAAAATGATCTAGAAAAGATGGAGTTAAACTATTTTTTAAAATTGTAATAGCGTAATTGTTAGAAGAAACGTTATCTAATGTAATAGTCATAATTTTATCGGTTATTCCGTAATAATCGCACACTTGATAAATATTTTCTGCAATGAAAGTACCAGTGTGCCTATCATCTATATATCTATACGCTTAAAAAGCGGATAACCACAGGAGCGATAGGCACCTTCTATTCAAAATATGTATGCTGCTTTACGTTTTTGCATAAACCATTTATAATCTATCCAATGACAAGTTACCGTTAAATAATCATGGCCGTTAGTACTACGGCCTATATCAGAAGTGATAGCCACTTTGCCATTAAAATGATATAATGAATAACGTAAATACTGTTGATATTCATGTGCGAATTTAAATACATCTCTCTTAACAATTGATCTAGGAAAACCGTTAAAAGCAGGATTATACATATCTCTAATGTAATGAATAAAACCGGGAGATGAAGGAAATGAAAAAGAAAAACCCTCCACAACAACTAATTTTGCTATTGCTTCCCTATCTCTATGTTTATTGTATTTAGGGCCTACAATTCCCCCTGTCATAGGGTTAATTTGACATTGTACTTGGTCCGGGACAGTATCAGTATGTGAACCTTGTCCCGATGGAGCGGACGTTTGCGCACCCGGTTTTGAAGCCTCGTATTGGGCATACCTAGCTGGATGAGCCCTTGCTACGTGTCTCATTAAACCCCCCGTCCCACCGTGACCTTTTCCAGTTTTAAATTTTAAAACATCTTTACAAATTTTACATCTAGCTACTTGATTCTCTATGTCCCTATCAAAAAATGTCAATGCATCTGATTTTAATGGTCGTTTTGCTGGACCTCGTCTCATGCTAGGGGGAATAGGAGGCATTTCAGTTGAAGGTGCACTAGTGGGTGTGTTGTCATCAAAATTAGTGGGTGTATCATCTAGATTATCGTCTAAATTAAAGTCTTCTTGAGTTCCAGAAAATAGCTCCTCGTCTAAATCTAATGGTATTGTAGGAAAATGTTCAGTATCAACAAAATCATCCTGTGTAGGAATATGATGACTAGAAGAAGTACCCTTGCCCTTGTTTCCCCTACTAGAAGAAGTCTGACCCCTACCCGTAAGCATACGTTTAAATTCTTCCATTATAAATTTATAATTATACTAATAAATAATTAAAGTAAATGAAATTAAGTGCGCTAAATAAAATAAACAGACAATAATAATTTAATGAAGGAACGAATGTACCAAACGCCGACGTAATGTCGATGTGTAATCGAGAGGTTGAAAATTGAAACTTTGCTCGATGGAAGATCCTCAAGCTAGTTGCCAACTTCACTCCCAATTCCCAAATGAATAAATAAAATTGAATATTTAGTAGACAATGTAAACTTGTAGAGAGATAGATTGAGAGATTAGAGAGATTGTAGGAAGATTTGTGAGAAAAATGAAGAGAAAATGAGGTATTTATAGTTGAAAATTGGGTTAAAGTGTAAATATAATAACTTATGAGTTAAAAATAAATATTAAGGGGATTGGGGGAGGCCAAAAATGACCGTTGTACAACGGCCAAAATGTAAAATGGTCGTTGGTGCAACGGTTATTTTTGCAAAAGGGGGGTTTCGGGCGGGATCGGGATCGGGACTGGCGGGATTGGGGTGGGCCGGGACGAGACATTGTCCCGTCCCGGTTCGAGTCCCGATACCGCAGGCGGGACTGGGCCGACCCCGCCACTGGCCAGCTCTAATTTATTATATAGTCTGTTCATGTTTTTTATTTTTTAAGACAAGTTTTTATTATCAATTTGTGCTGTTGTTGTGTGCTTACTGATCAGAATGACTTGGCATAGGGTACAAAAGCATTTTGTAGTGATGATCAATAACTAACAACTAGGGAGGAAGGTTATGCTGGACTGGTTATGAAAGTTTTTTACTGCCTTAATTTTTTAGATTTACAGGTAAAGAATGTCTCACTTTCTTTTAAGTTATTTCAAAATAGTTTTGCCTTAACCACATAGAATCAGTTGATTTTCTTGGACATTTACATTAATTTGGGTTCTACATCTCCTATGTTAATTTGGAACTTCTTCATTATGAAATGTTAGTATTCCAATTAAGATTGTATACTGCTCTGAAGACTATGAAATGTTAGTATTTCAGTGTCCTTTCTGTAGGCTAATTATGATTGACAAGATGGTGGCATTTCTATGTTTATTAGGCTGCAGTTTATGCTATTTATTTTTGGTTTTACTTGCCTAAAATGATTTGTTAAGTGATGCCTAGAAGAAATGCATTCCAATCTTCAACTTTGGTTGTCTGGATATATTTTTTTACTTTAACGAGTATGAAATTCATGTTGGTTTGCATAAGTCAGTTGGAAACTTTTTTGTGCCTCCGACGCTGCAGCATTAACAAAAGTCAAATATCTATGTGCTTTTATAAGAGAATTTATTCTTTATCTCTTTTAGTGGTCTTATGGGTTGAAAATGAGACTTTTTAGATTAATGACATCAGAAGAAAACCCATGAAGTTAAAAATGAAATATTGAAAGACAAATCAGATATGTTGTATAATTTCTTAAAGTACTTATATGATATTCAAATACAGATTTTAATGTGACTAGAGTATTATACCAGTACTGAAGGAGGAGCTAATTACTGAACACCATTCTGCTTCATAGTTAGCAAAGAAAGTTGGTGCAAATAAAGAAGAGACTAGTCCATCCAACTTGAATGCAACCTTCACAACTGTACAATGAAGAGAAAGTGAATACATAGGTAACCAGAAAACCTTTCTTGCTTTAAACTTTGACTGAAAGTTGTATATTAGGGTTGTAGAATATTTTTGAAACTGTGAAGTTTATGACGCAGAATAAGATGTGAAATTTAGGCATGATATCTGAATAAGATGCATTTGTTGCAAAACTGATTATGCTGGAAATATTTAAGCTTAGGTACAACAGACTTCTAGCAAGAAGTTTGTTCCTGAAATACCTATACCCGAGAATGTGGTGGTAGATACAAATGAAAGAGATTATTTACGCACGTTTCTCAACCAACATTGAATACACGCTACATGAAAGTACTACATTCTGGTTGTGCAGAAATGTTTGAGCTTACTTTGTCCATGGTAATATGCAGACTATTGTTTAATTTGCTCTACAAAAGGATGATTCCTTGGAAGACATATTTTGAACTCAAAGATCTTGAAGTTCTTAATAAGCACACTGTTAGAGGTAAAATTCTGCAGTATTTCATTTGCTGAATTGTAACTCCTATATGTTATGCAGTTAAAGTCATACATCATGATGGTTTAAAAAATTCAATTCATGTTGCCAAGTGGGCATAACTTGAGGAGAATGTTTCAAGTTCTTTGTTTCTACTAAGGAATGTGAGTCATTTCTGCTATAGCATCTAGACAATCATTTGTTCTACATATTTTTGGCTTCAACCTCCAATGGAGTCCTGCTAGGCTAAATGCTCCGCCACGAAGTAAGCTTTCGCGAATATGAAAGATGCGGAAGTGGCTAAAGAACTCGGAGGAAGAAAGTAGTTGGATAACTGTATATGTGAGGGTATTTTTGCATTCTAGGAATTAACAGACGTTGCTAAACCTTACAATAGTGACCCCTTGAAGTGCATTTAGAGCTAGCTAGTAGAGGCATGTAATAGTGATTGGCACCATCTCATGATAGAAATAAGTGCTAAGCGTACATGTGAAAAGTTGCTCTTCTACACATCTGCTGATACCCGTCTATTCTCCCACTCCCTAGATACTATTACCTAGGTAATCTTTAAAATAAGTCCTATGTTTAGTTTGATTTGTGCCTAAAGTTTGATCGGCTATATGCTTTTGTAGGTTCTCTTTAAAGTTAATTCTATTTTTGATTTGGGTGTGGGCTACGATGAAGCAAGAACATAACTTACCAATAGTCATTACAACCTGCAGAGACAACAAATAGCAGCAAAGCTTGCAGCAAGCAGAGAAACAGAAGGAAGGAAAGAAAATCGACGGAGAGCAGATAAGCACAACACAGAAACATAAATTCTTAACAAATCCGCTGCTTTAGAACATGGTTCTTGTGGTTGGAAGGGTACAAAATTTATTGAGTATTAAACTACTGTAAAATCACTAATGAGGAGACAACCTTATAAGTTATATCATTACCTGGACCATATAGAATATTGCATATTTGAACATTAGAAGAGTAATATCCAATCGAAATGCAATCATCCCCTATTGACCGCAAGGCTAAAACAAGTCATTCATGATCGCTTGAAGCACGAACAACTTACCTAGTTAATAATAATTAAGTTAAACTAGTTTAAAAATTAAGAAAAGGAATCTAAGCGTATTATTATAAATCACAAGGAAAGTTAGTTTTACGAAATCAAACTTTAGGATAGATTTATTAAAGTATCCCTTTAGTTATTTTTAGCTATAATGACTTTGTGGATAAAGCGGTATAACTTAAATAATTTTGTTGATACAAAATATAAATAATTTTAGCAAGTAATGTACTATACTTGAATATTTTATAGAGATAAACATGTTTTCACGTCTTCTTAACCCCAAATAGCTGGAAAATTGCTTAAATTCTAGAATGTAATCTTCGTCATCTTTTCTATAAAGAAAATTAAAATTTGTGGTACTACTCAAATTGTCGTGCAAATTTTGTTATTCTTGTGTTGGGTTTGTAAATCAAATAGTAAGCACAGAGGAAGTTTAACTTTTCTTACCCAACAACAATCCTGGCATGACTTATACGATAATCATGTTGTATGTTCAAAACATGATAAAAGAAAAGTTACAGGTTTTTGTACGCGGGATTCAACACTAAGGTAACCACGCGATTTGTTTCTTCTATTGCAAGATCTAACTCTAGTGTATTTCCTATTCAAGAAAGCTAGGAAATCTTACTTTAGGAACTGAGAAGTTATTTTTTGTGTATACATAATTATGGGGTATGTGTTGTATATATAGGAGCTCAGGACAAAACCTAAACATATCTAAAACAGGAAAATATGGGCCCATGTTAATAATAAGTGGACATGCCCAAAGTGGACGGCCAAGCTCCCATTTTGGGCCAGTAATTTCTAGCCCAATTGCTTCCCTGTATTTGTCCAAGTACCCATATAATATTTCCAACACATTTAATTAAATCTGAAATTCAATTCAACTTAATTAAATAATTTCTATCAAATAAAAAATATTTCATAATTATTATAAATTAAATATCTCGATTCTCAATCGAATATTTAATACTTTCTCAATACACTCTTAGATCGAAGAAACAATCGCATATAGTGTAACTCTGTAGGCCTTCACATATCGACATTAATCTAATTAAGGTTCATACAAAACTCCTAGATTGTGTCGTATGACGAATTCAATATGTGAAGTACGTTTACATGAATCCAGCAAACTTGACCTTTATGCGGAACTATAAATTTCTTTCATTTGCGACACACTCGATTAAGCTTAGGATTTGCCAAGTGTCTATCCAAATGGCTTAATCACTTTATCTCACATTTATTAGTTGACAACTAGATCATATTCTAAATATGTCTCTTGCACTGGCCAGTGACTTTAGTCAACCTAATAACATTGAGAAGTTGAGTGCTCTCTCAAATTTTCAATCGAGAAATGAATCATATTCTTGGATCAACTACCACCTTGATTTACATCCTGGATCACCCAACACAAGCCGTATCTTTTTCAGAAGGAGTTTAAGCTTAGAACTTTGTCAAAGTACATCATTCTGTAAACAATGTGCGTATTGACCTCAAGTCAAAGGACCTTTATATTTCATACGCCGATAACACTATAGACATGTATAACAAATAGTTTATCGGTAGGGTATACCAATACTTCTCCAAAGTATTCATGTGTCCATCACGAGTAACCATTACTCTTAGCTGTGAGACATACTACATTCTCCAAGAATGTGATGCAGACCACATGTCGACTTATAGCATATCATCGATATCCCATTCTCGATGATCATTAGTCGAGGCTATTTTGAGAGTTACGTTCTATCATTAATATCTCACTCTATTAATGATAACATAAACTCAAGGGATACACATATATGAATAATTGCAAACAATCAAACAATAATTCAATAATTGCAAATGTCATAATTATTAATCTCATTAATAATACGAATGTGTTCAAGTATATTTTTGTCCCTAATGTAGATTGTCTCTAGGACATACATACTTTCAATTCTAATGTAATCTTCAATAAATAAATTAATTTTTTTAGTAGTAGTAGTAATATTTAAGTTGAAATTTAAAAAACTAGAAATGACAAACAAATTAGAACCAAGAAACTATATAGGTGGATGATAAGCTTGAGCTTGATTTTAGACACTGGCATGACTAGGCTGATATTTTCTCTTTGAAACTAGCCTCGTCAAAACGAAGAAAACAAAGAATTTAGAAGCAGTTCAACTCTTTAATTATTTCCTTGTCTATGGTGACAATAAGAATGTACGTAATATGAGTTTTCTTTTCGGGTTTCTAATTATTTCAAGTTCTTAATAGAAATTTGCATAATATTCTAAAATTTTGAATTAAGCTACTCAAATTTTCATATTCATAAGTAATTTTTTTGATAATACGATCTAATGCCATATATTCTGAATACACGGTTAGCATCTCGTTAACATGAAATAGTTCTTACTATTATACATAAATATTAGTAATGACTATAGTTTATATATCGAGTCAATTCTTCATATAGTCATCCTTGTAAAAATGATTTACTAAAGTAATTTTTAAAAAAATTCTGAATAAAAGGCCATTAAACTGCTCAAGATTCCAACAAGTGTCAATCCCTCCAATGATCCCAGATTATGCCTTTTCGCCTGCGGTGGAAAAATAAGATTTTTCTCTTGCTCCACAAATGGCAATGGCAAAAGAAACTAGGGTGCTAGTTAATCAAGAACTGTGAATTGAAACTCTTGATGCTTCAAATATGTGCTCCCAAATGGTTGTTGTTGTGTCTGGTCGAATGGAACTGGCCCAGGATTGTTTGGCAATGAAGAAAATATTAGATTTTGATGGAGATTTGTGGGTGTTTATAGACCAAGCCGATCTTCTCACTGTTCATTCAAGCAAACAATTCACTAATTCTGCTTATTATACCACTTTCATCCACAACAAATATGGAAAGAATGTGAAGTTTGTCCCTAGTAATATATAAACATTTAATTACAACTCCATGAGGGGCAAGAAGATTCTACAAAAAAAGAATTCACCATGGATGCTCCGCCTGTTCTTTGGATTTCTGCCGCCGCAACTGCTACTGATATGATAATGTGATAGACAAGGAAGAAAAAAACTTATGTAACCCTTTTGAATAAAGTCCTAATTTCGCGATCTGACATCAGCTTAATGTTAGTTTAAGCCCAATAGGCTCAAGATATATCAGAAGGCGCAAGTGCATAGGTAGCCAGTAGCCAATTTTGGGGTCTCCAATAAGCTCGCCTAAATTTATATTCTTTTTGTCTCAATTTATGTGACAATATTTTCTTTTTGTCTGTCCCAAGAAGAATGTAATATTTTTATATTTAAAAACAATTTAACTTTATAAGATGATTTACAACCACACATTTATATAAGACTTGTTTTGAATCACATATTTCAAAAGTCTTTCTTTCTTTCTTAAATTTCGTGTCAAGTCAAATGATCCACATAAATTGAGACGTAGGGAATAACTTTTTTGTAAGTTTAGCCACTTCAAATTAAAATTATGAACATCAACATTTGAATTTATAAATTATGTCTAAACGTTAGCATATTTCTTGTGCAAGAAAAAATTCGATGTACGCATCAGAAATTTGGCTGGTTAAGGCCAAAGCTAAACTTCAAACATATATATCTTAAATTTCAGACATATATGTTCGAAGTGAGAGTAGCTTTTCAGAAATTGAACTATCAATCTTCATCCATTTCAATATTTTCAAGCTTTTTTAACAATATTGACTTGATTTCGGTTCAATTTTCGTAATAGAAATTCAAGACACACTTTTTAAATTTGCAACAACGATTGATTTTAGATGATGTTTTAATTTATTTCAAGAATTTTGTATAAATGAGTTTTTGGAAATATCTCTTTTATGTTTTTGATAATCATTAATTCACGCATTATACTTCAATTGATATGCAATAGATTTGAAACACATTATTGTACAAGTGTAAAACAACTAAGGAAGATGAGAAATTTTATCTGAAGTTTAGTCACATTAACGACTACGTATGGGAAATTGGTTATATGCTAAATAAAGCGTGCATCTATTCATTTATTTTTTTTAACTCAGTTTACCCGTTCAAATTTAATCGTTTATTTACCATCCTTAATTATATAGTGATGTAATTGTATACGGTAAAAATCGGCATGACACATGGCATGATTTGGATATGAAAATCGAAGAAAGTAATAATGTTGCATCGGATGTGGGTTGCACCGGTGGTGAGTTCGGATATCGTAACAAGGCCGGTTGACGGCCGAACCAGGTGACACCGAATAGAGGTCAGGCCTGGTAACATTGAGTGGAAGACCGAAGGAGCTCAGCGCCTACCCGTTCCGAATATGGCCCCAGCCGTTACTGTTTTCTCATCAAATGACCGTTATTATCATTTAATTATATCTAATGAATGAATGATTCTCGGGCATAAATGTCTTGTATTGTTAGTTATAAAAAGAGTCAACCTTCATGTTGGAAGGGCATCACATTCTCATTACTGATTTTTGCACTACTTCATTGTAATCACAATTGTAAAAGCTCTCACAGTTGGCTCGGACACGAAGCAAATCAGCTTAGGGTCGGAACAAACTGGTAAAGTCATTTCAATCAAGTTCATCACATTCCAGGCTAATTTACTTGCTTATTATTTTCCTTTGCTTATTTACTATTAATTGTTTATTACTTTTTATTGCAAATCTCCTTAAAATCACTTATAAATTCAATTGTACCTTTTTTGGGATAAACAGTTTGGCGCCCATCGTGGGGCTAAGGATAATAGTGGTGATTTGTTCAAACTCAAATTTCACTTATTTCTTTTGAGATTTTGTGATTTCAGGTCAATACTAAGTACTTATAGTATGGCTAGTGATATCCAAGTTGAGGTTAGCAACAACGAGGACAACAACAACAATGGCATTATTGTTAACAACCTCAATAAAAACAACGAAACATGTTGACCCAATAAATGGTGTCCTGCCCGTTGATCCACTGAATGGCATTCCACCGAATGACGTTCCGTCTGTTGATCCTATGAATAACAACAACCCCATGATTTTGCCCTGGTCGTCTAGAAGATCACTTCAGAAGAAACCAGATAATGATGAGGATGGTGAAATAAATTTGACTCGAATCTTTTATATGCTGAAGGAGAAACAACATGCTATAATTCAGTTGCAAAAGAAAAGTAATAGATCAATTACGGTGGATAAAGCTCGTCCCATCTGCAATGATGAACCGGGACAGAAATATTATCGAGTCAATGTGAATGTCAATGGCTCGGGGACTAATGAATCCTCGGAGGTCTTGAAAATGCTTGAAGCCTTAACTAAACGAATTGAAACTAATGAATAGAAGGTTAAAACCTACAATTCACGGGTAGATCAGATTCTTAGGGCGCCTCCAATTTTGAAGGGGCCAGACTGGAAGAGGATACATCTAGTTGTCATTCCCACCAAGTGCAGCACCGAAGTTGATACTGAAGAGGTTTAAAATGCCCGACCTCCCAAAGTACGATGGGACAACGGATCCACAGAAGCATGTGACATCATATACTTATGCAGTAACGGGCAATGACATGCATCTGAATGAGATTGAATCGGTGTTGCTGAAGAAATTCGGTGAAACACTATCCAAGGGAGCAATGACATGGTATTCTATGTTACCTGAATATTCTATTAATTCATTTGAAATGCTTGTAGATGATTTTATAAAGACACATGCCGGAGCACGAAAGGTCCAAGCAAGGAAATTGGATATATTCAAAATTGCTCAGAAGGACATAGAGTTGTTGCGGGAGTTCGTGACAGGATTCCAAAAAGAACGAATGCTTCTTCCTCGGGTATCAGATGAATGAGCAGCCGAAGCTTTCACCAAATAATTGAATCCTAGAAGCTCCAGTGCTTCGTTCAAGTTGAAAGAGAACTTGTTGGAGTTCCCAGCGGTGACATAGGCAAACGTGCACAATAGATATGAATCTAAAATTCTGGTGGAGGATGATCAGCTCGAACTTCCTCTTGGTTAGCAGGACGAAACAAAAACTTTGATAAAATAAATAGAGTAGCTGAATTGGAGTTAAAGCCTTCAAAAGATATGTATTAACCCTACGGGAAACCTGAAAGGTCGAACTTCAGGTCGGATAAGGTTTGTAATAATCACAACTTCTCATCAGATAGAGAAGAAAGGCATAATGATCGAGGGTCTACCAGCAGAGGTTTGTAATTTATGAATGATACAATTGGATCTTCTTCTAATACTATTGAAAACCCAAGACTGTCTGAATACAACTTCAACATCGATGCGGCCAGACTTGTTTCAGCTATTGGTCATATTAAGGAGACAAAATGTCCAAGACCGCTTTGTATTGACCCGGCTCAAAGAGATCCAAATTTGATTTGTGATTTCCATAGAACACATAATCATCGAATGGATGATTGTCGCTAATTAAGAGATGAAGTGGTCTGGTTATTGAAAAATGGCCATCTACGTGAGTTTTTAAGTGATCGAGCAAAGGAAAACTACATAAATAGAGAAACAAACAAGCAGATGGATCTGGTTGAACCCCAGCATGTCATAAATATGATTATCGAGCGAATGGATATTCTGAAGATAGCTGTCATGACTGCAAAGAAGACGAAAGTCTTGATAACTCGGGAAAAAAGATCCAGGGATTAAGTACCGGATAAGATAATTTCTTTCATTGATGAAGATGTGGAGGGCATCATTCAACCTCAGAATGATGTGTTGGTAATATCTATCTTTATCATTAAATTTTAGATTAAGCGTATTTTAATTGATCCAGGTAGCTCGACAAACATTATCCGGTGGTAGAGCAGTTAGGGTTGTTGGACCAAATTATACCAGCGGCCTAGGTTCTCAGCGGATTCAACATGGCAAGCGAGACTACAAGGGGGGAAATCACTCTTCCGGTAAATGCAGTCGGGATAATTTAGCAAATGAAGTTTTACATTATTGAAGGCAAAATGAGGTACAATGCACGACAGGCCTTGGATACATGACATGAGCGTCGTGCCTTCAAACGTTGCACATGATGTTAAAGTTCCCGACTCCGGAGGGAATAAAAACAATTCGTGGAGAACAATCGACGGCAATAAAAATGTTCATAGTAGAAGAGTTGGTGCAAGCACCGAAGGAAGCAAATGATGCAAGTAAAATCAAAGAAGATAAATAGCAATCACAAGATTCGGGTCCATCGAGTCCGGAGAAAGAGGAGAAAGACAAGATAAATTACGAGGAAGAAGAAGACTACTTTCATGTTCCCGAGGTCGTTTGTGCTGCTAGATGATTCAGATGCCACAAAGTCAATCATAGAGGAACTAGAACAAGTCATCTTGTTCGTACATATACAGGGCAGAAAGGTATACCTGGGCTCCGGGTTATCCCCGGAGCTTAAGCTTAAATTAATTGAATTTTGTAAAGCTAATGTTGATTACTTTGCCTGGTCCCACTTAGACATGACAAGTATTCCACCGGAGATCATGACTCAGAAATTGAGTTTAGACTCAAGTCCCCCCCCCCCGGTAAAGAAAAAGAGGAGGCATATGGCTGATTTCAAACATAAATTCATCAAAGAGGAGGTAACAAAGCTTTTAAATATAAGTTCTATCCGGGAGGTAGAGTACCCAGATTGGTTAGCAAATGTTGTGGTCGTAACTAAAAAACTTAATAAACTGAGAATGTGCATATATTTTAAAGATTTGAATAAAGCATGCCCAAAGAATTCTTTTCTTTTGTCGTACATCGATCGAATGATGGATGCTACGACGAGGCATGAGATGCTAAGCTTCTTTGACGCTTACTCCGGGTACAACCAAATTAGGATGAACCCGGAAGATCAAGAGAAAAAATATCTTTTATAACTAGATACGGGACCTATTATTATAATGTAATGTCATTTGGTTTTAAAAATGTCGGGGCAACATACCAATGCCTAGTTAATCGCATGTTCTAGGACCAAATAAGTAACACAATTGAGGTTTATATTGAGGATATGTTAGTTAAGTCCCTAAAAGCAGAGGACAATTTAAAGCATTTGCACGAAATATTTGACAGACTCCGAAAGTACAACATGAAGTTGAATCCAGAAAAGTGTGCTTTTAGAGTTGGCTCGGACAAGTTCTTGGGTTTCTTGGTTTCAAATCAAGGAATAGAGATCAATCCGAATAATATCAAAGTTATAGAGGAGATTCTAGAGGTACTTGAAGATGTGAAGTCGGTACAAAAAGTCATCGGAAGGATAGCCGCTCTGAGTAGGTTTATCTCTCGGTCCTCGAAGAAAAGTCATTGATTCTTCTCGTTGTTAAAAAAAATACTTCGAGTGGACACTAGAGTGCTACTTGTCTAGTCCGCCATTATTGTATAAATTGAGGGCAGACGAGTATTTGTTCATGTATCTAGCGGTATCTGAGGTAGCTGTAAGTGTAGTTTTGGTTTGAAAAGAGAAAAGTACACAATTTCCCATTTACTATGTGAGTAAAAGACTAGATAGTGTGGAAACTAGATATCCTCATTTAGAAAAATTGGCATTGGCATTAATAACGACTGCTAGAAAATTGAGACAATATTTTCAATATCACCCTATATGCGTAGTAACAACTTACCCGTTAAAGAATGTAATGCATAAATCAGAATTGTCCGGCATGATAGCCAAATGGGTAGTAGAAATTAGTGGGTATGACATAGAATATAAACCATGAACCTCTATAAAGTCTCATGTTTTAGCAGACTTTACACTCGGAATGATTCCCGAAGTAGAAAGAGAGCTTTTATTAGCCTCAGGAATAACTTTAGGGGTCTGGATCTTATATACGGACAGAGCTTCGAATGTGAAAGTGTCTGGACTCGGGATAGTGCTTAAGGTACATGTGGGAGATGTTATCAGGCAGTCAATAAGAACTGTAAAATCAACAAACAATGAAGCCAAGTATGAGGATATGATTGCAGGTCTAGAATTGGCATAGAGCTTATGAGCAGAAGTCATCGAAGCAAAATGTGATTCACTTCTAGTTGTTAATCAAGTGAATGATGTGTTCGAAGTGAAGGAAGAAAGGATGAAAAAATACTTTAAAAAATTCAAGTAATATTGCATCAGTTCAAAGAATGGACCATGGAACACGTATCTCGGGAATAAAATAATGAAGCTGATGTCTTGGCTAATTTGGGATAATTCGTGGAAGCGGGGAGTTTAATTCGGAAATAGTTGTGCAGCTGCTAAACTCCGTGATTGATGATGGACATGCCGAAGTAAATACAACAAGCTTGACTTAGGATTGGCGCAATAAATACATCGATTACCTTCGGGATGGAAAGTTGCATAGGTTTTCATATAGATGAAATATAGATTCTATGCGTACAAGGTGTTCGCTAGAATGTCTCAATGAATCTATTACTAGTATATTGATCCGATTATGATTTAAATCAACTGTATGATGTAGATAAGCATTCATAGAGCTTACAAGGACCCGTGGAACTTAGATAATTTCGACGACAAGGTATGCAAGGCTCTTTCTTTCTTTTGGCATGTTCTATGTACGAAACATAACCGTCATGTTGCTTCATAAATTACGCTACTCTTAGTAGTTAAGAATGGTCATGCTATTGACTCTTATGTTAAAAAGCATGTCTAAATATGTTCCTAAGTCCTTATTGAGGCATACAGAAAAGATATTGATATTCACAGTATTAGCCGAAGGTATAAGGATATTATGTTATCCTATAAATTCAGGAAATATTTTATTTTCATTCATGCATTTTCATTATATTCATATATTACCCTGGACCACTTGTACTATGCACACTACTATATGATAAATATTATATATATAGGGGATATGGGGAAAGGGAACGGTGTTATATACGCACACCATCTGCAGCTGGTACAGACTATCACAAAAGAGCCCTAAGAGGCCAATATTGAAGCTTGTGTGGCTAATACGTTATAACCTGATGCCTACAGAGGCGGTTATGGGAAGGAAGATACCTGTGTGGCCAATATTATACCGCATTTGCATTGTGCATAACATTTAGGCATATGTATTAGGGCCCACAGAGGCATTTACTGCTGGTCAGTTGTTTCTGTCTCAGTTTATTATGTATCTCTGCTATGTTATTTCTTATGCCTGACATACTCAGTACATCAGTCGTACTGACATCCCTTTTGCTGGGGACGTTGCATTTCATGCCCGCAGGTTCAGTTAAAGAGGGTGACGGTTCGCACTAGTAGGTTGCTGGTTCAGCTGGTATTGGAGCACTCTATTTGTTTCAGAGTTGCAGTCTGGTCGTGGTATGTTATACTCTTTAGAGGCTTGTAGACAGGTGACCTGTGTATAGTTGTTATGTGTGGCCTCTTTGGTCCTGGGTATATATATATATATATATATAAGTTGAGGCCTTCTGGTTGAAACTTTATACAGTCTTTTTCGGAAGAAGGTAAACAATTTTCTTAAAGGGTTGAAAATTAAGAAGATAGTGTCGACTTAGTATCATCCGAGTACAAATAGGCAAGCGGAGTCAACAAATAAAACAATCATTCAAATCTTGAGGAAAAGGTTAAAGGAGTCAAAAGGCAAGTGAAAAGAGATTTTACCGGAGGTATTGTGGGCGTACAGAACAACATCAAAGTCCAGCACCGGTGTAACACCATTTTCTTTAGTTTATGGTGCGGAATCATTAATCCCGGCGGAAGTAGGTGAACCCACCTTAAGGTTTAGCCGTGCAACCGAAGAGTCCAGCAATAAAGTTATGGCCGTCAAGCTCGACTTAATGGATGAACATTGTAAGTTAGCATTGCTACGGTTAGTAGTTCAAAAGCAAAGGATGAGAAGATATTACAATCGGAGGACTAATCTTAGGCACTTTCAAGTAGGGAACTTGGTTCTACTAAAAGTAACCCTCAACACCAAAAAATCCAACGAAGGAAAATTGGGTCGAACTGGAAAGGTCCCTACAAAGTGTCGGGAATAACCGATAAAGGTTCGTACTAGTTGAAAGCCAAAGATGGTCAGAAGTTGCCAAACAACTGGAACATTGCACACTTGAAGAGATATTATTGCTAGGGTATGTCTTTGTTTAATTATTTAAACTTTATTTGTTTCATTATTACTAACTTTTGCAAGAAAAAAGTCGGAGGCATCATGCAAGGACCGGAGAATTAGAATTAGATATGAAAATATGTGTTGCACTCTTTTTCCCATAGCACAGTTTTTATCCCGAAAAGGATTTTTCTAGTTAGGTTTTTATTGAGGCAACAATGTAAAACGTGTTACTAAATAATTGAAGTTTGGATAAATACATTGGGGACTTCCCAGTAGTGTGAAGCAAATAGTGTTTGAATCATCATGCTTCGAATACAAACACCAGGAGACTGCTATACCCTCGGTAAAGAAGTTCAGAGTTCAGAGTAAATAAATTTGAAGTTGTGAAATTTGAAACTATGAAGAAATTCAAAGTTTTCTTAAAATTTTAGGATTGTGAACTTTTATAAGGGTTAAAAGATCGAATGAATCTTTCTCAGTTGATTGACTGAAGCAAAATTTGAATGAAATTACACTTTATCCAAAATTTGCCTCAAAACTTTATTGACATATTCTTGTCTTTGGGCAAATGATAAAATCATTACGTTTACGAGCCAACAAATTTGGTAAAGCCCTTAACTGGGGACTGTCGTCATAAAAGCATCCGGAGCAAAATTAAGTAATGTTCCAAAAGCATACTTCTAAGGCACAGGATCAAATGAGTCTAGCCTATCTTTAAAGGCACTTGAGTTGTCTAAAAGTTGGGAATAAATAAAGCTCCAACATTCATGTCCGAAATGAATAAGAGACGTCTTATTCATAAGCATAAAATAAGGTCCTTATATTTAGTCATTAAGTGACCTAAAACGGAAGGAATTCCCCTGTATGAAGCAAATTAACTTTTAGTTTCAGCATTCCTTTGGTTAGAGGCCTCAAGCTCATTTCTCAGCCCCTCGGTGGTTCGGAATTATTGGTTGGCTTGATCTTGAGCAACCTTCAGTGCAGCCTATTCAACAACTTATTTTACATTAATCTCAGTAAGCTCGACGTTGATCCAATTAATCTCGGAATTGAGAAAATCTTCTCGATCCTCAAGCTCTAGGGTTGACGCCTGGATATTATCATAGAGCTCTTTATTTTCCTCGTCCAATACCTTCTTTTCTTTGTTTACGAGATCGAGGTCATTCATATCCCAAAGGTAGTCGTCTTTGACTCGGTCCAGTTCTTCCTAGATGGTGGCAAATCTTTGACTTGTTGTAGCTGAGCTTCTTTTTGTTCCAAAAGCCCTTTGAGATACTGGATCTCTTTTTCTTGGGCATCCAGTTGCCCTTTGAGATGTTCATTTTTATCCATACATCGGATGAAACCCTCACTGACTAGAGCAGATGCTTGTAAAGATATAAGAAAAACCGAGGTTAGAATATAAAAGAAGGAAGTCAAGTACAGGCGAACTGATGTGGTCGGATCAAGTACCGGATTGGGGTTAGATGGGGTAGCTTAAGGGTTGGTTCGAGGGGTCAAAGTTCCCTTCGGTAAGCCTAGATATTTGAAAAGAGAAGAAGTGAAAATATGTACAAAGTTAATGATGGAGCAAAACGGTTCGGTATAAACTAACCATGGTTTCGGGCTACCCATCGTTTGTTAGAAAGCTCTTTCCATGTCCGCTTTTTATGTTGGTACGTGATGATGATTTTCTTATCCCGTGTATGAAGATTCTCCATGTGAGTCAGAGTCCATTGGACGGCTGAAAAGATGGAAAAAGATGAGGTTTAAGGCAAGTCATCAAAATCAAAAGAAAAAGTAAGAGTTCTGATACTTACGATGCATGTTCCATTCCTCCAGAAAAGGCATATACCTAGTCGGGATAATCTCATCGGTAGGAACTGCAATAAAATGCTCAACCAACCTCAGTCTCGATTTTCATCGACGCTAGAGAGGATGGAGAATTTATCTCATTTTGAGATCTGAATGATCCTGCCATGAAAGAATCTTGCAACGTGTAAACTGATCAAATGATCCAAAGTCAAAGGTTCATTGACCAAATTGAACAAGAATAGGAGGCAAGTAATGATCCTCCAGACAGCCAGACCAACTTGCGTAAGACACAAATTGTAAGTCCGACACATTTTGAGAATTACGTTGTCGATGGGAGGAATGAGCTTGAAGGTGAAATGATAGGTGTATACGTTGGAATACCCAGATTTGAAGATAGTAAATCTTCGTCTGGGTCGGGTATAATGATTTCGGAGAGATCAGTCCAACCACAATCATTTCAGACTGTATCAAGATCGGAGTCTTTAATGGAGGTCAGCCAGTTTTAGCTTCTTCACCTCGATTAGATTTCGAAGAGGCGGTGAAAACAACAAATTCGCTCTCAAAATGAAAAGTAGAAGGGATCATATCATATGCTCTAGGGTCGGTGACGGCCTGGACTTCAGAGGTTTCGCTGGCGCCGATAGTTTCATCAGAAACCGGCGGTGGAGAAGTTGCCGGAGACAATTGTTTGGAAGAAAATCGAGTAGATTTTTGTCATGGTGATGAAGCTTTGAAGGCTTGAAATTATGAATATATTAAGGTTTAAAGATTTGAAGGTATGATGGTAAGAATATTTGAAGATTTGAGAAATTTGTCAGAAAGTAAAAATTATGAAAGGAAAGGAGAAGGGATTTTATAGGAGCGTTGCCATCATTACGAAATGCTTCGGTTCATGAACCGAAGTGATGGTTCAATCAAAGGGTGACACGTGTCCGAAGTCACAGATTGATAAGACGTGAGTCAGATTTTGGAAATTGGAAGCGTTTCATTTTCCCACATGTTTCGAAGTAATTTGAAAGAAATCTTGCAAGAGAAGACATCGAAGAAATCATTTCCACTTCCCATCACTTCGGTAAACTTTGATTCGGGAAGTATGGGGACTATCTGTATACGGCGAAAACTGGCATGACACGTGGCATGATTTGGATATGGAAATCGAGAAAGTAATAATATTTTGCACCGGATGCAGGTTGCACTGATGGTGAGTTCATGTATCGTAACAAGGTCGGTTGATGGCCGAACCATCGTAACAAGGTCGGTTGACGGCCGAACCAGGTGACATCGAATAGCTGCCGGGCCTGGTAACATCAGGCGGAAGACCAAAGGAGCTCAACGTCTACCCGTTCCAGATATGGCGCCAGCCATTACTGTTTGCTCATTAAATGACTGTTATTATCATTTAATTACATTTAATAAGGGAATAATTCTCGAACATAAATGTCTTGTATTGTTAGCTATAAAAGGAGCCCAACCTTCATGTTGGAAGGACATCTCATTCTCTTTACTTATTTTTGCACTACTTCATTGTAATCATAATTGTAAAAGCGCTCGCAATTGGCTCGGACCCGAAGCAAATCAGCTTAGGATCGGAACAAACTGGTCAAATCGTTTCAATCAAGTTCATCACATTTCAGGCTAATTTACTTTCTTGTTATTTTCATTTATTTATTTACTATTAATTGTTTATTATTTTTTATTACAAATCAATTCACGTATTCTTAAAACCCCATATAAAATTCAACTGTAACTTTTTTGGTATAAACACTAATAATTTTTGCAACTTACAATTCTTGAACCTTTACTTTGATGTTATTCATATGAACTCTTTACTAATATTAGACCAAGAGATACTGGAATTGTGAAGAGCAAGCGGGTGTATTGACTTTTCGTGTTTGCTCTCCAAAAGAACTAGTAATAGTACACTCTATACAATTTTCATTTTTTGAACAATTTGGAATAATATAATAGTAGATAGAACCAGTATAAAAGGTCATAAAAACTAGTTATCTCCTCAACTCTTGTGTTTTGGCTTTTTATTTGTTTTTAATTCCGCATGAACAGGGATGGTTATAAAGGAGAAAGGGAATAATATTCAATAAATAATTAATTCGACGACAGTTCAAATTGCAGTCTTGGCCATGGACTAGTCGTTTTGGACTTTGGACAAACATAATAATCTTCTTAAAATGAAATTATCCGTAGTAATAAGTAATAACTACTACTAAGTACTAATAAGAATCATTTGATTTGTAGATTCATTGAATTGAATTTATGTATGCAACGTAGCTAAAATTAGAATGTAAAATGATGTCACTTGCACTAATAATTACTCCATAAATCACTAAATACTTGCCTCTGATAATTCCAAAAAAGATTGCCCCTTTGGCTGTATTTACTATCATACCCCTATCACAACCATATACAGTCAAAACCTCTTTATAATTGTCATTCGTTGTAACAACATTTCACTATAACGACATGATTTTCTCCGAAATCATTTTTTCATGTTATATTTTATTTTTCTATAACAACATTCTACATATAACAGCAATAACATTCATTATAGCGGTACATTCTTTATAAAATCACATCTCTATAACAGCCATAATCAAATATTGTATAATAATATTTGTAAGAAGTTGTGGAGGATGTTGGTAGTGTGTTATCACGTATAGCCCAAATTCCATCTCCTAACACCAATCAAGCAATGTATGCTACCACTTTTACGAATTTGACGCAACTCTTTCAATTCTTGAAACTTACACTGATGAAGAAATTATTACACAAGTGATTGGAGTGGAAGAACAAGAGACAACGGATACAGAAGGTGACAACGAAAGTGTTGATGAAGAGCCTCTACCTATTGCTACTGGGGGTTAGATAGAAGAGTCAATTGTTAAGCTTTTAGACAACATTCAAGGGAAATCTATTGAATTCCCTTTTGCTGAAAGTTTGGGAAAAAATCCTTGTCAATTCAAACGTTATATTATCGCAAAGAGAGTGAAATTTACGAAACAACCCACAATTGTAGAATTCTTACGTCAAATTTGAATTTGTATTTAAATTCTCAATTAATTTTAAATGCATATGTTCCTTAGATTTTAATTATTTACCAGTATGGTACAACTAGTCATGAATTTATTTATAATTTATTAATCTTTCTAATTTTTAATTATGAAAATCAATTGATATTTTATAATTAACAAGTATATTATTTTCGTTTATAGCATAAAAAGTATAAAAAATAATTATTTACGTACTTTCGTTTATAACAATTAAATGAAATCTAAATATTAAATGTTGGTATACATATATAGCAATATCTCATTATAACGATATGAAATTCTTAGACAAACACTTTCATTATAGAAAGGTTGGACTGTATTTTGGACTTATCCAATGGGGTTAAAATAGTCAAAGAAGACCATTTATCATTACTTTCTCATTTCAATGTCCCAACTTGTATCTTCCTGTCAATTATTTTCTTCATCTTCATTTCCTCTTTCCTATATTCCCTCCGTCTGTAACGGCTCCGTCATTTATTAACGGTGACCGGTTTAGATAACGGAAAAACAAACAGCTGGCAATGAACACGTCAAAGATGCGCCGGAAAGTTGTTCCGGCGGTAGAAAACGGAGATTCCGCCGATAAACTTGACCAGCTCCTCCTCTCCGCCGCCATCTGCAACGGCGAAGACGTCGGGCCCTTCGTTCGCAAAGCTTTCGCTTCCGGTAAACCGGAAACAGTCCTACATCACCTCCGGCACTTCACTCGATCTAAGGAATCTGAAATCGAGGATGTTTGTAGAGCACACTACGAAGACTTCATCACCGCCGTTGACGATCTCCGATCTCTTCTCTCCGACGTTGATTCTCTCAAATCATCTCTCTCCAATTCCAACACTCAACTTCAATCCGCTGCTGTACCTTTACTAACAACACTTGATTCCTTCGTTGAAGCACGAAACAAATGCAAAAACATTACTCTTGCTATCCAATCACTTCGTACTTGCGTTAACCTAATCGAGCTTTGTTCCCGAGCCAATCGTCATCTCTCAGAGAACCATTTCTACATGGCGTTGAAGTGTGTTGACTCAATTGAAAGTGAATTCATGAACAAAACACCGTCTTCTACTCTTCGACGAATGCTTGAAAAGCAGATCCCTGAGATTCGTTCACATATTGAACGGAAAATCAACAAAGAGTTCGGCGATTGGCTTGTTGAGATCCGTGTAGTTAGTCGGAATTTAGGTCAACTAGCTATCGGACAAGCTTCAGCATCGAGGCAAAGAGAAGAAGAGCTTAGAATAAAGCAACGACAAGCTGAAGAGCAAAGTAGACTTAGTCTTAGGGATTGTGTTTATGCTCTTGAAGAAGAAGATGATGATGGATTTAACGGGATCAGTGATGACGGAAAGGATAACGGAATGTTAGGGTTTGATTTGACGCCGTTATATAGGGCTTATCATATAAACCAAACACTAGGACTTGAAGATCGATTTAAGAAGTATTATTTCGAGAATCGTAAGCTTCAATTGACTTCTGATTTTCAGGTATCTTCAATGACGCCTTTTCTCGAATCTCATCAAACGTTTTTCGCGCAAATTGCTGGTTTTTTCATCGTGGAAGATCGAGTTTTGAGGACCGGTGGTGGATTGGTTTCGAAAATGGAGGTGGAGAATTTATGGGATACTGCTATGAGTAAAATGTGTTCTGTTTTAGAAGATCAGTTTTCGAGAATGCAAACTGCGAATCATTTGTTGTTAATTAAGGATTATGTGAGTTTGCTTGGTGTTACATTGCGTAGATACGGATACCCTGTGGAGGCTTTGTTAGATGTGTTGAGCAAGCACAGGGATAAGTATCATGAGCTCCTTTTATCTGATTGTCGAAAGCAGATAACTGAGGCTCTCGCTGCGGATAAATTCGAGCAAATGTATATGAAAAAGGAATATGAGTATTCCATGAATGTGTTGTCGTTTCAGTTACAGACGTCAAATATTATGCCTGCATTTCCTTATGTTGCACCATTTTCGTGTAAGGTGCCTGATTGTTGTAGAATTGTGCGTTCGTTTATTGAGGATTCAGTTAGTTTCATGTCGCATGGTGGTCAGCTTGATTTCTATGATGTGGTGAAGAAGTACTTGGATCGGCTTTTAACTGAAGTCCTGGATGGAGCTCTATTGAAGCTTATTAATACGTCTATCGGTGGTGTTACCCAAGCAATGCAGATGGCTGCTAATATGGCTGTGTTTGAACGTGCTTGTGATTTCTTCTTTCGTCATGCTGCACAGCTTTCAGGGATTCCATTGAGAATGGCAGAGAGGGGAAGGAGACTATTTCCTTTGACTAAAGCCCGTGATGCTGCTGAAGATCTGCTTTCAGGTCTGCTTAAGCAAAAGGTCGATGGGTTCCTTTTATTGATTGAGAATGTGAATTGGATGGTTGATGATCCTCTGCAGGGTGGAAATGAATATGTGCATGAGGTGATTATTTTTCTTGAAACGCTAGTTTCTACTGCCCAGCAGATATTGCCTGTTCAAGTTCTCAAGAGGGTATTGCAAGATGTTCTGTTTCATATATCAGAGATGATTGTTGGGGCTTTACTCGGCGAATCAGTTAAAAGGTTCAACATGAATGCTATTATGGGTCTTGATGTCGATATCCGAATGTTGGAATCATTTGCTGAAAATCAAGCTCCTCTCTTATCTGAGGCAGATGCTAGTCAGTTGAAGGCAGCATTGGCAGAATCCAGGCAGTTGGTTAATCTACTCTTGAGCAATCATCCAGAAAATTTCTTGAATCCAGTTATTAGAGAGAGAAGTTATAATGCTTTGGACTACCGCAAAGTTGTGACTATCTCGGAAAAGATGAGGGATCAATCTGACAGGCTTTTTGGGTCCTTCGGCACAAGGGGATCTAAGCAGAACACTAAGAAGAAATCTCTTGATGCATTGATAAAAAGACTGAAGGATGTTAACTGAGTCAGCAAATCTCTGTATGTTATGTTCCTGGGGAGATCTCCATATTGTAGTTGTGTTGATTACTTGCTGGTATCATA
Source organism: Anisodus acutangulus (assembly GCA_029783415.1). Taxonomy (NCBI): domain Eukaryota; kingdom Viridiplantae; phylum Streptophyta; class Magnoliopsida; order Solanales; family Solanaceae; genus Anisodus; species Anisodus acutangulus. The sequence goes on from CM056500.1 coordinate 9,602,775, forward strand.
ACTTAGCTTCCTTTACTGCAAATTGCCTACCGTTTGCGTTATTTTTACTCCCATAGTTTCACATTGATTGCTGTATTATTCTTCAGAGCATATTCTTTTCCTTTTTGTGGTCATATTCTTTTGCAACCCAGATATAGTCTTTTTTTTTCATAAACTAGTAGTTTCTTGCATTGTTTAGTCTTTAGTGTTGTTCCAAAAAAACACAAGTTTCTCCTGTGACTTCTTTTGGTGGAATAATATCTTTTGTTTGCTTATTTGCTCTCTTGTTTTTAATCTTTATTTTTATATTTGCTCTGTTGTATCTATACCATTTCAATCATTTGCTTGCTGCTGTATCTCATGCGTTGAGAAAACACTTCCTGCTAACTTTGCTGGACTTCAGCTTGCATATAATCCCCTTCTGGAATTGGATTGAGATTACATCAGGGTAATAAAACAAGAAGAAAAATAAAAAGGCTAGGGATCTTCAGTAATTCTTTAGTTATTCGATAACAATGATCACGTTACCTGGAAAGAGACACTGAGTGATTGAATCATTTGAAAGGAAAAGAGAGGATCGAAAGAACTGACTTCTGCAAATCAGTGAGAAGCTGCTCTCCTAATGATAGGAGGAGCCGTGGGAAGAAGCAGATGATGATGTTGAATCAAAATGCTGATACTGGGGAAGAATGCATGTGGACTTATCAATCGTTTTGTAGAAATGCAGCAGCTTAGTTACTGATAAGGTGATTTCTATGGGGGAGGAGGGAAGAGGGGATAGGGTTGACTATAGAACAGGATGATATTTGATTACTTCAACAGTATACCTAATTCTCACTTATTTCTCATCAACCTGGAGCAATTAGTATGTATTCCAGTGTAATCCTGTTCTATAGTTGATGGAAGTAATGTAGCTGATGTTATCCTTACTACAACAAAACAACAACATACCCGCTGTAATCTCACAAGTGGTCTGGAAATGGTAGAATGCACGCAGATCTTACTCTGCCTTATAGGGCAGAGAGGCTCGAAAGAAAAGAAAAAAAAATAAAAGGAAAAACTTTATATAATTTTAAATGATTTTTTTTTTAAATAACTAAGATTTGGACCAAAATTACTAAGTTCAACAGATAAGCCCTTCTTAATCAATTAGTTAACTAAACCTCAATCTAAAAGTAGCTTGTGATCGATTTTATAAGTACTTTATTCTTACTGCTCGATATTTATCATGTTCCTATTGAAAAATTTAATTATTAATAAATGGAATTACTTGAACAAAAGACAATGGTAGCTAGCCCCAGTGTGCCCAATTCACAAAGTTGGGGCTTGTGTCTTATGTTATAAGTTTGAGTCTTATCTCAAGTGAATTAAATTTAATATTTAAGTGGTGAAGAATAATGAGACGTGTTCATTAACCCTCAGTTTTGATGTGTAGTGTTCAAGTCAGCTTGTTATCACGTTAATTAATTTCATATGATATTTATTATCACGTTAATTAATTTCATATGATATTTGTTATTTTTCACCCTCACAAGTCCAGTAGCACTGTTCATCAAAACCTAATTTTGTTTTCTTCCGCTCGAACTTGAACGTGGAACCTCATATTCACGACTCACTCTATTAATCACTGAACCACTCTTTGGATGCAAATATACAAAATGGTAACTAATTCAAAATTTAATTTAGAAAAATCACCTGTAAAGCCTATTTCATGAGATCATATAGAGATATCAATTTGAGCCCATATTTAAAGATTTGGCTCATTTAATTTATATTTTAGTGAATTAAGTCACTCATATTTTTTATTGATAAATATGAGCTTCGATTCTCTTTTTATTTCATAAAAGTATGGGCAAATGTAGATAAAATTGGATACTCATATATGTGACTCATTAGATTAAAATATTTTCTGAATCGATAAAATATATATTAATGTACCCCTCCAATCCCAATACACTCTGCCACCCACCCCACCACCTATACTTATCCCCACACCTCTACCCTACATATTCATCTCCACCACCACTACCCCTACCCTACCTACCCACCTCCACCACCCCATGCTCCCTACACCCCACACAGCTCTACGCCACCCCTTACTTTCCCTCCCCCCTTTCAACTCCCCTCACCACACCCACCAATAACACCCACCCAATTACCACCACCCTGCCCCTACATCCCTCCGCCTCCCGAATTTTTTATTTTGTATATGTTATTGTACTTTTTCAGATTGCACGTTGTGGGATTTCATTAGGTATGTTATTGTATATTTCATTGTACTTTTGTAACAAAATTATGAAAAATTAGAAAAAAAATTCTTACCACCCACCCTGACCTCTACCCCACCACCACCCCCTTCACCTCCCCCCGCCCCACACACACATTTTCTATTTCATATCTTTTATCTTATTTTTATAAAAATAATTCTGAAAATGGAAAATTTATTTTTACCCCACAACCCCCCCACACACACACATTTTCTATTTCACACATTATTTATTTCATATATTTTACTTTTATAAAAATGAGAATTGTTTTTACCCCACACGCCACTCTACACCCCTACCCCCATGCCTCCATTTACAAACACCAACATTTAATTTGACGAAAAATATCACTTTCTCCGTCTCAATTTAAGTGTCTTACTTTTATTTTGATTTGTCCTAAAAATAGTGTCTTTCTATATTTAGTAAGTTTTTCAATTCCAAAACAAATTTAAGACTACAAGATTTAAAAGATCCACGCATCTTTAATTTAACACCACAAAATTTAAAAGTCTCCATTTATTTCTTAAACTCCGTATCAAGTAAAATTAAGACACTTAAATTAAAACGGAGGGAGTATAACATTACACTTGAAAAAACATTACACTTATATAATATGAATAATATGGACTAATCCATAACCAACTAACTCATTTATTATCCAATTCATATTTATTCATATAAAATATGAGTAAATTGAAACCCAACTCATTTTTATTCAAATAATTTTCAACCAAACCAAATCCAACCATTTAACACCCCTAGATCATATATTTATTATTCGTTTGTCCATTCAATCACGTACTGATATAACCCGTTCATAATGTCACACCCCTTCCGACTACCAATCCAATGAACTATATTACTGTAACAAATTATGAATAGAGGAAAAAGAAATTGATATATAGAGTAAGGGCATCAATCTGCACGTGGACAACTTGACAGAGCAACAAACTAGTTTGTCACACCTATAAATCAAACATCTGTCAACCTCAAGTCTCACCATAATGATGACATCTCATTTATAAGGCGGTGAACTTTGGAACAACCTAAAACTTCAGTTTTTTTCATTTTATGTTAGAAATACCATGTCTTTAACAAGCATTTTTTACCTCCTCTTTCTCTTGTTTTCAACTACATCCGCTTCAAGAAATGAGAAGCTATCAGCCTATGAAGTGCTGCCTGCAGCGTTATGATTTCCCAATGGGAATTCTTCCAAAAGGGGTAAAAGACTACGAGTTAAACACAAAAACAGGTGAATTCTCAGCTTATCTTAATTCTACCTGCAGCTTCAAATTGGAGAATTCGTATCAGCTAAATTACAAGCCTGTTATAAAAGGGGTTGTATCCAAAGGCAAGCTTAGAAAATTGAGTGGTGTAAGTGTTAAGGTGTTGTTGGTATGGGTTAACATTATTGAAGTTAGGCGTAGAGGTGACAGTCTTGAGTTCTCAGTTGGGCTCGCCTCGGCGAATTTTCTGATTGAGAATTTTAAGGAATGCCCACAGTGTGGGTGTGGATTGGATTGTGTTGATGAAGATAACAATCTTGTGTCTTCTATCTAGATTAGATACTTTGGTCGGTCGAGACTGTTTGCTTCTCTTTTTCTTTATTTCAGTGTATTACTATATCAAGGAAATAAGAAAAAGAGTTACCTTTTTTTGTTTGTTTGTTTGTTTGTTTCATGGTAGTGGAAAATAGGAGATAATTTTCCCCCGTTTTCAATAACTATGGTACTTGGGGCCAGTTTGAATTTACCTTGCTTGACTATTCTACTCATGGTCACGGAATATCTATCTTCTACCAAAACAAATTTTGGATAATTGTATCCACAGTGACGGATTGGCCAGTTATTGGGCTAGTTGGATTTGAACCAACATAAACATATTGCCAACGAGGAGGGTGGGGTCTGAAGGTGGAGTCTGAGGAGTGTGGTCTATACATAGATCTTATCTTACCACTACTAAAAGTTGTAGAGCGGGTCGTCTTTCAAAGTTGTTTCCGATAGATCATCGGCCCAAGTAAATAATTTTCTGTACAAGTAAAATTATAAAAATCAGTTCATATGCAAAGTTAACTTCATTGATCACTTAGTCTTGCATTTCCTCGTGCCATCTGTAACAGAAGTACAAAGAAGAAAAAGAGAACTGTTCTTTAATGTCTACATATACTTGTTGGAAAATGATTTTATCCCGAAAAGGCAAATATCACACGAGGCAATGTGGCAATGTGGGTAGCTAGAATGAAAAGTCCAGTAAGTTAAAAAGGAGTCCATATTCTACTACTGTTTTCTCTCTAAGGGCGCAATCAAGTCCAGTAATTGCATTATACCATAATCATGTGGTTGAAGATACAAAAATAATTAATCCTAACATAAAAGTCTACATAGGATCGATGTATTTGATTAATCACATAAGAGAAATTATGCATATCCAAAAATACCAAATACAACTGGTGAAGTGTTTGGTTGGCAATATTCAATAAAATCAACATTAAGTTATGTTGCTCCCTGCGCGGGATAGGGTAGATGGAACAAGTCGCTGTCTTTTTTACTGCATTTCACTCTATAGTCGGAAGGAGATGGTGCATCCAAATTATTCGCAAGGGCTGACTTGATCTTTCTTTCCAGATCTCAGATGAGGAACCTTGAGGGAGCAACCGACTATCGTCCATGTAGGATATCAAGATGAGGGACCTTGACGGAGCAACAGACTATCGATCGTGACCGTCCATGTAGGATATCAAGATGAGGGACCTTGACGGAGCAACAGACTATCGATCGTGACCGTCGTTCATGTACGATCCATGTTAGATTTGATCGCATGTTAGATTTGACCAACGGTCTATTTTATCTCATTTACGTTCTTGACAATTTATTTTTATTTCAATGAAGCTTTTAGTGACACGGATAAATTCTCTTTCCTGTTATTTTAAAAAAGCGAGCAATTGATTCAGGTATAAGGTATTACCATTCCGCCTGGACAATTAGACATCTAATCAGTAATGGTTTAGTTTTTTTTTTGAAATTTCTAACTCCAAAAAAGCTTTCAAAGCCCTTCTCCTCTCCTCTTAACTATAGTGGTATGCAACTCCCTAAGGAGATTTTAGAGCAACCTTGCTTAGGAATTATCTAAAAAGGATTAGATCTTTATTTTGTATTGGTTGTTAATTGTTGCTAGTATAGTTAGTTGATGCATTTAAAGAAGGTTGTTAGTTTGTTAGAACTAGACTTAGTTTAATGAATCATAGTTAGCTTGGATACAAACCATAGTTAGATTACATAGACTAGATATATATATAATTTGCTACATCTGTATTTTTGAGCTAAGATAAAATAAACATTTTGCTTCTTCTTCCTAAACTCTCTTACCGCCATTGTTATGGCTTTTAGGGAAGTTCCTTGCATGAAACTTAATATGGTATCAGAGCAATCCAATTAGCAGGATCTTTCGATTTTCTAATAAGATTAGGAAGATTGTCTAGGAGTTCATTGTTAATCATTTAAAAAGTTCAATTTTCAGTTACGTTTTGGTTCGCGATTGACGAATCGGGAAAATTGAATATATAATGGTGAATATCAGAGTTGGTCATAATCATCTATTGTATCTAGGAGCTTCCGATACAGTTGGAGCAGTACAAATCGAAATTCAGCTCACCGGAATGGAGAATTACACTTTGTGGACCAAAGCGATGAAACTTGCTTTGTTGAACAAAATTGAATTTATCGATGGTTCGGTGACTCGTGATACGTATGGAGTTGAACAAATTCATCAATGGGAGAGATGCAATGGTGATATCTTGGATACTGAGCAATGTAAGTAAATGACTTCTTTCGGGAATTTTGTTTCGATCGAGTGCTAAATCTATTTGGGATGATCTCAAGGAGAAATTCAATAGAGTAAATATGTCTAGCATTTATCATTTGCATAAGGAAATAACAACTTTAGTCCCCTATAACAGTGTATTACTCTAGGCTTAAAGATTTGTGGGATGAATATGATTCAATGGTGCCTACACCTACTTATGATTATGAGAAATCTAAGGACTATATCGAACATGTTCATAAGCAAAGGCTTTGGCAATTCCTAATGGGACTAAATAAGGGATATAACAATGCTAGAGGTCAGATTCTGATGAAATCAACCGCTTCAATTGTGAACCAAGCCTATGCCCTAATTGTGCAAGATGAAAGTAAAAAATCTGGCAGTTATTTTCCAACTAGAGAAGTAGCATACCCTACTGCTTTGTTCACAGCAAAAGGAGGAATGCAAAGACATAGGAAGTTTAATAATCATTACAATAACAATGCCTATTGTGATTTCTGTCACATGAAAGGACACACCAGGGATGGTTGTTTCAAATTAATGTTCTGTAATCACTGTAAGACTAAAGGTCACATCAAGGACAATTCTTACTTGTTGATTGGCTATCCACCAGATTTTAAGGGAAAGAGAAAAGCAAACTTTGTAACTGACAACAATGATTCAAGTAGTTCAATGAAGCAAAGTAACACTCAAGGCATGAGATACAATGTGCAACAAGGAAGTATGGGATATAATATGCAACAAGGACTTGTGCGACAGGGATACAATTGGGGAAGTACTCTTGGATATTATGGAAATAATGAAAACAATTGGGGAATGGCATACCCCATGCATCAAAGTAATGGTTTAGGCATGGCATAAAACATGGTTCCTATGCAACACGGTCTTAATCATGCTCAGCTGCAGCAAGGTGTCCATCACGGTCATGGTCATGGTCCCAATCCTACTCCATTGCATCAAGGCATCAACTATGGTGAGTTTTTCACACTTGATCAAATTACTCAGAATCAGCATCAACTCGGTCACCAGAATGGAGGAGCTAGTGCACATATGGCTGGTTCTAGTGTCAACATTGCAGGTAATGTAGTTTATGATGAAAAAACTTGCACATGAAATATTGACATTGGTGCAACAAATCACATGCTTAGTGATGCATTCTTGTTACATGACATACAAGTAGGTACTGCAGGGTCAGTACAATTGCCAACAGGAGAATTAACAAAGATTTCACACATTGGAAATTTTGAGATAGGAGGAGGTGATAAGCTCAAACATGTGCTTTGTGTTTCAGCTTTTAAGTTCAATCTCATGTCTGTCTCAAAATTGACAAGAGAGTTGAATTGTTGTGTATTTTCTTTCCTGATTTTTGTGTGTTTTAAGATCTAATTATTGAGAAACTGAATGGGATTGATAAAGAGGAAGAAGGTCTATACATTTGGCATTCAGTAAAGAGGAAGGATAATGCAAGAATTACTAGATCTTTGGTAGTAAGAGAGATAGTTGATGATGGTACTTGGCATAGGAGATTAGGACATGTTCCCATTAAAGTTCTGAGAAGAATAAGTTGTTTAAAGAATAATAATAAATTTCATTTAGATGTTTGTACTATATGTTCTCTAGCCAGACAAACTAGAATGTCATTTTCTATCAGTACTTGTAGATCAAATGTTGCTTTTGAATTGATCCATATGGATGTTTGGGGACCATATAAAATTGGAACATATGATGGTATGAGATTTTTTTCTCACTTTAGTTGATGATGATTACACAAGATGAACTTGAACTTGTCTCATGAGATTAAAATTAGATGTTGTTTCTTTACTTACAAGATTTTATTGTTATAGTGAAAAATCAGTTTAACAGAAACAGTAAGACTGATATTTGGCAATGGATCGAAATTTGTTAATAAAGCATGTAGTGTGTTGTTTAAATCACATGGATGGTTCACCAGTGCTCTTGCCCCTATACACCACAACAAAATGATGTCCTATAAAGGAGGCATAGGCACATACTGGCGGCAACAAGAGCCATAAAGTTTTAGGGTCATTTGCCTGCAAAATTCTGGGGTATTTGTGTAGAAGTAGTTGCGTACATTATAAATAGGATTCCATCTAGTGTTTTGGATATTAAATCACATTTTGAGTTGTTGTATAAGAAGAACCTAAATATATCTCATCTCAGAGTAATTGGTTGTAAATACTTTTCTACTAACTTGGTTAACCATGATAAATTCAGTCCAAAGGCCATCAAATCAATCTTGCTTGGTTATAACTCTCACCAGAAGGGATACAAGCTTCTCAATATGGACACTCATTCCATTTTTGTAAGTAGAGATGTTCAGTTCAATGAAAATACATTTCCTTTTCATCAACAGGTTACTCCTTAAGAAATATGCACTAGTGATTATTTTTTCCCTGAATAAGACAGTCTACTTGATGACACTTGCATGGAGCAGATGCATCAATCTCATGATCAAGTGCTAGTGCAGCAACATGCAGATACTCAAACCACTTGAAGTTGTGAAACCATCAAATATTGCACCCTTACCTACACTAACTACTGATGCTTCCTCAGTCCCAGTTAATTCTAGCAGCAGATCTGGAAGAACAATCAGACCACCTTCATGGCTCAATGATTATATCAGGCCACCTCCCGGAGGTGGAGCAAACCATTGTCAATATTCTTTGTATGATGTGTTGAATTTTGATACTATCACCATCATATCAGAGTTTTATTTCAAAATTATCTACTGAAGTGAAGCCAATGACTTGCAGAGGCAGCCAATGATGTTAGATCTAACTGCAATGCAAGAGGAGATTAATGCACTAGAAAATAATCACAGGAGATTAATGCACTAGAAAACAATCACACATGGGAGATTGTCACCTTACCTAAAGGAAATAAGGCTATAGGGTGCAAATGGGTGTACAGGATAAAGTATAAGGCATGTGGATCTATTGACAAGTTCAAAGCAAGATTGGTTGTCAAAGGATATAACCAAAAAGAAGGGTTGGACTACCAAGAAACCTTTTCATCAGTGGTGAAAATGGTTACTGTCAGGACAGTCATTGCCATAGCTGCTGCAAAGAATTGGATCATTCAACAAATGGATGTTAACAATGTTTTTTGCAAGGTGATTTGTTTGAGGAAGTGTGCATGACAATACCTCAAGGTTTCAGTGAGACGGGAAACAAACAGAAGGCTTGCAAGCTGCTTAAGTCTCTTTATGGACTCAAGCAAGCTTCAAGACAATAGAATATAAAGTTTATTTCAGCTCTAGTGAGTTCAAGGTTCACTCAGAGTCATCATGATTATTTCCTCTTCACAAAGAAGAGGCTAGAAAAGAATGTATGCGTCAAACTTTGATGTCTCACTGGTTTAGATACGATGAGATAATGATCAAAGTTCGAAAATCTCAACTGGAATACCTCACTGCACCGGTATCGATTATGAGCCACATTCAGCGAAGAGTTTCTAGTCTGTCCCCTTAATGCATTATAAATTGCAAGAGACAAGACAAGATGGTTATTGTGCTTGTATATGTAGATGATCTCATGATCACTGGTGATGATATTCAGATGATCAAATAAACCAAGCATTCCCTACAAAGATTTCAAAATTAAGAATCTAGGTGATCTTAGATTATTCCTTGGAATTGAGTTTGCAAGGAGTGCAAGTGGTATTCTTATGCATCAAAAAAAATATGTGTTGGAACTTATTTCAAATCTTGGGTTATCTGGTTCTAAGCATGTTGCTTCTCTTATGGAGTTAAATGTTAAATTCACCATTGTGGCATTTGATGAACATGTTGGCAATGCATCATACACTATTTTGAAGGATTCCAGTAGTTATCAAAGGCTCATAGGAAAGCTTTTTTATTTGACAATCACCAGGCCTGATATTTGTTTTGCAGTACAATGTCTCAGTTAATTCATGCAATGTCCTAAGTCCTCACATATGGATGCAACTTATAAGGATTGTGAGATATTTGAAGTCAAGTCCAAGGCTAGGGATACTTATGTCATCTATTCTCACTCAACAGTTAGATGTTTATTGTGATGCTGATTGGGCAGCTTGCCCCAACACTATGAGATCTGTGACAGGGTACTTAGTGAAGTTTGGTGATTCTCTTATTTCATGAAAATCTAAGAAACAAGTCACCATTTCTAGGAGCTCAATATAGGCCGAGTACAGGAGCTTAGCTTCAGCAGTTGCTGAAGTGGTTTGGCTAGTTGGTCTGTTTTCAGAACTTAATTTGTCTATACAATTGTCAGTTTCAGTCTTTTGTGACAGTCAGTCTGCTATGCAAATTGCTGCAAATTCTGTGTTTCATGAGCGCACCAAATACATTGACATTGATTGTCATTTCATCCGGGAGAAGATTCAACGAGGATTACTGACTACTTCCTATTTGGATTCTGCAGATCAATTGGATGATTTACTAACTAAAGGGCTTAGTCGAGTGCAACGCCTTCATTTACTATCCAAGCTAGGCATGAAAAATATTTTCATTACACCTAACTTGCAGGAGGTAAAAAGGATTAGATCTTTATTTTGTATTGGTTGTTAATTGTTGTTGTTATAGTTAGTGCATTTAATGAAGGTAGGTAGTTAGTTATAACTAGAGTTAGTTTAATGAACCATAGTTAGCTTGGATACAAACCATCGTTAGGTTACATAGACTAGATTGTATATATAGTTTGCTACAGCTATATTTTTTAGCTAAGATGAAATTGTAAGATTGTATTAATCTCCATTGGAGAGTCTTTCTCATTAATATATATATATATATATATATATATAGTGTACAATGTGGAAAAGTAGCAATAGGTTGAGGCTCTTCATCAACACTTTCGTTGTCACCTTCTATATCTGTTGTCTTTTGTTCTTCCACTCCAATCACCTGTGCAATAATCTCTTCATCAGTGTAAGTTTCAATCATTGGAAGAGTTGCGTCAAACTCCGTATAAGGGGGCTGCCCAGCCTTCCTTCCGGCCCAATTCGACATGGCCTAGTAGTTTTCGCAACAATGTTGGGTCGGGGCAGCAAGCAGGTGTGCTTGGGCCTCGGCCTCCACAGGTCCATCATGTTGCGGGCCCCACTCCGACCGACATTGACGCCGTAATGCATACACTTGGATTGAATCCTCCAGACGCAAATTGGTACATGGACACTGGCGCCACTTCTCACATGACGTCCGACCAAGGTACTCTCTCGTGTTATTCCAATTTGAGCAACAATCGTGGCATAATTGTTGGTAATGGCAACTCAATTTCAATTCGTGGTTACGGTCATACAACTTTGTCTCCCCCATCCACCTCTTGTCTTAAAAAATGCCCTTCATGCCCCTAACTTAATTAAAAATTTGGTGTATGTCCATAAATTCATCACTGATAATTGGATTTCTGTTAATTTTGATCCTTTTGTGAAGTATTTCAAGACGGGGATACCTTTCATGAGATGTTATAGTAGGGGAGATCTTTATCTTGTCACGCCCGCCTCTGGTCTCTCGAGTCAAGCCTTACCATCTACTTTTGTAGTTGTAGCTCCTTCCTTGTGACATGCACGTTTGGGTCACCCTGGGTCAACCGTTGTTTCTTCCTTGTCTAAAAATAATTTTATTTCTTGTAAGGGTACGCGTAGTACTCCAATTTTTCAATCTTGTCCTTTAGAAAAACATGTTATATTACCATTTGTAGCCTCTGCTTCTCGTACTTTAATGTCATTTGATATTATTCATGACGATTTATGGACATCTCCCGTTTTAAGTTATGTGGGTCATCGTTATTATGTTCTCTTTTTGGATGATTATTCTATTTTTTATGGACCTTTCCATTAGCGAAAAAATCACAAGTTTTTTTCACATTCTTAAAATTTAGAGCATTCATCCGTACCCAATTCGATCGGAAAATCAAAAATATTCAATGTGATAATGGCAAAGAATATGATAATGAGGTATTTCGGGATTTTTGTGATACTAATGACATAGTTTTTCGTTTCTCTTGTCCTCATACGTCCTCAGAAAATGGGAAAGCCGAACGAAATTGTCCTGATACTAATGAGTGCTCTCTCTCGAATATCCAATCGAGGAATGAATTCTATTCTTGGCTCAACTACCACCTTAGTTTACATCATAATGCACCCAACACAAGTTGTGTCTTATCCTATACGGAGTTTAATCTTAGGACAGGGTCAAAGTACATTACTCTGTAAATAAGGTGTGTATTGACCTCAAGTCAAAGGACATTTATATCCCACACGCTGATAACACTCCAGACATTTATAACAAATAGTTTATCAGCAGGGTATATCAATACTTTCCAAAAATATTCATGTGTCCATCACGAGTAACTATTACTCGTAGCAGGTGAGACATGCTACATTCTCCAAGAATGTGATGCAGACCACTCGTCGACTTATAACATACCTCGATATCTCATTCTCAATGATCATTAGTCGAGACTATTTTCAAAGTTACGCTCTATCATCAATAACTCAGTCTATTAATGACAACGTAAGCTCAAGGGATGCACATAAATGAATAATTACAAACAATCAAATAATAATTTAATAATTGTAAATGCCATAAATATTAATCTTATTAATAATACGAATGTGTTCAAGTATGTTTTGTCCCTAATAATTATTGTCTCTAAGACATATATATTTTCACCTCTCAACGAGTTATTCCAAACATTTTTCCACATATTCAATCGGGGATTTTCTAAAGAGAGTTATAGTCCAGAGAGTAACAGTAACACCCAATAGTATAGGTTAGGTATGAAACATGCAAAATGATAATAGTTTAGGGCGACTTTAACCTATTCGCTCTTTAGTCTACCATACAATACTATTATATGATGACCTCTTTTAGGCGTGTATCCGGAAAGTGATTTCCTTATGTCTAATGTCTGATGGAAATCAGGGTAACACTTACAGTTCCTCCACCTCTCTCCTCTTCCGTAGCAACTTTTCAGGTTTTTGGTTATTAGGTTCTGTGGTACTTTATAGCTTATTTGACTTCTGTGTTGCCTTGAAATAAGAAGGAAAATATCTTAAGACGTGACTCTATTTGTTGAGTGCTTGCAACTCATTGGAAAATATCAGGTGACACTGTTGCAATGGACAGAAAGCCTGAAGTGGTCATTCTCCTGCTTCCTCATCTGAATTACAATGCAAAACTGAAAGTCGAAAATTCCAGTTGTTCATTTACATTGTATTTATGTTTATACTACTTGAAATTTACATTGTATATGATTCTGACTCTGACATGAATAATTGCTGTTTGCAACGAGATTCTTTTCCACGTTTTAGGACTGCCAAATTGGTTCATCACCCAGTATGAATCACGCTTATGGTTGTCTCATTACTTTCTCAAAAAGCTCTCTATAGCTCCTATTCTTTTAAATCAGAGGCCAAAAAGTCAAAAAGGTGAGAAGCTAACTAGGAACTGAAGGTGACATACACTACAATTCATTATCATATGTGCAATGCATCTTCACTCAACGTAGTAGTCATTGATAACCTATGCTATATTTGAAGACTTCCGTGAACAAGTTGTGCATCTCATAGTTCACGATGTTTCATTTTTTTCCCCTCAGGCTCTGTTCATTGTATTTTCCGTCTATGGCATTGTGATTCGACTTCACTCTTTAAAACACGAGAAAAAACACATGACTAAACACGATGAAAATGACATAGAACACTTCTTTGTTGCTTAGAGGACCTTCTTACATGTCGATGACGAAATCTATAGTTATGGGTCTACACTATTCGAATTGTGATCGCATTGTCTTCTCGAGTCATACATAGTTTTTTTTTGTTGATAAGGGAACCTGGCACTGCTACCCTTTGGGTGTGCACAAGGTAAATCTCGCTTCAGTGTAATAGCCCGCAAATCACGAAGGATAGGTAAACCACATTAGGAGACCCTTGTTTCAACATGTGTAATATGTGAGATCCTAATTGTCTTCCTCTCAATGTTGTTGCCTGCTGGGAGAAGGAAGGAAAGTAGGGCTTCCTTCTAGGACGGGAGAAGGTCAAACTCTGGGCAGGCTGTTAGGTTTCACGTATGTAACAATTTCACAATATTGAACCTTTTTTGTTTAATCCAAGTGTTTTGAGTTCCAAAACACGAGGGAATGGACTTTCATTCCCAGTATTGCCTCCCCTAATTAGTGATTGGATCCTCAAGAGTCTCTGGTCTACTTCCAAGTTTCCAACTAAAGGTAAGACATTAGATTGAATTAAAAGTTCATGAAAGATAATTTTTAAAGTAGACGAAAAACGAACATAAAAAGTTTATTCACACACAATATTTACACTAAATAAATAATTAATTGATCATGTAATTTGGTGTAAATATTGATCATCACGTTACTAGTGTTTTTAAGAAAGTAATCTGAACACTAACTCTGGTGAAGATATCTGCTCCTGCTTCTAGGCTTAAGGTTCCAATTCAACAAAGGTGCGGGCCTCATTGATGATGGGTCAAGAACAATAAGATATTCTTCTCTGTTTCACATTGTGTCCTATTTAGTAAAGAGAGACAAATACTACTACTTTTTAAAAATATTTGCACATGTGGCAAGATTTGAATGTAGAATTCGAGGTAAGCGATTAAGTTTTAAATCGGATATGAGTAACATCGGGATAGACCGGGTGACAAGACAAGACTGGGTAGTGACTGAACCAAGCGACACCGGATGAAGAACTTGCGGAGCCTAGTGCGTACTCGTTTCGGATATAGCGTCAGTCGTTACTCTTAGCTCATTAAGAGACCATTATTATCATTAATTGTATTTAATTTAAGAGTGATTCTCGTGCATCAATGCCTTGTATTCATAGCTATAAAAGGAGTCCAACATTCATGTTCACTTATTGCAATTATAATCATAAGCTCTCATCTTTGGCTCGAAACTGAAGCAATTAAGTCGAGGCCCGGACCAATCTTGCTGAAGGAATTCATCTTGATTCAAGGCGTTACATTCTAACTTTCTTGCTTAGTAATAATTTTACTTATTGTCATTTATTTATCATCATTTATTACAAATTGATCCACGTATCCTTAAAACCACTAACAAATTCAATTGTACCTTTTTGGAGTAAAAAGTTTGGCGCCCATCGTGGGGCTAAGGATAATTGTGGTGATTTGTTCAAACTCAAATTTCACTTGTTCTTTTGAGTTACTGTGAAACCATGTCAGCACCAAGTACTTGCAGAATGGCTAGTGAAATCCAAGTTGAGGTTAGCAACAACGGTGACAATGGTGCTAACAATATCAACAACAACAATGTTCCTCCCGTTGATCCAATAATTGGCGAGCATCGAAATAACCCCGTGATTTCACCCCAGGGTTCTAGAAGGTCACGTGAGAAAACGCTGGACGATGATGAGGATGCTGAAATAAATTTGGCTCGAATCTTTAATATGTTAAAGGAACAACATGAGGCTATTACTCAGTTGCAAAAGAAGAGAAGTGGGGCAAGGGCGGCGGACGAAACTTGTCCCATTCGGGATAAAAATCAGGTATGAGAGGAGGATCGAGTCAAAGGAGATAGCACTGGTACGAGAGAAAATGAATCCTCGAAGGTTTTGAAAATGCTCCAGGCTTTGACTAAGCGAATGGATACTAATGAAAAGAAGGTTGAAACCTACAATTCACGAGTAGACCAGATTCCTGGAGCGCCTCCAATCTTGAAAGGACCGGACTCGAAGAGATACATTCAGTTGACATTCACACCGAGCATAACTCCGAAGTTGATACCCAAAAGGTTTAAAATGTCAGATCTCCCGAAGTACGATGGAACCATGGATCCACAAGAGCGTGTGACCTCGTACATTTGTGCGGTGAAAGGAAATGACATGCACCCGAATGAGATCGAATCAGTGTTGCTGAAGAAATTTGGCGAAACATTGTCCAAAGGGAAAATGACATGGTACTCTATGTTGCCTGAATACTCTATTAATGTTTTTGAAATGCTTGCAGATGTTTTCATAAAGGCACATGCCGGAGCACGTAAGACCCAAGAGAGAAAAGCGTACATATTTAAAATTGTTCAGAAGGATACGGAGTTGCTGCATGAGTTCGTGACATGGTTTCAAAAGGAACTAATGCGTCTTCCCCCGGTACCTGATGAATGGGCAGCTGAAGCTTTCACCAAGGGGTTGAATTCGAGGAGCTCCAGTGCCTCGTTTAAGCTAAATGAAAACGTGTTGGAGTTCCCGGCAGTGACATGGCAAGATGTGCATAATAGATACGATTCTAAAATCTGGGTGGAGGATGATCAGCTAGAACTTCCACCGGCGTCAACAAGATGAAACAAGAATCTTGATAAATCGAAGAGGGTAACTGAGTCAGAATTCAAGTCTCTAAAATATAGGTATCAACCCTACGGGCAGCATGAAAGATCAAACTTTAGATTGGATAAGGTTCATAACAATAGTAACTTCCCATCGGACAGAGGGGATAGACGTAATGATCGATGGTCAACCAGTAGGGCATGCAATTTAAAAACGATACTGGTGGAGTTTCTTCTAACAGTATGGAAAGCCCGAGGCTTGCTGAATATAACTTCAACGTTGACGCGACCGAACTTGTTTCTGTTATTGGATACATTAAGGAGACAAGATGGCCGAGATTGCTCCGAACAGAACCGGCTCAGAGAATCCAAGTTTGATATGTGATTACCATGGAACTCATGGTCACCGGACGAAGGATTATTGTCAGTTGAGGGATAAAGTGGCTCGGTTGTTGAAAAATACTCATTTACGCGAATATTTGTGTGATCGAGCAAAAGAAAATTACAAAATATAGAGAAGCAAATAAGCAAGAGGATCCGGTTGAACCCCAACATATCATAAGTATGATTATCGGAGGGATGGATATCCCAAAAGGATCCGTCATGACCGCAAAGAAGACGAAAGTCTCAATAACTCAAGATCCATGGATTTCTTGCCGGAGGAAATAATATCTTTCAATGATGAAGACGCAGAGGGCATCATTCAACCTCATAATAATGCACTAGTAATCTTTGTCTTTATTAATAAATTTTAGATTAAGCGGATTTTAATTGATCCAGGTAGCTCGGCCAACATCATCCGATGGAAGGCGGTAGAGCAATTGGGGTTGAATCAAATTATACCGGCAGCCCGAGTTCTCAAAGGATTCAACATGGTAAGCGAGACTACGATGGGGAAATCACTTTTCCAGTTAATGCAATTGGGATGATTCGGCAAACGAAGTTCTACGTCATTGAAGGCGAAATGAGGTACAACACATTGTTCGACAGGCCTTGGATACATGACATAAATGTTGTGCCTTCGATGTTGCACTAGATGTTAAAATTACCTACTCTTGAGGGAATTGAATCAATTCGAGAAGAGCAACGAGCGGCATAGAAAATGTTCACGGTAGAGGAGTTGGTGCAAGCACCAAAAGAAGTGAAGGACCCAAATAATGGTAGAGAAGTTAAATAGTAAACACAGGATTCGGGCCCGTCGAGTCCGAAGAATGAAGACGAAGAGAAGATAAATTATGAAGAAGAAGAGGATTATTATCGCGTCCGGTTGTCGTTTGTACTACCAGATGATTCAGACGCCACAAAGTCAACTATAGATGAGATGGAGCAAGTTATCTTATTCGTGCATCTACTGGATAGGAAGGTATACCTAGGCACCATGTTATCCCCGGAGCTCAGACTTAAGTTAATTGAATTTCTTAAAGCTAACGCCGATTGTGTTGCCTGGTCCCATTTAGACATAACAGGTATCCCACCGGAGATTACGACTCACAAGTTGAGTTTAGACTCAAGCTTTCCTCCGGTAAAGAAAAAGATGAGGTCAATGGCCGGCTACAAGCATAAGTTTGTCAAGGAGGATATAACAAAGCTATTAAATATAGGTTCCATCCAGGAAGTAGAGTATCTGGATTGGTTAGCAAACGTAGTTCTCGTACCTAAAAAGGACAATAAATTGAGAATGTGCATAGATTCTAATGATTTAAATAAAGCTTGTCCAAAAGATTATTTTCCTTTGACGCACATCGATCGAATGATTAATGCTACGGCAGGGCATGAAATGCTATGTTTTCTTGACGCTTACTCCGGATATCAAGAGAAAACTTATTTTATAACCAGATATGAGACTTACTGTTATAACGTGATGCCATTTGGTTTAAAAAATACCGAAGCAACATACCAACACCTAGTTAATCACATGTTCAAGGAACAAATAGGTAACATAATGGAGGTTTATATTGATGATATGTTAGTTAAGTCCCTGGAAGCAGAGGACCATTTAAAGCATTTGCAGGAAACACTTGACATACTCCGGAAGTACAATATAAAGTTGAATCCAGAGAAGTGTGCTTTTGGAGTTGGCTCGGGCAAGTTCTTGAGTTTCTTGGTTTTAAATCGAGGAATACAGATCAATCTGGATAAGATCAAAGCTATCAAGGAAATTTCGGAGGTGCTTGAGGATGTGAAGGTGGTGCAAAGACTCACTGGAAGGCTGGACGCCATAAGTAGATTCATATCTCGGTCTTCGAAGAAAAGTCATAGGTTTTTTTCTTTGTTAAAAAAGAAGAATGACTTTGAGTGGACTCCGGAATGCCAACAAGCATTGAGGGATCTGAAGAAGTATTTGTCCAGTCCATTGCCATTACATAAATCGAAGGCGGATGAGCAGTTGTTTTTGTAACTGGTAGTATCCGAAGTGGTTGTAAGTATTTTTTTGGTTCGTGAAGAAAAAGACACACAATTTCCTATTTATTATGTAAGTAGAACACTAGCTAGTGCGGAAACCAGATATCCTCATTTAGAGAAATTGGCATTAGTTTTTATAACAGTTGCTACAAAATTAAGACCGTACTTTCAATGTCATCTTATGTGTGTAGTAACGACTTATTCTCTAAAAATGTGATGCATAAACCTGAACTATCCGGTAGGTTAGCCAAACGGGCAGTAGAAATTAGTGGGTATGACATAGAGTATAAATCAATAACGACTATAAAATGTTAGGTTTTAGCGGACTTCATAGCAGACTTTACACCCGGAATGATTTCCGAGGTGGAAAAGGAACTTATAATAACCTCGGGAATAACTTTGAGGATTTGGACCTTGTATACAAACGGAGCTTCGAACGTAAAAGGGTCCAAACTCGAGTTGGCACTTAAGATACCCGTGAGGGATGTTATTAGGCAATCGATAAGAACTATGAAATTGACTAACAATGAAGTCGAGTATGAGACTATGATTGTAGGTCTAGAATTGGCAAGAAGTTTGAGAGCATAAGTCATCGAAGTAAAATGTGACTCGCTTCTGGTTGTCAACTAAGTGAATGGTGTGTTCGAAGTGAAAGAGGAAAGAATGCAAAAATATTTAGATAAAATTCAAGTATTATTGCATCGATTTCAAAGAATGGACTATGAAACATGTTTCGCGAAAGCAAAATAATGAAGCGGATGCATTGGCAAATTTAGGGTCTTCCATGAAAGCTGAGGAGTTTAACTCCAAAACTGTGGTACAGTTGTTGAACTCCACAATTGATTGTGGTCACGCTGAGGTGAATACTACGAGTTTGACTTGGGACTGGCGAACAAGTTCATTGACTACCTTCGTGATGGAAAGTTGCCTATTGATCTGAAGGAGTCAAGGGTTATTCATACAAAGGCAACGAGGCTTTGCATTGATCGATGGGCAGTTGTACCGAAAGTCCTTTTATGGTCCTTTAGAAAGGTGCTTAGGACACGGAGAAATGTATTATGTGATGTGCGAGGTTCACAAAGGGACTTGTGGCAATCATTTAAGAGCGAAATTGTTGGTTCGAAAACTGATCAGGGTCGAGTACTATAGGTCTTAGATGGAAGAAAACGCCAAGAACTTTGTTCAAAAGTGTGATGAATGCCAAAGGCATGCACTAATGATTCACCAACTGACAGAATTAATGCATCCGATTTTGTCACCATGATCATTCATGAAATGGGTGATGAATATTGTGGGGCCACTCTCATGGGCACCCGGATAGGTACGCTTTATTCTGTTTATGATTAACTATTTTTCTAAGTAGGTTGAAGCAAAGGCCTTCAAGAAGGTTAGGGAAAAGGAATTCATCGATTTCATTTGGGATCACATCATTGGTCATTTCGGCATACTGATGGAGATTACGTGGGACAATGGTCGTCGGTTCGTTAGGAAAAAAGTGAATGATTTTCTTGAAGGATTGAAAATCAAGAAGATAGTGTCGACTCCGTGTCACCCGAGTGCAAATGGGCAAGCGAAGTCAACAAATAAAACAATCATTCAGAACTTGAGGAAAAGACTAAAGGATTAAAAAGGTAAGTGGAGAGAAATTCTACCGGAAGTGTCATGGGCATACAGAATGACACCAAAATCTAGCACCGAGGAAACGCTGTTTTCTTTGGTTTATGGTGCAGAAGCATTAATTCTGGTAGAAGTAAGGGAGTCGAGCTTAAGGTTCAGTCTTGCAACCGAAGAGTCGAACAACGAAGCTATGGCAGTCAAGCTTGACTTAATGGATGAACACCGCAAGTTCGCATTTCTACGGCTAGTGGCTCAAAAGCAAGGGATGGAAGATACTACAATCGGCGGACTAATCTTAAGCACTTTCAAGTAGGGGACTTGGTTCTATAAAAAGTGACCATTAACATCAAAAACACCAACGAAGGGAAGTTGGACTCGAACTAAGAAGGACCCTACAAAGTGTTAGGAATAACTGGTAAAGGCTCGTACCAGTTAGAAGCCGAATATGAAAAAACGTTGCCGAACAATTGGAGCATCAGTCATTTGAAGCGATATTATTGCTAAGGTATGTGTTCGGTTAGTTAGTTGGACTTTATTTGTTTCAAAATTACCAACTTTTGCAGGGAAAAGCCGGAGTCATTATGCAAAGACCGGAGAATTAGAATTAGGTCTAAAAACATGTGTTGCACTCTTTTTTCCTTAGCACGGTTTTATCTCGAAAAGGGTTTTTCGGTAAGGTTTTTAATGAGGCAACAATGTAAAGCGTGTTACTATGTGGATGCAGACCGAACAAGAACACTGGGGACTGGGAACTGCCCGGCAGTGAAAGACAAATAGTGTTTAAGTTCCCATACTTCGAACACAAATACGAGGGGACTGCCACACCCTCGGATGCTCAGATCAGATTAATCAATTCAATATTTTTATTTTGCACTTTTTTAGTTCAATATTTTTGTAAGGGTTAAAGATCGAATGAATCTTGCCCAAATAGTGATATTATAGAAAAGTCATGTAAAGGCATAAAAGATCGAATGAATATTGTCAGTGTTCATCCGGAACAAAACATAAATGAAATTAAATTTTATTCAAAGTTTGTCTCGAAAGTTTACCTTCGTATTTTTTCTTCAACGGTACTTCACAAAATAAATAATAATATCGTTAACTTACGAGCTCACAAATTGTTAAGTCCTTAACTGGGGACTATCGTCAATAAAACCATTCGAAACAAAATGAATAATGTTCTAAAGCATACTTCTAAGGCACTGAATCAAATGAGTCTAGCCTATTTTAAAGACATTTGAATTGTCTAAAAAGTTGAGAATAAATAAAATTCCAACATTCATGCCCGAAATGAATGAGAGACGTCTTATTCATAAGCATAAAAATAAGGTCCATATACTTAGTCATCAAATGACCCAAAATCGGAAGAATTTGCCCGATATGAATCAAACTAAAGTAGATATTTGTATTCAAAATTGATTAAGTCATTTTTAAGATCGGGAGAACTTTCACCCGGATCAAAACAAGCAAAATGATGATTTATTTAAGCAAATCTCTCAAGTTAGAGACAATTAGCCTGAATTGGATTAAAGCTTTATTTGGCTAAGTTATTGAAAACAAGAAAGCAATAACGAATGCGAAAATATAGAAGAATTATAATTGATATAAAAGCAAGACTAAAATATATTCGTTCATAAACAAGGTCGGGGAAATGGCTAGAACAAAATCATACGGAAAAAGAAGAAAATATACAAAAGTCATGTAAGCCTACAGATCAGTCACACTCTGACTCAGAACCTTCGGGATATTCCTTGGTGCTATCACCATTCAACCGACGAAAGGCCTCATCCTCTGAAGCCTTGGCTTCAGCAATCTTGGCATCCAAGTCTAAGATCCCATCACGATCATATTCCAAGGTGAACATTTGGACATTCCAAGTTATGTGCTCAATTTTCAGCATTTTCTGGGCCACCTCAGCTTCTACATCGGCTAGAGCTTGGTCTCATTCGGACAAGGCTTGATTCAGTTGGGCCAAAATCTCAGTGTTCCTACGAGAGGCAACCTCAATCTCAGCTTTCAATTCCTCAATGTGTTGAGCTTGTTGGCAGATATGAACTTGGGACATTTCCAAGTCCCACTCAAAGTTTTGCTTGATAGCTATATGCTTAGCAACTCTCTCCGCATCAAGTATGGTGAGCTCGGTAGTGAGGCGGTCGATCTCGGCATTAAAGAAGTCCTTATTTTGCGCTTGATATTGCTGGACCTCTTCTTGCTCTCCGAGTTCTTGGGTGAGGGTGTGGATGTCTTCATAGAGCTTGACATTCTCCTCATCCAAGGCTTTGTTTTCTTCACTGATAAGTTCGAGGTCATTCATGGCCCAAAGGTAGTCACCTTTTACTTGCTCCAACTCGGCCTTAACATCGGGCAAGTATCCAGCCAATTGGGCAACTTTTTGTCGGAGAAGTTCCTTGAGATGCCGAACTTCTCTATCTTGGGCATCCATTTGGCCTTTGAGGTCTTCATTTTCCTCGAGGCATTGGAGGAAACCTTCCCTTACCAAAACATATGACTGCAAAGGTATGAGTTAAAAGGAAAATACAAGTATAAATAGAGGTAGAGAAGGGTTCGGTGACCATACCCAATTGGAAACATATATTCCCTCGTTGATAAGTCACTTCCATGAAACGTTCCTCATCTTGTCCTTATCGGACTTAGACACCAAGGGCTTCAGGTAGCTCGCAATTCCAACTGGCTATGATAAAAAGTTGGTATCTTCGGGAAAGAACAGGCATGCAGTCCTCATCCTATTCGGATCCACGCTCGGAGCCGGGAACACATCTATGAGCTTGGATAAGGAGGTTGCATTATTTATCGGGGGATAAGTTGAATTTTTTAGTCATTGGGGGATAAACAAATGAGCAAATCTAGAGGTATTCATTGGCGACCCTGGATATGCGGAAGTACCAACATCATCGAAGAGGCGTTCAAAGTCCTCTTGCCCAAAGCACGGAGTCGATTGTGATGATGAAAGAGGAGTAAACGTCTTTTTTTTCTTTGTCAATGATTCCTCATTTGTTGCTTCATCGTCATCTTTAATAATGACATATATTTGTTCGATAGTTGGTGGAGTGGTGGCAAAATTTGGTGCGGTACTAGACGAGGGCACTGCAGCTTCTGCAATAACATTTTCTCCAACTCCGGGAGAAATATTTTCTACCGGAGTGGCAATGCTCTTCCTCACCCAATCATCTTCATCCGTTGAGAAGGTGGTGTTCTTTACCCCGGAAGTGTCACCCACTTCCTGAGTTCTTTTCCTCTTTGAAGCAGTCGATGGAGACTTCAGAGGTTTGGAGGATTTGGGTTTTGAGGTTTTCTTCTTCTTCGATACTTCAGCAATATGGTGTATGGATGCAGCCGGATTGAGTACTGGATTAGGGTGAGCTAGAGCAACCACAGGGTTAGTAATAAGGACTGAAGTACCTTTCAGCAAACCTGGTGTTTTTAAAAGAGAAAAAAATGGTAAAAATGTAAAGGAAAATGATAAAATAAGCGAAAGTACTCGGAGGATACAAACAGTGATTTTGAGCTTTTCATCGGTCTTTGGAAAGATTTTTCCATGTTCGGTCTCTATGCGGTATAATCGCTTATGATTTTTTCAACCCATGTGTTTATGTTCTCGACATGGGCCTTAGTCCAGCTGACAACTAGCAAGGTGACAACAAAAAACCTTAGGACAAATTGTCAATTGAAGCTATTATGTAAAACTAAAGAGAATGGTTGTGGGTACTTACGGTTTAAGTTCCATTCCTCGAGGAAAGGCATGAACCTAGCCGAAATAATTTCAGCGGTAGGAACCGCAGAAAAATGCTCCA
This sequence comes from Anisodus acutangulus, assembly GCA_029783415.1. Classification (NCBI taxonomy): domain Eukaryota; kingdom Viridiplantae; phylum Streptophyta; class Magnoliopsida; order Solanales; family Solanaceae; genus Anisodus; species Anisodus acutangulus. Next base: position 9,626,973 of record CM056500.1, read on the forward strand.
TCCAATCTTGGTTTAGATCTTCATCGGTGCTGGATAGGATGGGAAATTTACCTCGTTTTGAGATCTGAATGATCCCGCCATAGAAGAATTTTAGGGCATACAATCGAATCAGATGATCCAGGGTAAAAATTCCATCTACCTTGTTTTCCAGAAATCGGAGGCAAGTTACGACTCTCCAAACAGATGGACCAATTTGTGTAAGACATAAATTGTAAGTCCTGCACATTTCTAAGATCACATTGTCGATCGGAGGGTCCAGTTTGAAGGTTAAAGGGTAAGTGTAGACATTGGAGTATCCGGACCTGTAGGTAGTAATATCTTCGTTCGGAACATGTATAATGATCCTGGAGAGACTAGTTCAAGCACAATATTTTCAGACTGTGTCGAGGGAAAAATGATTTATAAAAGTCAACCAGTTTTTAGCTTCTTCACCTCGGTCAGATTTCGAAGTGGCAGCACGAATGACAATTTCGTTGTCAAAAAGAAAAGTGGATGGGACCATATCGAAGGCTCTAGGCTCAGCGGCAGCCTGAGCCTCAGAGGTCTCACCGGCGTCGGTGGCCTCATTAGTAGTCGGTGATTGTGAAGTTGTCGGAGAAGAATGTCTTGTAGAAAATCGGGTAATTTTAGCCATGTGGAAGAATGTATGAAGATATGAAGATTTAAAGGTATGAAGGATTGAAGATCTGGTTATTTGAAGATTTGAACAGTTGGAACTTGAAACTAGTAAAAGGGATTAGAAAGGAAATTTCGCAGAAGTGGAAAAGGGAAGAGAAGAAGAAGAAGAATGTTTTATAGAGGTTAAGGTCATTATTGCGAAACGTTTCGGTGATCCAACCGAAGAGGCGGTGCAATCAGAAGTTGACATGTGTCTGAAATCACAGAATGATAAGACATGAGTAAGAGTTTGAAGAAGAAGAAATGTTTCATTTCTCGCCTATTTCGGGGTAGTTTGAAAAGAATCTTGCAGGAGAAGACAACGAGAAAATCATTTTTACTTCCCATCACTTTGGTAAACTTTGATCCGAGAAGTGTGGGGACTATCTGTATATGGTGAAAATCGGCATGACACGTGGCTAGATTTGAGTGTAGAATTTGAGGTAAGCGATTATGTTTTAAATCGGATACGAGTAACATCGTGATAAACCGTGTGACAAGACAAGACCGGGTAGTGACCGAATCAAGCGACACCAGATGAAGAATCGGGGGAGCCTAGCGCGTACTCGTTCCGGATATGGCGTCAGCCATTACTCTTAGCTCATTAAGAGACCATTATTGTCATTAACTGCATTTAATTTAAAAGTGATTCTCGAAAATCAATGCCTTGTATTCATAGCTATAAAAGAAGTTCAACTTTCATGTTGGAAGGGCATCTTATTCTCATTATTCACTTGTACGATTTCACAGCTCTCGTCTTTGGCTCGAAACTGAAGCAATTAAGCCGAGGCCCGGACCAATCTTGTTGAAGGAATTCATGTTGATTCAAGGCGTTACAGGCTAACTTTCTTGCTTAGTATTTATTTTACTTACTTATTGTCAATTGCTTATCATCATTTATTACAAATCGAAACATGTATCCTTAAAATCACTAACAAATTCAACTATTCTTTTTTTGGGGTAAACAATATTTTAATTGATAAACTATATTGACCTATAGTAATTTTTTATATAATTTTTAATTATATAAATTTATCAAAAGAAAATTAAATACTATGTCCCAAATTAAGTAATATAAATTAAAACGGAGGCAGTACTACTTTAATTTACTAGATTTGTTCAATAGCTAATTATAGCTTAAACCTTTGCGTAAGCAACGGTAGCATTCCAGACGTTAATAGTGCTTTCCATGATTAATGCTAATGAAGTCAAGTCAATAGCCTTTGATTATAAAGTGACCGCACCGCTCCCTCGTTTCAAAAGCATATTGCCATCTTCTAAAGATAAAGATGAACTTGAGAGAGATGCCCACAAATAATATAAAAACTAAAAAGAGTCACAATGGAGAATGTAATATATATTCACATCAAAATTTAAAAAGATTATTTTCGCAAATAAATTATTTTACATTTAGGTTAGACTGTATTAACAAATTGTATATGTATAATATAATTTGAAATTTTATTTGTTTATATCCCAATCAGTGAATGATTTGCATGCGATTTCAGATGATACGGATGGATCGAATTTATATCCAATCAAAGAAAGATACATCATTTCCTCTATATTCGGGTCAAAAATCCTGTTGTATTTTATATTGTGCTTAATTAAGTTTAAGATGGTATTTGTCTTAATTAATTATATTGATTTACTAAGATATGATTAAAATACTAGTTTGATAAATAAATAATGCTCTTTGAATATTATAAGACGTTCCCAACAGGAAAAAATGATTACCATGTAAGTAACGCATCAAATCGTAGCTGGAAAATTGAGAATTCTGAAATACACCACTTTATTCAAATGAATCCTATAATTGTTGATTTTTTAAATTTATTGTCCAAAACAAATTTTAAATATTTATATAACTGTAAATTATTTATTAAATAAAAAAATTTAAATATAAAAATGTGACGTCTGTTTTTTATAAGACAAAAAAAGAAATAATGTTACACACGGATTTGACACTAAATGCAGAAGGCAAAATAAACGTATGGAACTTGATTTACCAAAGTTCTCATAGTCAATTTTAATTTAAGAATACTCAAGAACGTTTCATATCACCATTTCCACTCAAAACGTTCAGAATTTTTTTGTCAAGACCAACTCGAAAACAAAAATACATATAAGAACTGGAAGTTCAATACTAATACTGTAATGTAATTCATAAGTAGTTTCATTGCATGAATAAAAGATAGAGAATAACATTAAGCTTAAAACTAAAAAAAAAAGAAGCATCGAGGAGTATATTTCACTATTTTTTCTGATAACACAACTCCTAAATTCTCCAGCTCTTTTTCTCGTTGATCAGAGAACTTCAATGAGTAACCAAAGATCAAAGACGCAGAGCATCGTTTTCGATCCATGGTGTTTCAGTTCCTGGATTTGTGCTTCAACAGCATCTTCCTGAGCTCAGCAGCATCAATCTCATTGGCTTGTCCGTCCGGCCTGTAGTAACCAGTAACTGGATCTGGCACCCATGATGTCTTCACTGATTCCTCTCCACTTTTCTGCATCATCACGTTGCTCCTTGGTACACCTCCTTTCGCTCCACCGGAAACCGCACCTTGTGATGCCGCCGCGTATCCACGCCTGCACATACAACAATCACATAGATAGATGTTTAAAAAACACATCTCAAATCACAATGGCTCAAAAAAGGAAAATTTTCAAAAACATCCCGCTCATCATAAAATATTATGCCACGTAACCCAATATATAATGTTATACTAATACATTATAACTAGGGGGAAAGCATTATACATAATATATCAACACACAAATATGAGCTAAACCAGGTAACAAATTTAAAATATGGCTACGTCGTATAAATATTTTTTCCTAATAGACGTAAGTTCATAATTTCCCCACAAAATCGCATCACAGTAAATCACAAAACATAGCAAAAAAACTCAACTCCTATGTCCAATCCCCTGTTTTTCTTCTGCCTAATTTTATTATAATACCACGAACGCACGATAGTACTTAACTAAGATGCTATATATAGGTTCATAGAGAAAAGTTTAACTAGTATATACTCTCTCCACCTCAATTTAAGTCTTACTTTACTTTTGATCTGTCCAAAAAAAATCTCTTCCTATATTTATATTTAGTAAGTTTTTAAATTCAAAAATAAGTTTAATACCACAAAATTTAAAAAAGAATCACACATATTTAATTTAAGATGATTCAAAATCTTTTGTTTTTAAATTTTGTGTCGAAAGTAAGACACTTAAATTGAGACAGAGGGAATATATAAAGTTTATAACAGATGCAGCGCTAACCACGCTCACCGATTTTGAAAATTGGATCGCCTCTGTTTCTCACAGGGTAAAGGACATTGAAACATTCATTACCCTCGGGCCTTTTATCCACGGGATATAGGAGATGTTTCGGTCATTACTTGATAAGAAAAACAGAAACAGAGTCCAGTCCCATGTTTTCGTTACGCATAATTTTATAATAATTATGTGAACGAACCACAGTATGTGATAATTTCAAAAGATAAATAATTTAAATCATTCCTTAGCAATTGAATCTTTGCTATTTGAAGAAATATGAAATAAATCAATATCTCCCTATTCAATCACGTGAATATGCAGAATAAAATTTTAGTAGTATATAGATTTACACCAAAAAAGTTATAGTATATAAATCACTAGAAAATTTTAACAGATGCAGCCAGGGCATAGCCAGCCAGTAAGGGTTCATTGGAAAAACTACACAAATAAAAGATTAAAATTATTTTTTATTAGATGTTGAAACCCTTGGATTTACATCTTTATAATTTAAACCCCTAAATTAAAATTATGGCTCCGCCGCGCTATTATTGTATCGTCTCTGTTTTATACAGGGGAAACGAGATCATAGCATTTGATATTCTGAATCCTTTTATCTATGATATATGGGATATTTCGGTCATTACCTGCTAAGAAAGGCGGAAACGGAGTCGGAGACGAAAGCAGAGATAATCTTAGACATCTTTTTTTTTATTATCGGAGTCGGAGCGAAAGAATTTCCAAAAAAGAACGCTGCGGCGGAAGGAATTTAATTATTATGCTTCCGCAACGGCGAACTGAAATTCCTTGGCTTCGACTCTCTTTCAGGCGAATTTAGGGTTACGAAGGAATGGGGAAGAGAAAGGGGGGACTGGGGAGTATATATAGAGATGGAGAACGACCTTAGGTGGACTAGGGTTTAATTGGGGCCACGTGAATGTTGGCCGCTTGATGGACACTTTGGATTGGACGATGCCGCTTGTTTCCTTATTAAACCGACTCTTCTTTGCTTTGCCTAACCGGTGAATCAATTCATCCCACTTGTGAAAAAAACAAAAATCCACTCTTAATTTTTTAAAATATTTTATTAACATTGCCGTTTCAGGTTGAGATCCCCTCGAATAGGTTTTGGTAAGTATGGTTCAATGGTCACTTAAGATTAGGGGTGGCCAGTGGGCCGGGCTCGGGTCTGACGGGTCGGGTCTGGCGGGGTCGGGGTCGGGTTTGGCGGGGTCTGGCGGGGTCTGGCGTGGTCGGGTCTGGCGGGGTCTGGCGGGACTTGCTCCAGTCCCGTCCCGATCCCGATGGTCACTTAAGATTAGGTTTTTTTTTTTTAAATAACATATGTATAAAAAAAAAACTCAATAAACAAAACAAGATAGTGTAATAAAAACATCTCAAGACTGTTTTTGTGCCTCTTATATTATTTAATAGACATATAATTTTTTTGTAATACAAATACAATTGTCTAAAATCTAAGTTGCAACTTTGTGGTGTTGTCCAAAAGTTGCAAATTACATAATAAAATTACAATTAAAAAAATTACATTCTCAAAAAATATGTTCTAATTGCTTGATGATTTCCTGTGGTTCTTCGGTTGGAATTGGTATTTGTTGGTCAAATTGATCCACGTCGCTTCCACTACCTTCGGTTAAGATTTCGTTGTAGTTTTCATCTTCTTCTTGGTTGATCTCCGGTTGACCGCACCTTCTCGCCTCGCCGTATCCAATCTCTGAATAATACTGCAATTTCCAAGCTGTCTCCGGCTAATGAGTGTCTGTGGTCTCCTATTTGATATCTGCCAGCAGAAAAAGCGCTTTCAGACGCAGTTGATGACGCTTGAATGTTCAAAACATCTCGGGACATCAATGAAAGTGTCGGAAAGGTCTTCTCATTCCCCCTCCAGTATTTCAGCAAGTATTCATGTTCATCTTCATTGATAACTTCTTGATACGGTACAGAACCCTGCAAAATAAAAATATCCAACTCGCTAATTTGGTTAGTAGTAGAGGTACGGCCGCACATTCTATTTCTGAGGCTTTCAATGCTAGCCGCAGAAACAACATGTCTTATGTGAGGTTGTGTTGAAGATGAAGAAGATGGTATGGAAGCCGGTAAGTTACTAGCATTTTCTTGTTGATAAAATCTATATATTTTTTTGCATTGATGTTCTACGCTAGACAACACTTCTTTTTTAGTTTGACTTTGTTCAATAGGTGGTGGGTGATTTAGATTTTTGGGACTTGGAGGTGGTAGTACTTCTATACAATCGTAAATAGTTTCAATTAGTGATTTAGTACCGTCTATTTTAATAGTAGGATTTAATACAGAACCAATAATATAAATAGTGGGAATAGAAATAAAATATTTTTTTGTTTTGACAAATATTTTTTAATAGTTGCCTTATAAGCTGGTTTTTTCATATATTCACTAAGTAATAAAAATATTAGAGTTATATAAAACAACATAGTTGAAATAGTAGGATAATATATACCGGAAAATTCTTTTGTTGCTTGAAAAAATTTCTCTAAAAATACAATAAGTTCGGAAATTTTTACCCAATCACTATCTAAAATCATATCAGCTGGATTTTTATTATGAGAGTTAAAAAATAAAGTTATAGGTATTCTATAGTCATAAGCAACAAGTAGTTGCTCGTATAAAGAATTCCACCTAGTGGATACTTCTTGTGTAATTTTTCTATAAGGTAGTACACAATCGTGACAAGTTTTTTTATATTCTTTTCTACGTTGTACTTTATTACTTTTAAAAATAAAGTTTATAGCAAATTGTATTTTACTAAGAATGTCTTCAAAAAGTGATAGACCATCCTTTACAATTAAGTTATAAATATGGCACGCACATTTTATATGAAAATGATCTGGAAAAGATGGAGTTAAACTATTTTTTTTAAAATTGTAATTGCGCAATTGTTAGAAGAAGCGTTATCTAATGTAATAGTCATAATTTTATCGGTTATTCCGTAATAATGGCACACTTGATAAATATTATCTGCAATGAAAGTACCAGTGTGCCTATCATCTATATATCTATACGCTAAAATACGTTTTTGCATAGACCATTTATAATCTATTCAATGACAAGTTACAGTTAAATAATCATGGCCTTAGTACTACGACATATATCAGACGTGATAGATACTTTGCCATTAAAATGATATAATGAAAAACGTAAATATTGTTGATATTCATGCGTGAATTTAAATACATCTCTCTTAACAGTTGATCTAGGAAAATCATTAAAAGCAGGATTATATATATCTCTAATGTAATGAATAAAACCGGGAGATGAAGGAAATGAAAAAGGCAAACCCTCCACAACAATTAATTTTGATATTGCTTCCCTATCTCTATGTTTATTGTATTTAGAGCCTACAATTCCCCCCGTCATAGGGTTAATTTGACCAGATTTGGTCCTAACAGTGTCGTGATGTGAACCTTGTTCCGATGGAGCGGGCGTTTACGCACCCGATTTTGAAGTCTGGTATTGGGCATACCTAGCTGGATGAGCACTTACTACGTGTCTAATTAAACCCCCCGTCCCACCGTGACCTTTTCCAATTTTAAATTTTAAAATATTTTTACAAATTTTACATATAGCTACTTGATTCTCTACGTCCCTATCAAAAAATGTCCATGCATCTGATTTTAATGGTCGTTTTGTTGGACCTCGTCTCATACTAGGGGGAATAAGAGGTATTTCAGTTGAAGGTGCACTAGTGGGTGTGTTGTCATCAACATTAGTGGGTGTATCATCTAGATCATCGTCTAAATTAAAGTCTTCTCGAGTCCCAGAAAATAGCTCCTGGTCTAAATCTAATGGTATTGTAGGAAAATGTTGAGTATCAACAAAATCATCCTGTGTAGGAATAAGATGACTAGAAGAAGTATCATTGCCCTGGTTGCCCCTACTAGAAGAAGCACCCTTACCATTACCCTTAAACATACCTTTTAATCCTTCCATTTTAATTATGATAATAAATAATTAAAGACAATAAAATTAAGTACGCTAAATAAAATAAACAGACAATAATAATTTAATAAATGAACGAATATACCAAACGCCGACGTAACGTCGACGTGTAATCGAGAGGTTGAAAATTGAAACTTTGCTCGATGGAAGATCCTCAAGCTAGTTGCCAACTTCACTCCTAATTCCCAAATGAATAAATAAAATTGAATATTTAGTAAACAATGTAGACTTGTAGAGAGATATATTGAGAGATTAGAGAGATTGTAGGAAGATTTGTGAGAAAGATGAAGAGAAAATGACTTATTTATAGTTGGAAAATTGGGTTAAAGTATAAATATAATAACTTATGGGTTAAAAATAAATATTAAGGGGTAGGGGGTTGGGGGAGGGGGGAGGCCTAAAATGGCCGTTGGCCAACGACTAAAATATAAAATGGTTGTTGGTGCAACGGCCATATTTGCAAAGGGGGGACAAAGGGCGGGGTCGGGCTCGGGCTCGGGACTAGGTCGGGACGGGCGGGCCTGGGGCGGGTTCGGGTCTGGCGAGACGAGACATTGTCCCGTCCTGAGTTCGAGGCCCGCCACCATTTTTTTTAGCGGAGTCGGGGCGGGGTAGGGACGAGGTCGGGACGGGGTCGGGACGGGGTCGGGTCGGGGTCGGGCCGTCCCGGTCCACTGGCCACCCTTACTTAAGATCATGCATCAAAATATAATCAATGACTGCTATTTATTGACATTGAAATAAAAAATAGGCTAAAAGAATGGTGGTTATATACTCACGTCATTGCAAAATGGTGCAAATATACATCTGTCGTTACACAAATGGTGCAAATATATCGTTTTTGCAGACGAAAACTTTTTAAAAAATCGTATAGCTAATTTTTTAATTAAAAAAAAGTGTATTGTCGCTTTAAGAAAAGTCTACCCATTTTTTTAGTAGAGATATTTTTTTAAATCACGTGGTAATTTTTCTGCTGGATCGGGTCTGATTTATTTTAAAAAATCTATATGGCTTTAAAAAAGTAAATCTACACATTTTTTTAAACGAACCATATCCGATCCACCAGGGGAAAAAAACTATTATGTGTCGGCTCTAATACCACTTGAAAGGGGTGTCAAACGCTACGAAAAGTAAAAACAAAATAAAATTTATCGAATGTCAATTCTGTTTTCGAATGTCGGCAATTATGTCATTCGACACCAGTAACAACACATAGCAAAACAGAAACTTTAAAGAGTAAATGCAACGGAATTTAAAGAACACAAAGATTTAAAACTTCCATAAGTTATATAATATGGTCAATGACCAAATGTATTATATATTTATTATATACAAAAATATAAATTCCTTTCTTTGCAGATTTACAATATAAAATGGAAAGAAATTAAAAGTTGAAGTTGTAGATGACTTATGCCTAAAAAATCTAACTAAGTAGACATGGACAATCTCTCATTACAATTGCTCCATACAAAACTAATCTAGAATCTAAACAACAATTGTAGTGTTTGACAGAATGTTGTCGACACACTCAGGCAACACTTGTGATCCAGATTTCTGAGATGAAATACCGAGAGCTCTCTTGATATATTTGCAATCTACTTCTGGATATCGATTCACTATAGTAGCCTCTCTATTTATAGTACAGGGTCTTCCTTGAAAAACTCATCGATTGGTTGTGGAGGTTGAGGGAAAGGTGGGCAGCTTGTGGTAGATGATTAAGGAATGAAAATCTCAACAACTTTGAATTGTTCCTTACTCGAATTCTTCCCCAAGCTTTGACTCTTTCTCCCACATTTTACACTGCTCTAATTCACCACGTCTAAGTCATTTTTACCTCACAGTAAAATATTACTGCTTAACGTGAAGTAAGACAAAACTGTTTTTTCGAAGATGTTGGTCCGAATGTTATGACATTTGTCATAACATTTTTATACATTCAAATCAGTACTTCAAAAAATATGTTGGGTCAAATGTCACAACACCAAACTCAACATTAACAATCTCCCTCTTTCTTCACAAAACACATTATAAAATGTACAAACGACTTAGTGCATTGTCACAGATGTTGTCCAACACTTGTGATTACTGACAAGCTCCCATTTAACATGTGATGGCATACAAGCAAAACTTGTGTATACCAGTGTATACCAAGTCATAGGATTAGAAAATGATGTGTGCACATATATATACACATATTATCCAATATACACAACACAAAAATAAATAAACCATTGTCAACAAATATCCACATAAATCTATCAAAACATTTAACAAACATTTATAGCTAAAGTTTAGCAACATCATTCAACTTCCTTTTTGCTCATCATTCAACAGCAGCAGCTTCCAGCAGCTTTCTACCCCTGCATAACAGCTTCAGCTTCCAGTATCTCTCCCCATTCATCTCTGCAGTATAACAACTTTAGCTTCCTCCCCTGCATTAGCATCATCTCCCCCGTTTTGTGAAGAAAGTAGCATCATGAAATGATCTCTAGCTTGTATCAGGGAATTCTTTGCAGCATCAACTTCTACAATTTGCTGATTGATTTTTGCAATGTGATCCACAAGCCATTTTGTAGACAGTGTAGACTGTCTTGGACCAGTGTTGCTCAGAATGTTGGTGACATTTCTGGCAACATTTTCACTTTCAGCTTCCTTCTTCCAAGGCAAGTCGATGATTATGTCATTGCTCTTCAAAACTACTTTGTATATAGTATAAAGCTCAGGAGTCTTCCCTAAAGTGGCTTCTCTCTTATGCTTAAAGCCTTGGTGGTTAATATTTTGTAGATCAGAGAGGGAAAAAGAAGAATTGAAGTTGATTCTTTCTCAGTCAAGTTGGCAATTTGATGAAATATCATTTTTCCCAAATCAACTTTCAAACATTTCCCAATTCTATACAAAAAGGTGGCTTGTTCAAATGTCACAATTGATTCATTCATTGAAGGACGCCAATTGTGAATAGCAATTTTGTGGATGGTGGAAAACAAGGCTGTTTGTTTGGAGGTTGGACATCTAGGGATCCATTTTTTCATTATACATCCAGTGAGGTATTCAATTACTTCATCCCTATTGTGTATCACCTATTCAGCTTCTCTAACATTCTCTCTAGCATTTTGACCAATACATTAATTTATGATAGCAGGTGTAAAAGGGTATACCTTGTTATAGAGATATATCTTCCCAAATTTCTTTGAGGATGTATCCTCTATAGCAGAGCTTAAATTCGTATAAAACAGTCTTACTATCTTATCAACATATGGTTCTTTTTCAGTGACAGAACCAAGAAGTTGTCTGTCCTTTAAGAATTCTACCAAACCAAATTCAGTACAGAAAGCAATATCTAACACTCTCTCATGCCTAATTACTCTATTCTTGTAAAAATCCCACATATCATGGTTAGTTTTATAATAGAATTTATCTGAGAAAGCAGATACCTCAATGTCTGAATCAGACATTTCTAAACTAATAGATTTGGTACTGTTGGAGTTGTTGTGGCGTGTGTCTCTTCTGATGTTGACTGAAATATTATGTGAGATATTGTAGCATCAGTGACAACATTTGAATCAGCACTTGATTTGGCATATCTGGAAATTCCCTTTGAAAAGAATTGCTTCAGTGGAGTTTCATCAGGGATTTCATCATCTGCTTGAGACACATTTTGTGGTACAGAAGCAGTTGGTTCTTCTTCACTCTCTTTAGTTGAGAGCACAAAGTCGTGTCATCGTTTTCACTGATCGAGCAAGCATGTATAGATTTATCAAATCTGGACATTTTGTTGCTCGGCTCTTCACGAATTGTTCTCTCAAACATTCTGCTCGATCGACGAGTAGGGAAGGTGAAGGATCTTAGTCTTTTACCCAATGCTGAAATATCAGATGTCTCATCAACATCTATGGGATTGTTGTCATCGCCTGGGTAGCTAATAACTAAAGGCTCATCAAAACCTTTAAACATTATTGCTTTAGAAAGATCCTCAGGGAGATTTGAGGAAGAAGACTGGCCTGGTAACTGAGGTGTATTTGACGGAGGGCTAATGCTCATAGGAATGTTGAGTGACATTTGTTCTGACATTGGAGAAATTTCCATCGGTGAGAATTGAGGAGAGGGTTTTGAGGAATTAGGGTTTGTGAAAGTGATTGGAGTTTGATTTGGTGTTTCCATCGGGTAGATAGGAAGATATACACCCGCTGAGCCTTTCCCCGGTTTTTTTTATTTTTTTTTTAAAAAAAGAAATGATTAAAAGAAATATCAAATGAGAGAAATATTTATATACACGGTAAACCTTTTCTTAGCAACAAGAGTCCCTTAATTTTAAGTGTTTCAATTTTACACAATAACTTACACCTAAAATATTTGGATAAACATCACGTAGAAATGAAATATAATCTTATCATTTTAAGTTTTGAAATTCCTGTAAACAAGGCATATAATAGGGAGTAGGATATGATATTTCAAAGATCAGATAAGAACAACATCACAACACATATCACATTCTGAAAATGTCAACAACAATGTTGGCAACATTTTGAAGACACGAGTATTTTGATCCAACAAGAACTTTTCATTTTGGCAACAAATCAAGATAGGTTTTATACATATTTTATGAGTTTGACCATTGGACCAATGTAATATTTTCCCATTGTGTCCTTGATCTAATCATATAACACATACAAAAGATTTTTTTGTGTCAAAAATAAGAATACTTATTTAGTATTCTCAAAATTCTTTTGAAGCACCTAATACTCCTATATAATAGGAACGATATCTTTCCAAGGGCTTTGCCCATTTTTCACAGTTGCCAAATATTTGTAAAGGTTTTTCCTTATTTTGATACTCACTTTTTATGATATATATATATATATATATATTTATTTATTTATTTATTTATCATCGCAGAGAACGGTATCATGCTTGTGTGACCAAAAGTTATGCACCATACAACAATAATCAGTCAGTGATATTACATAGGTCAATGTCACCCGAAATGTTAGACAACGTTTCAGCCGACATTCACCAACAATGCATTTTTTAGAGATTACAAAGACCAAGAGATTTCTTCAAACTAGAAAATCTCTCATGGTCCAAAGCTTTTATAAAAATATCAGCTAGTTGATGAAGAGTGTCAACATGTTCAATTTTAACTAGCTGTTTTTCAACTAAATCTCTTAAAAAGTGATATCTAATATCAATATGTTTTATACGTGAGTGCTGAAATGGATTTTTAGAAATATTTATTGCACTCAAATTATCATAGTATAAAATTAAAATGTTGCTAGTAAATCCATAGTCGTCTAACATGTGTCTTAGTCATATTAATTGAGAGCAACAACTTTCAGCTGCTACATATTCAGATTCAGCAGTTGAAAGTGAGACACAGTTTTGTTTATGACTATACCATGAAACAAGGTTATTGCCAAGATAAAAATATCCTCCACTTGTACTTTTTCTATCATCCACATCTTCAGCCCAATCCGAGTCACTAAATCCAATTAAGTTAGAATTATGTCTTTGGATTACCAAATTCCCAACTCACATGTGCCAGCAACATATCTAATATTACGTTTCACGACATTTAAGTGGGACAGGCTTGAAAACGTGCACAACACAAACACTAAACATATTATCTAGGCGACTAGCAGTAAGATAAAGAAGGCTACCTATCATAGATCGATATAATGTTGGGTCGACATTTTCACCAACATTATCCTTACATACCTTCTGCGATGAACCCATTGGCGTTTTCATCTGTTTAGCATTCTCCAAACCAAATCTTTTAACTAGATTCTTGGCATATTTACTCTATGAGATGAAAATTTCATCTTCACTTTGTTTTATATGCAAACCTAAGAAAAATGTTAATTCCCAAATCATGCTCATTTCAAATGTCGATGACATAGCTTCAACAAATGAATTTAGGTACGACTGTGAAGTCGATCCAAAGACTATGTCATCCACGTAGATTTGAGCAATTATAATATATACATTGTGTCATTTAATAAATAAAGTATGATAAGCTTCACCACGGTTAACACCAAATTCAAGAAGAAAGTTAGTTAAACGACCATACCATGCACGAGGGGCTTGTTTCAACCCATACAAATCCTTTTTAAGCTTGTACACATAGTGTGGATTATAAGGATCTTCAAATCCTTTTGGTTGTTCAACATATACCTCTTTGTCTAGATAACCATTTAAGAAGACACATTTTAAATCCATTTAGTGTAAAATAATTTTCAGACAACAAGCAATAGCAAGTAAAAGTCTAATCGACTCGATTCTAGCTACAGGTGCGAAGGTTTCATCAAAACCAATTCCTTCAATCTGAGTATAACCTTCTGCAACTAGACGTGCTTTGTTTCTAACAACTGTTCCCGATTTGTATGATTTATTTTTAAAAATCCACTTAGTTTCAATTACATTTGTATTATTTGGACGTGGAACTAAGTCCGAGACTTCATTTCAAAAAAATTGTTCGAGCTCGTTTTGCATTGCTTGTCTCTAGAAATTATCTTTAAGTGCTTCTTCAACATTCTTTGGTTCTAATGTAGATATAAAATAAGAAAGACTAACCTTTTGGTATATGGTTGACATACACACATACCTTACCATTTCTCTATAGTTGAGTGGTTATTTGCCTCTTATTCTAATTCCTTCAAAAACTCCCCCTATCACTTGACTCGTTGGATGATTCTTCCTAATCCTTAATGAGGGGTCCCTACGACTTGACTCCTCATCTGTGGTCTCTATTAGGGATGGCAGGTGGGTATAATTTTGCGGATTCCGCACCGCACCCGCCCCAATTGGGGCGGGTATGGGTATAACTTTGGCGGGTAGTAGGCGGGTATGGATATTGAAAATGTACCCGTCACGGGTAGGCGGGTAGGTGGTGGATTTGCAGTCATATCCGCCTACCCACCCGCCTACCCGCCTACCCGCCCGCCCGCCTACCCGCCTAGCTTATATAGCTAAAATAATATCTGAGTTTTGTCTACATTTGTAATATATAGTTATTTGGGTGGATAATTTTTTGGGTTTCTTAGAAATTTTATTTTCTTGATTCTTTGTTGTGCAATGGGGAAGAGGTGAAAAAAATGGGTGGCGGGTAGGCGGAGGGTAGGCGGGCGGGTAGGTGGCGGGTAGGCGGACGGGTAGGTAGGTGGCGGGTATAGGAATATACCCGCCTAGGCGGGTATGGATGTTGAAAATTGTACCCGCCACGGGTGGCGGGTAGGTGACGGGTATAATTTTTTTTGGCGGGTACGGGTGCGGGGGAGGGGGTACCCGCACCCGTCCCGCCCAATTGCCATCCCTAGTCTCTATTGTTGTTTCGGATATTGCTCCAGGTGTGACAACATCCGATTCTTCTACAATCTGTGGACTTTTCTCTGTATCTACAATGTTATTTTTAATAGTTTTTCCTGAAACATCAAAAAGATCATCAAAGATAACATTTACAGATTCTTGTACAGTTCTGGATCTCAGATTGTATACTCGATAAACATGACTATTTTGTGAATAGCCAACAAAAATTTATTTATCAGTCTTAGAGTCAAATCTTGCCAAATGATCTCTGACATTTAAAATATAACAAATACACCCAAAAATATAAAAGTAACGCAAGTTTGGTTTCTTTCCATTTATAATCTCATAGGGTGTCATCTTTGTTCCTGGCCTTAAATAGACTATGTTAGCGATGTGATTAGCAATATTCAAGGCTTATGCCCATAAACATTTTGACAAGTGTTTAGAACTAAGCATAACTCTAGACATTTCTTGCAATGTCCTATTCTTTCGTTCTGCAACCCCATTCTATTGAGGAGTTTTTGGGGTAGAAGACTCATGAAAAAAAAATCTCACAAAAATTTGTGAATGAACTATTTTTAAATTTTTTCCCATGGTCGGATCTAAATCGAAAAAGAGGAGAGTAGAATAAATTTCTAATTCTAGAGTGCAAAATTTTGAACATGTCAAACGTTTGTGATTTCTCTTTCAAAAAATATATTCAAGAATATCTAGAAAAATCATCTACTATCACAAAGGAATACCTCATGCCTCCTAGACTGTCTACTTCAATTGAACCCATTAAATCCATATGTAACAATTGAAAATAGTGAGACGTACCTGAATGTTGTCCGTCATGTTGAACAACATTATGAGAGACACGGATTTGCTTACCTTTCAAACAATCTTCACAGACAGTTTTACCTTTAGGGCTAAGTTTTGGTATGCCTCTAACAACTTCATATAAGATCAGTTTTTCTAAATTGCGGTAGTTGACATGCCCCAACTTTTGATGTCATAGTGTTGTGTCATCGACCTTAGCATTATTGCATGTTTCTTGTCTTATAACAAGATAGCAATTGTCACATGTTCTTGTATATGTCATGATACATATATTTGCTTCATTCGTAACTTTACAAGCATTCTTATTAAACTTTACCTCAAGATTGTCATCACAGAGTTGACTAATACTAATCAAATTAGTCATTAAGCCATCAATGTGTAAGGCATTTCTTAAGTCTGGAAATCCAAGAACATCCAAGATCTATTTTCTAATTATTTTTGCTTTTACTGCCTCCTCCATAAGTCATGTTTCCTCCGTTAAATGACTCACAGTTCTTTAATAAACCTTTTGTACCTGTCATGTGGCGTGAACATCCACTATCAAAGTACCAAGAACCAGAAATATTAGTTCTTAGTGCAGTTATGGCAACATTACAAGTTACATCCTTTTTAGGACCCAACCTCTCTTAAAATATTTTTACCTTTTGGCTCAGAAATGTTGCTTCGATGTTTATTTAGAGTGTTGGACAACAATTTAAGCAATATTTTGCTCACAAAATTTTAAAGTTTGAAACAGTATGATTTTAAGTGTCCAGGGGAGTTACGGTGATGACATACAAACTTCATATTCTGTGACATATATGAGAACATATTATTCATTATTTTTTCTTTTACAAAGCGTATTTTCTCATTTTTATCAAAGAGATTAGAGCATATGATTTTAAGAGAGTTTTTGTACCCAATACATGCATGTGAAGGTTTACTAAAGTTGAGTATTTCATTCAATTTAGAAGTTTCTGTGTTGAGCTTGCGGAAGGTTGCTTCGGCTAAATCTAATTTTGCACGAGTCTTACCAAATTCAGTATCATTTTTGGTATGTACAACCTCAAGTCGGGTTATCGTGCCTATTAATTCTAAATTCTCATGAGTTAAAGATTTTACCTTTTTGTCAAGTTGCTTGGATTCTATGATTAAGGTTTTACAAATACTTTGTAATTCATTAATCATATCATTTTTGCATTCAACTTGATCGATGCAATCAACATCACTAACAGAAATAGAACTACTAAAGCAATTAACATCAGAACAGTTAAAGAATTCATACCTTTCAGATGTTGATGTTGGAGCAAATGTCGTGACATCTGAGATAACATTATATACGACATCTTCATTATCCGATAGAGATTGTTCAAAAACAGTGGCCAGCATTACTTGTGTTTCAATTTCACGATCTCATTCCTCTTCTTCTTCATCATCACTAAGAGAAACACATAGGTTCTTACCAAAATTTCTAAGAGTGTTTGCAAATTCGTTAGCATAATGACCCCAACCTGAGCATGTATGATATTGCACAGACTCAAGTTATTTGGGATCAAATTTGGTACGATCTGAGTTGGTTCTTCTTAGTTGATTTCATTTTTGTACATTTGGAAAGAATCTAGTGGGCTTTTGATTGAAGACTTGGTTTTGGTGCTCTTTAGATTTAGATTGATTTCTCTCATTGTTGAACTTCCTCACCATTGAATTGTATTTTCGAGTGAGTAAGGCAACATTTGCACCTTCACCAATTTCTTCAAGATTCTCATCATCTTCTTCGATTTGACTCTCCGAGGATTGAATTTGACGTGCCACATTCTTGCTTTTATACAATTACTTTTGATTCTCAATGTTCATCTCATAAGTTTTGAGTATGCTCATCAAGGTATGAATGTCCATTGTGACAAGATTGTGAGCTTCTTCAATAACACATATCTTTAAATTAAACTTTTCAGAAAGAGAACAGAGAGCCTTTTCAACAAGTTGAGTATTGGTTAATGGTTCACCAAGCACTTGACATTCATTTGAGATGTTAATCAACTTTTCAAAATAAGATTTAATATCATCCGCTTCTTCTATCCTTAAACGTTCATATTTACTCATGAGCATGCGTAGCTTTGTTCGTCGAACACTTGAGCTCCCTTCACAATGAATTTATAAAGTATCACATGCGTCCTTGGGCGTGGGGCAGTTTTGAATGAGTTTGAACATGTAAAGATCAACCCATCCAAAATTGCATTTAAGGCCTTTTCGTTAAAGCTAGCATTATTGATTTCTTCTGTAGTCCATTCAGATTCAGGTTTAGCAATAATGTCACCTTCTTCATCCGGTGACAACATTGGAGCAACATACCTATTGGTTATAGATATCCATGCACGAATATCAATAGATTTGATATGCGAATGTAGGCGAATCTTCCAATAGGCATAATTTGATCCATCTAAAATAGGAAGTCTACCAATAGTCGGATTTGCTGAATCCATAGCTTATGACAACATGACCAAGCACTTATTGGGTTAAGTGTCGGCTCTGATACCACTTGAAAGGGGTGTCAAACGCTACGAAAAGTAAAAACAAAATGAAATTTATCGAATGTCAATTCTGTTTCTGAATGTCGGCAATTATGTCGTCCAACACTAGTAACAACAATTAACAAAGCAAACATTTTAAAGAGTAAATGAAGCGGAATTTAAAGAACACAAATATTTAAAATTTTCATAAGTTATATATGTATAACATATGATGGTCAATAACCAGATGTATTGTATATAAATTATATACAAAAATATAAATTTCTTTCTTTACAGATTTACAATATAAAATGAAAAGGAATTAAAAGTTGAAGTCGCAGATGACTTCTGCCTGAAAACTTTAACTAAGTAGATATAGACAACCTCTCATTACAATCGCTCCATACAAAATTAATCTAGAATTTAAATAGCAATTGTAATGTTGGACAGAATGTTGTCGACACACTCAGGCAACACTTGTGATCCAGATTTCTGAGATGAAATACCGAGAGCTCTCTTGGTATTTTTGCAATCTAATTCTGGATATTGATTCACTATAGTAGCCTCTCTATTTATAGTAGAGAGTCTTCCTTGAAAAACTCATCGACTGGTTGTGGAGGTTGAGGAAAAAGTGGGCAGCTTGTGGTAGATGATTAAGGAGTGAAAATCTCAACAACTTTGACTTGTTCCTTACTCGACTTCTTCCCCAAGCTTTGACTCTTTCTCCCACATTTTACATTGCTCCAATTCACCACGCCTAAGTCGTTTTTACCTCACAGTAAAATATTACTGCTTAACGTGAAGTAAGACAAAACTGTTTTTTTAAGATGTTGGTCCGAATGTTATGACATTTGTCCCAACATTTTTATGCATTCAAATCAGTACTTCAGAAGATATGTTGGGTCAAATGTAACAACATCAAACCCAACATTAACAGGCATGTTCAAATTATTGCATTTGCTGCTAAAAGATAATTATTCATAAAATACTGTAGATATTATCATATATTATGGATGTCTATTTTTAGGAGAAATATTAGGGCTAATAACTTTGGGACCAAGTCAATTTTCTCCTATAAATAGAGATGTTCCCTTCATTGTATTTCATTCCTCAAAAAAAATAAGAATTTTTTTATCTCTTTCTCTATAAATATTCTTACTTTAATTTATTATTTTATAACACATTATCCGCACGAGTTTCTAGTCAATTCAGAAATTGGACAATACCGTAAAACCGCTGAATGTTTGTCGTTTGCTTTCTAGTCAATCCAAAGGTGTGATTTGTTTAATTAATTACTTATCATTGCTTTAATCTAAATGATATATATCAAAAGATTCAAAACTGGAAAAGGATATCACCACCCACTTATTGAAGGTGGCAATCATTACGCTACTATTAAAATAGATAATAGTGCTACTGAGAATAATAGTATTTGATACCTTTGAAATTTTTTGTTAAGCTACAAACATAGGATCCATGTATATATGGATATTACCATTCTTTTTTCGTTTGAAAATTTTGTTGCTGAAATTTGCATATTTATTTCCTGATTCCTTGAAAATTAATTTTATGGTTATTTGGATTGTCTTCTGCTTTATTTGGTTGAAACCAGCCGTGATTATATTTTACATGCTCATTGTAATTAAATTTGTTAACCACCGGAAGTGGTAAGGTTTGTAATTATAATTGAAAATATGTTAGGGAAAAAAATTCGCTTACATTTATGCCTCGATTTGCTCTTGAATATCAATATATTAAAAGAGGTTCTAACTTATCATAATTTGATATGATTAAGACACATTTAAATGATTATACTCCATTTCTAAATGATGAGAACTTTTGATGTTATAATTGTAAATTTATTCCCTAAAGTGAATGTGACGCTGTTTAGTAAATACTATAAATATAAACGTGCATTTGGTTGTGAAAATATCACGACTCATCTCCAGAAGAGTAAAATAATTGAGAAGAAATATTCTGAATATCCTATGATTTACTCCGAAAGTAGTAAACTCAGAAATATACTCCCGAACTGACAAATTTTAAAGTCTACTCCTTAAATAATAAAACTTTGAACTCTACTACGAAAGTAGTAGAATTTTGAAAGTAGTAAAATTTTAATCTTTACTCTTAAAATCAGAATATGCACGATAACAAATAAATTACATTCATGTGGGAAGAGTTCATACTAATTAAATTGATGACTTTTCTAAGGCAGAGGACCTATTCCCCGTTACATCACGTCTCATATATACTTTATTGGTAATGGGTAGTTGCTTTTAATATATTTTGTTTTCCACATATTCCGTTCTCAGTCACAATTATCCCTCGTGTCATTATTATTTTTTTCCAAATACTACTCCTTATTCATCGTATGTTGTTATAAGACAGAGGACGAATTTTATGGCCAAAGATATATCTACAAAAAAAATTTGACAGATGAAAATTGATTTATCAAATCCATTGGTATAAATTGTACTGTTATGCTATTTTGTTTTGGTCAAAAGTCCATTTGAATTATTATGTGTAAACCTCTTTTTTATGTATTTTGTGATGATTATGTCTGAGGTTAATATTCTAATACCGAATAAATGTCGTGGCAACTAAAGTAGTAAATTCAAAAATTTACTTTCGAAATAGTAAATTTTAAATTCTACTCTCGAAGTAGTAAAATTTTGAACTCTACTCATGAAGTAGTAGAACTCTACTCCCAAATTAATAATTATTTAAATTTACTCCAGAAGTAGTAAGACTCTGAGTTCTACTTCTGAAGTAGTACAACTCTGAAACCTACTCCCAAAAAGTAGTAGGATTTTGAAATTTAGTCATGAATTAGTAAATATTTTTAAATTTACTCTAGAAGTAGTAAAACTCTGAGATTTACTCGTGAAGCAGTAGTTTACTCTCGGAGTGATAAGATTTTAAACTTTACTCTTGAATGTTGTAAATCTTTGAACTTTACTCTCGAAAAAATTGAACTTTGAAATTTACTCCTGAAGTAGTAAGATATTAAACAAATTGTCTAAGAAATATTTGATAGTACAAAATTAATGATCAACATCTCTAGAAGAGTTGGTCTACAAGAATCATGACACCAGTAGTGTACAAACAATATCTTATTATGAAAAATAAATTGAAAGCTCTCGGAGAGTTCATTTACTATTATGTCAGTCGTTCTAGATTGTAATATACGAAGCTGTTATGATCGAAACACAAGTTATAAACTCGAAGTTTACTAAAGTAAATGACTATCTTATTGAAGCTATAAATGATTGGAGGATTATATATCAACAAAATCATAGTGGGTAAGAAATATGTTTTTGAATGGTTACCCTCTTTATTCTCCAAATTGTACTACACAAATATAAGCATGATGAAATGACATGCTACAATAAACTAGAAGTTTATTGACATAAAATCTCATGCAATGGTAAACCAGATGTTTACTAAAATAAATAGCACTCATCTAAACTTGAAGTTTACTGGTACAAATAATTTTATCAATTGACGTGACAATTTTGATCGTCCTGATTTAAATCTGATGTGCTAAGTTTGTATTCGGAATATATTGAAGAACTATAAGATTCTTCAAGAATTAATTTATTTGTTCTCATGATAAGTTGATTACACCAGCTAATATTGGGATTGAATTTATTAAATTCTGAAAAATATAAAAGGTGAATAAGTGCTCGTTCACCTGCAATGTGATGTCTTAAATAGATGCATATATGAGACGGTCACATGTGCGTTTATTTTCAACCTGTAGTTTGACATTTACGAAGTTGCTTACTCAAAATAATTGAGTTGAGAGCACAATTTTCAGATTATGTAATCAAGACAATTCATCTTGATAATGTTGGTTGATATTCAAACTGGTTTAGCGTTGAATGCCCTCCAGTAGATAGTTAAACCATTGCTTATGAGAATAAAGTTCCATGTGTTGGTCTGAGATATGATATATTGCATACAACAATGTTTGTATGTTTCAGACCAATAAATTATGATAAATTCTCCCCTCATAAGTGGTTCAAGGTCAGAAACCAAATGTTTTCATCTAATAATTTTTGTTGTGTCGTATATGATTAATGAATTTACCACGATGCACACAGATGGATTCCCCAAAGAAGGTGGAAATGTATGTTAGTTTTTCTAACATAAGAGGGGAGAGAATAAACAGCTAAGAAATATGTTGTGAATTATCATCAGTATGATCTTCGTTCAAACGATAATTCAAGTCAAATGCTAAAACATTTGCTGACCCAACTATTTCATAATCCAGTTGCAAGATGCTCCTAAATGTTCCTGAAGGACAGGGTTTACAACATGCGTGAAACATGGTAGACAAATCTATTACAAATGCAAAAATCCTTGAAAAATAGAGGAGCAAATGATCAAAATGATCATAATAAGGAGGCAATGTGCTCTTGAAGAGCCTATGACCTAGCACTTCATAAAACCTCATACGAGGTTCAGGTACCTGAAAAATAATGAAGTGATAAGATCTTAGTAAGTTATGTCTAATTGCAAACCGATACAAAATGATATCTCATCGACGATATCTTTGATACAATATAGTGTGCAATATTGTATAATATTATGAGGATATGAATTATATGTCTCTTAAAGCATGTTGATGTAGAGATAATTACCAAGTAGATGCATTTTGATAAGGGTAAATTTACTAGACCTGCAGTCCTGATATAAGAAGATGTCATGTAAAGTAAATACTAAATGAAAATCGTCTCAGCCTATATGGCTTACATGAAAAAATTTATATGAAATTTTTTGAAGGATTCAAAATTCCTGAAGCATATACAAGTTATTGAAAAACTTATTTGTAATCCTTAAACGGATTAAATGAACTAAGGTTGATGTACTAAAATCACCTTAATAAATATTTATTGATGAGGGGTATAAAGATGACTATGTTTACCCTTATCCCTTGCAGAAAATAGCAAATTAAATGTCATACACATTTACATATTTGTAAAGAATTACAAAATCACATATCCCTGCAGAGAATGTCCCAATTCGGATTGATGTCCATGTAGGACCATCTACTAGTGTCATAGCAAATGAGTCCAAAGCACTCCTGAAGCGTGATAGACCATTGGATTCTAAGGATAGAAATCGTAGAAAAAAATAAATGGTCAAGATGACACTAAGAAATAATCTCATAAAAATGCAAGATTTGATCTTGATATTCTTGAAAAAATCAATGAGCCACAAACACAAGAAAATGAAGAAATATCAATAAATCCAATTGATGTTAGGACTAATTTGAATCGCTTGGAAATAAATGTGGCTTGAAATGTGACAAAATACCCACAACCTTATATGAAGATAATTCAGCATGCATTGCTCAATTGAAGAAAGAATTCATAAAATGAGACACGACAAAACACATTTCACCAAAGTTGTTCTTCACACACGAGCTCCAAAAGAATGGTGATATCAATGTTCAACATATTCGTTCAAGTGATAATATGGTTGATTTGTTCACTAAGTCTCTACCAACTGCAACTTTCGAGAAAATGGTGCACAAGATTGATGTAACACCCCGTACTTTCGGGCGATAATTTGAAAAGATAGATGTATGCAAGTAGACCCGAGCCTTGGAGAATTTTTGGTCATATTCTCGTATGCAAACAAAGAGCTTAGTATATAAAAGGACGCGGTTCTGAAATAATCTAAGATTTTAAGTGTGACGACGATTATCAGAAATATTATTCTCGTGTGAGCCAGCAGAGGCTATAGACTAGTGTTATATTATTGAATATGATAATGAGTATATGAAGTACGTTAAGGTGATTATTAATTAAGGGAATTGAGATCAAGATCTTTATTAAGATTGTGGGTTAAATATTATGGAGACAAATCACATGTGAGTTATTGACATGTGGAAGCAAGTTGGTATACCTATACATGCATAAGAATTGAAAATGGGAACTAGAGCATTTTTTTTTGTTAAATGAGATAAATGGTGGGCCATCCCACATGGTCTTCATTGACCATTTCGTTACTATAGATATAATAAAGGCAAACTATTGCCTTGGAAAGATAAGAATACTGCATGTGGAAGCAAAGATGATTATTAATCACTCTGCATGCATGCTTCCACGTTTTGGCCTTGTCACTATGTAAATTCTTATCCTTAAATGTGTCCAATTTGAGAGAGTAATTGTTGGTAATTATAGAAAACTCACAATCCTTTATAGTGAAAATTTTCAAGCAATCTATAGCTTCTCACGGTTGCCCTTTAAAGCTCTCCACCAAGAACCAATTTAATGTTATCTAAGATTACTTGTTAAGGATGTTGATTTACTCCTTATTGTTTAAGGCTCAATTCAAAGGTATGTTAGGGCAAATCATTTCTTCTTTTGGCATGTTCTAAGTACGAAACGTAAACGTGATATTGTCCCATAAATGATTCTATTCTTAGTAGTTAAGGATGTTCATGTTATTCATTCCTATTGTCAAAGAATGTCTAAATATGTTCCTAAATCCGTATTGAGATAAATGGAAAAGATGTTAATATTCATAATGTTAATTAGAGGTGAAGCGATATTATATCACTCCGACAAACTTATAGTGTCTTATTATCATATCATTCATGCATTATATTCACGTACATACCTTGACCTCAAAGGAGTTATATACTCTACTATATGTATGCATTATATATGTATGGGGTATGGAAAAAGGGAAGGCGTTATATACGCACCACCACCTGCAGCTGGTACAAATATACACGATGATGATTATGCCCGCAGAGGCCGATATGATATGATGGGATGCCCCAGAGGTTTGATGGCGTTGTATACGCATATGTATATGTATGACCGCATTTGCATTGTGCATGACATTTAGGCATATTATGGCTCTCAGAGACATTCTGCACAGATATGGTACTTAGGCATATTATGGCCCTCAGAGGCATTCTCTACTGGTTGGTTGTTTCTTATCGCATGTTACTTTTAGGTCTCTATTATGCTATTTTCATGCTTGACATACTCGGTACATTATTCGTACTGACGTCCCTTTTGTCGGGGGACGCTGCGTTTCATGCCCGCAGGTCCAGGTAGATAGGGCGACGGTCCGCACCAATAGGTTGCCAGTTCAGCCGACATTGGAGCAATCCATTTGTTCCGGGGTTGCGGTCTAGTCTTGGTACCGTATTTTTGCATGTGCATATGGGTATGGCGGGCCCTGTCCCGACCTTCTGATATCACGTACTCTTTAGAGGCCTGCAGACAGTTATCCCGTGTATAGTAGTCGTGTATGGCCTTGTCGGCCTTGGTATGTATATATATATGGCCTAGGTCCTTCTGGTTGTAGGATTTTGCATAGCTCCTTTCCAGTTTACTATTTTCATATGTCAGCAGGATATCTCGTGGCGGCCTCGTGGGCCATGCGAAATTACGGATATATGCTAAACATATGATTAGCGATACTCGGCAAGTAAGGTTCGGGTGGCCGTCATGACCCTCCGATTTGGATCGTGACAATTGGAATGTGAAGACTCAAGCATTTGGACTGGAGTTCTCATCAGGAGAAGTTAATACATGTTGTACTCTCTTTTTCGTATAAGGTTTTATTCCACTGGATTTTCCTTGTAGGGTTTTTAATGAGGCAACCAAAATGTGTATTATTAGAAATGTGCTGTTTTTGCTTTACTAGAATTTTTCCCACTGGATTTTTTCTTGTAAGGTTTTAATGAGGCATATTATCTATCAAATAGACATCCAAGGGGGAGTGTTATAGATATTATCATATATTGCGGATGTCTATCTTTAGGAGAAATATTAGGGCTAATAATTTTGGGACCAAGTACATTTTTTCCAATAAATAGAAATGTTCCTTTCATTGTATTTCATCCCTCAAAAGAAATAAGAGTTTTCTTCTCTCTTTCTCTACAAATATTCTTGCTTTAGTTTATTGTTTTATAACATAAAAAGTGAATTTAGTAATCTAAAAATAAGATATATGTTACAACATATTAAAATATTTTTAATATTAGTTAAATCTATTTGGCTACTATCCAAGTAAATTACTAAATATTCTAATTCTAACGTTAATATCTCTATTCCTTTTCTTTTTTTATTTTATTACATAGGAGTAGAGGAAGGGGAAATGAGAGGGGATTACAACGTGGAGATTCGAACTCACACCAATAAGGTAAAAGTTCATGTAGTCAGTCAATTGAGCTACTATATCTCTACGATATCTCTATTGCTCGGTAAATGGATTCAAATTTTTAAGAACATTTTTTTACTGTCAATATATATAATGGGTGAACCTAAATTAATTCTTAGTGTGGGTCGTTATTTAATGACAGAGAACTAGAGAAGTCATAATTCGACTTACAAGAGTGCTATGCTCCTATTTCCCCAAACAGAAGAAAACAACTTCCATGTAACATTGGTAGTAGAGGATTCTATAATGGAAAAGGGGTCAAATCGCCCATATCTATTCGAAAAGGATTTATTGCTATCAGTTCACAAATATTGTTAACGTTGTAAAAGTGGTTCAAAACTATCTTTCGGCCGTTAACCCATGCACCATTCCATGTGGCCGGGTATTCGAGTGAGATGGATGTCACGTGACATGCAAGGCACCTCATCATCGCAAAGTTGGATGATTTTTTATGTGACAAAAAATAGAAATATGACCTTATGTGATAAACTTTAAAGTCAGATGAATTTTATGTGATAAAAAATTTAAAAATATTTTTTTATAATAAATTTTAACGTTAAATGACTTTTATGTAATGAAAAATAGAAAAGTAACTTTTTGCGTTCATAAATTTAAAGTTAAATATACCCTAATTTTATTCCCTTTTTTTTTTATCGCCGATGGATCCTGTTTGGCCAGCACCATCGACAACCACCCACATACAACTAATTGCTTTCTTTTTATAATTTTTTAATTTTCTTGGGTATTCGTTCACTGTTCTTCTGCCATTTATTTTTTAATTCATTCCCTATGAACTTTTTTAAAATTTGCTTGTATTTTATGGGGTTTAATATGTAGGACGTGAAGGAGGAGTGCACTTGCAACAAGTTGCAATAATCAAGGAAGGATAAATCCAGCCATATAGGATATCTTACTCTTTTCTGTGCATGCATGTTTTGGTACGTACCTTTGCTATGAAAAAAGGAAGCATATTAACGTACCAAAGTTGAACTACATTAAATTAACTAATTATTTATTCTTATCAGTTAATTATTCACAAGGCATGTCTGAAGATAAGTATCACCTTGAGTTGAATTGAATTGAACTTCCAAAAAATCGACAGGCTGTTCTTATTCTCTTATGAATTGGTCAATGATAATTGTTAAGATTCTCACATTGGAAATTGAATGGACATATGGACTCCTTATATGACTTGGACAATCCTCACCATACAAGTTAATTTTTGGGGTTGAGTTAGGTCCAAGATCCATTTGCATTTCAATTCTTTGTTCGTCGATGTTGGGCCCCCAAATTATATTGTCCACGCTCCAGTTAACGAAGTCTGGGTGTGCGGGAGTGTTAAGAGTCTCACATCGGAAATTGAATGGGAATATGGACTCCTTATATGGACTTGGACAATCCTTACCCTACAAGCTAGCTTTTGGGGTTGAGTTAGACTTAATATCCATTCATTACAATAATCACTATTCACTAATAGTGGCAGAGCTAGAGGGGCCGAAAAGGTTAAAATTTTATATACTATATATAAGGTTAAAAAGATCCTTGTGGTCCGGCCATTATCCGGACATCGATAGTAGCAGAGCTAGCGAAAAGGTTAAAAATTAATATTACTATATATAAGGTTAAAAAAATCCTTGTGATCCGACCCTTTTCCGAATCCCGCGCATAGTAAAAATTTAGTGGATCGAGCTGCCCTTTATATAAGGTTAAAAAGAATTAATGTCACCACATTGGTGAATTTCTTCCGCCACCTATCACCTATGGTCATCACTTTTCAAAAGCAGATTCTATAGTTTCTGAAATCTTATTAATATATGGAGTTCAAAGTAGGTATAGTTAGGTGATTCTCCAATGCATATTATGCTTGAAATTAACAGTGGGAATATGAGATAAAGAACTGCTTACAAAAATGTAGGACCCGTTTGGTGATTAGAATTTTTTACTTTTTCTGGAAATATTTTTTACCTTATTAGAAAATCAGTGTTTGTTCATAAAAATTTTAAATACAATAATTTGAAAAATACCTAAAAAAATTTTTTTATTTTTTTTCACTTTCAGTACATTCAAACAATCAAATGTTCTTTTCAAAAACTATACCAAACACAACTTCATATTCGACTCTAACTTCAAAATTTTAAATGAAGTGAAAAAATATTTAATTTTTATGGTCAAATGCCTACCAAGTAAATTGTAAGCAATTATAAGCGATCGGTTTCTTTTAATTAGTTCTACAATATTACTTTTTCTTCTGAAGCGTGTCCTCAACCTAACTTACCCTTGAATTAAAGTGAAATATAAGACGCGTTCCTTGATTTTTAGGCTACATCTGCAAATCTAAATATCCTAATTGTGTATATTAGCACATATTTTCACGCTACATGTGTGAATTAATCATTAAATGGTAACTCAATAGTAAAGTTACATGTGTGAATTAATCAAATTAATCATTAAATGGTTACTTCACATACTCTAGGTAACAAATTTCACATCTTAAAAGTGAAAGATTTGAGTTTTCATTAAGCAATTACATTCTCCACTGTCATATTCTAGGTATACCCCTTTAAACAACTAGAAGGAAAAAAAAAAGGCATATTGACATGCTGCATAAATTCATTCTCCATATACATGTATTTTCAAAAAGAAAAAAAGAAGAGTGAATATATTCATTTACATTTCGAAGGGAAGAAAATGATCTTTTAAAGATTTTAATATGTTATTTACACATCTCTTTGTGTAAAAGTAAACATTTATTATTAAGAAAAAAATAAAATTAAAAATAAATAATATAAAAAACTACAAGAATAATTGAACCATTTCATGTTTCATTTTTTTGGTAATCTCCAGGGAAACCCGCAGCTTCTACCATAGCCTCTGTCACAGCCTTTGCCTTTTGGGTGAGCACTCTGTGGTGAGCACTGGGTAAACTCGCTCCTAAGCAATCGCTCGTAAATCACACAGAAAATGTAAAATGTACTAGATAAATCACGTGCGACAAGCTAGATTGAAAAGACATTTTAATAGTCCGATCCCAGGCTTTCTTATGGAAGCCACCCACCAAACCAACTCAACCACACCCAAAGGTGCTATTTCATATTTCCTGCCTCTCAATTTTTATGCATAGAATAAAATCAAAAGTGAAAGTTGCTGTCACCACAATTAAAGGCCTATTTTTTAACACACAAGTGTTTAATTCCGTGGAGCCAAAATGCTGTAGGCAAGTGGCAGATTCCCATGCTGCTATTCCCATAAGAATCTATTGCCGTTGTTATTACATTATTCAATGACCAATATTCCACACAAAATATCATAGGCTTGGTCCTTTTAGACTTGCCAAAAGACAACATTATTTTATGGCAAAACTCGAGCAAACATAATTTGCTCTCCCTATCATTTGTCCTTATAATTATATTTCAGGCTCACAGAATATATATTTGTGTGTATATCATTTCTATACCTATTCTGTCGAGCAAAATACCTTATTCCCACAAGGTACCAAAAGGAAAAAAAAAACTTAGTATGTCATGTAGCACTGTCAAATAAACGGTTCAGGTTAAATTTGTGCCCTGTTAAAGAACAAGTTATTATTTAAAGGGCGTTACTAAATATATAAGTTGATTATAAATGGGATTATAAGCAGTTTCTAATTTATATACGCGTTTGGTAAATCCTCAAACTGCTTATAAGTCAAGATTTTTTTGCTTACATGCACTTTTAGTTGACCAAACTTTTTTTTTACTATTTTAATCTTAATATTTTTTTAAAAAGTTCTCAAGAAAACTTTCCTAAAATGTTGAACTTTCTCTTAACTGTAGCAATTGTTAATTATTAAATTCAACACTTCCTTCCAAACATCTAACTACTTATTTATAAAATTAAATTCGACACTTAAAAATAATTTTCAACATTTAAAGCTTATCCATTATTTATAATAAGCTAACATGCTCCTAAATCGTCTAAAGTTTACTTTAGTCAATGATCCGTTTAGACTTTAGGATAAAAGAATGAGTTCTAGTCTAGTCGGAGGAACTTAGTTTTTCATTTAGTGATGTGTCCAAATTAACCCTCATGAATACTTCTTGATCATGTTCGATTGAGTTAAATAAAATACATTTTTATGAGCTAAATTTGATACCACTTGTGTTTTATGTGATCCGACATGAATTTGACACCTTCTTTTCTAATCCTCACATATATATGTCGCCATCTGGTCTAATGATCTAATCCCTAAACTTTAATTAAGAAATAATATATAGGTCATCACATTCGATCGTGATTAATTAGACGTGTTGAGGAAAGATAGGTTTCTTTCTTAATTTGTTTTCCTTTTGAACTTATCTTTAGTTTCCACTCTTATTATTATGCCGTACGGTTCATAATGTTATTTTTTCCCTGTTTTTTCTTAATCCTAAAGCTTATTAGCCTATTCGTAACAAAGAATATCATAAATCTTCTTATGTCATTTTTTTATGACAAGAGTATCCGCAACCGCTATTCTTGTATCATTTTTATCAAGACGGGTCGTTAATGTTGGGATTAAATGATAGATTGAATGGGAAATGGAGGGAGTTCCCTCTTGCTCTATAAAATAATCATTTGTCCCACATCGGTAGTGGAAAGAAAAGTGGGAGTTGTCCCACATCGGTAGTGGAAAGAAAAGTGGGAGTTGTCCCACATAGGTAGTGGAAAGAAAAGTGGGAGTTGTCCCACATCGGTAGTGGAAAGAAAAGTTCTTCTACTTATAAGTAGAATTACTCCTTCTTGTCAGTAAAAGGGTTGAGGGGGCAAGGACCCCTCGCGTAATTAACTATTATTTAATTAAATTAATTAACTTATCCAATGCTACCCGTTAGTGACCCTGACCCGCGACCCGGCCGGATCCGCTTCTGACCCGCGACTCGGTTTCTTTCCCACATTTAAATTTCCCACCAGTTTTAGTGATTGTTCAGAAGGGTTGCAAACTTTCAGAAACAGTACTTCCATGGCTATAAATTCATTTGATTCTTCAGAATTTTACTAACTAATTTTCTGAACTACAAAATTTTCTTCTTCTTCTGCACGAATCAATTCTGTGTGATATACTATTGTTGAGTGGTTCGCCGCTACCAGAGTTTGGAGTACTACTATTCTGGTAAGATAATCGTTCTATCCTGGGAGGGGATATTCCATCAACCTCGAGTACTGTGAGAGGAATAATTTCCTTAAGGACACACTTTGAACTAAGTGGGCTCGATTATATTCTGGAAAAATTATTCTTATTTTTTCAACACTGATTTTGTTTATTTTCAGTGTTTATTATTTACTGGTTTTTTTTTTTGAATACAGATTAAGAACAATCTTAAGGAAATTATATTTTTAGATTAATCTGTATTATGTTTTGGAGACTAAAACCTGTGTGGTTTTCTACTCCGTATGAAATTTCATATTCTGACTCGAAGATATAAAAATTTCGTTGGAATATTAAAGTTCATACTTGTACAACGATTTGAAGAACATAAAAAACTTCATCGTTGTTGTATTCTGGTTTGGAGATTAAAACTTGTGCAGTTTTCTACTCCATATGAATATTAGTATTCTGACTCGAAGATATAAAAACTTCGTTGGAATACTAAAGTTTCATAATTATACTGCAATTTGAAGAAATAAAATCTTCATCGTTTAAGTCTGTGATTGAATTGCTATTCTGGTTTTA
This sequence comes from Anisodus acutangulus, assembly GCA_029783415.1. Classification (NCBI taxonomy): domain Eukaryota; kingdom Viridiplantae; phylum Streptophyta; class Magnoliopsida; order Solanales; family Solanaceae; genus Anisodus; species Anisodus acutangulus. The sequence continues at coordinate 9,659,393 of CM056500.1, forward strand.
TTAACTAAAACAGTTTGTCGATTTGACAGTGACAAATGAACAATGGCAATTGAGACTGGAACTACCTCTGCAATTACTGCACCAGCGGTTACTCCTACAACCCGTACCGCTGTACCACCGGCTGAGAAACCTGTGAAGTTCACCGGTGCCAACTTTAAAGGATGGCAACAAAGAATGTTCTTTTGGCTTACCACCCTTGGTATGCAAAAGTTCACCAGTGAGGACCCTCATGTGCCTGCCGCCGACATGCCTGACAACCAAAAGTTCATGGTTACTGAGGCTTGGAAACAGGCTGATTTTTTGTGCAAAGGCTACATTTTGAGTGCCTTAGAAGATGACTTGTACAACGTCTACAGTGCAGTAGAGACTTCCAAAGAACTATGGTGTGCACTTGAAAAGAAGTACAAAACTGAAGATGCTTGCTTGAAGAAGTTTGTGGTTGCCAAATTCCTAGACTACAAAATGGTGGATGGAAAAACCGTTGGAACCCAAGTTCAAGAGCTTCAACTTATCTTCCATGACCTTATTGTGAAGGTATGGTAGTAAATGAAGCGTTCAAGTGGGCTGCAATGATTGAGAAGTTGCCGCCTCATGGAAAGATTTCAAGAATTATCTTAAGCACAAAAGAAAAGAAATGAAGTTGGAAGATCTTGTGATTCGTCTCAAGATCGAGGAAGATAACAAAATCGCTGAGAAGAGGTACCGTAAGCCTTCACCAATTGAAGGGGCAAACAGCGTGGAAGATGCCGCTCACGAAAAAGAACAAGAAAAGGAAGAGGCCTTCTGGAAAGGAGAAGGATTCCAACAAGAAAAAGTTCAAGGGCAACTGCTTTAATTGTGGGAAAGCTGGCCACAAAGCCCCAGATTGTCGTCTCCCTAAAAAGAACAAGGGAAAAGGACAAGCCAATATGGTGGAAAAGAATGATGATATGGATGATCTGTGTGCAATGCTATCGGAGTGCAATTTGGTTGGAAACCCAAAGGAGTGGTGGCTTGATTCTGGTGTCACTCGACATGTTTGCGCTACAAAAGAAGCATTTGCAACCTATGCTCCCGCCGACCCAAGAGGTATTGTTTATGGAAATACTGCAACAACCAAGGTTGAAGGATATGGGAAGATACTTCAAGATGACTTAGGCAAGGTCCTCGACTCTCAACAATGTTATGCACGTTCCAACAATTCGGAAGAATTTAGTTTCATTAGGACTACTCGCCAAAAACGGGTTTAAATGTGTGTTGGTTAGTGAGAAAATTGTAATAAGTAAGAATGATTTGTTCATAGGAAAGGGCTACCTCACCGAGGGCCTTTTCAAACTCAATGTAATGGTTGTTGACAGTATTAATAAGAATTCAGCTTCGTCTTACTTATTGGAGAGAAATAATTAATGGCATGTTCGTTTAGGACATGTCAACTACAAAACCTTGCGAAAATTGATTAATTTAGAAGTATTGCCTAAATTCGAGTGTAATAAATCTAAATGTAAAATCATGTCGAATCTAAGTTTGTTAAACATCCATATAAGTCTATTGATAGGAATTCAAATTCTTTAGACTTAATTCACACATATATATGTGATATGAAGTCAATACCATCTCGCGGTGGGAAAAAGTATTTTATAACTTTTATTGACGATTGCACTCGATATTGTTATGTGTATTTGCTTAATAGTAAGGATGAAGCAATTGATGCATTTAAGCAATACAAAAACGAAGTGGAAAATCAATTGAATAAAAAGATAAAAATGATTAGAAGTGATAGGGGAGGAGAGTACGAATCTCCTTTTGCAGAGATATGTTTAGAATATGGAATTATTCATCAAACTATCGCCCTTACACACCACAATCAAATGGAATTGCGGAAAGGAAAACCGAACATTAAAGGAAATGTTGAATGCCTTACTAATAAGTTCCGGTTTACCGCAAAGCTTGTAGGGGGAAGCTATCCTTACAGCTAACCGAATACTCAACAGGGTGCCCCACAGCAAAACACAATCTATTCCATATGAACTATGGAAAGGAAGAAAACCCAACTTGAAATATTTCAAAGTGTGGGGTTGTTTAGCAAAGGTCCAGGTTCCTTTGCCCAAAAGGGTAAAAATTGGACCAAAAACTGTGGATTGTGTTTTTATTGGTTATGCTACAAACAGCAAAGCTTGTCGGTTTTTGGTTCACAAATCGGACAATCCCGAAATTCATGTAAATACGGTAATTGAATCAGATAATGCTGAATTCTTTGAAAATATTTATCCGTATAAAACTGAACGTGAGTCGTCAAGTGAAAGATCTAAACGACCGCGGGAAGAACCAAAGGAAAATACACCAAGTAAAGCGGATGCAAGGCGTAGCAAACGTCAAAGGACATCTACTTCCTTTGGACCAGATTTTGTGACATTCTTGCTTGAAAATGAGCCTCAAACATTTAAAGCGACAATGTCTTCTTACGATTCAAGATTTTGGAAAGAGGCAGTCAATAGTGAGATTGAATCAATTTTGAACAACCATACATGAGAATTGGTTGATCTTCCTCCTGGAAATAAACCTTTAGGATCAAAATGGATTTTTAAAAGGAAAATGAAAGTTGATGGCACTATTGACAAATATAAGGCAAGACTTGTGGTCAAAGGTTATAGACAAAAATAAGGCCTAGATTACTTTGACACATACTCGCCGGTAACAAGAATAACATCTATTCGGGTGTTAGTAGCACTGACGGCCGTATATGGTCTTGAAATCCATCAAATGGATGTCAAGACAGCTTTCTTAAATGGAGAATTGGAGGAAGAAATTTACATGGAACAACCTGAGGGCTTTGTGGTTCCTGGTAAAGAAAGGAAAGTGTGCAAACTTGTTAAGTCACTTTATGGACTTAAACAAGCACCCAAACAATGGCATGCGAAATTTGACCAAACAATGTTGGCAAATGGATTTAAGATTAATGAGTGTGACAAATGTGTTTACATTAAAAATACTCCAAATCATGAAGTCATTGTTTGTTTATATGTTGATGACATGTTGATAATGAGTAGAGATATTACCAATATAAATGCTACGGCGTATCTTTGGCTAGCAAATTTGATATGAAAGACTTAGGAGTTGCCGATTTGATCTTAGGCATCGAATTCATAAAACTCCACAAGGTCTAGCATTATCGCAGTCTCATTATATTGAAAGAGTACTTGACAAGTTTAAGTATTTAAATTTCAATGTTGTAAAGACTCCAATTGATGTAAGTTTTGCACTTCAAAAGAATAAAGGTGAAAGTGACTCACAATTGGACTATGCACGAGTTTTGGGAAGTTTGATGTATATTATGAATTGTACACGACCAGATATAGCATGTGCTATAAGCAAGCTGAGTCGATTCACGAGTAATCCCAATCAAACTCATTGGATGGCAATGAAACGAGTCTTGGGGTATTTAAAACACACCCAAGACTATGCTTTGCATTATAACAAATATCCCGCCGTGATCGAAGGATATAGTGATCCAAATTGGATCACCGGGTCATTTGAAGTTAAATCCACGAGTGGTTATGTTTTCACAATTGGGGGTGGATCAGTGTCTTGGAAATCATCAAAACAGACATGCATCGCCCGCTCTACAATGGAATCTGAATTTATAGCTTTAGACAAGGCCGGTGAAGAAGTTGAATGGCTCCGGCATTTCTTAGAAGATATTCCATTCTGGCCCAAACCTTTGGCTCCTATATGTATACATTGTGACAGTCAAGCAGCAATAGGTAGGGCAGGGAGCGTAATGTATAACGGAAAATCTCGTCACATACGACGAAGACACAATACCGTTAAACAACTCCTCTCTAGTGGCGTTATCACGATTGACTATGTAAAGTCAAGAGATAACGTGGCGGATCCGCTTACAAAAGGCTTATCTAGAGAGGGGGTTAGTAGATCATCAATGGGAATGGGGTTAAGGCCGAGGACAAGTCATCATGGCGGTAACTCTACCTAGCAGACTGGAGATCCCAAGAGCTAGGTTCAAGGAGATCAAACAAAGTTGTGGATCGACGGTTCAACATTGTCAAATAACTCAACCCATTTTCGGATGAAGACAATGTTCGAAATAAGGATAAAACCTTATGGCTTGTTAATGAGTTAATAAAGCATTAAGGTTCTTTAATGATTATCTAAATCTGGCAGTATGACCGGATAATGTGGATATAGGACCACATGTTTAGAAATCACCTATGTGAGTGTTAAGTGTAAGCCGCTTTAAAGGGAATGACAAGAAAGGCCCATTCTCTACACACTCATGAAACCAGGAGGTGTTCATGGTCAAACGAACACAACCGTGAGAACCATAAACGGTTGAGGGTTGATTGTGTGACTTATGTTGTCTAGGTATACAACAAAGTTCGACGGTTCAAAGATATCAAATCTACCGATTGATCGAGTATATCCGGTATAACTTCACTACGGAAAGTTCAAAGGAAACCTACTTATCCAGATGCAATCAATTCTCGCTTGTATATCACACTTGTCAGCATTCCTTTAACTTATAGCCATTCCCCATTCATGTGGGGGATTGTTGGGATTAAATGATAGATTGAATGGGAAATGGAGGGAGTTCCCTCTTGCTCTATAAAATAATCATTTGTCCCACATCGGTAGTGGAAAGAAAAGTGGGAGTTGTCCCACATCGGTAGTGGAAAGAAAAGTGGGAGTTGTCCCACATCGGTAGTGGAAAGAAAAGTTCTTCTACTTATAAGTAGAATTGCTCCTTCTTGTCAGTAAAAGGGTTGAGGGGGCAAGGACCCCTCGCGCCGTCGTCGTCGCTCGCTCGGCTCGGCTTCGGCTTCAGATTTGGATTTGGATTTGGTCAAATGATCTGATTGATTGATAATCTTTTTGGACCAAATTTTCTTTAATTTTTAATTATTTAATTAACTATTATTTAATTAAATTAATTAACTTATCCAATCCTACCCGTTAGTGACCCTGACCCGCGACCCGGCCGGATCCGCTTCTGACCCGCGACCCGGTTTCTTTCCCACATTTAAATTTTCCACCAGTTTTAGTGATTGTTCAGAAGGGTTGCAAACTTTCAGAAACAGTACTTCCATGGCTATAAATTCATTTGATTCTTCAGAATTTTACTAACTAATTTTCTGAACTACAAAATCTTCTTCTTCTTCTGCACGAATCAATTCTGTGTGATATACTATTGTTGAGTGGTTCACCGCTACCAGAGTTTGGAGTACTACTATTCTGGTAAGATAATCATTCTATCCTGGGAGGGGATATTCCATCAACCTCGAGTACTGTGAGGGGAATAATTTCTTTAAGGACACACTTTGAACTAAGTGGGCTCGATTATATTCTGGAAAAATTATTCTTATTTTTTCAACACTGATTTTGTTTATTTTCAGTGTTTATTATTTACTGGTTTTTTTTTTTGAAATACAGATTAATAACAGTTAATACTTGAAGTACTGTTTTAAAAAAATACATGTTCAATGGACAACAAAAAATCTGCAGTATAGATTTGATCTCGGATAACAATCTTTAGTATCTCTCCTCTTTTTTTTTTTTTTTTGCAGACTTTGATATCATCTACCTCTTATTTAGAGAAAATTCTGAATAAGATTGTGTAGCTGATGCTTTGATCTCACTTGTGATAGACAAAATATTCTAATGTGTCCAGGTATTTTTTATGTCCACTCGAAATTTGTGAATGTGTCTTTTGTTTCTACAACTTGAGCATTAGCCAAATAATACTTCGATCCTATAGAATTACACATATTTGAGTGGCTAATAAACTGTAGGACAGAACAGAAAGTGTAACCACCAAATTCAATTCGTTTCTTTTGGTATTCTCCTGGAATGGTTCAAATAAAGAAGTACGTGGGTGGTGGATCATATTTTGATTCTTGAGAATTCAAAGATTTTTCAAAGAATAAGTGGCACTTTAAGTGTGTAGCTTAGGATCGTCGATCAACAAAATGATAGGGTTCGCATTTTAATGTAGTGACAAATATTTTAGGCAGTGATGTAGCCATACAAAGTGAAGGTCGCTCATTTGAATATTCTTAATAGATAATCGGAACTGAGTGTATAGAAAATTACCATGTGTATATACATTAAACCTTTAACCCCTTAGCGGAATTCTTGAATTCGCCACTGATTCTAGGTAATTTCTGTTCGGTATTGATATTGGTGAATGGAAAATGATTGAAAAGAAAAGTGAGAGTTGTCCCACATCGGTAGTGTAAAGAAAAGTGGGAGTTCCCTCTTGCTTTATAAAATAAGCATTTGTCCCACATCGGTAGTGGAAAGAAAAGTTCTTCTACTTATAAGTAGAATTACTCCTTCTTGTTAGTAAAAGGGTTGAGGGGGCAAGGACCCCTCGCGCCGTCGCCGTCGCTCGGCTTCGGTCAAATGATCTGATTGATTGATAATCTTTTTGGACATTATTTTCTTTAATTTTTAATTAATTATTATTTAATTAAATTAATTAACTTATCCAATCCTACCCGTTAGTGACCCTGACCAGCGACCCGGCCGGATCCGTGTGTCTGACCCGCGACCCGGTTTCTTTTCCATATTTAAATTTCCCACCAGTTTTGATGGTACATTGTAAAGGTTGCAAACCTTCAGAAACAGTACTTCCACGGCTATAAATTCGTTTGATTCCTCAGAATTTTACTTACGAATTTTCTGAACAATACAAACTTCTTCTTCTTCTGCACAAATAAATTCTGTGTGATATACTGCCGTTGAGTGGTTCGCCGCTACCTGAATTTGGAGTACTACTATTCTGGTAAGATAATCGTTCTATCCTGGGAGGGGATATTACATCAACCTCGAGTACTGTGAGGAGAATAATTTCCTTAAGGACACACTTTGAACTAAGTGGGCTCGATTATATTCTGAAAAATTATTCTTATTTTTCAACACTGATTCTGTTTATTTTTAGTGTTTATTATTTACTGGTTTTTTGGAATACAGATTAATAACAATTTCTTCATATTTGATAAGTCTTTGATGAAAAGGGACTTTAAGCTTAATTCAACTTCAAAAAATTAGCTCAAGAGGTAATGATTGAACAAGATTATATAAAGAAACGAATGATACCCTTCTCAACTAATGTGGAACTCAATGGTTTTGGCGTCTAAAGTTACTAGATGTTTGCATAAGTGAGAGGTAATTAATATCAAGTGAAATAATTATGATTGTGCTCAATTTAATTCGAGTCCCGCCATTAATTTAAAAAGGAAAAAAGTAGCACTGACATGTTTGGTCTCCAAATGTTAATAGAATCAAATATTAAAAATTTATGAACTAATTTGTTAATAATAATCAAATATTAAAAATATTTTACAGCCTTATTAGTTTTCAAAATATATTGTATTTTAATTTTTAACTTATTTTGTTGTTAACGATTATTTTTATATTTTTTATCAGAAAAAAAAATACTTTGTCGATAGGAAATTAGATATACCATCAAAAAAACAAAAGATCCCATTAATTAATATCATCTAATTATTCTCTACATTATTTTTGTGTTGGAATAACAGTCCTTTTCTTGTTTCATTCTCTATAGTATATTTACTTTTCTACTTGAAGTATTTACATATATTCCACAAGTTAATTTAGTTTAAAGTATATCTTTTTTTTTAGTAATTAATAATCAAAAGTGATTCGTTACATATCCACAAGACAGCTAACACAGCTTGCTGTATAGAAAAAAAAAACAAAAAAACTGATTGCTGCTCTAACTAATAGAATATTTCCCAATATTCTTTCATTAATTATATTAATTGTATATCTTCTATTTTAAGTAAAATTATAATCCTTTTGTAATTAGGTTAATTAGTTACCTAGTTTATATCAAAGTAAATATTCTTGTAACCTTATATATATTGTAAATCATCCATCAATAAAATCAAGAGACCATATTCTTTTATGGTATCAGTAGTCTAAAACTACAAACCCTACCCTAACCGCCGATATTCTATTATTTATTTGACTTGTCACACATTCACTGTACATCTCGTCTAAATACTTGAAAAGAAATTAGTAATTCTGATTGTATTGATTATGCTTTTGCATGGTGTACACATATCCATATCATTCATACATATTATATTTGGCATTGAACTGTTGAGATACTGATGAAAGAGGCTTGGAAAGTCGTTTCCTAGATATGGTACATGGTAAGAGAGTGGTGATTGATGATAATACTACAGCCACATAGTTGGGTCCGATGGGATCAGATGAACATAACTGATTATGATATGACAACCACAGAGCTGGTATCCAATAGGATTGGATGGGTATATGGACCTCATAAATCCCCCATGGGTCACGTGACAGCTACTGCAGTAATGTGTATATATCTGATACATATGGCCAGTGCATAAATACATGTCATCTACATTGCGTTCATTCTTATTCTTTTATATGTATTTATTATTGTGTGTACTCGATGATGATTTTTGATGAATTATATGATCTTATGGCTTGATAGAGAGTAATACTGATACTTGAGACTTATAATTGTTGTGAGATTGAGTTGTGAGACTTGATGGAACTAGACGTCCGATTATGGGGTTTAGGCTATTGACAATATTTTTGAGGATTGTGATAATACTTGCGCACAGTTGAACTGTAGAACTAAAAGATTTAACATTTTATGGAAGAAGAAAAACTAAGGATTTAGATGCCCGATTGGGTGAGGTTTGAACCTTATCGTTATATCTATCCTATTTGAGGTAAACTAGAACATTATTAAGTTATGTGAAGAGCAATGAACTTTATGATTCGGTGTGGTTCTAGAATCTTTACTTAAATTCTTGAATTATTTAGAAATTGTATAATGTGACTAACTAAGAAAGAAAAGAAGTATTAGGGTACCAACCCTTGCCACCGCTATAGTTAGGGTAGGTCGACGATGTTGTTGGGTACACGTACTTCCCGTACTCACTCTACATTTGTTGCACTCTATGTGCAGGTACCGAGCCGAACGTCAGTGGAGGATCTTGACGCATAACTTAGAGATTCATCTTGGAAGTCCAGGGTGAACTGTAGATTCCATCCCAACACTGGAACTCCTCATCTAGTTGTTTTACCTTTCTGTCCTATGCTTTAGACACTGATTGTATTTAAGTTCCAGACTTATATTTCGATTAGTAACTCTATATTCATGACAACCATGTTTTGGGGGGGGGGATTTCTTTCAGATTATGTATTAAATTATAAGTCTTGTTAATCTCTTCTCTCTCATTTTCCTTATTTTTCCGCATTTATTTCCGTATTCACTATATTGAATGGTTGTGGTTCACCTACGGGTTAGAGTAGGTGCCCTAACGGCATAATGGAATTTTGGGTCATGACAAATTGATATCAGAGCACTAGGTTCATTAGTCTCATGATTACAAGAGCGGTGTCTAGTAAAGTCTTGCGGATCGGTACTAAGAGCTCTGTATCTATCTTCGAGAGGCTATAGGACATTTATGAAACTTTCAGTCTTTCATTCGTTATTGTGCGTATGTGATTCGGTCTAAGGTCTAAACTTCTTTTCAATCTCTCACCAACGGTGAGGACAAATTCTCGGATTCAACCACAAGCGGCTGGATGTGACATCACGCGGTATAGTATGAGTTGTGTCACCATGATAAGGATGCAAGATTGAGTTCAGATTGGAGCTATGAATTGAAGACTCGGTTGAACGAGGGTGTGATTCAAATAATCTGGTTCAGTGATATCTCTAAGAAATGGGAGCGATGGTACTAAGGACAATTTCATATCTTCAACAGTTAGTTACGCGAAGGTCGAAGATGTGCTTATATGGTATGCCTATCCAGAATACAAATTTCTTTTTTTGTTTTTCTGATGTCATGAGTATTTTTGACCACTTTATTATTACTTAAAGTACGAAAGGACATAAATTAAAGACTCGCAATTTGAGTGACAAAAATTAAAGACCACCCCAAAATAGGGAATTGCTGCGAATGACCCGATTTTCGTTCAATTTGGATTGAGTAAGGTGCTCCAGATTATAGTGGTCCAAGCCCAATTTATCGATCCAGCCTAAGCCCAAATAGGAGCCCTACTCGTGCCCAAAAAATTCTGAAGAAATTAACTACTGAAGTTCCTGCCATCGGCGAAAGTTGCAGGAAGGCCTAGAAGAGCAGCCATGGCGGAGGCGAACCAAAATACGAACCCGAATCCGAACCCTAGCGGTGGCGAAGTTCTTCCGAATGTAACTATTTATATCAACAATCTCAATGAAAAAATCAAGCTTGAAGGTAAGATACACTGTGTTTACGCAAAACATTATCTTCATGTTTAATTGTGTATTAAATGTGTTATGTATTGATGGTAAATGAATTGTAGAGTTGAAGAAATCATTGCACGCTGTGTTCTCACAGTTTGGTAAGATACTGGAGGTTTTAGCATTCAAAACCCTAAAACATAAAGGACAGGCGTGGGTAGTGTTTGATGAAGTTTCTTCTGCTAGCAATGCACTTCGCCAGATGCAAGGGTTTCCTTTCTACGATAAGCCTATGGTACTCATTACTTGTACTTTCGTTTCTGTGTCGATCCGTTTAGCTGGTTAGAGTTATGAAGTTATTAGTAATACATGGATTCGTTATAAGAGAAGGTAGGAGTATTATTTTATGTAGGGATTAATTATGCATAGGTTAGTTATTCCACTTTATATGCTGTATAAACTATACTTATGCTGGGATTAGTTATGCAGGATTTAGTTATTCCATCTTCTATCATGTATAAATTAATAGTTAGATTCCCTTGCGGGTTTCTAAATTGCAAACCAAACACGTTATAATCTTATAGATGTATAACGTTATATTTATGTATGATTTATTTGTAGGAAAGGTATCATAATTCTATTTGTTCGATAAATGATCGTAGATACATATTGATTGCTCAAGCATTTGGGCATCTGACCTATGATCAATTAGAGATTATTATTTTTCATGGCCAATCTTGATATTTTCTCAGCTTTAATTTATGGGACACAATTTGACTCAACACGGAATTTAAGAAAGAAATGAAGATTTTTGAAACTTGTGGTCTTAAACATGTCATATCATGTGTCTTTTTGCACAAAAATGATATGTTTAAGACCACAAGTTTCAAAAGTCTTCATTTCTTTCTTAAACTCTCATTAAGAGTAAAATGAGAAGTTTAAGTTGGATTGTTTCCCGATATAGAAATGTGTCATTCTTATTTGAACGAACAAATAAGGAGGAGCAGAGGGAGTATCACACTGGCTGACTTTGGGGATGTGATGGATATCAGAGGTGTAGCTGTTAGGAGTAAGGATGGTTGTTCTTTTGAGGTCTTCAAACCAATTGTGCTATATGGAAAGAAGAATTGAACTGCTTTTGACATCGCTGTTTTAGCAGACTACTAGATGAGCTTAATTTAAGAGACATGAGAATGATGATTCATATAGTCAATTGCAGCTTGTTTGTGATTGGAGCATGTTTGTTGTAATCTGGCAAACAACTAGACAATATTTTTTGAGGAAATTGATTCGGCGTATCTTTGGATTGAAATATAACATCTCTTATTGTTTGAATTCAGTCTATCAAGAAAAGAATGTCGTCTCAATCCTAAACTATCTGGGATTGGCTATACGAATCCTTTGTATTCATTCCGCTTTATTTAAGTTTTTAAACTCAAAATAGTTCATCTTAAAGGATAAAAAAGGGCAGCCTGGTGCACTAAGCTCCCGCTATGCGCGGGGTCCGGGGAAGGGCCGGACCACAAGGGTCTATTGTATGCAGCCTTACCTTGCATTTCTGCAAGAGGTTGTTTCCACGGCTTGAACCCATGAACTCCTGGTCACATGGCGTCTTTAAAGGATAGTTTGGCTAAAACTAGATACTCTCTGGATAATACAATTATCCTATACTGACATACGAGCCTCTGGCCAGACTAGGAGAACTCTTGATAATCACCAAATCCGTCACACTTTTGATTCAAGATATTTGATAGTTTAGAGTGATTGACTGATACAGGCACATGCGTTAGTTCTTTGGTTAGCGGCATGAGGCTAAGATGCGACATGACCAAGTTGCAAGGTTAGGGGGATAAGTCACATTTTTTGGAGGTAGATGGAGGAGAAGATATAGAAACCATGTTGTGTTTGATTCATAAGATTCTATATTTAATAACACCAGTATATTATTATACTTAGCCTTCTCTCCCATTAATCCTCGAACCAGGCAAATTGGTTTAGCCTTCGCAAGTCTTTCTGCAAAATATATTTAGAACGTATGATGTGATGATTTAAGGTGGAGGACTCAATGGGTTAGGACAACCCATTTTTGTCTTACCAACTCTAGTGAATCTCCCAATACACGTTATTAATGGAAGACTAACATTAACAACTAAGGCTTATTTCCAACTAGTTGAGTATAATCTGTATAGTTGCTTTTGTTGTGTTGTGTCTTGGCTAAGTCCCAATTGATAATGTGAGGTTATAGGTCTTTCCTGAGACAAGTTTTCTCATTTTATTCTAATCTACCGTGTTCCTTTTAGCATATTCTGTGTAATATCCATGGACAGAGGTCTATATCGGACATGGTCAATCCTCGATCTGTATTACTTGCATCTTCAGTCAGTTGTCTTCCGTTTTGTTCTTCTCTGATATCCATGAATAAATTGGTCCATAGATGGAAGAATGGATTCAGGTTAGATAATTGAAATCATAATCTGATTTGAACTTTTAATTGCTTCAATAAGCAACTGTATCTCGTAGCCTCAGTGATTGGTTAAGATAATCCCTGTCAAAGATATTTTGACCTGGAAAAATGTTGTCATCAGCCAAATGAGGATATTCTGAAACATATAAGCTGGTTTAGCTTCATATGAGCTGGAATTTGCAAATTATACATCCTTTAGTTTCAATTGTCGTACTAGTTGCATATTTCTCCTCTTCAATTGAGTTCAAGTGTGTTTCTTGTGCTAGTTATAGGTGTCACCTCATTGATTGCCTTTTTTTTATAAATACGATTGGAAGTTATTGCCTTCCATAGGCACCAGGTCGCAGGAAGTGCAAATAATTGCAGGGGAAAAACTCAAAACTCCCCCAGAGTTGAGTAATTTTACACCAAAAAAGACAAAAAGTACAAACATCTATATTTTAGTTGTTTTTTGTTCTTTTGCAAAGGGCTACCACCTATGTTTTTGCTTTTGTGGTCCTTGTAAAAAAATTTGTTTCTGCTCTTGCGTAGCATACTTTGGTTATTCTTACATCATAGATGTTACTTTTTCCGTTTCCTCCCATTAATAAAACAACTGGTTTGAGTGAATTTCACAATGTTTACTTTTAAATCCAATGCTACTCTTTACACTTACATGTAGCATGTTACACGGTTTAGCAAAGTGCATATAATGCTATACAATGTGGCCACCTCTTTGTTTGCGGTTCTTGCATGCACATGCTATGTTCATCTGTTGATTACTCAAGCAAAATTAAAATTGCTCTAGATACTTGATGAAATCGGAGTTAAATACCTGGAGTCATTTTAATAGCTACTGTTATATGTTTTATTGGTATACTATAGATTGGTTGCATAGTTATTCTGACACGCATATATCTGTTGTCAGAGAATACAATATGCAAAGACAAAATCTGATGTTGTAGCAAAAGCTGATGGTACTTTTGTTCCCCGAGAAAAAAGAAAGAGGCATGAGGACAAAGGTAAGTTCTTTCATTTGAAATTTTTTGAGTTTTCAGTATACGTTTGAATCTATAGAGAAGGTTGGACTCTACAGCTAAATGTGTTACTTCATAAAGTTTGCTACATACTGTTTGCTTTAAGATACATATAATAATAGAGATAAATTTTACCCTCTATGTTTTGTGGTTGCGATTAGCTTCCCTGTTCCTTCTCCCCTACAACTCACCCCAAATAAAAAAGAAAAGAAAGTACAATTACCTGACTATTGGAAAGTAGAGTAGAGGAGATAGATTCCCTGATAGATTTGATAGACTCTCTGTAAATCTTTTTTCGCACAGTAGGGTTCTTGGTCTATCTGTAAATGTTGGCTTTGCACTGCCTAAGTGCCTTTACATATATACCTATATGTTAGCAGTCTTAAAAAAGCAATTACCTCTGCAGATTTTAACTATATGTTTACTGATCCTGCAGGGAGAAAGAAAAAGGACCAGCAAGATGCTAATCAAGCTGGAATGGGTCTGAATCCTGCATATGCTGGTGCTTATGGTGCAGCACCTCCTGTAAGCATTTTCTCTTCTTTTCAGTGACCTCGTAGAGTTTTCTTTTCAGAGACCTCCAGTCATTTTGGTGCTTCTTTCTGGTTGTATATGATGTTTACAAGAGATTTCCAGGAATATAAATAATCTTTTTTCCTCGTCCAAATGCTGCAGTTCTCACAAATACCATACATGGGTGGAGCTAAAGCTGCAGTACCGGAGGCTCCTGCTCCTCCAAATAACATACTGTTTGTGCAGAATCTACCTCACCAGTCTACTCCAATGATGCTACAAATGCTGTTCTGCCAATATCCTGGCTTCAAGGAAGTTAGGATGGTTGAGGCAAAGCCTGGAATTGCTTTCATAGAATATGGAGATGAGATGCAATCGACCGTTGCTATGCAGGCCCTGCGAGGATTCAAAATTACCCCCGAGAATCCCATGTTGATTACATATGCAAAGAAGTAGATAGACTATATTTTAGCTGCTGTCTGTAGAATTAACATTATTTTTCACTAGGATTTGGATGTTGCGCAGCTGCAAATTAAGCTTGTGATCCTTGGATGTTTAAGTTTACCCATGTATTTGTTGTGTAGTAGCACCTTACCACCTCCTCTTTTGTTTGGAACATCATGCTTTATGGATTTCCTCTTGCACCCTGTAATTTTGATGTGCTTTTATAGCCCATTTACCATTTTCAAGGAAGTGTCGCTCTCATTTGAACGTTATTGACTAGAGAAAAAACAATATCTTTGCCTAGTTTACTATTGTTTGACACTGATCTTGAAGTGATCAGTGCTAGAGTCACCCTTCCCTAAAATTTGCCTCACTTCTTCACCCTCTCAGTCTCTACCCGAAGTTATTGCAAGTCGTTAACATATGCTCTATCCAAAGGTGACTTTTTCCGATGGTTGGAATTCACTGGTCCGATTAATTCAAACGCATTGTGTAAATCGGGGAAACATTCCTGCAAGGATTAGAGAATAAATACTAAAAGCTTGTGGTGTAGTCTAATTATAGCATAAAGTCTAAATAAATTTATTTTCAGGTGCTGTTAGCGTTTATCATTGTTGAAGTTGTCTCTGTTGCATTGACAGGATATTTCAAACTAAATTTGTAATCAAAGTTTTGTGAAATTGTCACCTTACTAGACTATCTGATTCACAATTTGATATCTATTGTCACATTCGTTCGATCTCGGTTGTTTCTGTTTGACATAACTTTTCGATCATTATCCTTTTGGCAACATCTTAATATCATTAACTTTTCGATCACTATCTTAATATCTTTTCAATATAAACTAATATATTTAAGTCAAGATAAAAGTTAAAACATCCTATTAAATATCATGTAGTATAAATCGAATGTTCGGGACATTTCACACATGTGATGAAAACAGTGATTATATCGACTATAATGTTAATCCCATAGTGAATCAGCTTCAAGTCATATTGTTACTGCGTTTGAAATGTGAAGCTGGGGGACTTTTTACCAACCAGGATTGTGATGGGATGAATATGATCCCTCCATCCTTAACTGTCGGTCCTAAGTTCAAGCCAAAATCCTATTAAGGCTCTTTCCCTTTAAACGGGTCTTACGCAACATGAATCTAGGTTAATTGGGCTCCATTGCGGGTATCAAATATCGGTAGAAAACCAAAAAAAAGTGGGAAATTTGCACGATGTCCTTATTTCGGGATGGCCTTTAATTTTTGGCCATCAAGTTTAAAATATTTAATTTTCTCCCTACATCTTATACCCCGAGGTTTTGGGTTCGAACCCCTGCTCAGGCAAAATTATTTTTTAAAAAAATCGCAAGGCAGAGGTTTTGTAGCAAAATTAGGCTTATTCATGCAAAATTAGGCATATTCGGCGGAGGTTTGCCATAAGACAAACTTTTACCCAAAATTAGGCCTTAAGACAAGCTTCTGCCGATATAAGCCTAATTAATACGAATAGGCCTAATTTTGCTACAAAAATTCAGTCTTGTGATTTCTTTTTCAATTTTTGCTTGAGCAGAAATTCGAACTCCAAACCCATGAGTTTTTAGATAAAAGACAAAAATTAAAGATTCTAAATTTGAGGGCCAAAAAAAATAAAAAACCGGTGCCTTTGAAGAACATTCCGCACAAAAAAATGTAGTAGGAGACCTTAAGCCCAACTAATGTAGTTCAGTGTGCAGAAGGCCGGGTCAAGAACCCGACCCGTTAAAATTCGGACTCCCTCACTCTCCTGTCACCACTCACCAGTCCAACCCTTCCCGCAAACTTTTTTAAAATAAAAAATCCATACTCTCTCTTTCTTCAATTGAAATCACCTTTTACCTATATTTTGTTCAACAATTAATTATGCTGCACGAACTCTTACTAGCCCTCTTGGGTTACACCGGAGATCTCATTATCGATTTAAGATAACAAGAAGAAGAATGTGGGGCCCGTATCCCCTTATCACCAGATGCACCCATCTCTTAACTTGCCCCTGATGTCTCCTTCGTTCAACCCAGTGAAAGATTTGCAATTTACTGTCTTTTTTTTTCTTTTTCTATTTGTGTAATATAATTCATTCCGTATTTCTTTTTCATACTGCTTTGAATTGCTTGTCATTATACTGAGGAGTTCGTATTTCTTTTTGTCATGTTGTCATGTTTTCTCTAGAGCCAAGGGTCTTTCGGAAAAAACCTCTCTACCTTGAGGTAGAGATAATGTCTGCGTACACTCTACCATCCCCAGACCCCACTCTGTGGGATTACACTTGGTATGTTGTTGTAGGTAGAAGTAAGTTCTGCGTACACTCTACATTGCCCAGTCCCCACTTTGTGGGATTCAATGCGTATGTTGTTATTGTTGTTGTTGTATAATATAATTCATTCGTCAGTAGAAAATGTAAAGTACCCACCTTTAAGCTTGCTCTTAACGCCGAAATGCTTGCTATTTGTTGTGTCTCTTATGTTGCTAGTTAGTGTAACTCCTCCACCCTTATGGTATCAAAAAAGAAAAAAGAGGCATCTTTTCTATTAACGTATATATTAAAATATACTTCACATGTTTTGTAATATTTAGTGTTGTATAATTATGGTAAATATAAGATCCTTATTGTATTAGGATCCCACATTGTACCCACTATATATATTTGTATTAATGAGAAAGCCTCCCCAAGGGAGATTAATACAATTCTACATGGTATCAGAAGACAACAATCATTCCCAACCCAAAACCTAATTTCGGCCGCCCATTCCCCTCTTTTTCCGGCACCGAACTGACCGTCTACCGCCGATATACCTTCGATATACGCTGATATACAGCTATCCAAATTTGATTACGCTAATGTACCAGATACCCTGGCATACCTGGCGATATACAACCCTCCCTCCTTCCTTATCTCTCCAACGGGTCGTATACCCCTTGTATACAACTTATACACGCCGATATACACTCTGTATACGACTGATATACCATCCTTGCCACTGTATACTACCCGTATACAACCTCTCTAAGCCGCTATACACCTTGTATACTACAAGCTTCGCCTCATATACGCCAGATATCGTCCCAACCCCCATCGCTTTCTTTCTCATATCCGATCTCCGGCAGCCACCATGGTCGGAAACCACCACGGATATGGTTGTGGACAGAGGCGCAGGGTTGGTCGCAGGGGTCGAGCTAGGAACTGGGCTTCCAGCTTGGGCCGAGCAACCCCAGACAGAGCCCAGCAGCTGTGGCCACCAAACACAGCCCAGAAGCTGCGGCCCAAGTTCCAACAACAGCGTAGCTCGCCCCAGACCAGCTGTTGGGCCACGGCCATCCGGCCCACCATCCTTCAGCCCAACAACGGCCCATCAGTCTGGGATCACGTCCGATGGCCCACATAAGTCAGGCCCAATTTCCTGGGGCCCGCTTCTCTACTCCGGGCCTTCCCCAATCTAGTTTGAGCCAGACGACACATTGACTCTTTGGAAGCCCGATAATGCATGTTATATGGATACGGGCGCCACGTCTCACCTCACCAACAATTCTGGTAATCTATACTTTAGCAACTATACTTTTTTGTTAATTGCTATTTTGCTTTAGGTATCAAAGGATATTCCAGTGTCTGCTCCGTCTTAAGAGGACGCAAATGGAGTTGGAAAAATCATGGGCTTCTGCTATGCATCAAGATCATATTGACTTTGCTAAACATCGAAATGACACTAGAAAGTTGTCTGTGTCCCAGCATCAAAGGCAACGCCTTAGACCAATGTGGCATGTTAGAGAGCACATGGCCTTCTTGATCAGAAATCTTTAATTTTATATTCAGGTAATGTCCTGTATGATATCTGTGTGTATTCTGTCAGTTATCATTGCTTAATAGATGATCCAACTTTCTTGAACCAAATGCTTGTTATGTATAATAGATTTAATACTAATCCGTTTTTTTTTCTTTTTTTCAGAATGTTGTGTCATGCTTTCTATAGTTCTTTGTCATGGTTTCTTCACTTCCGTTATTTCTTTTTCCGACCTGCTTTGATATGTTTTTTCTTGAGCCGAGGGTCTATCGGAAACAACCTCTCTACCTTCCAAGGTAGGGGTAAGGTCTGCGTACACTGTACCCTCCCCAGACCCCACCTGGTGAGATTATACTGGGTTTGTTGTTGGTAGTTGATGAAGCAAACACAGAAGATTCTCTGTTAGACAACCTTGAAAGTCTTGTTTCTTCAATGTCTTCCACGATAATTACTTTGCAAAAACCTAGATAAACAAATTTCATTTTCCAGGCGGATGTGATAGAATCTCAGTGGAACATTTTGCAATCTCATATTCAGAATTCTCATCATTTCACGGAACTTGTGGGCTTTCATCAAGAGTAAGTAACTGAACATTTCAATGTGTATTATGCTGCCTGTAACTATTGAATAGTGATTTCAACTGCTGCTATTAGTGCCTTTCGGAATTTAAACTTTGTATGATTTATTGAATGTTTGATCTTCCTAGTTCCTACACTGTCGCTTTATGTTTCTTAGATTCCTTTAATGTGTATATTGTCAAAGATTATCACTACTAATTAGTTGTTGAAACATGAATCTGCATTGACATCATTGTTTTAATGACATGGAGCAATTTGGAACGTGATCAATCATTATGAATCTAAGCTGTAGACTTGTCGTTTACTCTTTTATCTCCGGAACGTTCTATTTCAGATATAGGTTTTGTCTGCTTTTGAACTACTTTTTGCAATTCGAAGACTGTTGCATAACCACTGTCGTAAGCTTTCACACAGAAGTAACAAGCAAAAGCATAATTTTATCTGCCACATAAGTTAGAAGTGTATCAAGAATTCTATTGTGTATATTGGTAACTTGTTTGTTGTCCTGAGAGACGAAATACTGCACCTTAAGTTCTCATAGTATTGAACTTCTAGTAGTTTTTTTCAGTATCCCTTAGTTTCAATAATGGCAAGATTACTATATCGTTGCTACTCATTTCTTGTGATTATTGCGCTTCTTTTGATATAGAAGTTTGATGGACATTGGGTTTTTTCAGATACTTGGCTGCACTGATTTCACAATCTTTCTTGGACATCGGTTCTGTCTCAAGAATTCTGGATGGAATAATGAAACTATGCTTGCAGTTCTGTTGGAAGATCGAAAACGACGAAAGCAATAGAAGTACTATTGAACTGGAGCACATAGCTGAGGTACTATCGAGTTGATCTATGCGTCTAGTGTTTTCATTTTCTAATGATAACCAGGAATAACATGTTCAGAGAATGATTGATGCCCTGGTCATTCAAATTCATTACTAAGAAGCAATAATTATCCACACAAATTGGTCAAAACACTTGGCCCTTTGTTCGCCACCTCTGATGTTCTTCATGTAAATATACTCTTAAATAGAAGCCAAGGCATCCTCTCATTGGTGTTTCGTCGCCTGTGTCGTTCTCCAGCTTCTACTACTCGATTAATCTCAATCTATCTGACCAATGAGTGCTGACAAAGATGTGGTGGCACCTTATTTTAGTTATGATCAAAATTACTAGTATGATATAAATTATATCATGACAGATAAATTAGTTTTCTGCACTAGATTTTCCGTGGCTTTGTTTGTTGAAGAACCTAGGGCTCGGTGCACTATGCTCCCGCTATGCGCGGGGTTCGGAGAAGGGCCGGACCACAAGGGTCTATTGTACGCCGCCTTACCTTGCAATTCTGATGTTGGAAATAATAATTCAAAGTTATAGGAAACCAAAATTAGTTGGAATTTGGTATTTTAATTCATATTTAGTTAGGATTTATAGTCAAATTTCTATAGGAATAGATTTTCCGATTTATAGTAAAAAATAGGTCTTATACTAATATGAATAGGGGTGCTGCTAGCTATTTTCATAACTAGAAAAATTGTGGACATTGTAGAGAGCATTCAGAGATTTATTAGTTTTTAGTAAGAGTGGCCAGGGTCGCCTGGTCCAAGTGGCCTGGCCTGGGCGGACGAGAAGGGCTGGCTCTGTCCCGCGGGCTCAAGTGGTCGGGTCCGCGGGATCGAGCAAGTCCCGCCCCGATCTCGATCCCGATCCCGCCGCTGGCCTGCTCTGCCTGCCTGGGATACGGCGGGTTTTTTTTTTTTTTTTAAATAACATATGTATAAAAAAAACTCAATAAACAAAACAAGATAGTATAATAAAAACATCACAAGGCTGTTTTTGTGCCTCTTATATTATTTAATAGACATGATTTTTTTGTAATACAAATACAATTGTCTAAAATCTAAATTGCAACTTTGTGGTGTTGTCCAAAAGTTACAAATTACATAATAAAATTACAATTAAAAAAATTACATTCTCAAAAACTCGTTTCTAATTGCTTGATGATTTCATGTGGTTCTTCTGGTTGGAATTGGTATTTGTTGGTCAAATTGATCCACGCCGCTTCCACTACCTTCGTTAAGATTTCGTTGTAGTTTTCATCATCTTCTTCGTTGATCTCCTGTTGACCGCACCTTCTCCGCTCCGCCAGATCCAATCTCTCAATAATACCGCAATTTCCAAGTCGTCTCCGCTAATGAGTGTCTGTGGTCTCCTATTTGATATCTCCTGCGAGAAAAAGCGCTTCAGACGCAGCTTGACGACGCTTGAATGTTCAAAACATCTCGAGCCATCATTGAAAGTGTCGGAAAGGTCTTCTCATTCCTCCAAAGATTTCAAAGAAGTCTTCATGTCCATCTTCATTGATAACTTCTTGATACTGATGCAACCATGCAAAACAAAAATATCCAACTCGCTAATTTGGTTAGTAGTAGAGGTACGACCGCACATTCTATTTCTCGAGGCTTTCAATACTAGCCAGAAACAAAGATGTCTTTTGTGAGGTTGTATTGAAGATGAAGAAGATGGTATGGAAGTCGTAAGTTACTAACATTTCCTTGTTGATAAAATCTATATATATTTTTGCATTGGTGTTCTACGCTAGACAATACTTCTTCTTTAGTTTGTTCAATAGGTGGTGGGTGGTTTAGATTTTTGGGACTTGGAGGTGGTAGTACTTCTATACAATCGTAAATAGTTTCAATTAGTGATTTAGTGCCGTCTATTTTAATAGTAGGATTTAATACAGAACCAATAATATAAATAGAGGAATAGGAATAAAATATTTTTTATTTTGAGAAACATTTTTAATAGTCGCCTTATAAGTCGATTTTTCCATATATTCACTAAGTAATAAAAATATTAGAGTTGTATAAAATAACATAGTTGAAATAGTAGGATAATATATACTGAAAATTCTTTTGTTGCTTGAAAAATTTTCTCTAAAAATACAATAAGTTCGAAATTTTTTCCCAATCACTATCTAAAATCATATCAGTGGCTTTTTATTATGAGAGTTAAAAATAAAGTTATAGGTAATTTATAGTCATAAGCAACAAGTAGTTGCTCAGATAAAGAATTCCACCTAGTGGATACTTCTTGTGGAATTTTTCTAAAAGGTAGTCCACAATCATGACAAATTTTATATTCTTTTCTACGTTGTACTTTATTACTTTTAAAAATAAAGTTTATAGCAAATTGTATTTTACTAAGAATGTCTTCAAAAAGTGAGAGACCATCCTTTACAATTAAGTTATATATATAGCACCCACATTTTATATGAAAATGGTCCTGAAAAGACTGAGTTAAGCTATTTTTAAAATTGTAATTGCGTAATAGTTATTAGAAGCGTTATTTAATGTAATACTCATAATTTTATCGGTAATTCAGTAATAATCGCACACTTGATAAATATTTTCTGCAATAAAAGTAGCAGTGTGCCTATCATCTATATATCTATACGCTAAAATACGTTTTTGCATAGACCATTTATAATCTATCCAATGACAAGTTACAGCTTAAATAATCATGGCCGTTAGTACTACGACCTATATCGACGTGATGGATACTTTGCCATTAAAATGATATAATGAAAACGTAAATATTGTTGATATTCATGCGCGAATTTAAATACATCTCTCTTAACAGTTGATCTAGGAAAACCGTTAAAAGCGAGGATTATATATATCTCTAATGTAATGAATAAAATCGGAGATGAAGGAAATGAAAAAGGCAAACCCTCCACAAAGAACTAATTTTGATATTGCTTCCCTATCTCTATGTTTATTGTATTTAGGGCCTACAATTCCCGTCATAGGGTTAATTTGACCTTGTACTTGGTCCTGACAATATTAGTATGTGAACCTTGTCTGATGGAGCGGGCGTTTGCGCACCGGTTTTGAAGCCTGGTATTGGGCATACCTAGGTGGATGAGCACTTACTACGTGTCTAATTAAACCCCCGTCCCACCGTGACCTTTTCCAGCTTTTAAATTTTAAAACATTTTTACAAATTTTACATATGGCTACTTGATTCTCTACGTCCCTATCAAAAATGTCCATGCATCCGATTTTAATGGTCGCTTCTTTGGACCTCGTCTCATACTAGGGGAATAGGAGGTATTTAGGTTGAAGGTGCACTAGTGGGTGTGTTGTCATCAACATTAGTGGGTATATCATCTAGATCATCGTCTAAATTAAAGTCTTCTTGAGTTCCATAAAATAGCTCCTGGTCTAAATCTAATGGTATTGTAGAAAAATGTTGAGTATCAACAAAATCATCATGTGTAGGAATAAGATGACTAGAAGAAGTACCCTTGCTCTGGTTGCCCCTACTAGAAGAAGCACCCTTACCCTTACCCTTAAACATACCTTTTAATCCTTCCATTTTAATTATGATAATAAATAAATAAATAAATAATTAAAGACAATAAAATTAAGTGATCTAAACTAAATAAACAGACAATAATAATTTAATGAAGGAACGAATGTACCAAAGCACACGTAACGTCGACGTGTAATCGAGAGGTTGAAAATTGAAACTTTGCTCGATGGAAGATCCTCAAGCTAGTTGTCAACTTCACTACCAATTCCCAAATGAATAAATAAAATTGAATATTTAGCAAACAATGTAGAATTGTAGAGAGATATATTGAGAAATTAGAGAGATTGTAGGAAGATTTGTGAGAAAGATGAAGAGAAAATGAGTTATTTATAGTTGAAAAATTGGGTTAAAGTGTAAATATAATAACTTATGGGTTAAAAATAAATATTAAGGGGTAGGGGTTGGGGGAGGGGGGGCTAAAATGGCCGTTGGCCAACGGCCATAATCTAAAATGGTCGTTGGTGCAACGGCCATTTTTGCAAAGGTCGGGGTCGGGGCGGGCTCGGGTCTCGCGGGACGAGACATCGTCCCGTCCCGAGTTCGAGTCCCGCCCCCGTATTTTTTTTTTTTTTTGCGGGGTCGGGGCGGGACCGGGACGGGCTCGGGACGGGCTCGGGTCGGGGTCGGGCTGTCCCGGCCCACTGGCCAGCCCTAGTTTTTAGAATAAAATATTCTCTTCACCTATTACTTGTGGATGTTGAAATCTTATTTTACTTCGATACTTGAATTTGATCTTGTTTTTTCTCTATGGTCCATGATCACTATTTAGTACTCCTATTATTTATTCTATTTAATGCGGATTGGTTCCCGCTGCTCTAATTCTTACTTTTTATGACTTTTCAGGAGTTCAACAAAAAATCAAACTCCCTATACACAATACTCCGAAGTAGCAGGCTTGCTGGGAGCCAGAGAGCCCCGTTCCTTGGACAGTTTCTTTTGAGACTCAATTTCAATTCCTTCTTCGAGGTAAATCTCTTCCGGAGTTATTTGGGAACTTCATATTTCAATTGCTTATTTTATTTATATTACTTTTTAAATTTGTCAACAGGCAACTGCAAGAGGGGTGCTCAATGTTGTCAGACCTCGTCCACCTGTATCTGTTCTACAGTGATAATTTCTTCTTCTTAAAGCCGCCCAGTGTAATTTGCTGTAAGGTTTGTGCGTCTTGCTTTTTTTTTTGTGTGTGGGGTGGGGGGTGTGCTGTTACATGCACTTGTAAGTGAACAATTTTAGAATTGAGGTGTAGTTGATTGATTATTTGAACGATTATAATAAGACTTTAGTAAGGGCATCTGGCACCTTTCCAGTTCTGTTCTCAACTTTGACAATGTATGTACAATGTAATAGAGAAGTAAAGTTTGTAACCTGTAATAATTAGGAGTGAGTATCCTTCTGAGGTTCAACGATGAGTTTTTCACTGAAAGGTTTAGATTTGCAAAAGCTAACAATTGCAAATATTTACGGGCTTTTACCGCCAGATGGGAGTGAAATAGTCCCACATGCATATAG
The DNA here is from genome assembly GCA_029783415.1 of Anisodus acutangulus. Lineage (NCBI taxonomy): Eukaryota > Viridiplantae > Streptophyta > Magnoliopsida > Solanales > Solanaceae > Anisodus > Anisodus acutangulus. The sequence goes on from CM056500.1 coordinate 9,684,332, forward strand.
CAAGATCAATGCTGCTGGTACTATCTAAGTTTTCATGTCTTTTTGGTTTCCCAGACATAGTGGTTATGTGATGAATGTGTGTTCTTATTGCTGATCATGTGGTATCAAGCTTTTCAACCTTGGATAAGCCAAATGATAGGTCAAGATTATGTTGTTCATTGAAAATCGAAGAGAGAATAGCATTGAATGATTAAATTTGATTCACCAATTTTTTTTTGTGTGATATACCATGTTGAAACTTCCTATGGTCGATATTTGTACATGGGAAGGGTCCTCCTTGTGATGCTATTCACGTTTGTTCGAAGTGGTAAGGTAAATTTAAACTCAAACATAGGATTATGTGCGTCAGATTTTTATTTTGATCTGAGTTCACCATGCTCCCGTCATCTATATTATACGATCGTTATATTTTTTTCATTAAATTTTACCGTTAAATTATCTAAAATCATATCAGCTGGCTTTTTATTATGAGAGTTAAAAAATAAAGTTATAGGTAATTTATAGTCATAAGCAACAAGTAGTTGCTCGTATAAAGAATTCCACCTAGTGGATACTTCTTGTGAAATTTTTCGATAAGGTAGTCCACAATCGTGACAAGTTTTTTTATATTCTTTTCTACGTTGTATTTTATTACTTTTAAAAATAAAGTTTATAGCAAATTGTATTTTACTAAGAATGTCTTCAAAAAGTGATAGACCATCCTTTACAATTAAGTTATATATATGGCACGCGCATTTTATATGAAAATGGTCTGGAAAAGATGGAGTTAAACTATTTTTTAAAATTGTAATTGCGTAATTGTTATTAGAAGCGTTATCTAATGTAATAGTCATAATTTTATCGATAATTTCGTAATAATCGCACACTTGATAAATATTTTCTGCAATAAAAGTACCAGTGTGCCTATCATCTATATATCTATACGCTAAAATACCTTTTTGCATAGACCATTTATAATCTATCCAATGACAAGTTACAGTTAAATAATCATGGTCGTCAGTACTACGACCTATATCGACGTGATAGATACTTTGCCATTAAAATGATATAATGAAAACGTAAATATTGTTGATATTCATGCGCTAATTTAAATACATCTCTCTTAACGATTGATCTAGGAAAATCGTTAAAAGCGAGGATTATATATATCTCTAATGTAATGAATAAACCTGAGATGAAGGAAATGAAAAAGGCAAACCCTCCACATCAACTAATTTTGATATTGCTTCCCTATCTCTATGTTTATTGTATTTAGAGCCTACAATTCCCCCCGTCATAGGGTTAATTTGACCCTGTACTTGATCCGGGACAGTATCAGTATGTGAACCTTGTCCCGATGGAGCGGACGTTTGTGCACCCGATTTTGAAGCCTGGTATTGGGCATACCTATTCGGATGAGCACTTACTACGTGTCTAATTAAACCCCGTCCCACCGTGACCTTTTCCAGCTTTTAAATTTTAAAACATTTTTACAAATTTTACATATGGCTACTTGATTCTCTACGTCCCTATCAAAAATGTCCATGCATCCGATTTTAATGGTCGCTTTCTTTGGACCTCGTCTCATACTAGGGGGAATAGGAGGTATTTCAGTTGAAGGTGCACTAGTGGGTGTGTTGTCATCAACATTAGTGGGTATATCATCTAGATCATCATCTAAATTAAAGTCTTCTTGAGTTCCAGAAAATAGCTCCTGGTCTAAATCTAATGGTATTGTAGGAAAATGTTGAGTATCAACAAAATCATCCTGTGTAAGAATAAGATGACTAGAAGTAGTACCTTTGCCCTGGTTGCCCCTACTAGAAGAAGCACCCTTAGCCTTACCCTAAACATACCTTTTAATCCTTCCATTTTAATTATGATAATAAATAATTAAAGACAATAAAATTAAGTACGCTAAATAAAATAAACAGACAATAATAATTTAATGAAGGAACGAATGTACCAAACGCCGACGTAACGTCGACGTGTAATCGAGAGGTTGAAAATTGAAACTTTGCTCGATGGAAGATCCTCAAGCTAGTTGTCAACTTCACTCTCAATTCCCAAATGAATAAATAAAATTGAATATTTAGCAAACAATGTAGACTTGTAGAGAGAGATATTGAGAAATTAGAGAGATTGTAGAAAGATTTGTGAGAAAGATGAAGAGAAAATGAGTTATTTATAGTTGAAAAATTGAGTTAAAGTGTAAATATAATAACTTATGGGTTAAAATAAATATTAAGGGGTAGGGGGGGTTGGGAGAGGGGGGGCCTAAAATGGCCGTTGGCCAATAGCCATAATCTAAAATGGTCGTTGGTGCAACGGTCATATTTGCAAAGGGGGGAAAAGGGCGGGGTCGGGGTCGGGCTCGGGACGGGGTCGAGTCTAGCGGGCATGGGGCGGGCTCGGGTCTGGCGGGACGAGACATCATCCCGTCCCGAGTTCGAGTCCCGCCCCCGTTATTTTTTTTATTTTTTTTAGCGAGGTCATGGCGGGACCGGGACGGGGTCGGGTCGGGATCGGGCCATCCCAGCCCACTGGCCAGCCCTATTTTGAAGTCAAAATCCCAAAAAATAATATTTTACTTTTGGTTTTGATTTGAAAAACGTTTCTTAGCCAACGACCAGATAATACAATTTTCAACTCATGGCCTATAGGCTCTACCAACCCCTGCAGGCCCCAAGCCCCCCAAATTAGGTAGGGAACTGTAAGCACATGCTGACGACAATGTAATAAATTGCAGACAACAACCTTATACTCAACTATTCCACTACTAGATTAATGGAAGGTCTCGAATTTAGAATTTAAAATTAAATTATTATTTTTTCAATAGGATGAGCATTAAGGTAGAGTATTTCAAAATTAAATTTGTAATTAATTTTATATTTTATTTAGTTGAAGGTATAACTAATTTCAGGATAAATTTATATCTTTAATTAAATAAAATATAAATTTAATTATTGAATATTTCATCTTTATATCATCAAACTTGAACTAATTTTATTCCATCTAAGAAGTGGAGTAAATTAATCCAAAAATAATTGTAATAACCAGACTATCCAATAATTAGAGTGAAATAAAGCACTCCACCAACCTGTAAATAGACTAGGTAAAATAAACATCATATTGATATACACTAAAATACCAGACCAACATATTCTTTTGGAGGGCATAAACCCATTATCCATCTTTTCTTCTTCTTCTTCTTCCTAATCAATCTGTACCCTTCAAAAATGGATCCCAAGAACCCAGAAAATCAAGAAGACCAACAACAACCACTCACTTTACCCATAGCCTCAATTTCACTTGCTCTATCAACAATCCTACCCACCCATTTCCTTACACCACCCAAAATCTACAAACCCAACAAACTCAAAATCCCAACCCAAATCTCATCTCTTTCAAATCTAACCCTCTCATCATCTTTCCCACCTACAAAACCCAACTTCAAATCAACCATTTCCTCAAACCCTTTGCACAACACTCTCACTTTAAACCCTCTTCGCCCTTCTCAACCTTCCAATACCGCCGCCCTTCGTCGAGCATCCATTATATGGTTCCGTAATGATCTACGTGTCCACGATAACGAGTGTCTTAACTCAGCATACAATGAATCCATGTCAGTTTTACCCGTTTACTGTTTTGACCCGAGAGATTACGGGAAATCCTCATCTGGGTTTGATAAAACCGGGCCGTATCGAGCTACTTTCCTAATTGAATCGGTTTCGGATCTTAGGAAGAGTTTACAAGCAAGAGGGTCGGATCTTGTGGTTAGAATTGGGAAACCCGAGACTGTTTTAGTCGAATTAGCGAAAGCGGTTGGAGCTGAAGCAGTGTATGCACATAGAGAGGTGTCATATGACGAGGTTAAAGAGGAAGATAAGATTGAGAGTGTAATGAAAGATGAGGGTTTGGAAGTGAAGTATTTTTGGGGTAGTACATTGTATCATGTTGATGATTTGCCTTTTAAGTTGGAGGAAATGCCAACGAATTACGGAGAGTTTAGAGAGAAAGTGCAGGGATTGGAAGTAAGGAAGACAATTGAGGCATTGGATCAGTTGAAAGGATTGCCTACTAGAGGTGATGTTGAACCTGGAGAGATTCCTTCTTTGGTTGATTTGGGACTTAATCCTAGTGCCACCATGGGTCAGGTATTACCTTTGTTTGAAAATTACGTGATATAACAATTTAAGTCCACTAATTACCGTTTTAGCAAAACTATTAAATTACTACAAAAGATGGCTAGATTGTATGTATGTATTTATGTATGATGGCCACAGTATGTATGATTGTATGTATGTATGCCCGCTAGTGTATATGTGTATATGATATATTTTGAAAACAAACTATTGCTATGTTTTGGAAACTCAATAATATCGTCATAATAATGCTATTTATTAAAATTTCCCTTATTTCACATTGATCATTAGAAAATGTAGGCCTAAGACGGACTAATGAGTATTGGTGTGAAACTAGTTTTACATTGGTGTCTAGAAATGTAGAGAACCTTTGGTGTTAGAGAACTTCTAATCTGATCAACTTAAAAAAAAAAAAGAAAAAAAAAAGAGAACTTCTAATGTGACTGAAAAGACAAAATTTTGAGCATTGGAACAAAACGGGTACAAATGTAGTTCAATGGGTCATGTTATCAAAAGCGAAAAGCGCAAAAGAGCTCTAAGGTCCGTTGGGCCTTAAGCGCAAAGTACAAATAAAGTGTGGGCTTTAATGAAAAAAGACGTGAATGGAGAAAGATCCAAATATATATGTCTAGTCCAATACTAGTAATAATAACTAAAAAAAAGAACGATAAAGTGGAATATCAATTGTTTAGTGTCTCCTCTTCAGGAGGCGCTCATTAGTGATAGAGATGATCAAGATTCCATTTTTACTACAGAATGGAAGTGACTCAAGTCAGAATATTTGATGGTTTAATCCAATGGATCTCTTGTATATGTATTTGTGAACTTTATAAGATAACACCCCATGTTTATGTAGGCTTGGTGCTTGGTATTTGAACTTCAGTAAGTTAAATGATCCTTGCTCTACTTGTAGTGTTCTTCTATGGACTAGTTCTGTGTACTTAAATATCAAGCTCATAGCTTTGATAATTTGTTGATCACTATATTAATGAACTTCTTATTAGGTGGTCACCAACTAGGATACGACTGACAACACACCATATTTTTCTATTCAGCTAGAATATAGATCAAACAACCTTTATTTGCTAGCTTGAAATGTAATCTGGAGAGAACATCTTTTAGTCAAGTTTGGAGGTTGCTTTTTAAGTATTGCCTACATGCATCGTGCATAATCACTTAAGAACTGTTGCATGATTTTTCACTGTCCTGAATTTGTAATTTCCATACTGTATTTAAACTTTGGAACTCTAAGTTGTTTAACATCACGAACTATTCGCATAAAGTTGATTTCTTTCAGCTACTTTGCAAATTATGGCAAACACAAACATTTCTTAAACATTTGCATTTGCCTCTCATTTAGAATGGAAAACAAGCTGCTAATGCTTCCCTCATGGGAGGAGAGAATGAAGCACTGCAGAGACTTAGAAAATTTGCAGCCGAATGCCAGGCCCAACCCAATAAGGAAAACAAAGATGGCACTACTGATAGCATATATGGTGCAAACTTCTCTTGCAAAATATCTCCTTGGCTCGCTATGGGATGTCTCTCTCCCCGTTCCATGTTTGATGAATTGAAGAAGTCCACTTCAAGGTAATGTCTGATCAATAGTTTATTTCTTATCCTGATACTAATGCCTGTGAGACCCGGTCTTACTGGTTAACGTTTCATTGGTATTTTGTGCTGCAGAACGATTTCTGCTGCCTCTGGCAAGAAAGATGGTGGTAGTGGCACTGGGCTGAACTGGCTTATGTATGAGCTGTTATGGAGAGATTTTTTCAGGTAATTTAGCCTTGGCTCTTGTGAGCTTGGAGCTAGTTTCACTTTTATAATTTTATTCAGTGTCATTCTGAATCTTATTGAGCTTCTAACATACATTTTACTATTCTTTGGATAACGTTTTGTTCTCTGAACTGCCAGATTCATCACCAAGAAATATAGTGCCGCAAAACAAAATAGTGCTGCTCCAGTAACTGCTTGTGTGGGATCTGCTGCTTAACCAATGGTACATTCGAAAAGGAGAATGGACGTTTCCGTTTTGTATCTTGATGATTCTTTTTCCGGAAGTTTAGCCGTGGAATGTTAGAGTTGGACTGTCTTTAGAGTGAGTCCTTGAAGTATTCATCAATGATACATTGTGGTCTTTGACTATAAGCTTTGGATATAAAAGAATTTGTCGCCATTTCTAGCCGATGCTTTACCATCTTTCTTATACTTGTTCTTTTGTTTGATCTATAGTTGAGAAGTAGATATGATAACAAGTATTCCTGTATGTGCCTTCTTTATATAACAACTGTGGCATCCAATTGAAGAGAGTACTAGTTCTCAGTATCTAAAGAACAGGCACGAGGAAGAAAAACTTTATGAAAAAACTAGTTGTCTTTGCGAGACTTCAACTTGGTTCCCAAATTAGGGTGTGAGAGTTCTGTAGGCTCATTTATGTATCTGTGGACTCAGATTCTTTAAGAAATTGAGGCTGATAGCTACAAGAAGCTGGTGATATGTTGATTAAATCCCTAAAAAGATTTCAAGTACATTTATTTTTAGCCTTGGAGAAATTTTCAATTTACTCTTAACCCTTTTGATTTTGGACAGCAATCCTTTCGCTACTTCAATGGGACAGAGAACTCAGTTTAACCCCAGAACTGGTGGATGTTGCTGTTAGTCCCACGACTAAAGGTACAACAATTTCAACTGAATCCATAGCTTCGAAAGTCTGGAAATCAGTTGCAAGTTTTTCAAGAGTTTAACTTCTATTCATTGTAACTTTCACATCATCTGATCTCTCAAGATAACTAGAGATAATTGTCCATAATAAGTTAAACTAGTAGATGTTGACAAGGAGAGTACCACTCTTTATTTATCAAATCAGCTTAACTGGTATATATATAAGGAGATGAGATTTAGGTGAACATGAGACTAACCGATACTGTGTATAGTATTAGGTTTAATGCATTACTAACTGCAGTTCTATACTGAAAGTCTTTACACCAGTAGCTCTCACGGAAATTCTACGGTTAACATCTGACAATGTACTAATACTTTACTTGATAATCCTCATATTTGCTGAACATCACCATAAATATCCAAAGACAGCACAAAGCAAAACATTTTCCCCAAAACACACGTGTGTAAGTTATTGTTAACTAAAACAATAACTATATCTCACTCCGCCCAGAGGTTGGCAAGCAGCTACTCAATGTATCATAAATCCTCACAATATGGGACGCCAAGCATGCAAAGAGGGTAGCAAAGATTTAGACTAGATGACATCAGAAACTCTAAGAGATGATGTTACAACAAGTACAAAGCCATTACACGAAATAACCACATGTCACTCATGCCCAAAGTTTTTGCCCTGCAAGCTCAGCACCCAAAGTCAGCCGCCTAAACACCTAAACATCCTTACAGCCTACAGAAGTCGAGAAGAAAACAAGCTAAGTGAAACTTAGTCCTCCTGCATTCTCTATTCGCAGTGGCTCATTGTATGCAATGCAGTTGTACAGTGTGTCAATGAGCCAGAGCAGACCAATGCCTACTCAAGTGTTCACCGCTTGCTACAAGAAGAAGAGTGAAAGGATGCAAGTACATTTGGAACTCGAATATCTAGATTTCGCACGGTTCAAGTGCGTAAATTCTCAAGTTCGAGGCATGAAAATGTAAATCTATGAACTAGTTACTGAAAATTTAGACTAGTTACTGAAAATTTGCATTTCATATGAATAAGGTTTCAGTTAACTACTAATTTTAGTCATTTACCTTCAAACAGGATTAAAATCTATGAACTCTACAACAGGTAGTTCAGTACTAGTCAAACTTAACACAACCTATAAATGAAAGCAATTTTGCCAAAACCTACTGATCATCGTTCTCAGCCAACTGGTTTATTCACAAGATAAGGATATAGTAGTTAATAACAAACCTGCAGGTGTTAGCAATGGCAGAGTCTGCTATTATCTGCCTTTCTGCAGCAATTTTGCTGCACACAAGGTAAGGCCATGAGGTTCCAGCAGCCAACACTGTGAATGCAATGGCATAAGGACTTATTCCTGCGGGTAAGTTGTGCACATGCCCATTCCACGGTTCATGTATCAAACTGCATGCAGTAAACAGGATAGAGGTTCATGCTAAAATAAATAAATAAATGTAGTTCTACTTTTAGCTGAATCTCATAACCCGTATCCATACTTGGATTTGTACCCCTGAATCTAAAATTTTAGATCATGGTGAATCCGATATCTAGATCCGCACCAGTATCGATTGCCCACACCCATATCCGAGCAGCATAGCTGATAAGAATTAACAGTTCATGAAGATGAATAATAACAACTTAGGTCTATTTCCCCTCTATTCTGCAGCAAGTGAATCTGTAAGGACCTCCACTTTCTACTAGGAAACCATATGTGAAGATGGAATTTATTCCCAAAATTAAACTATGCGTTCTAAATGGCTTCAAAGAATCAGCTTCTGTCGAAAACAAAAGAATCTTAATTCCACAAGATTATATTGCAACATTACCATCACCTGCAGGGTGCTTACCCTAACGGCTTTACTGTGCATTTCAGTAACCATGTTATAGTATTTAGCACAGAGAAATCAATTTCCAATATTCTCAGAATGAAGTGAAAACTGCTAATCTGTTGAAGTGGTTCTTAGTTTCCAATCGGAAACTAGTGCTAGTGAATGCGTCCATCAACCTCTATGGAACTGAGCCCGGGAACTTTCTTTACCCTCTTTGTCTCCATAAGGTCTCTGATGTGCCTAGCATCTTTCCACCGACCCATCTTAGCGTAGACATTGGAGAGAAGAACGTAAGCTGCACTATTTGTGGGATCTTGCTCTATTATTTTGTTGAGTGCAATCTCACATGTTTCAATATCTCCACATATCCTAGCTCCACTGAGAAGAGCTCCCCAAATAAGCACATCTGGTTCCATAGGCATTGTATTCAGAAGATTCCATGCTTCATCAATCAAACCAGCTCTTCCATAAAGGTCGATCATACAACCATAATGCTGAACCGAAGGAGAAATACCAAACTCTTTACTCATCCTCTCAAACATTGCCTTCCCTTCGCTCACCAATCCTCCATGTACACAAGCAGAAAGTACACCTAAGAACGTAATGTCATCAGGCCTTACTCTGGTCTCAACCATATTCGAAAACAAGGAAAGGCAATCTTCCCAATGACCATGCATCGCAAGGCCTGATATCATAGCAGTCCAAGCCATTAAGTCTTTCTTTGGACCCAAATTTTCAAAAACTAATCTTGCCCTGACTATACTCCCGCATTTAGCATACATTTCAATCAATGAAGTTCCAAGTACAACATTAATTTCCATCCCAAGTTTATAAACATAAGCATGAGCCCATTTCCCGTGCTCAAGTGAACCCAACTGCTCACATGATGCAAGCAAAATCGACACGGTGTACTCATTAGGCATAACCTTATTTTCCTCTTTCATCTGTCCAAACAACTCGAAGGCTTCTTCACACTGACCCCACCTCACATAACCATCCAACATACTACTCCAAGATATGACATTTCTACTCGGCATTTTAACAAACAGTTCCCGCGCAACACTAAGCAAACCCGCTTTCACATTCGCGTTTATGATCGAATTCCAAGAAGGTAAATCCGGTTGAGGCATTTCATCGAACACCTTGCGGGCAGAACCCACATCGCCGCAAGTAGTGTACATACTAATTAACGACGTTTGGACAAATGGGTCGGATGAGAACCCGAAAACAAGAGTTTGTGAGTGAATGGATCGGCCCAATTGGAGGGTTTGAGGTGAATGGATGGATTGGAGGAGAAAAGGGAAGGTGTAGAAATCGAGTGGGACGGCATGGAAGCACATACGGAGGAAGATGGAGAGTGGGGTATGGGCGGGTCGGGTTGGTGGATGAGTCGGTTGGACATGGGCTCTGATTAGATTATTCCAAATGAAAGAATCGATAGTTGGATGCCAAAGATTGAGCGAAGGGTGTGTTAAGGATATGAGCTTTCTGGTCGGCACCTTCATTTGGATTTTGGAACATTCCAAGGCGGGTAGGACAAATAGGAGTACTTCAATGCTCAAAGGTACAACAATAATTGTTTTGAGAGAATTAAATTTTATTGAGAAAATAACCAAATGAGCCCCAACGTTTCATTGAAATCTCAGCTATATAATATACTTTTGCAGGAATATATTACCTCGTGGACTAATTTAAGATATAATATATTGCTCTTTAAATATTAATGTAGCATTATGTGACAAAAAAAAGTGTATTAAAAAGTGAGAGGCAAAAATAAATTATTAAAATTTTATTTTATAAATATATTTTATTTAATATTAACTTTTTGATTTTTTAAAGTCTATCATTTTCTTTTTCATTTTCCTTTTATCCGATATTAAAATTTTATCACTATTCACACGAAAATAGCTTCTTCATTAAAACACTCTCCTCCTTCATTTTCATAGCAGTCGCACGCCCTCCACTGCCGGAGCTCTGGCGAAACCACCCAAACTCACCGTCGCTGCCCCTTTTTCTCCTCCTCTTATCTCTCCCTCCATTTCTCCATCACCACCAGCGAACCCATAGCTCCGATGAGCTTCACCCAAACCACCGCAAAGCCGCTGCCACCAAATCTGTCATCCTCAGGCAACTCTCCACCACTACACTACTACTCCCTCCGTTCTCCCCCCTGCTCTGGCGAAGAGCTCCAGTTCCGGTGAACCAGAGCAGTCGCGACACAACCCAAAACCCACTGCAACCACAAGCAAACTCCACTCCCTCACCTCTCTCGTCTTTTTTTTTATCGACCAACAAAACGAACTCAACTCTGGTAAAGTACAACAACCCCCAACTCCGCTGAAGTACTTAGGGGGTGAGGATTGTTAGTAGTTTCAGTTAAAGAGATAGGAGGAAGAGAGAAAATTTTGAAAAAGAATAAGAAAAAATATAAGTAATAGTGTGGTGGTATCACCCGCCTTGGGGGATTGTTTCAAGCCATAAAGTAACTTTCGAAGCTGACAGACATACTGAGGAGCCGAAGGATGCACAAAGCCAGGTGGTTGATGCATGTATATACTTTTTTCAAATCCCCATGTAAGAACACATTTTTCACATCAAGCTAATGAATCGACCTATTCTTTTCCATAGCAATGCTCAAAATAATGCGGATGGTGGCTGGTTTAACCACTGGACTGAAGGTCTCACCATAATCAATTCCCTCTTATTGCCTCGTGCCATTTGCTACAAGACTTGCCTTATGGTGTTCAAGCTCACCACTATCCATGAATCTGTGACGATATAACCACATACAATGAATCACATTGACCCCTTCTGGTTTTAGGACAAGATCCCAAGTGTGATGTGTAGTGAGCGCATCAAACTCATCACGTATGGCAGCATTCTAATTTAGATCAAGCTTGGCTAATTTTGGGTTCTTGGGTATATGTGAGATGGCTTGAGTGGATAGGTTAAAGTGGACTTTTGGTTTGAAAATCTCGTGTTGTGCATGAGTTTCCATGTGGTGCGTAGGAATAAGGATTGTTTGGGTGGGTTGTGGCAGATGTGGGATCGGGAAGTAGGGCGGAGAGGGGATGATAGGGCTCGGGCAATGGGTTTGTGAGGGGTTGATGGGAATTTCAGGCAGGGGGTTGGTCGACGGGGGTTGGGGGTTGGTGATGGTAACGGGTGGCAGTAGGGTTGTCACGGGATTAGTGGGTAGGGGGAAGGTGACGGGATCAGTGGGTAGGGGAGAGGACGATGTTTATCGGCGGGTTGTGTGGCAGTATCGGGGGAAATGACGGGGGCAGTGGGCGTTGAGCCGAACTACTAGCTCCATGGAGTACATTTTTAAACAGCGGGGGAAGTGTCCAAATCGTCAAGAAAACCATAGTCAGTGACTTAAAAAATTTTGGACGTTTGCAAAAGGGAAAATGTGTTATTCAAACATGACATGTCGAGAGACTAAGACTTTATTTGTGGACAAATCATAGCATAAGTACCCCATATGATTTGACGGGAAACCCAAGAAAATGCAAGGAGTAGTCCTAGACGTTAATTTGTGAAGAGTCGTGGAGGCGAGATTATGGTAGCTTAGACAACCAAAAATCCAAAGGTGACCATAGGAAGGGATCCGACAGAGCCACCATGTGTAACGCGTAGGCCCAAAATGGAGGGGGTAGAGAAGCATGAAAGAGCATGATACAGATCATATTGTTAATGGTGTGGAGGATTTTTTCGATTTTACCATTTTGATATGAGGTATGGGGCATGAGAATCGAAATACCATGCCATTGTTCGTACAAAATTTATGAAATTGGAAATTGTCAAACTCACGACCATTGTCACATTAAACCGATTTTATGCCATTCTCAAACTGTGTTTTAACTATGTTCGAAATTCAAGAAAATGGAATAGACTTGAGACTTATGACTTATATTTGAGTGGATAAACCCAGAGAAAATGAGAGAAATCATCTAACAATACCAAATTATATTTATGACTCAGTTTGCTAGTAATGGAAGATGTCCATAAATCTGTATTAATGATGTCAAATGCAAAAAAGTAACACTCAAAGATGACGTAAAAGGAAGTCTAACATTCTTTCCTAAAGGACAAGAATGGCAATATAGGGGAAATTTCCCTTTATTACATTTAATCAAATTTTGACTTTTAAGAAAATTAAAAATTGGTGCTCCCGGGTGCCCAAGTCTATTGTGTCAAGTTGATGGAGAGATTGCAGCTAGAGATGTATGTGGATTGACACTTGCAGTGAAAGTGGATGAGATGGATAGAGGTCCCCCATACTATTGCATCTCGTAAGAGTTGTCCCCGTACGTAGGTCCTTCACAGAAAAAACCAAAAGGGTCAAACTCAATAGATATAAAATTATCACTAGCAAATTTTCTAATAGAGATTAAGTTTTTAATGATGTTAGGAGCATATAGGACATTTTTTAGGAAAAATAGATGGTGAGGTGGTAGTGTTTGAGTGGTTCCATAGCCTTGAATTGGAATGCAATTGCCATTTCCTACCAAAATAAATTGAGGATTGTTCAAGTTGAATAGTTATGGAAGATTATCAGAGTTACGAGTGAGGTGGAAAGTGGCGCCCGTATCCATGTACCAAGCATCATCGGGCTGTTGTAAATTCATAGTGTTGTAGGTCTGGCCCAGTTCGGTAGGGGTAAGGAGGACGTATGGTTGTTGTTGTTGTTGTTGTTAGGCCACCGAGATATGAGCCTATTGTGTCGGTCCTACCTGGAGTCTTCCTGGATGAGGGCCCAAAATACTCGGTTGCTGCCACTGGCCACTACCTTGGGCCGGTGTCGTCGGGTATGGGCATGGGGGTGAGGCCCAACTTCCAGACATCGGCCATGGCAGTGGCCTGACCCACTGAGATGGGTACAAGGCCTGCTTGAATTTTCCACCGGTATTGCTGCCTCTGCCTTTTCCGCTGCCTCGGCCACCCCGCGGAGCTTGACCGTCTGTGTGTGATGGGTGTTAGGGCGGTCACCGGTGCATCAACCACCAACGCCTTCTAATTATGTTCATCTTGTTTAGTACGCCTAGTTTCCTCCAAAAGTAATTGTGATCGGGCCTTTTTGAAACTAGGGAGGGGATCGACTTATTGGATCATCGTTGCAAGCGTATCGTACTCACCTTTTGGGAAACAATTAATTAGTTGCAAAATCATATTTGTTTCTGAAATCGTAGTACCCACATTAGATAGTTGATCTGCAACTAATTTTAATTGTTACCAATAGTCGGACATATTAGCAAAGTTTTCAAGATGGGTGTTATTAAATTGTTCCTCTAGATACACGGCACGTGTATGTTTGTTGTCTTGAAAAAATTCTTCTAGTCTTGTCCATAAGTCGTGAGCTGAAGCACATGTCTTCATAATAGTATGAAGTAAATCCTTGGATATGGTGCCATATATCTATTGCTTGACGATTGCATCAAGTCGTTTCCACGTTATGTTATCAACGTCAAGCGGATGGGGTGTGGTGGCATCGATATGATCAAGAACGTTGTAGGCACAAACATGTATTTGAAATAACTCAACCTACAAAGAGTATTGGCCATCATCCTCATCAAGAATCAAAGGGATAAAGTTTTTTATGTTCGTCACGGCAAACGATGGATGAAAGGTGTTGGGAGAGGAGGATGGATGAAGAGGATGTGTGACGTCTTATGTGGATGAGGAGGAATCAAGAGAAGCCATGTGGCCGCCGGAAGTAAGGAGAATGGGTGGTTGGGGCGGCGGAGAATATTAAGGGTTTAAGAGGGTTCCGCCGTAACCAAGGAAAGAGGTGGAGTTGCTTTAGGGTTTGGGAGGCCGCCGTAACCAAGGAAATAGGGGGGTTGGCGGCCGACTAGAGTTTAGGGTAGGAAGGGTGTTAGGATTTGACTTCTGATACCATGTAGAATAGTGTAATTCTCCTTGTCTGGAGTCTTCTCATTAATACAATATACATATGTATTTACAATTATAATCATAATCGTATGAGAATATCTACTTTACATAATTAAACTAAAATAATAATTACATAATATATGGAGAATTCTATATCATTATTTTCTAAAGAGTGAGAGACTACTCTTTTGGTTGTGAAGAATATGTGATACGTCTCCTTCTAAAGGTTATATGTATAGATAGGACTATGATGGGATAGTAGGAAGTCCAAATTTGACTCAAATAGGTACATGTAAGTAAGACCGTTGTTTAGTTGGATTCTGAAATTTGATTCCTAGCACTAATTGGATTGAAAAAGAAGATAAAAGGATTGAAAAGAAAAAACCTATGTTCCATGCATGTATATTAGAAATTTTGATAAATCCAACGTTGACAAGGAAATATTCATAATTTTTAAGTTATCAAGTTGTTCACATTAAAATTCGCGTCGAGAAAATAATAATTGAGACAGGAAAATATCGCAACAATCGTAGTATTTATTTTTAAATATGAGTATTACAATATCTATGAATTCTCTGATTCTTCCTTTCGTTAATAAATTCAAGGGCTTTTGAGATTAATCTTGAACTTAGTAGATTTGATATTGACTTGTACTTGAATTCAAGGGCATGAAACTTGATCTTGAATATGATGGTCTTGAACTTGAATTATACTTGGATTCAAGGGCTTACAGCTAGATCTCGAATCTTCGTTTTGATCTCTAGAACTTGTAGAGAAATATTTGAGTGCTTGAATGCTTGTAGAGACATCTGCAACATTTGATCCACGAGCTCTCTCTGGCTTCTTGTTAGAATTTTTGGTCCTTTTCTGAATTATGAGACTCATATTTATAGTTGTAGGATGAAGGAGTCGTGATAAGGACAAACTCCTTTCGGCCAATCAGATTTAAGTTGACATGGCGATAGTTGATTGGTCGAAACATGTCACTTATACACGTGACACATTTTCACTGGCCTTTGGTTTGACTAGATATGCTATGTCATTTTGACATGTGGCATGATCTCATTGGTTCATTCACTTGACTTGGCGTGCCACGTCATTTGACATGTTGCACCAAACTGGGCCTCTAGAAAGATGATATATTGGGCTTGACAAAGTGGGCTAGTCATTTATAGCCCAATTAAATGGACTAACCCAACAAAATTGGACTATTATTTAAATCCATATTTATTGAACTTAAATAATTATCAATTACATTAATTCATAATATTTATATGGACTAATATATCTTGAATTTAATATAATCCGAATTTCTTGTGGATTTAAATTTAATAAAATTTCATTGTTCACAAATGTCCCCTACTTCAAGATTTATCGAGGTGTATAACTTATCGAACCTTTAAAGACGAGACTTGAAGTACACACGAACCAAATATTTTTTACTTCATGTAGTTTACTTCTTGCGAAATATTTGAAATTCAACAAGAAATGACTGATCTTGAGATCTTGACTCGCAATTTGCTTGCCATACATGTCCAAGCCGTCCAGATTGATAATACATGCCCAGAATCCCCTTCTTTTCAAGTTGATTAGCATGACAAGTTGATCCACATTCAACGATGTATTCATGAAATCATCAACTTAGGGTGCGAGAGATTAACATTGCTTCCGTCACATTGAGACTGACGAGATGAGCCACATTCAACGACGTATCCATGATGTTAAATATCCATATCGATGGAATATTAAAAATCCATGACGCCAAAAATCCATACTGATGAAATATCAAAGGACACGTCAACGATAAGGCTAGCTTAAGGTGCAAGGGGACAAATTTGTCCACCTTAAGACTAGGAATTTAGAGATCCTTCTAAGGATTAATCCGCGAAAAGATCAGCTTAAGGTGCAAAGGGACAAAAAAATTATCCACCTTAAGACTAAAAATTTAGAGATACTTCTAAGGATAAATCCGCGAAAAGGCAAACTTAAGGTGCAAAGAGGCTAAAATCATCCAGCTTAAGAATGAAAATTTTAAAAACTCTCAGCTTGAATACTACACTTGGCAAACTTTGAAGACTTCAACTTGCCACGTGGTGGGTTCGAAATTCCAACTTGAAAACTCGACGAATTTAAAGACTTCAATTTGCAGACATGGTGGATTTAAAGCTTCAATTTAAAGAGCTGGCGAATTTGCAGATGTAGTGGCTTTGACTTCAAATTGAAGAGTTGGCGGATTTGAGGATTTACTTGAAAATCGACGAATTTGAAGACTTTAACTCGTAGATGGAGTGGCTTTGGACTTCATCTTGAAGAGTCTGTGTATTTGAGGATCTTAACTTGAAAATCGACGGATTTGAAGACTTCAATTTATTGATTTAATGAATTGTTAAGAGATTACAGTCATCCCATTGAACAAACCCATTTACCATGGATATTTGCCCTATTGAACCGTCAGTATTTGGTGAAGGTCCAAATTTCATTAAAAGGATGCGTGTATATATGATTAGCATGTGCCTGGTCAGGCGAATTTCATCCCATCACACTTCACTCAAACAACACATAGATAGATGTACATTCTTTTTAACTCATGAGACTGAACTTAGAAGAATACTCTAAGCTGCATACGTACCTCGGTGAAGAGGATCAACTCATTCCATAGTTCAGATAAATGAGTTTTTTTTGTGTCCTAACTTTTGCCTACGCCGCCCCTTGCGAGATTTTCAATCTAGCAGATTTTTTTAAGCCATGCACAATTTATACTCTTACGGGTCAGGAGTAACATGTAGTTTATGCTCGTACGTCAATGAGTGTTTTAATTTGAAGATTTAGCTCGAACTAAAGAGCTTCGCAACTTGAAGATTTAGCTCAAATTTGAGGAGCTTTGCGACTTGAAGATTTAGCTCGAATTTGAGGAGTTTCGTGATTTTAAGATTTAGCTCGAATTTGAGGAGCTTCGCAATTTGAGAATTTAGCTCAAATTTGAGGAGCTTCACAATTTGAGAATTTGGCTCGTGATTTGACGAGCTTCGTGACTTTAAGATTTAGCTCAAATTTGAAGAGCTTCGCGACTTGAAGATTCTAAAATTTGAAGAGTTTTGCAATTTGAATATTTAGCTCGAACTTGAGAAGCTTTGCGACTTGAAGATTTAGCTTGAATTTGAGGAGCTTCGTGATTCGAAGACAGCTTGATTTGATAATCTTTGTGATTTTAAGATTTAACTCGAACTTGATGAGCTTCATGACTTCAAGATTTAGCTCGATTTTGAGGAGCTTTGCAATTTCAAGATTTAGCTCGAATTTGATGAGCATCGCGATTTGAAATTTTGGCTTGTAATTTGATGAGCTTCGTGGCTTGGAGATTTTGCTCGAATTTGGGACATTTTGTGACATGTAGTTTTAGCTCGTGCTTTAAAGAGCATTATAATTTGCAGTTTAGGCTCATGCGTTGAGGAGCATTGCAACTTGCAGTTTAGGCTCGTGCGATGAGGAGCATTATAACTGGCAGTTTAGGCTCGTGCGATGAGGAGCATTATAACTTACAGTTTAGGCTCATGCGATGAGGAACATTATAACTTGCAGTTTAGGCTGGTGCGATGACGAGCATTATAACTTGCAATTCAGGCTCGTGCGATGATGAGCATTGTAACACACATGGACTCTTCGATTTCATCTTCAGATTCAAACTTTCCCCCACTATAGAGTTCCTTTATATATTCATCTTCACGATGTTCACAGACAGGCAACCATTGATCTCCACTTGTAGCCATGCTCAATTCCATATCATGTGCATGAGTAGCCAACTCTTCAAATATTTTTGGCTTTATTCCTAGCAAGA
The DNA here is from genome assembly GCA_029783415.1 of Anisodus acutangulus. NCBI lineage: Eukaryota > Viridiplantae > Streptophyta > Magnoliopsida > Solanales > Solanaceae > Anisodus > Anisodus acutangulus. Next base: position 9,702,704 of record CM056500.1, read on the forward strand.
TGTATATGCACATTTGAATTCCGGAAGTTTCACTAAGGTGATCTTTGCAGTTGAGGCTCAGCCTCTTCCAACGATTGATAAAGTTGATGACTGGCTCATCCTTCAATTGACGAGCGTTTGTAAGTTCAATCATATATCACAGTGGGCTTTGTGTTGTGGAAATGAATTGAGGAATTCTTACTCCAGCTGCTCCCAATTATCTATAGAACCATGTTCGAGATTCGTGTACCAATCAAAAGCTTTTTCTTTGAGAGATCGGATGAACTGCTTGACGTGATAATCATCATAATGCCAATATCGTTGCAAGTATCACGACCCAAACTTTAAGGCCATGATTGGCACCCGGGCCTTGCTGGTTGAGTACCGATGTACACTTCATATGCTCGTAAGGACCGATGAGGCCAACATAAACAATGATCCTTAAATATGACAGCTCAACAATGAAACGTCAGTGATATGAACATGTGTAGATATACGGGCCGGCCAGGACACCATGAAAACTGTACATAAGATACAAGCCGTCAAAGTCATATGCATCAAACTGTAAGACATCAAAGTTGTACTTATACTGGAAACAGAACAACATGTCTATGAGCCTCTAAGAATATATAACCATCACAAGTCGGGATAGGGCCCCGACATAACCATCGTCATTTGTATATACATATGCATAATGACACATGCAGGTAAGTTCGGAGAAGTACACCTCACCAATCAGCCGTTGAATCAGTCTACAACATTTATAACATCATACTTATGCTTACTATATCATTTTTCAACCCAAACATCATAAAAACAACCTTCAAAATAGTCCACACACCTAACACTCTAATCTTCACTTTTAATCTCAAGTTTCATATATTTCTTTCATCAATCCACCTGATAAATATATAGACACACATAACAACCATAATAATATCATACTCAAGTTATTTTCTATAATTTCCATCCACAACAAGTTGTTTATAAAGCCTGAAAATAGTCCAACAATAAATTAACAATATCTCTTGCCCTTTCAAGTCCTATCTCTTAGTCTTGTACTCAAATAACACAACCAACATGTAATTAACCTTAAGCACACCCAAAAATATGTTCCACATACATTACACAACATCTACAACTTAAAATCCAAACTTGATTCAACTCACATCCACCCTTGTTGACTTCACAACATTCTAGAGGCAATATTCTATACTTTAGCTAGCTTTTGGTGTTGGATTGGGTTATGAACCCTTGGATTTCGGCTTGAACTCTTTAGGGATGGTTGAGAGAGCTTAATAGAAGGTTAGGGCAAAGTTTGGTTGAAAATGAATGAAAAACAACCCCCAAAACATCTTTTAAGGATACCAAAGTTGGTGGCCGCCTCAAGTGGGCCCCAAACTGTATTGCCTTCACAGTCTCGCAAAAATGCAAATATCTCTCTACTCGGATATCGTATTGATGAACGGTTTAATGTGTTGAAAACTAGATTCGCAGACCTTCAATTCTATAGGTGGACCACCCCGTAATTCCTAATAGATTGGGAGAAAGGCTCTGCAACATTTGACCCAAATTTCAGTTAATTTATAAACGTAACTTGCGACAACTTTTGCTGACTTTTCTCTTATAACTCGCTTGACTTCAAAACTTAACACATGACTGTTATATAATTCAAATACCTCATAATATGACCTTCTTATCATGTTAAATACTTATAGTCTTACCCCAAAAGTACGGGTTATAACATTCCCAACTTGCCGACTTTCAACGAAACTTATTTTCTTCGATTCGTTTAACTTCTAAACCTTCCAACACGTGTTATACATGATTTTAAACACTCATGAACTTGAGAATGGTCTTGCTCTCTGAGCTTATATCGACTAAATTATGACACACTTTAACATATAAAAATATGGAATGTAACAGCAAGTCTCGACAAAGTGTGCTATATGTTTTTTGGGGTTTCCTTTGCCATAAAATTATTGCAACTTAGGAGGTTGATAGCCAGCATGCATCTTCAGATTATCAATCCTTGGGTGTATGGCCTTGTATATGTGAGTGAAGATTTGGATGGTAGCTCAAATTATCTTCGATTTCCCTTATGATGAAGTCCTTCAATTAATTAATAGGGATCATACCTTCAATTTGAGCTTAATTTTGAACTTAGTGGATTTCATCTTGACTTGTACTTGAATTCAAGGGCTTGAAGCTTGATCTTGAATATGGTGGTCTTGATCTTGAATTATACTTGGATTCAAGGGCTTGCAGCTTGATCTCGAATCTTCATCTTGATCTCTAGAACTTGTAGAGAAATTTTTGAGTGCTTGAATGATTGTAGCTTGTAGAGAAATCTGCGGCGCTTGATCCACGAACTCTCTATGGCTTCTTGTTAGAATTCTTGGTCCTTTTCTGAATTGTGAGACCCCTATTTATAGTTGTAAGATGGAGGAGTTGTGATAAGGACAAACGCCTTTCGGCCATTCAGATTTAAAGTTGATATGACGATAGTTGATTGGTCGAAACATGTCACTTATACACGTGCCGCATTTCACTGGCCTTTGATTTGACTAGGCATGTTGTGTCATTTTGATATGTGGCATGATCTCATTGGCTCCTTCGCTTGACTTGGAGTGCCACATCATTTGACACGTGCCACCAAACTGGGCCTCTAGAAAGATGATATTTTAGGCTTGACAAAGTGGGCTCGTCATTTATAGCCCAAATAAAGACTAGCCCAACAAAATTGAACTATTATTTAAATTAACTTTTATTGAACTTAAATAATTAATTCAATTATATTAATTCATAATATTTATATGGACTAATATATCTTGAATTTAATATAATCCAATTTTTTTGTGGATTTAAATTTAATAAAATTTCATATTCCACAAAAGTTACCATAAAAATAGCTACTACAAATTAAAGGCCGATCATAAGAAAGTAAAATCAATTTATGTCTTGACCTTGTTGTCCATTGACAATTCCGTGAACAAGTTGATATAAGTCACAGAACTACTAGTAGTGTGTGAACAGTGTGAAAGCCCAAAGAGCATCTTTGAGGATATATTTTCTTTCTAAAAATAGAAATGAGATATGAAAAATAAATTTTCTCCTTCCTTGAAAGTTTATGGGCCTCATGATATAGAAGGCCTGTTTGAAACACTATAGCCCATTATAATGGCATCACCACAAGAACCATCTTTGTATATCCCAGTATTATTATCAGACATTTTAGAATCTGAATCAATGGAATGACTAATGAACTATATGTACCACTTAATATGTTGCATGATTTGTTGAATAAACATTTATTTGAAATAAGAATTTAAAATGATATAATTTTAATTTGCACCAATTGAGTCTGCCTCTTATAATGCCAACCGATATATAGTAGCTTCAATGTGAATAAGGGTTATCCAGAAGCTGTAGAAAGAAAAAAAAGACACTATGTTTTCTGTTTCTAATTCTGTTAATACTATCAAATGCACCGTCAGATCTTTCTTTCAGATTACTATTATTATAAGTAGTTGTTTGGCATGGAGGGGTGAAAAAACTGTGCCTATTAAAGGCAGTTGCCACATGGCTGAGTTCTTGAATTGGTATACTCATTTAATTTATGGCATTATTGTTGATATGGTTTCAAGAATGGAAAAGAACACCCCACCCCCCATAGTGAACTCATCTATTAATTATCTTCCCAGAGAACTGAAGATTGAAGGATTTGTGGTCTCCATCCAACCACTAGTATGCGGGAGTGTATACATTGTAGACATCGAAATTTTATTGGACTCTACAAGACGAGTTCAATTCATCTTCAAACTCTAAGGTTTGTTTGGGTTTCTTGGAGGCTACTTTACCCTAAACTTTAGCTCACGTCTATATAAAATGATACATATTCACTTGAATAAGCATCTCAAAAGTTCCATAAATTCATGGAATAATCACAAAGAGATCAAGATATGGCTAAACTCTTCTTGATAATCAAATAGTTCAAGAAGATCCACAAAAATTTTTCATGGAGATACATTCCAAGGACTAGCTCCCTGGGTAGCCATTCGTCTAATGAGCTAACTTCTTGACCTTGCTCTAGGCTAAAAGGACTGACTGTCAAGGAGTTTTAGCCACTCTCCTGTTAAGGAGAGGCGTGAAAACCACTTGCTTGACTATAAAGTCAGGAGTCCCATTCATTCGTTTATGGGAGCGACTCTCTGTTCACATTCTCCACCGGGTCATCAAGTGATTAGCCAGCTCAATCCTTGGAGGCCTATATCATCCTAGTTCGAGAAACACGCTACTAACGGCCCTCGAATCATAGAAAAATTAGGAGAGAAGAATCAAGGAATAAACAAATTTGTACTCACAATCTTGATAAATGAAATCACACTTTTTATTTATTTAATGATTGCAGCTTATTTTCCATACTCAGTGAAAATTTGTTGCAAACAAATTGGCAAGCTCAGTGGGACCAAGTCTGCCCTTCATCTCTTCTCTCACAAACAAATCCGCAGTGAAAGAAGGAAGCTCCATTTTTATGGATACTTCAATTCTCGTCTTCGAGTTTCACAAGCCTACACCCCGACAAGTCTTGAAGTAGGGGGCATTTGTAGACATCGAAATTTTGTGGGACTCTACAAGACGAATTAAATTCATCTTCAAACTCTAAGGTCCATTAGGATTTCTTGGAGGCTACTCTATCCTAAACCCTAGCTCACGCCTATATAAAGGGATACATATGCACTTGAATAAGCATATCAAAAGTTTCATAAACTCATGGAATAATCACAAAGAAATCAAGATGTGGCTAAACTCTTCTTGATAATCAAATACTTCAAGAAGATCCACAAAATCCTTTCATGGAGATAAATTTCAAGGAGGCCTATATCATCCTAGTTTGAGAAACACGCTACTAACGACCCTCGAATCATGTAGAAAATTAGGAGAGAAGAATCAAGGAAATAAACAGATTTGTACTCACAATCTTGATAAATGAAATCACTCTTTTTATTTATTTAATGATAGCGGTTTAGTTTCCATACTCAACGAAAATTTGTTGCAAACGTAGATATCACTGAATTCACATTCGTTTCGCGTTGAAAATTAAATAAAGACTTTTGAGCTCGTATTCTAAAGCAAGCATACATATTTGTTTTGCTATAAATCATCTCATTAAAGGTAAAATTAAAAGCTTAAAGTTAAATTAATAAGTACTAAATACTCTCTCCTGATAAAAAAAGAGTGTATACCTAGTCATTTGCACATCCCGTAATAAAATACTAACTTCTAGGCAAAATAAGTAATTTGATTAAAATTCCCTTAATTAAATAGGTATTGGAATTTGGTCACATAACACTTAATAAGGGCAAATCTGGAAAAGTAAGGTTAATTCTTTCTTGATTTAGTAAGTGAACACTCTTTTTTACTTAAAAAATAAAGGCTAAGTAGACATTTCTTTTTATCTGGAGGGAGTATAAAAATATGTCTTTATTTTAACTGACTTGAAAGAAAATAATGTCACATAAATTGGGATAGGAGGAGTAACATATAATAATATTTGTATTTTAATAAATTATGCGGGTCACAATCTCATTAGATAAAATGAGAAGTTTAAAGTTACATTCTTAAATATTCTACTAAGTATAAGAAATGTCATTTTTTGGATTGATTTTAAAAAAAGAATGTCACATAAATTAGGATAGAGATGGTAACAAATAATAATACTTGTATTTTAATAAATTATGTAGGTTACAATATTTAGATTATTTTAAATCAAAAGTGTGTAGTACTTTGATGCTTTTCCTTACTATGGCCAACTCAAGGGCTTGTTTTTTAATTGATGGATTAAAAACTTGTTGGTTGAATTTGACCACGAATGTGAAGCCATACTTTGATCAGAAATGTGAAGGTAAAATACCAGTGAAGTAGTCAGGCGTAAGCTTGAAAACCTGGATTATCAAAAAAAATATGTGAAGGTAATTTTGATCACGAATTTGCTGTCAGACAATAATCACAAATGTATAGGGGAGGCTTCTTGATATACGGAAGACTATGAATCACCACTGAGAAAGGCTTCTTAAAGCATTTATTTTAGATCTTTTTTTGATATATTTGAATCTTCAAAAACATCAGACAACACTTTAATATTTCGGGTTGATCGCGAAAAGAATTTTTTTTATTACTCTTCCCTGGTGAAGAGCTATGTAGTTGATGATTGATCTCTTTTGTGGATGCCTTCATGCTTTTATGATGTCTTCTTTCCATTTATCAATTATCCTAAAGAGATATGTGACATCCCTAGTTATGATAAGGTTGTATGTAATTAAACAAGACACGTTACTTTGGACACTTGACGATCAATTCAACACACTAACTCAAATAAAGTTAGAATTTTAATTAAAATTTATGTCTTGGATTTAAATAAATTAATTAATTTACTCCAATGTCTCTTGTATTTTACAATTAAGATTAAATTTCACCTGACTTAAATTTAATAATTTTTTTTTATTTTTGCATGTGTTTTCTATCAGGATTTTTTTTTCATATGAAGGAGAGTCTTGACGTAACTAGTAAAGTTGCTATCATGTGATCAGGATGTTATGTGTTCAAGCCGTGGAAACAACCTCTTACATAATTGCAGGGTAAGACTGCGAATAATCAGAGGCGGATGGAGCACTATAACTGGGGGTACGATTGAACCCCAAACTTTCGATGCAAGGTATAAATTAATGTGTAAAAATTTACTAAAATTAAAATAAATAGTAGATATGAATTCATAACCTTAGAAATATAATGGTTCAATGTTAAAAAATTTAAAAGGTTGAACCCCTATAGTTTAAATTTTAGATTTGCCTCTGCGTACAATAAACTCTTGTTCTCCAACCCTTCTTTGAATCTCGCACTTAGCGAGAGCTTAGTTCACCAGAATGCCCTTTATTTAGTAAAAGTGAAGAAATCTATTCATCCGATCACAAACTCATAATGGTACTGCAATATGATTTACTCTCGTAAGGTGATACTTTCAAAAGAACCGACTAAAAATCAAGCTGCTCTCTTTCTAACAGCATTGTATATTCTATAGTAGTAGTAGTATTTAAACCAGCTTTGCTAGTGTTTGGTTTATTGACTTTATTCTTTTTTTTAGAACTTGTCTTTCTATTTTTAGGCATCCCCTGAATTCCAAATTTAGACATCTTGTATTTGTTTAACTTTTGTCGAGCACATTTAGGAGCTATTTGGACATAATTTAAAATTATAATGATTTAAAGTTTAAGTTTTATTTGGACATGCAATTTGAATTTTTTAAATTGTATTTTTTTTCATAAACATAAAATCCCCATAAATTGTGGAAACCATCAAAACTTTTCCAATTATCATACAATATTACCAAATGAGCAAATCATAGTTCATAACAAAATGAATACGGTACTATAAAGAGTTTCTAAAAAATATAACATCAATTGATCGAACTTTAATTCAATAAAAAGAAAATTTGAACTTGAGTTGTAGTGTAAATATTCTTTAATATAATCCCCATATGGTCTGGACAATCTCTTAATATATTACCAACTTGCATATCTTTTAATATTTGATAAAATAGTTGATAAACATGATTAGTAAATATATCTACCAACTTATGGATCTTTTTTTTACAAAATATAAATTTGAGACAGTTGAAGCAGATTTTGTAACAGCCGATTCGAGCACAACAACCAAAGAGCGGATTGGCACAGTAGATTCGAGAGCAGTCTGATATTTATGAATCAAGTTTTATATTTTTTTAAAATTGAAATCATGATTTGAAATCTCAAATCACACATTTTTGGATGATTTGAGATTTCAAATCATGATATGAAATTGAAGTTGAAATTTATCTAAATTGCATAAACAAACAATAATTTAAAATTAAATTATGAAATCATGATATAAAAACGCATAGTCAAACGCCTACCTACACTTTACCACATAGGAATATGGATAGTAGAAACAGTGAATTCTTTTTCAAGATTGTAGGTATTCTTTCTTGAATTGGTTATGATGTTTCAGAAAAGTTTACTATATGTGTTTTTGCCTTTTGTGTTGCAAATTCATATAGAGAAACTTGAAAATGAATTCGGACTTCATAGCAATTGTGGAATCCAAAGGATTGCATTTTATCACAACTCCTCCAACAAAAATATGCATTTCTTTATGCAAATGTGTTTTTCATATATATATTATATATAGTACACAATTATCACTTATGTTTGAATATGTGCATATATATAATTTATTTATTTTTAATGATTTTCCAACCGGTGGCCGGTGGAATTCATGGGTGGAAATGGCTAAATTAATTGACGTCGCGTATTAAATGGATAAGCAAAGGAATGGGCAATGAATAGATAAAATCAAAAAAAAAAAAAAAAAAAAAAAAAACGTTGGGATTTGCGATAAAGTATGGGAAAGATAAATTGGAGGACATGGACGGATTTTGCAGCAGTCTTGAGATCAGAAAAGAATACTTGTGAGTTTGTGATAGCCTGATAGGAATGGGAGTCGTCACCTCATTTCCAATGTTAATCTTATAAAACTCCTCTATTTCCAAAAAATATAGCATACATCCCCCAAAAAGAAAGAGAAAGCAAAAAAGGAAGATATTCGTCCTATACATTCATACAGTATGTATTACCTAGTATTAGCATCGTATATACTCCTTTCGTCCCAAAATATTTCTCACATTTTTTAATTACACGTCATTTAAGAAATCATTTATAATAAAATATTTTGATTATTTTATCCTTTTAACATATTTCATCATATTATATCTCCTCCATAAATATTTACTCCGTCAAGAATGAGAACCTCTTAAATATTGTTAATTAAGTACAAGGGTAAAATGAAAACAAATTACTTAATTTTATCTTGGTTAAATAAAAAGACAAATATTTTGAGGCAAGTGATAAATATACCCGTGATATACACAGTGTATACTCTACCTTGTGTATACCGTGTATATCACGGATTCACAAGAAAATTGGGAAACTGATACACACGGTATACCAGGCGTGTATATCCATGTTTGGTAAGGTATTAGTTGTATTTAATTAGGCATTGTACACTTATCATAATTGTAGTATTTTTATACAAATAGATTTTATGCATCTTTTTTGTCTATAACAGTGAAATATTATTTAAACGTCAATATTGTTATACGTGTATAACAATCACTCGCTATAGCAGTCAAAATTTTTCGAACCCAACGATGTTGTTATAGAGAGGTTTGATTGTAATACATAGACAATCCCTAAAACTTGCTAGCAAATTCCATTTAGACACTCGTTTTAAGACTTGTTCCAATTGAGCATCTGAACATATAATAAAGTGTTTCTATCATATACTTACGATTCAAATTTTGATTTTTTGCGTGTATTCTCAAGCATCTATTAGGTAAATAAGTTGAAATTTTTCTGAATTCGAAAAACTTCAAAAAGTTATTTTCAATAAAATTTAAAAAATAACTCCAACTTACATTCATGTTCAAACACTACTCCAATTTCTAAATAAAAAAGGGCAGCCTGGTGCACTAAGCTCCCGCTATGCGCGGGGTCTGGAGAAGGATCGGACCACAAGAGTCTATTGTACGCAATCTTACCTTATATTTTTGCAAGAGGTTGTTTCCACGGTTTGACCCCATGACCTCCTGCACATTTCTTATTTAGAGTCCGGAACTTAAATGACCCAAAAAGTGAGTAAAGCAATCAAAATAAACAAAGAAAAAATTTGTTATAAAAGTACCTTTTGCACAGTACTTTACTGCGCAATAGGACTTAATCGTAATGGCCCGTTTAAGTCCAATTGTGCATTAATTTACTGCGCAATAAGGGTACTTATATTTTTTCCAACACTTGATATAATTTTAAAGGTTTGAAATTCACATTTTTTCATACTTTGACAAAAGATTAGCCATGTCTTAAGACTCCGGAATGTCAATATTTTATATAGAATCTAATATTTGTTTTATGTGCACAATAGTGTAGGCTCAATACATCAAGGATACCTAAACGTTCGGAATGTCATTTTAGGGGTTGTAAACTGTCATAAGTAAGTTTTGTTTGGAAACTTGTTATCATTAGGTTTAAGTGTTTTACTTTTTTAAGATTTTGATTTAAGCATTTTATTATTTAGTCAATGCATTACTTTATTTAGAATATGTCAGGATTTCCCCCCCTAATTAATTTAGGACGTCACATGAGTTAGCAATAAACGATAATAAAGACTAAGATAACTAATATCATTAAGAAAAAGATACTCAAAAAATATAATATTAACTTAAACTGTACAACGTAATTACATATACCTAATCTCTAATGGTTCCTACGTGTGTTAGACTTTAGAGTAACCTTAGGCCTAAGGCTAATACGATCCTCACCACCCTCACCATCATTTTCATCCCCCTTCTTTCTCCTAATGGCAGGACACTCTAAGCCATGATTATCTACCACCCTTTTTTCCTTGTCGCCCTTCTTTGGAGTCTGGACCATGGCGTGCACATGACCGCCTTTAACTGGCCTGATCGGAATCAATCTGTTAGGATCAGTAGGGTCAAAATCATCAACAATCTCCTCCTGTTGAGACGAGACCACAGGCGCAGAAGGGTGTACTTGAAATAATATATAAACAATTAGTATTAATTTTAATTTATATTTAATATATTAACTTTTGGTAAAAAATTAAACTTGCGTCTCGACGGGCTTCTGAACGGGCTCCTGAGAGGGGTCTGGTGTAGAATCCGAAGTAGTATCATAAATGGAGTCCTGAATGGCTGGAGATGGAGCTAGAGCGGGAAATAGAGCTAGAGATGGAGCTGGAGCTGGAGCTGGAGTTGTTGACGAATCCTAAGATATGAAAAATTATGAAATAATCAGTATAAGTATATTGATTTTTTAAAATAAGTATTTTAAACACTAACCCATGGGCTAAGAAAATCCTCGAAGTCTATGAATGAGAAGTCGTAATGCAACTACTTGTCACCCTGTCAATCACGAATTGGCCGCTACGCATGCGCTGATGCGTCATATGAAGCCCAATCTATGTCATCATGTACACCAACGTACACATTGTGGCCTCTGCTGGGATTAGGGGTGTTCAAATGAGACCGAAAAATCAATTCGAATTGGTAAACCAAGTCAAACCGACTTAATAAACTGAATTTGGTTTGATTTGGTTTTAAATTTTAAAAAATAGATAATATTTAATTTGATATTAAACCCCAAAAAATCATATCAAAACTGAATCAAACTGATATATATATATATATATATATATATATATATTTAAATAATGAAAGAAATGTCTGGCCCATTCTCTCTAGTCCATTTAAGTTTAAGGTAAAATAAAAGAATTGCTATAAAACAATTACCGAAGGCAAATTTTGACATCACAAGCTCCTATCTGCTGCTAGTATTTTTTCTTTATTATTAAAACATGTCATCTGAATTACTAAGTTAGCATTTTATCTGTAACAAATAAAAGAAAAGAAAATGGCAATTGGAAATAAAAAAGATTTGGTTGATGGCTTTGTCTTTCTATTTATTATTTTTAGTTTTAACTTATGTGCTTTCTTCTGAGTGCTTCAAAAACACGATGAGTCTAGATTACAAAAACTCCGAAGAGGATGCATAATATCAAAAGGCTATATGTAAGGGAAGGAACTGGAATCATGGAAAGTAGATGTTATATTTCTATAATTCATATTATACACATAGCCATAGTCCTATACCTGAATAAAGTTAATGAATTCATTAAAAAGATTCTTAGATTTGAATGAATTATGGTTAAAGTTGTATTTAGTTACCCTTTGATTCAAAGATTCTTTATATTATAAAATACATTCTTAAATCGATAAAAACCGAACCAACATGATAAAATCGAAACTGATATAATTTATACTATAATGGTTTGATTTGGTTTGAATATTTAAAAAATTAACTTAATTGGTTTGGCTTGATTTTAATTCAAAACCTAGTCAAACTGGACCATGAACCCCCCTAGCTGGGATGAAGACTCAAGTACATCTGAAAATAGATGTGCCGGTGTATATGTAGGTGTCAACGGTCAGTAAGAAGTCAACGAGTGACCTGAAGTCGATGGATGCTGCTAGGCTGGAGCGGGATCGGGAGCATGCTCATCAGGCTAATCTATTAAAACGTTGGAATCCGGTGAACCTAGTCAACTCCTGCCCTAATATCAGCTCTTGAGAAAGATCTTCAGTGTATAATGAGCGTCCATCTACCCGTAGTCTAAACATGACCTCCACATCCTGAAGCGTGATAGTGGCCTCACCAGTGCGGAGATGAAAGATGTGGGTCTCCGATTGGCATCGCTCAACCATGACCGTCACAAGAGCCCGATCATGTTGTATCCGACCAATAACGACGCAATGGTAGATATCACTCCAATACAATATCTTTAAGATGCGGGAATGTGGGGGTCGATCCTGTAAAAGATCACATGCATGTTCCACCCTACGGGGATGGAACAACGTCCTTATATGTATCTAACCAGTCTATAATAGCTCGGACCTATAATTATCATGTAGACTAAGTACTGATCTATCGATGGCCCCCGAAAGAACGTTGGAATCCAGGAAGGTGTTGTATCTGTACAAACAATGTTTAAATTATTCATTATCCTTTAATATAAATTATCTAATCCTTTATCGAAAAATTATACTAACTTACTAATCCTTTATCGGAAAATATATATTAACTATCTAAATTTGCGAATTAGACTTATTCTGTTGTATTATATTTTTATGAATAATTAGGAAATTACATTAACTAACTAATATTATACAAATGATATTTTTAATCCTAAACTAATGATGTTCAATCCTAAACTAAAGATTAACTATTTATAATTAATAATTGATAATTAATTATTATACTAACTACAATTAACAAAATATTATATTAATGATGTTTTTAATCCTAAACTAATGATGTTCAATTCTAAACTAAGGATTAACTATTACTAATTAATAATTGATAATTAATTATTATACTAACTACAATCAACAAAAAATATATTAATGATATTTTTAATCCTAAACTAATGATGTACAATCCTAAACTAAGCATTAAAGTAATGACGAACTAACTCATTTAACTGGAAATTATATTAATTAACTAATTAATAATTAATTAAAAATTAACACATAAAATTGGATAACTAATTGGCACATTAATAATTAACATGGAATAAATAATTTTACAAATAAATAAATTAACAATTTGATAATTAACAAATAAAAAAATTATTAGGAGATTACTATTTTTTTTATAATCAAACAATTAACAAATAGGAGATTACTATATTTTTTCCAATCAAATAATTAACAAATAATTTTAAAAAATAAAATAAAAAATCGGGCTGGGCAGTGGACGGACTGCCCAATTGCGCAAAAAATAATTGCGAAAATACTACTTTTTTGAAATTCGAGACTATGGAACATTAATCATGCTTATGATTATAATGTATTTAACAATATAATTAGAAAGTTCATAGTAAAATACCTAGATTAAAGGTTATTTTTTAGTTTTGAAATCATGTTCTACGGCGCTTTATTCCGAAATCCAAGCTTCAAAACTTGTTCATTGACTTGAATATATCGAGAATCTTTACTCTCGAGCTAAAAATTAACATGAAAATGACTTTTTTTTAATGTGGGACCTCGGTTTTTGTTGTTAATGATGGTTTTAAATTTTTTAAAGTGAAGTGGGGATTATCGGGAAAGAAACCAATGGCGTTAAGTTTACCCCTATTACGCAATAATTTATTGCACAAAATGAGTTAACTGTGTCATTACACAAAAAATTTCTTGCGCAATGCGCAACATTTGCAAAAGGTACTAATGTACTAATTTTTTGGGTTATTTTTGTTGCTTTACTCACTTTTTCGCTCATTTAAGTTCGGGACTCCTCTAATTTCTAATCACCCCCGAAATATAAAATTCTGGAAAGAAGCAGATGGGTTTAGCCAGTCAGTCACGTTACCTCGCAAATTTGGAACCTTCCTTTATCAACCAAACCAAATACACAATAAAAAAAATCAAAACATTATAATCATTTCACTCTCCTCATCCTATCTATCGATATCTCTGTATATATTCCAACTTCTCAGGTCCATTAATGCCTCCTTGCTTATTAATATCAAGAATCACTTCTCTTCCTCTGCATCTACAACTACAAAAAAATGCACCCATAAATCCATAATACACAGATCTGCCACTTACCTCTTATATCTCACTTGAATGCTGAGTCACATTTTTGAGTTGGGTGTTGGTTATTTTTTCTGAAAATATACCATGGGCGTTGAATATCATGAGGTGGGTCGTGGTTCTTTTGCTTTTTTTCCTCTATGGCATGCATATTTTTTCTTCTTTTACTTTGTATAATATGGGTTTTTTCTTAATAAAGATTGTGTGTTTACATGAATGACATTAGGAATATATAAGGAATGCAAGAGGTGTTCAACTCTTTACTTGTAGATGGTTGCCCTTTTCTTCTCCAAAGGCACTTGTTTTCCTTTGCCACGGTTTGTTTATTTCTCTCCTTTTTCACTATTTTTTTTGTTGTTGAAATTTGATCTAACAAAGTTGATTAATGATGTTGTTGCAGGCTATGGGATGGAATGCAGTGAATTCATGAGAGGTAATAATTGTTTCCTCATTTGATCTGTTTTCGTTTTCATGGCCAACTTTTTTCTGGAGAGATCTTTCATATTCATTGTTTTTTAAATGCATGAAAAGCGTCATCTATGCTTACTACGGATATCAGGTTCATCCGAACTCAATATTTTCGAAGTTGAACATAAATATATGTGTAAAAGTTCATGAAAGTTGCAATAAATAGTTTATATGAACTCGTGACTTTAAAAATAAATTGGTTTATATTAAAAAATTTAAAATTTAAACGTATAAAGCTTAAATCTTGAATGGGCGTCTGGTGCCATCAATGCATGTCATTACACTTTCCTCCTACCTCTCGTGCCTTTCTGTGATTCAAGATATTATTCGTAAAGAATGGATTTTGGGCTTAACTCAATCTCAAAAGCTAACTTATAGGTTGAGGATTGCCAAGTCCATTTAAGGATTTCATTTTCCCATTTCATTTCTGATGTGAGACTATTAACACTCCCCGCACGCCCAGACCCCGTTAACTGGAGCGTGAATGACATAATTTGAGGATCTTAACATCGGTGAACATAGAATTGAAATGTGTCTGGGTCTGATACCATGTAAAGAATAGATCTTGGGTCTAACTCAACCTCAAAAGTTAGTTTTAGGGTGAGAATTGTTCAAGTCCATATAAAAAGTTTATATTTCCGTTCCATTTTTTATGTGAAACTCTTTACCAGAGATTGTGTTACTTTTACTCACTTCTTTTATTCTTCATATTTAGTTTGTCACAGAGTAACAGTGAAAAAGGATCTCACTTTTAATACTTTTGGGGTCCATTTTTATAGTGAGGTGACCTTACTTTTATTGCATTTACAATATGACCCATTTCCTGCTACACTTGTCCTCTCTTTTTTATTGTTTTGACTTCATAGGTCACCAACCATACCAGTAAAATTTATGCCTCTTATCTTATCTTATCATTTCTTTCTTTTTTAAATTGTTTTTGATATTGGTGAATTGTTGGCAGAATTCAACAATTTAGAGGATTTTCAGTTGGTACCCATATCTTGTCGTTCACGTTCTTGTTATCTTGTAGAGAGCGTCTAGTACTTTCTATTTTTATTTTATGTTATATTCAACAAAAATGAACTTAAATAAAGCGACACAGTCAATAAGGAGGATTCACATAACCAACCCGACTTGCTTGGGATTGAAGCATAGTTATTGTTTGGGCATATGTTGCATTATGTGCATTATGTTCATCTTGTTGTGGTATCATTATACAAGATTGTCTTTTTTGAGGGCACAATTTTTGGTGATATAAAATAATGCAATTGGTCGGAGCTAGTCGTTAAAAATTCTTGAGAAATGGCCCTCAAATTAATGGTCACACTAAAGAACTCAACTAACACTACTGGTCTTCTCAGGCTGAATATACTATAGATTTGTTGAAACTCAACATTGTCACCCTTAAATAACATCTTTATATAGAGTTGCCTGCAGCATGATTGGTCTGCTTCTTTTCCTATTTTGGATAATTTGACTACTAACACCTATCTTGGAACTTATTGTTTGTCTAGTAAAATAAGGAGGAATAGTGGCTTGTTGGTAGGTTGGCTGACCAGTGAGAAACCATTAAGTTAATAGTCCTATTTTGGTAGCTTGATTGGTTAATTAGGTTAGCAAATAAGCTGGGCCCTGTAAGTAACCTCAAAGAGATTGCTTCCCCCAGCAAAATTAGTGGGACACTTGGGTTTCAGCTAGTCACATAATAAATTGGTTAACATAGCATAGATTTTAATAGCAGGAAGTATGATAGGTCCATCTGAAATCATTAAAGGATCATCTAACTTTAGACTGACTGTTCAAAAGAAAAGGTAAATAAGAAAAAATAAATATGTTCTGAAATGTTGCCTAAGTAAGCATTGTCAACAAAGTTACCCGGCACTTGTGCGGTTGGAGGAAGTAGGAGCTGGTGGCATAGTAGAGGTGAGCACAAATTAGCCCGGACACCACTGTCATAAAAAAATTCTGAAATGTTACTTGGCCTGTTCAACTTGGTTTCCTGTGAGAAAAGCTTCTGGTTTTGTTATTCTTGGACCAGGACATTTTAGCTGCTAGTCTATTTTGGAGTTCTCTTGTTCTGCCCCGGCCCACCTTGAATATTAGCACTCTTTCTCTAACCTCTACCAAGTTTTTTCTGTTGACAAATGATGTGACATCAAACATTTGGTTTTCCCTTCTATATTTTTTTTAAAAGAATGGTGGTTGGGACTTGGGAGATGGGAATTACCTCATTTGTGGTTTACCTGATACACATAACTGAATACTAATGTAAATTTTCAGTGTTTGACATTGCTCAATCCATTTGGTTTTGAGTGGTTCAGCTAACTCTTGGTGGAGATCCTTTTGTAAATTGTTATCTTCTCTAGCCCCTTACCTAAGGAAAGTTTCTTACAATTGCTCTCTAGGCCATGCTTATACCTTATAGCTAATGTATGTATTGGTGCTCCTTCTTGTGCACAATAGAACTGTGTAAGCTCATGTTTTATATCCAACTTGACATTGATATTGTACTATTATGGCTAGGTGTTGGGACAAAACTGGCTGATAATGGATACGCAGTGGTTGGAATAGATTATGAAGGCCATGGAAGGTCAGCAGGCGCCCGCTGTTACATCAAAAGGTTTGACAACATTGTCAACGACTGCAGTGACCTTTTCAAATCAATTTGCGGTAAGCTACCAAATGCCTCAACATTTCTTTTTGTCTGGAAAGATTATAAATAGGTACAGTGTCACAGTTTTATTCCTCAACTCATTATTTCAGATTAGATATTGGTAAGATGCCAATTATCACCTCCTCCCAGGCATAAAACGATTAATATGGAAAGTAAGTTTGCTACTAGAGCGAAGTAGTGTACACTCCTCACTCATCAGTTAAATATTAAAAACTACATGACCTCGGAAGCTGTCACAGCGGCAAATCATCTATCTCTGATATTTCTTTTCTTTTCTCTTGGTAAATTTTTGGAGTCCTTCCAAGTGAAACTTTCTAAAACACTTAAAGCCTTTGGTCCTTTTACGTCAAATATTTTTCAACGTGATACGTATGGTTATCTTCACGTACTTGTTATCCACTTCCTAAAAGACATGTTTTCTTGGATATCAGCGCAGGAGGAGTACAGAGAGAAAACACGGTTTTTGTATGGGGAGTCGATGGGAGGGGCTGTGGCTCTTTTAATACACAAGAAGGATCCTTCCTTTTGGAATGGTGCTCTGCTGGTTGCACCTATGTGTAAGGTAGGCCAATTAAGATTTTCAGTGTAGCACATTCACTGTAATTGATGTGCTTTAATGCTTGCATTTAGTAGCGAGGGACCTTTAGAACTCAAAAGGAAAATGAGTCGTCTAACTTACGTTGCAAAAATCACCAGATATCTGAGAAGGTGAAGCCACATCCAATGGTTATAAGCTTACTAACTAAAGTGGAAGATGTCATACCAAGATGGAAGATTGTCCCCACAAAGGATGTCATTGATTCGGCGTTCAAAGACCCCGCTAAAAGGGAAGAGGTGAGATTAATCGTTAAGTTAATATGCAACATTTGGTAGCTAATTCTAAGTAGCATTAATTATATATGATGTCCGTTTCTTGTCATTCTGCAAGTATAGGTACGTGGGAACAAGTTAATTTATCAGGAAAAGCCAAGACTAAAGACAGCATTGGAAATGCTAAGGACCAGCATGCACCTTGAGGAAAGTTTGCACGAGGTAAACAGTAATTGAATCATTCCGATAAAATGAAAACTGAAAGTGTAGTGTAGTTGAAAATTTTGAATTCGTTCTGCTGTTTTGACAGGTCACTCTACCATTTCTAGTGTTACATGGGGAAGCAGACATAGTAACTGATCCAGAAATAAGTAAGGCTTTATATGAGCAAGCGAGTAGCAAGGACAAGACTATTAAACTCTATCCAGGAATGTGGCACGGGTTGACATATGGTGAGCCAGAAGATAACATTGAGATCGTCTTTTCAGATATCATCTCGTGGCTTGACAAGCGAAATGGAGAGAATATTGATATTGAAAATGCTACTTTGGTTGAGAGATCAGTTTGCCGAGCTACACCTACTCCATATGAGGTGCACACAATTTCTTCACCTGTAACGATCAATGGAACAAAACCACAGAGAACACGTCCACAAGCGAATTATCTATGCGGGTGGAGAGGGCGTCGGATGCATCATCATTCTGCAATGTAGAAACTCCTTCATTTGTACCTGTTATGGTGAAATAATTGTTACTGCTAGTGTTATTTATGAGTAAAATGGAAAACAACAGGTTTTCCAGATATTATAAGATGCAAAATCTTAAGTTATTCTTATCTCCTGATGCTTCAGTAAACCATGCTTAAGTAACCTTCATTGAGCGAATTTACTCAAGTTATTCCTTCCCTTTACAAGCAGTATGGTTCCGGTTCTTATTGGTTACTCCTACATTATAATGAATTTTGACACTCTTAAATAAGGCTGGCCAGTGGGTCGGGTCGGCCCGGTCCCGACCCGATCCCCCTAAAAAAGAAAAAACAGTGTCGGGACTCGAAATCGGGACGGGACCTGGGCTTGTCCTGCCCCAGACCCCGCGCCGACCCGACCCCCCCACAACGGCCAAAATTTTGGCCGTTGTGCAACTGTCATTTTTGGCCCCCACCCCATAAACCCCCATCCCCTTAATATTTATTTTTAACTCATAAGTTACTATATTTACACTTTAACCCAATTTTTCAACTATAAATACCTCATTTTCTCTTCATTTTATCTCACAAATCTTCCTACGATCTCTCTATTATCTCAATCTATCTCTTTACAAGTCTACAATTACATTGCCTACTAAATATTTTATTTTATTTGTTCATTTGTATAATTGTATCAAAGTTCAAAAATTGGGATTGAAGTTAGCAACTAGCTTGAGGATCATCAATCGAGCAAAGTTTCAATTTCCAACCTCGATTACAAGTCGACGTTACGTCGGCGTTTGGTACATTCGTTCCCTCTTTAAATTATTATTGTTACTTTATTTTAATTATCGCACTTAATTTCATTGTCTTTAATTATTTATTTGCATAATTAAAATTGAAGGATTAAGATGTATGTTTAAGGGTAAGGGTAAGAGTGCTTCTTCAAGTAGGGGTAACAACGGCATGTGTACTTCTTCTAGTCATCCTATTTCTAGACATGATGATTTGATTGATTACACTCATATAGATTAAACAAATTTTTTAATGATATATCATTAGATGATGAGATATATTCTGCAACTGAATCAGACTTTAATTTAGAAGATAATCTAGATGACACGCCCACTAGTGCACCTCAAATTGAAACTGGAACGCCTATGATTCCCCTAGTGTGAGACGAGGCCCCACACAACGAAAATTAAAATCA
This sequence comes from Anisodus acutangulus, assembly GCA_029783415.1. Classification (NCBI taxonomy): domain Eukaryota; kingdom Viridiplantae; phylum Streptophyta; class Magnoliopsida; order Solanales; family Solanaceae; genus Anisodus; species Anisodus acutangulus. Next base: position 9,722,786 of record CM056500.1, read on the forward strand.
GTTGCATGAGATTTTTTTGATAGAGTCCAAGAGAATCAAGTAGTTAGATGCAAATTTGTAAAAATGTTTATAAATTTAAAATGGGAAAAGGTTAGGGTGGGACGGGAGGTTTATTGAGACATGTACAAGGCTTTCACAAAGCTAGGTGGGATGAATACGAGGCTACAAAGTCGACTGCGCCAATGCGCTCTCAGTCGGGACAAAGTTCACATAGTGTCCCGGACCAAGTACATGGTCAAATTAACCCGACGACTGGGGAATTGTAGGTCCTAAATATGATAAACATAGAGATAAGTAAGCAATAACAAAATTAGTCGCGGTGGATGGTTTGCCTTTTTCATTTTCTTCCTATCCTGATTTTATTCATTACATAAGAGATATGTATAATCTTGTTTTTAACGGTTTTCTTAGATTAACTGTTAGGAGAGACGTTTTTAAATTTGCAAATGAATATCAACAATACTTACGTTATGCATTATATCATTTTCCTGGCAAAGTATCTATCACTTCTGATATAGGTCGTAGTACTAACGACAATGATTATTTAATTGTAACATGTCATTGGATTGATTATAATTGGTCTATGAAAACGTATTGTAGCATATAGATATATTGATGATAGACACACTAGAAATTTTATTGCAGAAAATATTCATCAAGTTTGCGATTATTATGATATAACTGACAAAATAATGACTGTTACGTTAGATAATGCTTCTTCTAATAATTATGATGTGAGACTTTTAAAAAATCTATTAACTCCATCTTTTCCTAATCATTTTCATATAAAATGTACGTGTCATATTTATAACTTAGTTGTAAAGGATGGTCTATCACTTTTTGAAGACATTCTTAATAAAGTACAATTGCTATAAACTTTATTTTTAGAAGTGATAGTATACAAAGAAAAAAAGAATATAAAAAATCTTGTCACGATTGTGGATTACATTTTAGAAAAAATCCTGAAGAAGTAGCGATTATGTGGAATTCTCTATATGAACAACTACTTGTTGCTTACGATTATAGAAGACCTATAACTTTTATTTTTTAACGTCCATAATCGAAATTCAACTGATATGCTCATAGATAATGATTGAGAAAAAATTTAAGAACTTATTGAATTTTTAGAGAAATTTTTTCAAACAACTAAAGAACTTTCTGATATATATTATCATACTATTTCAACTATGTTATTTTATATATCTCTAATATTTTTGTTACGTAATTAATATATGGAAACCCCATCTTATAAGGCACATATTAAAAAATGTTTATCAAATTAAAAAATATTTTTTCTATATTCGCGCTATTTATATTATTGGTGTTATATTAAATTCGACTATTAAAATAGACGGTTGTAAAACACTTATTGAAACTATTTATGATTGCATCGATGTACTTCTACCTCCAACTCCAAAAAATTCAAATGAACAACCACCTAAGGAACCAACTAAAGAAGAAGTTTTGTCTAGCATACACGATGAATGTAAAAAAAATATACGCATTACCAACAAGAAAGTGCTAGCAACCAACCGATTTCTATACCATCTTCTTCTTCAATACAACCTTATAAAAGACATATTGTTTCTGCGGCTAGTATTAAAAGCCTTAGAAATAGAATGTTTAGTGGTTCCACTGCTAATCAAGTTAGCGAGTTTGATGTTTTTGTTTTGCATGGTGTTGTACTGTACCAAACAGTTCTCAATGAAGAAGGACATGCAGACTTGCTTAAATACTAGAAGAAAAATGAGAAGATATTTCCGACACTAGCAAAGATGGCCCGAGATGTGTTGAACATTCAAGCGTCATCAACAACGTCTGAAAGCGCTTTTTCTGCCGGAAGATTTCAAATAGGAGAGCACAGACACTCATTAGCGGGAGACAACTTGGAGATTGCAGTTTTATTCAGAGATTAGATACGAGCGGAGCGTAGAAGGTGCGGTCAACCGGAGATCAACGAAGAAGACGACGAAAACGACAACGAAATCTTGTCCGACGGAACTGGAAGCGACGTCGACTAATTTGACCAACAAATTCCAATTTCAACCGAAGAACCACACGACATTGTGAAGAAATTAGAAAAGGTGTTTATAAATATGTAATTTTTTAATTGCAATTTTACTATGTGATTTGCAACTTTCAACACCACAAAGTTGCTATTTTACTATGTGATTTGCAACTTTTAACACCACAAAGTTGCAATTTTGAAATTGTATTACAAAAAAATCATATTTCTATTAGGCGCAAAAACAACATTGAGATGTTTTTATTCTACTATCTTGTTCAATTATTGAAATGTTTATATATATTATTTTTTAAAATTAAGTGCCAAAAAAATAAAAAAATAAAAGTATGGAAATCCCGACCCGACCCGACCCCGCCCCGCCCCATCAAGACCGGTCCCCTTTTCCGACGTGATGAGGGACGGGACGGGACGTTGGCCAGTCCCGCAGGAGGACCGGTCCCGACCTCCCCAGTCCCGTCGGGTCCCATCTCACTGGGACCCGCCCCGCCCCGAACCCGTCCCGTTGGACACCCCTACTCTTAATGTTAAAATAACTATAAACAGTAAAATGCACTTGTTGGTAGTTACATTTAATTTCCTTTAAAGGGACCTGAAAAAGGCTAGAGTTTGAGGCCTCAGTGAAAGAACTCAATTTTCAAACTGATATTGCCAAAATCCCATTATCCAAATAGCAAGAACGAAACAAGTACAAAAAAACTCAACATTTCTTTAACGTACAAAATGAAAAATGGAAGTTCTCCAATTACATGTTAACAAAAACAATAAAAATCAAAATACCTATGAATTGCTTCAAGATCTTCTAAAGAGTCAAATTATTTAAAATCCTTATTTTCCTGGTGGTTATTGAAAGACAACTCTTGATCTTCTAAATGTCCATTAGCCATTAACCCAAATATCCAATACTAAATCCAACGCCCTATTGTACCCCTTTTGGCACACTTAAAGAGTCGTTTGGTAGGGTGTATTAGGTAGTATTAGGTAGAATAATGATGCTAAATTTTAGTACAATATAATGTCTGGTTATAAATTTAAGTCTAGTACAATCAATATAATTATTACTTATACACCCTATTTAGTATTATTCTTCTATATAATAAATTATGACATTAACAATATAAATACTATACTTATACTTATACATCCGATTCAACACTTTTTAGAAATTATGCAATACACGTTGCTTTTTAACACAACAAACCAAACAATCAATATGAAATAATGACAACATAATTTGTCTTTGAACCAAGCGACCCTTAGTGCTTCTCGGAATGTTGCATTGCTTGCATGAACCATTAGTAAGCCAAGTCTGTAGTCCGTACAAGTAAACTTTTCTTTAGATCTGTTTGACATAAAATTTTTATTTGGACAATTGTGGTATCATGAGAAATTATTGACGCAATTTGATATGAATATTCTATTTGAATATTTATTTTTTAAGAAAGAAAAAATCCAATTTATAGATTCAAAACCAAAAATCTATAATAACTAACACATCCGAACTTATTCGTATGGATTTGAATTGTAATTTCTTAAATTCAAAAATTAAAATTCCAAATTGAACTGCCCGATGCCCAACTTATTCAAAAGTACTGAATGTTTTTTTTTCTTATGCAAATTTAACCAAATAGACTATCAAGGAGACATAATTTAAAGCGAGGTATATCATTTGTGCAAAATCAAGTAATTGCACGGGTCTTTAATATTTGCCCTTTAAAATTGAACTTATGCCTACAGAGTTGTTGAGGTTATGATGTGTAACTTATGCCTTTTTGAATGGAAAAAATTAAAGACCGGAGACGAAAGTGCAAAATCCCCTCTCCTGCAACTGAAAAAAAGAAAGATAAATTGTTTGGGCTTTAACCCGTTCCCAGCAGGCCCAGCCCATAGTCCCTTTTGAATCTTAGAAGAGGAGAGCGGCCAACTTGAATGTTTTCGGTTGTCCCCTCTTTAAACCCTAGTAGATACTAATCTCCATATTCGATTTCTTCTCTTTTCATCAAAGATGAGGTAAGTTTAAACTCCTACTCTACACTTTCAGTTTGTTCTTTTAAAGTTTTAATCTCAGTTTACTTGGAGATCAGTATATACTTAGCAGAGTCAATGTCCTGCCTTTTATTGGAGAATTTATTAGAAAAACACATGGAAACGTAATATTCGGAACAATTTTAGGTTTAGCAGATTATATATGTTAGGCTACTTTCCTAAAAACAACTAGATAGTTTGTCTATGTAAACAAGGGGAGCATTGAAGTGAGTAACTGTTAAAGTTGCTTTCATGTCGCCAGGAAAACAACCTCTTGTAGTAAGGATGCTTACAATAGACACTTGTGGTCCTCCCCGTACTCCGCACATAGCTGGAGTTTAGTGCACCGGGCTGCCCTTTTAGTTTGTCTATGTTAAGTATTTTTTTGGACTAGCAAATTGAAGAATTTTAGGTATCTTCTTGACCAATTTTGTACAGGTTTTGGGTGTGTTGTCTTTTTGGCTTAAAGACAATAAATTTAATAGTATTGAAATGTAAGTCTGAATAGATTGATATAGCTGACCCCAACTAGCTATAGGGCTAAGGCTTGGGGGTGTTTTGTTTTCTTTGTTGAGTTCTTTATGCAGTTAAAAAAGAACCTTTCTGCTTACTTGGGTTAATGGTAAGACAACTTTAGAACAGTTTCATCATCAATTGACTTTTTTGTTAATCTTTTACAAGTGTCGGAACTTCATAAATTGATTAACATGCATCAAAACATAATGGTGAAAATAAGAATGTCAAAACCTTTCTCTACTGCTTATATCCAACCAAACAGCACATATTTTGGCATAATGGAAAAATTCACACTGTATATAAAGATTGAGATTAAGGGCCCGTTTGACCATGAAAATTGTGAAATTTTAAAAAGTAGTTTTTGTTTTCAAAGTGAAAATGGTATTTGGAAATTGGAGTTGTGTTTGGCCATGAATACAAATTGGAGTTGTTTTTGAATGTTGTGAGTGATTTGCAGTGAAAAAAGTGAAAATGACTTTTTGGTGTTTTCCAAATTCCGGAATTAAACATGATTTCTGGAACTCAACTCTGGAAAAAAGTAAAAAATATTCATGGTCAAACGGTAACTTATTTTCTATGTATATAGAGTAGATGTTGAATACCCTTCACTTCTTTATTATTACTGAAAATTGGCTCCTCAACTGATTCACCTTCTCCTCTAGCTCTTTATTATTACTGCTCTTTGTTTTCCCGGCACATCAGTAATAGAATCCTTCTTTTTGCTAGAATAAAAGGATAACTAGGCTGTAGGATGTACTAATAGAAATTAGAAAAAATCTGGTTAGTGTCTCATGTTTTCATTGCTGATGTCTTTTCTATTCCTGCTGATTCTTGTGTTACTTAAATATTAGCAAGTGGAGGTTCCTAATTATTTTCCTTTTCTCTTTTGCTCTTTTGCAGTCGGCCAATGGAAGAAGATGTCCCTGTAAGTCAGCTTACTTTGCAAGTGTTTTGCCTATACACAGATCTCATTGTTTATTTTTCTCATTTTTCCTTGGCTTATGTCCATGTTGTGAACTATTTTGTGTTTTAGGGCCTGTCTAGTGCTTATTGCTTGCTTTCCTTTCCTTTCTATTCACCTTAGTGCCATGTGTGCGATTAGATTTTCTTTTGTTGGTAGTCATCATCCTTGCTTTACACATTACATCTGACAATTTTCTGCCGTACGTCTTTTACAACAACATACCCAGTGTAATCCCAACAAGTAGGGTATGTGGAGGGTAGAGTGTACGCGGACCTTACCCCTACCTTGGCAGGTAGCGATGTTGTTTCCGATAGACCATCGGCTCAAGTAAGCAGAAACCGCATCAGGATAGCAAGAAAACTAAAGCAGAAGAGACAACAAATAGTAATAGAAAACTAAGAATAAGAAACATGTGAATACTAAAATAAAAATACAAGAAAATGACGGAAATGCTATTGATCCAACAACGTTACTAAAAAAAATTGAAGAAGAAAATAAAGAACCTAGTATCTATTATAACTCTTTTTCACACCATTGTACAAATGCGAAAGCCTACAGCTGCTGCGACTGACCAGCAACATTTTCAAATTAGGCCTTCTGGTCATTCATTAAATTGATCAACAATCAGCTACATTAGATTCTAAAAACACTGGACAAAGATAACAAGCAGGTAGTGCCACCATCCTAGTGACTATTTTCAGTGTATATTAAAGTTCAAAATATACAGATAAAACTGAAAATTGGTAAACTGCTGCTGACAAATCAATGAAGATCGGCACATTAACAGATATTTAACAAGTAAAGAAACCGGCAGAAGCCCAAGTTTAGTTACACCAACATAGGCACACATTAAATTCTCATCCACTTCAAACAGGTTTAGCTGAAAGAATAGTTCAAATACTTATATGATCGAGCCTGCTCTGCATGTCCTTCGAAAATAGGACATCTCTTAGTTCCAACTTCAAAGTAACTACATGTTATCATCTTAGGAGAGTTACTGCTTAATGCGGTCCACCAAGTTTTCAGAAGGTAATCCTATCCCTAATGCACTTCTACTAAATGATTATTCAGATTCCTTCATGACATAGACCTACCAGGGGCTTTAATCTAACATCAGGTGATTCACTTTTGTTGGTACACCCCCAGTATTGAATTCATGAATAGAACATTGCCAGAGATAAATTTGTGTGCATGTCCTGCTTACTCTCCCTCTATTAGCAGCAACATAGTCACATACCCTCCATTTAACCAGTCCAGGTATTGATCGTCCTTGTATGTGGAAAATCATAATTACATATAGCAAACGAGCATAAGGAAGGGGTTGTAAACAAAGAAGCCCTTTTAAGATACCAATTCTATATAGACCCATTGGGGTTGATGCAAAGAGAAGCGAACGCCGACTAGGAATTCTTCCTGAAGCAGTAGCACATAGAGTGTATAGAACAAAAGGACTTAGAAAGCTACCACATTGTTAATCATCAAATTACCAAGAGAATGATTTATCAGTCCACACAATACCCAAGGGTGGCCTGTTGGTTCATAAAGTGGGTGCAAACCGACCAAGGTAAAAAATCCCACCAGAGATGAAACACTAAGTGATTCTTCTTAAGACTAGGTGAACAAAATTACATGATATCTATGTTGGTGGGAAGAAGCTGGTACCTAGTGGAATAGTCCAGGTGCGTTCAAGCTGACCCAGACACTAACATTATAAAAAAGTTGATTGATCAGTCCACACATGCAAATCCCAAAAGGCTCTGGGGAGAAAGGGGACCATCCATGATGTTGAAATCTTAAAGGGAAAGTATCTGCTATACATCTTTTATTTAATTAATAGGAGAATTGGTTACTACCTCTCTTTTCAAAGTAAGAACAAGAAATTGTTTCAGATAGTTTGTTCTGTAGATTCTTTTTCAACACAGCATTGACTATTGACAGGTCATTAGTTAAGTCTGTTGAGTTCATCACTCACAAAACGGAAGACAATCAATTAGAACTTCAAAATAACATTATAGCTAGGATGAAATTTTTGTAAAAAAATAGAATTTCCAAGTATAAAAATTGTTGGCTGAATTAGAAGACTTTATTTTCTACACTTGTGTTGCGGCCACCTCCATGCAAGTAACGTGGCAGTATTGGATACCGTAGAAGCTAGGTCTAAACTTTGTGGTTCTCCTTTAACAGACATCCTAGTTTCATTTCTTCTTGGTATGTTTGTCCATACATGTGATCTTATTGTTCATTTTTCATGAGTTGCTTCTTGTTCGCCATCCAGATGTCAAAGTGCTTAGCTTCAAAATTTTAATAGGTAGATTACCCAGCTTAAGTACATAGTGAAGAGTGTATGCGTTTCTATTTTGGTGTAATAGAGGAATGGACGTCATCCGTCCCCAGTGACTATGACTTGCTTATCAGATTTATGGAAGATGTCTTATTTTTGCTAATGGAGATTCTTGCAGGGGAAAAATGAGGAAGAGGAGTTCAATACTGGCCCACTTTCCGTCCTGATGATGAGTGTTAAGAATAATACGCAGGTATCTAATAGACTTTAGCGCTTATAATGATATCTTTGTTTATGTCGTGCTTATTTGTTAATGCTAATCATAAAAGAATTTGACTAAATATGCGGAACCTTGTTTTCTGTTGACCATTTGCTTTCTAAAGCCATGCATGTATACTTTCTCATTTATCTTAGATTTCAATAATGTAGAACTAGATGCAAGCTTCAGTTTTGTATGTGGAAGGGCATCAGCTTTGTGCATGCTATCTTACAGATATTTTTTCTGGCTGTTTTGTGGCTTGTAGGTGCTCATCAACTGTAGGAACAACAGGAAACTTCTTGGTCGTGTGAGAGCATTTGATCGTCACTGCAACATGGTGCTTGAAAATGTTAGAGAAATGTGGACTGAGGTTTGTTTGTCTTTGATTTTCTTAATATATTCTTGGGACATATGTGTATTGTGTCTTGGATTTGTAACTTGCGCCAAAAGGCTCCAGTTATCAAAGTTGTCTATGTTTATTCATAGTGTGTATTCTGTCTTGGATTTGTAACTTGCACCAAAAGGCTCCACTTACCAAAGTTGTGTATTCTTCAGGTGCCCAAGACTGGAAAAGGAAAAAAGAAGGCTAATCCTGTTAACAAAGATAGGTTTATTAGCAAGATGTTCCTTCGGGGAGATTCTGTGATCATTGTCCTCCGAAATCCCAAGTAGAGGTATTGCTGTATCTTTGGCGTTCATTTCATCGGTCCATTTTTGAAGTGCAAATACCTTCTAACCTGCTATTATGCAATCAATTCTTTGGTACAAAAAATATAAATGCCAAGTAAAGTTGGTTGAACTCGTTATTATGAAATTTATAAATAAAATTCGGAACTTCAACAACGATTACCTCTTAGCATTTAAATAATTGCCTTTATGGAAACGAAATGGCGAGCGAGCTGTCGCCAAGTGGGAATCGAGTACCATCATAAGAAGATTAATTGCAGGAAATGATAGCAAGAGAAGTTTCATATTCTTTTTTCCAAGCTAGGGATATGGAGGACATAAAAAGATTTGTGTGTAATATTGGATACAAATGATAGGAAGCTCAACGGTAGGGACTAGGAAACAACTATATGATTAAAATCTGCATTTTCTATTCTCGAAGTATGGATATTTGATGAATTACTAAAAGAGCTTAGCTTGTGCTCAAATGCTCCCCTGCTAGTGCCAGGGCAACGGATTAGGGAAGCACATGGTCATATACTGTTTTCCTTACATTTCTGTGAAGAGGCTATTTCCAGTCCGCTTATGGAAATGTTTCATTTCCTCTTTATTTTGTGCTTTTCTTCTTGAAATGCATTTTTGGGTGGTTATGCACATTCTTAATTTATTTCCTATTGGCAAGTTTGGGTACATAGTTCCCACATTTTTTTTCTTGTATACGTCTGATGTCCCTCATTTCTTACTAATTCTAATACACTTGTGTAATGTAGGTGAATTGGATTTGTATGCTTTGTTGCAGAACTTAAGAGCAGCTAGGAGTTGGACCAGCACTGTAAATCTTTCGTATTCGGGAGTTTACCTAGGCATACCACCACCTTTGCTTGCTGTAGGGTGCTGTAAGACTTGATATAGGATTTTGATGTTCAGCTACATACTGTTGTCTTTTTCATGAACTTCTTGTAAACGTTGGACCTTGTATGTTGAATGCTATGATCGACTAATATGTATGGTACCTATGTTGCACAACTCCAGATACATTGTCCATTGTGAAGCATTGATGTGCTGGTATACTTAACTATGGTCGAGTTTTGGTGCACGCGTTGGCTGGACATGTGAGATATTCGAGTTTGAAATGGAGAAGCAAAGATAATCAAATGAAATGAATATGATAAATGAAGTGTATAATATTACCCTTACCTGTTATACAGTGTTTGCATCACTTATTTAATCCCGGTATTATATACAGCTTGCCAAATTCATTGTTTACTTTCTCTAGATGGCAGATATAAATTTTACATATACAAAAGTATTATACATCTGCTATATATTTTTAGTTTAAAGTAACAATTTTTATTCAGCATATAGAGTATCTATCAGGTACAGAATCTCCTTTACTTGGTCTACTGTTTTTCTAAGTACCCTCTGCAAACAGCACCCTTCCCCCTTGAGAGTAAAGAAGACACTAGCCCCTTAAAAGTTCCACATTGAAGTGAAAAAATATGAACCTGTTTATTCTTATGATAATAATGGAGGCTGCTCGTCTACATCAAGATTTAAGCAAGGATAATAGAATTACAAAATTGACAGGAATGTAACATGAAACAACTATTACACTATTCAAAGGACTAGGGGGGCTCAGTCTTCTGCTGAAACTAAATGAGTACAAAGAGTCATCTTTCGTCGCCGTGCATTTCACCCCGACCGAGTTAAAACCACCATAACAATATCCAAATACGCTCTCTATTAAGCTGTGGTGACCTTTGAACTATCTTCTTTGTGGTCACCAAAAATACGCTGCCTAAAGTCTTGCACCATCATAGGCAGACCTTTCCTTAGAGCCACTTTTGGTTCCCAACCAAGTAACTCTTTCGCCCTTGAGATGTCAGGCTTCCTCTTGTGTGGGTCATCCTCTGTGTTTGGTCTGTGTTCAATCTGAGCATTTGGATCAATGGTTTCCTGGACCACCTGCACCAGCAAAGATACGTGTCACTAAAATGTGCTATATTGACAGCACGAGAAAATAATTTTCACCCTATCGATATATTTAACTTGTAGCAAGTCACCTGCCTTTGTTTTTCAAGTTACTTATCTCAATTTTCATGGACAGTTACCTGTAGTCACTACTTAGATGATCTGATAGCGTATTTTTTTTTATATTGTCAATGTACAGGAGTTGAACTCTTCTTCAAAACACTACTTAGTTCTATCATTTGGATTAAATAAAGAAATCTGAATTGATAGACTTGATGAAGCTGTAAAATGCCAATGCCAATGTAAATGAAAATGCACCACGAATTTGGAAGTTCAAAGATGCCTCGTTGCATACCTTAGCAAGTTCAAGCATTGTGAATTCACCAGGGTTTCCGAGGTTGAAGGGACCGACGTGCTCTCCTTCCATCAAGCGCATTAGGCCCTCAACCTTCACAATTAGCCAAAATCAAACAACTTTAGATTCTTACTTTGGAAAATTTAAGATCACAACCCATGGATTCATTAAATAATTGGTCTCAAGAAACAGCCAATTGTCATTAGATATTGTAACCTGTTTCCTATTTTATACACAGAAACTTGCCAATGTTTAACTTTGACAAATAAAGAAATCTGTAATGTATTCTCAGTAGAGAGTTGAAATTTCAGCAAGGGGGCTAAAAAAAAAATATAAAAACGCCACTTCTAGGATTTAAACCTACAGTTGAACACCCCTATTACCGCAGTCCATTTTCAACGCGAATGTAATCCAATTGAACACCCCCTTCCCAATTGGCAGCTCTACCCCTAGTACTCAGATCTCAATCACCCTGCAGGTTGCTTAACAAGAGGGAAAGGTAAGAAAAAGGGTCCCAAAGTTAATACATGGAAATAAAAATGCTGGTCCCAGTTCTGGCTTCTACTTGAACATGACATGTGCTTCCAACACTACAATTTTAACCTTACTCTGGCCCCTTTAGGTCCACGATATTAATTTTTTTTCTTCTGATCATGCTGTACAATGTATGACACATTTAAAAGGGACACATTGAACAAATACTAAATAAGTATTTAGCAAAACCAACTCACAGCAAAATGACAGGTCAATTATTAAAGAATCTTCCATTTGAAAGCCACTTTAATTGAAGCAAGCAATGAGGCATTAACCGTAAAGGTAGCATATTTAAATAAGCAAAAAAAAAAGTAGGTGCATTGGAGAAAAGTACCAGATCTGAAACAAATTGGAAACTTCTTGTTTGCTTCCCATCACCATAAACTGTCAAAGGCTCCTTCCTTAAGGCCTGTACACAAATTTTATATAAGCTTTTTGGTCTTTTTTGGATGTGCAATTTAAGAATCTATTAACTTTACGTTAGATTTAATAATTGGGTAAGTGGAGAAGTTCACCTGAGCGACAAAGTTGCTGACAACGCGACCATCATCAATGCACATACGAGGTCCATAGGTGTTAAAGATCCTTGCAATTCTCACCTGCGACCACATAGATACATCAACATAAGTTTACCAGCATTCTATGTATATGTGATGTAAAAACTATTTAAACAGCCAAATCACTTATCATGTAATTACGGTAAACATCAATTATAAAAGATACTAACTTAGTTAATTTAACCTGGAATGTCGGTTAAAGAAAAGTACAAACCTCGACACCAGCACCTCTGTGGTAGTCCATGGTCAATGTTTCAGCCGTTCGCTTTCCCTCATCGTAGCAACTTCGAACACCTGTTATAACCTTTTTTGGTCAGTTAACCCCACATTTTGCAACTATTCCACATTTACATTAAAAATAAAATACAGTACTATATTAGACAAAAACAAAGGGGCCATCTTCCTTAATCTGCGGGAAACTCAAGTGACAATTCAGCCGCAATATTCTAATACCAATTTAGTAATCTTTTATTCCCTTCCAACCCAATTCATATGAATGTGTTTGTTGGGAAATAAAGATTAAGGAAAAAAGAAAGATTTTTGGAATTAATGTTCTAAAGTAAGTGAAGAAAAATTTATGTGGCTATAAATTATTTCATTAGCGTAAAATAAATAGTTTAAAATTAAATTATTATTAAATATAAAAATAATTATTCTTTTTTTGGACGGATTAAAAAGAAAAAAAGTGATACAAATTAAGATAGAGAGAGATTAACAATTACTTGTCCTGATGTCCAATTGATTTCTTTTCTCTTTCTCTATGTTCTAACAACAACAACGACAACATACTTCATGCAATTCTATAAGTGGAGTTTGAAGAGGATTTCTTTTCTCTTTCTCTATGTTCTAACAACAACAACGACAACATACTTCATGCAATTCTATAAGTGGAGTTTGAAGAGGATAGGATGTATGCCGACTTTATCTCCACGTTGAGAGGATCTCTATGTTCTAATAAATTCCTAAATTATTATTACTCCCATCCAATTTTACTTGCTTGGCAATGATAAGTTTACTATAGCACATTTTGAATATAATAAATTTGCTATCTTAAAAATTGCATTAGAAAATAATTATAGTTAATAATAAAGATAAATTAAAAATTACAAAATAAATTATGTTTTGATTTTTCATATTGAACAAATAAAAGTAGACATCTACCTTTTAGTATACTGAAAAGTAGGGGTGGGCAAAAAATCCGGGGAACCGAAAAAACCGAACCGAACCGAATTTCGGTTCGGTTTTTTCTCGGTTTTTTTTTTAAAAAAAAACCGATTTTTCAAAAAACCGAACCGAATCAGGATTTAGTGATTCGGTTCGGTTTTTTTATTTTGGATACAAACCGAACCGAAAAACCGAAATTTTAATATTTTTTTTTATTTTTTTTATTTTTATTTTATTTTAGGCTACTACTATCTCTTGAATCATAGTTATTGAAGCTAATCTATGTTATGAAAGTCGCATGCGGTATGAACTTGATTAACATATCACGGAAACATTGACATAAAATGTATGAAGAAAAAATAGTTATAAATTGATAAAACTTTAAATGGTCATAACTATGTGCTCGAATGTCCGTTTTACCCGATTTTTTTTTGATTTTGCGTATTTTTTCGAGACGGGGCCGGTCAAATCGCCTTATGGCGGTTTGGCACAGCCAATTTTTAGAAATACGTATGTTTTTCCAATCAATTTGTGTTTTCCCCCAAATCGATTTCTAATTTTCTTTTTTCTTTAGTAAAAATCTCACGATACACAATAGATTTCAACGTAGAAATTTCATGATAGTGTAGGTGTGAATGTAAATTTCAGTTTTGGAAATTCTATTTTTTTTTTAAAAAAAAAACGACCCGGCCCGGCCCACTAGAAAAAACCGATACAAACCGATACATCCGGCAATATAAACCGATATATCGGTTTTTTTTAAAAAAAAAGTTGTATTCGGTTTTTTTTTAAAAAAACCGATTTTTATTCGGTTCATATTTTTCGGATACAAAATCGATATAAACCGATATACGCCCACCCCTACTGAAAAGTAAAACTGTACGGAGGTATCAAAAGAACTAAAGGAAAAAAAAGAAGAAAAGACAAGAAATTTATTACTTAAGCTAATTTAATTTTTCCAGGACAAAACTTAATACAATACTCCATGTGTTCCAATACTTCATGATTTCAAAAAAAGAATGACACATTTATTTATTTGATAATAATTTAATTTTAAATTTCATCTTTTACACTTAACGAGATAATCTATAAGTAGAAAAATATTTTTGATTATTTTAAATTACGAAATTTAAAATCTTCATTTATTTTTTAAATTTCGTATAGAATCAAATTGCGTCATATAAATTAAAACGGAGAGAGTAATAAATAAAAGAGAGAAGATTCATTCAAGAGAAAAGGGCACGCCAATTGAATTAAATGATAGAGAAAAAGATAGGTGAATGAAGTGGCCGGACCCGCATATCACGGTTTCATCGTTGACAAAAGTTAATTTTTCCCGACCGGATCAAAGGAAAAAAAAGTTCATTAGTTTGTCATCGTCGTTCAACACGAGGCTCCGCATTTCTTCCGCGAACTACTCGGTTACTTAAAAAATCGCCTGACACCAACGCTCACGTTAGTAACAAGCCATCAAGGACCATAGCTAACGTGAACCTTAACCTTTACGTTCATTGTTTTGTTCCACACACATACCAGATTTTATTTCACCAGCAACAATGCTACCCCTTTATCCCCATTCTTGTACACATTTTAATTGAGTGTGAATTCTAATATATGAAATTATTCGGTCTTTTAAAATTAAATTTTACTCTGTTGCAATTATTTGTATAATTTTGACTTGGATTTGCATATTTTGTGCTGGTCTTTAATTTTTGCCCATTCAAAATCCAAATTATGTCAGGTATAAGTTACGTAGTATCATAATATCCATAAGTTATATCAGGGCTCTTGAAGAACTTATACAACCCTATAGTTATAAGTTCAATTTTGAAGGGCAAAAATTAAATCAGTCCATTTGAAGGGCGCAAACCGTGTAATTAAAGAATATTTTTAAATCTTGTGATTTTAAATTTAAAAAATATTGAATGTACCAAAATTTTCTTTCATCTTGTTTTAATTATGTCATATGAAAAGTTAAAATTATAGAATTGCCAAAAAAATAAATAAGAAACGTTCTTTTTTAAAGAGAAAATCAAGATAAATAAATTGACACAGATAGTACACATTTAGAAATTATAAACAATATCATAAACTACAATAATTAATAATTTTTAAAATATGATTAAAGAAAAAATTATTTGATATACTACATAAGATCGAGAAAGTACCACAGTACTACAAATTATACGAAAAATAAAATAGAAAAGAAACGAAGAAAAACACTAACCGATGGGATTAACGTTGCCCCAATATGTCTCTTTTTGTGGATGTTCTAATGGATCACCGTACACCTCACTGGTGCTCGTTAGCAAAAACCGCGCACCGACTCTTTTAGCCAATCCCAGCATGTTCAGTGTCCCCACCACATTAGTCTTGTAAAATTACTCCGTCAAGGATTAAACACGTTAATGATATAACGTACGTATCAAAAATCAATTACAAATTAAATTAAAGTGAAAAAAGCTTAAATATACCATCGAAAAAATTAACAGTGAATCATTTCAGATAGTTCGACGGGATAGTTGAGGTTTTCCCCTAAATTAAATAATAATATGAAAAGTAATGACGATAAAAGAAAAGGATATAATAGTCTTGACAGGATTATACTTGTAATGAACAGGAGAAGCAGGACAAGCAAGATGATAGATCTGATCAACTTCAATCAAAAGTGGTTCAACGACGTCGTGTCGAATAAGTTCAAACCTAGGGTTACCAAAATGATGCATAACATTTTCTTTACGTCCAGTAAAGAAATTATCAACAACGATCACGCTATCACCTCTAGCAATCAAACGGTCAACAAGATGACTACCTACAAAGCCGGCACCACCGGTCACCACAATCCTCAAACCTTTACGTTTCAATCCCAACGGAATCTTCCCACCCGAATTAACCGATCCGAACCCGACCCCATTTTGGTAGATCATACGGTGTGCCACCACCTGTGACTGAGTTGACTCGGTGGGCAAGTACGAGTCGTAGATCGCGTTGTTTGTGTAATTTAAACTACCCGTACGGGACGATGGTAAAAGTGCGAATATTAAAGAGGCGATAGCAATGCCAGCGAATAGGAAAACGACACGTTGTTCGCGAAGTAAGTAACGAATGGGACGGATTACACTGAGCCATGGTTTGTGTGGTTTGGGAGTGTAACCGTCTGGAACCGGTTGTGATTCCGGTCCCCGGTAAATCAATTCAGAAGCCATAGTGTAATTATGTTATATGCACAAAAGAGAGAAAAAAAGAAGAAGCTAAGATGGGTGTTATTTGATGTGAAATTTGTGAAATAAATATAAGGGAAGGAGGAAGAGGTGGGACGAGGATTTTTCGCCGGGAATTATTACACACACACTATGGGTAGGCGCGTGGGGATGATGTCTTGACTTTGTAAATAGGGTCACTGTTGCGTAGTTTATGAAGTACTAAAGTGGTATACTTAATGTTTATATTTATTTATTTTTAATTTGGAATAGATCCACCAAAGATGGCTTTACTTTCCTGAGATATTTGAGACTCATTAATAATATATTGTAAGTCCATGTTTCATGATTATCTAATAAAACCATTTATTTTCATAGATTTGTTTAATTAACAGTAAAAAAAAAAGTTACAGTATTCCAAGACGAACCAAAGTTCCAACAATAATACTGTAGAAATCTGATCATCTAACCACACTACTTTGAAAAAAAGAAAAAAAAAAGATCTCTTATAGCAATTTATAAATTACATAGAAGAATATTATCTTCTTTTTTTTCCAGAACTCTTATATGTAAATATGAAGATTTCTTCTGTGTAAAATTAATTTTTTTTTAATAAAAAGGATATAAAATTAGAAGTAAATTTGTAAAGAGTTATAAAAATCATCATAAATTATCAGATGATTTTTTCCTTGTACCTAGATTTTAATAAAATAAATTTACCAATTACTTATGATCGTGGAAGGTACTATGTGTTGGATATAATTACAGTACGAGAAGTAAATAAACATTACAAGTGTTCGAAAGGATAAACAAACAACCAAAATTATAATTGTCGCAAGCTTGTTGAGTCTTGAATCTTGATAACCTGAAATCAAGAAACACTAAATCTGATTGTTATAACTGTGGCTGAGTCGAGAGATGACTCTATGTCTTTAAGACAAGATTGCTCCGTATATATGATTTTACGTTAGCGGACAATAGTCTCCTAAGATAAAACAACAACTAATCAACACTACAAAGCAAATAGGTTGATTCTGACGAAGAAAACAAACATGAAACAACTTGCTGAAGAATAGAAAATTAGAGAAAAAGGAAGAGTTACAGTTCTTTTCGTTTTGTTATTGTTTCTGCTCTTTCTTTTGGATTGTTTTTCTCTTTTTCGTCCTCTCTCCTCCTCAAAACTGTTTCAGGTCTCAATATATAGTGCTTAAGAGGAGGAGAGGTGTTAAGAGGTGTATTCATGGTATAAACTGTTGGCTTTCTGGTTGCTGAAAGCATTCATGAAACTCCAGTGACCAAACTGTAAATACTAAACAGTTTGGGGGTCCAAAAGATAATATCAAAAGTAGCCCATGACCCGAGCTCGGACCGGATGGGCGCCGCACGTGTGGGGCTAGCCTTGAACCCAAGCACACCTAGATCCTCCCTCCTTCAAACACATGGGTTGCCCCTTGAGGTCCCAAACCCTTATCCATTTTTTAGGCTTATAAAGAGAACAATTTTTCCTTTTCCCACCGATGTGGTAGATTTGTACCACACCCTATTTTCATGCCTCAAACACCTTACTTCGTGGACCAATATCTCTTTTATTTCTTAACGACATTTGACGATCTTTGGTCCTACGATCATCTACTCACTTAGTAGATTATCCACGTGTGAAGAGACAAAACCTCCAACATGCGAAACTCTAGTATTTAAGTCATTAAATATGGGTTGACGCAACCTCCCCACCAAAGGCAAATTTCCAACGCTATGTAGTATGTAATCAATAAAAGTGTGTGCCCCACGTACCGTTATAAAGAGCTGATCATCTAACCTATAATCTTAATTTCAAGGTAAAAGATGTACCGAAAATAAGCACATCAAAATAACTTTTGAAAAATCTTTTCTTATTTAAAAACGCGTGAGGTTAATTATAAGTTTTAAGAAGTTTTATAAGTATATTCAATAAAAGTTTGTTGAAAAGGTGGTTTGGCATTATTAGTTTCTAGGAAACCAATCCCACTAAACAAACATGTATCTATTTCAATTTTTTGTAATCAACCAATTTTGTTGTATGTTCATAACTATTGGTACCTCATTTTCTTTAAATGTGAAAAATGTTTAGTTCAAAAGAATGGAGGAATCAAGTTTGACGAAAGTGGAATGAGCAAATAAATTGGTAATTACATAAATGGAATATTAAACTACTACTAATCAACTACTGATTAGTTTAATTTTGATTTTGTTGTCAAAGTAAGTAGTAACGTGATACCTTTGAGGATCCAACCCATTTACAGCGCATGCATATGACTTTCTAAATTAAACTCAGGGAATAATCTTTGTATTAACTTGAATGTCGGAAGTTTATTGGTTATTGAGTTTAGGGCAGTGTCATTGTGGGACACTTTTATTTGTTAAAATCAGGACCATATGCCATCTTTGTCATATTAAAATCTGTTTTAGGTCAACTAATTTCAATTAAAAACATTAAAGCCATATATGTACTAATTCCCCTTATTTTATGCCTCCAGATTCCAGTGCACCCCATATTTAGATCCAACCTATAATAGTCGCAAATACTAATTGAGTCAAGGGTACTATGCTTTTTATTTACATGTAAAGGATTATGAAGACCCAATTGAGTAACTATTATTAGGATACTGTTGAAGTTTTAAACTGGCATCAGTATAAGTTTGAATTTTATCATCTTTATTAAGTATAAGTTTTCCAATTGAAGACATCTTGCTATTTTGTTAGCTAACTAGTAATAGAGTACGATATTATTCATATAACCTAACTAGTTAGCAATTATATCTACAAGTAATTGTTAGAAAAATAGATTTGCGGGAACAGAAAATTGGTGGCGTTGATACAAATTTGAAATGTATTATCTTTATTTTAAGTTTCTCCATTGAAGACATTTGGCTATTCTATATATTAGCTAACTCACTAATAGGGTATGATTTCATAACCTCGCTAGTTAGTGATTTTATCTATAAGAAGGTGTTGGAAAAAATAGATTTGAGGGAACAGAAAATTGGTGGCATTGATATAGTTGGAAATATACTGTCTGTATAAGTTTCTCTATTGAAGACATCTGGCTATTCTATTAGCTAACTAATGGAGTAGTAGTTAATAGAAACTTTGATAGATTTAAAGGAACTTAAGGTTTTACTATGTTATTATTGGTCATATGACAAAATTACTTCAGGATTTACAAAGAACAAAGTCAAGTTGAGCAAAAAATTTGAAGTTTCAGAAGAGAAGATAAGATAAGAGTGATGATCATCATTCTGATTTTGTCATTCTTAGGTGTAAATAAGAATTTATAATACCTTAAAATTTCGTTCAGTTATGTCTCTTAGAAATAAACATATGTTCATAGAAATGCACTAAATAACAATCATTTTTAGTGCATTTATATGGGATGCTCATCCCTTAATTAGAAGTCTCGGGTTTGAGTCCTGGGTATGAAAAAAATTCTTGATAGGGAGCGCTACCCCCGAATGGGGTCCTACCCAGCACGAATCCAAATTAATCGAACTCCAATGCAGATACCAGACATCGAATGAGAAACCGGAAAAAAACAATCATTTTTGTTAGAAAAAGTAAAGAATATCTCAAAACAAAATGTCCTTTATTGGTTAACTGAAAGAATTCTCTTTTTCATTTAATAAGGAATTATTCTATGGTGAGATTGTAAAAAGTTAGCTCATGTACATGATAAATGGGCTAAGACTAAATAAAGTGTTGGAAATTTGCCTTTGGTAGGGAGGTGCGTCCACTCGTATTTAATGACTTAAACACTAGGGTTCCGTATGTTGGAGGCTTTGTCTCTTTACACGTGCATAATCTACTAAGTGAGTAGATGACCGTAGGGCCAATAATCGTCAAATTTTATTGAGAAATGAAAGAGATATTGGTCCACGAAGTAAGGTGTTTGAGGCATGAAAATATGGTGTGGGACAAATCTACCACATCGGTGAGAAAAGGAGGAATTGTTCTCTTTATAAGTCTCAAAATTGGCTAAGGGTTTGGGACCCCAAGGGGTATCCCATGTGTTTGAAGGAGGGAGGACCTAAATGTGCTTAGGTTCAAGGCTAAGTCCACACGTGCGCCGCCGGTCCGGGCTTGGGGCTTGGATATTATCTCTTTGGACTCCAAATTGCTTAATATTTACAGTTTGGTCCCTGGAGTTTCTGGAAAGCTAAATTGGGAACGACGGAAGGCAAAAAGTTTCTGCCTGCCGTTGGAGTTGATTTTTGGAGCGTTAAAACTCCATTAATCTGCACCTTAAACCTCCTTAACAGCTCCTTTATGTTGCACATTAAATCAGCTATTACTTGGCTGATTAACTCCCTCACTAATGGCCATAAACTGCCATTACTTGGCAGTTGAGGAGTCCATCCCCTTATGCTATATATTGGAGCCTTTTGGCTCAATTGCAGTGACAAAAATATAAAACACAACACAAAGACAAACAGAAGAGAGCATAACACAAAATTCTGTCCAGAAACAGTAGACAGAAAACTCTTCCTTCTTTTTCTATTCTTCAGCAAGTCGTTTCGTGTTTGTTTTCTTCGTCAAAATCAACCTCTTTGTTTTGTACTGTTGATTAGTTGTTGTTTTATCTTGGGAGACTATTGCCCGTTAACGTAAAAGTATATATACGGGGCAATCTTGTCTTAAAGACAGAGAGCCATCTCGTGACTCAGTCCACAGTTGTAACAATCCAGATTTAGTGTTTCTTGATTTCAAGTTATCAAGATTCAAGACTCAACAAGCTTGCGACAGTTCTGAATATTGGCTTGTTTGTTTATCCTTTCGAACACTTGTAATAGTTATTTACTTCTTGTATTGCTTTACATATCCAAAATAAAGGTTGTGGTGTAGTGGCTTGTACTACTTTATTCTTAATCAAGAAGTCTAGGGTTTGAGTTGCCTTGGGTACGGAGTCGCCTTTGTTAGGGAGTGTCTTGCCTTCCAATGTGGGACTCTCGACACGAATCTGGATTTAGTCGAGCCCCAATACAAATACCAAACACCGGAGCTAGCGAAAGTGGTGGATTTCCTTACTCCCCCCTCCCCCAGCCGCCCCATGCGCATGATATACATTAAGCTTAATTTAAATATGATTTTGTGAAAAATATTTTTATTTTTTTAGATTACAACCAAAATATTGTGATTTAACTTCATATAATGACAATTATTTGAGAAGTTTTACTGTTAGGTTGGTATGATCATTATTTAGTTAGTGTAACGTTTGAATATTTTTCCTATATATATACAGTAACACAGAAAATAATCTCTTTTTTTCTTTTTAATCAGTTGAGTTTTCTACTATTAAATTAATCTTTGTTGTTTCTTCTTTTAATTATACTTGAATAGCTTGTTAAATTTTGGATACACTTATACTACGCGCAATATTTTAAAGGAAAAATGTGCAAATATATTCCTTAATTTTGCGATATAGAGCAGATATACCCCTCATTAAAAGAGTGATGCATATATAATCGTGTTGTTATACTATTGGTGTAAATATACCCCTGCCATTACATAAATGGTGCGAATATATTCTTTCGCTGACATTTTTTTAAAATCATTTAGCTTATTTTTTAATTAAAAAAATATCACGAGGCTTTAAGAAAATAAGTCTACCTATTTTTTTCAGCAGACATATTTTTTTAAAGCCACGTGGTAATTTTTTCTGGTGGATCCAGTGTGGCTCATTTAAAAAAAATCTCTATGATTTTAAAAATAATATGTCTACCCATTTTTTTAAACGAATCAGATCCAATCCACCGGAAAAAAATTAACACGTGATATTTTTTAATTAAAAATTAAGCTAGATAATTTTTTAAAAATATTTTATCAACAAAATGATATATATACATCACTTTTTTAATAAATAATATATATCTGCTTTATATAGTAAAGTTGAGAAGTATATTTGCACTTTCTCCTATTTTAAAAGACAGTCTCATCATGAGCATGCCTTGAAAATGATTTTGTAATTATATCTCAACAGTTTCTTACAACAATTTCATGGGTGATACTCCGTTGTTCTTTAATAAGTGTCACCTTAGTCAAAATTTTTATGTTCCATAATAAGTATTATCTTAGAAAACTAAGACATAAATTGGTTAGTTTTTCTTTTTTAATTTTATCCTTAGACAAAAATTGATGATTGAAAAAGTCGCATAATAACTTGGTATTGTTGGATTCCCAATGTCAAAAAATTTACTACTTTTGCATGCTCTAATTAAAAAGAAAAAGTAATTTATTTTTATTATATAGAAATAATTTGATAAATTTCACATTTTATTATTGCTTTCTTAATATGTGTATTTTTTGTTAAGATAACACTTATTATGATACGGATAGAGACTAGATTATTTCACTCGTTGTACCTTAGACGAGTACCAGAAAAGTAATTCTGTAATGTTACCAAAACGGATGTTTTTAATATATCCACTCCTGAGTACCTTGGAAATTTCTTTATTTGTTTTTTTTTCTTCAAAATTCTCTTCTCTTCTCTTCTCTATCACTAACGTACTAACAATAGTTATATATATATATATACTAACAAAAGTTATATCAGGTAACCAGGCCAACAACCCTTCTAAAAGTCATCTGAAGTGGCGTTCGATAGATCTAATTATGGTTGCTACTTTCATACTGCTTAGGTGCTTTTTAAAAAATATGCCAGCACTAATCTATCCTTAAAAAAGAACAAATATTTAGCTTTTGTAAAAATAAACTATTCAATGCATGTAATCTCAAAAGATTTTTTTTTGGTAACACTATAAATATTACCATTGACTAACAAAAAAACCCGGAATTACAACTTAAAGAGCACCTAAAAACACCACTGCTAGACAGTGATCTTAAGCCTCCATCAGAAAAAAACAACCTAGTTAAATACTGACAGTCGATATAATCAACTACATTTTCACGTATTGTAAGACCAATAATGATTTACATTGGAGGAAGTTCTCGCATTATCTTTATAATTCTCCAAGCTTTTATACTATTAGATCACCACTGTTCTTGTACATTTAAAAAAAAAATCATCAGTACTTTTTGCCAAACAATCATACATCTAAAAATCTAGAAATTGAATAGACTAGCTTTGTAATGGAATCAGGGAGGACTCAAGATTTTAAAGCGGCGGCGCATCATCAAAGGCAGATGCACGTTTGTCGAAGCATCGACTTGAAATTCTGGATCCGTCTCTAATCACAATATCATGCAACACTGCATCATTTGAAAATTTTATTAAACACTCATAGAACCGATATAAAATAAATATAAATGAAATAACATAATTGATTAGAGCTCGTTGGCTAGCTTCGTGGTTCGGTCTCAAGTTGTACACCTTAGGTTCCCTATTCGAATCCTACCAGCAACACATTTTATACCTTTTTCTAAATATCAGCTTAAAAAATTGTTGAGTCCTGACTCAAATGTGGATCGCGCGCTTACGCTCAAGGAGCTAAGGGACACACTGACCCACTTCAACAGATATGCTTGGAGGGTCCTCTTAAAATATATGATAGTTCTTCAAGGTATATATATATATATATATATATATATATATATATATATTCCCCAAAGTTTACAGGGGAACGTGCCTCCCACCCCACCATGTAGGTCCGCCCCTAAATGAAACCATTAACATAACATAAATAAATATATATTATAAGCAAAATAAGAAAAAAATGAAACAAAAAATAAGTTGGTCCTTGTATAGACTTTAAGGAAATGATTTTCTCCTTTTACTTACAATTTGAATAGAAAAAATGCTCTTACAATTTTTTTTGTGTTATTTTTACTGATTTTCCGTGTTATTCTTTTTTAATAATTTCCTATGAAAAAAAGTTATACAATCAAACCATTCTATAATTGATATTCGTTATAACATATTTCACTATAACAACCTGATTTCCTCCGGAACTGATTTTTCATGTTATATTTTACTTTTCTATAACAACATTATATATTCTATCTTAATGGCAGTGCCATTCATTATAGCGGTATACTCTTTGTAAAATTACCTTTCTATAACAGTCATACTCAAATATTGTCTAATAATATTTTGTAAGAAATATATTATGTATAAAAATAAAATATTAAATGTTTATGGTAATCATAATTAATGTCACACACATAGTAAATTTCAAGTACGAATATCTAATGACAACAAGTTCAACTTACAACAAGCAATTAACACTCTTGTAGACGCATAGAATAATGTTAAGACCTTTATCATTCTCCATTATTGGAGAAATACCGAAATTCTACTTACAGATTGTAACCCTATTGTTAATAGTGAAAATTTTAGAACTTGTTGAGGATCTTGATATTGTGTCATCACTTATAACTCAAATCTCATCTCATAACACCAATCTATCAATTGACACTACCACTTATATGGAGTTTGATGAAACATTTTCAATCCTTGAAACTTACACTGATGAATAGATTACTACACAAGTGATTGGAGTGGAAGAACAAGAGACAACTGATGCAGAAGGTGAAAACAAAAGTGTTGATGAAGAGTCTCAACCTAATGCTACTTGTGGCGAGATATAAGAGTCAATTGTTAAGCTCTTAGATAACCTTCAAGGAAAAACTATTGACACTACAACAAGAAAGACATTTGTCAACAATATTTTTGTTGTCATATGTTGGATGTTGTTGCCAAAAGTACTTGAAATAACCTCCGATGCAAAAAGTTTTCGCAACAAGTTATTTTTTTGTTGTCATTTACATTTTTAGCAACATTATATTAATTTTTTGTTGTCATTTACGTCTTTTAGCAATAATATATTTATTGTTGCTAAAGTTTTGTTGGCAATTCTATATTTTCTTGTAGTGTGAATTCCCTTTTGCTGAAAATTTGGACAAAATTCTTCGTCAATTCAAGTGTTATATTATCACTAAGAGACTGAAATTTATAAAAACCTATAATTGTAGAATTCTTTACGTCAAACTTAAAATATTTAAATTCTCAATTAATTTTAAATATATATGTTCCTTAAATTTTAATTCTATATCGGTATGGTACAACTAATTTTGAATTTATTAGTAATTTATTAATATTTTTAATGTTTAATTAATGAGATATGAAAATCTCAATGATTTTAAAAGTAACAAGTATATTATTTTTGTTTATAACATAAAAAATATGGAAAATAATTGTTTGCGTGTACTTTTATTTGTAACTGCTAAATGAGATCTAAACAGCAAATGTCAGTATACAAATATAACAGCACTTCACTATAGCGACTATTAAATTTTCGAACAAATATTATTATTGTATAGAGGTTGACTGTATATAACTAAAATAACATTTCCGATGAAGCGCGAAACCAAATCTCCCCTGCGAAAAAACTTGTCGGTTAAAGATTTATTAGAAATCGGGTAGAGCTAATTTAACATTTTATAATTGATCGCAAGAGAGTTGATTGGTCATGTTTCTTTATTAGATCTTTTTGTCCAAGGTGGACATTAGGGATAGGTAATTTTTTCAATCAACCGATTCATGCAAAAAAATAAAAAAAGTAAAAGCCAACAATTCGTATATTTACTGAAAAAATAGTGAGATAAATTTGTATACAACTCAAACTTAATTTACGCCTTAACAGGGCAGTGCACTATAGCTTAAGATGATTTGAACCATTTGCAACATAAACAAATGACAAATTATTGCAAAAACTGAAATGTAATAGACTAATCAAGGAGAGCATGTGAATACTTCTTGTAACAACATCATTATCTTAAGTTCTTAACTAACTCAACAGGAACGGAATCGAAAATATCTACGCACATTAAGGATTAAATTATGTACTAATAAGAAAAGAAAATTTGTTAAATATTTTCCTTCAGATTTTACTTAACAATACTACTCCTAACTTTCATTGGTTTTAAAATATTGCACTCATCTCCTTTATTTTTACAAATAAATCAGAAGTGCCCTTTTGTTGTATCATTAATGGAATATGAAGATTTGCGTACAACATCTACATCATCTCTCAAATTTTGCTTTCAAAAAATTATTATCTCTTGGTTCTCATTATGGTAGAGAATTGGTCGATATATTTAAAACCAAATTAAACACCATAATATGGGAGATGATGTTTTCGAGTTAGATTGTATATAATGTTTTATATTCCCTTGGACATATTTTATCCTTAATGAATTAATAGATGATTGTTTTCGTTGAAAAATATGATGACCATAAGGAGCTAAAGAGACAACCTTAGAAGATGCTAAACATGCCATGAATGAATTGCAAGTTTGTCATACAGTTTCACTTGTTTGCTAAATCAATTGTACATCTACTTTTTCTTCTCTTTTATATATAGTTATACACTACGTATTCTGATCGATTCACAATTTTAATATTTATAGTTATATCTTTCTATTTTCCCTCTTAATTTTTATTCTTGTTTTATTTAATTTTTATTGTTTAATAATTTCCTTATACTTTTCTTATGTCATAAAGAAGTTATTTCTATTTAAGATTAGAAATGTATTAATGGGTTGAGCTGGGCAACGAAAGCATAGTTTGAAATTTGGCCGACGAAAGCATAGATTTAGAGTATCGATCATAATTTTTTTATTATTTGAAACTTGAATGTGGCCTTGAGCCTTGTCATATAAGAAAAGAAAAAAGAGGTGAACGTAATGTCTCAACTTACAAAAGAAATAATTTGTTATCAAGACAAAGTCGAAGAAATATCTCTAAGATTTTCCCTAATAACAATTACTACGATTGATTATATAAGGGATTTCAAGATTTTTTACTGACCGGCCCCTATTACAATAGACAGTATATTTTAGTATCATGTTTAGGTGTAACTTAACTACTAACTATTCACATCCTTGGGGGCTAGTATATGCACACCTATTATCAACATTAATTAATTCTTTAGTGAGATGTACTAGTAATTAGGTTTATGCCAAATTGTAAATAGTACAAGGAAGATAATTATAATAAGTCATTGGGGTAGACTCATAGGTCCCGACTCAGGGCAATGGTTACTGAAATCTATCGAGAGGCCAACAAACAACAGCGGAGCCAAAATTTTTATTAAGGGTTCCAAATATAAAGATACACACGAAGAAATTACGGGGATTCTAATGAGAAATTGAACTATGTGAGCTCAATTGTAGAGAGGAATCGAAGAAGAAGAAGGAGATATTATTTATGTACAACTGAATTCTATTATATGGACTGATACTTATACAATCCTAACCTCCTTTACAAGATAAATAAAAGACAATAATGCCCTTGGGGCTAAAGTCTAAACTACCCTCACACTACACTAGCTAAAATGATAATACTCCCCCTCAAGCTAGTGTGTGAAAAGGATCAAACACTCTAAGCTTGGAAACTAATAGCTGATGTTGAGCAGTGTCAAGGTCTTTTGTAAGAACATCTGCCAGTTGGAAAGAAGTAGAAAAGAATTGAGGATTGATGAGCCCCAGTTTTGATATTTTCTCTAACAAATTGGCAGTCTGTTTCAATATACTTAGTTCTTTCATGATAGATAGAATTAGAAGCAATTTGGATTGATGCCTTATTGTCACAAAATAGAGCAAATAGGGTAGAAACAGGAAATTCCAATTCAGCTAACAAATCAGTGAGCTATGTAATTTCAGCAGCAACAACAATCATGCTCTTGTATTCAGCCTCTACTAAACTTCTGCTAATAGTCTGTTGTTTCTTGGACTTTCAGAAAATTAATGAGCCACCTAGTTTCACAACATACCAGTCACTAATCTCCCAGTGTTAGGACAAGTTGCCCAATCTGAGTCACAAAAAAATTGTGAGCTCAGAGGCAGTGGCTTGTGGAAATAACAAGCCCAGCCTGGTGAACCTTTGAGATATCTTAGAATGCTTAATGCAACATCCATGTGTGATTGCTTGAGTCTTTACATAAATTGACTAAGTACTTGCACAACAAAGCAAATATCATGCCCTGTGATGGTAAGGTAGATAAGCTTGCCAAATAATTTTTGATAACCAGTAATGTCATGCAGTTCATCATCACATGTAGTTCCCACAAATTTATCACATTCAACAATGGCGAGCTTCTAATTTGAATCAAGTGGTGTTAAAGCTGGCTTAGCATCACTAAGTCCAACATCTGAGATCAACTCCAAACAATACTTCCTCTGTTGAGTAAAATGCCCTTCCTAGATCTTATAACTTTAATGCCAAAGAAATATCTCAAATCACCTAAGTCCTTGACTTTGAAATTACTATGTAGTGTATTATTTGCTTCTGAAATCAACAAAAGATCATTCCCTATAGTTATCAGATCATTCACATAGATGAGGATAACCACAACATTTGAACCTTTTTTCTTTATAAATAAAGAGTGATCATATGCACTCTGACAATATCATGCATCAGTTAGTGCATTAGTCAGTTTTATATTCCACTGTCTTAAGGCCTGATTTAGTCCATACAGTGACTTCACTAGCTTGCAAGCTTTCTTCTTCCCTTGTTTATGGAAATGTGTGGTAAGCTCATGTACACTTTTTTCATATAAATCACCCTGTAGGAAAGCATTGTTGATATCCATCTGTGAGATTTTCCAATTTTGAGATGTTGCAATGTTGATAATGGTTATGACAGTAATCATCTTTACAACATGTGAGAAGGTGTCGTGATAGTCCAATCCCTCATTCTGCTTGTACCCCTTTTGTTAAAATAAATTATAGACGGAAATGGGAAACAAACAAGGAATTCAAGAAACAAAGAAAGAAAATGGATAAATAGGTAGACATAAAATGAAATACCAATTGGCAACTAAAGTTCTACATAACTAAGACCTCCAATTGAGTAATCACAAGCACCAAACCTCTTAGGGTGACCTCAAGGGAAACAACTTTCTCAAGCAACCAACCCTCTTAACAAGCATTCAATCAGTGGCTTCCACAATCCCTCAGCACTCATGCTCCCAATGGAGTCTCACAATTTTAATATTTCATATCATAAAAGTCTACCTAATGAATAAACTAAAGTAGTATTTATACTAACTAGAATAGAAAGATTACACTAGCTATTACAAATATACCCTTAATGAAGTAAGGGCTTTTTTTTGGTTGGTAGTCTTCTCAAAAGATGAAAAAGGCCTTCTCCTCCCAACTTATTCCAAATGAGGCCTATACTTCCATTTTAGCATATTCATGAGCTTTATGCCTTCATTCCAAGCACCTTGTAAGCTTCCAAATTTGTGATTCCTAACTCGGCTTGGTTTGCATAATATTGATGAAGCTCGGCTTGTATCATTCTCCCCTTCTTAAAAAGGATTCATCCTCGAATTTAAACCTTGCAAAACCATAGGGAAGACAATCAACAACAAGGTCCTCAAAGGATGAGGGTTAGTGTTATAACAATAATAACATACCCAGTGTAATCCCATAAAGTGGGGTCTGGGAAGGATAGGATATACCTGGACCTTACCTCCACCTTTACGGGGTAGAGATGTTATTTTCAATAGACCCTCGGCTCAAAAGAAACGTAATCAATGCAGGGTTGCATGAAAAATAAGACAACAGAAGAAATTCAAGGTATAAAACAAATGGTACAATTATAGTGATACACATAATGATCGACGCAATACCAAAATAATACAACTAAGAAAAGGAGATGTAAAGGCTAGCCCTCCGTCTCTCTCACACATAGTGCGATAAAACTCAAATATCTGCTACCCTTCTACCCTAATCCTCGATCGCCAAATCTTCATATCTAAGATCATGTCTTCAGTCAACTAGAGTTTAGCCATATCCCATCTAATCACCTCTCCCCAGTTCTTCTTCGGTCTACTTCTACCTCTCCTGACTTCTGCGATAGTCAATCTCTCACACCTCCTAACTAGAGCATTCTCACACCTTCTCTTCACATGTTTGAACTATCGCAGTCTCACTTCCCTCATATTGTCCTCCACAGAGGCCACTTCGACCTTGTCTCGTATATATTCATTCCTAATCATAGTGTCATACCCCAACCTAGATGAGGTGGACGGGCATCTAGTACCTTAAGTACGTGAGCGACCTATCTTATAAAACCATTAAACTTACTGCATTTACACATCTGCAAGCAGGAAATTCTAACAACATAAATATATCATTCGCATGGGCCTATGAGGCCTCGACATGTACATAAATTGTACCAACATACTGAACCTGACCACAAATATACATACATCTACAAAAGCCTCTAAGAACATCTAACTGGCATAACATAGTCGAAACAGGACCCCCGACATACAAAAAATATCAAAAGGATATAAACATGACCCTAACTCGATAATACTATAGGAGGAAATGGAGCTCACCAACAAAAGCGGATATCCGGAGGCCACCTACAATGACAAATCCTCTCCTTGCCTACCTAAACTTGCCTGGCATGAAATACATTGTCCCAGGCAAAGGGACGTCAGTACGAATAATGTACTAAATATGTAGGGCGAAAGTAAAACACATCAATACATAATCATAAAAAGAGGGGTATGAATCAACATGAACCTCTGAAATGGCGCTTAGTAATAATATATATATCGATCATACCTATCTTGTAACCTTATTCTATACTGCTACATAAACGTCCTAACTCTAACCGTTCAACTGCCCAATTGATCAGTGTTAACTGTCCAATCGGTCGTAGCTTGGTGGTAAATACGTGTCTGCCCAATCGGTGGTAAATAAGTATACATAACTGTCCAACTGGTGATAACTTCTCGACTGGCCACAGCCCGGTGGTAAATATATGCATGTCCAACTAGTGGTAAATAACGATACATAACTACCCAATCGGTGGTAACTACATCACTTCCCAACCGATCATTCAGTGGTGTTCATACTCTATTATATTAGTAATAACACTTTTGACTTCTTTAGCTAGTAAGAATGTCAATAAAGACTAGATACTATAAGGTGTGAAAATTACTCCCAACAAGGGACAAATAAGAGTTATGTACTCAATGAAATAGAAAATATAAACATCTGAAACTCAATAAGAATGGAGTCATTTTGAAAGACGTTTTATTTCATTTCTGTTCTTTAACAAAATCATGCCAAAAGAAGGAATAAGACTTAACATACATTTAAGCTGATCCTTTGATGATAATGACGGAACCAGCCTCCTTCACATCTTAGTCAACAACAAGGAAAATAATACTAGTATCAACAAAGAGGAATGAAACACCAAGCTGATGGACGACAATCTTGCTCTACAAGAGATTCTACGGTACTCTTCTACACCTATCTTCCTCTAATTTTTAGACACCAACGTCAACATATCTATATCACGTCAACACCTCCAGCAACGTCATGTCACAAGAGTATCCCGAAAACATCATTCAACAACACCCATCAACTCAACTCTAACAATCACACGTCATTTCACAACTTCGTAATAACTAGTCGTATCTAAAGCTCAAACTAACTCAAACACTTAAAGAGAAAGGAGATTCATACCTTTTATGTCAAGAACTATGCATTCTTTATAGCTTTCCGTCACCTTACTTCATTGCGAAGTCACATTCGATCCGCTAAAACCGGTGAAAAATGTTGTAACTTTACTTTCATAAGAAGTAAAATATTTAGCTAAAGTGGGAGGGATAAAAACAAAAGTAGCAGCATGAGTTTCCTTTTTTAAAATCTATAAAGGGAAAGTCTTAATATCTATAAATATAGTAACATAGCAGCCCCTATATTATGTGCCTCCTTAGTCAAGAAAATGAAAATAAACATCTTAAGATATGTCTACCCTCTTTACACGTGTTGCTCTTCTAGATAATCATCTACTACTCATCATCTAATCTTGTTTCCACTTACTTAAAGTGGATGCCATTAAATTCATTTTATGCCACTTGTCCACAATACATGTGGACCATATCCACATAATGATTCTCACACAACCTAAAATAATTTCTTGCTCTCAAATTACTTAAATAATTATTATTTTAACACACTTCATATATTTTTTATCATGGTCATATAATGTAATACTAGTTCATAGTCACTTTTGGCACGTACAAAATACTTTTCAATCATCATCGTCACATAAGTCCAAAATAAAAATAATCCGTAAACTATTTTCAAAATACCGAACGTCGGCGAAACTCTATCTCTTCGATTCGTTTAACCTCTAATCATTCTAATACTTACCAATCATGATCATAAATCTTTATAGCCTCAGGAGGAACATGTTTAACCTCTTATAACCCCAACTATAATCTCAGTCCCAAGCTTATGTCGGTAAACTTACAACACAACTTTAACGTATGAAAGTACGGGATGTAACACATATATCTTCTAGTATAACCACACATCCATCTGAGCATGCTCATCTCCGCTACTTTCATCTTCTGAACGTGGACGTTCTTGACTGTCCAGCACTCTGTCTCATACAACAATGCTGGTCTAACCACCACTCCGTAGAACTTACCTTTCAGCATAGGCGACACTTTCTTACCGCAAAGTACCCATGAGACAAGCCTTCATTTCATCCACCCTGCTCCAATACGATGGGAGACCATGCCAAGTATGCACAAATTTGTGATATAACCAAGTATCAATCATTTTCATGAAGAACAAGCTCTCACATAGAGCACTAAGAACTTAGCTATCCCAAAGATAATATTGATAAGAGACACCCCAAACACAAGCATGGGTGTCATCATAAACAAACAAGTAGTAGAGGAAAGCGCCCCTTAATGTAAAATCAAGTACTAAAAATATTTATGGGATACATATGCCTCCTCACACAATTATGAGACCTCACTAGCATTTTTATCAAGGAATGGATCACATTTTGAGGGGTCAATGGAATTAAGTCATGCATGTATATCATTATTATATATTGGTGGAGAATCATACAAAGGCTCACAATTAAGATAATTAGAGAAAGAGTAATCACTAGTTGGATTCCTCAAATAATCAAGCAAGTCAAATTCCCGCTCAACTAGAGATGTGTTCTCTCTTGAAAAATCAATATCTCTATCCTCAACAACACAAACATATCCCTCATCATATGCAAACAAATAATAAAGAAATGTGTCACTTAGAGTCACTTCATCTATGATGTCCTCACATGTAGCATCACTATTAGGTTCAAAGACACAAGCAAACATACTACAAGGGTTTGGAACACATAAGAAAAAAGTAGCAATTTGAGAACAAGCATCACCTCTTTTTTCAAAACATTTCTTTCTTTAAGTGTACTATCATTCCCAAAGGGTAGATCTCCATCATATGGAAAAGGGTCATCATTCTATAGTAGACTTTCATAGATATTGTAACCTCCAAAAAGTGGCTAACCATACAACCAATGTTTTAAGAGGCGGGGGCAAGAGGCGAGGCGTTTTACACAGCATGAGGCGAGGCGTAAGCCCCACGTATTTACGGGGCGTATGTCTCATGTATTCTCAATTTTATAATTTTATTACTAAAAAATAAGAAAAAGTAAAATTTTCATTAAAATTTTGCAAATGAATTCAAATAAATCACCAATAATATTAAAAAATATTATAATTATTATTTGAGAAATGTAACAACACAAAAAATGATAATAACCTAGATAACATTTAACATGAATTCTTCATTCACTTCATCATCAATCTCCATATCTATTGGTCCATACCACCCTCAACTAATATTTGCACTGATTTTATTTATTTCAAAGAAGGAGAAGGGCGAAAAGTGTAAGAGCAATGACGAAAAATGGATAAAGTTGCTTCATGAACATAGTACTATGAAATCTCTATCCTGTCAATTTCAGACATAATCATCTAAAAAGTTATTTATGACAGTCTTATTTTCAATGAAAGTTGCTTTATTTATTTATATATTTTAGAAAAATTTACTACAAAATGAAAATATGATAACATAAAGTATAAATATCATTACATCAATAATAAAAATAATAATCTATAGCAAAAATACTTTTAAAACAACAAAAATTAAATTTAACGTCCGAGGTGTATACCTTTACGCTCGGGGCTTATGCTTTTGCATTTGGGGGCTTACACCCCAAATTCTAAGGTGTACGCCATATAGATTTACGCCTTTATTTGCGCCCCAGAGCGTTTTTAGTACGCCCCGCCCCGAAACTCACCCCGAAAATGCCTTTGAAAACACTGCACACAACACATGCCACTATGCACATCTTCTTCGGTAGTCATGTCATTATCACATAAGATATTTTCTTTAATGACAAAGCAATCAATCAATGATGAATAATTTAAACATATAAGGTCTTCATGACTATCTACATGACACTCATCTCTATTACCACCTTGAGTCTCATCAAATGACACTAAAGAAAGATCAAGAGGCTCATTTTCATATATATCAAACAAGGGTGGGATGTCACATTCATACAAACTACAAGTGCAAACATTAGGTGGACACAAATTGACCTTGCAAGAAGAATCAATTCGGTCATCACAAGGATCAACTAGTGTAGGAACACTCTCAACAATGAAATTATCATTACATGGTAAAGAATTATTAAGCTCACATCAAGACAAGTTATCACTCACACTCACATCACAAACTTGTTCACTCAAAGAATTAAAAGTGTTGAGTTTAGCTATTGTACCTTGAAGTTTATATGAAAAATCTTATTTACCTTGATCTCTTAATTGCAAGCTCATTTGACCAAGTGGTGGTCTTGGCCTCCATTCTCTCTTCCAAGAACGAGAGTTCTTCACGTGAAAATTCCTTTAGAAGTTCATTTTCATGGGTACATACAAAAGTTTCTTCACAACAAGATGAAGAAACTTTTGTCTCTCAAGGGGTAGGGTAATCTCCCCTTCTTGTGGCTTCTCACAAGAAGCACTTTGCTTCCCTTCCTTTGACTTCTTCTTTTGTGAAGTGGTTTTGGTCCTATACCCATTGAATAGAAAGGGTTTTTTTGTTTCCCACCATAATTTTGAAAATGAACGTTTAAATGTTTTTCATATGGCTCGGGATAATGGTACCTCAAGTTCATCTTCAATGCATCCCAAGTAGTAATTGGGCTTCCCATCATCTTTTGTCTATCGACATTGTACTCCCAATAAATTAGCAAGCTTTTTTTCATAAGTGCTAGAGCCAATTTCATCTTCTTTCCCTGTGAATAGTTATAACTAGCAAAGATTTCATCCATCATGAATTCCTATTTTTCGTATTCCTCTCCACTAGCTTTCATCAATAAGGTAGGCCATTTCACATTGAGGTTTTGCAGTTTTACTTTCATGATTAGTGGTGTGGTATTTGGTGGAGTAGGATGGTACATTCGATGAAGTGTCTCGGGGGAAAAGATGGGTGAAGAATCACGACACACCTTACTTGTAGTACCATGGTGATGAACAATAGGTGTTAGATAAAATTACCTTGTCCTTTCTTCCACACTCACCATCCTTGCATTCATACTACTCATTTAACGATTAATGGATGCCAACACACTCATCATGTCATGTAAAGTGTGTTCTCCGGTGGGAACTTGTGTTTTGTCACCTTGATTCATCATTGGTGTCTATAAAGACACTCAACAAAGCAAACAGATGCGTTAAGTTAGTGAAAATAACTCACAAAATACTCAAGTTTGCACACCTTTTGATTGCCTCACAAATTTCTTCGGCCAATGATTGTATGCTTGTTAATCCGGGTGAGTCACAAGGTTTCGTTTACTACTCGAGGTCAAGACTGGATAAATCTTCTCCCTTGTCCTTTATAGAGGAATCCCCCAAATTCAAATAAGATTTCTTTTCGACTCGAACAAAAGGATGACTCAATTCAAACAAAAGCACTTGAATCAAGAAAGTATCGACACAGTTTTAAAACGAAAAAAGAATTGGGACGAAAAGAAGTGGAAATTCAATAATTAATTAACAAATAAGTAGAATTAATTAATATTTGTTAATTAATTAAAAGTATTAAAGTAATAAAAATAGAATAAGAAATTAAACTGGAAGAAATTTGGGTGAAAATCGAATAAAAATGCACAAAACAGGGCCTGATAATAGGGAATAACATGGCAGTTTTTCCCTCGAAAAGTACGCCCCATGCGCTGACAGGTGCAACTGGGCATCGTCGTCAGGTGCGTGGAGGCTAAATAGGTTGTGAGAATCTAACGCGGGCGGCCAATTGGCACAACGCATCGTGCTGGCGCTGATGTGGCCTGACGCGGATGGGCCCCTGCTGATATGGCCAGCTGACGTGGAAATTCTAAAAAAATATTATTATTTTTGTACTAATTTCGAAATTGGCTGATTTGTGGGGCCCTACCAAACCTAGAACTTTCCTTTTTTGGCCATACAAACACCTTTTGACCACTTGACTTGAATGCTTTTGGATCAAAAGCCCATTTTGAGTGTCTTCTTCCTCATGAATATATGAAGATAACTTAAGAACATGAAGAACACTCCAAAATCCAATAGGGGTCCGAATCAGCTTCAATTGCCACCAAATTTTAAATCCAAGCTCATCTTGATGAGTAGAATAAAACCCACAAACTTTGAAGCCAATAGCACTTTCCTTCACCACAG
The DNA here is from genome assembly GCA_029783415.1 of Anisodus acutangulus. Classification (NCBI taxonomy): domain Eukaryota; kingdom Viridiplantae; phylum Streptophyta; class Magnoliopsida; order Solanales; family Solanaceae; genus Anisodus; species Anisodus acutangulus. Next base: position 9,759,838 of record CM056500.1, read on the forward strand.
CCCACTTTCAACTTTCAAACCTTCAAGCTCGAACATTAGTGGATTGCGCTAATCAACTCCAAATCGAATGAAACTTGATATTTGGACTCAACTAACACTAGGGAACAAGAATCTAGTGTCAAAACAATAAAATAGATACCAATTTTTTCAGGGTTTTGATTTTTGGATTTTTTGACAATTTGTTTTTTTTTAATTTTTCGAATTTGACTATTTTCTTGCATTTTCGATTTTGACTTTTTTTTTTTGGAATTTTTGTAGTAATAACAACCAAGACTATATTTGTAAAAATAAATCTATAACCAATCTCTAATACCAATTGATACAATAAAGGATAAACGGAAAAAGGAAACAAATAAGGAATTTAAGAAACAAAGAAAGAAAATGGATAAATAGGTAGACAAAAAATGATATACCAATTGGCAACCAAAGTTCTATATAACTAAGACCATCAATTTATTAATCACAAGCACCAAACCTCTTAGGGTGACCTCAAGGAAAACAAAGTTCCCAAGAAACCAACACTCTCAACAAGCATTCAATCAATGGCTTCCACAAGCCCTCAACACTCATGCTCCAAATGGTGTCTCACAATTTCAATATTTCATATCATAAAAGTATACCTAATGAAATAAACTAAAGTAACATTTATACTATTTAGAATAGGAAGACTACAATAGCTATTACAATATACCCTTAATGAAGTAAGTGTCTTGTTTGGTTGGTAGTCTTCTCAAAAGATGAAAAAGGTCTTCTTCTCCCTACTTTCCAAATGAGGCTTATACTTTTATTTTATCATATTGAACTTCATGTCTTCTTTCCAAACACCTTGTAAGTCTTCAAAGTTGTGATCCCTAGCTCGACTTGGTTTGCATGATATTGATGATGCCCGACTTGTATCACATTTGTCACTAGCCTTGCTTTGAACCTTTCAACCTCTCCATTAGCTTTGTATTTAATCTTATAGACTGTTTTTCTTTTGAAAGGTCCATAATTTTCCAATTGTGACTATCTTCTAAAGTAGAAATTTCTGACTACATAGCTTCAATCTATCTACTGTCTTGGCATGCTTCCTTGAAGTTTTTTAGTTAAACACATGCTGAAAAAATTGCTAGATAGGACTAGTATGTGGAGGATAGGGAAGAATAGTTTATGTGGTTAGAAATAGGATATAAGGATTGCGATGCACTCTTTTGGAGGTCATATAATCATGCATCCATATTAGAGATGGCAGGTGGGTACAATTTTGTGGATTCCGCACTACATCTGCCCCAGTTGAGGCGGGTATGGGTATAATTTTGGCGGGTAGTAGGCGGGTATGGGTATAATTTTGGCGGGTAGTAGGCGGGTATGGGTATTGAAAATGTACCCGCCACGGTATGGGTATAGCATGAGGGAGGGACTCCTCAACTGCCAAAACATGGTTGTTAATGGCCATTAGTGAGGGCTGTTAATGACAGGTTTATGGCCATTAGGGAGGGTTGTTAATAGCAGGTTTATGACCATTAGTGAGGTTGTTTATGGAGGAGTTAATCAGCCAAGTAATGGCTGGTTAATGCACACTAAAGCCCCAAAAAATCAACTCCAACGGTAGGCGGAAACTTTCTGCCTTCCGTCGTTCCCAAATTCAACTTTTCAGAAACTCTAGGGACCAAACTGTAAATATTAAGTAATTTGGGGATCCAAAGAGATAATATCAGAAAGTCCCAAGACCCAGCCCGGACGGGCGGCGGCGCGCGTGTGGGCTTAGCCTTGAACCCAAGCACATATAGGTCCTCCCTCTTTTAAACACATGGGTTACCCTTGGGGTCCCAAACCCTTAGCCAATTATGAGACTTATAAAGAGAACAATTCTTCATTTTTCCACCGATGTGGTAGATTTGTCCCACACCATATTTTCATGGCTCAAACACCGTACTTCGTGGACCAATATCTCTTTCATTTCTCAACAAAATTTGACGATTCTTGACCCTACGGTCATCTACTCACTTAGTAGATTATGCACGTGTGAAGAGACAAAGACTTCAACATGCGGAACACTTGTGTTTAATTCATTAAATATGAGTGAACGCACCTTTCCATCAAAGGCAAATTTCCAACAGTATATACAATGCAATTTTTCATACTTGGCTCCGCCACTGTCAAACAGAGTGGCACACAGGCTAGCTAGTTACGGGAGTTTCAGAACATTGCGTGCCATGGATACTGGTGAAGGTGTTTTTTTAGAACACTCTACCTTCACCTATATTTGTGCGCTCGCTCTTAAGATAAGACTATTTAGGGACTGAATCGTTTAGATCAATCCTCGTTTTTAATAACTCTTAATTCTTTCATTTTCAAAGATTTCAATGCATTACTTTCCTATCAAAAAATAATAATTAGAATAAGATAAATAAAGAAAGTGAACGTCTTTTCTCTTTCCCATTTCCGGAAAAAGAATGTTAATAATAATAATAATAATAATAATAATAATAATAATAATAATAATAATAATAATAATAATAATAATAAGCTAATGAGAGATTGCCAAAGAAGAGTAGTATACTTAATTAGGTTATAACTAATCTGCATTACGAAATTGAATGAAGTGTGACTTTTGCAAATGTATATATTTAATGAAGGTCAAAATCATCCGCTACCCCCCTAAAGTTATTCACTTAATTCATTTAAATACCTTAACTTAGATTGTTTCTATTGAACATTTGTACCATTCAAAAACACTTTTTGATGATGTGGCAAAATAGTAATGTTCACTTTCTTGGGGTGCGTCAGCCCTCTCATATAATTTTTTTTTGGGGTAAAAACTTAACTCCGCCCAAAATGGAAGCCCGAAAGCTACTCAAAGGCGAATATTTGGTGGAATAAATATGAAGGGAACATGCATGGAGTAATTTGGACGCTCGTTTTTCTTGAAAAAGTCAAACATGTGCAAATTAGATGCGGTCATTTGAGCCCATATTTAAAGACTTCACTCATTTAATTAATATTTTAGTGAATTGGGTTACTCATTTCTGGTTGGTAAATATGGCTTCAATTTTCTTTTTAATTCATACGGGCAAATATAGGTAAAATTTGGGTACCCATATATGTGACTCACTACACCAATAACAACTAATTTTTCTCAAAATAGTAGAAAATATAAATTTGAGGAAAAATATTTTTCGGATCGATAAAAAATACATCAATGCACTCTCCAACCTACTCTCTGCCACACATTATTTATTTCATATATTTTATTTTTATAAAATAAATTATAAAAAATGAAAATTTGTTTTACCCCACACACCACCCTACCCCACCCAACCGCTTGCCCCTCCCCCCTCCCCCACAGACACCATCACGTTATTTATTTCATATATATTACTTTTATAAAAAAATTTATAAAAAATGAAAATTCTTTCTTTACCACCACACACCACCCCACACCACCCCACCACCCTGCCTGCCCTCCCCACACACATACAACACACATTTTTTATTTTATATATTTTACTTTTATAAAAAAATATATAAAATATGAGAAATTTGTTTTTACCCCACACCCCCTACCCCAACACATTTTCTATTTTGTATATATTATATTAATTTTATTTTTAAAAAATTATAAAAATGGTAATTTTTTTCTTATCACCTCCCCCTAAACACACACACGTTTTCTATTTTATATATTTTATTTTTATAAAAAAATTATATAATTATAAATATATAAAAAATTAATTTAATTTGACAAAAAAACTATAACATTACATTTGAAAAAATATTACCCCTATATAATATGGGTAATATGGGCTAACCCATAATCAACTAATCCATTTATCACTCAACTCATATTTAACTCATATTTATTCACATAAAATATGGAAAACCCAAATCATTTTCATTCAAATCATTTTCAACCACATTAAATCCAATCAAACCCATCCATTTGTCACCGGCAAACCAATCCCCAATTTCCCATTTCTTCACCCACCCAACCATATTATATTCTCATACTGTACGTAGCACTATCATTACTTTCACTATAATATTGCTTGGGTCATTGAAGTTGCAACCTTCTAATTATCATGGGTTGATTTGTATGAAAATCGACAGGAAATTCCCTAATGTGCTCACTTTAAAATTAAAGATGTGCTCCTTCACTGTTTCTAAACACATTCATTAATTTTTACACCCTTCATTCATTTTTACTTCTCATTATACTAAAAACAGGCGTTAACTCTTATTTGTTCATTTTAAAAAATCAAGAGATAATTTATCAATTTTATTTTTATTATTAAGTACTTTAATTATTTTTAATTTTTTTCAACATATAATAATTAAGAATGATATAATAAAATTATCATTGTATTCATTGTCTCTTAAGAGGTGTGTCAAATTAAACATGAACAAGTAAACATGTACGGAAGGGGTATAAATCAGGGAAATCTTGACAAAGCTTAATTTCTTTATGTGCAAAAACATAATACATTCACCATTCTTGATTTCAAGTTCAATACACCCCTAAAAATACGTACTTGGACAATGTGTTTTCTTAATTAGTACACGCCTTTATTTAGTAATGAAGAGTTTCCAAATATATAGGTATAGATTTATGTTCTAATTAAGTTGTTTGCTACTGAATGTTAATATTTGTGTTAAGCAAGGTATATACCCGTGATATACACTTGTTATACATAGTATATATCACGAGTCCTTTGAGTTGAAGCTCGGCACGGTACAAGGCAGACCAGCTCATCTCGGGTTGGCCCATCACGGATAAGGGGCAGTATATTACTTTGTATATTGATGTAATACTTTAGTGTAAAGGTTACCTTAATTAGTCTTGTACACTTACCATAGTTATAGGAGTCTTGTACTACTAGAATAAGGTTTTGGAATTAGAATAGGAATAGGTTTTTTATTATGGCAATTTGTATATTGTATAAATACTCTTTCATTAATGAGAATAATTAAGGGATTATTTCTTTCATGATATCAAGAGACTAGGTCTAAATTGCTTCCGTCTTTGTTCTCCAAATACTGCTCTCGGGTTTTGTGCACTTTCTCAGCCGGAACCTGCCTCGATTTCCATACCCCTTCACCGAATTTCGTGTTAAATTTTACCTCCACTCCTCCCAAATTTTCCCTCTAATCCTTTGTTCTTTCGTTATGTGTAAGAACACGTTTCATCCTACCCTCATTGTTTCTAACATCAAGAACAACATCTCTATTGTTCTTGAGATGGAAAATGCCCAATATGCGACGTGGGCAGAATTGTTTAAGATTCACGTTATCTCCCATCAAGTCATGTATCACATAATTCCTCTTGTTGTCCCTATTCCGGCGGAGGATCCTCAGTTATGGATTACTCTTGATGCTACCGTTCTCCAGTGGATTTATTCCACTATTTCGGTCGACCTCTTACAGACGATCATTGAGCCGGACACTACGGCTATGGCTACCTGGAATAGATTGCGTGATATATTCCAAGATAACCAACATTCACATGTTGTCACCCTCAAGCAAGAATTTTCCCAAGTCAGCATGGAAGAATTTCCGAACGTTTCTGCATATTTCAAGAGACTCAAGGAGTTGGCGGACCAACTCCGTAACGTTGACGCACCTGTGACAAATACTCGTTTGGTTCTACAATTGGTTGTCGGCCTTTCTGAGGCCTATAATGGCATTGGGACTCTCATTCGTCAAAGTAATCTGCTTCCCCCTTTTTATCAAGCTCGCTCTATGCTTACTTTGGAAGAAGTCGGTTTGGCTAAGAAGGCGTCTACCGGTGCTAACCATGGTCATGATGACGTCCTCCACAAATTCTTCGAGTTTTGTTATAATTCGGGCTAAAACCGTGCTCACGGTGGCGGTAAAAATAATCGTAAAAACAACGGGAAAAATCGTGGTGGCAAACGTGGTGGTTCCGGTGGCGTTAACAGCGGCATCGGGTCCAACTCCATCAGTAGTGGGCCACAACCCAACTGGTCCCAGCCTTGGGCCAATTGGTCGTGGACCTGGACCAGTGGGCAGTGGCCCAACAGCCACTGGTCCCTAGTTCCGCCGTATCCAATTAATGGTCAGTGGGCTGGTCAGCCCATCTCTCGGCCCAAGCCAATCTTCGGTAACCCCTCTGGGCCTAGGCAGCAAGCAGGGGTGCTTGGGCCTCGGCCTCCACAGGCCCATCATGCAGCGGGCCCCACTCCTATCGACATCAAAGCTGCAATGCACACACTTGGATTGAATCCTCCGGACCCGAACTGGTACATGGACACCGGCGCCACTATCCACATGACATCCGACCAAGATATTCTCTCGTCTTATTCCAATTTGAGCAGTACTCGTGGTATAATTATTGGTAATGGTAATTCAATTCCAATTCGTGGTTATCGTCATACAACTTTGTCTCCCCCTCATCCACCCCTTGTCTTGAAAAATACCCTTCATGCCTCTAAATTGATTAAAAATTTGGCATATGTCCGTAAATTCACCACTAATAACTCTGTTTCTATTGAATTTGATTCGTTTGGGTTTTCTGTGAAGGATTTCAAGACGAGGAGCCCTCTCATGAGGTGTGATAGTAGGGGAGATCTTTATCTTATCACACCACGTTCTGGTCTCTCAAGTCAAGTCGTGCCATTAACTTTTGCAACCCTTGCTCCTTCCTTGTGGCAAGCTCGTCTAGGTCATCCGGGGTCGTCTATTTTGTCTTCCTTAGATACAAATAAGTTTATTTCATGTAAGGTACGAGTAGAGATGGCAGTGGATCCTGGACCCGGTCCGGATCCGGTGGATCCAAATCCGTTTTATAGGATATGGATCTTCAAAATTTGGATCCGACGGATCCGGATCGGACCCGGATCCGTTTCTGACGGATCAGATCTGGATCTGGATCTTGTATTTGAGATCCGTATCCGGTCCAGATCCGACCCGTGGATCCATTTTTTTATTAAATATATTCATAACCTAGAATGTAATTTTATAAGTATTTTCTTAAAATTGCTAAGCACATTCTTTCAAGTTTAGTTCTCAAAACAAGTTTAATTTATCTCCGCGTTAACTCAAAAATCAAAAAATAAAGAGGTAACTTCGATAATAAAATTAATGTTATATTAGTGAATGACTAACATCTCCATAGACAAGTAGTTAAAATTATATTCACTTCATTTGTAAAGATTCCAAGCACATGCAAGTTCTGCATTGTGGAAATATTAGTCAGCATTTTCCATAACTATTGTCATTGTCCAACATTTTCAATTAATAGCTCACAATCAAAACGAGACAACGAACAAAATATCTCATATGGATATTTCAAAATTGAAACACAGTAAACTGTTAACTAAGTAAAAATCATTTGTCAGTTCAAAAAAAATTCTTAGCAAGGTTACATTTTTAACAAGGCAAAATTTTTTACATGTGGATCCAGATCCGATCCGTGGACCCGGATTTGGATATGATTTTTATGGACCCGATGGATCTGGATTCAGGTATGAAAAATGGATCTAGATCTGGATCTGGATCTAGTAGGATCCGATCCAAATCCGATCCGTTGTCATCCCTAGGTACGAGTCGTACTCCGAATTGTCAATATTGTTCTTTAGGGAAAATTGTTAGGTTGTCATTTGTAGACTCTAATTCTCATATTTTAATGTCATTCGATATTATTCATAATGATTTATGGACATCTCCCGTTCTTAGTTCTTTGGGCCATAGTTATTATGTTCTATTTTTGGATGATTATTCTAATTTTTTATGGACTTTTCCTATAGCGAAAAAATCTCAAGTTTTTTTCACTTTCTTAAAATTTAGAACTTTCATTAGAACCCAATTCGAACGGAAAATAAAAAACATTCAATGTGATAATAGCAAAGAGTATGATAATGGGGCATTTCGGAAATTCTGACATTCATTTTTTTTGTCCTCATACGTCTTCACAAAATGGGAAAGTCGAACGCAAAATTCGTACCATTAATAATATTGTCCGCACATTATTGCTTCATGCATCCGTACCTCCTTCATTTTGGCATCATGCTCTACAAATGGCTACATATCTTCTTAACATACTTCCTATCAAAAGTTTGACATATTCATCTCCTCTTCACATTTTATATAATAAGACTCCCTAATATTCACATCTTAGGGTCTTTGGGTGCTTATGTTATCCGTTATTTCCGTCCACCACAATTAACAAACTACAGGCTCGTTCTACTCCTTGTGTGTTTTTGGGTTTTCCATCTAATCATCGGGGTTACAAATGTTTTGATTTATCCTCTAATAGAATCATCATTAGTCGCCATGTAATTTTTTATAAATCCCAATTTCCATTTGCTAAGGTTAGTAATCCTGTGCCTAGTTCGTATAATTTTTTGGATGATAGTATATTCCCGTATATTATTCACCATTGTTCGGACATGTCCCGCACTCCAATTCCTCCAGCGGGCCCACTGCCCGCTGGTCCCACGAGTCCGCCACTTCGCCATCGTCCCGACTTTGTCATCGGGCGGGCTATTGGGCGATCCGGCCCAATTTCGAACTGGTCCATCTATCGAATCCTCGGTGGCCGATTACGGGCGGCCAGAGCCCATCGCCTACCGCCGCGGCCCCCCGTGTCTCGAAACATCACAAAATTCACCCAATACTGCCCTGAGTCATAGACTAGTCACTCGAAGTCAACGGTGTATTTTTAAACCAAAAATACATTTTAATTTAAATTCGAATGTTCTTAAATTACCACTACCCCGTACTTTTGTGTCTGCTTTAAATGACCCGAATTGGAAGATTGCTATGACTGACGAATATAATGCTCTTATTGATAATAAGACGTGGGAGTTGGTGCCCTATCCTTCTGGTGTTAATATTATTCGGTCTATGTGGATTTTTGCTCATAAAGACAATTATGATGGTTCGTTTGTGAGGCATAAGGCTCGTCTTGTAGGTGATGGGAAGACTCAGCATGTTGGTGTCGATTGTGGGGAGACGTTTAGCCCGGTGGTCAAGCCGGCTACCATTCGCAATGTGCTCAGCTTGGTTCTTTCGAAAGCATGGTCCATTCATCAGTTAGATGTGAAGAATGCTTTCTTATATGGTGATCTCAAGGAGACAGTATATATGCATCAGCCTTTGGGGTTTAGGGATCCCAAATATCCTCATCATGTTTGTTTGTTGAAAAAGTCCTTATATGGGCTTAAGCAGTCTCCAAGGGCTTGGTATAAGAGTTTTGTTAGACTATGTTTCGACTATTGGATTCTCTCACAGCAGGTCTGATAATTCATTGTTCATATATCGTTGTGGTTCTTCATTGACTTATATACTCTTATATGTAGATGATATTATCTTGACTGCCTCTTCTGATACATTGCGCCAGTCTATCATGACAATGCTCAGTTCTGAGTTTGCCATGAAAGACTTGGGGCCCTTGAGTTACTTTTTGGGGATTGATGTCACTCATCATGCATGTGGGTTGTTCTTATCACAGAAGAAGTATGCAGCTGAGATCATGGAGAGGGCTGGGATATCATCCTGTAAGTCCACTTTCACTCCAGTTGATACTAAACCCAAGTTAGGTGCTGCGGCTGGCTCCCCGTACGAGGATCAGACACGCTATCGTAGTCTTGCAAGGGCTCTTCAGTAACTAACTTTCATAAGATCATATATTACGTATGCCGTACAACATGTGTGTGTTTGTTTATGCATGATCCCTGGGTTAAGCACATGAATGCACTCAAATGCATTATTAGGTACATCCATGAGACACTTGACTATGACTTACATTTATATCCTTCGTTGACATCTACATTTGTCTCGTATACAGATGCTGATTGGGGCGGATGTCCAGACACCAGATGATCTACGTCTGGCTATTATATGTTCCTTGGTAATAACTTGGTCTCTTGGTCTGCAAATCGTCAGTCGATGTTAAGACGTTCCAGTGCATAGGACGAGTATAAAGGGGTAGCTAGTATGGTCTCTGAATCATGTTGGTTACGTAATCTTCTTGTATAGCTTCATTGTCATATTCAGAAGGCTACCTTGGTTTATTGTGATAATGTTAGTGTCATCTATCTTTCGGATAATCCGGTTCAGCACCAGCACACTAAACATATCGAGATGGACATTCACTTTGTTCACGAAAAGGTAGTTCGTGGACAAGTTCGCGTCTACCATGTCCCTTCCAGGTATCAAATTGCAGACATCTTTACAAAGGGGCTTCCATCGATTCTTTTTGAAGATTTTAGGGACAGTCTCAGCGTACAGAAACCACCCGCTATGACTGCGGGGGTGTGTTAAGCAAGGTAAATACCCGTGATATACACTTGTTATACATAGTATATATCGCGGGTCCTTTGAGTTGAAGCCCAGCACGGTACAGGGCAGACCAACCCATATCAGTTGGCCCATCACGGATAAGGGGCAGTATATTACTTTGTATATTGATGTAATATTTTAGTGTAAAGGTTACATTAATTAGTCTTGTACACTTACCATAGTTATAGGAGTCTTGTACTACTAGAATAGGAATATGTTTTCTATTATGGCAATTTGTATATTGTATAAATACTCTTTCATTAATGAGAATAATTAAGGAATTATTTCTTTCAATTTGCCCATCACTGAATAAAAGAAGAAAACTATATACCGGGAGAATGTGGTGGGATGGTTGAGATTCCGTCTTTCCTTAACGAGAAGATTCAGCTTCGAGTCCTAGAATGGGAAGTTCTTGGTAGGGAGCGCAATTTATCCTCTTAGTAGACTTACCCTGTGCAAATTCATATTAATAGGGCTAATGAGTTCGATAAAAAAATATATTGTAATAAGTTGAGTTCGATCCATCAAACCTTCATGAATTAAACACAACACCTTAACCAGTACACCACTCAGTGTCTTTTGATCATGTGTTCTTCAGATAATATTAGATATATTTTAAGAATTATACACACAATATACCAAGTTTAATCGGATGGTCATGAGTTAATGTGACCCAATTTTTGCACATAGATTTGCTCCTGGTTCGAATATCGGTAAATTAGAAGGAAAAACACTACATTATTCTTTTTTCTTTTCTTTTTTAAATTTTTTAAATTTCTTATGAGAAAAAGGAAACAAGAAAAGGGAGATGGGAGCTAGGAAGGAGAACAGAAATGGCATGTAACAACGTGGTGGGAACTATGCATGTCCTAGGAAACTCACATGGGGAGGCTTTCCTTTCCTTCTCTTGTAGTTTTTTTTGATAATCCAGATTTTCAAGCTTGCGCCTGACTACTTCACTGGTATTACCCAGACGTCATGAAGGTAATAGCACCGGTCCTTCAACACTATTACCAGATAAATCGCGGGATGTGCTCCGGTGATCAGTTTTCTGGGAGCGTACAACTGATCAATGAGACAATGTCAAATTCCCCAACATGCAGAGTTTCTTCGTGCTTGCGGGGAATCGAACTCACGCTGTCTCATGCCAGAGCGCCTTATAGCGCCCAGGCTTTGCCACTGGACTATGCCCCGGAGGACAGGCTAGTTCTTTTCTGGTCGGTTGGATGCATTCTACTCCATTCAATTGCAAATATAAATCGTTTTGATAAATTAAATTTATTTGACGTTTTAAAACAAAATAAGAAGTTCATTTATTATGTTTTCTCCTCAAATTTATCTTAATGTCCCATTTATGAATGAATTAAATTAAATGAGACATTTAATGATAGACAAAGAATAATTTATATGAATACTTTAATGACCAAAAAATATGAAATTCTAGTTATTTAGTTTTTTTTTAAGGAATTAGATTCGGGTCATCCATAAGGGTCAACCACAAATCTTGCACGTCTTTGTACTAAGTAGAGCGGATATGCATGCACCTGTGAACAAGGTAAACCCAATAGGAACCAAAAAAGGAGGTACCGCATTGGACAGAAGACGATCCAAAAAGTGAAGGCTCACCCAACTAAAGGAAAAGGGTGTGATAGGCAAGAGGTAACTTGTTTTCAAGCCGGCCCGACCGCGAGGAATCAAGAGATCTTAGAATATATATAAATAATAAATATTTATTTATATATTTAATTTAAAAGGATGAAATGACACAACGGTTAGGACTCCTCTTGAACTGTTGTCTCTAGCGTCTGTTAAATAAGAGGTGTCTCTGTAGAGAACTCCTTCATCTTCTCTCCCAGAAACAAACCGAAGAAAAACTTCATCTTTCTTCTTCTCTTAATCAAAGTTTCCTGCGAAGAAATTTTGTGAAGAATCTTTTTGAAACGTGACGAACAATGTATAACTTTAGATAGTGCTTTTATATTTGTATAATTAGTCTTTATATGTGATTATACTTTGTGACTAGTTATACCAACTCAATGACCCTGGTACGTTCTTTCTTCATAATTTCTGCCAATAAATCTATTGTCACATGCATGTTTCCCAGATTAATTTAAGAGAAAAAAATCAAATTATTTTTATCTTTGCGAGTATATATGGCTAGTCGAAAATTTTGAACAGTTCTCCTTCAAAGTGGAATAGCGTTGACCTTCTTTAAGGAGTATTTGGCACCTCTCCCTTCACCTTTTTGGACTTTTCAACAGGGTTGGGTAAAAAAATCGGAGAATCGAAAAAATTCGAATTTTTGATTCGGTTTTTTCTTTTAAAAAATGATTTTTTGAAAAATCGAACAGAAACAGGATTTAGTGATTCGGTTCGGTTTTTTATTTTTGGATACGAACCGAACCGAATTAAATATATAAAAAAAAAATTAGGCTACTACTATCTTTTGAATCACAGTCATTGAAGCCAATCTATGAAGCTTTTATGAAAGTCGCATGCGGCATGATATAAGTTATAACCGATACAAAACGGATATATGCTCACACCTACTTTTCAATGCTTAGTCTCTTTTACTTCTATTTTATTAATCTCAAAAATAATATCTCACTTTAGATTGTACAGGAGACCTCTTCCTTCGGTCCGGTTAGTACATGGTTCCGTCGTTTACCTTGCGCGTATCTATTCCTTATTGCTATATCCTTGTGGTTAGTGGAGAACAGCCATCGGACCAGCTATACTAAATTAAACTCCCTCTCTTCAATCACAAGATGTTTAAGTTAAATTATTATTTTTTCGTATTTAGTCAAAAGGAAATAACATGAACGTAACACAAAGAATATTAGCGCGAGATACTATAAAAAACGCCATATAGTATAACAACAATAACTAGTACTATTAATGTTTGTGACAAGTATTATCGCGAAAGTCTTTTCTGTTGTGCAAAAAACTAGACACCACGATCATTCACAATTTACTAATTACTGATGATAAACAAAAAAAAACGTTCTTGATCACTCATAATTACTATAAGAGATAAATTTCAGTTGGAAAGCTAACCCTTGCAAGAGTGTAGTGTTGATTTTTCTTCAAACTTAATTGACGAGATCGAGGCGTGTTCTCTGCCAAACTTAACAAGATGATGCAATTCGGAGCCACATAGGCTCGAGGACAATTAGTTGAATATTTTCGCTGTAAAATTATAGTGTCACATATATATACACATATAGATCAGTTAACAATTTTAAGTTACCACGATCAGGGGCAGATTTATCTTATGCCGAGGGGTGTCACATGACACTACTTAGTCGGAAATGTTTACCAAATACGTTTATATATAACCAAAACGCAAAACAAAAATACAATAAAGCAACTAAATGACACTACTTGACATAAAATCTATGCAACTCCGTTGGTTAGATGCTTCTAATTTCAGCTAAAGGACGCGAATTCAAACCTCTGCAACTTTGACCAAAAAGAGATGTAGAGAACCTCAAACCTCAAGGAGTTATCAAAAAAACACTAAATCAATTAGTTCAAAATTACATTTATAAACTTTTTTGTACATAAAAAAAATAAATTATGACATCGCTTATCGAAAATCCTACCTACGCTGCTAACCACGATGAGGTGTCTCAATGACATTTTTGTGCCAAATTTGGATTTATATAGTCTGAATGACATTTCATGCCAAACTTGAGTGTATATATATACTCTGAGCACTAACAAATGTCATATCACCAACTCCAAGAAAGTAAGGACAAAAAAAAATGAGTGGAAAATATTGTGGTATAATTGATCTGACTTTCTAAATTCCTTTGCAACATGGTCATATCTTCCTTTTTTATACAAATGCCACATATTTTTTAAAGAAAAATGTTCCTCCTTTGGTAAACAATATAAAAAGTAGGAATAAATAATTTTCTAAGAAGAAAAAGGGAGGGAAAAAACAAAGATGTGATGTCACCATGGGCTATGGATTGTTAGTCCAACAGGTTAGGAAGGAAAGATTAGACTTGGGCCAGCAGGGTGGCCCAATTAAAGCTGTGGGGCCCCACTGAACACGACAAAATTGACTGACTTCAAATTTGAAGGAAGAGGAAAGGAAACCTCTTTGCCTTCCACGTGGCTGTGTACTGTTCCCCACGTTTTAAGGCGGCTCAGTTGTAATTGCACGCGCTTCACTCGCCCACCTTTGCAATTTGAACTCGAAATTTTAACCACTCCTTTCAACTACATTTTCCGGACCGTCCATTTGCCATGTTGATTAAACTGAGACAGTGTACCTCTTTTAGTTATGGGTGAATAGTAATTTTAGTCTATGAGTTATTACTCATTAGTCTCAATTTATATGATGTACTTTGACTCGGTATGAAATTTAAAAAAAAAACTTTTAAATATTATGATTTAAAGTAAATTAAAAATATATGTGTGTGTATACGGTAGAAATCGGCACGACACGTGGCATGATTTAAGTGCGAGATGGAAGGGAGTAGCAATGTTGTGCGCCCGTTGTGGGATACTTCGGGGTGAGTCCGGTTTGATTTGATGTCAGGCATTATCATATGTTCATTAAGTAATTGTTTTATCATTCAATAGCATTTAATGAGGGAGTGATTCTTGAACATAAATGTCTTATATTGTTAGTTATATAAAGAGTCTAACTTTCATGTTGGAAGGGGCGTCTCATTCTTATTTCACTTACACGATTTCTCTGTAATCTTAAGTTGTACAAGCTCTCAATATTGGCTCGGGATCGAAGCAATTTAGCTAAGGACCGGACCAAGTTCTAATCAAGATAACATCAACTCAGACTACTTCTTTTACTTATTTTTATTTGCTTAGTTATTGTTAATTGCTTACTATATTTACTTACGAATCGATCCACATATCCTTAAAATCACTTACAAATTTAACTGTACCTTTTTTTGGGTAAACAGTTTGGCGCCCACCATGGGGCTAAGGATAATAGTGGTGATTTGATTCAAATTAAAATTTCACTTATTTTTTTTTAGATTTTTGTGGTTACATGTCAAAACTAAGCACTAATATTATGGCTAGTGAACTCAACGGTGAGGTTAGCAACCACGAGGACAGCAGCGGTGACAATGGTGCTCATAACGTCAAAAATAACAACGGTGTTCCACCCGGCGTACCACCTGTTGACCCACAGAATGGTGCCCCGCCCGTTGTTCCACCAAACGGTGTCCCACCTAACGGCGTTCCGCCGAACGTAGATTCAATGAATAACAATAATCTCGTGATTTCACCACAGTCGTCCAGGAGATCACGTCAGAAGACACCGGACGATGATGAAGATGGTGAAATAAATTTGGCTCGAATCTTTTATATGTTAAAGGAGCAACAGGAGGCTATAACTCAGTTGCAAAAGAAAAGTAATAGAGCAAGCACATCGGATGAAGCTCGTCCAGTCCACAATGATAAACTAAGTCGGGAAGAGGATCGAGTTGATGAGAATGCCAACGGCTCAGGGAAAATTGAGTCCTCGAAGGTCTTGAAAATGCTTGAAGCTTTAACTAAACGGATTGACACTAATGAAAAGAAAGTCGAAACCTATAATTCACGGGTAGACCAGATTCCTGGGGCACCACCGATCTTGAAGTGGCCAGACTCGAAGAGATACATCCAGTTGCCATTCCCACCTAGTGCAGCATAAAAATTGATACCGAAGAGATTTAAAATGCATGACCTCCCAAAGTATGATGGTACAACAGATCCGCAGGATCATGTGACGTCATATACTTTCGCAATAAAGGGCAATGACATGCATCTCGATGAGATTGAATCGGTGTTGTTGAAGAAATTTGGTGAAAAGCTTTCTAAGAGAGCAATGGCATGGTATTCTATGTTGCCTGAACATTCTATTAATTCATTTGAAATGTTTGCAGATGCTTTTATAAAGAAGTATGCCGGAGCTCGGAAGGTTCAAGCAAGGAAAGAGAATATTTTCCAAATTGCTCAGACAGATACAAAGTTGCTTCGGGAGTTCGTGACCAGGTTTCAAAAGGATCGGATGCTACTTCCCCGAGTAGCGGATGAGTGAGCAACCAAAGCTTTCACCAAGGGGCTGAATCCTAGGATCTACACTGCTTCGTTAAAATTGAAGGAGAATTTGTTGGAATTCCCGACAATAACATGGGCAGATATGCATAACATGTACGAGTCAAAGATCATGATGGAGGATGGTCAACTCGAACTTCCACCGTGGTCAGCAAGATGGAATAAAAACTTTGATAAGTTAAAGAGGGTAGTCGAGTCATAGCTAATTACAGGTCAGATCGGGGTCACAACAATAGCAATTTCCCATCGGATAGAGAAGACGGGCGTAATGATCGAGGATCTACTAGTAAGGGTTTGCAATTTAAAAATGATACTGGTGGATCTTCTTCAAACGTTGTGGGGGGCCAAGGCTGTCGGAATACAATTTCAAAGTCGATGCGGCTAGGCTCGTTTCGGCCATTGGTCATATAAAGAAAATAAGGTGGCCAAAACTGCTTTGGACAGACCCAACTCAAAGAGATCTGAACTTGATTTGTGATTACCATAGAACTCATGGTCATTGAACATATGATCGAACAAGTTCTTAAGTGATCGTGCAAAAGGAAACTACAGAAATAGGGAAGCGAACAAGCAAACAGAACCGGTTGAACCCCAGCATAGCATAAATATGATTATCAGATGAATGGACGTTCCGAATAGAGCTGTCATGACTGGAAAAAAGACTAAAGTCTCAATCACTCGGGAGAAAAGATTCAAAGACTACGTGCCAGAGAGAACGATCTCTTTCAATAATAAAGATGCGGAAGGCATCATTTAACCTCATAATGATGTGTTGGTAATTTATGTCTTTATTAATAAATTTCATATTAAGAGTATTTTGATTGATCCGGGTAGCTCGACCAATATAATCCGGTGGAAAGTGGTAGAGCAGTTAGGGTTGTTGGACCAAATTGTGTCGGCGGCCCGAGTTCTCAACGGATTCAACATGGCGAGCAAGACTACGAGAGGGGAATCATTCTTCTAGTCAATGCAGTCGGTACAATTCAGCAAACAAAGTTCTGTGTTATTGAAGGTGAGATGAGGTACAACGCGATGTTCGGCAGGCCTTGGATACATGACATGAGGGTCGTTCCTTCAACGTTGCACATGATGTTAAAGTTCCCAACTCTGGAGGGAATAAAGACAATTCATGGGGAGCAACCGGTAGCAAGGAAAATGTTCGCGATAGAGAAAGCGGTACAAGCACCGAAATAAGTGAAGGATTTAAGCAAAGGCAAAGAAGTTAAATAGAAATCACAGGACTCGGACTCTTCGAGTCCAAAGAAAGACGAGGAGGAGAAGATAAGTTTTGAAGACGAAGAAGATTACTTCTGTGTTCCAAGGTCATTCATGCTGCCAGATGATTCAGATGCCACGAAGTCAACCGTAGAGGAACTAGAGCAAGTCATCTTGTTTGTGCATCTACCGGATAAAAAGGTATACATGGGCACCGGGTTATCCCCGGAGCTCATGCTTAAATTAATTGAATTTCTTAAAGCTAACTCCGATTGTTTTGCCTGCTCCCATTTAGACATGACATGTATTTCATTGGAGATTACGACTCACAAATTGAGTTTAGACTTGAGCTTTCCCCAGGTAAAGCAAAAGAGTAGGCCAATGGCCGAGTTCAAGCATAAGTTTGTCAAGGAGTAGGTAACAAAGCTTTTAAATATAGGTTCCATTCGGGAAGTAGCTTACCTAGATTGGATAGCTAACATATTGGTCGTGCCTGAAAAGGACAATAAGTTGAGGATGTGTATAGATTTTAAAAATTTGAACAAAGCAAGCCCAAAGGACTCTTTTCCTTTGCCGCACGTCGATCGAATGGTTGATGCTACGGTGGGACATGAGATGTTAAGTTTTCTTGACGCTTACTCCGGGTACAACCAAATTCGGATAAACCCGGAGGATCAAGAGAAAACTTTTTTTATAGCTAGGTACGGGACCTATTGCTATAATGTAATGACGTTTGGTTTAAAAAATGTCGGAGCAACCGCGTGTTTAAGGATCAAATAGGAAAAAAAATGGAAGATTATATTGATGATATGTTAGTTAAGTCCTTGAAAGCAGAGGACCATTTAAAGCATTTGCGTGAAATATTTGACGTGCTCCGAAAGTACAACATGAAGCTAAATCCTGAAAAGTGTGCTTTTGAAGTTGGATCGAGCAGGTTCTAAGATTTCTTGGTTTCAACCCGAGGAATAGAGATTAATCCGGATAAGATCAAAGTCATTGAAGAAATACCAGAGGTGCTTGACAATGTGAAAGTAGTGCAAAGACTCACCGGGAGGATAGCCACTTTAAGCAGGTTTATCTCTCGATCTTCGGAGAAAAGTTATCGATTTTTCTCTTTGTTGAAAAAAAAGAATGACTTCGAGTGGACACCAGAGTGTCAGCAAGTTTTACGGGATTTGAAGAAGTACTTATCTAGTCCATTGTTGCTACATAATCCGAAGGCAGACGAACAAATGTACATGTACTTGGAAGTATCCGAAGTAGCGGTAAGCGCATTGTTGGTTCGAGAAGAAAAAGGTACGCAATTTCCTATTTATTATGTGAGTAGAACATTGGCTAGTGCAGTGACTAGGTATCCTCACTTATAAAAATTGTGTTTAGCATTAGTAACGACTTCTAGAAAATTGAGACCATATTTTCAATGTCATCCCATTTGTGTAGTAACAACTTATCCACTAAAAATGTGATGCACAAATCGGAACTGTTCGGCAGGCTAGCCAAATAGATAGTGGAAATTAGTGGGTATGACATAGAGTATAAATTGAGAACAACTATAAAGTCTAGGGTTTTAGCAGACTTTGTAGTAGTCTTTACACCCGGAATGATTCCTGAAGTATAGAAAAAACTTTTGTTAACCTCGGAAAAAAATTCAAGGGTCTGGACCTTGTACATGGACGGAGCTTCGAACGTGAAAGGGTCCGGGCTCAAGATAATGCTTAAAGTACCTGCAGGGGATATTATTATACAATCAATAAGAACTATGAAATTGACTACACTGTAGCCGAGTATGAGGCTATGATTGCAGATTTAGAATTGGCAAGGAGCTTGGGAGCCGAGGTCATTGAAGCAAATGTGACTCGCTTCTGATCGTTAATCAAGTCAATGGCGTGTTTGAAGTAAATGAGGAAAGGATGCAAAAATACTTGGAGAAAATCCAAGTGATGTTGCATCGGTTTAAAGAATGGACCATGAAGCATGTGTCTCGTGAGCAAAACAATAAGGTGGATGCCTTGGCTAATTTAGGTTCATCCATAGAAGCGGAGGAGTTTAATTCAGGAACGGTTGTGCAGCTGCTTAATTCTGCGATTGACGCTGGTCATGCCAAAGTGAATACAACAAGATTGACTTGGGATTGGTGCAATAAGTACATCGACATGGAAAGTTGCCTACGGACCCAAATGAGTCGAGGGCCCTTCGTACTAAAGCAGCTAGATTTTATTTGGTTGATGAACAGTTGTATCGAAGGTCTTCTTATGGTCCTTTAGCAAGGTGTTTAGGACCCGTGGAGACTGATTACGTGATGTGTGAGGTTCACGAGGGTACTTGTGACAATCATTCAGGAGCGGAATTATTGATCCAAAAATTGATTAGGGCTGGGTACTATTGGTCCGAGATGGAGGAGGACATAAATAAACTTCGTCCGAAAATATAACGAATGCCAAAGGCACGCACCCATGATTCATCAACCGACGAAATTGATGCATCTGGTTCTATCACAATGGCCATTCATGAAATGGGGGATGGATATTGTGTGGCCGCTTCCATGGGCACCCGAAAAAATACGTTTTATCTTGTTTATGACTAATTATTTTTCTAAGTGGGTTAAAGCGAAGGCCTTCAAGAAAATCAAGTCATTGATTTCATTTGGGACCACACCATTTACCGGTTTGGCATACCAACGGAGATCACTTGTGATAATGGACGTTAGTTAATTTGGAAGAAGGTGAACGACTTTCTTGAAAGGTTGAAAATCAAGAAGATAGTATCGACTCCGTACCACCCAAGTGCAAATGGGCAAGCGGAGTCAACAAATAAAACAATTATTCAAAATATGAGGAAGAGACTGGAGGAGTTAAAACGCAAGTGGAAAGAGATTTTACCGAAGGTGTTATGGGCATACATAAAAACACCGAAATCTAGTACCGGTGAAAAACTATTTTCTTTTATCTACGGTGCATCAACGCTAATTCTGGTGGAAGTTGGTGAGCCGAGCTTAAGGTTTAACCTTGCAACAGAAGAGTCGAACAACGAAGCTATGGTTCAAGTTTGGCTTAACGG
This sequence comes from Anisodus acutangulus, assembly GCA_029783415.1. NCBI lineage: Eukaryota > Viridiplantae > Streptophyta > Magnoliopsida > Solanales > Solanaceae > Anisodus > Anisodus acutangulus. Next base: position 9,780,469 of record CM056500.1, read on the forward strand.
ATGAACACCGTGAGTTGGCATTGCTACGGTTAGTGGCCCAAAAGCAAAGGATGGGTCGATACTACAACCAAATGGCTAATCTTAAGCACTTTCAAGTAGGAAACTTGGTTCTACGGAAGGTAACCCTTAATACTAAAAATCCTAACGAAGGGAAATTGGGCCCGAATTGAGAAGGACCCTACAAAATGTCAGGTATAACCAGTAAAGACTCGTACCAGTCGAAAGCCGAAGATGGTCAAAAGTTATTGCACAACTGAAATGTTGCACACTTGAAGCGGTATTACTGCTAAGGTACGTGTTTTACTCGAATTTCATTTTGTTTTAATGAAACTAACTTTTGCAGGAGCAGAGTTAGAGTTATGGTTAAAGACCGAGCAGAAGTTAGAATTAGGTCTGAAAATACGGGTTACATTCTTTTTTCTTAGCACGGTTTTTATCCCATAAAGGATTTTACCGGCGAGGGTTTTAATGAGGCAACAAATGTAAAATGTGTTACTAAGTAGCTGAAGACCGGACAAACACTAGAGATTGGGGACTGCCCTATATTGAAAATCAAGTAGTGTTTGAATTATCATAACTTCAAAAACAAACATTAGGGAACTGCCATATCCTCGGCGAAGTCAAGTTCGAAGTTTCGAATACACGGTTTTTAAGTTCGAAGATTTTTAAGTTTTTAGGACTATGTTAAGGGTTAAAATCGAATGAATCTTGTCCAAATAGTTTTAATATTTCGACAAAAATATAAAGGCAAAAAAATTGAATGAATCTTGCCCAAACAGTTTTAATGTTTCAATAAGAATATGAAGGCAAAAAGATTGAATGAATCTTGCCTAGTTGTTTGACCGATGCAAAATTGAATGGAAACGCTTTTGTCCGAGATTTGCCTCGATTATACTCATTCGCATACTCTTATCTCCGGACAATCGATAAAACTTTTAGGCTTACGAGCTAGCTAACGAATTTGTTAAAGTCCTTAACTGGGGATTGTTATCGTAAATATATTCGGAACAAAAGTAAATGAAGTACGCTTCTAAAGCATCAGTTCGAAATGAACCCAACTTATTTTTAAAGACACTTGAAGTTGTCTAAAAAATTGGAAATAAATGAAGTTCCAATATGTATGACCGAAATGAATAGGAGACGTCTTATTCATAAGCATAAAAATAAGGTCCTTATATTTAGTCATTTAATGACCCAAAATTAGAAGAAATTGCTCGATATAAAGCAAACTAAGAGTGAAAGTTTGTACAAATTACTTAAGCTATTTTTAAGACCGAAAAGAACTATCATTCGGCTCGAGGTAAACTAAGTGATGGTTTGTTTAAGTTAAACTCCAAATTCAGAGGCATTTAGCCCAAATAAGGTTAAAAGTTTGTTTAGTAAAGTTGCAAACAAGAAAGCAATAACGGATGCTAAGAGATAGGAAAATAATGACTAGAAGGGATATTCATTGTATATACAAGGCTAGTAAACATCCAGAATAAAACATGTTCAAAAAGAAAATAAATACAAAGGCATGAAAGCCTAGATCTTAATCGAACTCGGATCCGGAGTCCTTTGGGTCATCTTCGGAGCTATCTTCATTTAGTTTGCGATAGGCTCGGAGCTCGATCTCTTTGGCCTCCTTAATCTTGTCATCAATATTAAGGACCTCGTCCTGAGCCTGCTCTAAAGTGTACCTCCGGACGTCAATTTTATGTCCGCGTCAGCCATAGCTTGGTCTCGTTTAGTCGAGGCTTGAGCAAGTTGTGCTGAAATCTCAGCATGCCTCTGGTTCGAAGCCTTAAGCTCATTTCTCAGGCCTTCATTAGTTTGGGACTACATTGCAACAAGGTCGGTGGCCCTATCGGCATCCATTGCAGCGAGTTTGACTCCGAGACGATCAGGTTCGGTATTCAAAAAATTTACTTGCTGAGCTTGATAATGTTGAACTTCTTCTTGCTCCCCGAGCTGCTGAGTGGGGACTTCAACATCTTGGAAAAGTTTTTCATTTTCTTCCTCAAAATCTTATTTTCCTTGGTGGCAAGCTCGAGGTCATTTATTTCTCGAAGGTAGTTGCCCCGTACCTGGTCCAGTTCAGCCCGGATAGTGAGCAAGTCACCGACTTGTTGCAGTTGAACATCCTTTTATTGAAGGAGCCCTTTGAGGTGCTAGATTTATTTCTATTGGGCGTCCAGCTGCCCTTTAAGGTGCTCATTTTCATCCAAACACCATATGAAACCCTCACCAACAAGAACAGAGGACTGCAAAATTGAGAATCAAAGGAAAGTTAGAAATGAAAGATAATGCAAGTATCAACTTAGGCAATCAAGAGGAATACGTACCCGGTTGGAGGTGTGCATACCCTCATTGAAGAGGCATTTCCATGACACACTGCATTTTTTCTCTATCGAACTCTGATATGAGGGCCTCATGTAGTTGGCAATCCCAACCAGATGGGACAGAAAATTCATGTCCTCATGGAAGGAAATGGTAGCAGATCTCATTTTCCTCAAATACGAACTTGGAGCCGGAAAAATTTTCACAAGCTTGGACCGAGAGCTAGCGTTGTTTCTCGGGATCCTGAAAGATTTGGTCAATTTGTGTAGTATGACCAACTGAGAAAACCCGATGATAATAGATTTAAAACTTATTTTTTGCTAAATCCATTATGAAATATTTTTTCTAAAATTCCCAATATTATGAACTCGCTCGACCTAGACTGTAGAGGTACCAGCCTCTTCGAAGAGTCATTTAAAATATTTTTGCCCAAAGGTTTGGGCCGGTTGTGATGGTGGAGGAGAAGTTGAAGTGGAAGTATTGATTTTCTTAGCCAACGGATCCTCATCTTTGGATTCATCGTCATCCTCGATGATGACTGGCTCGATGACCGATGGCATAGTGGCAAGTGTAGTTGCGACATCGGTTGGCAGCAGAATTGGTTCGGTTGCTTTAGCAGCAATGTGTTCTTCTCTAACTTCGGTATAATTGTCCTCCGCCAGATTAGTGGTGGTAGTAGTCTTTTTCACCCAAACGTCTTCTGGTGAAATGCTGACATCTTGACTTCAGGAAGGACCACCCATTTTCGAAGCTCTTTTTCTCTTTTTTGAGCCAACCGAAGGTGATTTCGGAGGCTTCAAGGATTTGAGGTTTTTCTTTGTGGGTACTTTGGTGATACGTTGAATCGATGCGGCCGGATCAAATACCGAATCGGGAATAGCTGGAGCAACAAAAGGGTTGGATCTCGAGGTCGAGAAGCCCTTCGGTAGATCTGCAAGTTCGAAAAATGGAAAAAGTGAAAAAGCATACAAGGTTGTTGTTGAAGTTAGAAAAGGAGTTAGGCAAATACTAACCGTGATTTCGGGCTACCCATCATTTTTTAGAAAGTTATTTCCATGTCTGCTTCTTATGCGGATACGTGCTTATTATTTTCTCGACCCATGAGTGGAGGTTATCCATGTGAGTCGGGATCCATTGGACCTCTGAAAAGATAGAAAAGGGAAGATTAAAAGGCAAGTTATTTGAATTGAAATAAGAGAAGGCTAAGTACTTATAGTGCATGTTCTATTCCTCCTGGAAAGGTATGTACCTAATCGAGATAATTTCTATTGTAGGGACCGCGACAAAATATTCCATCCATCCTTGGTCTCGATTTTCATCAACGCTCGAAAGTATGGGAAATTTGCCTTGCTTTGAAAGCTGAATGACCCCGCCACGAAAGAATCAAGGAATGTATAAATGGATCAAATGATCCAAAGTAAAAAGTTCCTTGACTAAACTGGCCAGGAACCGGAGGCAAGTAACGATCCTCCATACATACTGATCAATTTGCGCAAGACACAAATTATAAGTCCGACACATTTCAAGAATTATGTTGTCAATGGGAGGAACGAGCTTGAAGGTGAAAGGCTATGTGTATACGTTGGAATACCCAGATCTGAAGGTAGTGATATCTTCATTTGGGCCGGGTATAATGATCTCAGAGAGAGTAGTCCAACCACAATCATTTTGGGTTGTATCAAGGTCGGTGGCTTTAATGGAGGTTGGCCAACTTCTAACTTCTTCACCTAGGTCGGATTTCGAAGAGGGGTGGAGACAACAAACTCACTCTCAAAATGAAAAGTGGAAGGGAGCATATCATATTCTCTAGGGTCGACGGTGGCCTGAACTTCGGAGGGGTCACCGGCGATGTGGTTTCATCAGAAACCGATGGTGGAAAAGTTGCCGGAGACGATTGTCTAAAAGCAGAACGGGAAGGTTTTATCATTGTGATGAAGATGTGAAGGTATGAAGGTTTGAATTTATTAAAATTTGAAGATTTAAAGTGGGAATGAAGATTTGGAGACAGGTGAGTGCTCGAGGGATTAAAGGAAATTTACCAAAAGGTAAAAATTGAGAAAGGAGAAAAAATGGGTTTTAAGGGACGTGGTCATCATTACGAAATGCTTTAGTTCGTGAACCGAAGTGATTGTTCAATCAGATGGAGACACGTGTCCGAAATTGTAGAGTGATAAGACGTGAGTCAGATTTTAAGAATTGTAATCGTTTGGTTTTCCCGCCCGTTTCAAAGTAATTTGAAAGGAAACTTGCAAGAGAAGATATCGAAGGCATCATTTACACTTTCCATCACTTCGGTGAACTTTGATCTGGGAAGTGTGGGGACCATCTGTATACGATAGAAATCATACGACACGTAACATGATTTAAGTGCGAGATCGAAGGGAGTAGCAATGCTATGAGCCTGTTGTGGGATACTTCGGGGTGAATCCGGTTTGAAGATATGGACCAGACAAGAGCTGAACCAAGTGACGCTGGGTAGGCGACCGATGGAGTTTAATGCAGACCCGTTCCGGATTTGATGTCAGTCGTTACCATTTGCTCATTAAGTGACTGTTTTATCATTTAATAGCATTTAATGAGGGAGTGATTCTTGGACATAAATGCCTTATATTGTTAGCTATATAAAGAGGCTAACCTTCATGTTGGAAGGGCCATCTCATTCTAATTTCACTTGCACGATTTCTCTGTAATCTTAAGTTGTACAAGCTCTCAATATTGGCTCGGGCACGAAGCAATTTAGCTAGGGACCGAACTAAGTTCTAATCATGATAACATCAACTCATGCTACTTCTTTTACTTATTTTCATTTGCTTAGTTATTGTTAATTGCTTACTATATTTACTTATGAATCGATTCGTATATCCTTAAAATCACTTACAAATTTAACTGTACCTTTTTTGGGGGGTAAACAGTGTGGTTATAAATCATCTCGTTAAGCGTAAATGGTAAAATTTAAAGTTAAATTATTGTCAAATAAGGAAATGTGTCATTCTTTTTGGACTGACTAAAAAGGAAAGTGTGTCATATAAATTTGGAGTATCATATTCCAGTTTCAGTCCTCGTAATATTCGACTAAACATATTCGATCTTCAATTAAATAAAATGGGTGATTTTAGTCCAACCACTAACTAAAGTGAGCTGAGAAAACGGACGGCTTACTGATATAAAGGGTAATTTTGACATTAACACCTTAAAGAAAACCTTAAATCAACTTATCTATTAAAGGTCATATAAATAATAAATGTATCAACCTTTTAGAACGGATTAATAAAAAATGATGACATAAAAATGAAAAAATAGACATACTCGAGTATTTTTTGGTTATTTAAATTAGTTTTATAACTTTTAAAAACCTTATAATAAAAAGGAAATTAAGAAGGTCATTGTGGATGATTTGGTGGATGGGAAGATTTCTTGCACCAGATTGCAATTGGTGTCTTCGCCTATTGAACTATCAACATCCTCACATATTGCTTAAAATCTCCCTAACAGATCTAATTTGACTTGAGAGGACATGACATGATTGTTTTCTGTCATGTTCCGCAATAAATTACGAAGGTGAAAAATTAAATTGTAAATACAAAAATAATATGAAGAAAAATATAATCTTTTATTAATAAATAATGTGAGTGCAATTTTTTTATCCCGTGATTTTTTTAAATTTTTTTCTGTGATTAAAGACGTACCTAGAATGAGATAGACCTTCTAGTGAGGTATTTGATATCCAAGAACATCAACTAACATATCATCGAGATCTGTCTGTTGATCACTTTCTCCTTTGCTGAACAACTATGTGTTTGATTCTAGTTTTGTGTTTGATGCCTTGATCTTTACTTGTGAATGTCTTCAAGAACTTTTGAATGTCAAGCATATCACAAAAGTTTTGTTATGTGATTGCACAAAATTGGTCAGGACTCAGGATATGTGATATTCGACACTTGACTGACAGCCTTTGAAACACAGACATTATTTTGTTGGCCTTAAATTTGAATGGAATACCATTCGTTGAATATGTGACATGAGCTTGGTTCACTATTTGAAGTAGACGTTAGGCTGGAAACTAATAAAGTGAACTTATTTAATTTGTAAAGTCTAAATTAGTTGTTCAATCCAATGAAGTTTGATTTATCTTAAATCAATGCAATTGGACTTAAGGTATAATCCAATTAAATTTACTATGCTTGCAGTCATCTCTTCATAAATTGATAACAAACCGCAGGTAACACTACAAGAATACGATTAATAACAATACAAAAGTAAAAAAAAAAAATCTTGAAGTAGGTAATACCGACATAATGTTTCATCTATACATTATAATCTTGACATAACTAGCACATGAACCAAACCAAATGATCTCTAAGAGGCTAAAGGCTAAGGTCCGATTTGACAATGTACGCTTTTGCAAGAAGATAAAAACTAAATTAATTGCTCATAGGTTCATTCCTAGATACCCGTCCCATTATAAAATCTAAAATCTCCACCAACTTGGGCCCTGAAAGGGATGCATATTGTTCTTTTGTTGAGATCAGTGTTGTTATTATTAGAACAAACATTGATGGAATCAGAGTAAACAACGTCAAAGTCTCTCTTTGTCGTAAAAGTTAGGTGAGATGGTCAGTTTTGAGGTCTGCTATAAATCTTTAGCCACCGTTTGCTAAGTAGTACTCCTTAATGCGTAAATAAAATTTAGCCCCTACGTAAAACACAAAAGAACTTAATAAAATTTTGACTCTCGTTCCTTGATTTTGAACCTAGAACTTATGAACGATTCATGCGGTTTGAAACTCCAGCAAATTTTTGAACCCCAAGTATTGATCCTTGTTTTCAACTTATAAAGGTTCAAAACCAAAAAACGATTAAGTTTTGAACCCCATAAATCGTTCCTTGATTTTGAACTTATATAAGTTGAAAACCAAAGAACAATTCATGAGGTTTGAAACTTCAACAAAAGTTTGTAGCCCACGAAACATCCCAGTAATCATCTCTTGGGATCCACTTGACAAACCTTTGAATTCCAGCAAACGATTCCTGGAATTGTTCGGTGTTTTAGTTTGGGGTACATTTATCCAACATTTTCCATGTCAAAAGAGTGATTAAACATTTACAGCTTTTAAAAAAATGGCTAACATTTAATAGCAGGTGTTAAACGTGTCATTTTCCCTCTTCACCCTCTTTGCCTCTGTATAAATTTGCACCTTTATACTCGAGGGTCTCATCTTACTAATAATACTAGTATAAGACTAATTACTAGTCAACTTGGACGAAAATAAGCAGATTTTTATTTGCGCATATTCCCTATTTAACATGATAGTGTAAATATTTTTCGTTCAAGGGACAGTGAGCAACTGATAATATCGGATAACATAGATAAACTGATAAATGGACAAAATGAGATAGATGATGCTTAGCAGTATGCAAAAAGTATGGGACGGTCCAAGTTCACACTTCAATGGTGAAGACTGCACTCTTTCAATGCCGAGGACATAAGATGGGGAAAGGAGAAAAAACTCCTAGCAATTCCATTGCACAAATGGTACTTGACGCCACACGATCCAACACCAGTAGAGGCTATTTGGAGTTGTTGGCTGGCTAGAATCTCTCCAATTAATTTGTAGTCAACATGATCCTTTTTTTTCTCTATAATCGAGAAATCCACTATTTTATTTTCAAAACTCATGAATAACGGGTATCCCTCTATCCTCCCCGCTTAAGGTGCCAAACTTGGTTCAACAGCCAGGTTCAAACGAGTGAAAGTACACTTACAACAATCTCACTCTATACTACCTATAGAGCCTTGGATCTCGTCTATGATCATCTTATGCCGTATTGTCCCTGTACAAGAAAGTTTCTTTGGGTGGGGTACCATTTTTCTTTGTGACATATAAAATTATTTACAGAGTGAGATCACTTAAAACTAACTCTACCAAGTAGGAGCTTGTCAACAGGATTGTCCCCCGGAAGGTGTATCAGCAATGTCCCTGTATAAGTTCTAAAAATTTATATGTTAGCAATTCATTTAGGCAAAAGATTGAGGATCTTTTGGGCTACTATTTTCCTCTCGCGAGTTTTATCCAGTGATCAAATAAAAAATATTTACACAATCGGATCACATAAAGGCCAATTATGGGTAAATGTTAACACTGCACATTTGTTGGTGAAAAGAGGGTTTATACCCTATTGGAGCAGGGCATATTACACTCATTTTGCAAATATTTTACACTGTCAATAAGTGAAACATAAACTCTATTTAGTGGCACAGTTAGTCGAACTAACCTTTAAATCAATTATCACAATAGCCGTGTTTAAGCAAAGCTGGACATCTGCTCGCTTTCTAAAAGTGGTTGTGGCGACACAAGGGAGAGAGAGGTATAGATAGATGGATGCAATATCCAATAATTATGGCCTAAATGTAACAAAAATGGGGGAAAAACTGATATGCGTAACCTTGGAGAAAACAGAATATCCGAGAAAAAATCAAGTTGAGAAACTCAAAGGACAAACTCACGGTTTCTGAAAGATAAAATGCCAACACGAGCAGTCCAAAATGCTCCGAGCTTCCTTGTAATATGCTCAAACAGACTTCTTAAGAATCTCTTCAGAAGGAACCTCGAGCGTTGCTCCAGCATGTTCTTTCTCAGGCTTCACCACTGCAGCAAACAACATTCCAATTATTTGCAAAAGAGGCAGCAGAAGTGAATCGATGCATGGGAACTTAACAGAGCATACTTTCAATTAGTGTAAGCTGATGACTGTTACAAATTGGGAATTTGGAGGTAAACAGAAATAAAGAAGAAATCAAGATATAATGAATCGCTACTTTTACAAAGTTATTTGTCATGAAAAGATTCCTAACCGGTTTTGGCAACAGCACTGACAGGACACAATATCCCCACCCTGTGGGATTACATTGGGTATGTTGTTGTTGTTGTTACTCACAGGAGACAATAATTGAGTTTTACATTTACTGAGGTCGAAAGTTGTGGTATTTGGACTTAATAACAAGTTGATAAAAGAAATATCTGAGAATCTGTAACTTGCCAAGTATAGATAATAATCAGACAATCTCAAAGAGATGTGTCTCAGTGACAAGTTGACAAATACAGTTCTGAATGGTCATGTACTTACTAGTGGAAGAGTACCTTTTGATATAGTTATGCGTGAAAGATCTTAAACAAAATTAGCATACACTAAACAACAAGCGCCTTGACACCAAACAACCAATGCCCAGGCTCTGTTAAAGACATAAACGCACCAGAGAGTGCCTAGGAACTAAAATTTCAAAGAGCGGGTAGGCGCTATCGACTAGTGGCTAGGCACTGATAGAAAAATCAAGAGTCTATGCTTAGGCACTGGCCCAGCCTCTGCTTAAAGTTTAGGCGCTATTGACTAGTGCCTAGAGTGCATAGACACTGTTAGAAGGTGATTACATAAATTATGGATTGAGGATTAAGTCGAAATTAGCTTAATTACATCATAACCAAAAATGGCAGGAAAGTTTGTTAAGAAGTTAGTTGGCATTTCTTGTCTTTTTTAGTTAAATTCCAAATTTATTTTCATTTCCCAATTCAGCACACGACACGTGATTTTTGCTAAGCTGGGAGTATAAAGCTAAGAGCTATCACATTGTATGATATTATGATAAAAGTTAATACAATTCGCCTCTCTTCCTTCTTCTAATTCTCTCTTATATCTTCTTCCCTATTCTCTGTTCTTATCCTGGTCTGGATAACAATTTCTGCTATCAATTGGAATCAAAGCATTGAGCTTGAGATTGCGATCTGACTAAAAACAAAGCTGTTGCTGCTTGTTCGAGCGAAACTCCAGACGTTATTGAGCTGTTGGAAGATTTGGTTGCTCAGCAAGCTGAGATTCTCAAAAGACAGGAACAAATGGAGCAAAGGGAGCCAATTAGCCTCAGCTTATGAGGGAGCTGAGTAGTGCGGTTGATGGACTCTAATTGTAGAGCCAACATAGAGGATCACCATTGACTAAAAGCAGGACTAAAACCATCATACAATCTGGTCTCAAATCACAACGTATTTTGGTCCTACCATATTATTCCCTTTTCACTCTTTTCGAAATTGGATTTTCCTAGAATCAATGGCAATCACCTTAGAACTTGGCTATATAAGGTGGAACGGCTTTTTTTCTATTGATGAAACTCTTGTAACTCAGAGGGTAAAAATGGTGGCTACACATTTTGATGATGAAGCCCTTTCATGGCATCAGTCATTAAAGAAGAGTAAGGGCTTCTTACCTATACCTGGCTGGGAAAATACTTGGTGGCAAGTGATGAGAGGTTTGGAGAAAATTTTGCAGACCACATGATTAAATTGGAAAAATTAAAGCAGGAAGGGATTGTGAAGAAGTTCCAACATGCTTTTGATAGGTTGCTCAGTTGCTGACACAGGTGTCTCTCACTACTTGCCAAGTAGTCAGTTGTTTTTTGAGAGGATGAAACTTGAGATAGCTTACACTGTTATGATACAAAGTCCTCAAACCCTATCCCAAGCCTATAGACTAGCTAGACTGCATGAGGCAGTTTTAGCAGCAGAACCTAGATCCCAAAAACACTACTCTCACATGCTTCTGCAAACTCACAAAGAAACCCTCTGAACCAATATATCCTAAACCTTCCTCCAATCCTATTGATGATGATGTCACACATCTTATTGGTGCGGGTGGATGAAATGGAGAGATTGATGATGATATCACACATCGTATTGGTGCGGGCGGATGAAATGGAGGCTCGCATCCGTAGTCTTGTGTGCTGAAAATGTGCCACCAAAACTCAAAGGCAAGTTCTACAGAGTGGTGGTTAGACCAACTATGTTGTATGGGACGGAGTGTTGGCCAGTCTAGAAATCTCACGTTCATAAGATTAAAGTTCCGGAAATTAGGATGTTGCGGTGGATGTGTGGGCATATTAGGAGAGATAGGATTATAAATGAAGATATCCGGGACAAGGTGGGAGTGACATCGATGGAGGACAAGATGCGGGAAGCGAGGCTGGGATGGTTTGGGCCTCTGAAGAAGAGAGATGTGGATGCCCTAATGGGGATGTGTGAGAGGTTGGCTATGGATGGCTTCAGGAGAGGTAGAGGTAGGCCGAAGAAGTATTGGGGAGAGGTGATTAGACAGGACATGGCGCAGTTGCAGCTCATCAAGGACATGACCTTAGATGGGAGGTTGTGGAGGACACGGATTATGGTAGTCGGGTAGTAGGTAGTAGAGCGTTGCCGCGCTTATCCTTCCTTCCTTGTCGTAGTATTTATTTTATAGTTTCGTGTCCTTCGATTTCTGTTAGTATTTATTGTCACTCGTTCTTCGCATAGCATACTATTTTGTTGTAGGTATTGTTCCTGTTTCCTATTTGACCTGCTTTGTTATTGATCTATTGCTTTATTCCTAACTGAGGGTCTATCGGAAACACTCTCTCTACCTTCCAAGGTAGGGGCAAGGTTTGCGTACATACTACCCTCCCCAGAGCCCACTTGTGGGATTACACTGGGTATGTTGTTGTTGTTGCTTCCTCCAATCCTACATTCCACTCTTCAAAACATTCTTTACCATCCCTCACATCTAACTAAACTCCCAAGAATAGGAGGACTATCTCACCAGCTGAAATTCAGGAAAAATAGCCAAAGGACTGTTATCTTCGCAATGAGAAGTATATTGTGAAACTGCTAAGAAATTGGGTTGCGGTGTTACACCATTATAACTACTAAGGATCAGTATGAGACTGACTCTAAAACCTCCGGGGTTGTCAGAAGTTTCCAATGGACGATGCAGGGAACAACCTATACCTCAGATCTGATTTTATTTCCTGTAGGCAAGTTTGATATAGTTATAGGTCCAGGTCATATCACCTTGGATTTTGCTCAGCTGACTATTGACTTACCAGTGCCAGGGTAAACATGTTCTAAGGGAGGTACCTCTGAGTGCAAGGTAGCTAACACTAAGGCAATCAACAAGCTGAATATGGATTATGGAGAGAGAACAGATGTTCATGCTCCATGTATCCCCTCTAAGTCCATATGTGAACCCAAACTGCCAGCTGCATGCCCCACAAATGACAAATCCTGTAACTCATCCTGCACCTCTCGCACAGCTTGTCACTAATACCAGCACTTTTCTCTGAACCTACTTCACTGCCTCCCTCTAAGGTGCATTTGACCACAGGATTCCCCTTCATCCACAGTCCAAATCAGTCAACATAAGGCCCTACATATATTATGCCATGAAGAAGGACGTTATCGAGAAATTGGTAACAAATATGCTAAAACTAGGAGTCATTCAATACAACAGTCCTTTTGCCTCAACTGTGGTGTAGTTGCAAAGAATGATGGAACTTGGGAGATTATTTGTGGATTATAGGGAGCTTAATCAGTTCACCATTAAGGATAAATTCCCTTATGTGGATTATAGGGAGCTTAATCAGTGAACCATTAAGGATAAATTCCCTATACCTATCATTGATGACCTATTGGATGGAGCTGCAATCGTTTCCAAAATTGATCTGATGTCTGGTTACCATCAAATCAGAATGGAGGTTGGAGACATACCAAAGCTGCTTTTAAAACACATATGGGCTATGAATACTTAGTGATGCCATTTGGTCTCACTAACCCTTTCACATTCCAGGGCCTCATGAACCACCTGTTCCAGGATTATACAAGGAAGTTTGTTCCTGGTGTTTTTTTATGACATCCTTATTTACACAAAACAGTCCTATGGAAGAACATACTGCAACAAGTTTTGTCACTATGCTCCAGTATCAATTGTATGACAAAAGGTCCAAGTGTGTGTTTGAGGTACAAGTAGAGTACCTTGGTCATTTCATCTCAAAGGATGGTGTAGCCGCAGATCCAAAGAAGATCCAAAATGTACAATAATGGATCAAACCAACTAATCTAAAGCAATTAAGGGATTTCCTTGGACTGGCATGATATTACAGAAAGTTCATAAATATTATGGCCTCATCAATAGCCCTTCGACTAAACTCTTGTAGAAGGATAACTTTTTATAGGCTGATGTAACTGATGAAGCCTTAATCTCAAACAGACCCTCACACATGCTCTTGGGTTAGCATTCCCAGACTTCACAGCTTGGTTTGTGGTGGAGACAGATGCCAGAGTAATTGGTATTGGAGTAGTACTCACGCATAAGGGCCACCCTATTGCTTACATTAGTAAAAGACTAGCTCCCAGCATGCTGCTCTATTAGTTTATGAGAAGGAATTACTTGCTTTGGTATTTGCAGTTACCAAATGATCTCATTACCTCTTGGGACATCATTTCATAGTAAACTTTTTTTTTATCATCAGAACTATTTCATAGTAAAAAATGATCAAAGGCATTTCCTAAAAGAGCAGAAATTCATATCAGGTGATTGCCTAAGTTGTTGTCATTTGATTTTGAAATACAATATAAAAAGGAGAGGAAAGTGTAGTTGTTGATTCTTTATCAAGGTACTGAGTTACTTGCTCTAATGGTTTTAACAGTACATGCAGATCTATGGAAGGAAATTGAACAGAATTGGGACGATGACTCTGAACTGCAGACACTCATTACCAAGCTAGTCTGCAACTCAAAATCACTATACTTGGATCAATGGTCAACTGAGGAGAAAGGGAAAATTAGTTATAGGAAAAAATACTGCATTGAGAACCAAGCTTATTTCCTTATGGCATGAACACCTTCCCGGGACATTCTGGTATTGATGCCACCACTAGGAAGTTGATCACCTACTTCTAGTAGAACGACATTAAGAAGGATATTTCTTAGCATATCCTAACGGTAATGTGTGCTAAAGGAACAAATATGACACTGTATCCTCCCTATGACTCCTGCAACCTCTGCCTACTTATGCCTTGCCCCAACATATATTAATATGGATTTTATTAAGGGCCTGCTGAAGTCAAGGGAAATCGTTATTTGGGTGATAGTCAACAGATTAACAAAATATGGGCATTTTATAGCCCTCTCCTACCTTTTTTCTACTCAATCTCTAGATCCACTTACGTTGGACTAGATATTTATAGCTCACTTTTTTAGATCAGATATTTAAATTCTATGGACCTTTAGGTACGATCACTAGTGATAGAGATCCAATCTTTGTTAGCTCTTTCTGGCAGGAATTCTTGTCCTTACAGGGTGTACACTTGCAAACCTCCTCGGTGTACCATCCACAAACTGATGGTCAAATTTAGGTATTTAACAGGTACCTTAAACTTATCTCAGATAGTCAAATGTTTTTGCATTGATTCTCTTATGACTGGTCTAGCTTCCTTCCTTCAGCTGAATCGTGGTACAATTCCACCTTTCACTCAGCCACACAATGATATGAGGGCTAAGATTCGTGGTAAAGCTTTAAACGTGTATCTCCATGCCACATGCCCTTTGATGATGAAGATACGGCACTTATGAGGGCTAAGATTCGTGGTAAAGCTTTAAACGTGTATCTCCATGCCACATGCCCTTTGATGATGAAGATAGGGCCTTTGAAGGCCATGGAAGAGCAAGCCACAAGGGTGTACATTGCATGGATGATTGCTTGGAAGGAAATTGAAGAAGAAGGCACAAGAGTGAAAGCCATGAAAAGTGGCTAGGAGTGCAAATCTAATGAAGGTCACATGTTAGATTATTTGTGCAAAGGCCACTTTTGGGCCTTTGTTGTAATAGGCAAGATTATATATAGTTGCATTAGTATTATTTTCATTCCTTAGCTTGGATTTTGATGAATACTCATATAAGAGTGATAGTTTGTTTAACTTATTAGAAATAGTTCTTAGCTAATTGTAGTGTGTTAATCCTTGGTTGGTAATACAAACTTTGTCCTTGATTATCTACATTAAATTGCTCATTTGTGGATTTCAATTGAGTCTTCTTTGTTGATCTTCAAATAGTATAGGTTCCTTGGTAGGATTCAATTGAGAGGGTTTGGTATCAAGTCCAAATTTGCTCATAAATCCTTTACTAAGTGGGTCTTGCTTCTATCTTTTTAATTCCGCATTTGATTCTTAGAGTTTCGTTTTAGGAATCGTATCACACAAGCTACTCCTTTTCAGCTCATTTATGGTTATCCACGTCCCACCCATCTTCCATACTTGTCTGGCACTACTGAGACTGAGATTGACTCTGACTCTGTTGGAGACATTCTACTAGTTAGGGAGCTAAAGTTTCAGTAGGCTAAACTCTGTTTGGTGCGATCTCAACAAAAGATGCAGTACTTAGCTAATGCTCACATGTCTACCAGACCGTTTGTTGTAGGGAACTGGGTGTTCTTTAAATTACAACCTTACATACAAATCACCCTTTTCAATTCTCCCTTCAACAAGCTCAATTCTAAGTAGTTTGGCCAATATTCCATTGTTGCGAAAATTGGGGTTGTTGCCTATAAATTACAACTCCCTCCTGAAGTTAATATACACCCTATCTTCCATGTCTCCTAACTAAAGTTTTGTCACTCCATTCCCACCCAAATTTCACCAACCTTGCCAGCCCATTTTTCCTTGCAGCACACTCCGTGTTGGCAAGAAGGATGATCAAAAAGGGAAACAACGCAATAGCACAATGTTTGATCAAGTGGACTGGGTTGGCAGCTGAGTTTGAAACTTAAGGAAACTGTAGTGAGAGCTCGATTCTTTCACCCTTGAGGGCAAGGGTTTGTTCAATAGGAGGGTATTGATACAAAAATTATGGACTAAAGAGTATTAAGCCGAAATCAGCTTAATTACGTCAGAACCAAAATGGCGGGGAAGTTTGTTAAGAAGTTAGTTGGCATTTATTGTCTTTTTTAGTTAAATTCCAATTTAACCTTCATTTCCCAATTTCAGCACACTGTGTGATTGGGCTCAATTGCGACTATAAAGCTAAGAGCCATCACATCCTATGAGGTTATGATAAAAGAAAATACAATTTGCCTCTCATTCTTCTAATTCTCTCTTCTCTCTTCTCTCTTCTATTTTCTTCTCTGTCTTCTTCGCTATCTTTGTTCTTATCCTCGATACCAATTTCTGGTATCAGAAATATTGGAGAGTCTGCACTTAGGCTGGCCCAGCCACAGCTTAATGTTTAAGCACTAAGTCTAGTTTTTAAAATTTCAAGAAAAATCACGTTCTTTAATTTAATGTTACTATGTCACTTATTTTGGTTATTCAAATCTGAAAGTCTCCAAGATAGTTAGTATTTGGATTACTTAAACCAAAGGTCACAAAAATTGAAACAAAAAGATACTCCCATTTAAAAGTAATAGTGCAAATAACTACAGTTTGAACTTGTTCTTTACAACTATGCAGTTCAAAATTTGAGAAAATTGTAAGCTATCACACACCAACCTAGACAGGGCAGACGTAGAAGCCCAGCTAGGGGATCGGCTGAACCCAATAACTTTTGCTCAAACAGTATTTATATTGAGAAATTCATTAAATAAGTACCCTTATTAAATATAAAACCCAGTTATTTGCACTTGAAGTAGTCATTTTAAAATTCATAATCCATAAAATTGAAATCCTAGCTTCGCCTATGAACAGGTGGACCTTAGATCTAGTAAATAACATAAATACACCCAATATTGCATAATGTCATTTAACTTAGTCCTCCTAGTTAATTTAATATTGTTAAAATTATCATCACGAAACATGCCTTAGCAGCAGTAAAATGTTTCGCCCTCACCTCTTTATCTAAATAAGAGGGGGGGGGGGGGAATGTCTTTGCAGCATTTTAACAAACACGCCAATCGAGCACATTGATAAACACATTAATATATCAAATTAAGGAGTAATTTTTTTATTTACCGAAAGCACCGGAGGGGGTAGATTTGGCTTGAACGATCATAGTGGAGATGAACTCAGAGGCATCAGTTGCGTCATCTAATAGCCTTTGAATGTCGGCTTCCGATGTGACGTGGCGATTCTCTTCGAATTTTTTTTTGACCTCGGCGGCGGATTTTTGAAGCATAAAAGTATCGCCGGCGAAGGCTTTGTGAGTGGCTTTCAGTACTGATCTGTAGGCTCGAAGTGCTTCTACTGCTCTCCCGCTCGCCATCTTTCTAAGTTTCCTCTCCCCTTTGTCTCAAAGCAACTATAATTTCTATTTTTTTTTTGTTTGGATCCGATTATATTTGAATTAAATGTATTTGATTAAGAGAGGAGCAGCACGTCAAACATATCTTGATAAAAAATTCTTACTCAAATTGACTTCAGTTTTATTGAATATGCACTTATGTAGCTCGTATAAAACACCTCAATATGAAAATGATTTAACATATTTTTTAATAATTAAAATGAAAGAAAATAATTATACAAAAATCTTCTATATTTTATTTTTTAATTTTAATATAAATAAAGATCTCTTGAAAGATTTAACATAAAACTAAAAAGAAAAATCTTAATGAGTTACAAAATTAATTGACCCTAATCTATCACAACGAAGATATATTTAATTATTTCAAGTTATACGCCCAATCCATTTTCGCCTCGATTATAAAGCTTACGTTAAAAATTAAATTTACTATAATTGAACAATAAAATATCTTATTTATAAAAAAAATAGTAGCCCCTCAAAAGAACGATCATTACGACAACTAAATATAATATCAACAGGCTCGTGAATTTGAAAATATGTATAATTTGTAGTGAAAGTGACCATAATGCTTAGAAATACAAAAAAAAAATATAACAGTACTCCACAAAGAATTGTAGTTAAAAAAATTATTCACAATAATAATATCATACATAAAGTCTATTTATTGTGTCCTTTTTACTAATATTTACTATTAAATGCAATTTTTATAAGATAATTTTTTCACATCATATAATTTCAACACTAAATAATTTTTGCAGTTGAACACTTCACAACAAGTATGAGCATCTTAAATTATCAACAACAACATATCTAGTTGTTACACCCCGTATTTTCGCACTCATATGCATGGTAAATAAAGAAACATAAAATTCAGTGGGATAAGATCCAATATTAGGATAAAATAAGCTTAAACAAGTGTTATGAAAGCTTCGTAAGATTTCAGGGTCAAACGAATCAAAGAAACTAAGTTCGTCGAAACTCGGGGAAAGACAAACGGAATTTTCAGACCTGATTTTTTGCCCAAATTGTCGGGGGTATATCTCCTAGTATATAAGTTGTTATGGGTGCATAATATATCTACATTCAAGTTAAGTGGGTCTACTTTCCAATGCAACAAACCGTTCGTCAAACGGAGCTCTGTATAAAAAGATGCGCTTTTTAACAACACACTGCAAAGCAGCCACCCGGATCCCACTCGAGGCGGTGGCCGACCTTTGGGCCCTTTAAATTAAGATATAGACTTCATTTCAATCAATTTCTTCACCAAACTTCGTCCACAACTCTCCAACATCCTTATCTACATGTCTCAGAGGTTTTAAAGACAAAATGAAGAGAAATCAATCCAATCTTTCATCAAAGTGTTGGAAACCACAAGAACAACAAGTCTATGGTATTGTGGTGTGATTTAGGGTTATGGTAAGCTGAACCAGCCGTGGAGTTTGAGTCATATGTACTGATTAAGGTAAGTTTAACATTCATTTGGTTGTGCATTAGCTTAATTCCATGTTGGTGAGGTTGTTGAAGCAAAACACTACAACATGGCATTGAAATAGCATAAGATATGGCTATTATTTTGTTAGAATGTTTTGAGATTATAAATATGGGTTCTAATGGATGGAAATTATGGAATACCATCTGGTTATATTGTGATTATGGTTGTTAAGATTATCCACTTATTAATTACGTGAAATGGAGTGAAAAACATATAGAAACTACGAATAGAAAGTAGAGTTTAAAGGGTAAACTTGTGGACTGTTTTTGGAAGACATGTTGTAGATGTTTTAAACTAGCAATCATATGTTACGCATAAGTATGTGGTCGAAAGGTTGTGAACTGATTTATGGAATAAGAGTTGGATTCGAATTATGTTTGTTATTCATAAAGAAACGAGTTTGCCGCTCAAAGTGGTTGTTGAAGAAATCGGAAAGCTTATTGTGAATTGTATTGATATTGTTAATATCGTTGTTTGGTGTTGTTTTGAATTTAGGGAAGTGAGGAAATGAGGGGGAAATGCTGCTCGATTTTCCGCAAGAGAGTTAGTTTAGGAATACGTTTGAGTCCTTCAGTGGCATTAACCATAGTTCAAATACCATGATGTAGGTTGAAGTACTATAGGCAGTATGTGGAGTCATTAGCAACAAGGTATGCTAAGGCAAATTATTTCTTTCTTTTGACATGTTATAAGTACGAAACGTGAAACTAATAATGAAATAAATGATTTTACTCTTAGTAGTGAAGAATGTTCATGTTATTCATTTCTATTATCAAAGCATGTCTAAATACGATCCTAAATCCCTATTGAGGTATATGAGAAAGATCTTAGTATTCATAATGTTAATCGGAGGTGAAGCGACATTACATCCCTCTGACAAACTTATAGTGTCATATTATCATATCATTCATGCATTATATTCATGTACATACCTTGATCTCAAATGAGTTATATACTCTACTATATGTATGGGCATGGAAAAAGAGATACGGCGTTATATACGCACACCACCTGCAACTGGTACAGATATACACGATGATGATTATGCTTACATAGGCTGATATGATATGATGGGATTCACATCTATTATGTTATTCTCCATGCCTGACATATTCGGTACATCAGTCGTACTGACGTCCCTTTTGTTGGCGAACGCTGCGTTTCATGCCCGCAAGCTCAGGTAAAGAGGGTGACGATTCGCACTAGTAGGTTGCTGGTTCAACTGATATTGTAGCACTCTATTTGTTCTAGAGTTGCAGTCTAATTGTGGTATGATATTTTGGATATGCATAGAGGTATGGCGGGGCCCTGTCCCGACCTTATGATGTTACGTACTCTCTAGAGGCTTGTAGACAGTTATCTTGTGTATAGTAGTCATGTATGGCCTTGTCGGCCTTATTATGTAAATATGCATAGGTTGAGTTCTTCCGTTTGCAAGAGTTTACACAGTACCTTTCCAGATTATTATTTTCATGTGTCAGCAGGATATTTGGTGACGGTCCTCGTGACCATGATCAATTATGGTTAGATGCTAATTACAGGATTAGTGATACTCGGCAAGTAAGGGCTGGATGCCCGTCACGACCCTCCGGTTTGGGTCATGACACTAGTATAATCCCATAAAGTGGAGTATGGGAGGGTAAGATATACGTATAACTTACTCCTATCTTTTGAGATAGAGAGGTTATTTCCGATAGAGCATCGGCTCAATTATGTTAATCTGTCATTAGTACAAAATAGTGGTATCGATAAGATTTTCTTACAATGGTAAAATGGAACTTGGGTATTGTGAGATTGATAAATCCTGGCTTGATTGGAGGTGTGGTGATGAGTCAATCATTGACAAAGTTAAAATAGATATTAATCACATTGACACTTTTGTTATGATCTCTGACATGTTACCGGATGGGGAATGGCGTCCAGAATCTACATCATATAGCTTATTTTCTTACCTTATCCGTTATAACTAACATTTTATCTATGTTAATTTCTGATAATGTTGTATTTGCTAATAAAATCATTTGGCTTGGAATATGTAATGGAAAATTTAGTACCAAGTCTACATATGAGCTTACTTGTGATAATGATACAACTCTAAATCACAGATAATAGACTAATGTCTGGAAACTTCGCATTCATGAGAAGCTCAAATATTTTATATGGTTTGTAAGACATAATAAATTTATGTTAAATGAGTTTAGATTCTGCAGAAAAATCATTGAATCACCAAATATGTGAACGATGTGATTGTACTATGAAGAACTCTTCGTGTAGTATCATGACATGTCAAAAATCCAAATAAATATGGACCAAGCTAATTTCACAAAGCGAGCTTGATGCTATGATTGCTAAATCAATGCTTGAATCGATTGATGATATTATTAACTATACATGCCATTTTCTGTATAGCACTACACTTCTTATTTCAATTATGTTGCATATATGATAGGAAATAAATAAAAAATTGTTTGAAAAGATGTATACCTACTGATGTTATATGCAAACATATTAAAGATTATGTTAGGAAAGTGGTTGAAGTATTTCTTACATAAATTCTACGCCTAAATAAGCTAAATTAATAGCTTGGTCTCCTCCCGATGCATGAAAATTAAATTGAAATTGATGGCGGTATAATTATGAAGACCTAGACAAGAGTAGGGGTGAGCGGGTCCGGGTACCCTAATATTTTTTAACTACCCGGACCCTACCCGGTAAAAGATCGGTTCCTAAATTTACTACCCGGAACCTACCCGTAGCAATCATTACCCGGAACCTAGCCGGACCCTGATTGTCCGGGTAGGTTCCCGGGTACCCTGTAAATAAAAAACACAAATTAAGCAATAATTTTTAAGCCTATGAGAATAAAAAAGAGTTCTAAAATAATTTCATCAAGTAGTTTTTTAGCCTGCAATCGGAGTTTTTAGTACCCTTATAAGAAGTTTTAGAAAACTTATTCATTGTAGAAAAACTAATTCTGTTACCAAAACCTAAAATTGCAAGCCAAATTTGACACTCAATTAATTGAACGTGTTGATTTCAAAATAAATTTGAAAATATCTGAATTAAACTTATTTTCGTGTTCATAAGCTCATCGATACAAAAGAAAAGTTTTATTATACTAGTAAATTCCTAAATTTCATCTTCACAACTATAAAAATATACACAAATTTTAAAAATAGATTTACATTTCAAATAAAAAAGTAATACAAATTGAAGATGAATATCGCCTGAAATAGAACAGAAGCATAAAGGGGTGAAAAAGATAAAATATTTACGTCTTGGGGTGGGGAAAATCAATGTGCAGGCGTGCAACAAATAATTTTGGAAAAAGTTAAAAGTGGTCCAAATGTTTCTAAAAAAAAATTAAAATATTTAATATTTTATAGGTTCCGGGTATCGGTTAGAATTAAGTACCTGTCTCTATTTTAGGAGCAGAGGCAGGACCCGACATTGATCGGTTCTTAATTTTACTACCCGGACCCTACCCGCTATTATAATATATCTATCCGGAACCTACCCGTTAGTGTCGGTTCCGATCGGGTATCTGGGTACCCTGTATCCGTGCTCACCCCTAGACAAGAGATGTTATTTTTTGGCGAATTCTTAGAAATGATAAAGATAAATGAATATTGCAATATTCACGTAAGATGAGACCCATGGTGAGCCTTACTATTAGAACTATAGAGCATCATGGAAGAGATAAAATTAGCTAAAGAATTGAGATATGAAAAATTAGAAGTTGTCTACTTGCAATCAAACTTATATATGAGATTGATATACAACTTCACCCTTTTAAGGCTATTATTTAAAATTGTAAATACTTGCTTGAATGTCACCAAGATAAATATCATCCACATCTAGAGAGAAATAAATACATGTGCAAACTTCATAGTAAATGAAGACTATAAATATGAAGAAGAATTGCTAATACAGAACAAGGCGATAAAGGATATGTAATTTTCGCTCATAATAGATTGCAGTAACTTACTTATGAACAAGTGTGATCTTTGATATTTTTCATTGCACAAAAAAAATTTTCGTTCTCATTACCTCTTTCATCTATAGTGGCGAATTTATATTATAAATTTGAGGCACGTGAATTCATGAGTTTTCTATAAAATTAAATATTTTATGTATATATTTTATAAAGTTAATATAATATTATCTTATGGCGTTCATATTATAAAAAAGCTAAATTGTGCACTTAATTACTCATATTTTAGAAATTATAAATTCGGCTCATGTCATCTACCCCATACTTGGATGAATTTTTTGTTTTAATAAAATTTACTACATGGGTCGAACTGTTAAATGATCAACATAGAGGGCGTGATTTGCAAAATGCTTACTCATGAATATACTAATATCGCTTCATTATATCCCACTCCCCTTTTATTTCTTAAAAACCCTAATCTTCAAATTTCCTCTCTTCTACGCTTTGGTCTGCTCTCGATCTTCCAGGTATGTTCTCTAATTGATGTTACATAAATTAAAACAATATTAATTTTGTTTAATTAACATAATCATCATTAAATCGTCTAAATAATAGTTCCAATTTCCCTTACTCGTCAATGCAAAGGTGTATAGGTTGCGTTAATTAATGTCAATTAAATAGTGCAAAATTCTTTTATTTATTGTTCTTGTTGCTCAAGCTAGGGTTTTATGACTGAAATTGGCTTTGCAACTGAATAATTACAAGAGTTGGAGTTTTTCTCTTTTCCCTTTTTGCCCTTTGAGAGAATTTATGTGTTGTCTAAGGGTGTGTTTGGTATAACGGAAAATGTTTTTTCGGGAAATAAGTGATTTTCCTACTCATTTTCTCATGTTTGGTACGCAAGTAAAAAAATGTCATTTTAAGAGCATTTGCATATATTCAAAGCAAAACACTTTGATATTTTTGAATTGAGAGTGCAACTTTTGGTGGTGCGATGGTGGGGTGGGGACGGGGTAGGTGGGAGGGGTAGGGCGGGGTGGGGACACAATGGGATTATTGGGGAAGACAAATTATTTCTAAAGATAGTTTTTTTTTATAAAACTTTTTCTTAATGTTGATTACGGATAATGTGTTACTTGTACTCTATTTAATTGTACTTAGAATCATTAAATTGTTATTTTCAGTTAACTGCAAGAGGTGCTTATTCTTGTTCTTTGGTTTTACAGTGAATGTAGTTTCATTTTTCAGGAACAATGAGTCGGTCGAGTAGGACACTTTATGTTGGCAATCTTCCTGGTGATATTCGTGAACGTGAAGTGGATGATCTGTTTTACAAGGTGCCTTATACTCTACATGGCTTCCTACATTCTTGGATATATGGTTTCATAGTGCTTAAAGACGAAAAGAATAACAATTAAGTAAATTATTTTTTTGAGTGAAATGGGTCCAAACAGAGTGGAATGGATATAGGGAATTCATTATAGCCAAACCCAACTAGTTTGGGATTGAGGTGTATCAACAGCAACAACATATCCAGTGTAGTCCTACAAGTGGAAGACGTACGCATAACTTACCCCTACCTTTGTGGGGTAGAGAGGCTGTTTCCAATAGACCCTCGGCTCGAAAGAAAAGAAAAGGATTTGAAGCATGGTATCAAGAAAAATATGACAACAAAATAAAAAAAAAGAATCTACACGATTACTAACTAATACTACTAATAAGGAGAATACTCGACTACCTACTAACCTTCTATCCTAATCCTCGATCACCACACCTTCCTATCTAGTTTGGGATTGAAGCAACTAGCTTGGGATTGAGGTGTATCGTTGTTAAGTTTTAGGAGTATATTTTATAAGGCTTGTGTTCGTGTGTAATTGTTCTGTCACAGTTTGTCTGATTTCAATTCTCAGAAACTTATAAACAATTTGATGTGTATGTGCAGTACGGCCCAATAGCGCATATTGAGCTGAAAATTCCACCAAGACCCCCTGGTTATGCTTTTGTTGAGGTGAGTTTGAGCTACCTCGGTTTTGATGGATTTCATTAGATTAGGCTGCTCTGCGCCTTTTAAGCTATTCTAAAACCTTTGTATTGGCGGCAAACTTTAACAGTTTGAAGAGGCTCGTGATGCTGAAGACGCTATTCGTGGTCGTGATGGCTATGATTTTGATGGGCACCGTCTACGGGTTAGTCAACATTTAGTAGCATATAGTCTGTAAAGTCACTAGTTGTTTCCACGTTGGATGTTGATACTATTAAAATTGCTCATACTGGCAGGTTGAGCTTGCACATGGCGGGCGTGGTAACTCGTCAGCAAACGATCGTTATGGTGGTGGCGGGCGTGGTCAGCGTGGTGGTGGAGTGTCCAGACGTTCTGATTATCGAGGTGTGTCTTATGGTTTATGTGCTTTGTGCGCTGTAGTACATTTTATTGCTTCTCTATGTTGTTTGATCTTTTTTGTTGTTTTCAGTTTTAGTCACAGGATTGCCCCATTCAGCATCGTGGCAGGATCTCAAGGTGAGTCAGTGTCTTTGAGTTGTGAATTATGACATACCAAGAAAGTAATGCTCCTTTCCCTCCTCAAAATATTCTGTAATTCCTGAATGTTGGTAAACTTTGTTTCTTATGTAGGATCACATGCGTCGAGCTGGGGATGTTTGTTTCTCCCAAGTTTTCCGGGACGGGAGTGGTAAGATTATAAGCAGTTAAAGCTAGATTTGTTCGTTTTCTCGTTAAACTGCTATAGTGGTTTAACTGTCTAGTATACCAAGAACTCCTCCAAGTGGAATGGGAACCTACAATTATACACAAAGCAATGAGTTTCTGATTGGACCTACAATGATACACAAATACAATGATACACATAAATTGTACTGTTATGATTTAGAAAAAGACCATGTATACAAACTGTATACCAAAAGATGGATGATTTTACAGTAATACACTATTCCTCATCCTGCTCATCGTGGTTGACCTGTCGTAGAAATTGGTTAAGGATAAGCTTTTCTTTATATAATAGAGTAATGAGCTGATAATCAAGCAGTACATTAAGGGCAAGTCTATCATTGCTTATTATTACTGTCATTTTTTTGTCTAGAACTTTGAAACTAACTGAGGGTTTATCACTGGGGATTTCCGATAAAGTTGCAAAAATATGGAGAAGAACAATGGTTCATAATTTGGGATTTCAAGTTTCTTGCTTCAGATTCCTCTTATATGAGCTAATATGTGGTGGCTGGGTGAGGGTGAGATAAGTTCTGCTCTCGGGAGGAAATGGTGAAGATGACGAAGAAAAGATGTTTAGTTTTGTTTGTCCTCCCATCTAAGGATATCTTGCCCTTACCCATGTATCATCCCTCAAGTTAAAAAGCTGGTTATCGGCTGTGCTGCCTAATGATGGATGGCTAGATAAATATGTCTAGGCTAATCTGATGCGCCAGATGGCCCATTAGCCTGTATCATGTTTAGCTTGGGATTTCTTTCCACCATTCTTTTGAATTTTATTCTGTACGTGATTAGCAAACTAGAGGCTAACCCTGCTTAACAAATGAGCCCAAGTTCTTTGTAGGTTGACTGGATATGCAATTTTCTCCTTTGGTTATTTCTACTTCTGCTAATCATGTACCGAACTTGTCGTATTGATGGAGGGTTCACTTTTTATTTTTCAAGGGGATGAACATATAGTGGAGGCAAATGATACCTGATAATGATGTCATTTTCAAGCTCAAATGATACCTGATAATGATGTCATTTTCAAGCTTTTGGCTGAAACGTAGAATAATGGCGTAATTTGACTAGTTTGAATGATCATTAGGTCACAAAGTTAGTTGTAACTACTTAGGAGCTAAGAGTTGGAACTTATTTTCATCTAATATATATTGGAATATGTTGAGTAACTTTGATATCGTGGTAGATTTTTTAAAATAAATTATATTTATAATTCTACTGGTTTCTAGTCATTCACTATGGTTTCTGGTTATGTCCCTTTTAAAATTATTTGTTCCTTTCATACTTGATGGCATTTGGAGTTGGTTCGGTTTAGTTTTTAGAAAATGGTTGGGAAACAATCTTGGGGAATGTTATGTTATTGGGTCACATTTTGAGGAGATGTTCTTTGAGGACTGTGTTAGTCTTCGAGAAAACTCAGGTTTTGATTCTTTTTCTATTTTAGTTTTTTATTCTATTTGGTTACAGTAAAAATTTTGGTGTGATTCGCAAAAGAAAAATTTTGTTTTAAACAACAGTTGTTTTTATTTTCCAGTAAACTTCTCCATAAAATTTTCTCATCAAAGCTTACCAATAACTATTATAATCCAAGTCTCCCGGAAACTATTCTGATCCCAAATTGGCACACAATACCCTTTTTGCCTTTATTTTAAAGTGCACAATGCCTATTTTTACCCTGTAGGAAGCATCTTGAACTTCATCTTACTTGGTCATTTCTGTTCCATAAGTTACGCTGATGTCGACAATTTTTTTTGAACTTTCAGGCACCACTGGTATTATTGATTATACAAACTACGAAGACATGAAATATGCTGTAAGCCATCTTCTCTTCTTTCCCTTTTGGGTTTCCTTAACCTGGTCGCTGTTTACAATATTTGATTTACCGCTATACAACTAAGAGCTGCTGCTAATAATATCCTTTCATGTGTATAGATCAAAAAGCTTGATGACTCAGAGTTTCGGAATGCCTTTTCTCGTGCGACAATTCGAGTATGACGCAAACATATTTCAATTGCTTCAATATTGTGTTGAAGCCTTCATTTGGTTATTCTAAAAATCTCCATCTTCTTGTAGGTTAAGCAATACGACCGCAGTCGCAGCCGCAGCCGTTCTTACTCCAGAGGAAAGAGTGTTAGTCGAAGCCGTAGCCGAAGTAGAAGTCGTAGCAGGAGCAAAAGGTATAACACATTACACATATATGTTTGGACTAGTGGTTTTACTTTAATGCAAATATGGGCCTCATTGATATCTGTCTTAGCAGCAAATCTCCTAAAGTTAAATCTTTAAAGCGCTCCAAATCTCGTTCAAGGTCTGTGTCTTCTCCGTCTCGTTCTGGGTCAAAAGGACGTTCTATCTCAAGGTAATATTCTGCTTTTCCTTTCTGTTCTTGTGGTGGGATGGGTATTAAAGAATAACATAGTACAAGGTTAATATTTACATAAACTGCAAATCTTTTTATTCAGTTAAGTATTATTTTATTGGAATTTTTTTTCCCCTCAAGTTGCTCTTTTGCACTGGCATTGTCGTTGGTGTAAGATCTTTAAATCTAAAATGCTCTTGCAGTTGATTTACTTTGCCTTTTATCTTCTATGTTAATGTTGGTTTGATGTGCTCACTGCAAAGCTCACCTGGAAATAATATTGACTCTTAGGTGCTTTAGAGGGTGTTTGGATTGGCTTTTAAAAAGTACTCCCTATGTCCAAAAAGATTGGCCTAGTTTGACTTGACACAAAGTTTAAGAAATAAAGGAGGACTTTTGAAAGGCGTGGTCCAAAATAAATCTTAGATATTTGTGTGGTTGTAAATGATCTCATAAAGTTAAATTGTTTCTAAATATAGAAAGGAGCCAATCTTTTTGGGACAAATTAATAAGGAAAGTAGGCCAATCTTTTTGGGACGGAGGGAGTAGCTTATAAGCTAAAAGCCAAAAGTGCACTTTTTTTCATTGCCAAACACCACACAAAAACTAGAAAAGTGCTTAATAAGCACTTAAAATAAGCCAATCCAAACACCCTAGGTCTTCTTTGTTTAACTGGTCCTAAATGCTCTCTAGTTTTTCTTTCTGAAAAATATAGCAATGAGAAGCTGTGGTTTCATATATCATGCATAAAACTGCCAAATTTGATTTTCATTGTTTGAGTTTATGTTCTCTCTTCAACACATTCCTCTGGTAATTTGTCAAATGGTGGTACAACAGGTGAATGGTAAGTTGTAGGCCAAAATTTTGTGAAGGTTGTATTTCTGGGGGCAATCTAGTTTGGTAATGTGTAATTCTGCATACTCTGGGGGGCAATGCATAGTTACATTTATGTTATTTTCTTCTGCTTCAGGCAGGACTTTAAGGGGTTTAGAACTTGCAATGGTATTACCAAACCATTAGAATAAACCAAATGATTATGAAAATTATGGTTTCTCCCCACTTTAAGAAACTTTTTCATTTTTCTTGCCCCGCTGAACAAAGAGTGCATGTTCATTTGTTTCCTGCTGTTTCAGGATTTTCTAACTATGCCCGATGATCAATTTATAACCATTCAGCAGACTGTTCACCTAAATAGTGCATGTCTGTTAAAACAAAATTAGAAATTCAAAAGGGTTGGGACTGAGCAAAAGAGAAGTAAAAAAAGTTTTTAGGTATCTTAAGGGGAGTTGGTTCGTTTGCTTTAATTATTTTTGGAACTGTATTCTAGGGAAAACGTACTGCCTTATCAAGGTCGTCTTTTATCATTTTTTCTTTTATAAATATGAAAAGTCACCTTGTTTGTTTTTCTAGATTTTGGATATGTGCGGCGGTTTGTGGATTGCATTTTAGGATCTTGAGTGGATAATGGTCTTGCCTGCAACTCTTTTGGTTGTGGAGGTATGATGTTTTCTAGATGGCAGCTTTGGGTCGTTTATGATGTCTCTATTCTAATGAGCATCGTGAAATGTTCCATCGGTGCTAGATTGGGATCATGAAGATCATGGATTCTATGGTGGAGCTGGACTGGGAAACTAACTGCCACCTGAATTTGGATCACCACCTATTTGTGGTAGAAGCATTTTCTAGCAAAGCAAATAAAGACTAGTTCATTCTTTTGGTATATTGCTAATTGGTCTCTTTGACTGCACAAATTTAAACCATTACTTAGTCTTAACTGTGTAACTTGCATTTGCTTCATACATACCATATTTTCCACACTGGGTTCTGCCAAAATTGCTACTTTGATTATGGTCATGGTGATGTGGAAGTGGAATCAAGGCAGTTGGAGGAAACTTGTTAAGTGGCCGGACTGGGATATTAAATTAAGTTATTTCTGGAAATTTTGCAGATCTCCATCAAGGTCCAGATCTCCAGCACCATCTGTAAGTCAAATCTGTGTGTTTGAAGTAAACTGGATACCTCACAATTAACACGTTGTAATCATCCGTCTTGTCTTTCTATGGTCCTTTTTTGTGCTTACCTGTCCTAAAATTGTACTCTCCTTCTTTGTCTACATTTCTATTGCCTTGTATTATGACGGTTAATTACAGCGCTCAAAACATTTGAGTAAAAGCCCAAAAAGACGCACTCCCAGCAGAAGCCCAAGCAGGAGCCGGAGCCGGAGCCGAAGTTTGTCCAGGTCTTACTTCTGTGGCTCTGTCATATATTTCTCAATGTTGATTGTTTTGTTGATTCCCCCCCCCCCCCCCCCCCCGCTTCTTTTACAGGTAATATTGTTGAAGTCATGTGTGATTGAGGGTGCCATCATACTGTGTTTGAGCAGCACGGTCCACAGTTGGGAGGTCTAAGGGGGCTGGAAAAGCCTATTGCTCTGTTTACATTAAAAGATTTCTGTGTTATTGAACCATGTCAAGACTGTAATAATTGTTATACTTAAATTTGTATCTCTAAGACTTGGTAAAGGCTGCAATATAGTAGAATTTCATAGCCTTTCTAGCTGCCTGATGGTAAGAGACGGAATTAATTTCCTTGATTTGCAGATTGCTCTTTTTCTCTAGTGGGGACCGTGTTTTCTGCTTAATTGATTTCATTTATATGTTGATCAATATTATTTAGCTTTGGTAGTAGTAATATTTTCCGAGTGAGACCTACCTTGTGTTCAGGCATGAATTTTAACAAACAATAATCAATAGCTTGATAAGCCCGTTTGGGTAGAAAAGTTTTTGCCAGCAATGATGGATTGAAAAGTATATTTTGGTTTTCAAAAATCAAATTAAAATGTTATTTGAAGACAAAAACAAAACCTTATACTTGTCTATGAAAGAAGGTTATGCAAATGCTTTTCTAATTATTTATAAAAAGCCTAGTCACATGGCCTTTTTCCAAGGATTTACAAAAACTGTAAGTTCAAGAATTTGATTCAAAAACTATTGTTTGGTTTTCTTTTTCTCACGTGTGGACGAGAATTAGTGAAACTTGGGCCAAATGGGTAAAATCCAGACATCGCAATGTAGATGAGGTTGATTGTTGAGGAAAGTGTCGATATATATTGTTTGGTTTTCTTTTTCTCGTCTTCATAATAATAGCAATAACATGGCTAATCTGTGTAGACTACCTATTACTTTCCACTAAGGGGGAGGTATCGGGTAATTTTGATCATCATATTTAGATGGATGAGAACAATTTATGTGTTCATCATAAGCGATTTTCATTTATTGCAAGTTTCATCTAAATACACCCAGTTTTATCTTATATAACAATATTTGATTAGATATGAAATTAAAACAAAAGGTTCTGAAATTTGTGATTTGAAAAAATGATAGATATGTATATGACTAATAAAAGGTGAGATAAGAAGTTTAAAGTTAAATTATTTTTAAGTGTATAAAGATCTTTTTCCAAATAAATAAAGAATAAATTTCTTCTGAAAAACTATACTAATATTTACTAGAATTGTATTTTGGAACATCACGAGGTGAGAAAAGAATCACATAACTCACTGACCAGCAGACCCAGTATATAAAATGTAATTACGTGCAACAATTTATATGATACTTTTTTTAGTTAGTCCTTAAAAGAATGACATATTTTTTATTTGATTATAATTTAATTTTAAATTTTACTTATTACGTTTAACATGATTTATAACCACACAAATATCTTTGATTTATTTTAACCCACAAGATTCAAAAGTTTTCCTTTATTTCTTAAATGCTATGCTCAATCAAACTACATCATATAAATTGAAACAGAGAGATTATATATTTAAAAGAACCACATAACTCACGGACCAAGTATATAAAATATATTTAAAATTTGAGAAAACCATTGCTCACTTGTCCAATTATTAGCTTAACAATATAAAATATTTCAGGAAAACAATAAAGTGAAAAAAAGGATGATCTATAACTTGAAACAGACCAAGTATATATAATATAAACTATATTAAAAATTTTTCCAATAAGGAATTTTGGTAGTAAATAAACAACTAACAAACCAGGCACTGCAACACGTCCTCCACATTCCACAAACTGCCAAAAGCCAAAAGGCAAAAGCCAAAAGTCTTCACACCAAAACAACCCCTTTGCCTTTTATTTTTTTTTTTATAATCCAGGTCTCCAGGCTTGCGCTTGACTACGTCCTGGAGGTAATAGCATCGATCCTTCAATACTATTACCAGGTAAATCGCGGAATGTGCTCTGGTGACCAGTTTTCTGGGAGCGTACAACTGATCAATGAGACAATGTCAAATTCCCCAACATGCAGAGTTTCTTCGTACTTGCGGGGAATCGAACCCACGCTGTTCCATGCCAGAGCGCCTTATAACGTCCAGGCTTTGCCACTGGACTATGCCCCGAAGGACTCCTTTTATTTTTTATATATACGCTTCAACTTTAGATTATTTATGAATATAATAGGTTCATTTTTTTAACACTACTCTCAGTAAATCGCCTGAATAATCCGTATTTGATAGCAGAACATTCCTTTGAAAACGGAACAACCGATAGATAGAAAGAGCAAATTGGTCCCAACAGTATTCGAACCCACGCGCTACAGGCCTCCACCTTTGTCATACAGGCCGGGATCCCTTTGCCTTTCTTTCTTCAACCACCGCCACACACACACACACACCATATTTCCTCCCAATTGTTCTGGATAAAACTTTCATTCTTTAATTAGTAGTTATAACAGTGTTGTTGTTAAATTTCTATATATCTGATTCATTTATAGCCGATGGGTTTTTCTCAAAACTCTCAAGAGGACCTTGTTCAAGTTAGAAGATGATCCAAGAAACTGGGCTCGTTTATCTTGTGTTTCAACGAAATTCGCTTTAATAATTCACAACATTTGTTACAAATCAAAATGTTCTTTAACTATTCCTTCAGTTGTCTCGGATCTATTTGGCATCTCCTCTACTTCTGTAGCAGCTCCACCAGGTGTATGGTCAGTTAGCTGTATGTTGTCCTGGTCTCCATCAAGCTGCTGTGCTTTTAGAAAATTCTGATTTTGGGCTTGAAAGGGAACTTGGTCCAGATGAGAATTACCCAGATCGTGTTTTGACCCGACCCGATAATAGCTCACAGTCCCAGCCAATGCCTTCGTCGTCGAGTAATGCTACTGAAGTGGCGGCGGATTGTGGTTGGTCTTTGTTTGATGATCTTATTGTTTATGATGCTTCTGAATCAACCCTAAATCAGCCTGAAATACTGTAAGAGCCACCACATGTAGCGGTGTCACCCGCAAGGTAAACACATACTCTCACATCTTGTGTTTGGGGTAAATTTCACATAATTGTGACTTTTTTTTTAAAACAAAAGTCAGGTATGTTTTGTTGGTATTCTATGGTACTTTATAGAGCAGTACGGGAAGTAATAACTATTACAAATGTTCGAAAGGATAAATAAATGGTCAATCTTCAAAACTGCCGCATGTGTGTTGTGCCTTGAATCTTGATCACCTTGCAAAGCCAATGTTGAGAAGCTACGAAGTTTGTTGTGTCTTGAATCTTGATAACTCAAATCAAGAAACAACTAAATCTGGATGGTTATAACGTTGTGTGTTGAGTCGAGGATAGCCCTCTATCCTTAAGACAAGATTGCCCCGTATATATGCTTTTACGTTAGCGGACAATAGTCTCCCAAGATAAAACAACACTTTAATCTCAACGCTACAAAGCCAATAGGTTGAGCCTGGCGAAGAAAACAAATATGACTTGACTTGCTGAAGATATGGAATAGGAAGGAAGAGTTTATGTCTACTCTTCTCTTTTGTCTCTGTGTATATAATGTGTCTCTGTAGTGTATATCTTGTGTATACGTGAGGGTTTGGTCAGCCGTTTTTCAGCCATTGTTTCTTTGAATTTCAACCATCGTTTTGTTGAATTTTCACCATTGTTTTGTCTTTGAAATCTTTGTTTTGTGGTCATTTTACTTTGTTTTCAGTGTTTTCTGCAGTCAAAATTGAGCCAACAATCGCTCAATATATATCATGCAAGAGGCTGTCCAATCGCCAAAACAAGATCAGAATGGCCATTAAGGAGGCCATTAAAACAATGCAAGTAATGGTTATTAAGGCCATTGAAAGAGGTGCCCAAATGGCCAAGTAATGGGTCGTTAATGGAGAGTTAATCACCAAGTAATGGCTGGTTAATGCTCCAAAACGCAGCCCAACGGTAGGCGTAAAAGTCTCCTGAAATTCTGGGACCAAAGCGTAAATATTGAAACTTCAGGGACCAAACTGTACATATGAAAGAATTCTAGTCCAAACTGTACATATGAAACTTCAGGATCAAATCAGACATCCGACAGAGTTCTCTGGTCCAAAAAGATAATATTAAACGACCAGCGGCCAGTGAACGTGAACCGGAGCCAGACGAGGCGGGCGGCGTGTGTGTGGGCTTAGCCTTGAACCCAAGCACATCTAGGTCTTCCTCCTTTAAACTAGGGTGGCGATGGGCCAGAGCGGCCGACCAGGCAGAGCCCGCCGAGAGTCCGGTCCGCCAGGCCGCAAAAAAAAAAAAAAAAAATCTGAGGCGGGACTCGAACTCGGGGCGGGACGATGTCTCGCCCCGCGAGACCCGAGCCCGCCAGACCCACCCAGACTTCGACCTTTGCAAAAATGACCGTTGCACCAACGACCATTTTAGATTATGGCCGTTGGCCAACGACCATTTTAGCCCCCCCCCCCCCCACCCCCTACCCCTTAATATTTATTTTTAACCCATAAGTTATTATATTTACACTTTAACCCAATTTTTCAACTATAAATAACTCATTTTCTCTTCATCTTTCTCACAAATCTTCCTACAATCTCTCTAATTTCTCAATATATCTCTCTACAATTCTACATTGTTTGCTAAATATTCAATTTTATTTATTCATTTGGGAATTGGTAGTGAAGTTGACAACTAGCTTGAGGATCTTCCATCGAGCAAAGTTTCAATTTTCAACCTCTCGATTACACGTCGACGTTACGTCGGCGTTTGGTACATTCGTTCCTTCATTAAATTATTATTGTCTGTTTATTTAGTTTAGATCACTTAATTTTATTGTCTTTAATTATTTATTTATTTATTTATTATCATAATTAAAATGGAAGGATTAAAATGTATGTTTAAGGGTAAGGGTAAGGGTGCTTCTTCTAGTAGGGGCAACCAGGGCAAGGGTACTTCTTCTAGTCATCTTATTCCTACACAGGATGATTTTGTTGATACTCAACATTTTCCTACAATACCATTAGATTTAGACCAGGAGCTATTTTCTGGAACTCAAGAAGACTTTAATTTAGACGATGATCTAGATGATATACCCACTAATGTTGATGACAACACACCCACTAGTGCACCTTCAACTGAAATACCTCCTATTCCCCCTAGTATGAGACGAGGTCCAAAGAAACGACCATTAAAATCGGATGCATGGACATTTTTGATAGGGACGTAGAGAATCAAGTAGCCATATGTAAAATTTGTAAAAATATTTTAAAATTTAAAAGCTGGAAAAGGTCACGGTGGGGCGGGGGTTTAATTACCCACGTAGTAAGTGCCCACCCACCTAGGTATGCCCAATACCAGGCTTCAAACCCGGGTGCGCAAACGCCCGCTCCATCGGGACAAGGTTCACATACTGATACTGTCCCGGACCAAGTACAGGGTCAAATTAACCCTATGACGGGGGGAATTGTAGGCCCTAAATACAATAAACATAGAGATAGGAAGCAATATCAAAATTAGTTCTTTGTGGAGGGTTTGCCTTTTTCATTTCCTTCATCTCCGGTTTTATTCATTACATTAGAGATATATATAATCCTCGCTTTTAACGGTTTTCCTAGATCAATCGTTAAGAGAGATGTATTTAAATTCGCGCATGAATATCAACAATATTTACGTTTTCATTATATCATTTTAATGGCAAAGTATCCATCACGCCCGATATAGGTCGTAGTACTAACGGCCATGATTATTTAACTCAGAACTTGTCATTGGATAGATTATAAATGGTCTATGCAAAAACGTATTTTAGCGTATAGATATATAGATGATAGGCACACCGGTACTTTTATTGCGAGAAAATATTTATCAAGTGTGCGATTATTACTAATTACCGATAAAATTATGACTATTACATTAGATAACGCTTCTAATAACAATTACGCAATTACAATTTTAAAAAATAGCTTAACTCCGTCTTTTTCGCACCATTTTCATATAAAATGTGCGTGCCATATATATAACTTAATTGTAAAGGATGGTCTATCACTTTTTGAAGACATTCTTAGTAAAATACAATTTGCTATAAACTTTATTTTTAAAAGTAATAAAGTACAACGTAGAAAAGAATATAAAAAATTTGTCATGATTGTGGACTACCTTTTAGAAAAATTCCACAAGAAGTATCCACTAGGTGGAATTCTTTATACGAGCAACTACTTGTTGCTTATGACTATAAATTACCTATAACTTTATTTTTAACTCTCATAATAAAAAGCCAAATTTGATATGATTTTAGATAGTGATTGGGAAAAAATTTCCGAACTTATTGTATTTTTAGAGAATTTTTCAAGCAACAAAAGAATTTTCCTAAGATATATTATCCTACTATTTCAACTATGTTATTTTATACAACTCTAATATTTTTATTACTTAGTGAATATATGGAAAACCAAATTATAAGGCATTTATTAAAAATGTTTCTCAAAATAAAAAATATTTTATTCCTATTCCCTCTATTTATATTATTGGTTCTCAGATTAAATCCTACTATTAAAATAGACGGCACTAAATCACTAATTGAAACTATTTACGATTGTATAGAAGTACTACCACCTCCAAGTCCCAAAATCTAAATCACCCACCACCTATTGAACAAACTAAAGAAGAAGTATTGTCTAGCGTAGAACACCAATGCAAAAATATATATAGATTTTATCAACAAGAAAATGCTAGTAACTTACCGACTTCCATACCATCTTCTTCATCTTCAATACAACCTCACAAAAGACATCTTTGTTCTGCGCTAGTATTGAAACCCTCGTAAATAGAATGTGCGGTCGTACCTCTACTACTAACCAAATTAGCGAGTTGGATATTTTTGTTTTGCGGGGTTCTGCATCAGTATCAAGAAGTTATCAATGAAGATGGACATGAAGACTTGTGAAATCTTTGGAGGGGAATGAGAAGACCTTTCCGACACTTTCAATGATGGCTCGAGATGTTTTGAACATTCAAGCGTCGTCAAGCTGCGTCAAGCGCTTTTTCTCGCAGTGATATCAAATAGGAGACCACAGACACTCATTAGCCGGAGACACTTGGAAATTGCGGTATTATTCGGAGATTGGATACGAGCGGAGGCGGAGAAAGGTGCGGTCAATCGGAGATCAACGAAGAAGATGATGAAAACTACAACGAAATCTTAACGAAGGTAGTGGAAGCGGCGTGGATCAATTTGACCAACAAATACCAATTCCAATCAAGAACCACATGAAATCATCAAGCAATTAGAACGAGGTTTTTGAGAATGTAATTTTTTAATTGTAATTTTATTATGTAATTTGTAACTTTTGGACAACACCACAAAGTTGCAATTTAGATTTTAGACAATTGTATTTGTATTACAAAAAATCATATGTCTATTAAATAATATAAGAGGCACAAAAACAAATTTTGGGATGTTTTTATTATACTATCTTGTTTTGTTTATTGAGTTTTTATACATATGTTATTTAAAAAAAAAAAAAAAAACCCGCCAGATCTCCGACTGAGCCCGACGGATCGGGATCGGATCGAGACTTTCTCCATCCCGCGCACCCGACCCCGCCTCTTCTCCCGTCCCGCCCGACTCTCGACCCCGCTGCATCTACTACGCTAGACCCAAGCCCTACCACCGCCACTCTTACTTTAAACACATGGGATACCCCTTGGGGATCCAAACCCTTTACCACATTAGAGACTTATATAGAGAGCAATTCTTCCTATTCCCACCGATGTGGTAGATTTGTCCCACACCACATTTTCATGTCTCAAACACCTTACTTCGTGAACCAATATCTCTTTCATTTCTCAACGAAATTAGACAATTCTTGGCCCTACGGTCATCTACTCACTTCGTAGATCATGCATATGCGAAGAGAGAAGGTCTCCAACATGCGGAACACTAGTGTTTAATTCATCAAAGATGAGTGGACGCATCTCCCCGCCAAAGGCTAATTTCCAACAATCCCCTCTATGAAAGAGAGATTGTGGCGCACGCACAAGGTGCCTACATTTCAGCAATCTTTCAGCGAAAAGATATTGCATCAGGAGTGGTAGCTTTCGCTTTGAACCTTCCCTAGTTGAAACCATCAGACTTACTTACTGCGCGGTGAATGTGATGTCTTGAACCGTCAGTGTTTAGTGTAAGCCAAGACAATGATATCAACACAATAACTCTTCTTATTCATTTTCCTTCTTACGTTTCGTCCGCTAGGCCATGGACACACTTGGATTCTTAAGTGCGTTCATTTGAGGCGGCCATCCTCGCACTTAAATAGGTGATCTCCTACAAGGTATCCTGCTATACCCCACTTCTCAAGTGTTAGGAATCATTAAAAGTTTCCCCAACCTTAACCTCAACCATTTGAGGATCTTTTAAAAGGTTTTGGAAGCTTAACCTTTACCCACCATGCAGGTAGCACTTTAATGTCTATCGCGGGAACAACTTTGGATTCATGTTTCCGTACAGAAATCATCATCCGAAGTGCTTCTTGCTTCTACCGAAGCGCTCAACTAAGCCTTTTGCCGCTTAGTTTTTCCATTGAACCAAATTCTTGGGATCTCCAATCAGTATGGTTGGGTTTCCACCGCAAAGGTTCGTTTTGTTTGGGTTTTGAGCCAATTCCCCTAGACAGGCAGAATACTTGATCTCCGGGTAGTCCCTTAGTTAGTACACAAGGATGTGACACCCGTGATGATCAACTGCCATACGGTCTTATGTCTCCGACAGATCCTGAAGGATATGTCCAGACGCCGTCATCCGTGTCTTTCCTGAAGCCGATCGACTAGCCACAGTGTATAACTGCTGAAGACACGGGTTTCTCATAATAAGGGACGTCCTCTAAGGAGCCGTGAAGTTACTCAACTTCTTTCATGCGTTGTATAAAGCGATAAACTCCGATACCATCATGAATCGGTCGATGCAAGTTTTCTTAGAGGATTTTCCAAGACCCACCATACACATTTACTTGTGGCTTTGGTGTTCTTCAGATCTGATGTCCAGTTTGCATCACTGTGTTCTCCCAGAACCGCTGGACATCCAGAATACTATAATCTGTAGATAAGCATTAATTCAGATATCGTCATATCAGATTTAACGCCTTCTACCGATCATGTATTAAAATCATCAGTGAACCTTAGCTCAACTGATCTGTTCGTAGGACGATACCAGGTCGGTTGTAGTGTGTACAATACATTGAACTACACATGATCTATGCATATCGCTCCTTGTCTATGGGTGCACCATGATTCCAATCAGTTCTATGATTCATATCCATTGGTGGCTTCAACGAGATTGTCAACTCTCGACCAGTCCGTTAGATGTCTTAGAAATCCAATTCCTAAGATGCCATCTGTGATACCCATATCTTTCATATCGAGACTTTGTTTCAATATGACTTTTACTTTCGTGATCGTTGATTCTCCAACCGCTGGCTTTCTAATTTCAGTCAATGTTTCGTGGTCGATTCATTGTTTCGCTTTATCTGAAAACTTTCAGACCAAAATGTAAACATTTCAGGGACCAAAATGAAAGTTCGTAAAGAAGCCCAACAATCAAGAAACCAAGTCTGATTCTCTTCTTCCAACTCTCCGGTTGGGAAGGTCGCTTTCAACATCCATGCCACGCAAGACTGCAATGGCCCAGGATGTTAAGCTACTCGCAGGGGAGCACTTGTACAAGTAGCCGAGGCTTTGAACTCGTCTGTAGATCCATCTACTTTGTAGCTTCTCTCCAAAGCAGCGCTTTTGGAGATGACAATTATTTGTTAATTATCCATGGTTCATTCTTAACCATACAAGCTAGAAGGACTGGAACAAGTCTTTGTCCCCTTCTTTGCTCCGTCTCAGTTCAACATCTAGAATCCCTGAGTTCTGCAGATCTGGAATATTAAGTTTCGGATAGCCAACAACTTTCAAGTCCTGTAGATACGGAACGTCTAGTTCCGGACAGTCAGGCCCTCGCGAGTTCTTGTTAACCTTGAGCAATTACTCATTTTTCCCTTTTCAAGGAAAGCTATCTTCAAAGAATTCAGCATTCTTTGATGCCAAGAGGTGATAAACACTACTGTTATTTGCAGATCCAGTGAATATGCAATCTACAGTCTTAGGTACAACTTGATCTGTTTCGGTATTTCAACTTTTACCAAGCCACCCCACATAATTTGGGCGCATGACTTTGCGCTTGGCTAACACCGTTGGACTGAGGTGAGAAATGAACAGTCGTTTAATGAACGATGCTTCACATTCTCCCCCTCTACCGCTACGAATTTCACAATCCATAGGTTTAGTTGATTTCCAACTTATGCTTTGTAGCGCTTGTCCGCTTTAACAACTTCATCTTTGCTTTTCAACAAACAAAGAATTTCATGCGTTGTACCATCATCAATGAAGATCACAACGTACTTGTCTCCCCCCTCTATTTTATATAAACTTCAAATCACTCAAGTAGGTGTGACTAAGTTCTAGAGGAGCGATACTTCTTTCGCTATTCCCTTGACGGAATTTGGAAAGGTGATTTTGCCTCTTCGTCTACCTCACATTCATTTTGAGGGTTTATGTCGACAGAAGGCAACAATCTCAACATCGTTAGCTTTTGAATGACTTGCTATTTAACGTGTCTTAATCTATGATGGCATAGATGCACGGATTACAAATATATCATTCATTTGGCTACAGACATACTGTACCATTCTTAGTTATCATAGACCTGTTGGACTAGTCTCAAACCAGCTTGACCAACAGCGTCCCTTAAACCAAGTTTGGGACATGTATCACCTCATCTTAGAGTGATCTCATTCCCTGAAGTCCTATTGAGGACAGCCTCTCCAACCCCTTCTACTTTAGAGGTGGCGTTGCTTTACATGACAACCTCTTGCCCGTGGTTAGGGCGCAACCGGATCATATGTGATCTGGATACTCTGGCCCACTCCAGTTGCTTTGGCAGATTGAGTGTCCAATTTCTTTTCTGCCTTTCTTTAGGCCTTCAGATCATTTAAGACCTGGAAACTCTGGCCCACCCTAATAGGTGTCCATTACTTTTTCTATGAAATGAATTCTGGCCCCACTCCAGTCGCCCAGAGGCTTTATATGACTGAGTGTCCAATATCATCATATCAAAGGAATTTTGGCCCACTCCAGTCGCCCGGAGGCTTTATATGACTGAGTGTCCAATATCATCGTATGAAGGATCTTCTGCCAAATAGTATGACAGGCTCAACGTCTTTAACTTTTAGACTTCTTCCGTTATGATTGGTGCCCAGATAATTCTTGGCGCTTACTTAAGATTGGTAACGATTTCGCTGATCAATGGATCTTACTCCCTCGTATGTGCGAACATACTTTACTCACTTTTAATAATTACACTTAAAAGAACGGATCTTTTAAGTTGCTTTACAATCCAATCTTTAAACGGAAAAGAAGATGAGATTAAACTTGATTTTTAAAGCGTAAGGAATATAAATTATTTTCATATTCCTCCTTACTTTAATCAATTTTTAATCGAGACCTCATTTAATCTTTATTCTTGACAAGTAAGAAAAACTACTTATCCCAATTTCGGATTCGCTCACTTCACCACTTCATCAGACTGAGTGTCCATTTCCTTCTTACCATTATTCGGATCTTTTGTCTGGGATAGATACAGGCCTTCTGCTGCAAGATAGAAGTACATCTTCAGTCTTCTCCTCTTGTCCCAGTTGACATCCTCAGGCTCTCGAGAGCGCTTGTTCCCACCAGTCTTGATAGCGGTGACACCATGAACATGTTCATCATCAT
The DNA here is from genome assembly GCA_029783415.1 of Anisodus acutangulus. NCBI lineage: Eukaryota > Viridiplantae > Streptophyta > Magnoliopsida > Solanales > Solanaceae > Anisodus > Anisodus acutangulus. The sequence continues at coordinate 9,822,470 of CM056500.1, forward strand.
CACTCTCTTCTACCAGAAAACCATTGCCATATCCAGATTTGGTCACACAATTTTTGACCAACATCTTTCGAATACTAATAGTATTACAATACAATCTTGTCTTAAGTTGTTGGTATTCTATGGTACTTTATAGAGCAGTACGGAAAGTAATAACTATTACAAATGTTCGAAAGGATAAATAAATGGTCAATCTTCAAAACTGCCGCATGTGTGTTGTGTCTTGAATCTTGATCACCTTGTAAAACCAATGTTGAGAACTACCGCAAGTTTGTTGTGTCTTGAATCTTGATAACCTGAAATCAAGAAACAATTAAATCTGGATGGTTATAACGTTGTGTGTTGAGTCGAGGATAGCCCTCTATCCTTAAGACAAGATTGCCCCGTATATATGCTTTTACGTTAGCGGGCAATAGTCTCCCAAGATAAAACAACACTTTAATCTCAACGCTACAAAGCCAATAGGTTGAGCCTGGCGAAGAAAACAAATATGACTTGACTTGCTGAAGATATGGAATAGGAAGGAAGAGTTTATGTCTACTCTTCTCTTTTGTCTCTGTGTATATAGTGTGTCTCTGTAGTGTATATCTTGTGTATACGTGACGGTTTGATAACTGTTTTTCAGCCATTGTTTTGCTGAATTTCAGCCATTGTTTTGCTGAATTTTCAGCCACTGTTTTGTGCTGAAATGCTGTTTTGTGGCTGTTTTCGGCCTGTTTTTCTGCATGTTTTCAGCGTTTTTCTGCAGTCCAAAATTGAGCCAACAACTGCTCAATATATAGCATGCAAGAGGGGTTGTCCAACTGCCAAAACAAGGCTGTAATGGCCATTAAGGGAAGCCATTAAAACATCCAAGTAATGGCTATTAAGGCCATTGAAAGAGGCTGTCCAAATGCCTAAGTAATGGGCTGTTAATGGAGAGTTAATCAGCCAAGTAATGGCTGGTTAATGCTCCAAAACGCAGTCCAACGGTAGGCAGAAAAAGTCTCCGGAAATTCTGGGGACCAAACTGTAAATATTGAAACTTCAGGGACCAAACTGTACATATGAAAGAATTCTAGTCCAAACTGTACATATGAAACTTCAGGGATTAAATTATACATCTGGCAGAGTTCTCTGGTCCAAAAAGATAATATTAGACAGCCCCACAGTGGACCTGAAGCAAGCAAGGCGGCAAGACGTGTGGGCTTAGCCTTGAACCCAAGCACATCTAGGTCTTCCCTCCTTTAAACACATGGGATACCCCTTGGGGATCCAAACCCTTTACCACATTAGAGACTTATATAGAGAGCAATTCTTCCTATTCCCACCGATGTGGTAGATTTGTCCCACACCACATTTCCATGTCTCAAACACCTTACTTCGTGGACCAATATCTCTTTCATTTCTCAACGAAATTAGACGATTCTTGGCCCTACGGTCATCTACTCACTTCGTAGATCATGCATGTGCGAAGAGACAAGGTCTCCAACATGCGGAACACTAGTGTTTAATTCATCAAAGATGGGTGAACGCATCTCCCCGCCAAAGGCTAATTTCCAACATGTTTTCTAATAGAAAAATCACAAAATTATCACCCTACTAACATTCTATTTGGATGGCTGTTACATATTGGTCATAATGTATCATATTATATTATATCATTATTATGTTGTATTGTGGTGTAGTGTATCGTACTGTATTGTTTTGATGAATATAATGTTTGGATATATTATATTATTTTCCGTCGTTACATAATGTCACATATCAATAATTTGAAGCATAAACATACGAGAAAAGTAGGGTAAGAGATAAAATGGGATTATTAGATAATAAGTAAAGATAAAATGAGAAAAAAAAGGTAACGACGCGATCACGCCAAATCTATTGTTACACAAAATGAGACTTTTCGTCGTTACATAACGATGAATTTAACGATACGATACAATAAAATTTAAATAACAATCAAAACAAACATTGTATTTAAACTAACAACACAATATAATTGGTAACAACCATCCAAACAAGCTGTAACACAAAATTCACAATTGCTAGAAAACCAACCTTCGGATGAGTGATAACTTTTTACTTTAATCACTATTAGTTTAGATGAAGATCTTAAAAATGGAAATGCAAAATTAGGGGAGAATTTGGATGGTAATTTTCGAAACATGCTTAGGATACGCCCTTTGGATACACTTGAAGTTGGGTAAACTCACCAGAAGGTTAAAAAAAATTGGGTCAGGTCGATCCTCTTATAATTGGGTCTGTTTTTATTAGTTAAAATGTACAGAAAAATTACTACTCATCGAAAGGTTGGTTTTTTCGGCATGTGTGACTTTTGTGTTAGTAGGGTGAATATTTTGTGGTTTTACTTTGGTGAACGAAAGTATCAAGTAAGCTTTTTTGTATGTACTGGTGTTGGTGTAAATAATTGGTAATTCATTTTCTGGCTGAATTCAGGGTTTCGAAGAGGCGAAGAATTTATAGATCGCCTTGTTCACATTTGGCTTCCGGGGTATGGAATTTGAGCCGAGAGCAGGGGAATAAGCTACTAGCGAGTAGATTCAAAGGGGATTGTTTGTACATACGTGATTGGTCTGGTTGTATTCACATCGAGGAGAAGAGGAATTACATGCTATTTCGGGGGATTATGAAGAATTTTAAGCAGTCGAGGGTTTGGAGGACGATTAATGATGGTAATAGGAAGAAGATCATCGAAACAGACATGGGATCTGCATTCGGCGTTCTATTTGAGGAGATATTTTGAGTACCATGATGATGGAGAAACAGTTGTTCGAGCTTATGAGAATGGCCATGTTGCTGGAGCGTGGACTGATTGGCCATTGTATACTTGACTTGATTCTGTACCAATTATGGGCTACTTCGGTCAAATAGAGATGAAAGTCGGCCATAATGATCCGGGAGTTCCGTGTTGTTATGTAAACTGATATTTTGGTGTTTTTGTCACTGGCATTAGATTATTTTTTGCCATTTTAGGCTGGTTGATTTGTTTGGTTTTTATGTATGTTGTGATTGCTTACAATAGTTATTTTCCATATTTGCATTATAGAGTTTAGTAGATGGAGTGTTTTTATTATATGAGTTCCTCTTCATTTGATTCTTTTACTTAGAGTGAATGAGTGAATTGTTGGTTATAAAGGTGCAGAAAACGAAAATTACAAGTAACTGCTAAGGATTACAAGAACTGAAATTACAATGAACAAATAAACAATAAACTGGAACAGTTTTTGTGGTATGCTGAGTCGAGTGTTTGAACTATGTCTTTAAGATAATATTGCCCCGTATGTATCCTTTCTACATCCTAGACAATTGTCTCCCAAGATAAAACAACAAGCGAACAAATGAGCAAAGGAAACTCAAGTGTTACCGTGAAGAATTTTGAGTAATGAAATGATGCTGGAAGTTGTAGGAAGATTGAATTCGTTTCTGTTTTTGTGTTAAGTGTAGCTCAACAATGATGACAAAGGGGGTCTTTATATAGGGTGAAGGAGTGGCTGATGAACTGCCTCCATAAGTGTCATTACTGGCCAAGTAATGACAATTATGGAGGTAGTAATTCCTCCAAAATAAATGGTGAAGATGTGCAACGGATTGACCATTTAGTAAGAGTAATTCAGTCATTTGGCTGAATTGAGTGCTGGTGGACGTTTCTGATCTCTGCCCAATTCTGACTTTCTTGAAACTTTAGGGACCAAACTGTACATATGAAAGAGTTCTGATCCAAACTGTACATACAAAACTTCAGGGATCAAACTGTACGTATGACAAAGTTTTCTGGTCCAAAAAGATAATATCAGAAGAAGCACAACCCACGACCCGTGGAACCGGACCGGACGGGCGGCGCGCGTGTGGGCTTTTCTTGAACCGAAGCACATCTAGGTCCTCTCTCCTTTAAACACATGGGATACCCCTTGGGGTCCCAAACCCCAAGTCAACTTTGAGACTTATAAACAAAATAATTCTTTCTTCCTCCACCGATGAGGGAGAATTGATCTCAATACCACACTTTTTCATGTTTCAAACACCTCACTTCGTAGACCAATATTTCTTTCATTTCTCAACGAAATTTGACGATCCTTGGCCCTACGGTTATCTACTTACTTAGTAGATCATGCACGTGTGAAGAACCGGATTCTCCAACATGCGTAACACTAGTGTTTAAGATTAAAGTTGGTCGGACGCAACTCCCGCCAAAGGCAAATTTCCAACATGAATCTCGTTGAATGGTTGTGGTTCTGGGAGTGATTGACTTAGATTACAAAATTTTAGATTTCTGATCTTGAGAAATGACACAAGTGTTAGATGGAATCGTTCAGTAAGTCTTCATTTTCGATTGAGAAAGTGGCAGGCTCAAGCTCTTCATTATCTTCTCTTGGTCTTGCTTTCATATAATCTGTTTAGGAAAGTTATACGGCTTTTTGACTTTGCTAGAGTAATTTTATTGGTGGAAGGAAGAGGGGAGACTGTTCAACTGAAGCCCGACCACTATGATATGAAATAAATAGTCAGGTCTCACCGACCAAAAGCCTATCTCCACACCAAGCTCAATTTAACCTGATCCGTCACACTTTTAAATTGAACTTCAAATTTGGTTTAGAGATCGTATAGCTATTGTCTGATATTGTCACTATACAAAATGCTCCTCTTACGAAATATAATGGCGGGCAGATCTATTTGAAGTTTTTCAGTAGCACATATAGAGTTACGAAAGATGTTTTCGTGTAATACAAAATGCTCCTCTTCAAATTGATCTAATTTCGGCTCCTCCTTTCGTGTAATGATGTTTTACCATTTTTCAAAAATGATAGTTGTAAGAAACTCCTAATGTCACTCAAGTTTTCTCTTCCTCTTGATAACTGTGTGGTCGGATCAGCTTGTAAGCATCTTGACTATTTCATCGTGTATCTATTACTTTCTATCAATACAAATATCAGATAACTGCATCATTTAAGTTAAGATAGCTAAAAAAAATTATTTAGTATTTTTTTTTATTTCTGATGTAATTTGCATCGTTATCTCTCATAGTTTTCGTCCACTTCATTGACGGCCCATTCTCTCGACTTCGATGTCTTTATTGAAGTGACGAGCTTGGCATATATGATTTTCTTGTTTGAATAATTTGATTGGGCTTACAATGAAAATAATTGCAATAATCAAACCGGTCAACAAGTCATGCTTGCGTGCAGTGTCACTCAAGTTTTATGGTAGACTATCCATATAATATAAAGATAGGTATTGTGAAAGCAATTCAAAGTAGGGGTGACCAGTGGGCCGGGCTCGGGTCTGGCGGGGTCGGGTCGGGTCGGGGTCCGGCGGGGTTTTTTTTTTTTTTTTTTTTTAAATAACATATGTATAAAAAAAACTCAATAAACAAGATAAGTAGTGTAATAAAAACATCCCAAGGCTGTTTTTGTGCCTCTTATATTAATAGACATGATTTTTTTAAATACAAATACAATTGTCTAAAATCTAAATTGCAACTTTGTGGTGTTGTCCAAAAGTTGCGAATTACATAATAAAATTTCAATTAAAAAAATTACATTCTCAAAAAAACCTGCTCTAATTGCTTGATGATTTCATGTGGTTCTTCGGTTGGAATTGGTATTTGTTGGTCAAATTGATCCACGTCGCTGCCACTACCTTCGGTTAAGATTTCGTTGTAGTTTTCATCTTCTTCTTCGTTGATCTCCGGTTGGCCGCACCTTCTCCGCTCCGCTCGTATCCAATCTCTGAATAATACTGCAATTTCCAAGCTGTCTCCGGCTAATGAGTGTCTGTGGTCTCCTATTTGATATCTGCCTGCAGAAAAAGCGCTTTCAGACGCATTGATGACGCTTGAATGTTCAAAACATCTCGAGCCATCAATGAAAGTGTAGGAAAGGTCTTCTCATTCCTCCAAGATTTCAAAGAAGTCTTCATGTCCATCTTCATTGATAACTTCTTGATACTGCAGAACCCGCAAAACAAAAAATATCCAACTCGCTAATTTGGTTAGTAGTAGAGGTACGGCCGCACATTCTATTTCTGAGGCTTTCAATACTAGCCGCAGAAACAACATGTCTTTTGTGAGGTTGTGTTGAAGATGAATAAGATGGTATGGAAGCCGGCAAGTTACTAGCATTTTCTTGTTGATAAAATCTATATATATTTTTGCATTGGTGTTCTACGCTAGACAACACTTCTTCTTTAGTTTGTTCAATAGGTGGTGGGTGATTTAGATTTTTGGGACTTGGAGGTGGTAGTACTTCTATACAATCGTAAATAGTTTCAATTAGTGATTTAGTACCGTCTATTTTAATAGTAGGATTTAATACAGAACCAATAATATAAATAGAGGGAATAGGAATACAATATTTTTTTATTTTGACAAATATTTTTTTAATAGCTGCCTTATAAGCTGGGTTTTCCATATATTCACTAAGTAATAAAAATATTAGAGTTATATAAAACAACATAGTTGAAATAGTAGGATAATATATACCGGAAAATTCTTTTGTTGCTTGAAAAAATTTCTCTAAAAATACAATAAGTTCGGAAATTTTTACCCAATCACTATCTAAAATCATATCAGCTGGATTTTTATTATGAGAGTTAAAAAATAAAGTTATAGGTATTCTATAGTCATAAGCAACAAATAGTTGCTCGTATAAAGAATTCCACCTAGTGGATACTTCTTGTGGAATTTTTCTATAAGGTAGTCCACAATCGTGACAAGTTTTTTTTATATTCTTTTCTACGTTGTACTTTATTACTTTTAAAAATAAAATTTATAACAAATTATATTTTACTAAGAATGTCTTCAAAAAGTGATAGACCATTCTTTACAATTAAGTTGTATATATGGCACGAGCATTTTATATGAAAATGATCTGAAAAAGATGGAGTTAAACTATTTTTTAAAATTGTAATTGCGTAATTGTTAGAAGAAGCGTTATCTAATGTAATAGTCATAATTTTATCGGTTATTCAATATAATAGCACACTTGATAAATATTATCTGCAATAAAAGTACCAGTGTGCCTATCATCTATATATCTATACGCTAAAATATGTTTTTGCATAGACCATTTATAATCTATCCAATGACAAGTTACAGTTAAATAATCATGGCCGTTAGTACTACGACCTATATCAGACGTGATAGATACTTTGCCATTAAAATGATATAATGAAAAACGTAAATATTGTTGATATTCATGCGCGAATTTAAATACATCTCTCTTAACAGTTGATCTAGGAAAACCGTTAAAAGCAGGATTATATATATCTCTAATGTAATGAATAAAACCAGGAGATGAAGGAAATGAAAAAGGCAAACCCTCCACAGCAACTAATTTTGATATTGCTTCCCTATCTCTATGTTTATTGTATTTAGAGCCTACAATTCCCCGTCATAGGGTTAATTTGACCACAGACTTGGTCCGAGACGATGTCGATGTGAACCTTGTCCCGATGAAGCGGGTGTTTGCGCACCCAGTTTTGAAGCCTGGTATTGGGCATACCTAGCTGGATGAGCACTTACTATGTGTCTAATTAAACCCCCCGTCCCACCGTGACCTTTTCCAGTTTAAAATTTCAAAACATTTTTACAAATTTTACATATAGCTACTTGATTTTCTACGTCCCTATCAAAAAATGTCAATGCATCTGATTTTAATGGTCGTTTTGCTGGACCTCGTCTCATACTAGGGGGAATAGGAGGTATTTCAGTTGAAGGTGCACTAGTGGGTGTGTTGTCATCAACATTAGTGGGTGTATCATCTAGATCATCGTCTAAATTAAAGTCTTCTTGAGTTCCAGAAAATAGTTCCTCGTCTAAATCTAATGGTATTGTAGGAAAATGTTGAGTATCAACAAAATCATCCTGTGTAGGAATAAGATGACTAGAAGAAGTACCCTTGCCCTGGTTGCCCCTACTAGAAGAAGTCTTACCCTTACCCTTAAACATACCTCTAATTCCTTCCATTTTAATTATATGCTAACAAATAATTAAAGTAAATGAAATTAAGTGCGCTAAATAAAATAAGCAGACAATAATAATTTAATGAAGGAACGAATGTATGAAACACCGACGTAACGTCGACGTGTAATCGAGAGGTTGAAAATTGAAACTTTGCTCGATGGAAGATCCTCAAGCTAGTTGCCAACTTCACTCCCAATTCCCAAATGAATAAATAAAATTGAATATTTAGCAAACAATGTAGACTTGTAGAGATATATATTGAGAGATTAGAGAGATTGTAGGATGATTTGTGAGAAAGATGAAGAGAAAATGAGTTATTTATAGTTGGAAAATTGGGTTAAAGTGTAAATATAATAACTTATGGGTTAAAAATAAATATTAAGGGATAGGGGGGTTGGGGGAGGGGGGAGGCCTAAAATGGCCGTTTGCCAACAACCAAAATCTAAAATGGTCGTTGGTGCAACGACCATATTTGCAAAGGGGAACAAAGGGCGGGGTCGGGGTCGGGCTCGGGACGGGCTCGGGGAGGGGTCTGGGCGGGCGGGACGAGACATTGTCCCGTCCCGAGTTCGAGTCCCGCTCCCATTTTATTTTTTTATTTTTTTGAGCGGGGTCGGGGGGGGGGGGGTCGGGTCGGGCTCGTGACAAGGTCGGGCCGTCCCGGCCCACTGGCCACCCCTAATTCAAAGTAAGAGGCACTTTGACTATTCGGATGACGTACCTAACAGCCAAAAATAAAAAAAGAAAAAAAAATCAGTCGCCATCACCATTATAATACTAACATATGATTATTACCCTACCAATATCAGTAGTGATAATAAAAATGAGAATGTTAGTAGAACTGACTAACACCAGTAGGAAGATGAGGGAAAGGAGAAAAGAAGTCAAATTCGCTAGCCGGATATGTAAGTTATGTATCCGGGAGGAACTTAAATAAAAGAAGGGAGTTTGCCTGTCTCGGTAGGAAAAAGATCACGAGAGTATATCACAGGATTGCCTTTTCTTACTGTCATGAGGTTGAGTGAAAACCCATGTTCAAATAAAAGATATCATTAATTAATTATCACCACTACCATTAATCACCATTGTTGATCACTACTATCAGCCACCATCACCAATAACTACTATCCATAATTATCACCATCACCACTTAGCACGCACAATCCGACAATTAGTTTTTTCTAATATTTGTTAACATAGTATTAAGATTAATTATTATTTTACTCAAAATTTTATTCTTATTAATTTTCAACAAATGCAAAATTTATATATTTTAGCTATTGGACAAACAAATGTCCTTCATTAATTAATTTCCATTGAAATGATCATCAATCTCTGGTTTTGGACATTGATTTGTATTAAATGGTTTACTAATTAAGCAATAAGCGTACAATAACGAAATATTACTTGTCTTCTCTAGTAAAATTAAAATGCTGGATGCTTTTAGAAGTTGGACAATAAATGGAAGTCTATTCCTGCGTTTGCCTTTGATTCACTATTACCGTCTCTTATCCATATATCATTACTTTCGCAAGTTGAATTTATTTTTAAAGTTCTAACATTTTTAGAATATACGTTATAAGAAATAAGATTTTTTTTTCTTTTCAAATTTGTTATTGTTGATCAAATTAGTGAAGTGTTTATTAGGTGAAAATTTTAATAGAGAAAAAAGATACTATTTGTCCATATATTTTTTTTTCTGTCTGTTTTTTCAAAAAAATTGTTTGATTATACATTAGATTGATTTTCTTTTTTTAGTAAAATGAATAAGTTTGAAAAAATAGTTTTGGCCGGTTTTCAAGTGACATCTTTTTTATTCACAAAATTTTAATTTTTTTCAAGTTAAATGCATGTCTAAACACATTTTAATTTTTAAATACTTTGTTGAAACATAACTTTAATTTTTTTAAAATATCATACCTTTTTTATGTCCAAAGTTCCAAACACATGCTAAATGTCATTTTAAAAGTTGTCCTCCGGGGCATAGTCCGGTGGCAAAGCTCAGGCGCTTATAGTAGCTGGCATGACGAGACAGCGTGGAGTTCGATTCTCGCAAAGACGAAGAAACTCGCATGTTGGGAATTTGACCTTGTCTCATTGATCGCCATGCGCTCGTAAAACTGGCCACCGGAGCACATCCCGCGATTTACCTGGTAATAGTGTTGAAGGACCGGTGATATTACCTCCAGGACGTAGTCAGACGCAAGCCTGGAGACCTGGATTATCAAAAAAAAAAAAAGTTTAAGAGTATACGTAACCTTAAAGAGACCAATAACATCAACCTGGTAATACACTACCCTACCTAAAGTGTTTGGTCTGACATTTCTATGCTATCTTCTTTGGTCACAGTAATTCTAGTGGATGCGACTGATTCAAATTTCATTGGGACCATCGTTTCAATTTTGTATTTTTTAAAACTTTGGCTTTGTATTACATGGTTTATTTATTATAGACCGTGCACTAGCAAAATTAAATTAACATTTACTTTGACTGTTTTATTTATTTGACAAGTTTTAAGCTTCTTTCTAAAACAATATATTTTAATATTTTACTTCTAATAACATGATTTTATATTCACGGAATGCATTTATATAAATTACAAAATTCCAATTGTTTATTTAAGTTCCGCACACTTTTACTGGACTACACTTAATATAAATTTAAATTAGTCGGATCGGTAGGTTTTTGATATTTGGCTGAACAATTAAACTAAGGAAATTTAGGGATACCAGTGTTCCACAATACCCAATTATTTTTGTTCAAATTTTATATTTATGTAAAAAAATACATTTATTATATATTCAAAAATTTATCTAGAATCTCTGAGGACGTTGTTTACAACTTTTTTCTAGAGGGTGGCCACTCATTTCTAATGTTATCTTCTTTTTTCTGAGTTATGGGTCATCTTAATTACTTGCCGTTTCATGTGGAAGTAGGAATTTTAGTGATGCCTACATACAAAATGTGGACCTCCTTTTTTCTGCTTCTACGTTTGTTAGTCATAGTGTTTGGAATTAAAGATTATAACTATACAAGAAATGATTTCCCAGATAACTTTGTTTTTGGTTCTGGAACTTCTGCTTATCAAGTTAGTCTTCACTTCCTCTATACATTTTCTTTTCTTATGTCTCAAATTCACTTGAGTTGGGTTCAGGGGGGAGCTACAGTTCACTTACGGGTTTGCCTGAACTAAAATTCCAAAAAAAGTAAAAAATATTTAGTTTTCATGGCCAAACGCCTACTAAGTAGCTTTGGTCTGGATATTATATTTATTAAAAAGATCAGAACCTACAAACTTAGAATTCTAAAATCTAAAAATCTGTAACGATAAACTTAAAATTTTAACTCCACCTCCGAAGGAGTTTTTATAACAAAATGCAGTGTTTCATTTGGTGAAAGGTTGAAGGGGCAGCATTTGAAGATGGAAAGACGCCTAGCATTTGGGACACTTTTGCTCATGCTGGTTTGTTCTCTTTAATCTTTTCCTCTTTTTTTATAATAAAATTGTCTTAGATAAATTTATGGTCATGTTTTTTTATCGATATTTAGTGAGAAATTTGTGCTATAAAACATGATTTTCTCATTTCATTCCCACTGAACTAGCTCATTGGGAAAACGCATCATGTAATGTCATGCTTGAATGGTATAGCTAAAAGCAGCATATTAATTTAATTACCAATTGGGCTTCACCAGTGAATGGAAACCTATACTTTTATGCTGTTATCGTCTTCCTTAAGTCAAGCTATCCTGTCTATATTTATTGCCGTTATAGAGAGACTTATCTGTATTTTAATCCATTGATGTGAATTACTATCTATACCAACTTACTTACCAGGTTTTCATGATGGAGCCACCGGAGACATTGCGTGTGATTCGTACCATAGATACAAGGTCTACACTCTACACATTGCTTTAACTTTGACATTTTTCTAGATGAAATTTGTAGGACTAGAAATTTTAACAGAAGGGATCAATAATCTTACAAACATGATAACATTTCTGGTTTTTCATTTTTGTAGAAAAAGTAACAGACGTTAAATTATAGACATATAGACTTTAGGTAATTATACTTAGCAGTCGCTGCATATTCGAGGAAAGTAAAGTTAAAACTCAGGTTTCATTTCTTGATTCTTTAGGTTACTCTGTGCTCAATTCTGTTCATAGAATTAATGGATTTTCACGTAGCCACTTTCACTATTAAACACACTATTTTTTGAATAAGATTTTTTATGCATCTTAATGACTTAATCTTCAAAGATCTTCTTGTGTTGTTGACTCTTCAAGAAGAGTTCTCTTTTAATCCAAGGTTTAAAGTATCATCAATCATCTGAATCACATAGTTTGCGGTTTTGCCTTCTTGATCTTCTTTGTTCTCGTCTAACGATTTTCGTAGTATTTCCATGCTATTAAGACATCATGTTTCTGGAATGAAAATGTTGTTTGATCATGTTAGTTAATTGGTACCAGGAAGATGTACAGCTCATGGTGGGCATTGGTTTGGAAGCCTATAGATTTTCCATTTCATGGTCAAGGCTGATACCTAGTAAGCTTGTCCCCGATTCCAACTTCACCACAACTTTCCAAGCTTAAAAAAAAAAGGGCAGCCCGATGCACTAAGCTCCCGCTATGCGCGGGGTCCGGAGAAGGGCCGGACCACAACTTTCCAAGCTTGTTTCAAAATATTCTCATATGTTGATTCCATTCTCTATGCAGATGGAAGAGGACCTATCAACCCGAAGGGCTTACGATACTACAACAATCTCATTGATGAACTTATCAGCCATGGTTAGAAGAAAATATATTACACACAAGTAGCATTTACTCAAAAACCTCTATAAGACTATTGGTTTGCTCACTGAAATTCTTTCCTCGTTTTTAATCTTTCGATATTTGGCATTGTTCAGGGATTCAACCACATGTGACATTATATCACTGCGACCTACCACAGACACTTGAAGATGAATACGTGGGATGGCTTAGCCGAAATATAGTGTATGTTTTAATTTCTAGTTATCCATATGCCAAACTTACATGATATACTCAAGAGACAACACGAAAGAATTATTTGTTTTTACTTCAGGAAGGACTTCACAGCATTTGCTGATGTGTGCTTCAAGGAGTTCGGGGACAGAGTTTTGCATTGGACTACCATAAATGAGGCAAACATACTTGCCGTGGGCGGTTATGATAATGGATTGATACCTCCAAAGCGCTGTTCCCTACCATTTGGATTCAATTGTACTGGTGGTAATTCGTCAACTGAGATATACATTGTAGGCCATAATATGTTGCTTGCACATTCTTCTGCAGTTAGACTATACCAGAGGAAATACAAGGTATCATGTTGAAATTTGTTCAAAATTGCCCCTTTTCAAATAGTTCAAGGGAAAAATTGGCTCTTTTCCCCTTGTTTTGGAACAACGGTTAGAAGGAGGCTATTTTGAGTTTTTTGGCTAGTTGGAGGGTATTTTGAGTTCTTTTTCTTTTTTGGTCAAGGCATATTTGAGTTAGTTGACTAACAACGAGGGAAGTTGAGCCAAAAACGTAACAGAGTGTAAAATTGACCTATTCTAAATAGTTCAAGGGTATTTTTGGCCTTTTTCCCAATAACCTATGTTAAACCTAGGTATCTAGGCCCCAAATGAAAATAAAGTTCTGTTCTCTAGCCTAGAACATAGAAGGTTATGAAAACTTTGAACAAATTTAAAGACAAGTGGTTCACAATTGGAATGACATGTTCTACTGCAGTCCGTTCAGCAGGGTTTCGTGGGAATTAATGTCTATGGTCTTGGGTTTCTTCCTTACACAAACTCAGAGGCTGATGTAATTGCAGTCCAACGAGCCCTCGATTTTTATATTGGTTGGTGAGTTGCATATGTTCTCGCATATTTTCTTCGTCAAGATAGATGTCCCTTTGATCAATATTTTCCTATGAAGTGGAACAATTGTCAACTTTTGTATCTCGTTTTATGATAACTTTTAATTGCTAGGCTGTTTTCAAGATTTTACATTCTTTTTTCATTGCAGGTTTATTAAACCCCTGATATTTGGAGACTACCCTCAAACAATGAAGAAAAATGTCGGTTCAAGACTTCCCATGTTCACCAAAAGTGAATCAGAGCTAGTTAAGGGTTCACTAGACTTCATAGGGCTGAACCATTATTCTCAAGTACACGTCAGGGACAATCCCAGTTACCTCGAAAAGGATCTCAGGGACTTCAATATCGACATGGGAGTAGCGGTTTTATGTATGAATTACAATATTTGCTAAGTTAATGTTGTTTATTCCAAGTTGAATCACATCTCTATTTCTTTCTTGTTTTCCTTGTTGTGATCTGTAAATTCAATGTCTTTATTGTTTCAGTTGAAGGATATCAGCTGCCAAATGAGCCACCACCCACAGGACGGGTGAGTTCAGAACAGAGTTTCTAGTTGTTAATTATTCTTGGTTTTTATTTCATATGGTGCTGAACGATTTGTTTGAGTCAGCTGCCAGTGAGACCGTCTGCACTTACCGATCTGTTGGAGCATTTTAAACAAGTATATGGAAATCCACCCATTTATGTTCACGAAAATGGTTCGCTCCTCTCTTTCTTTATCTCTCTCTCAAACACATGTGTTCTCGTGCGCACATGTTGGCTTATACATTCACATTTTATCCAAGTTTTTATGCGCACTCAAATGTTGATTTGACTTATCTTATGGTTCTTGATTTTTCTTAAAGCAATATTTTTATTTAATCTTCATCGATGTAGCACCTTTACTACTTATTCTGAGTTTTACATTACATGTTTTGGCAGGTCAGCAGACATGGCGCAACGGGGCACTGAATGACACAGAACGTGTGGAATATTTGCATGCTTACATTGGAGGCGTGCTTGATGCTCTGAGGTAACCACATTCATTGTTTATACCGAACTAATGAAATGACGACATCTGCCTCCTAATAAACTTTGATCACTTAACCATGGTCAAATAATATACTCCCCTCAATGTCAATATATTACTTATCCATGATTAACTAATTGGGTTTAATATAAACACTAGATGTGAGTAAATATTTTCATATCACCTGTGAATTATTATTTCTAAAAGCTCAAGAGTTTAACCTTATGTCTGCTACAAGCATTAGCCGTTAGGTCATTTTTGCTCTTGTTTCCCGCTACTTAGGAAGGCATTTAAGTACTGCATAATATTTTTATGGATTGCAATATTTTTCGTATTTGAGGTTTATTTCTCATGTGAAAAATACTCTGTGTATCAATTAATCTTGCAAATCTTTCTTGCTTATGGTTCTAAGTTTTGGTAAGTGACACGTGCTTGGTCTAAATTTTTTCAACTTAGTTTCTAAAACCTTTCTTGATTATGCATTTCTTGATGATCTTTTATTATAAGGATTTAGATTATATATGGTGACAATATAATATTTTTTCACACAATCAGTGTACTAAAACCTAGTGTGATTTACCCTTTTCATCATGTTATCAATGAATGCTTATTATAAGGATTTGTTTGTAATTACCTTATAAATGACCTGATTGTGTAAATATAGTCCATGCATAGTACTTAGATAATTAGCTTTTTTACTTCTATCAATTCATGTCTACCAGGAATGGATCAAACACAAGAGGATACTTTCAGTGGGCTTTCTTAGATGGTTTGGAGATATTGAGTGGATATAAGACATCCTATGGACTCATCTATGTAGATTTGGACGACAAAGAACTGAAAAGATACCCAAAGCTTTCTGCATTCTGGTACTCCGATTTCTTAAAGAGAAGAAGCTCCAGAATTAGCTCAATTTTTGAAGTTGGAAACAAAGTATTTGCTTCCGCCAAATCTAATTAGTTTTTGTTAAGAAGCCATTGATTAAGAAGAGGAGAGAAAGCAACACTTTGCATTGATAAAAAAATGAATTCATAAGTACAAGACTTGTGAACTATCTATTTATGTACATCATTACTCAGCTAACCTCTACTTAACCACTAAGATACTGACTTAATTAGTTCTATCTAGCTTAACTTAACTGAGCTATATTAACAGCTTGTCACCCACTTATCCATCATAACACCTATGTATATTGTTGGAAGCGGAGCCACGATATGAAGTTTATGGGTTTTGAACTTGCCATCAAATCCAAAACTAGTAGCTAGTCTTAGTTACTGGATTCACAACTACAAATACAGAGTCTAAGCAAAAGCTATTGGGTTTGTCCGAACCTGTAGCTAATTAATGATCTAGCTCTGCCTCTTGATATTGTAGTGGCACTTCAATTATGATAAAATAGGCAGGAGGGGTTGATGAGACCACTGAAAAGCAATTCACTAATTTAGAAGAAAGGGTTCATATAGAGAATATTGAAGATATCTAGCCAGAAATAGAGAATACAAATCATGTCAATGAGGACATGGGCAATAATGGAGATGAAGGATTTGGCCCCCCTAAGCTATTTTTTGGGCATGCTGTTACGAGACATGCAAGTGGATTGTTTCTTTATCAAAGGAAGTACACCGAAGATATCCTTGACCGAGCAGGCATGACGTCTTGCAAATCGGCCCACACGCCGGTGGACACTAATTCCAAACTTAGTGCCTCTTCGAGTTCCCGTATCGTCAGCATGTCACTCCCCTCAGGCTGAAGGTTAAAAAATGTTCTTTTCACTCCTAGTTTGCTCAGAAAATGCTAGAGATGTGTTCTTCCCAGGTTCTTGGTTAGCTGCTAGTTGATCTTTAGAGGATACATTGTTGAACCTTGTTTATCCCTTGACTTATTCTCTTCCTTCCAAAATTACAAACTATGTCAATATTTTTCTTTCTTTCATGGAAGATTGGATTGACTGCAATTTGAGTTGTTACTTTATTGTCACACTTCAACTCTACTGGAAACTTGACATCAACAGCGCCGCATACATTCCAACAAGGCAAATTACTTCTGCAACACAGGAGGCCATTCTTCTAAATTCAGCCTCTCCATAGCTCCTAGAAACTGTTTCTTGTTTCTTGAATTTCTATTTTTTTTTTTTAGAAATAGGTCTACCCTTTTTGTAAAAAGACTTAAATCTTCACATTTCATTGGTTGGTGGTATTAAATAATATTTATATTATATTATTTAAGAAATTACGTATTATTATATACAAAATAAATGTTAAATAGAAATATGTTATGTTAATAGTACATAAAGAAACGTATTTAAAGACAATAATGCACTTAGGGATCGTTTGGTTAGTGGTAATGGAAAATTAATCTCAATATTAAATCTTGTGTAAGATAATATGACATTTTGTTGGTCACATAAGAAAAAGAATAATCGCCGCATAACTACAACAACATTTGATTGGTGGTATTAAATATACATGTATTAAGTTGTGCAGAAAATTATGCATTATTTTATATGAGATAAAATACAAAATAAGAATACGCGTATTAGAAATAGAGTGAGGATGAAACTATTTACCAAACATCTTTAAAGTAGGTAATCTCTACATAAAATTCAAATTATTATTCACTGCATAGATAAACAATTCCTAATTGTAATCTCCATATATTAGCATATGAACCTTACATTTACATAACCTTTCATGTATCATTAAAAGGAATAACACACTTCTGAATTTAAAAATAATTAATTTTACACTTCAATTTCAATCTTAATGAGATGTTATATTCATACAAATGTTATAATATAATTAAGATCACAACTATATAATTTTTTCTAACCACACAAATATCATATTATGTTTTAAACTATAAATTTTAATTTTTTTTTTCAAATTATATACTAATTTAAATTATGCCATATAAATTGAAACGAGAGGGAGTACAATTAATCTCCACATAAGTAGCAGATGAACGAAAAGTCAAGTAGCATAAACGAATCTCAGCATTTTAAAAAGTGCCTGATCACGTGTTTTTTGTCGTGTAACATATACCACTAGTAGTATACTTTTTTTCTTCTGTTTTTTACTTTTTTTTGAGAATTATTGGGGTCCGCTAAGTGCTAACTACTACGTATTACAATTTGTCTATAAACAAACCGCCAGTTGTAAATTAATTATTGGCGGCTCCTATTTACAATTTGGTCCATACATTTGAAAATTAAGAAAACAACATATGCGTGTGGAGAAACAACGAGATACTATTAAAATATGCCTTCAGCGAAGCAGCTCCGATGTCTCTTCACGGCAATATTGCTTGTTTTGATTATTGTAGCGCCGGCGGACTTGCCGGTTCTAGTTTCCGGCATCGATGATGTACTGAGAACGGACTTCCCTGATACTTTCGTTTTCGGTGCTGGTTCTTCTGCTTATCAAGTCAGTACTTTTAATACCATTCCTCCATTATGTGCCTATTATCTTCAACTGTCAGTATTTTCGATATGGATATATATATGTGAAAAGTCAAATATTACTCCCTCTATCCAAATTAGTTGTCAGTAAGTTGAGAGTCAATTTAACTAATTTTCGAAGTTAAATTAGATTAGATTATATATAAACATACCCTCAAACTTGGTTTCAGCTGATAAATATGCCCTCCAACTTTAATTGTGCACAAGTAGACACATCAATTTGTCTTCACTTTATTAGTTGAACATTCCAACTTACAAAATGATCATCTAGACACCTCCAAATTTATGTGTCACGTCATGTCACATCATCATTTGTGTTTACGTTTTCAACTTTAAGAGTTGATGTGTCTACTTGTGCACACCCAAAGTTGAAAGGCATACTTGGCAACTGAGATCAAGTTTGAGGGCCTGTTTAAAGCTTTAAAATTTTAAAGCTATAAATTGTAATTTTCTCATATTAATATGGTGAAAAAATATATTTTAAAATATTGATTAAAGTTTATATAGGTTGATTCTGGAGAAGGGAAAGTGACAAGTATTTTGAGATGGAGGTAGTATATTCTGAACCCAAAAACGTAATCGATTAAGTGGTAAAAATTTAAAAGATCAAATCCACCAAATTAATATCTTGAATTCGCTGCCGCCGACAGTACAAAAGATACCTACACAATCTAATCATTTAGAAGCTAAATGCGGATAATTCTCTGTGATAAGCATGACTGGTAACCTGAATAATAGTAATTTACCTGTTGTAACAGGTCAAATTATATTGATTGCTGTAGAAATTCATTGTATATGTGTCTGTAGGCACATTTCATAGTGTTAATTTGCAAGTACATTAAATTGTAGATATCTAGAAAATATATTTGCGCGTACATGTGTGTTCTTATACTCCTTCTGTCCCAATTTATGTGATACATTTTTTTTCTTCTGTCCCAAAAAGAATGATACATTTCTATATCTAGAAATAATTTAACTTAAAACATCCCCTTTTATCCTTAATGAATTGATTTTGAGTCACATAAATATCTATGGCTTGTTTTAGATCACAAGTTTCAAAAGTTTTCCTTTCTTTCTTAAACTCCGTGCCTAGTCAAACTTGTAAGTAATATTATTCCTTGATTATTTCATTCCAAAATCATAGTACATAAACTAAAATACAAACCTAATTCTAGACTATAATTACGGTAAGCAATAACTTACAATATACATCTACCATATACATAATATACATAATTATGACTAAATATAATTTTCCTATTCTATCACACCCCCGCAGTCGAAGCGAGAGGTCGACGTATGCTGAAACTGTTCCGAAAGTCTTCAAATAAAACAAACGAAGACCTTTTGTAAAAATGTTGGCAATCTGATAACGTGACGGAACATGTAAGACACACACTTGTCCACAAGCAACCTTTTCGCGAACAAAATGAATATCTAGCTCAATATGTTTATTGCGTTGGTGGTGAATCGGATTCCCTGAGAGATAAATTGCACTAACATTATAACAATAAACCAATGTCGCCTTCGGAACTGGACAGTGGAGCTCTAAAAGAAGGTTCCATAGCCAACAAGATTCAGACACCACATTGACAACTGCTCGGTATTCTGCTTCGACACTGGATCTGGAGAACGTCGCTTGCCGTTTTGAGGACCAAAATACCAAATTATCACCAAGAAATACACAATAACCAGACGTGGAGTGTCTGGTATCCGGACATCCACCCCAATCGGCATTTGTGTATGAAATAAGAGTGGTTGTCGAAGACGGATACAAATGCAAGTCATGATCGAGAGTGCCCTGACTATAACACACAATACGTTTGAGAGCATGCATGTGATCCTCCATCGGGTTATGCATGAATAGACAAACCCGTTGTACAAAATAAGAGATGTCGGGCCTCGTGAAGGTGAGATATTGCAGGGCCCCTGCAAGGCGGCGGTAATGTGATGGATCGGCATACGGCTTGCTGGAAGAAGCACTCAACTTCGGTTTAGTATCAACCAAAGTGGCATACAACCTACACGATGACATGCCAACTCGTTCAACAATCTCTGCGACATACTTCTTTTGGGATAAAAATAAACCACCTGCATGACGTGTCACAGCTATCCCCAAAAAGTAACTCAGTGGCCCTAGATCTTTCATTGCAAACTCAGAGCCAAGCAATGACATGATAGACTTGCGAAGAGCATGAGATGAGGCAGTTAACATAATATCATCCACATACAAAAGAATGTACGCGATATCATTACCCTGACGGTATATGAATAGAGAATGATCAAACCTGCTGCTAGAAAACCCAATATGTGAAACATAATCTGCAAACCTCTTGTACATGCCCTAGGAGCTTGTTTGAGCTCATACAATGATTTCTTCAACATGCATACATGATTAGGATAAGTAGGGTCTCTGTACCCCATGGGCTAATACATGTACACTGTTTCATTGAGGTCTCCATGCAGGAAGACATTTTTGACATCAAGCTGATGAAGCGGCCATGCTTTCAAAAGAGCCAGACTGAGGACCGTTCTGATAGTTGCCGGTTTGACCACCAGACTGAAAGTCTCATCGTAATCCACACCAACATGCTGAGTCTTTCCATCACCTACTCAAATGTACCATAAGATTTTTCTTTATGACTAAAAATCCACATAGATCGAATCACATTAACATCAGGGGGACGGGGCACCAAATCCTACGTCCTATTATTAATAAGAGCATTACATTCATCATTCATAGCCATTTTCTAATTCGGGTCATTAAGGGCAGACACAGGATTACGGGCAACGATGACTTGACAACATGGGTGTGAAGACCGTATTTTTTGTTCGGATTAAAAATCCCGTGTTGACTACGAGTGACAGGCCGTTGGGCCAGAATTAGATTTGGGCCAAATGAGAATGACGGATCGCCGACAGCCGGTGAAATTTGGATCGGATCTTTGGCGATGGGCCACGGATCGCCCGATAGTGGGCTGCTCGAGCCTGACATTGGGTCGAGACCCAGCAGACTGCCGGCCACTAGGCCTCTCGGTAGTGGGCTGCCAGCGAAAGGCTCGCCTAGGCCAGCAGCCTCTGGGCTCGGTAATTGGGCTGAGACACTGGGAGAAATTGGGCCTGTTTGGGAGGCCAATTTATGGATCAAATACGGGGGTATGCTATCGTCAAAATATTCATAGGTAGGAGGCCCAGAACAATGTAATTTGGCAAAAAGAAAATTTGTTTCATAAAAATTACGTGACGACTTATGATGATTTTAATAGAGGATAAATTGTAACATTTATAGCCACGATAATTTGACGGATATCCCAAAAAAATACACGGAATAGACGGGGGTTGAAGTTTATTGATGGTAGTAGAAGGAAAGAGAGGATAGCATAAGCACCTGAAAACCCGTAAATGAGAATACGATGAGTCCCTTAGGTATAAAATTTTGAGTGGAGATTGGTAGGCTACTTGTTTGTTTGGAAGTATGTTCAAAAGATAGGTTGTCATTTGTAACGCATGATACCAAAAGGATGGTGGTAGAGAGGCATGGGCAAGTAAGGCTCGAACAATGTTGTTAATGGTTCGAATTTTTCTTTCTGCCTTTCCATTTTGAGATGATGTATGTGGACACGAGAGACGAAACGACAAACTATTAGTTTTGCAAAAATTCCAAAATGACCCATTATCAAATTCTCTACAATTATCACACTGAATATTTTTAATGTCCCATTCAAATTGAGTGCGGATGTATGCTCTAAAGGATAGAAATGTGAAAAAAACTTATGACTTTTTAGACAATGGAAACGTCCACAAAAATGACAATAATCATCCAACAAAAGAAGATAAAATCTATGGCTCGAAGAGTTCAAAACGGGAGATGTTCAAATGTCACTATGGATAATATAAAAGGGCATAACAGTACGAGAATTAGAAGCAATAAAAGGCAACTTAACATGTTTTCCAAGAGAACAAGAACGACAAATATGAGAATTACGAGTTCTAGTACACTCAATAAATTTATTTTGTTTAAGGGAAGCAAAAACAGTTGCTCCCGGATGACTCAAATGTTCATGCCATAAAGGAGCTAAAGCTGCAAACATGGATGGTAATTTGGCTTGATGTGTGGTTGTGGTGATTGGATAAAGCTCGCCCCGACTATCACATCTCATTAGACACATCCCCGTCTAAAAATCCTTACTGGAAAACCCAAAAGGATCAAATGCAACAGAAACCCAATTATCAGTGGTAAATTTTCTAACTGAAATTAAGTTTTTAATTAATTGAGGAGCGTGAAGGATATTTTTCAAAGTTAACAGTGGGTTAGGGGGAGGCAAGTTTGTAGTACCATAACCACGAATTGAAATTGAATGACCATTTCTGACAATTATACCACGATGATTGCTCAAATTAAAATAGGACGAGAGATTACCTTGCGAGGAAGTCATATGAGACGTTGCATCGGTGTCCATGTAACAATTTGCGTTGGGTGGAGTAAGCCCAAGAGTGTGCATCGCAGCCTCAATATCTGTCGGGGTCGCCACTACCGAGTGGGCCTGCGGCCACTGGCTCGGCAGTGGCCCAAAGGATTCTAGCCTCTGATTGGGCCTGTTGGCTGGTCCGTTGCACCTGGGCTGCTGGCCTGGCCTAATTTCCAGTGGGAAATAGGCAGGGAGGCATAGGCCAGGGCCACTGCCAGGCCCACGGTACTGGCACACTGCCTCACCGGGTTGGCTGTTGCTACTGGCCGCCGCTCCTGCCGCCAGTGCCGCCATCTCCTCTGCAGCGGTTGCCGCCGCCTTTTCCACCACAACGGTTTTTGCTCCCGTTACCGCCGTTTCGGCCCTTCTGGCCACGATTTGGCGGTAAATTTTCAAATTGTGACGAACTCTCATCGGACGAAGCGACAACCTAGGAGGAATTTGACACGGTGGTTGTCTTCTTGGCAAAACCCACTTCTTCGAGGATGAGCATAGATCGGGCTTGGTAGAATGGCAGAAGGGG
Source organism: Anisodus acutangulus (assembly GCA_029783415.1). Classification (NCBI taxonomy): domain Eukaryota; kingdom Viridiplantae; phylum Streptophyta; class Magnoliopsida; order Solanales; family Solanaceae; genus Anisodus; species Anisodus acutangulus. The sequence continues at coordinate 9,845,770 of CM056500.1, forward strand.
ATTGCTTTGGCGGATGAGCGTACCTACTCCACCATATGCGTCAGTGAGGCCGACAACCATTTGTAACACGAGCCGACTGTTAGTTACCGGCGCCCCGACGTTCTTGAGTTGGTCTGTCAGAACCTTGAGACGTTGACAGTATGCGGACGCATTGGGAAAATCCGCCATATCAGTGGTGGAGAATTCCTGCTCAAGTGTGACGGCTCTGGAATTCTTATTGTCTTGGAATATGTCACGTAAACGTTTCTAAGCTTCCATAGCCGTGGAATCAGGCTCAAGAATAGTATGTAGTAAATCACTCGAAATTGTGGCGTAGATCCACTGGAGGACCGTCGCATCAAGGGTCAACCATAATTCTTTCTTATCATCGATTTTTGGCACCTCTCCTTGCCTTTTCCGACCGAATTATGTAATGGATAACCCGGTGTGAACGACAATGAATTTTAAAAAGTTTCGTCCATGTCGCATAATAAACGTTTTCCATCTCAAGAGTGATGAAGATATGAGATTTGATGTTGGAGACAACTAGGGCTGGGTTAAAATTGGATTTCGAGTCAGACATGGCTGTCGGACGGAGAAGGAAGGCCGGCGGCGGAAGGAAGGGGGGGGGGGGACGGTTTGAGAGAGAAGTTTAGGGTTTAGGAACTTTCCCTAGAATCTGATAACATATAAGAAATATTCTTTCTTGATTATTTCATTCCAAAATCATAGTACATATACTAAAATATAAACCTAATCCTAGGTTACAATTACGGTAAGTAATAACTTACAATATACATCTACCATATACAGAATATACATAATTATGACTAAATATAATTTTCCTATTCTATCAAAACTATATCACATAAATTGGGACGGAGGTAGTAGATGTATAATGTTGATTAGCAAATACGATATAAAGTAGATGCCGCTAAACTATGTGGTACGTTTGTCGAAAGGTTGAAGGGGCAGCATTTGAAGATGGAAGGATGCCTAGCATTTGGGACACCTTTGCTCATGCTGGTTTGTTCTCTTTGATCCTTGTGGTTTACTTTACTTATCTCAGACTATGAAAATATGGTTTCTTTTAGCTTGCATATTATAATTTTTTGGCAAGCTAAATTATTAGCTATAATCACAGTTCACTTTGCTAAACCATATAATTTTCAAGGACTATTATGGCAGCAAATGATACTAGATTTTACAATGTCCCTAAATTCAGGTATTTATGGAGGAGCCACAGCAGATATATCTTGTGATGCATACCACAAATACAAGGTATTGAAGACAGTTCAACATTGAGTTCACATAATTGATTATCAGTTTGACTGCTTGTTTATGCAGGAAGATGTAAAACTCATGGCTGATACGGGTTTGGAAGGGTACAGATTTTCCATTTCGTGGTCGAGACTTATTCCCAGTAGGCTCCATTATTCAACTACTTAGTACCTTTGGTGTTGTTATCAGTTTTATCTTTCTTCTCATTCATACTTTTTGTTTAATTTCTATGTAGATGGAAGAGGTCCTATTAATCCTAAAGCATTACAGTATTACAACAATCTCATCGATGAGCTCATCAGTCATGGTTATAATCACATTCCCTTATGCACTACTTATTTCTTCAGTTGAAAGTTTTGAATCTTGCTTGTTAGTTAGATTGAAACATTCTTGTCCAGAATGCTAGTTAACAGATGATCTGTCACTTATCTGATTGGCTCCACTGTTTTTATTTCCCTAAATTTGTAGGAATTCAACCACATGTTACTTTATGTCACAGTGATCTACCACAAGCACTTGAAGATGAATATGGGGGATGGATGAGTCGAAAGATAATGTGTGATGAAGAGTCCTAATTTAGTTCATAACTTGGCTATATATTTTTTTTACATCTAACTGGATCATAAGAACTGTTCATGTTTTCCTTTTAGCAATGACTTCACTGCCTATGCGGATGTGTGCTTCAAGGAATTTGGTGACAGGGTTTTGTATTGGACTACCTTAAATGAAGTCAATGTGTTCACTATAGGTGGCTATGATAATGGCGTCACACCCCCAAATCATTGTTCTCCACCTTCCGGAGTTAGACCCTGTTCCATAGGTAACTCTTCAACCGAGCCATACATAGTAGCTCATAATATTCTACTCGCCCATTCAGCTGCCGTGAGACTATACAGGAGAAAGTACAAGGTATCGCCTTTAAACATCATATCAAATAATGTAAGAGAAATTACTGGTGTCTAAAGCCCCAAATATTTGCTAACAATGTGTATGTTCCAATGCAGTCAACTCAACATGGTTTCGTGGGATTAAATCTCTTTGCATATCGGCCTCTTCCTTATACAAATACAACGGCTGATATAATTGCAGTACAACGAGTTTATGATTTCTTCATAGGCTGGTAAATCAAAAAGTTTCTTGGCCTATTAGCATCTCTTACTTTCAACACTAATGAACTGAATATTCACAGATTTTCTAAATGTCAGTATAATTCCTATTGTCAATGCAGGTTTGCCAATCCCTTAATGTTTGGCGACTATCCTGACATAATGAAGAGGAATGTTGGCTCTAGATTGCCCAAATTCACAAGAGAAGAGTCTAGGCAAGTTAAAGGAGCTATAGACTTCATAGCCCTGAACCATTATCAAACAATACATGTCAAAGATAGCCCCAGCAGCCTGGAATTTAAAATCAGGGACTTCAACGACGATGGAGCATTTGAAGTTATATGTAAGAATAATGACTAATTCTTTATAGATGAAGATAACTTGAACTGTTCAATTGACATTTGAAGACAATAGTCATCTTAAGTTTTGGTGATCAAGGTAAACCTTTTAGAATAACTACATAATCTAGTTAAATGAACCAACACCATTTTTTTTTTACCAAGCTGATGTCAATCAGTTTCATTCTCTTTTATGCGTGACATTAAAAAAACCACGAATCACTATTTCAATGTCTTTCTTGTGTTTTTTTGTAACTTTATGAATTTATGCAGATACTGATGATGATTCTCCACCAGGTCAGGTGAGTCTTGCGACATGCGTGAATCTACAATGCAGTTTGCCTTGTTTAGGTTTATTTAATTTTTCGTTGAAAATTTGTTCAGACTGAGTATCCAGTGACACAACCGGGGCTAGGAGAAGTATTAGAATATTTCAAGCAAGCTTATGGAAATCCACCTATATATATTCATGAAAATGGTTCCCTCTCTCTCTCATGCTTCGGATTTTTTTACCCCTAGAAAGTTGGTTTAGAGGCTTTTCCCCCCCTCAAGTACAAAAGTCTTAGAAAGCTCGTTCTGATTTATTGTTCCAGGTCAAATGACACCACGAAATGGAACGTTAAATGATACAAGTAGGGTACAGTATCTGCAAGCTTATATTTGGAATTTGCTTGATGCTGTGAGGTAAGCCCCCCTTTTTCACATAATATATGTTACTTATGAGACTATAGCCTATGGAACATTTGCATGAAATGGATGGATTATTCTAGTTGAAAGTTTTAAGTTATTAAAGATATGACATGTTCTATTTATAATGGGCTTAACATTACCTCACAACTCTAGTTACTTTTAGGTAAAATATATATAGGTGAATTACAATCACAATTAGCTTCTTCTGTAAAGGCATAGATCAAGCACTTGAGCCTCTCACCTTTGCAATCTAGTGATCTTAATTGATCAAAGGTAAACATATGAAGAAGCTAAGAGGATTCAATATCTATTATACATACATAATTAACAGTATTGACCTTGTATATACAATGTATTCTTTTTGCGAAGGGGGGTCCAATGAATCCCCACCCCCTAGCTCCGCCCATGCTTGTAACCACAAAGCAATTATGCTTAGATATTCCTGATAATCTTTTTATGTTTTAGGAATGGATCAAACGTCAAAGGCTACTTCATGTGGTCGTTCCTAGATTGTTTTGAGTTAATGGACGCATATAGTTCAGGATTTGGCCTATACTATGTGGATTTGAATGACAAAAGCTTAACAAGATATCCAAAGCTTTCTGCACATTGGTACTCTAATTTCTTGAAGGGGAAAGGATCCAAACATAGTGCAGTTTATGAGATTGAGGACAGAGTACTTCATTCTTCGCAATAAGTACTTTGTGGTTGCATTGTATCTGACAACAATGAAGAATTTCACAAATGTTATTGTTAGCTGATTTTGTTTTCAATTCTTGCAAATAGTGATTCATCAGGTCTAAATTAATTAGTGGTGAAGCTTTGTAATAAGGATTAATGCTAATAGTGAAGTAATTGAGATTTGGAGGCAGCATATGTGGAGTATCTTAGTCTAAAACGAAAAGATTATTATGATCATGTAGTTCATTCCTGTGTGTTCCTTTGATCAGTTACTCCTATCATCAATATGAAAGGGCATCAAAGAAATGCTTTTTGCGATAATCAAACTCTCTATTTACTTATTAAATAAAATATGCTACCGCTAGCTACTCAACCGTTTCTCTAATTTCAAAATTAAGCATTAAATTGTTATAAATGCACTACCCCGGCTGTCGACGTCATGTTGAAACAACCTCTCTACCTTTTCAAGGTAGGAAGAAAGTATGTGTAGACACTACCCTCTCCAGACTCTACTTATGAAATTACACTAGTTTGTTGTTGTAAATGCAAAGAGTTTGACCTTTCAATTTTGCAAAAAACTCTTATGATATTTCAATATTGAAAATCTAGAGTTTTTTAATGTATAGATTTAATGATTTATTAAACATCATTTGAACATAAATATTAACCCAATACCTTTTTCTTTCATAATCTTTTTTTTAAAAGGAGGGTTTTAAAAATTCTAGAGAATACAATAGTCACTCTAGTCCTTTCTAGTGAGTTATGTTATTCCTGAATAAATAACTACTTTATGTGAAATCTTACGAGGTCAGAAATTAGGACTATACTCTTGAATTTTTATTATAATTTCGTAATTTGCACTTTAGAATATTGTTTTACTTAACCTCCACTTTCAACTTATAGATCAGGAGTGTTATCCATATAAAGTCACTGGGAACCATAGTTGATCTTTTTTTTTACCCAAAAATATAATAGTAGTAATATATAAGATAATAAAAATAAGGGAATATTAAAGAGTACGTATTCTACTATTGGTTTATACGAATATAGATTAAAACACGATATAACACCAACAATAATATACCCAGTATAATTCGAAAAAATGCGATATCTAGTAAATTATGTCAAAAATAAGGATAGTGACCAAAAGTAAACAACTTTTAAATGTAAGCATTTAGTGTTTTGGATCTTTGTTCTTGTTTAGATTCTCTCTTTAAGAGAGTTACGTTGACTAGTGTATAAAGATATTCGGCTGCTCCACTAAGTCTTGGTAATTGACTGATTCAGTGACGAGATAACTTTATTCCCTACTGAAGATTATTGAATCAAACAGGAACCTAATTCAAGGTTCACGAGAAAGAAGAAAAAGAGAGATTAGGGGAGAGAAATGTAGTGAGAGAAATATTGTTATTTCATTACTCAACTAACTGATTGTACAATGTGTTGTATATGTGCTATATACATTCATCATCTTAATGGATGATTGATTAACTAACAAGATCATTAACTAACTAATGGAACCTAACTAACTACTAATTGAATCTAATGTTACCATTAAGGGGATGAAGTACTAAACTACCCCTCTGCCTATATTTATTATTCCCACACTCCCCCTCAAGCTAGGTAGGGGATGTCTTAAAAATATTTAACAAACCTAGCTTGGAACTTAAGTACTCATGTTGAACTCTTGTAAGTCCTTAGGTTGTTCTTGAGTAGGGATGTATTTGGTTGCTATCAGTCCTTGCAATATTTTTTCCCTTATAAAGTGACAATCAATCTCATTATGCTTAGTTCTTTCAAGATAAATAGGATTTGCTACAATCTGAATTGCAGTCTTACTATCAATGAAAACATCAATTGGATTCTTAGTGTCAATTCTCAACTCTTTTAGTAATCGTAGCAGCCAAACGATTTCCGACACAGTTAAAGCAATGCTTCTGTACTCTGATTCTGCAGAGCTTTTGGAAACAATTGTTTGTTTCTTTGATTTTCCAAGTAACCAAGGATTCTCCTAACTTGATTACGTAGCCAGTAACAAATTTTCTTGATATTGGACATGAATCCCAATCTGCATCACAGTATGCAATCATACTTGTGTCATTTTTACTTGACAATAACAGTGTTTAGGTTGTTGTAGAAATTGACTAAGGATTTAATCACTGAAGGATATATCAGGTCTGGTCATTGTAAGGTATAATAGTGTTCCAATAGTTCTCTGATAGAAAGTTTGGTCTGCAAGTGAATCTGGTATAGACTTCTTTCCCTCTTCTTGATTTACAAAGTCATCATACTACTTTGTTGTTAGCTTCACATTTACATCTATAGGGGTTATAGCAGATTTTGAAGCAGATAATTCAGTTTCTAATAGAAGTTCTAACACATATTTCCTCTGATGCATAAGAATTCCATTCTTAGACCTGGCGAACTCTATGCCAAGGAAAAAATTAAGTTCTCCTAGGTCCTTCATCTTGAAGGCCTTCTGAAGTATCTCTTTGTGCCTTTTAAGACTTAAACTACTCCCTGTTATAAGCATGTCATCTACATAAACAAGTACAATAACTAATCCTTCAGTTGTTCTTCTAACGAACACAAAATGATCATACTGGCTTTGTTGAAATTTTGTCTTTAATAATGCTTATGTAAGCATGACATTCAACTGCCTAGGAGCTTGTTTTAATCCATACAAGAATTTAATGAGTCTACATACCTTGTTCTCTCCCTGACTCTTGAATCCTTGTGGGAGTTCCATGTAGATTTCATCATAAAGATTTCCTTGTAAGAATGCATTGTACACGTCCATTTGGTGTACATGCCATTTTCTCATTGCTGCCAAAGATAATATTGTTCTGTCAATTTTTATCACTGGTGAGAATGTTTCTTGGTAGTCTATACCTTCTTTTTGACTATAGCCCTAGGCTATAAACCTTGCTTTAAACCTCTCAATCTCTCCATTTGCCTTGTATTTGATTCTGTAAACCCATTTACACCCTATAGGAACTTTCCCTTGAGGCAGTGACACTGTGTCCTATGTATGATTACTCTTCAAGGCATCTATTTATGCCTTCATTACATCCACCCACCTAGGTTATTTAACTGCTTCATTGTAGGTTGTTGGTTATGTGATGTTAGTTGTAGAAGCAATGTAAGCTTGATATGTAGGTGTAACATGATCATAGGATAAAAATTTGGATAGGGCATATGGTTGATCATGATGAATATCTAAAGAGACAAAGTATTTCATCCAAGTAGGTGGTCTTTTCCCTCTAGTTGACTGTCTTTCTGATATGGTAGTGGCATTTCTTAGTTGATGACAATTTGTTATAGGTTGATGTTGTTGTTGAATTGGCAAAATGTTTTTAGTACTGGAAATTGGAATAATAGAAGTAGCTTCTGGGATATCTGCAGAGGTTGTTCGAGTCTCATTTGGTTAATTTGAATTAGTAGTTTCTGAGATTGGAATAGGAGATGCAATGTTGATAGACTGATCTGTAGAATCATGTAATAAAAGATCATAGTCCATAGTAGGAGATAAAGAGGATGGACTACATGCTTGTGTTTGGAAAAATATCTTCCCTAAATTCCACATCTCTGCTTACAAAGAATATCTTGGAGGATAACTCATATAGTAGGTATCCTTTTTGAGTGGATAAATATCCCATATGAATAACTATTCTTGACCTGGACTGAAGTTTATCATGCTCTTGTAAGTTCTTTGCATAACAGAGGCATCTATCATCCTCAAATGTGAGATATTTAGTTGTTTTAAGTACAACTTCTTATAAGCAGACTTGTTCTTCAATAATGCACTTGGTATCCTATTTATTAGATACACAACAACCTGCACACACAAGCCTCAAAACTTGACAGGTATACTACCTTGAAATCATATAGCTCTTGTTACCTCTTCTAATATATGCCTATGCTTCCTCTCAGCAACTCCATTTTGCTGAGGGGTGTTGTCACAACTTGTTTGATGGACAATACCCATAGAACTAAACAGATTTGCACACACAGAGTTTACAAACTCTGTACTATTGTATGACCTTATTATCTTCACACATTTTGCAAACTGAGTGTTAACATAAAAGAGAAAAGCATTCAACACCACACAAACATCTGATTTCAATCTAAGGAGAAAAATCTAAGTCATTCTAGTAAAATCATCAACTATAGTAAAAAAATACATATTTCCATCAAATGTAGATGTTTTGTATGGACTCCATATGTCCATATGAACTAGATTAAAAGCATCACAAGTTTTAATAGAGCTAATTGGAAATGACTGTCTAGTTTGCTTTGAACAAGGGCAAATATCACATTGCTTTATTTTCTCTGAAATGATTTCAGTACTTAAAGGAAAAACCTTATGAAGTGTTGTTGTAGACATATGGCCTAGCCTTCTATGTCACAATTGCACATCTATTTGAGTTGATGCACCATCAGCTATCAATGCTACTCTTTTGTTGTTGTAGGTTTGGCTCAGTATGTATAGTCCATTTATCAGTTTACCAATCTCCTTCACCTTTTCACTGCATAGATCCTGAAATACACAGAAGTGAGGGAAAAATTCACTGAACAATTCAATTCTCTAGTTATCTTGGACATAGACATGAGGTTGAACTAGAACTGAGGAATATGAAACATATTTTTGAGAGTGGATCTATCTGATATAGTGCTTGACCCTATGTGTTTCACTAGCGATATATCTCCATTAGGTAGTAACACTTGTTTAGGTACTAAAGGCTCAGTTATAGACTGTTTGTCCAATAATTTATGATCAGCTACCATATGATTTGTAGCATCTGTGTCAATTATCCAATTTTGCACTACTTTAGTTACTAGTAAAGCAGTACTAGAAGTACCTGCTGCAGCTGCAAAGAAGGCTGTATCTGCAGAAGGATTATTTTTCAGCAAAACAATAATCTCTTCATATTGTTGCTTCAAGTGAGGATATCCCATCTGCATATTCAACCGGGGAATAGAATCTATGGCCATAGGTTGTCTGCCATTAGAATTCATATGAGCAAATTTTCCTTGCATGTTACTACTTCATGCACCCTGAGGATTGTCATCTACTGCTATGACATTACAAGAAGAACTATCAGTCTAATTAAATTGCTTGTGCTGTCTGGTGTTGTTTTCATTTTCTGCATTGTAAGGCCTCTTCTTTGATATGTTCTCTTGTGGTCTAGACTCTTGAGGGTAATCATTTAGTTTGTAACAATCATCTCTAACATGATTTCTCATTTGCAGAAGTCATAATGCAACCCAGTGTTGTAATTGTTACCAATGTTGTTGTTGAAATTCTTTTTGAATTTCTGAGGAGGTCCACTATTTCTTGAGTACATAGCCTATCAACATCACCCATAAAAGTTGTATTACAACCTAACAACCCATCATTAACAGAATTTGCAGAAATTGCCTTCTGTCCATCACTTAAAATTATGGCAACAACAACATACCCAGTGAAATCCCACAACGTGCGATCTGGGGAGGATAGAGTGTACGCAGACCTTACCTCTACCTTGGTAGATAGAGCAACTGTTTGATAATAACTTTCCTGAATGATAATTTATCTAAATTTTGTATTTATTTATTTAAATTTAGTAAAAATAAGTAACAGTTTTAATTTCCGTTCTCAAGTAGTACTACGTGCAACACGTGTGAAAACTAGTTTAGCTAGCAACTTAGTTTGTAACACTCCTAATTCTTTGATGAAACTACTGCTCATGGTTTATTGTAGGTCATCCAAGAATATCCTTTCTCATTTCCAGTTCCTTCCGTACTTATGCATGAACGACTTTACTTAAAACCTGAGCTTACAAGTGACAGCAAAATTTTGCAATGCAGTGTTATGAGTCCCACATCGGATATGGAATAGAAACATGGACTCCTTATATGGACTTGGAAAATCCTCACCCTATAAGCTAGCTTTTGGGGTTGAGTTAGGTCAAAGATCCATTCTTTACATGGTACCAGAGTCAGCCTCATTCCAATTCTTTGTTCACCAATGTTGGGCCCCCAAATTATTGAAAGTTTATGTATGTCCTAGAGACAATCTGTATTAGGACAAATGTACTTTATACACATTAGTATTATTATTAATGGAGATTAGTATTTTGGCATTTGCAATTATTGAATTATTAGTTGATTGTTTATAATATTCTATAATATACATCCCTAGAGGTTACGTTGTTATTAATAATGTGGGATATTAATATTATAACGTAACTCTTAAAATAGTCTCGACTAATGATCATCGAGAATGGGATATCGATGATATGTGATAAGTCGACATGTGGTCTGCATCACATCCTTAGAGGATGTAGTATGTCTCACCTGCTACGAGTAATGGCTACTCGTGATGGACACATGGATACTTTGGAAGTATTGGTATACCCTGTTGATATATTGTTTGTTATACTTGTCGAAAGTATGATCAGCGTGTGAGAGATAGAAGTCCTTAGATTTGAGGTCAATGCGCCCCTTGTCTACAAAGTAATATACTTTGATCCTGTCCTAAGATCAAATGCCTTATAGGTTGAGATACGGCTTGTATTTGGTACATTACGATGTGGATTAAAGGTGGTAGTTGAGCCAAGATTATGATTCATTCATCGAATGTATATTCGAGAGAACACTCAACTTCTCAGTGATATTAAGTTGACTAAGTCGTTGGCCAACGCAATAGACATATTTAGAATATGATCTAGTTGTCAACTAATATAGATGAGATACAATGATTAAGCCATTTGGATAGACACTTGACAAATCCTAAGCTTGATCGGGTGTGTCGTGAATGAAAGGATTTTATCTTACCACATAGAGGTTAAGTTTACTGGATTCGTGTAAACGTACTTCACATATTGAGTTCGTCTTGCGGCGCCGTCTAGGAGTTCCGCGTAGACCTTAATTTGATTAATGTCGATATGTGAAGGCATGTAGGGTCACACTATGTCGATTGTCTTTTCGATCTAAGGATGTATTGAGAGAGTATTAAATATTCGATTTAGAATCGAGTTATTTAAATGAATAATGATTGTTTTAATTAAGTCAAAATTGGATTTTGGATTTAATTAAGAATGTGCAGAAAATAAAATGAGACAGTGTGGGGCCACGTCAGCGCCGCTGCGCCCACACCATAGGGCCGCGACGCCATGATCTAATTTGTCTCGAATTTTGGGCCAGGACCAAGGTTAAACCCTAATCCGGTTTGACCTAATTTTTCACCTATAAATACAGACCTACACTTCATTATTCATTATACTTGATTTTCATATAATTATTCTAAGTCTTAGAGACTCAGAATCAAAACACTCTCTCGAACCTCTGCCGGATTTCCTAGCTTTCCAAAGGAGGAATACATTGAAGCTTGGAGCTTGCAATCGAAAGGGCATTCGCGTGCGCACCCACAGTTGATAAAGATTCCAGATATTGTAAACATGTAAGTACCATTCAAGTCTTATATTTACAGTTTAAAATTATCTTATAGTCAAACAGTTCTACGTTTGTTGGGTTTGAAACCAGTTTTCAATATCCGTTGCGTACAACAACCCAACAAAATCCCTTCAATTATATTATCCATAGTCCAGTTAACAAGGTCTGGGTGTGCGGAGGAGTGTTAAGAGTCCCACATTGGATATGGAATGAGTTCATGGACTCCTTATATGGAGTTGGACAATCCTCACCATACAAGCTAGCTTTTGGGATTGAGTTATGTCCAAGATTCATTCTTTACAACCACTTGTTATGGTCGAAATAGCAGGATGTCATGCGGAAGCTAACAATTTCAAACCTTGACGGCGATAAATCATATAACAAATAAAACTATACTAAAAAAGAAGCATAATGTATTAATATGGTTTAGCCACCTGGCCTACATGTCAAATCAAAAACCAATATAAAAGAATTATGAAATTATTGAAAAAATAATATCCCCCTAAACAAAACTCTCTTTAACAACTACATTGTGGATACTTTCCTGTGTGGGATTCTTAACATGGGGCGCCCAACATCGGTGGACAACGAATTGGATTGGACTTGACTCTGATACCATGTAAAGAATGGATTTGAACCTAACTCAACCCCAAAAGCTAGTTTACGAGGGGAGGATTTTCCAAGTCCATATAAGGAGTCCAAATTTTCATTCCATTTTCGATGTGGAATTTTTAACACTCCCCGCACGCCCAGATCCCGTTAACTGGAGCGTGGATGACGTAATTTGGGGACCCAAGGTCATTTAAAATAGTAGTAACCTGTAAATTAAGGCAAGTAACCTTCTATAGCATGTTAAATGCATTGTTTTACAAAATTTCATTACACTTTCAGTGGAAATAGGTTAAATCCTATCAATATTACAGATATTTATCCTGTCTTTGCGAGTACTATATATGTTTACCACAATTTCCTTTTCCAACTATGGCTGCAGGATTATGAATCCTTGCGTATTTGGAGACTATCCCTCTATAATGAAGAAAGCTGCTGGGACAAGAATTCAAAGCTAAGCTAGTTAAGGGCTCAGTTGACTTCATAGATCTAAACCACTATACTACTGTATCTGTAAAGGACAAACCTTCCAGCGTTGAAAAGCATAGCAAGGACTTCGGTGCTGACATAGAAGCAGAGTTCTCACGTATGAAATCCCGTGCTTACTAAATGAAAATCACCTTTCCATATTTTGACCGTTAGCTAACTCAGTTTCATGTTGATGCTTATCTGAGCTACTTCCTTTAAATTATCTTTTCAAAATTCCCTATGGATTAGGTGATATCAATGAGCTCACTAATTTTATCTTCTTTTGGTTTCTGCAGTTGCGGCATTGGCAGCAGATAAGGTGAGGCCTCTAATGTAAGCTCTCATGTGACGTTTCGACATTACGCATTCTATCACTTAAACGTTGTTCGACTTTAGTATCCAGTGATACCGTCTGGTCTTTATGAACTTCTGGAGTATCTTAAAGAAGATTATGGCAACCTGCAGATTTACATTCAAGAAAATGGTGCGTCCTCGACAATTATGTCCCTCTCTTTTGATTTATGCATTGCACATAGTTTGTGAGTTCATACACCCATGCTTGCCTTATTCCTTTCATATAAAGCAAGATGCCTGATATAGCTTAATTTGGCCTGTAAAATCCATTCAAAGCAAAGAATAACCTGGTTTAAATTTGTTTTCAAATTTTGATCTTTCTTCATTTATGATTCCTTTGAGCTTGGTGATTTTATCATGATTTTGGAGGCTTGATCTCCTTTAAATTACAACAACCCTTCAAGATGTTAGCATCCTGTACCCCTCCCCATCCCTTACTCCACTTCCTGTTTTAGAGTATTTCAGAAAAATATGTTGAAGTTTGCAGTTGCTAATTTAGCTATATTGTAGTTTCCTCCGAATTCAAAATGTAAGGATTTTACGATGCAAGCATAGTTATGTTACTTTCTTCAAATTCCTGAAGTGAAAAATGTCGAGAGGCTTAGAACGATTTGCTTTGGCAGGTCAAAAGGCTCGGCGCAATGGGACACTAAATGATACGCCAAGAATAGAATATTTGCATGCTTATATTGGGAGTGTTCTTGATGCTGTTAGGTAACCTCTTACAACAAAGTTATTGACTGTATCTGTAGGCAGAAAGAGATCACAGTCGGATCTTTGATTTTATGCTTGGAAGAGATGGAAAATTAAAGTTCATTTTACTCTTGTAAACTTGGGAAAACACTTTTCAAGAACTAAACAAAATCAGAAAGTTATACACTCTTGCTAGTTAAATTGTTGAGACAATTATCTTAATTACGTTGGGCTTGGGCCACCTTTTAGGATTTAAGTTACCTACATTGACGATGTAACAAATTAGTACAGTTTAACCTACTATAACAGGTTTGATGCCATTTTTATTAGGTTACCAATTAATAGTCATCATCATAGGAATTTACATATAATTACCTTATAAGTGACCTGATATGTATAATACACCATCAATGCATAGATTGAACTCTTATTTTTATTTGTTTGTCTTGTGGCAACATGAAGCCTCCTCAATTGCTAATATTCAGTACGCTAATTGGTTAAGAGCATAACTTTTTTCCTTGAATCAATTTTCAAGTTGATGTAGACCAAGTAATTCTCATGTGCACTACTTCGCTAAAAGCATTTTGTTTTACACTCTCCTTAATAATGCAGGAATGAATCGAATACAAGAGGGTGTTTTGCCTGGTCCTTCTTAGATGGTTTGGAGTTACTTGGTGGCTATGTACCGAGCTATGGACTCTATTATGTAGATTTGGATGACAAAGAATTAAGAAGGTATCCAAAACTGTGTACCTATCTACAAATCCTAGTTTTTTTTTTTTGCTAAACTGGTACTTCTCTAAAATAAAATGGTTTTACCTGCACAAGGTGTTACATTACCCCTTCAAATAATATGATGGTATATGTACAAAACTCTTGTGGAAAGAAAATAAATATTATGTTCATGAAACCCCCACAGATTGTTATTACTTCTGTCTTGATCATTTCATGTGCATGTGCACAAGGAACATATATAGAAGCTGTGTTAGGCTTATCTCTTTAGTTTCTCTAAGTCTTAATCCATACACAGTCATGATTTCTTTTTAGGATCCCACATTTTGCCACAGTAATGTTACAAAGCATAATTTCACAACCAGATATTGACAGTTTTGATCAATCAGATCAAGTACTGATCACAATCAACAAGAGTCACCATCTTGCACCTAATGTTACTCTTAATATTAAATTATCTTGTACAAATAATTAACGGGCACAGTTGACCTTTTTGCCAATGGTACTATTATTTCTATTCATATCTCTTCATCCCTCTTTTGGTCTATCTACTTTCTGGAAAATTCATACGCTCAACAGACTAACAAAAAGTAGAATCTTGTTCGGAGCAAGTTACTCTACTCTTTTACCAGACATAATTGGGAGAAGCTAAAGTATGTTTTCTTAAAGAAGATGTACTATAAAATCATAATTTTTATTTCTTCAAATTGTCAAAACAAAATGGTTTGGAAATATCAAGAGTAGGTTTGCACTTAAAAAACTAGGAAGTTTATTCGTTCACCTAAATAGATATGGAAAAGGCGCTGCTTAGCTTGCTTTTCATTCGGGCTAAAGTTTTGGGTCTTTATTAATTTAATAATGTTTTGGTTAATTCTCATTCGGGTAGGTGCCTTCTTGCAATTTGCAGTTGATGTCAGGTAAAGAATTTATCATAGTTGCTATGGATTTTTACTTCCGTATATTAATATAGTTACTCTAGATTCAATCATTGACTTTATGAATTTTTAGTTACTATTTGAAAGGTAATATGGAAATTTCTATACTTTAATAGTTTAATGTGGAAATAAAATTCAAACAAAAATGCCTCTATGTTATGTAAAACACGGATGAACTTATAAAGGTTTGAATCCATGAATCGTTTTTATTTTGAATTTATAAAGGTTTGAGTCTCATAAATCCTTCTTTTATTTGAAACTCCAGCAATTTTTTAACCTCATGAATCATTCCTTGAGTTTCACTTGTTAATTTTTCAAATTTCAATTGCATTTGAAGGTATTTATTGGAGTTGTTCCGTATTTTAGTTGGGATATTTTTTCCAAAACTTTTTCCTCGTCAAAAGAGTGGCTAAATATTATTAGTAATATCTTTTAGGGAAAATAGCAGTTTTGATTCTTGAGTTATTACTTAATTCCATTTTAGTCTTTGTGTTATTCGACATAGCACATTAAACAGTGATTTTAATCCAATTATTACTATTTGAAGCTCAAAAGGTAAACGATCTCCAAAAAAGGACAAAAAACTCATTTCCCATTTTCCCTTCTTCCATGACTTTGCAGTGAAGATGAAACTAGCCTAAAGTCGGTGACGGCTAGCTCAATATATTTGTCCAGTCACCCTAACTCGTCAGCACGAAACTAAGTGCAATAAAATAGCTTCATACAATATTGATCGACAGATTTAAGTCAAGAATAATGAAGATTGATATCATAAAGTGCTCTTTTGAGGAATGTAATTTGCGACATTGGGCTGATGATTGATACCAAAGTCTTCAAATTTATTGAAAGTTTATGCTGAAATATAGTGGGCGTTTGCTCATAGATTTCATAAATTTTCACTTAAATTTATGAAGTTAGGAGTCGAAGATGGAGGAGATGAAGTTGTGTTTGATTATATTTTTTTTAAAATATAGAATAGAACACTTTATTTGAAATTTATGAAGATGAAGTTGAAAAACAGATTTGATGCACTTTTCCAAATGTGTAATCCAATTCCAAGTTGGATTTAAAACTTTTATAACTGAACATTATATTTAAAATACAATAAAGTGAAAAACTATTCAAGAAATAATTGAATAATTCTCCTGACCATACGGCTCCTAGGAATACAACATTTGATGTTGAAGGGTAAACAAGTCAGGTTCCTTCTTGAAGATGAAGATTAATATTAAGCTGTACTTAATACTTGCTTTTGATAGTGAAAGAAATATTATGTAGAATCGAACCAACAAAACACTACACCTATTTGTGGAGCTTGTGGTTTTCTCTTTTTGTTAGTTTGTCTTCTTCTACACACTTGATGAAATTGAAAATAGGTCTCTTTTTTCTCTTCTAACCTTTGTTAGTAATTGGATCAAAATCACTCACTTTGTTTAATTGAAGGTTTAATGTATTATGTCAAATAATATAAGGGACTAAAAAGGAATTAAGTAATAACTTAAAGACCAAAACTGTCATTTTCCCTATCTTCTAAAATAGTGGCTCCCTTTTCACACAATGCAATATAGTAGTAATAAAGACACAAGGCCATATTTTTTAGTCTCGCTTAACAAAATATGGAAGTAGTATACAGATATTTGGTTTTCTAATTTACTGCTATTGACTTCCTTCCAGAGTTCCCAAATTGAAAAAATAGTAAGCATAGACGTGACGTAGCCAATTTGGGATTTCCTACTATATACACCAAGTTAATAAGCATTATAGGTGACATCTGAGTTAATTTTAAAAAATAAGAAAAAGAAAGTCTAGAATCTGAACAACCACGTCAGGTAGAAGTAATAAGTTTGAAATTTAGTATCACTCATCAACAAAATATTATCGTCCAGACAATTCAATAAGCCTACACCAAAAATCTAAGAATAAGATCCTAGTGCTAGGCTACTAGCCATGTTTAATTGGTTGTAAGTTGAAGAAGAGGTGAATAAAAGACTATTTAAAAAACAGAATTGGGAAGCACCAAGTTTAGTGGACTTCCCACCAAGAATGGTCTGTTTGTATTTAGATTAATGTAGTATATAGTATATAGGTCATTAGCCATAGGCCAAGGTATTTATAGAAAGTTAAATATAAAAGTGCAATTTCAGCACTAAAATGTTGCTTTTCAACTACCCATATCATGATCATATCCAAATAAGATCTAGTCAATAGTGAGACCAATCATTAATTTCTTTAGATTCACATATATTTTCACTTAAATAGTATTATTATATAATATAAAAGAATAAAAGAAAAAGATGCATGAACACCTCGTGGTGGAACCGTGGAAACACTCTTCATTAGAGATGGCTAGCACTGCTCTATAAAAAATATTTATACATATAGTGAGTGCAAAATATGTTTTCTAAATGATAATATGTATACGTGTAATATATTATCGCCGCCTAAAACCTTACAAAATAAATATTAACTCGAGACAAGAATAAGATATGAAGACTATCATACTCTCATATTCTTATCCTAACCAACATATAATATGAATTGTGTCGACTTTACGTATGCCATAGATGAGAACTTGCAACTATATTGCGCAGACTTTCCGAAAAATATTGTCGTATTCGTGTCGGATTTTCCAAAATAATGCACACACCTGTCAGCATTTTAAAGAGTCCAAACAACATAGTCTAACAGGATAGTTGGCTTTCTTCTTCATTTTTGTTTTCCTTAAATTTAGATGGAGTAAAGGAAAAGGCTTCATTTGTTCTTCTATTTGATCCAAAGGTTAATCAATAGCCACTGATGTGGAAAGATGAACAAATTTGTCAAAAAGCATAATCCTTAGATGGGGATTTTGCATGCAACTTCTTGAAAAACAAAATACTTCTCCCAAGGTTCTGAATCTATCATACAGGTTTCCATTCATGTCTGGTATTTAAATTAGAGCCTGATTATATTTAAACTCGCGTCGCGTAGAACCCATTCGAAGGAAGCGAGCCTCTACCAATATTTTTTCATATTTAGGACTTATCATAATGAATATTATGCAAACTCTTCTTCTTCCTTTTCGATTAACGAGAGCAGAATTTTGTCCTTAATGCGGATCATAAGTTTAATGAGGAGCAATAGAAACAAGTGAGAAACAAAAAGGGCAAATGTACAACTTAGGGAAATGTGGTTGGTTTGTGTACAAATTTAATATCACGAAACCTAAAAATAGAGTAATTCATATAAGGGATGACAAACGGCGCGAGGCGTACAAATTAGCAATTTTCTTTATTTTTATCCATCTTGCCTAATGTTAGGATAGAGAACTCGGGTATTGCGGAATTTAGCCAAACAATATTATAATGATAACAACAAAGACAATTGTAAGTTGATAATAACGGCAAATAAAGAAAATAAACGAGGCACAAATTTAACATGGTTCGCTCAGTATGACCTACGTCCACAAGCGCAGAGGAGAAATTTTACTATACCAATAAGAGTACAATAGAGAGTACAAAATTAGAGTAAATACTCTAATTATCCCAAAAATATCCCAAAAGAATAACCTCACAAGATCACTCCAAAAGAATGGTTCACACAAGTGTTTCCCAACATCCAACTCTCTTACAAAATACTATAAATAAAAGGAGGAGAAGAAAAGAAAGATAAGAGATAATAAACTCTTGAATTTGGTGTGTTTCAATTGGAGAGAAATGCCCTCCTTTTACAGGCCAAAATTGACGTCTAAGTTCTGGAAAAAGAAATCAAGAAATGATAAAATAATTTATCATCCACCACATAAAGCAAAAGTTTGAATTCAAGCATGATAATTTGTCTTCTAAATTGCTTTAACAAAATAAGATGATGAGTTATGCTCATGTGGAGGGGATCCCACAATGTGAAAGAAAAGTAAAGGACACATTAGAAATCTCCTTCTTCGCCTGATTTTGGTTAATATAGTAAATTTTCTCCACCCTCTCTGCAAAAGCCCGTATGGGGTAAATCATTCTTCATAAACGGAAATCAAGTTCAAGTAGATTTTGAACTTTCCAACTGGAATAGGCTTTGTGAACATGTCAGCACAGTTTGTCTCTGGTGTTGATCTTCTTAACAAAGACCTTTCCTTCAGCAATGGTTTCCCTGATGAAGTGATACTTGATATTAATATGCTTCGCCCTCTCATGATACATCTGATTTTTAGTCAAGTGAATGGAACTTTGACTATCACAGAAAATGGAAATACCACCTTGGTGTAAGTTGAGTTATGTAAATAGACCCTTTAACCATAAGGATTCTTTGATCGCCTCGGTCACTGTCATATATTCTGCTTCGGTAGTAGATAAAGCTACTATATATTATAATGTAGCTTTCCAACTGATAGCGCAACCACCAATGCAAAATACATAACATGTTAGTGATATTATTTTGTCAAGATCACCTGCATAATCTGAGTCTACAAAACCAACCAAAGAGTTTGTATTTCTACCTAACTCCAAACATGTATTTGAAGTACCTCGCAGATTTCTGAGAATCCATTTCACAGTCTGCTAATGTGTTTTACGAGGGAAAGTTATATATCGACTTACCACACTTACTGGTTGTGAAATATTGGGACGTGTACACACCATCGCATATATAATACTGTCAACTACACTAGAATATGGTGTATGTGCCATATACCTCTCAGTGGTGATTGAGCAGATGATAACTTAAAATGAGCAGCAAGAGAAGTACTCGCTGGTTTAGCATTTTTCATGTCAAACCTCTCCAAGACTTTCTCCAAGTACTTCTTCTGGGTCAGGAATAACATGTTGGCTCCTCGGTCTCTTTTGATCTCCATGCCAAGAGTTTTCTTAGCTGCTCCTAAATCTTTCATTTCAAATTCACTTTTCAACTAAGCTTTCAAATTGTGAATTTCTGTCACATTCTTAGCAGCAATGATCATGTCATCAACTTATAACAATAGGTAAACAAATAAACCATCATTTAACTTTCAGAAGTAAACACAACTATCATATATGCTCCTCGAATAACCATGACCCAACATAAAGAAATCAAACCTCTTGTACCATTGTCTTGGAGACTGCTTTAATATGTACAAGGTTTTTTCAGTAAAAAACATGATCTTCTTTTCCTTCAATCTCAAAACCTTCAGGTTGATGCATGTATATTTGTTCCTCAAGTTCTCCATGTAAAAAAACAGTCTTAACATCAAATTGTTCTAATTCCAAATCATACATGGCAACTAAGGTAAGCAAAACAAGATAGAGCTATATTTAACAACAAGTGAAAAAATATCATTAAAATCAACTCCTTGAACTTGACTATAGCCCTTTGCAATTAATCGTGCCTTATACCTTGCATCTTCAACTCCTGAAATTCCATCTTTTTTCTTGAAGACCCATTTGCAACCAATAATTCTCTCTCCTGATGACGGCTTTACAAGAGACCAAGTACCATTCTTGTGGAGAGATTCTATTTCTTCATTTATTGCAATCAATCATTTGTCTGAATCAACACCAGAAATTGCTTCTGAATTTTTTGTGGTTCTCCAATTTCTTCAATTTCCTGTGCAACTGAAAAGCAAATGTAACATAATCTCCATACTTTCCTGGTCTTTGAATTTTTCTTCTTAATCTGTGTGTGGATATGAAATACTCATTTGGTTCAACGTCTGGCTCAATTTCTGGAGCTTCAGCTTCTGGCTCAACTTCTGAAGTTTCAACTGTATTTTGTTCCACAATTTATGAGCTTCGCTTAGAAGAAATGTCAAGTTCAACCTCCACTTGCTCATGTACCCTTCTCTTTATCTTTATTATAAAAACTAGAAGACTCTTTTCGGGGATGCAACATAGATGATTCGTCAAAATTTACATCTCTGCTAATTATAAATTATGGTGATTTAGGATCAGGATACCAGAGTTTGTATCATTTCACCCGAGATGCATATCTAAGGAAAATACACTTTTTACCCCTTGACTCTAATTTTCCGTCATTCACATGTATGTACGCATGACAACTAAAAAAATTTAAATCAGAACAACTACCAGGAGTACCTGATCACATTTTCTCCGAAGTCTTAAAGTTCAAAGGTGCAGAAGGAGCACAATTGACAATAACAAGTTGTAGTGATAGCCTCTTCCCAAAAGACGTTTGTCAACCCATCATTTGAAATCATGCAATGAACTCTTTCCAAAAGAGTTATGTTTACCCTTTCAGCAACACCATTTTGCTGAGGGGTTATCCTCTCTATGCGATGTCGAGCAATTCCTTCATTTTTATAAAATTCGTTGAACTCATCATTACAAAATTTCAAGCCATTATCTGTTCTAAGGCGCTTGACTTATTTTTTTATTTGCTTCTCAATCAAAACTTTTCATTGTTTGAAAGTTAAGAAAACATCACTTTAATTTTTCAAAAAATAAACCCAAACTTTCCTTGAATAATCATCAATCAAAGTTAGCATATACCTGACACCACCTTTTGACGTGGTACGAGAGGAACCCCAAAGATCAAAATAAATGTAATCCAAAGTACCTTTTGTTCGATGAATTATAGGAAATTTGAAGCTGATTCTTTTCTGCTTTCCGAACATACAATGTTCGCAAAACTCCTTATTTCTGGTACTTTGTCCATATAGAAGACCTTTTTTACTGAGGATGGAAAGACTTTTCTCACTCATATGCTCCAATATCATATGCCAAAATTTGGTGATATCAGAATCAGATTGATTTGATATGGAAATTGTAGCAGCACCCATAATAGTGGATCCCAACAAAGTGTACAACGTACTAGATCTGTGTGCTTTCATGATCACAAGAGCACCTAGAGAGATTTTCAGAACTCCACCTTCACATGTGTATTTGCACCCAAGAGAATCTAGACTGCCCAATGAAATGAGTTTTTTATTTAAGTCAGGAACATATCTAACATTAGTGAGAGTTCTCACTACACCATCGTGCATTCTGATTCGGATTGTACCTTTACTAATAACTTTTCATGGAGCATTGTTGCCCATCAAGATAACCCCACCTCCAACAGATTCGTATTCATTGGGACACATATGATAAGAACAATTCGAATTTAAAATTTACTAATCATTAGATTTAAAGCTATTGTTAGTAGCTAAAAATACTATTCCCTCGGTCTCATCAGCAGTGTTAGTATTTTGGTGCTCATTTTTCTTTCCTTATGCTTTTCTTTCTTTTTCAACTTATAGCATTCAAAAATAATATGACTTTTCTTATGACAATATTTGCACACAACATTTTTATATCTAGACTTTGACCTTGATTTAGACCTCTCACTAATTGATTCTTTTTTATTAGATCTACCTTTTACAAACAAGCCTTTCCCTTGGGTCAAACTAGTTTCCCAGTAATATCTCTATCTATCTATTTTTTTATTTTAAGATAGATTTTATTTCCTTGTAAGAGATATTATCCTTTCCATAAAGTATAGTATCTCTTATATATTTAAATAAATGGGGTAAAGAGATAAGCAATAACACAACTTGATCTTCATCTTTAACTTCAACATCTATATTACTTAAATCCATAAGAATGGAATCAAAAACATCAAGATGTGAGAGTATAGAAGTACCTTCAACCATACGAAAAATGTACAACTTTTGCTTCAGGTAAAGTCTATTTTTCACTGTCCTCTTCATATACAGGGTTTTCAATTTGTCCCACATGCCCTTGGCTGTGATTTCTGCAGACACTTCACGTAAAACCTCATTTGAGAGATTTAAAATAATACATTTTTTTGTCTTTTTGTCTATGACGACAAACTCTAGGTTTGTCATACTTTATGGCTTCTTCTCCTTTCCTAGCAGCGTCATATCTAAGTCATTCTGAATTAGGATAGCTTCCATCTTTAATTGCCACATCCTGAAGTTTGCACTTCGGTCAAATTTCTCAACGTAAGTATTTGTTATAGTCATTTTTGGCTACTGAAATAACCCGATTAGATCCGGCTCTGATATAAATTTGTTAGGATCGAGAATTCGGTTATTGCGGAATTTAGTCAAATAATATTGTAATGATAAAAACAAAGACAATAGTAAGTTGATAATAATGGCAAGTAAAGAAAATAAATGAGGTACAAATTTAACGTGGTTCAGTCAGTATAACCTACGTCCACAAGCGGGGAGGAGAAATTTCACTATACCAACAAGAGTACAATAAAAAGTGCAAAATTAGAGTAAATACTCTAATTACCCCAAAAAAATCCCAAGAAAATAACCTCACAAGATCACTCCAAAAGAAGGGTTCACACAAGTGTTTTTCAACACCCAACTCTCTTATAAAATACTCTAAATAAAAGGAATAAGAGAAGAAAAGAAAGACAAGAGATAAGATACTCTTGAATTTGGTGTGTTTCAATTGGAGAGAAATGTCCTCCTTTTATATAGGGGTGGGCAAAAAAACCCGGAGAACCGAAAAAATCGAACCGAAATTCTGTTCATTTTTTTCTAAAAAAAAATCGATTTTTTGGAAAATCGAACCGAATCAGAATTTAGTGATTCGGTTCGGTTTTTTATTTTTGGATACGAACCGAACCGAAAAATCGAATTAAATATATAATTTTTTTAAATTTTTTATTTTTTATTTTAGGCTACTACTATCTCTTGAATCATAGCCATTGAAGCCAATCTATGAAGCTTTTATGGAAGTCGCATGCGACATGAACTTGATTAACATATCACGGAAGCATTGACATAAAATGTAGGGATAGAAAGTAGTTGTAAATTGGTAAAACTTTAAATGGTCATAACTCTGCGCTCGGATGTCCGTTTTACCCGATTTTTTTATTTTGGGTATTTTTTTGAGACGGGGCCGGTCAAATGCGTCCTTTTTCCCAATCAATTTGTGTTTTTCCTCAAATCGATTTCTAATTTTCATTTTTCTTTAGTAAACATCTCACGATACACAATAGATTTCAACGTCGAATTTTCATGATAGTGTAGGTGTGAATGTCAATTTCAGTTTTGAAAATACAATTTCTAAAAAAAAAAATCCCCGACCCGGCCCACTAAAAAAAATCGATATAATCCGATACGTTCGGCGATATAAACCGAACATATCGGTTTTTTTTAAAAAAAAAGTTGTATGCATTTTTTTTTTTTTAAAAAAACCAAATTTTATTCTGTTTATATTTTTCGGATACAAAATCGATATAAACAGATATATGCCCACCCCTACTTTTATAGGCCAAAATTGGCCTCCAAGTTATGGAAAAAGAAATTGAGAAATGATAAAATAATTTATCATCCACCACATAAAGTAAAAGTACCTAGTTTGGATCCAAGCATGATAATTTGTCTTCCAAATTACTATAACAAAATAAGATGATGAGTTATGCCCACGTGAAAAGAATCCCACTATGCGAAAGAAAAGTAAAGGTCACATTACACCTAACCCATTATGCCTCGCTTGATTTTTTTTCCTTTTTTCTTATTTGGCTAAAACCTGATGATGAGTTTAAAACAATAAAACTTGACGTTTTTTTCTTTTTTTGAAACTTGACGAATATCTTTTTACTTTCAAAAAACTTGTATTAATACGACCCTCCCAAGCCCTAGCTCTGTCTTGCCCTGCCTTGTTGATTTGTCCCGCCTCACGCCACCCTGTTGCCATCTCTATTTATACAATTTTAAAACTATAAAGTACTTTTTTTTCTTTTTGGTTAATAAAGAGTTAAATCTTACAAGCCAAAAAAACAGTCCCACAGACTAAGCTTCGCTATCTTGAAATTCTGAAAAGCAGATCACAATCTGGCCTATCAGACGCCTTAAAATTCAAGAAATTTCTATAATTAAACTCTCAAGAGTATTTTCCACATTTTGCTTTCGGATTACCTTGGACGTACGTACCTCGACAATGTGCTTCTAGGCAATACGTATAGTTGCAAGCAACTTGCAACTTTGCGTATACAAAAAATTTGCTTGCCAGAACATTTTCTTTCTGCTCACACGTCATTTATTTTTAAATTTAATTTTTGTTCTTGAAGGAGAAGATAGCTCCAGATAAACTTCAAATTGGGTTTCTTTTATTATAATTTAGTAGAATAGTTGTTTTTTTTTTGGATAGAAATGCCATCACTGAAGCACGTAATTTCTCTTCAAAAGGAAGGTCAATTGTAACCACTTCTTCTCGCCCTTTAAGCCATTTTGAAAAGAGAGGGAGCCAAATTAGAATGTGTGAAATTTTTTATATGTACCTGATGCTTTATATCAACCCAACAAATATATGATGTATTTAAATATGATAAATTAATATAATTTAATGTAAAAACAGACATTGAAGAGAATATATCACATCGATGATGGATGAGAACTTTGGGCTCCTTATAAGGCTTGGGCAATCACCATCCCTTTGAGCTAGCTTTCGGAGTGTGACTTAACGTCTTAGTCTATGTGGATGACTTGATTATCTCCGGAAACGACCTTACTGCCATTGAACGATTCAAAGACTATCTCCGCATCTGTTTTCACATGAAGGATTTGAGTCCTCTGAAGTACTTTATGATAGTTGAAGTTGCACGTGGACCAACTGGGTTGTCTCTCTATCAACGAAAATATGCCTTGGATATATTCTCTGAGTCTGATTTACTGGGAGCTAAATCAATCAATACTCATATGGAATAGAATCACGATTTGGCGTTGGCCAAAGAAGCTACTTTAAGAGATCTGAAACCATACCGATGTCTGGTCGGTAGACAAATATCCCCAGTTTCACGAGACTTGAGTTGTCTATTGCGTGCATGAGAAAAGATTGTGATCTCCAGTTGTACAGATGGTGTGATTTGGACTGGGTCGTATGTCCGTTGACTCGAAAATCACTTACCGATTGGTTTATATCCCTCTCGAATTCACCCGTATCATGGAAAACCAAGAAGCAACACATTGTCTCTCGCTCGTCAGTAGAGGTGGAATATCGGTCAATGGCTATGACAGTGTGTGAGTTAAAATGGTTAAAGGAAAATTTACATAGTTTGGGTGTTGACCATAAATCTCCGGTGAAAATGTATTATGATAGTCAAGCAACATTATATATTGAGCGAAATCTGGTGATCCATGAACGGACTAAACACATTGAAGTCGACTGTCACTATATCCGGGACGCGCTCCAATCCAAAATAATACTTTTCAGTCATGTGTCAATCAGTGAGCAATTAGCCGATGTGTTTACAAAGGCTTTGGGCAAATCGCAACATGAATATTTACTTGACAAGTTGGGCATTTGAGACCTTCATGCTCCAATTTGAGAGGGGTATTAGAATAAGTTAGGTCTGTTTATGGTAATATATGATGTGGTAATTATGGTAATATAGGATTTGTAGTCCTATTAGAATAGGGTTACCTTTTACCCTATTAGACTAGGAAAAGGAGGATCTTACCTCTATATAACGAGGTCGTTATGATAAATGAAAAGCAGAAAGAATTCTCCTATTATTCTTGTCTCTCTAAATGTTCGTCCCTGTCTCGATTATAACATGGTATTAGATTCAGGCCCAGGTCCGATCCGATATGGGCCCCCAAGAAAAAAAAAGAGGGTAAAAAATGCTCCCCAGATCAATTGACCAGTCCTGGACCGATGGGGAGTAAAAAATGCCCCGGTCCATGAAAGTGCACGCTCCAGACCGGACAGTGGACCCCAAATAAAAAGAATGTCTGGATCTGGGCGTGAGGGGGTGAAGAGAATATGCCACATCAGTGACGAATGAGAACCCTGAGCTCCTTATAAGGCTTGAGCAGTTTTTCTCCCTTTGAGCTAGCTTTATGGGTGTGAGTTAGGCTCAATGCCTAATTTGACAGATATATTTTTTTTTCTCCAAAATATAGTCTGAAGTCTTTTTACTTTTTCCCTTTTTCTTTTGGTTTTGCGGAGGGGAGGGAGGTTAGGGGAGCATGTAGCATTTTTGCTACGGGTTCATATGAACTCATAAATTTTGTCACATAGTATAGATATAGAAGTAAAAATTTATTAGAATCTTGACATATATTGTATCTAAACTCGTGATTTTAATAAAAGTAAAACAAAATATAATGAAGTAAAAAATTAGGGAGGGGTATGGATTGGGCTGGGGGAGGAGGTGTAAAAATCAAATAATTTAAAAAAAACTTTTTTAAAGAAAAAATAATTTTCTTGGAGGGTGGTGGAGTGTGGATGGGGTGGGGTGAGTGGTGTAGAAAACAAAAAAAAATCAAAAACTAAAAAAAAACTTTTTTTTGGAGGGGATGGGAGGGGTGAGTTGGGTGGTGGTGGGGGTGTGGGGTGGTCGGTGAAATGACACTTGTGGGACTTGTTTACCCTAATGTTATTAAGAAAGACATTTTTTCTTATTTTAAGGAACTTGTTTTACTAAAGTTGTGAGTTTTATCCATTTTACTCATTAAGTTACTCATATTTTAAGTGGATAATATGAGTTGATCCATATTATACCCATTTTAAATGGATTGATTATCCAACTCATTTTAAATGGATTGAATCGGACAGATATCCATACTTTTTATCCATTTTACCCCCCTAATTACAAGCACAAGTGCACAACATGACTCATTTGATAACTTACATGCCCTTTAATATGAAATGGGTAGCTGAAAATATTAGGGGCAGAGACTTGCATGTAGAGTTGTAGACAACGTTATGGAAATATTAATATATAAAGTCTCACAAATTCTTAAAACTTCACATGCAAGTTGCAAGTTCATTCTTAAAACTTCACATGCAGGTTGCAAGTTCATTCTCCAAGGATTCAATTAATTCTTTTTAATGCAATTCAATTCTTGGATAAGAAGCATTCAATTTAAGATGACAAACAATGATAGATAGCCTAGGCATCGTATGAACTTTGGTCTTACATTTTGTTTTCTATTTGTAGGTAACAAAGGTGCAGAAAACGGAAAATTACAAGTAATTGCTAAGTATTACAAGAACTGAAATTACAATTCAACAACAAACTGAAAATTACACAGAAATTGAAGAATAAACTGGAACAGTTTTCGGTATGCTGAGTCGAGTGTTTGCACTCTGTCTTTAAGACAATATTGCCCCGTATGTATCCTTTTTATGTCCTGGACAATTGTCTCCCAAGATAAAACAACAAGTGAACAAATGAGCAAAGGAAACTCAAGTGTTACCGTGAAGAATTTTGAGTAATGAAATGATGCTGGAAGGTAGTAGGAAGACTGATTTCTGTTTCTGTTTATGTGTGTCTGCTTGTGTGCTTTTCGTGTACCTCAACAATGGTGACAAAGGGTCCTGAACAATTGAAGGAGAGGCTCATGAACTGCCCACATAAGTGTCATTACTGGCCAAATAATGACAATTATGGAGGTAGTAATTCACCAAAATAAATGATGAATTTGATATGCAACGGATGGCATTTAGGAAGAGTAATTCAGTCAAAATAAATGGCTGAATTGAGTGTTGTTGACGTTCTGTTCTCTGCCAAATCTGACTTTCTTGAAATTTCAGAGACCAAACTGTACATCTTGAAACTTCAGGGACCAAACTGTACATATAAAAGAATTCTGGTCTAAAAAGATAATATCAGAAGAAGCCCAGCCCAGCCCCGAGAATCCGGACCGGACGGGCGGCGGCGCGCGTGTGGGCATTCCTTGAACTGAAACACATCTAGGTCCTCCCTCCTTTAAACAAAACAATTCTTTCTTCCTCCACCGATGAGGGAGAATTGATCTCAATACCACAATTTTCCATGCTTCAAACACCTCACTTCGTGGACCAATATCTCTTTCATTTCTCAACGAAATTTGACGATCCTTGGCCCTACGGTTATCTACTTACTTAGTAGATTATGCACGTGTGAAGAACCGGATTCTCCAACATACGTAACACTAGTGTTTAAGCCGTTAAAGTTGGTCGGACGCAACTTTCGCTAAAGGCAAATTTACAACACTATTTTCTAAAATTTTATTATACTATTGTCTTATTTCATTAATTTTTTATGTTGGCCGGTCATGGAAGTTTTACCGAGCATATTTTATTTGAGTCAAAGTCACCCACTGTTTTCCTTGTTTATCTTGATTTTAATTGATTCAACAAACGTCACAAGAGAAGGGGAAAAAACAATCGATTAAATGGGTTTTTTTTTCTCACCACTATCATTTTAGAAGGATATATTAATTCATTTTATTCCAAAGAGAAGAGATCAAAGCAAATAGACAGCCTAGCTATTGCACGGAGATCTTTAAGGACTATGTTGAGAAGGTCAATTTGTCCTATTGCTTTTATTTTCTAATTCCTCCAATCAAACAGTGTAAAATTATAAGGTCAAACACATAGATGATAGATACGACAATAGCGTGTGAGAATGATTTTACATACAGATCACACAATTTCACTTAAGTTATATGAAATTTAATACGAAAAATCAAACGTTATATAACTAACTAATACGAGTATAAGATGGACTAAGCACTGTTTCTATAATAATAATAATATGTGAATAAAATCATCTGAAGATAAAAATGCACTTACAATAAATAATCTGAAAGAAATAATCCCCTTGATTATTTTCATTGATTGAATAGATATATATACAAGTTACATCTTTCCATAATACTACAAATCATTTTCCTATTCTAATTCTAAATCCTTATTCTACCATAATTCTAACTCTACAATTATGGTAGGTGTATAACACTAATTATGGTCTCATTTTTATTACAATATACTACAAATATATCTACCATATATACACTATCCTAATATCCCTTGGATATATTCAATCTGGCCGAGAGGCCCAACTGGCAGTGATCTGGCCGAGAGGCCCAACTGGCAGTGAGGCCCAATCCTGTCTTCTGGCGGACAGCCCACTGCTTCATTAGATCCAGTGATATATATGTGATATACACTGCTTGTATATTCAGTGTATATCACATGTATATTGCTCTGTTTTAACACACACCCGCAGTCATAGCTGGCGGTTTTCGAACGCTGAGACTGTCCCTAAAATCTTCAAAGAGAACCGCTGGTAGACCCTTTGTAAAGATGTCTGCAATTTGATAACGAGACGGGACATGGCATACGCGAACTTGACCCTTTGCAACCTTTTCACGGACAAAGTGAATGTCCATTTCGATATGCTTGGTGTGTTGGTGTTGAACGGGGTTACCGGAAAGGTAGATGACACTAATATTATCACAATATACCAAGGTTGCCTTCTGAATGGGACAATGAAGCTCCAAAAGCAAATTACGTAGCCAACATGATTCGGAGACCACATTCGCTACCCCTCGATATTCTGCCTCGGCACTTGAGCGTGATAAAGTTGCCTGACGCTTTGCCGACCAGGAAACCAAGTTGTTGCCAAAGAACATACAGTAGCCAGAAGTCGACAGTCTGGTGTCGGGACAACCACCCCAATCAGCATCCGTGTAGGAGACAAGTGTGGATGTAGATGAGGGATACAAGTGCAAACCATAATCCAGTGTCCCCTGAATATACCGAATGATGCGTTTGATCGCATTCATGTGCTCAATTCTGGGGTCATGCATGAATAAACACACCTGTTGAACCGCATACGTAATATCTGGTCTGGTAAATGTAAGATACTGGAGGGCCCCTGCAAGACTGCGATACCTGGTCGGGTCCTCGTATGGTGCACTCGCCGCGGCACTCACTTTGGGTTTGCATCAACCGGTGTGGAAGTGGACTTACAGGATGACATCCCGCCTCTATGATCTCAAAGAAGATACTTCCGCTGAGGGAAACAAGCCACCGAATGACGTTTGACGGCAATCCCCAAAAATAACTCAACGGCCCTAAGTCATTCATAGCAAATTCGTGAATCGAGCATGGCCATGATAGACTGGACGCAAAGCATCGGAGGAGGCAATCAAGATGATATCATCCACATATAATGTAATATAGGCTAATGACGAACCACCACGGTAGATGAACAAAGAATTATCTCGACCTGCCGTGTGTGAACCCAATAGTCGAAACAAAATCAAGAAATCGTATATCGTGCACGTGGAGATTGCTTAAGCCCATATAATGACTTATTCAACAAACAGACATGATGAGGCGGTTGGGATCCTGAAACCCAACGATCGATGCATATAGATCGCTTCTCGAGATCTTCATGTAGAAAAGCATTCTTGACATCTAACTGATGAATCGGCCAAGTCTTTGAAAGAGCCAAGCTAAATGCGGTCTGAATGGTAGCCGGTTTGACCATCGGACTAAACGTCTCACCACAATCAATACCAACATGTCGAAGTCTTACCATCACCAACAAGTCGCGCCTTATGCCGAGCAAAGGACCCATCCGAATTCTCCTTATGAGCAAAAATCCACATAGACCGATAATATTAATACCATATGGACGGCACCAACTCCCACGCCTTATTATCAATAAGAGCATTATATTCATCACCATAGCAATTTTCCAATTAGGGTCATTTAATGCGGACACGAGGATTGCGGGCAAGGGATTTAGAGACATCCGAATGTAAATTAAAATGTCTCTTAGGTGTAAAAATACCCCGCTGACTACGAGTGACCGGTCTATGACTCGAGGAAGAATTAAGGGAATTTTGGAAATTTTCTGGGCTCGGGACGGACTGGCCAGCAGGCAGTGGGCCTGCTGGCCCAAATCAGTAATGGCCGAATCGGCCGACCAGTTCGAGTGGGGATCGCCCAATAGCCGGAACTGCTCCAGGGCTGTATTTTCTGGCGCGTGATCTTGTGGGGCCGTAGGCGATGGGCTGGAGGATTTTGGGTACGGGAGATATCCGAAAAATTCCGAATAATATACGGGGATATTTGGTCATCCAAAAAATTATACTACTTAGGTTCGGGAGTATGAACTTTCGTAAATGGGAATTGAGTTTCATCAAAAATGACATGGCGATTGATTATGATTTTTTTGGAGGATAAATCAAAACACTTATAACCACGATGATTTGACGGATAACCCAAAAACACACACGGGGTAGACCGAGCCTGAAGTTTGTTAATTATGGTGGATGTGAATAGCGGATAACACAAGCACCCAAAAATCCGAAGGTGAGAATAAGACGGGTTCTTATTAAATAAGATTTTGAGAGGGGAATAATATGTCAGACCTTTAGACGAAATTATGTTAAGAAGGTAAGTGACCATTTGTAGAGCATGATGCCAAAAATATGGAGGTATGGAGGCATGGATTAGGAGAGTTCGGACAATGTTATTTATGGAATGAATTTTGCGTTCGGCTTTCCCATTTTGTGAAGATGTATGAGGACATGAAAAATGAAAATTTATCCCATGAGTAGCACAAAATTCTCGAAACTCCCTATTGTCATACTCTTTCCCATTATCACACTGAATATTTTTTATTTCTCTTTCGAATTGAGTACGAATGAACGCTCTAAATTTTATGAAGACGAAAAACACTTGTGATTTGTTCGCAATTGGAAACGTCCACAAAAATATAGAATAATCATCTAAAAAGAGAACATAATATCGATGACCCATTGAACTAAGAACAGGAGATGTCCATAAGTCGCTATGAATAATGTCAAATGGCATAGAAGTATGAGAATTGGAGTCTACAAATGGCAACTTAACAATTTTCCTAATGAACTAGACTGACAAATTGGAGTACGACTCGTACCCTTACAAGAAATAAAACTATTTTTATCTAAGGCTGATAAAATAGAAGATCCCGGATGACCCAGACGAGCATGCCACCTGGATGGTGAGATGGTCGCAAAGTGATGGCAAGGCCGACTCGATGGATCAAACCGGCATGATAGGATCTGAGATCCCCCTACTATCACACCTCATGCGATGACTCCCCGTCTTGAAATCCTTCACAGAGAAACCGAAAGGATCAAATTCAACAGAAACAGAATTGTCATTTGTGAACTTTCGGACATACACAAAATTTTTAATCAATTTAGGAGCATGTAAAGTATTTTTCAAGAGGAGAGGTGGATTGGGAGGAGATAACGTTTTCTGACCATACCCTAGAATTGGAATAGAACTGCCATTACCCACAATTATTCCCCGAGGGGTGCTCAAATTGTAATAAGATGAGAGAGTACCTGATTCGGAAGTCATGTGAGTAGTGGCCCCGGTGTCCATGTACCAATTTGGGTCCGGTTGAGTCAATCTCAACTTGTGCATCGCGGCCTCGATATCGGTCTAAGTTGGGCCTGCTGTATGATGGGCTTGCGGAGGTCTGGGCCCAAGGACTCCTGGCCGTCTTTGGAACAGTATTCTGCATCGATGTGGGTGCCGTTCTTTGGGCCATCGACGATGGGCCGCCAATCTTTGAGTATTGGGCCTGGGCGTTGGCGACCAGCTCGTCGCGGCTTCTTTGGATGGTGCGGGTGCCACTACCACTAGCCTCACTGCTGGGCCCACGGTGGTGGTGGGCCACTGTACCCCGGATGGGACCCACCTCTTGTTTGTTGATCACCGCCACCAGAACCGCCTCGTTTGCCCCCACGGTTTTTGTTATTTTTGTGATTATTCTTGCCTCCACCATTAATATGGTTTTGGCCCGAATTATTAACAAAACCCGAAGGACTAGGAGAGGATGCCATCATGACAACTGGGCTTCCTCCGGTAGCCGCTTTTTTAGCCAAACCGGCTTCTTCCAACGTCAGCATGGAGCGGGCTTGATGAAAGTCGGGAAGAGGATTGCTTTGGCGAAGGAGAGTTCCAACACCATTATAGGCCTCCGAAAGACCGGCAACCAATTGTAGAACTAGACGATTATTTGTCACCGGTGCGCCAACATTACGGAGTGGATCTGCCAATTCCTTTAGTTTCTTGCAATATGCAGAAACGTTCGGAAATACATCCATTCGAACGAGAGAGAATTCCTGCTCGAGTGTGACGACACGGGAATGTTGGTTGTCTTGGAATATGTCACGCAATCTATTCCATGCAGCCATAGCCGTGGTATCTGGCTCCATAATCGTTTATAGAAGGTCCACTGAAATAGTGGCGTATATCCACCGAAGAACGGTAGCATTAAGTGTAATCCATAGCTCAGGATCCTCCGCAGGACGGGGTCTAGCGGGAGGAATGATGTGATGTAGAACTTGATAAGATATAGCGTGAATTTTAAACAACTCTGCCCACGTTGCATATTGAACGTTTTCCATCTCAAGGACAATAGGGACACTTAGCTTGATATTGGAAACCGTGATAGCAGGGTGAAAATTGTTCTTAGACATATTTGAAAGAACAAAGAAGGTGGATAAATTTAAGAGAGGTTTTTTAGAGCGGAAGACGAGATATTTGGAGAAAAAAAAACTCGAGGGAGGGGGGGGGGGTTCTCAGCCAAAGAGGCAAAAGATTGAGAGAAGAAAACTTTTGTTTAGACCTAGTCTCTTGATACCATGAAAGAAATAATCCCCTTGATTATTTTCATTGATTGAATAGATATATATACAAGTTACATATTTCCATAATACTACAAATCCTTTTCCTATTATAATTCTAAATCCTTATTCTACCATAATTCTAACTCTACAATTATGGTAGGTGTATAACACTAATTATGGTCTCCTTTTTATTACAATATACTACAAATATATATACCATATATACACTATCCTAATATCCCTTGGATATATTCAATCTGACCGAGAGGCCCAACTGGCAGTGATCTGGCCGAGAGACCCAACTGGCAGTGAGGCCCAATCCTGTCTTCTGGCGGACAACCCACTGCTTCATTAGATCCAGTGATATATATGTGATATACACTGCTTGTATATTCAGTGTATATCACATGTATATTGCTCTGTTTTAACATAATCCCTAAATAACAATTCATGCATAATTTATTTTTCGTAAAACAATTTTAATATTATTTTTATAATAATGTATATACCCTTCGTCCCTTTTGTTAGTCCCTTATATCAAAAATAAATTTCTCGTTTTACTTATTTATTTTTGCAAATTAAGATAGATTTATATTTCTTTCTTTATTACCATTATCTTTAAGTAACTACATAAACTACTATTGTAGTTAAACTTAGATTTCAAAAAATAGTTAATATTGATAATTCAATAAAGGACTAGTAAAAACTAAAAAAGAAGGAGAGTATACAATTCCTTTATAACTAAACAATCAACCAAACGATTACTATATCAAGTACATTATTCTTCAACGTACTATGTCAAGTACCAATTAACCTAAAATCTTAGAATTAGACTCGAAATAAATAGGCATACTAATTCTGACAAGGTGATCGACACGGTCGATATCCACCAACCCATTTTTGTTTGGAAATTTGGAAGCAATTAATGACCGGTCACACAATTTCTTGTTGGTAGTAATACAAAATTAGATATTAAAAATTTATTTTTTATTGATTGTTTGGTGTATGGTGATAAAATTAATATATATTGAATAACTTAATTTAAAATATGTGTTTTCATTTTTTTTTAAAAACAAATTGTTTATTATTACAATTAAAAAGAAAAAGGTCAAAATTAACTATACGAAATAAAACACGTCTATCTTCCATTAATAGTTGGTTGTGTCCTCATCATTACAAAAATGATACACATTTACCTGATTTTCAAATCAAGTAAAAAGAATCATTAAATTTAAAAAAAAAAAGATTATTTTAGTTTAACTTGACACGAAATTAAAAAAATAAATTAAAGATAGATTTTTGAAATGTGTGGTACAAAACAAGTCTTAGATATTTATGTGGTTGTAAATTATCTCATAAAGTTAAATTATTTTTAAATATAAAAATATATCAAATTTTTAAGACAAACTAATAAAAAAGTAAGAAAAGTGAAAGTAACTTTTATATCCCTTGGTGCTAATTTATTTGATATAGTTTGATTAGGCACGGAGTTTAAGAAATAAAAAAAAGTTTTTTAATCTTGTGATCTAAAATAAATCAAAAATATTTATGTGATTATAAATTATTTTAATAAATATAAAAATTAAAATTTGAATTATTAAATAAAAAAATATAACATTTTTTAAAATGAATTAAAAAGAAAAATAATTCAAATCTCAACTATTAACACAAATACATTCACCCTGACAAGTGACAGGCCCACAAGATCCACAGCCCCTTATAAATACTGTATGTACAGCTTTACAAACTTATGCTTAGCCGTCACATTTTCGAAACTTTTTTTTTTCCATTTTCCGTGAACTTCTCAAACTTTTCTTTATTAAAATAAAAATTGTCTGTGATCATCACACATGTTGTGGGTCAGTGTTACCGTCATTTAAGGATAGAGCATAAAGACAAGACCAAAAAAAAAGTTACAGAGATTTATCGACTATTCACTAAGTGTACGCACATCTTAATTTTTTTTTGTCTGAAAAACCTCAGATTGAAAAAATTAAGATTGAATTTTGAAGATGAAATTTTGCAAGAAATATGAGGAGTACATGGAGGGGCAATGCCAAAATAAAAAATTGCCTCGTGTAGGTCTTAAGAAATTGAAGAAAATATTGAAGAGGTGTCGAAGGTGTCATCAATCAAGAAATGTTGCTCTGCCTTCAGATTCTAATATTCATGAGAACTCCACTTGTTCCCAACATCAATGCTCTGGTTTGTTTTAATTAATCTGTTGAATTTAAATTGTGTTTAATATATGTAAATCTGTGGTTGATTTAATTGATTTCAAATTATTTTGTATATGATAGCTTGAATTTTGTTGGTTAGTAGGTAATTGAGTTTTGTCTCACGGTGTGAGAGAGAGGTGGGGGCTAGCATTTCCATCTCATCTTCTCCTTTTCTTAATTGTACTATTTTGGTATCGCGTAGATCATTATCTTTATGTGTGTATTACTATGTTGCGTCATTTGCTTTGTATCTTGATATTTTGCTGTCGTATTTTTCCTGCATTGACTATGTTTTTTTTTTAGCCGAGGGTCTATCGGAAACAATCTCTACTCCACAAAAGGTAGAAGTAAGATGTGCATACATCCTTGCCTCCCCAGACCCCACTTGTGGGATTACACTGGCATGTTGTTGTTGTTGTAGGATAGCTTGAATTTGATGTTAAAGAAAAGTAAATTAATTTGACCCCTTTTGAGTTTTCGGACAATAAATGGACTAGGACAACTATAAAACTGGTAAATGTATAAATTTTCTTTTTGGTTGTACACGTTTATTTGTTGAGTTAAAATTGATTCATCTCTGATGAGCATCTTTGCTGTTTTAGTTTCATCTAGTTTTGCATGTTCAATGATTTTGTATAGGGTAGCTTAAAGTTGGTAACCAAAAAAAAAAAAAAAGAGTAAATGAATTTGCTTAATTATGAAAGTTCACCAGGGCCTCTTTCCTCCTCCCTTTTCTGCTCACTCGTAGGGGTCAGGACCCCCACAAAGGGCTCGGGAGCTTTTTATGTTTTTGACAATATTTGCACTAGAACGACTTTAAATTTGTAACTGCATTAATTTGTTGAGTTAAAATTGCTTAAACATATGTAGATCTATGGTTGATTTATTGTTGTTTCTTGAGCCGAGGTTCTATCAGAAACAACCTCTCTACCTCCCAAGGTAGGAGTAAGGTATGCGTACCTTCTACCCTCCTAAGACCCCACTTT
The DNA here is from genome assembly GCA_029783415.1 of Anisodus acutangulus. Taxonomy (NCBI): domain Eukaryota; kingdom Viridiplantae; phylum Streptophyta; class Magnoliopsida; order Solanales; family Solanaceae; genus Anisodus; species Anisodus acutangulus. The sequence goes on from CM056500.1 coordinate 9,883,617, forward strand.
GTGGGAATTCAGTGGGTATGTTGTTGTTGTTGTTTACATCTCTAGTGAACATATTTGCTGCTTTACTTTCATCCTGAAATTTAGTGTTCGTCCCATTTTCAAATTAATCTACTTTTGATGGCTTGAATTTGGTAAAAGAAAAACGAAGAAATTCAACCCTTTTTGAGTATTTGACAATATATGCACTAGGGTAACTTTGAACGCTTGTAAAATCATATTGTTTCATAGTATGTTTGATACCAATTTTCAATATAAGGTTCTGATTAATCTATTGAGTTATATTGCTTAAACATATTTAGAATCTCCGGTTATTGCATCTCTGATGAGCATTATTTACTGCTGCAGTTGCATTCGGGAATTTAGTGTTTATCATGTTTCAGATTAACTTAATACTGGATAGCTTGATTTTGGTAAAAAAGAAACAAAGAAATTCTTAACCTTTTGAGTTTTTGACAATTTATGCTCTAGAACAATGTTAAAGCTTGTAAAATCTAAAACTTTGTCTTTGTTTCTAAATATATCTCATATCAGCCATCACTATAAGGTTCTAATAAGCTTTCTTCTTCTCTGTAGTTTGTGATGGAAGTTTTTTTCCATCTCTCCTTAAGGAGATGTCTGAAGTGGTTGGTTGCTTCAATAAACGCGCACAGAGATTGCTTGAACTGCATCTCTCATCGGGTTTCCGCAAGTATCTTATCTTGCTCAAAGAAAGAATACAAGGAAACCATATTGCTTTAGTTCAAGAAGGAATAGATTTAGTCACCTATGCTATAATCAATGCAATTGCTATGCGTAAAATACTTAAGAAATATGACAAGGTATTTCCCTTTTAGATCATTAATTCAACATATTTACTGAGTTTTGCTTCCTTTATTAACTACTTCTGTCTATTTGTAGATTCACTATTCTAAGCAAGGGCAGGCATTCAAGTCACAAGCTCAAAGTATGCACATTGAGATTCTTCAATCCCCTTGGATGTGTGAACTTATGGCTTTTCACATCAATTTGAGAGAAAATAAATCAAGAAATGAGAAGGCTCTTGCACTTTTTGATGGCTGCTTCCTGATATTCAATGAAGGGAAACCATCTCTCACTTGTGAGCTATTTGATTCTGTCAAGCTTGATATTGATTTGACCTGTTCTATTTGCTTGGTATGTGCTCGCTCTTTCTCCGTATCTTGTCTTTTATGTTATCTGCCAAGTATACCACCCCCCCACACACCCACACACCGCCACAACCACCACCACCCAAAAAGAAAAGTTCCCTTTACATTGAGTATAACATTCAAAATTTCGCTTGAAACACAATACTGTAGAAGGCAAACTTGTTCGTCTGTGTGGTTTAAGTCACGTCTCTTTTTGCTGTAGTAAAGAGCAATTATCTAATGTTGCATTACAATTAGAAACCTTTGCATATGAAAGCATCAGACTTCAAATTTAGTGTTTCGAAACCTTTGCACTGTAATATAGTGTGTAACTCTGTTATTTGGCGTTAGCTGGTTCTTACAGACAGTGATGCATGGTTCTTCTCTAGTCTGTAATCAATTTATCTTGCAGTTGGACCCAGTGATAAGTTCATTATGACTTGTATGTGTGACCAGTCCAAGAACTGGTCAATGTAATCATTTTGAAGTTGCAAGCTTGTACATGATCTCTTTGTTCAGATAGATCTATTTAAACTTTGGCTCTTGAACTTCTTTTAGCTTGTTTAAGTGTTTTAGTTGTTATGTGGGCTGATTCGAGATACTATACTATGAAACCTCTAGTACTTGGTAGTTGTTTGGTTGCCATGTTGGGTATTGTACTCCCTATAGTTGGGGTATTATCCAAGTATATGAACTGGATTAGTCTTTTTATCTCACGTCGTGTACACTAGATAAATAATAGGATATCCACCTACTAATCCAATATATTAGAGTCCAAAGTTCTTGCTCAATTTTGAGCAAGTATGATGGCCAACTTCACTAGTTCACATGACTAGGACATGTACGATCACTATTTATGTCTCTATCTGTGGATATTAACTGACCTACTGATGCAAATGAAAGAAGAAAACTGGAAGGGCAGTTTTTCATGTATATAAATGATATAGATACATGTAACAACAGACAATGGAAAACAAGTGTTTTAAAGCTTTATCTTAATTTTATTTTAGTTGCTCAAGAATCAAATTTATAAAGTCTATAAGGAATTACCAACCCTAAATATCGGTCCCAGAAAGAATATATTATATGTTTCGTAACAATTTAACTTTGAACTTTTCATTTACTCTTAATGATATGATTTATATCCACACAAATATATATGGCTTGTTTTAGACAACAAGTTTCAAAAGTCTTCTTCATTCTTAAACTATGTGCTCAGTCAAACACCAACACATAAATCGGGAGGGAGTACCATTTATTAGGAAATAATACTAGTTATTCAAAAACAACATAAACCATTAGTAAATTGAAAAAAACCTTGAAGCTTGGATTGACATCTGATGCTTAGTAACCAACCACTGAAACCATTTTTCATTATGCTTCTTTGTTTGTCACAAAGAACATATCCACCTAATTCTTCATCAAATTCATTTATCCTTGCAGCTGTAAGGCAGTGTACCTTTAGTATTGAGAATAGAAATCAGAGCAAAGAGCTGCATTCACAACCTTACATCTTGCAGCTTTGTCAAAGTCTGCCTTGCAACTCTAGGGACTTCTTCTCCCGTTTATTACAGACGTCTAGACAAACTTACTCTCCGATCAGTAAAAGAAAAAAATATTGTGGCAGCAGCACAAAATGACCTGTCAGTAGATATAACCTTTTAGTTTCTTAGATAACTGAATCACTAACTAGACTGTTGCAAGTTGACCAACATGAATTTTTTGGAGGAAAAAGCTGCAACGTGGAATCTTCTGGAGCAAAATGATGAGGACTAGCACTTATGCGATCCCTACTAAACTACCCTAGTGAATATTAAATTTAGGGAAGTTTCTCAAAATCATAGCAGATACGATAATAGAAATATATCTTTGTTGTTTTGGCTTCAAATTATGTTCCATGTCATCAGTTGTTAGTGTAGTTTAGCTGAAAGGTTGTTATCCCTGTAAGTTTCAGCATATCACTTGCTCTTCAAGTAAAAATGTTGTTGCCTTCTATCTTAGCAATTCAGGCAGAACCTTTTCAATCAGATTGTATAATTTGTATTCCATTTAGCAACATGCATGATAAATAAAGCAGAGATTAACTTTGGAAGTTGGTATCCTTTATGGAACAGTGCTGTAAATACATCTGTTTATGCAGGATACCGTGTTTGACCCAGTATCTCTCACTTGTGGCCATATCTTCTGCTATATCTGTGCTTGCAAAGGTGCATCAGTGACCATAGTGCATGGACTGCAGGCCGCAAATTCTAAGGAAAAATGCCCTCTCTGCCGAGAGGTTAGTTAAGCTTTCGGGCTTATTCAGTGGCTTGAACATTTAGCAGTCTTATACTACTGTTAGGACCACCAGTTTTCTTGAACATTGAATACCAAATTGGCATTGTTTAACCGGTGGTACTGTCACGTCAGAGAGGATAAGCAAGTTACTTAAATCAATATTCCTCTGGACTTGTTTCCTCTGGTTACAGTATAGCAACTTTCCCACACCCAGTTTCTGAAACAAGGATAAGGATTTCACATGGATTTTTGAACTCATGTGGAGTACGCGAAGATGTGCCTGCTTTGCAAAATCTCCTTAGGAATTCAAAGAACACTGTTCTTAAGAAATTTCAGGACATTATTTTAGTGATCGACATAAGTTGCAAAAGAAATTAACAGTCATTAATATTTGTTCAGTTATGGTTGATCTCTCTGTTTTCTAGCTTCTGCACTGGCTTATTTCTTGACCAATACTAATTGACTTTGTACTGGTATTATATAAATGTTCTGCGTAATAACATTCATCTCATATTTTTGTTGTTGTGTAAATCAGGAAGGAGTCTATGAAGGTGCTGTGCATCTGGAAGAGCTTAACATTCTACTGAGTAGAAGGTATTCTTTCTTCTGTAATGCGTGGTTAATTTTGGTCTATCAACTCCGTAGGAGTTTATGTGGTATGCACTCTTACTGCTTCTGTTAGTTCTAATTCACTTCCACATTTTTGAACAGTTGTCCTAAGTATTGGAAAGAGCGCCTTCAGACCGAGAGAGTAGAGAGACTTCGGCTTGCTAAGGAGCATTGGGAATCTCAGTGTCGGGCATTTATTGGCGTCTGAATGTTAAAATTAGTCTCAGGGTGTCACTAGAATTGCATAGTAGCATTTGGTTCCTGCATTTTCTTCTATGTTGCTCAGATCTTTCAAAATGTTGTCACATGCATGTCGGATCCTCCAAAAATATTGCAGTTTTGGAGCAATATTTTTGGAGGATCTGAAATTGGTGTGGTTCCTTTTTGAGGGATTCGAGCGACATAGATTTTCTTACATTTCTCTATGTTTCTGCTAATTCATGACCCGACAAGTGCTAGAATCTGTAAATAAATGCATAATTTTGTCATATTACTTGTTTTGAGTTGAAGAATTCCTGCTTGCTGGTATTGGGTCAAGCAACTTAAGCCGTAATTTTGTAAGAAAATTTGTTCTGGAACTCAACTCTCCAATCACGAGATCTCCAAAAGTCAGTTACTTTAAAAAAAAATGTTTAATCACTTCGTTTCACTAGCCCAAATCTAGATTTGCATTGTGTTACTTGCGTAGGGCTCATTTATGGTGGAACGCTTCATGTTAGGAACTTTTCCATTCTCCTCGAATCTGAAACCTTAGGTAACACAAAGAATGAGGTTCGAGTTGATGAACAGGAATAGGCCGCAACACATCTCCATCATCATTCTCTCCCGGGGCTGATTAATTAGGTTAAGGAAAATATGAGGCGATCCTATTAAAGAGAGCATTAAGGATACATCCACTCTCTTGATTAAAGCTGTCTCGAATGGTTACATATCCATCAAGATTGACTCTTTTCCAAACAAACCAAACATGTACAATTTTTGAAGAGTTTTGATTGATCAAATGAACATTTTACTTCAAGTGATATGCCCTTAGGCACGAGTGCATGGCTATAAATAATATAGAAATCACACATGAAAAAGATGAGTAATTATGGTGTGATGCAAAGAAACTGATAGGCTAGTATCATTTTGGCTTAATTTGTTTTCAATCTTACATCGGGATAGGAGGGAACGTCGAGGGAAAATACTTGGGGGAACCAAAAACTCCTTTTTGGCTTCGATATACCTTAATGTTCTCTGTATATAATTTTTGCTTAGGATGCGATTCCCCTAGTACTTATGTATAGTCTGGGAATCCTCTCCTTTTAGATTTTAGCTTGCCTCCACATAAACTTCTCTTTCGGGGAGTTTTAGCATGATCCATCTTGTAAGGAGGTTTTGGTTTATGTCCCTCTCCATTATATTTTTCTATTTTTCTATTATCTCCGCCAAAACCCACCATCACCCCAGGAGGTGAAAACCTGAGTGAATAGATTAGTTATGTGAAATATTATGTTACGCCATTGAGGCAACATGGAAATAATACACAGCCACCGTCTGATACCTATCTCATTTTACAACGAAACCACAAGATTCAACTAGGAAATTCTAAAGATATCAACAGCAACGGAAAATAAGCTAAATACCAGGCTCTCTTCATTTCTGTAAATGCAGCCTAATACAAGTACTCTGACGTGCAAAGATTGGTTAGCAATCACACCAACCGCCTGCTCTTCCATTCAAAACTGATAAACCAAAAAGAGAAGAGAAAAAAAGGAAAGCCACCAGATTAAGCCTGATGAACGAATGACCCAACCAAGTAATGTGATGTGAATCATCCCGGATTGTCTTCAAGTGCCAACAAGTAATGGATTTTTATCCTTGTACATGTGATATCTTTTGCAAAGTTTCTCTAATGTTGCAACAGAATGCTGCATCTTATTGAGTTTTGTGTCCATGAACATGCTCTGCAAAGAGGAAGAAAACAGTTTCCAGTAAGAAGTAAAAGAAAAAGCGAACACAACGATTTTGTAAATCCCCCATTATTACCTGATAATCATCTCCATAATCCTCCATGAGCCTGCTAATATAAACTCGTTGTATGGTAGTCAGTGGTTGCAGAGGAGCACTTTTACCATCCCTTCGCTTCTTCCCAAGTGCAGACTTAAGATCTATAGTTCAAGAATCAAAAACATCACATATTAATAGTGTGGAATATGAATGATATGATAAACGAAAACACAAGGATCCAAGACTCTAATAAACATAAATTGGCTTCACTGCTATACAATAAATGAACATAAATTGGCTTCACTGCTATACAATAAATATAACAGGTAAGGCTTCACCCACTATATTATTCATCAGGTCTGTATGCAGTAGGAAGAGTAAAACGGGAATATAGACATTATCTTTTAAAAAAAAAAAAGGCAGCCCGGTACACTAAGCTCCCGCTATGCGTGGATCCGGGGAAGGGTCGGACCACAAGGGCTATTGTACGCAGCCTTACCTCACATTTCTACAAGAGACTATTTAACTGGCATTTCCATGTGCAGCCTCTTGCAATCCCGCTCTCTCTTTCTCTCTCTCTCTCTCTCTCCCACTTTTATAGATGAATCCTCAACCTAATTGGCAGCTTCTTCTCCACGAATCAAAGATTCTGCATAGTGCTTTTAGTTTTCCAATTGACGTCACTATAATCAGTAATGTGCTACGCACGGAATCATACTTTCCACTATAATTTGAAACATTCCAGATATGATGTAAGGTTACATAGCAGACGGATGCAAAATGATTTCTTCCAAAGAGAAAAAAGGACCTAAAGGTATTTTTCTTTAGCATAAGGCTATCACTACATTATAGGAGTGTTTCTCTTTTGGTGAAGAAAGATACAAAGTCGAAGCAAAAACGTTCAGAACATGTTCTTTTCAAAATCTTACATAGCCATCCAATATGGTAACCCACAACTCAGAAACGCTCCAACAAACTCAACAACCAAGCTAAAGAAACTTTCCACAGTATGCAGGGATTAGGGATTAGTTATGCATGTATTAGTTATTACATCTTCTATGCTACATAAAATAATACATAGATTTCCACATCATAACTTATGCATTAGTTATGTGGGATTCTAAATTGCTAACCAAATAATGTATTTGGTGTGTCAAAAACATGGTACAAATTATACAGGACTTAATACATGAATAAATCACCTCCTAATCAACAACCAAACGACCCTTAATATATCAAACAACAGTAGCATTATGACTTTGCACTATCCTAGTCTAATCATAGTCCAGCTATATCATCGAACTTTTAGCTCAACACAACTTTCCCAGAGTAATCAAAATACCAACACCAACCAGCTGGTATTAATGCTTAATTGTTGTTACCTTATATTAGGTACCACTGCATTGTTTGTCAATAATCATTTTAGTCTCATTAGAGACTTAAAAAGAAGTATTGGAGCCTCATATGAATGAACTAACGGATTGAAATGGATATGAAGTACTTCATTTTCATGTTATTTTATATGGTAAAACAATTTAATTCCTATATAGTCAGACAACCATCATCTATAACATTTCACTATAACGGCTAAATCTTTTGAAACCGACGTTTCATGTTATATGGTAAATTTGAATTCCTATATAGTCAGACAACCACCATCTATAACATTTAACTATAACGCCTTATTTTTTTGCAACCGACTTTTCATGTTCTGTTATATTGGTACGTTCTCTATAACAACATTTAGCTTAGCACCAACAAGGATTGAGGTGGGATGGATGGGACTCGACCACTTAACTAGAGGTCTCGGGTTCAAGCCATGAGTAGCTTCCCCTTAAATGGGCCTAATGAGGCACGAATCCCGATTATTCGGGGCCCCAATATGATTATTGGACACCGGATAGGAAACCAAAAACAAACATTTTCGCTTGGCAGCCAAAAAGTAAAGAAAAAATGACGACGAGTTTTGCATTAGTAACAGCACTTAAAGAGTATTGTAAAAGGGACTCACCATCTTCCTCAACCTCACTTCCAGAATCATCCAGATCCTCAAACGCATCCACGTCATCAGCGTTAGGTATCTCCTTCTTCGGCTGTGGGACCTGAAGAGAGTCGGTTTCAATCATATGAGATGTACGGCAACGTACACCAAGTAAATTAGGGTTTGAAACGACGCCGAATGACTTGTAATTGTCGATAACGCTGCCTTTATCATCCCAATGAGAGTTCACCAATGACTTTAGCTTCGGTGGCAGAGAAAAAGCTGGTTTGAATACATTAGGGTTCTTCTTTGGTAGACCGACCCGAACTTTAGTCCTTGATCTCTTGTACTTTCGCCTTGAACCACCCATATCTGTTGAATAAGTGTGAAAGAGGGGCTAGGGTTTAACGTGAGAATGGTTGATAAACCTTCTGGTTTTAAGGACAGCTCTCATTTATAAAATTAAAGGCATATATAAATAATATAAATGGACACCCAAACTTGGTCTTAAGACTTGAGTTTAATTTTTGTAACTTGTGCACAACTACACAACTCAATTTATATAAATTGAACATATAAACAAAAATATTGAAGTATCTAAATAGTCATTTTATAAATTGAAACAAAGTGGAGATAAATTAAGATGTTACTTATCCATATCTAAAATTGGAGAGTATACTTATCAGTTGAGATAAGTCTGAACGCGTATCTATGTACTGGATGCAAAGCCCTATGCGCGGGCCCAACAAATTGTACTAAGAGTGATCTTAAGCAAGCTACAATATTTATGTGGTTATAAAAAAAATTAATTTTTTTTTAATCAGTCAAAGCTTATCAAAATAACCATGACAAAGTAACATTTTTAAAAGGTACTAATAATTTAATTAGCTTGATAAAGGTCGGCTTACACTTAACGCTAACAAACACGCTAACAAAAATGAATAACCAATTAACTATTAAATAATGTTTAAAAACTATTATAAAATAAAGATTATAAAGTAAATACATCAATGACAAATAGAGAGAGACGGATATATTATTAAATTTCAAACTGATATACAAATGAGTAAATGGGCCTCCTATTTATAAGTAACTTGGTGACAAAGTTCGCCAACTTGATGGTCAAGTTAGCTTGGTAGCCAATTTAACACACTTACTTTCTCCAATTAATGGATATACATTAATACTCACAACACTCCACATTGGATGTTCATTAAATGTGTTTTGTTAAAACCTTACTAGAAAAAATTCAGTGGGAAAAATTCAAGTGAAGGAAAAAGAGTACACGTCTAATAATACGCATTACAAGTTGCCTCATTAGAAATCTTACCAGGAAAATCTAAATGGGACAAAACTTTGGTTAAGGAAAAAAAGTACAATGTGTATTTTACTCCCCTGATTAGAACATCACATAATTCTTGAAAACGATGCACTCCGATCTTGTATACCAACTTATCATATCTTAAGATTGACAGTGCACTTGTGATCAAATCTATCAAATGATCATCTGGCGAACTGGTTGATCATCAACATTTTCATTCCTTAGATAGATTGCATCATCGCCATGTAATATTGTTGAAATCACGTCAAGTACATTCTTGGCTTGCTTTAAAAACTGTTGTTATATTTCTATGATTTGAATGTCATGTAAAATAACATTGTATGATAGTAATCCTTTATGAAAATAGATAACATGTCTGGATCGAATTCTTGTGTCGATCAGATGAATGTCATGTATATCCAAAATACTTGACAATATTTATTGTGATAAATACATTCATGTCAGGCGCTTTATTTGCAATATGCATTTTGTCTTATTCTAATATCTCTATGTATGAGTGAAATTATTTCATGCTCATAGCTATAGCAAGATAAATAAATGCATCAATGGCATAATATGTGGTACTTCAGAACCAATTTAACTTTCTTATTTTAACTTTTTTCGATAGCTAATTGTCGCACCCGCTTTTGACCACCACTCCGCGAGGAAGTAGGGGATCCGACACGGTCGCGACGTAATGTTGATTTCCTAAATTAATTAAGGGTTAAGGAGTCGTCACCTAATTATTCTACGGTGAATTAGGGCACCTAAATGTTAACATAAATGCTGCAAAATGAACTTCGATTAATGATCTGCTAAACTATGAGATTCTGGGTTCTTTATTATCCTAAAGGGAAGGGGTTAGGCATCCTTTAAGATCCGCTAACTTGCGGTTGTCCGGTCAAACTTAGGTAATTATTATGCTAAAGAAAATGTAGGTTTAAAACATAAGGTTAATTAAAGGAAGTTTGCAAGTAGTTAATAAAAGGATTATTTTGACAACATGAAAATTCTTTGCAAAGATGATTGCGGATTTGAGAAATAGATTCCCGACATAAAATTCAAAATTGATTTGATATAAAATATGCATTTGCATGGCATTTGTTTTAAAATATATGCAAAAATAGATTTGTTGACAAAAATATGTATTGTAGAACATAGCTTATAAAATGCAATGTGAAATTGAGTTTTTTGATAAAAACGTGCATGGTTTATAGAATGCATATAAATTTGTTTTTTTGACAAGAGTATGCACTTGCATAGTATGATTTATAAAATACATCTAAACTTGATTTATGGATAAAAGTATGCATTTGTATTGTTTATGAAATACATATTTTAGCAATTGATAGTAAGAAGAGAAGCAAACTATTTAAAATGCAAGAAATGATTTTTATGGAAGTCATTTTTATAGTGAATCAATGAAACCTCATTCGTATGGTTAATAATGCAAGTAAAGGGTGACCAAATGGTCTTGAAAGTTTTGAATATGCATGACGAGCCTAAAATAAACTATCGCCGGATTTCTGATGTTAAAAATTAACCGAGTCTAAAATAAATAAACTAGCAGCGAATTTCCAATTTTAAAACTACCCTATTAATTTCCATTCGGGGCCTAATTATTCTAAGCATTCCTACGATCGCACAAAATTAAATAATTAAATTACAACCCGAAAGGAATAAACTGAGCGGTATTTAAAGAATTAAAAGCATCGACTAGGGCGGATGACGATATCATCCTGCCCTATTTGTTTTGAAATTCCGAGGCCGGAGAAGGTAAGGATCGTGGATGCGGGTTTTCGTTTGACAATAGCCATGATGAGTCTCATAACGAGACTCTTCGTTGCTCCCGATGCATTTCATGTAAAAAGAAAGAAAAGAAAAGGATTAGTAGACGAAACATAAAATATATACATAAGAAAATGTACATAAATAATGCATGAAAAGGCAATACACCATATGACCTGAAAGACTTCTCATGTTAACATGGAGGCACTTTTACATTTAAGCAACTAAGGCAAGTATATAGTCAATTTGATAAACATGCAAACACAGAAATAAACATGTAACTAAACATACGTGGCATTTTAGATATGTAGAATCATTTTAGCTAAACTATGCATACATAATCATGTTCGTGCTATTCAAGAGGGCTAACAACACATTAAATGGGAAACAACATAATTAAAGGATCTCTCTCATGGCTGCTACATCAAACTTAGAGGAAGGTCAATCTACCACAAGACCACCAAGGTTCAACGGAAAGTAATATGGGTGATAGAAGACAAGGATGCACAATTTCATCATGGTTGAAGATTCTGAGTTGTCAAACAGATTGTGATTGTCCTCGTGTTCTTATGAACACAAATCTATCTGATTTTACAACTAATCCAAAGACAGAAGGAATATAATAGTGTGCACAGAAAGGCAATTGAGAAGAACTTCAAGGCTAAGAAAATCTCTGTGTGTGGTATTGGACCAGATGAGTACAATCATGTCTCATCTTGTGTAACTGCTAAGGAGATCTGGGAAGCTCTCCAAACGGCTCATGAAGGTTCTACTCAAGTAAAGAAGTCCAAAATAGACTTGCTCACCACAGAGTATGAGCTGTTCAAAATGAGAGAGGATGAGTCAATCCAAGATATGCATACCAAGTTCACCTCTATAATAAATTAGCTTCACTCTCTCGGAGAAGTCATTTCAACCAACAAACTGGTCAAAAAGTTACTTGGTGTCCTACCAGATTCTTGAGAAAGCAAGGTAAATGCTATATACGAAGCCAAGAACTTGAATACTCTAACCATTAATGAGCTGATTGGTAATCTCAAGACTTACGAGTTGAAGAGAACCAAGAAAAATCTTAAAAAGAAAGAGCAAACGAAGGAGAAGAACCTGATTCTCAAGGCTAACAAAAATGACTCAAGTAGTGACAAAGTTGATATGGCATATCTCACCCGTAGATTTTAAAAGATGATTCGAAGAAATGGTGGGGTCCAAGAATAGAAAGCTCTAACAGAAACTTCAAAGGAAATGATAATTGTTGCCACAAGTGTGGGAGACATGGGCACTTCATTAAATAAAGTCCCCTCTACAAACAGGACAATCAGAAAAACAGCACTGAAAAAGTTGCTAAGAGGAACCAGGTCCCTGATAAGAAATTTAACAAGAAAGATGCAACAAATAATTTGGTGAAGCGAGCTCTTGCTGCTTGGGGAGACTCCTCTAGCGAATCTGAAGAAGATGATGACCAGGATGATATATCGATGATGGTCATTGATAATGATTCTTCTGAATATGAGTCAATCTTTGCACTCATGACCAAATCTAATGTTGATGATGAACAAGAAGATGTAAATTTTCTTGACGTTCAGAAAAACATGAAAATTCACTCTAAAAAGAAACTAATATCATTGGCAAATATGTTAATCGATGCTTATCATGTTCTTGTTAAAGAGAAGAGTGCTCTAAATGAAGAAATTGATTATTTAGAATAAGAGATGGATGATATGATAGTTACCATTATAGATTTGAAAGAACAGATTGATGAGGTAACTAAAGAAAACATCAAAATTAAATGACAAATTGTATGGATACTCTCTCTAAAGGAAAAAGTGTAGCTAGTGAGACTCAACTAGAGCTTGAGAAGAAGCTTAGGAAAACGAAACTGAGTAAAAGTTGATCTTGATAACGCACTTCATTGTACCTGGTCCTCTGATATAATTACCTATATGTACAAGAGTAAATATGAGGGTAGGCAAAGGCTTGGGTTTAAAAAAGAAAAAACCCCTTATAATCCCCACAACAAATATGTCACTACAACTGAAAACTGGTTGTGCACTCATTGAGGTCAGACTGGTCATTATAAGAATGCATGCAAAGCTATATTTCAGTCACTTCAGAAAAATAAGAATTTTGTTGAGAAGGGGTTCAGAGTTGAAGGACATGGTCCTCATAAGAGAAAAAATGTCTTGCCTGCTTGGACTAGAAGAAGCCTGATTCACCCATTCTATAATTATAAGGGACATAAGTTGGCTTGGGTTCCTAAATCTAATCATTGATTTTGTTTACAGGCTAGGTGAGAGGAGGCAGTCAAAATGGTATATGGATAGTGGGTGCTCAAAGTATATGACTAGTATAATGGATGATTTCCTCTCACTCAAGGCCTTTGAAGGTAGGAGTGTGTCTTTTGGTAATGGCAAGAAATGATACATTCTTGGTGTTGGCAAGATTGGGAAGACACTCTCTCATGCAATTGAGAATGTGTACTATGTAAATAGGTTAAAGTATAGCTTGTTGAGTGTGTCTCAAATTTGTGATAAAGTAAATAAAGTGAAGTTCTTGTCCTGCTCTTGCATTGACACCAATCTCAAAATTGGTGAAGTGGTGTTAGTAGAAAAAAGGTTCAAGAACTTTTATGTTGCAGACTTTGATTCTTTGAATGGTAGTGACTTGACATGCCTAAGTGCAATGGATGATAATGCTGAGCTATGTTACAGACGACTGGGACATGTAAGTTTTTCTTTGTTGAACAAGCTCTTTGCGAAGGACCTGGTTCGTAGGCTGCCAAAGGCCAAGTTCAAAGATCACAAGGCATGTGATGCTTGCATAAAAGGGAAGCAGGTCAGATCCCCCTTCAAACCTAAGAAAGAAGTGAGTACCTCAAGACCACTTGATATTCTTCACATGGATCTTTGTGGACCAATGAGGATCCCAAGCAGAGGAGGAAAGAAGTATATTTTTGTGATTGTTGATGATTACTCCAGGTTCACTTGGACTTTGTTTTTAAGAACGTAGGATGAAACATTCCTTGTGTTAGTTGCTTTTGTGAAACAGATTCAGGTGAAACTGGGAAATCACATTGTGAGTATTAGATCTGATCATGATACTGAGTTTGAAAATGCCAAGTTTGAAGAATTTTATGCTGAAAATGGTATAAGTCACAACTTTTCTGCTCCTAGAACACCTCAGCAAAATGGTGTTGTAGAGAGGAAAAACAAGACACTTTAAGATATGGCTAGAACAATATTGATAACAAGTGGGGTGTCTAAATTTTTTGGGCTAAAGCTGTCAACACTGCTTGTCACGTGATAAACAGATGCATGATCAGGTCCTTTCTTGAGAAGACTCCTTCTGAATTGCTCAATGGAAGAAATCTCAAGCTATCTTACCTAAGAGAATTTAGTTGCAAATGTTTTGTTCTCAATAATGGTAAGGAAGCCTTAGGTAAATTTGATGCAAAAAGTGAAGAAGGAATCTTCCTTGGTTACTCATCTCATAGCAAAGCATACAAAGTCTACAATAAAAGAACTCAATGCGTAGAGGAACGTGTACATGTGATCTTTGATGAATCAAATGCATTGGACAATAAAGAGTCACAGAATGATGAAGCTGAAGATGGGGTATTTTCAAAAGTTTCTGATAAAGATATAGAAATCTCAAATGGAAAGACTGAATTGATGAGTCAAATCAAGCAGAGTGATGAATAAGATGCAACAGAGTCTCCATAAGGCACAGAGGAACCTGGTCCTGCCATTACTCCACTTGAAGCTGAACATCGAGTAGTTGATTCTATATCAGGGACTCTAGAAGCTGGACAAGGTAGTGGAAGTCATTCCTCTGTTGATGCCAATGATGGATCAAACATGGAGGAGCCTGGTCTCTCTATTCCTACAATTCAAGTATCCAACTGGAAGCACAAGAGATATCATCCACTTCAAATGTGATTACTCTCTTAGACTCTTATATTCAAACTAGATCTAAGGCGAAAACATGTTTGCCTTCACATCTTTTCTATCACAAATTGAACCCAAGAATATTAAGGAAGCATTGAAAGATGCTGACTGGATAACTGCTATGCAAGAAGAGTTCCATCAATTTAAAAAGAACAAGGTGTGTCACCTGGTCCCTAGGCCCTCAGACAGAACAATGATTGGGACTAGGTGGGTGTTTCGCAATAAGCTTGATGAATTTGGAAACACTACAAGAAACAAGGCAAGGCTAGTGATTCAAGGCTACAATCAAGAATAATTGATAGATTATAATGAGACTTTTGCTCATGTTGCAGGAATGGAAGTAATCAGAATTTTTATTTCTTTTGCATCTCATCATATGGTATTCAAATTGTTTCAGATGGATGTCAAGAGTGTCTTTCTAAATGATTATCTAAAAGAGGAAGTCTTTGTCAAGCAATCCCTAGTTTTGAGAATCATGAGCATACTGAGCATGTATTCAAGCTTGACAAGGCTCTATATGATTTAAAGCAAGCTCATCGGGCATGGTATGAGAGATTGTCAAAGTTTCTTCTTGAAAATGGCTTTACAACATGGAAAATTGACAATACTCTTTTTCTGAAAAAATAGATGGAGGAATTTGTTGATTGTGCAAGTCTATGTTGATGATATCATTTTTGGTGCCACTAATGATACACTTTGTGAAGAGTTTTCCAAGCTTATGGGAAGTAAATTTGAGATGAGCATGATGAGTGAGCTAAATTTCTTCCTTGGATTGCAAGTGAAACAAACCCCAAAAGGCACCATGATCAGTCAACAAAAATATATCAAGGAGCTACTCAAGAGATTTGAGATGGAAAATGCTAAGCCTATAGCCACTGCTACTTGATTAGACATAGATGAACCTAGTTCTCTTGTAAATGAAACCATGTATAGGGTATCATTGGGTATCTACTGACTTAACTACTAGTAGACCTAATATTGTCTTTAGTGTTGGGTTGTGTGCAAGGTTCCAATCAAGTCCCAAGGAATCTCATTTGAAGGCTGCAAAAAGAATTTTGAGGTATCTCAAATGGACTCCGGACCTGGTCCTCTTTTATCCTTTAGGAGATAATTTTGACGGTTGGATATGTTAATGTTGATTATGCTGGATATTTGGTGGATAGAAACAACATGTCTGGAATGGCACATTTTCTGGGTCATGCTTGATCTCATGAGGTACAAAGAAACAAAACTTTGTGGCTCTTTCTACTGCTAAAGCTGAGTATGTGGTTGATGCCTCTTGTTGTACTAAATTATTATAAATCAAACAACAACTTGAGGATTTTGGTATTTTTACTGACTATGTGCCCTTGTTGTGTGATAATACAAATGCACTTAACATGGAAAAAATCTAGTGCAACACAAAAGGACCAAGCACATTGATGGCATGCGTCATTTCCTAAGGGATAATGTTGAAAATGGTTTGATTTATATGAAGTTCTGCAAGACAGAGGACCAGGTTGCATATTTTTTTACCAAGGCATTGGGCAGGAAGCACTTTGAACAAAATCGCTTGGAGTTGGGCTTGATCAAGCTCAACTAGTTGGTTCTTCACAAGCTCCCTCAATGATTGTCTACGTTAAGAGGAAAGGTGGAAGAATCCGCATTTGTGAAAGCTCCTCCTCAATATGTTTGATCCCTTTGCAATGCTAGAAAGTATTTTTTGATGGCATCTAACTCACTTTTATACTGTTACAGGTATACATACATGGCAGTTTCAGGACAACACAAGCATAGGTGACATTGCATCCTTTAGAGTTTTTTCCTTCAAATCTTTAAAAAATTGTCAAGGGACCTAGTCCTTGTGACTCAGGTTAGTAGTCCCTTTAGTGGTTGTATGTTTTTGAACTGCTTAATGAGCCAGGTCATTAAAGTGTTCCCTCATTCAAATTCAAAATAATTTCTTCCAAACGTTACATCGTCCTTGAACTGACCCGGTCAATCTTCTTACACCTAATAAAAATCATCATTTTTCTCCTTTTAAATACAAACTCTCTTACCTAACTCCTCACTTAAACTCTCAAACCTTTATCTTGATCTCTCTCCTAAACACAACGGTTCTCTCAATCTCTCCACATTCTTCCATATTTCATTCTCTTTACCAAACTAACCATGACTAATCCAGAATCATCCTCTCCAAGCATGCCAGAAATGAACCTCAATCCATCACCTTCCAAAGCTCAAACACCATCTGAACCAAAACCCCCAGTTTCACTCCCAAAATGTCCAATCTCTACCGACAAAAACCCCAGTCACATCCCTAAAATCTCTCATTTCTGGTCCTCCTATGACTCGTAAGAGTCAAACCCCAAAGAAATTCGTGTCCTCTTCCTTGATTTCTGGTCCGATTAAAAAACCCGACCTAGTCGAAAGTGAGCAAACCATTTCTGTGTCGAAATTCCTTCATAATACAGAAGAATTAGAAGAAAATGATGATGAAATCAAGGTTACTAGTCAAACAGTTGAGGAAACAGTGGTACCAGGCCATAAAGAACCTGGTCTCTGGTGACATGCATGTGAGCGGAGATGCTGGTGTTGTAGAGGAACATGAACAAGTTGTCGACAAGGACATTGTTGAGGACACCACGACAAAATAAGTTAATTATATTCTACCTGATAGTGTTAAAGGGGTGAATGAGTCGTCAATAGAGTTTGATGGGTCTATATCTGAAATGGGTTAGGGTAGGTCTAATATTTTGGAAAGTGAGGCTAAAATTATTGTTGGTTTTGTTGATACCTTACGGACTCTGAGTGATAATGGAGGAATTTAGGGAGAAATGATGTATGTGTATAAAACAGGGAAAATGAAGGAGAGACTTGGTCCCTCGGCCCAATGAGAGTCTGAGTCTTCTACAGTCAAGACAACTCCTATTTTGGACGAGACACCAGGTTCCTCTAGGGTAAATTTGGATTTAGCTGACAATCCCCAACCAGTGTCTACTATTATTGTGCCCTTGGGAGATCTGTCTCCTGAGAAAAAACTTGGTTCTACTGGTCCTGCTCCGATTGATGAGTTTGATGATGAAGCGCATATGCGCTTTAAGCATATAAGAGCCACTGTTGTTGAAAAGCCAAAGGAGAAGAATGTTCCTAAGGTAAGAAAACACATTCCCTAAACGGCTCCTAGAACCAGACAGAATAGAAGGGCTGCAAAGGCTGCTTTGAATTCAACCTTAAAGGCGAGTAAGGAAAAAGGCTCTAAAAGGACAAGAAACCAACTTATGAGAAGTAGGCTGGATGATGAAGATGTAATGGTTGATGAAGATGTTGTGGTGGATGTTGAAACAAATGTTGTGGAAGATGATATGGAAAAGTCTCCACTTATAAGAAAGAATTCAAGGAAGAAAACAGAGGAGAAAAAGAAGAATATTGAACAGGATGTCACTAATGATGAGGGTAACAAGTCTGAAAAAGAGAAGCGTGAAACTCGACCTCCTCCTTAAAGGAAGAGGAATGGTAGTACCAGTGAGGAACCCTATTCCTCAAAGAGACAAGAGTGTTGGGCAGAGTGCGAAGAAAATAAAAGAGATTTTGTAGAGTTTAAAGGTGTTGTTGGGGAGAGTGTTTGATTTTGATCTTGTTGAAAAGTTTGGCATGAAGGAACTACTTGAGATTGTTGAGTTCCAAAAATGGACTCATCTCTTTGTCCCACCACCCCCTAGAGTGTTTGAAGCAGAAGTTGGTGAATTCTATGCAAACTTATGCTACACTGATGACTACACTCTGGTCCTACTGTGAATGGGACAGATTTTGAGTTGGATGACATCAAAATTGGTGAAATTCTTGGTGTTCCGATTGATGAGAGAAAGATAGTGGTTGGGAAGACATTTGATGCCTTTATGGAATTGATTGTGAAAATGAAGGGGTCTGCTACTGGAGTAAGGTTGTTCAAGAAGGAGCTTAAGCCAGAGTATCAGCTCTTGTTTACACTAGTCAACAAAGTGCTACTTCCAAGAGCTGAAGGACGATCTATTGCTTCCATCGCGGACCTGGTCCTTCTTGAGGCACTGTCAACTTTTAAGACCATTAGTTTGCCATGATTGAGCACATGGTGAAGTTTCTTAATGTAAGAGAGGGTAGGCATGGTCTTCCATATGATTTCTTCCTTACAACGATCCTTGAGCACTTTAAGGTCTAAACAGGAAAGGCCACTTCGGGCACCAGAAAATATATGATATGCATGGCCGCTTTGGAAGAATGTGAATGCGTACCAAAGAAGGATGGTGTTGGCAGCAATTCTACTATCTTGAGTCTCATTGAGTCCCAAGATAAGTCCACTGCTGAGATTCAACGGCTTAAGGCCGAAAATGCTCTCTTGAGAGTTCAACTAACTGAGAAGGCACATAAACCTGGTTCCAGTAGTGCTGTGGAGGCTGCTAATGCTGAGAATACGAAGTTGAGGACTGAAAATGAGAAGTTGAGGTAGACGATTGATGAGCTTCGTGATCAGAAGCTCCAGGATCAGCTCACTAACAGTGAAAGAATAGATAGGCTCCTTCAGGCTTCAGCTAAATGATATCCCTATTTTCCCGTCCTTTTTGCTCCCTTATTATGTCCTCATTCCCATGTTCTTAAGACATGTTCCTCTTCTTCCTTAAGTCAGGTTCTTTGCTTCTTGTTTTTTCTTAATGACCTTGGTATTGATGGCAGTTTAACTGTAATATTTTGTACTGTTCTGGCTACTATGTTTTATGATGCTAAATTAAATCTGGGCATTTACTATGTTTTATGCATTGACACTGGTTTGTACTTTGTTGTTCATGTTTCTTGTTTTTGCCCCTCTTGTCCTGATTTTTCGTAGGCTCAATGCTTGACCCTACTTCAAATGGACCGCATTGCGTTTTTCAGTCTTGTTGGTGTTTGTTTGCTTGATATGAGAATTTCTATTTGTAGTAACCAGTTTCTGATTGTTGAGATTGCCCTGCTGCTCTGCTTTTTCCTTGTTACCGTTAGCTAACAAACTCTTGTTGCCTTTCTCATGCCTTGGTACAGGTGAGGATTGATATCAACATCAAATCGAAACCAGCCTTTACTTAAGATATAAGAGGTAGACTCTCAGAGCTTGAATCTCATCAGTTATATACACACATTAAAGGGGGATGATTTATAAGAATGGCCTTGGAGTTCGGTGGTTTTGAACGTTTAACCTCATTTACCTTGGCTAAAAGTTTAAATTTAACAAAGATTTAACTTCTGACCTCGAAGGATTTCCCACTGAGCAAGTGGAGTCAAAAGTTCGACCACAAATTTCGAAGGTTATTGGGTGTAAAGAGAGTGACGGTAAATTTGTCTAACATAAGGTTGATGAGAAGCAAGAACGCTTCATCTCATGAAGGTCAAAACAAGATCATTGATCAGATAAGTGCCCACTAAGTTTAATTTATCAGTACTTATAGAAAAACACACAAGTTAGAACAGTTTGGGGATAAGAAGAGAATTATAAAAAACCAGTCTGTATGAGAAATATAAACCATGTTGTTTTTCATTCCTGGAATCATCAATTACAATTGTTAATGCCAATATTGTTACATTTCATCAAAATCTACTAGATAGACTAGAGGGAGAGGGCACCATTTGGAAATCTATGTAAATATTTGAATTAGGTATTTTGCAAATTACAGCAAAAACCAAGAGAGCCAGAATTGTGTGGTTAGAGCTCAGTTGATCTGTTGGCATATTCTTGAACCAAAGCCCCAAAAAGTGAAGGCCTTTCCAGCAAACGAGATGGTTTGTCAAATTCTTTTGCTACTCCTGCAAGAAAATGAAGGGGTTAAAATCAATCAAACAAGATATGCAGTGTAATCCCACAAGTGGAGTCTCGGGAGGGTGGATGTATGCAAAGCTTACCCCTACCTTTGTGGGGCAGAAAGACTGTTTTCGGGAGACCCTCGGCTCAAATGAAAAGAAAAGAAAAGGAAGTATAGGGAAATAGAATAAAAGGAATTTGATAAGGGTACGTGAAGAGGACTTTACACTATGTCTTTTAAAAGGTTACTATATGTTACTAAACATAATAAGTGGAATTAATAACTTGAAAAATCAGACAGATAACCTGCTACAATAGGTAACTACGTTAAGGGTGTGTTTGGTACGAGCGGTAATCTTTTCTTAGAAAATAAGTTATTTTCTTACTTATTATCTGGTGTCTGGTAAGTAAGTATATAATCTAGAATAACATTTTGAGGGCGGTGTTGAGTGGTGGGGGACAGGGGTGAGGGCAGGGGCGGGGGTTGGGTTGGGTGAGGGGGTGGCGGGAGGTGTTAGGGGTGCAGAGGAAACAATCAACGTGAAATGCTACTTATGGAACTTATTTTCCCAATGCTGTAAGTCATTTTCCTGACTATGCTTGGTTTGAGATGCTCATAACCTAAAAATAAATAATCATTTACCAGATTCAAAATAAGGTACAAAGTAAAAGGAGAGAAATCAGTACCTGCATCCACAACAAGAACTCTATCACAATCCATGACTGTTGGTATTCTGTGGGCAATGCTGATTATAGTACAGGCCGCAAAGTCCTCACGGATGATTTTCTGAATCACAGCATCTGTCTGTGAATCAACAGACGCGGTTGCCTCGTCCATAAATAGAAGTCTGCTGCGTTTTAGCATCACTCTGCCCAAGCAAAGAAGCTGCCTCTGTCCGACACTCCAGTTATCACCGTTATCAACAACTATAATTTACCAATGACAATATTCAATTATCAGTATACTTATATTTGACGAGCATCAAAGTTGGTTGCACAAAGAACCACAAGGATGACGTAAAAAGTACCTGGTGAATCAAGTTTTTCGGGTTTTGAAGACACCACATCTTTTAGTTGGCAGCGTTCGAGGCTCTACAATGTACAAGATTTCGTGTTAGAGAAATTCCTGGAAGATAACAGAACAATGTATGGAGTATATGCTTTTTGTATGTCATCGATTGTCGAGATATTTTTTGTCTGCTATAGTGAAATGTTGTTATCAAGACCATATAATATAACATATTATGAAAGTTGATTTCAAAGAAAACTTGGTCGTTATAATGAAATGTTGTTATATAGGATGACTGTTATAGAGAGGTTTGACAGTATAATCCTAAAACAATCTCAGCAGTCTAGACATGTTTGGCTAATTTTACAGTATCTTTTGAGGTTGTTCATAAACTATTTTACTCAGCAAGTTAAATTACCTTCCAAATTTCATCATCTGAATATTGTCCAATGGGGTCAATGTTGCTCCTCACAGTTCCTTCAAAAAGAACTGGCTCTTGTGGAATGATTCCGAAGCGAGATCTAAGATCATGAAGCCCGAGCCTGGATATATCAATGTCATCAATGACTATTCTTCCAGCTGCAGGCTCCACCAACCGGAAGAAAACTTGAATTAGTGTTGATTTTCCACCCCCAGTACGACCAACAACACCGATCTTCTCTCCCCCTCTAATGTTGAGAGTAATTCCTTTAAGCACTAGAGGAGTGTTTGGACGATATCTGACCTGTTTACCAGTAGAATAAACAATATACAGATTCAATGTAACATATTTGAAATTTAAGAATCTGTAGGCTAGCGAATATCGGTTGTGAGTTATTACCTGTAAGTCTTCAACCTCAACGTTGCCATGACTTGGCCAATTTGGAGGTGGAACAAAATCCGTTTTTCTCCACTCTGCTTCTGATGGTATGCATGAGAACTGTTTTAATCTTTCAACAGAAACCATTTTGTTTTCCACAAAGCAACTCACAAAGATGGACCAGAATAGCACACTATTAAGAGACAAACCATATGATAACGACAAGCCAACATTTTCTGCAGAAAAACAAAAGAAAATTAGTTCTCTTCAGCACCAGAATAGAACATAACAGATAAGTACAACGAGAAACTGAAGGAAAGAATAGAAGAATCTAGAATCATATCAGTCCATTGGCCTTCCTTCTCTTCCAAACAATGCAAAATTAGAAGTTTCTTGTATCAAAACTAGAATTCATAATTCCACATAAATGACCATTGGACGGTGTTATACCTGGCTTAATGATGCTGCTAGGTAAGACGATCATGAACATTGCAGAAACACAGAGAAGTAAGCTTCCAATCAGTTCCAGACGGAAGCCCAACCATTCATTGGATCCATTGTTGTGGAAATCCATTCGCAGATTGGCATTCACTCGGTCCACATTTTCTTGACAAAACATCCCCTGCTTCCTAAAGCAACGTATAGTCATAACGCCTGAGATGCTTTCAGAGAAATGATGAATAACAGGTGCCTTTGTAATTGAGTCAAGCCGAGTCAGTTCACGAGATGTTGCAAGATAATATCCCTGTAAACCAGAAATGAACTTACTGTTATTTCCATTGAAGTTTACAACTTCACATAATTACCATTCATTATCTTTTTCAAAGCTCCCAAATAACATGTCATATACTCATATGTTATCCAATTGAATTACTTCAACACATGTTATGTCTATCTAGGCATCAAAGAACAGCAAGCGTGCTCCAAATCATGATTGATAAGAGTTGCAAATAGTCAAAATTTAGGAACAACTAATACATGTAGTTAACCACATTTTAAGTAAAAAGTTTAGATGGGACAGAAAAAATAAAGAAGTTGCCCTTTTAATCTACACGATACCTTTCAGCCAAAATGCTGAGAGAACTAATTGAATTTAAAAGAAGTTTAAGAAATGGATTTGGATTTGAATTCAAACGCCGTTATAAAGAATGTTCGTACCCGGTACCAGAAATTTAACCAACCCAGAGGAATCAAAAGTAATGCGGTAGGCCAAGAATACTGGCATGTGATGATGATGATGCCAAGCAGCGTGACAAACATGGCCAAAGTGAGATTCATAAAAAACGGGAGGAAGACGTCAATGTTGGTCTGATCATTAGATGCCTGCAGAAATAACCAAAACATCAGTAAATAAATGCAATGGATACTTGTCTGTATTTGATCTAAGAAGCAAATCTTGAAATTTACATGCAAAAGCACAAACTTGTCTGCAGAAATTTACCCGACTCAGGATTCTTCCGGAAGGTGTTGTGTCAAAAAAGGACATAGGAGCATGCAGTATGCTGTGAAGAATCTGTCCGAAAAATATTTGGGCAGTCTTAAGTCCCATGAGTGTCACAAAATACATCCTCATCAGTATCACCAAAGCAGAAACAAGAGCAATAATACCATATATCTCAATGAAAAGAGAAGGATTGAAGGATTGGGCGCGATCTGCTGAAGTTTCATACGCCAGCCAATAATCGCTTGCCATTAAAGAACCTTGCCACAAGATAGAAGAAAACAGAACTAGCACGACACCCCACCATCCAAAAGCTTCAGTAACATATAGCTTGTACACTTGAAGACTGACTTTTCCAGTTTCTCTTTCTTCTTCCTTTATAAGTTTAGATTCCCCCCTATCAGATGTAGACTGTTGAGATTTATCCTCCCAATTTTCTTCACCATGTTGTAATCTACGAGAAGATTTTGATACTTCGAGGGAAGAGTTGCTCTCATTGTTGGTTTCCACATCAACAAGTTCTAAAGAGGTCTCATGCGCAGCTACTAGCGCTTTAAAATCCATGCCAGCTTCTAGTATCTCATTATACTTGCCAGATTGCACAATCATCCCATCTCGCATGACCTACAAGAAAGTAAAACAAAGACACAAATTTCAGGTTTTATAGAAACCAAACAAACACTACTCTTGACACTTGGTTCCAAAGAGGTTTAGGAAGATGAAAACCACAACTCCAGAACTTACAAGGATCAGGTCAACATTATGCAAGAAGTCAACTTGGTGAGTGACAAGCAAAATGGTTTTATCTTTAAGAATTCCCCTCACACATTCCTGCAAAAGAGCAAGAAATTTTCAGATGGACATTATAAAAGAAACACAGGTTGGAGCTTCGAAAAGTGATGGTTGAAAATACATAGACGCCAAGTCAAAGAATCAAAGTATTCAGATAGCAAATAGGACTTGTCAACGTCATGGAAAATGAACGTAGTAAGAAGATTTCTATAGAGGGGACAGATAACAAGAACCATGATATTGCATCTTTAAATATAGAAGGAGATGGTATTCTTTGGTCCCTACAATAATGTAGACGCTAAGTAGCAAGAGTATATGGATTAAGCCTGCCAAATTAATAATAGCCTTTGCGGTTATACTTTTTTCTTTCCACTTTCACATTTTCCTCCTAGGAAATGATGTGTCTTTACTGGGGAAACTAGTCATTCAAATCCATTAATAGCAGGGTTCCGTTTCCTATAATAGATTCACAATTAGCAGATTCGAACAGTGTAATTTCCAAATTATAATTAAATCTTCAAGAGGTATGACGTTGAAGAGTTCTAACCTTGAAGATTTCAGAGCCAGTGTGAGCATCAACTGCACTAAACACATCATCGAGTAAATAACTATCACAGTCCTGGTAAACAGCTCTTGCAAGCTGAATTCGCTGCTTCTGACCACCACTGAGATTGATTCCACGCTCTCCTATTTCAGTCTGGTCTCCAAACTCCATCATTTCCAAGTCCTTCTCCAAGCAACAAACCCGGATTACCTCCTTGTACCTGTCACCGTTCATTGGCATACCAAACAGGATATTTTCTTGTATCGTGCCATTCTGAATCCACGATGTTTGTGCAACATAGGCAGTTGAACCACAAACTGTGACCTGTCGAACAAGGAGTTGGCAAAATCAAGTTAGCCTATGATTACTATATTTAAAGAACTTTTAGCTTATCATATCGCTCTATATTTTAAGAAATAGGTGAATTGGTTCATGAAGATTAAGTATGAAGCTCCCACGTAATTCAGGCTTGTTAATCCAGAAGATAGACAACCAAGCAAAAAATGAAAAAAATGCTCTAGAAGTTTAGTAACTAATCACCTACAACAACATACCCAGTGAAATCACACAACGTGGGGTCTGGGGAGGGTAGAGTGTACGCAGACCTTACCTCTACCTTGGTAGGTAGAGCGGCTGTTTCCAAGAGATCCTCTGTAACACCCCGTATTTTTGGGCGATGGTTTGAGCATCTCTATATAAGAAAATCAAGAGCTTAGTATATAAAATGACGCGGTCCCGAAATAACTTAGGACTTAATAAGTGTGACAACGGGGATTGTTAATAATTAAGTGATGTGGATTAATACACATGGACCCTTGATTAATAGATAGCAATTAATGTTGGTGAGGTATAAGGTCACATGAGGGGGAGTTGACACAATTAAAGCCTTGGTGTCGAGAAAGTGGCCATGAATTGCCACATGTTAAGGCAATATATATCTATCTCTAGCCTAATTATATTCTAAGATAACTTAAGACATAGCAATTAGTGTTAGTTACAGCAACGTGATACTCATCTCATCTACCCCCCAACTAACACAACTAACATAGCAACATTCTTATATTCCTCCTCCATTTATTAAAGGAAATCGATTATACTCCCTCTCAACTAAAAAGAAATTGAGATTTCATGGTTGGACAGTAATAATTCGTTACCAACATTTAAACTCAATTTGAAATCCATCTTTGGTTTTCGGACAATCTTAACAACAACAGTAACTCCCTTGACTCGGGTAATTAGTGGAATCGAGGTATGTTAAGGCAAATTATTTCTTTCTTTTGGCATGTTCCATGTAACGAAACGTAACCGTAATATTGTTCCATAAATTATTCTACTCTTAGAAGTTAAGAATGTGCATGTTATTGATTCCTATGTTGAAAGCATGCCTAAATATGTTCCTAAATCCTTATTGGGGTATATGGGAAAGATGTTAATATTTCCGATGTTAGCCGAAGGTACAAGGACATTATGTCATCCGATGAGTTCGGAATGTTTTATTGTCATTCACGCATTTTCATTTGCATTATATTCATGTATTACTCTGGACTCACATGTGTTATATACACTACTATATGGTATGAATTATATATATGTAGGGGATGGGGAAAAGGGAATGGCGTTATATACGCGTCACCACCTGCAGCTGGTACAGATATCACGAAAAGGAAGATGCCCATGTGAGGCCAATATTGATGCTCTTGTATGGCCAATATGATAATGAAATGATGCCCACAAAGGCTGTTATGGAAAGGAAGATGCCCTTGTATGGCCAATATATATATATATATATGTATACCGCATTCACATTGTGCATAACATTTAGGCATATTGTGACCCTCAGAGGTGTTTACTACTGGTTGGTTGTTTCTGTTTCATTTTATTGTTATATTCCTGTTATACTATTGATCATGCCTGACATACTCAGTACATCAGTCGTACTGACGTCCCTTTTGTCGGGGAACGCTGCGTTTCATGCCCGCAGGTTCACGTAGGCAAGGAGACGATCCACGTTAGTAGGTTACTGACCCAGCGGATTTTGGAGCACTCCCCTTGTTTTGGGAGTGTCGGTCTAATCTTGGTACGGTATATTTTTGCATGTACGTATGGGTATGGCGGGGCCCTGTCCCGACCTTTCTTGATGTTACATACTCTCTAGAGGCTTGTAGAAAAGTGTTCTGTGTGTAGTAGTCTTGTATGGCCTTGTCGGTCTTGGTATGTATATATATAAGTTGGGTTCTGGTTAAGATTTTATATAGTCCTTTTTCGGCTTAGTTCGTATTTAATTATGAATAGGTGTTGACTGTATGGCTAGTGGTACTCGGCAGTTCAGGTCCGGGTGCCCGTCGCGGCCCTCTGGTTTGGGCCGTAACACCCTCGGCTCAAGACAAAGCATAAGCAAACACAAAGCAAAAGCAAAAGCAAAAGCAAAGTAAGAGAAATGGTCAGACCTAATCAAAAAAATTTATAGTAGTATGAAAATGTTGTTATCAAAGCGAATAAACCATGATAGAGCATTCTGAAAAAGTGAGCAGTAACCAGCGCTGGTAAATAAGCTAAACAAAGTACACTAAAGAACGTATAGCAGCAGAAATCAAACTACCGGGAGCTATAAAGCAATATTGTGTCTGTTAGTATGATAGGCCAAGCGGGCCTACAGTAATAACACTACAACTACCAATTTGCAAGCATAGGTAGGACTACGCTCGACCACCTACTATCCTTCTACCCTAATTCGTGTCCTCCACAACCCCATATCTAAGATCATGTCCGCAGTAAGTTGCACCTGCATCATATCCCGTCTAAACACCTCTCCCCAATACTTCTTCGGCCTACCTCTACCCCTCATGAACCCGTCCATAGCCAACCTCTCACACCCCCGTTCACACTAGGGCATTTGTGTCTCTCATCTGCACATGCCCAAACCATCTCAACCTCGCTTTCCGCATCTTATCCTCCACCGAGGCCACTCCCACTCTATTCCGAATATCATCATTTCTAATCCTATTCCTCCTTGTATGCCCACAAATCCATCTCAGCATCCTCATCTCTGCAACTTTTATCTTTTGGATGTGCGAAGTCTTGACTGGCCAATACTTCGTCTCATATAACATAGTCGGTCTAACCACTACCCTATAGAACTTGCCTTTAAGTTTTAGTGGCACCTTTTTGTCGCATAAGACTCCAAATGCGAGCCTCCATTTCATCGACCCTGCCCCAATACGATGTGTGACATCGTCATCAATCTCTCCATCCCCTAGATAATAGACCCAAGGTACTTGAAGCTTCCTTTCTTTGGAATGACCTGAGTACCAAGTCTCACCTCTACGCTTGTCTCAAGGTCGCTCCCGTTACTGAACTTGAACCACTTTCCTAAAGTTTGTTTTCTTCATTGAATAGTGCCCTACCTTATCACTTGACTAGTAAGGGAAAACTTGCACTCCAAGTATTAACTAAGCAGCTAATGCAACATAAATGATGATATTTGGTTCTTAGTTCTTGCATTAGGTGTTCACATTACATGTTTGAAGTTCATTAGAAGCAAAGACTATTAAGATTTGGAGTAAAAGGAGTGAAACAATAATATTTGACATGTACTTGTTTGATGGTAATTGTTCTTCATATAGGACTTATACTCTACACATTTGTCTACATTGTCTTTTTATAACACAGAGAAGATGCATAGCTATGCAGATACCAACAAAGAAGCAAAAGGTAATTGGCAGCTTGAGTTATGTTTGTATTGATCAATCAAACAGAAGGATAAGCTATGAGGATGAGAGCCATACCTGACCCGTTAACTTGTGCATCTCACCAAGTACTGATGCGAGGAGGGAAGACTTCCCCGACCCGACTGTCCCTACTACAGCTGCAAGGTCTCCTTTTCTAATCTCAAAATTTATATTTTTCAACGCTTCTTCATTGTTATCATCGTCCCAGCCAAAAGTTCCATCTTTCACCTTCATAGCAATTGTACCCCCACAACCATCCAGTCTTTCCACTGATTTATCCACTAACTCCTTACTGATCATATATTTGTCCAATCTATCAAGAGATATCATCGCTTGCGAAAGTGAGATCATGGATTGAGGGAAAGTCCTGATTGGTTCTTGCAACATCTTGAAGAGAGAAGTTGCGGTGAACACTGTCCCGGCATCAAGTGGAATTCCCAACAAGATCGCGCTTCCAAAAGTGAGTGTTGCCACTAGAAGTGGAGTGCTCCACAAGACGATAATATTACCAGCTATCGAGTATAAGAACTTGGACAACCATCCGAACTCCGATTCACGGAAGGATTGAATTCTCTTGTTAAAATGTTCTTCCCACGCTTGAAACTTTATTACGCGCATATAGTTAAGCATTTCGTTTGTTGCCTTCATTCTGGAATCGCGATTCTTCATGATGTTAAATTGGAATCTGTTGTTTCTTCTAGTCCCAAACACCACGAAAACCATCACTCCTGCAAGTCCCGCTAGTGTTACAACAGTTGAAGCACCAAGGTAAGTATAAAGGATGCCTAAAGCCACTGAAATTTGCAATGGCATGAGCCAAATGGAATGTAGCTGTAACATCATATCGGACAGCTGCTGAGCATCGACAGCCATATAATTCACAATCTGTCCAACTCCGTGAGCCTGCCTAGCTGAGCACGACAACCTTAAGCCTTTCTTATACAAAGAAGTGACGAGCGTGGATCGAATAAGCATTCCGAGCTTTTGGGAGTTAAAGTTGAACTGATGAGAGGTCAGAACTTCGACGAATTTGGCTGTTAGGAGAGTTCCGATGAGGTAGTATCCTTCATATGGTGACGTCCGCTTTCCTGCTGTGTAATCGACAAACCTATTTATGAGCGTTGGCCCTACATACATCACGCAGACCCTAATTACCGCAAGGATGGCGGTAAATGCAACTTCCTTCCAGAAGCAACGCAGCAATGTTGTTCGGACAGGATGCTTCGAGTTTTCTTCAGGTTTAGGCCAATTCCTTTCGAAAAGTTGAGACATTTTTTCCGCTCTATGATGTGGCGAAAGTGAAGGAACTTCATCAATCTTGAGAGGTGAATTGTAACCTTTTTGCAATAAAGGGTTCATCCAAATCCAAAAAGCTTTCGATACTAGAGAGGCTGAAGCAAAACCTGTCACACTGGATTTATCCACAAGGGGTTCACACCCATTGACTTCACTTTCATCCCCCATGTGAGATTCAGAATCACTAATTACATCAACTCCGGTCGATCCTTTAATTGCAACAATTAAAAGAACAACAGAAATAGGAAATGCAACTAATGAACTTATATCATCCATTCTTAAATTTGGATCAATTTCCTTAAATGAGACCAGCCTTGTGATCCCACAACCGAAAAACAAACTCATAACTACAAAGTTTGCAATCCAGAACACACGAAGGGACAACGGATGAGAAAAAGCTCGAAATCTTTTCTCATGAGCTATTAGGATAGTGATCACAACATGTGTAATCGCTTGAGACAACCAATACAGTCCATCGATAACCTTCCAAGGCGACTCGGAACTTCCTCCAAGAACCAAAATGCATAAAACTATAGAAGATATGGCTAAAATAGCTGACAAAATCAGAGACAGCTTAAACCAAATATTGGTTCTGACAGAACTCCTGTTGTGTGCTATAAGAGGTTTGTCAATGCCAGAGTTAGAACTGTCATTAGACCTCAACTTTGAGTACAACTTTTGTACTATAAACAACATGAAAGTAAGCAAAAGAAGCACATCAATGGAAGATAGAAGAGTCCTTTGAGGACATGGAGAGAGGAAAATGAATCTTAGCCATTTAATCACTGCTGAATCCTCTGAAGATTGTAGTGTGGATGCAGAACAAGAAAGTGATGTTAACCAAGATTCTGAAGACATATTTTTTCCAATATCCATGTTATTAAACCATAAAAGATTCATCCTTTATCTCTTTATATGATTATATCCCCTGAATCTGCATTCCCCGACTTTCTGCACACAAAAAAAAGTGTATTTTTTATTCATCAAGAAAACATATTAATTGCCACCCATAACAAAAGAGACAATGGGTGGAAAAGAAACATGAAACCACATGAAGATTGTGAAATGAATCAAGAAAGAACAAAAACCAAGAGCTAAAAGATGAGAAAAAGAGAAATCTACAGGAAAAGGAAACATGTAAAAGTGTGAAGTGTTAGCGCAATGGACATGATATTGTGAATATTGGAAACATAAATAGAGATATTCTATATATATGAAAATATACTTAGAGATATTTTATATTTATTGTAGAATATTGTGTAGCATTAACTATAGAATATTACGTAGAATATTTAGTAGGATTTACATTAAGTGTAAAATATTTTTCTGCCTTTTATCTCTTACATTAACTATAGAATATTACCTATGTAGTATGATGTATTAGATGAACAAATTGAGAGTCATTCTTCAATTTCTCACTTGTTTTTCACTGTTCTTGACATGAAGACCACTCAAGAGTAACCAAAAATACTTTTTAGCTACTGGGGTTGGAACATTGTAGTACAATAAAAGTTCATGAACATAGTACAGCAAAGATTAATGTAGGGAAAATATACAAAAAAAAATACACCTTAGCAAAAGTTTAGAGTAATACTATGAAAATAGATATGATGATGATGATTATTATGATGATGATAAATTTCCATAGTACAGGAAAAGTTCATGTAGGGATAATATATAACCATACAAAAAGGGAATTACTTTAGCAAAAGTTAAGAGCAATATGATGATGATATGACGCAAATCGTGTTGAATTCAAAATTTTCACTATTCAAAAAAAATAATAAAAGCTAAACATAAAAAATATATTATCCTTAAGAATAGAAACTAGAATGCTGAAAACAATTTCGAACAGCCTTGAATCGCTTGAGTTAACTTTTGTATTTATTCAAGTATTCAAAAGTTAATATATGTAAAATGTTTGATAAAGGCAAAAGAGAAAAATACATCCCCATCGACAAAAAAAAAACTTTCTCAATAATGAAAGATGAACAAAACTCAAAAGAATGTCATGCAAAAAGACAGAGAGGCTTTTTGGTTGTTATAAGCAAAGCTAAAAACTAAGATTGAAAGATGAATGAAACTCACCAGTACAGAAAGCCAAAGATAGAAAACTTTTGAGAAATATTCATATTTATGTGCTCAAAGGGTTCAAAAGAAATCTAGTAGCACAGTACTTGTGATATTATTCAAAGAAGCCTATTTCTTTGTAGCTTCTAAGTTTTCTCCTCTAACGTTGTTCAAAGTCTAATATATTTACAAGTCTTCGACAAAGACAATGTAGTCTTCCTGCAAAGTGTAAGTACCAAAACCTATTCCTCTCTCCTAATTTATGTCACCATTCGAATTTAGAGAGTGAAAGCTGTAAATTTTAATTGTGTGTTCAGATAATTTTATTAGATAAAACTTATATATTTAGAAATTAGATAAAAATTATTATAAATTATAATAATTAATAATTTAAAATATTTAAATATATATGAAATAATCGTGGAAAAACTCGTTTGAACCATAAATTAGGACGAAAGGAGCAGTTATTTTTCACAAATATTAGTATTCCAAAAAGGATGGAAAAAGTTGGGATAAATAATCTAATTTTTTTTATTTTTTTTATTATATAACTCCATAATTATAAAACTGGCATGTCATGTTAATATCATAAAAATATTAAAGTTTTATGTTTTTTAGCGAAAAATCCACATATAGTTGTGGTCGCTCTCGTCCTTACAAAAGTGGCATGCATATGTTGTTATACACATACAGAACATTAGTTGGATCTAATTGGCATTTAAGCGAAAATTTATTTTCCACCATGCGTTTTATCAGTGAATTGATTCGGTAAAAATAAGATGAAAAAATTATATTTTATAACACAAAATTCTCATTGAATATTGATGAAAATCCCTTTATTTCTAGTAGTATAATTAAAAAATAAGTTTCGTTTTTATTTTATGCTCAAATTACACACTTTCACATAAAATTGGAGGAGAAAGAATGCAGTTTATTCAACACAAGTTAGTGGAAGTGAATTTGATAGATGAAGAAAAAGATAGTATCAATTTCTTGGAAAGAATTTTCTTGGTGCTATGGAAGAAAAGACGTGGAGATGTGGTAATCTTCCAAAAGAAGCAGAACCTTGTTCTCGTTCGGCGATAATTCAAATTCGTCATTTTATTAGTAGAAAAAAGAATACTTCCTCCCATTTATTTTATTTATCATAAGTGGCCGACTCATATGTATTTAAGGGGTGACACCCTTTTATTAAAAAATTATACTTTATAAATAGATTTAAAAAACCAATAATATATATATAAAGGTTTAAATTATTTGTCATTTTAAAAAATTAAGACAGAGTTAATGGACATTTGTCATATTTATTGTTACTCTACTAAAAATAAAAAGAGATTATAATGTAGGATATTAATTAAATTATTTTTTAGTTAATATTTTTTTAACGAGAGAAGCTTCGATTTTCTATCTAACGTTTTTTACATTTAATATTATTGTGTAGAGGAATTGTTAGGTCCACAGTGGTGCTTTACAGCCCAGATTCTTGTGGAAAAGGACGACCCGCCTTACTATCTCAATTATAGGACTCAAGTAATGGTAAAACAAAATTATTCATATTGAGTGCGAATATATCGAATTAAAATATATATAGAGAGAGAAAGGGGACATATAAATTGTTGGCACTTAATTATCTTTACTTAATAATATGTTCACTTCATTTAATTATATAATCATGATAAGTTGATGTAATTTGGTGAAAACACTGGATATTTGAATGTAGATAAATTTTACTCAAGATATACGTGCAAATCAGGGGCGGATCCATCATTATGGTGTCATGTTCATCGGAATCCAATACTTTTAACATGAAGTATAAATTTATACATATATTTTTATCAAATTGCAACAAATAATAAATATGAACCATAACTTTAAAAATATAATTGTTTCAATGAAAGTTAAACGGATAGTTGAAGTTGTGATTACAAGTTAATTACTACTATTATTTTTATCGAGTTATCAATTAATACTTATCATAAAACTATATTCATAATTATTTCGATAAGCTTCGGAATTATGTAAATATTTTTAATATCATTAGTCATTTAAACTCATGTGACCAGGAGGTCATGGTTCAAGCCGTGGAAACAGCCTCTTGCAGAAATGTAAGGTAAGGCTGCGTACAATAGACTTTTGTGATCCGGTCCTTCCCCGGACCCCGCACATAGCGAGAGCTTAGTGCACCGGTCTGCCTTTTAGTCATTTAAACTCATTACTAAAGAATAGATAAAGATTAAAGAATAGATAAAGTTGGCATATGGTTTGGATAACTTTTATAGAACTGCCTTTTTAGACTACATTTAAAAAAATTGTTATGGAAACAGCCGAGGGTCTGGGAAGAGTTGAGCCGAGGATCTTTCGAAAATAGTCGCTCTATCTATCAAGAGAGAGATAGGGTTTGCGTACACTCTATCCTTTCCAGATTTCACGTTGTGGGATTTCAGTGGATTGTTGTGTTGGTTGTTGTATTATAGGTTAAAAATGATTGAGGTTCAATAAAAAGAATGTGAGAGAGAAGATCGGTGGAAATATGAATACAAGAAAGAAGAAGAAAGAATTCTTCAATGCATCTCTCATATTTTTCCTTGGTTTTAGATAAGTGTATATGTACTGTAACTTTTAATTACAGCAGTAAATAAAATTTTATTACCAAATACTGGTAAATATTTCCTTTTCTGGTATATTCTTGAAAGTCTCCCATTATTGAATAACAAAAAATCAAAATATTTTTGTTTGTAAACTCTAATGACAAAAGCATCGTCATCATCCATTACGCATTAATTGAACTCGCTCCATCCAACGAAATTATGGCTTTATCTTTTGAAATATTTTGGTCCGTCTTAAATAATCAATATGATTGCACAATCTAAAATCTATTTTTCCCGTTTTAATAAACTTTATTTTTGTAATCGTTCCGTGCCAAATAAGCATCTTCCTCTAAAAATAAATATACTTTTAATTTTTGAGATTCAAATTATATGAATTTAGATTGACACTTTTTTTTATAACTAACAATTTTCATTAATCACCAAAGGTAAACATTACAAGCACCATAAGTTGGCTACATACTCAATCAACTATGTAATTAGTTCTCAGTAGCTCAACTACACAATAACATAAGTACAAACTAAATATAGTTACTACCTCCAGCTTGCTAGTGAAAGGTTTTTACATGTACCTTTGGGTCGCAGGTTCGAATTCCCTCAATGGATATCGTCCTCCGGGACATATACCTTATGGTAAAGCCTAGGCGTTAAAAGCCGCGCGGGCATGTTGCAATGTGGGTTCGATTCCTGCCAAGCCGAAAGAGGGGGTCAACCTTATAAGTATTGATCTGTTTGACGCAAACAGACACTGACCACGGGGTGCACATCCCGCGATTTACCTGGTGGTGGGGTGCTGAAGGACCAGTCCCATCATCCCCAGGAGTCTAATATCAGTACTTGTGCAGGTACTAGCGATAGGAAGGCACAAGTCGCCTCGAGACCTGGGCTAAAAAAAAAATGATGAAGCCATGCATGAGGGATCTGATCCCAGGTTTAACTCTTACAGAATAGGAGTAAGCTATCTCCCTAGTGATGCTGTCACTTGACCTGCACTTGTTTTTTTGATTCCTTTCACATCAGATGGCATGTATACATTATTGATTAGTATTTTAAAATTTATTTTTTTCATATAAAATAAATTAAAACTTAAAATATTTTTATATAATTTTTAAATATTTAAATTTTAAAATATTAAATTAATCTAATTTAATTTAACTTTGAAACTTAGTCAAATAAAATCTCGAGAAATGAAACATGAAAAAGTATTTTTAAGACCAAAGGAGTAAATATAAAATAAAAATTATATTTTAAATGTATTATATATATATATATATATGATAAATAGTGTATTTTTTTAATTTTTTTATAAATTTATTTTTTTATATTTTGAATTTCCTTATTAAAAATTTATCTTCGCAAGCTCCTCCCGGAGAATATCTCATTATTATGTGATAACAAAAAAATGCTTCTATAAAGTCTATTATGATTGAACCAATGAAATAATTATTTAACAATTTGGCCACAGCTCCGTTATCCGAGAGGGACAAACAAGGGTCATATTAAGACACGTATGGTCAATTGTAATGCAGAGCTTTCCTGTATCACTTTTTACTGTTTTAGTGGTTGTGTGTCAAAGTTGACTACTTGACGAATTATACGGCAACTGCTCAAGTCGTCACAGCTGACGTACTTTTGCTAAATAGTATACATTTTGTATTATACCAAGTGTTAATGATAAAAAATATTATCATATATTGTGGAGAAATATTATGACTAATGATTTTGAGATCAAGTTAAT
Source organism: Anisodus acutangulus (assembly GCA_029783415.1). Lineage (NCBI taxonomy): Eukaryota > Viridiplantae > Streptophyta > Magnoliopsida > Solanales > Solanaceae > Anisodus > Anisodus acutangulus. The sequence goes on from CM056500.1 coordinate 9,920,479, forward strand.
TTTTTTTATAAATAGAGATGTTTCTTTCATTGTATTTCATCACTCAAAAAAAATAAGAGTTTTCTTCCCTCTTTCTCTACAAATATTCTTACTTTAATTTATTATTTTATAACACGTTATCAGCATGCGTCTCTAATTTATTAAATTAGAATTAAATTTCTTGTTAAAAATAACATGTCGTCAGTGCACAATTATTTCGGTGGAAAGAAAGGTTGAACGAGAGGCATCAATTGAGGGTAAGTCTCCAAAAGCTAAAGACAAACTCAAGATATCAAAAGGTAATATTTTTCTCTGATACTTTAATTGTCCGAATTGATCAACAACGCGTAATTAAGTTTTGCAGTGAACAATGTACAAATAGACTACTATATCTAGGTAAATATGGTGACTCATAATGAACATATTTATGACACTAACTGTATGATTATATGATTATCAAGTGTTATGTCCAAAATTCTTTTGTTAAGTATAGTTCTTTAAGTACTGATGCAGCATTTAATATGGTTTATTCTTTTAATAATTTATCAAATTAATGTTTATCTTTTGTTTTCAATTCATTTTGAAGGCTCAGTATGACTAAGAATTACATTTATAGTTTTATACCACCCGAAGTGGTGATATTGTCAGTCTGCTTAAGACTAAATTACGTTAATAACCACCAGAAGTAGTAATAATGTTTATAGGCTTGTTGCGATTACAAATGAAGATATGTTAGAGAATAATTCTCTACATTATATGCATGCTTCGATTTGCTTATGAAGTAGCAATATCTTAAAAAGGTTCTAAGCAATCATAATTTGACATGGTTAAGACACGATTATGTTACATTCTCGAAGAATGAGAACTTTTGATAAATGTTACAAATACAGATTCATTTTCTGAAGTGAATGAGTGATATTTAGTACAGATTATAAATATCGAGGTATTTTTGGTTGTGAAGTTATCACGACTCACCTCTAGAAAAGGTAGAACAATTGAGAAAAAAATATTCTAAATATTCTATATTTTACTCCTGAAGTAGTAAACTCAGAAATCTAAAGTGACAAATTTTAAAGTTTACTTCTTAAATAATAAAATTTTGAACTCGGAAGTAGTAAAATTTTGAAAGTAGTAAAATTTTAAACGTTACTCTGGAAATCAGAATATTCACGGTAACAAATAAATTACATTCATATGGGAAGAGTTAATAGTTAATACTAATTAAATTGATGACTTTTCTAAGGCAGAGGACCTATTCCCCATTATATCACGTCTCATATATACTTCATTGGTAATGGGTAGTTGCTTTTAATATGTTTTGTTTTTCACATATTTCATTCTCATCCACAATTATTCCTCATGTCATTTTCTTTTTCCAAATACTACTCCTTATTCATCGTATGTTGTTACAAGGCAGAGGACGGATTTTATGGCCAAAGATATATCTACAAAAACAAATTGACAGATCAAAATTGATTTATCAAATCTATTGGTATAAATTGTACTATTATGCTATTTTGTTTTGGCCTTTGAATTATTATGTGTAAACCTTTTTTCATGTATTTTGTGCTGACCATGTCTGAGGCTAATATTTTAATGTCGAATAAATATGGTAGCAACTAAACAGTAAACTCGGAAATTTGCTTCCGAAATAGCAAATTTTAAATTCTATTCTCGAAGTAGTAAAACTTTGAACTCTATTCCTGAAGCAGTAGAACTCTACTCCCAAATTAATAATACTTTGAATTTTACTCCAGAAGTAGTAAGACTCTGAGTTGTACTACTCTGAAACCTACTCCCGAAGTAGTAGGATTCTGAAATTTAGTCATGAATTAGCAAATATTTTTAAATTTACTCTAGAAGAAGTAAAACTCAGAGATTTACTCGTGAAGTAGTAGTTTACTCTCGAAGTGGTAAGATTTTGAACTTTACTCTTGAATGTTGTAAATATTTGAACTTTACTCTCGAAGAAGTTGAACTTTGAAATTTACACCTGAAGTAGTAAGACGTTAAAAAAGTTGTCTAAGAAATATTTGATAGTACAAAATTAATGATCAACATCTCCAGAAGAGCCCAATCGTTGGTCTACACGAATCATGACACCAGTAGTGTACAAACAATATCTGATTATGAAAAATAAATTGAAAGCTCCCGAAGAGTTCATTCACTATTATGTCAGTCATTCAAGATTGTAATATACGAAGTTGATATGATCGAAACACAAGTTATAGTAAATTCAAAGTTTACCAAAGTAAATTACTATCTTATTGAAGCTATAAATGATTGGAGGATTATATATCTACAAAATCATAGTCGGTAAGAAATATATTTTTGAATGGTTACCCTCTTTATTCTCCATATTGTACTACACAAATATAAGCATGATGAAATCACATGCTTCAATAAACTAGAAGTTTATTGATATAAAATCTCATGATAGTAAACCAAATGCTTACTAATTAAATAACACTTGTCGAGGTAAACTTGAAGTTTACTAGTACAAATAATTTTATCAATTGACGTGACAAATTTTGATCGTCCTGATTTAAATTTGATGTGCTAAGTTTGTATTCGAAATATATTGGAGAACTAGAAGATTCTTCAAGAATTAATTTGTTTGTTCTCATGATACGTTCATTACACCATCTAATGTTGGGATTGAATTCCCTAAATTCTAAAAAATATAAAAGGTGAATAAGGGCTCGTTCACCTGCAATGTGATGTATTAAATAGATGCATCAATGAGATGGTCACATGTGAGTTTATTTTCAACATGCAGTTTGACATTTACGAAGTTGCTTGCTCAAAATAATTGAGTTGCGAGCACAATTTTCAGATTATGTAATCAAGACAATTCATCTTGATAATGATGGTTGATATTCAAACTGGTTTAGCGTTGAATGCCCTCCAGTAGATAGCTAAACCATTGCTTATGAGAATAAAGTTTCATGTGTTGGTTTGATATATGATATATTGCATACAACGACGTTTGCATGCTTCAGACCAATAAATTATGATAAATTCTCCCATCATAATTGCTTCAAGGTCAGGAACTAAATATTTTCATCTAATAGTTTTTGATGTGTGGTATATGATTAATGAATCTACCATGATGTACACAGATGGATTCCCTAAAAAGGTGAAAATGTATGTTAGTTTTTCTAACATAAGAGGGGAGAAAATAACAATAACATACCCAGTGAAATTCCACAACATGGAGTCTGGGAGGGTAGAGTGTATGAAGACCTTACCTCTACCTTGATAGGTGGAGCGGTTGTTTCTGAGAGACTCTCAGCTCAAGACAAAGCATAAATACAAGCAAAGCACAAGCAAAAACAAAGCAAGAGGAACGAAAAAATGTAAATCAGTATGAAAATGCTGATATAAAATGTGAATAAGTCATGATAGCGCATTCTGCAAAAATAAGCAATAACTAACGCATGTAAAATAAGCTAAACAAAGTACACTAAAAGCCAGCTAGAGAACCTTTTGTCTATTGATTCATAGTACATTACTCCCTCCGTTTCCCAATAAATATCATCTTAATAAAAAACACACATATTAAGAAATTAATAATGTAATGAAAAGTTTACTAAACTATCCCTATTTAATAAAAATAGATTACTTTTCCCTTTTGATTAAATAGAAAACTTGCCAATAAATGTTTTTTGAATAGAAAGTTTGTCATTTTTTGTCTAAGGGTATAGTAGAAAAAAGTAACCAATTTATGTCTTAAATTTTTAAGATAATACTTATTTTGGGATAATTTTTCTTTGCTAAGATAACACTGAGATGGAGAAAGTAATATTTTATATTGTCTCCGTTTACTTTTTCTTTTCTCGTCTTACACTACATTTAACTTTAAGTACACGGGAACCTTGTGCAAAACAATGCTGTAGTTTTCTTGACAAAAACAACTATTGCTTTTGTGGTCCACGGTCTACACTATGCTTGCCAACTGCTACTGAAAATGACTACATCTGGGCCTAATATTCCAAATTATAGAGTGATAACAATGCTATAAAATCTCAATTTTTCTCACTATTAATTTATTTTTATTTTCCTATTGATTTTATATCAAAAACTGTTCGGTGACTATTTTTTACTGAATGCCAATAAAAAAATCTAAATAATAGTGTTTTACACAAAAAAATAACGAAGATTTCCGGTCAGTGGCGAATCTAGAATTTCGAAGTCATGGGTGCTCTACCCAGTGACAAAATCAGAAATTTGGCGAAGGATGTGCAATTTTTTCCACTTGTGTTAAGGGTGTGCAAAATTAAATATATATTCATAATGACTAACATTTAACCTATGTACACCACATAATTTTTCGACGAAGGATGTGCACCGAACCACCTTTCGCCTAAAGTGGCGCTCCGCCCATGACTCTACCAATCTTTGGCATAAAATTATTGTTGGAAATTTGCCTTTGGTGGGAGGTGCGTCCACCTATATTTAAAGAATCAAACACTAGGATTCCGCATGTTGGAGATTGTCTCTCCACACGTGCATAATCTACTAAGTGAGTAAATGACCGTAGGGTCAAGAATCGTCAAATTTCGTTGAGAAATGAAAGAGATATTGGTCCACGAAGTAAGGTGTGTGAGGCATGGAAATATGGTGTGGGACAAATCTACCACATCGGTGGAAAAAGGAAGAATTGCTCTCTTTATCAGTCTCTAAATTGGCTAAGGGTTTGAGACCTCAAGGGGTATCCAATGTGTTTAAAGGAGGGAAGACCTAGATGTGTTTGGGTTCAAGGCTAAGCCCACACGCGCGCCGCTGCAGCCCATCCCGTCCGGGCTCGGGCTCGGGTCTCGGGTCGTGGGCTTCTTCTGATATTATCTCTTTGGACCTCAAATTGTTTAATATTTACAGTTTTGTCCCTGGAGTTTCTGGAATGTTGAATTTGGGAACGACGGAAGGCAGAAAGTTTCTGCCTACCGTTGGAGTTGATTTTTGGGGGCGTTATTGTGCATTAACCAACCATTACTTGGCTGATTAACTCCCTCCATTAATAGCCATTACTTGGTTGAATTACACCCTCATTCAATGGCCATAAACAGTCATTACTTTGATGTTTAATTCCATCCTTTCAATGTGCCATTAACAACCATGTCTTGGCAGTTGTGAGGTCTCTCCTTATGCTATATATTGATGCCTTTTGGCTCAATTGTGTGACACAGAACAGAAACGAGACTACAATATAATACACAGACAAACAGAAGAGAACAACTGAAATTCTGTCCACAAACAGTGACGTATTTGTTTTCTTCCTTCCTTTTTCATTCTTCAGCAAGTCGTTTCGTCATAATCAACCTACTTGCTTTGTAGTGTTGATTAAAGTATTATTTTATCTTGGGAGACTATTGCCCGTTAACGTAAAAGCATATATACGGGGCAATCTTGTCTTAAAAACAGAGTGTCATCACTCGACTTAGCACACAGTTGTAACAATCCAGATTTAGTGTTTCTTGATTTCAGGTTATCAAGATTCAAGACTCAATAAGCTTGCGGCAGTTCTGAACATTGGCTTGTTCGTTTATCCTTTCAAACACTTGTAATATTTATTTACTTCCCGTACTACTTTACCATATCCGATAATTTAAGATAAGATTTGTATTAGTGTTCGAAAGATGTCGGTCAAAAGTTGTGTGACCAAATCTGGATATGGTTGTGGTTTTCTGGTAGAAGAGAGTGATGATTATGATGTTGAAGGTCAACGTGTTCATGGTGTCACCGCTCCCGAGAGTGGTGGGAACAAGTGCACACGAGAGGCTGAGGATGTCAACTGGACAAGAGGAGAATGCTTATGTGGTTCTATCTTGTAGAAGAAGGCCTATATCTGCCCCAGACAAAAGATCTGAATTATGATAAGGAGGAAATAGACACTCAGTCCGATGAAGTGACTGAAGTGGGCCAGAATCCGAAATTGGGATAAGTAATTTTTCTTCCTTGTCAAGAATAAAATTAAATGATGTCTGATTTAAAAGGGCTTAAAGTAAGGAGGATTATGAAAATGTTTTCACGAAATAATTTATATTCCTTACGCTTTAAAATTAGAAGTTTAATCTCATCTTCCTTCCCGTTTAAAGATTGGATTTTGTAAACGACTTAAAAAGATCTGTTCTTTTAAGTGTAATTATTAAAAGTGTGTAAAGTATGTTCGTACATACGAGGGAGAAAGATCCACTGACTGTGCGAAAACTGTTACCACTCTTAAGTAAGCGCCAAGAATTGTCTGGGCACCAATCATAACGGAAGAAGACTAAAAGCTAAAGACGTTGAGCCTAGCACACTATTTGGCAGAAGATTCTTCATAGGATGATATTGGACACTCAGTCATACAAAGCCTCCGGGCCACTAGAGTGGGGCCAAAATTTCTTTGATAGGATGATATTGGACACTCAGTCATACAAAGCCTACAAGCGACTGGAGTGGGGCCAAAATTCATTTGATAGGAAAAGTAATGGACACCTAGTGTGGTGGGCCAGAGTTTTCAGGTCTTAAATGATCTGAAGTCCAAAAGAAAGGCATAAAAGAAATTGGACATTCAGTCTGCCAAAGCAACTGGAGTGGGCCAGAGTATCCAGATCACATATGATCCGGTTACGCCCTAACCACGGGCAAAAGGTTGTTCATGTGAATCAACGCCACCTCTGAAGTATAAGGGGTTGGAAAGGTTGTCCTCAATAGGACTTCAGGGAATGGGATCACTCTAAAAGGAGATGATACATGTCCCAAACTTGGTTTAAGGAACGATGTTGGTCAAGCTGGTTTGAGACTAGTCCAACAGGTCTGTAATAGCTAAGAATGGTACAGTATGTCTGTAGCCAAATGAATGATATATTTATAATCCGTGCATCTATGCCATCATAGATTAAGACACGTTAAATAGAAAGTCATTCAAAAGCTAACGAAGTTGACATTGTTTCCTTTTGTCGACATAAACCCTCAAAATAAATGTGAGGTAGGCGAAGAGGAAAAATCACCTTTCCAAATTTCGTCAAAGGAATAGCGAAAGAAGCACCGATCTTCTAGAACTTAGTCACACCTACTTGGGTGATTTGAAGTTTATACAAAATAGAGGGGGGAGACAAGTACTTTGTGACCTTCATTGATGATGGTACAACGTATTGTAACCTTTGCTTGTTGAAAAGCAAAGATGAAGTTGTTGAAGCGAATACGCGCTACAAAGTAGAAGCTGAAAATCAACTAAGCCTACGAATTGAGGAATTCGTAGTGATAGAGGGGGAGAATGTGAATCATCGTTTATTAAACGACTGTTCATTACTCACCTCAATCCAACGGTGTTAGCCAAGCGCAAAGTCGTACGACCAAATTATGTGGGGCAAGGCGATCCTTACCGCTAATGCGATTCTCAACAGAACTACGCATAAGGATAAGGATAACCCTCCGTGTGAGACATATAAATGATCTCACATACAAATGTTGTGATGTGGAGTGGCTTAGTAGAGGTTGAAATACCAAAACAGGTCAAGTTGGACCTAAGACTGTAGATTGCATATCTACTGTATCTGCAAATAACAGTAGTGCTTATCGCCTCTTGGTGTCAAAGAATGCTGAATTCTTTGAAGATAATTTTCCTTATATCTACTGTATCTGCAAATAACAGTAGTGCTTATCGCCTCTTGGTGTCAAAGAATGCTGAATTCTTTGAAGATAATTTTCCTTGAAAAAGAAAAAGAAGTAATTGCTCGAGGTTAACAAGAACCCGCGAGGGCCTGACTGTCTGGAACTAGACGTTCCGTATCTACAGGACTCGAAATTTGCTGACTATCCGGAACTTCATATTCCAGATCTGCAGAACTCATGGATTCTAGATGTTGAACCGAGACGGAGCAAAAAGGGGACAAAGACTTGTTCTAGTCCTTCTAGCTTGTATGGTCTAGAATGAACCATGGACAAATAACAAATAATTGTCATCTCCAGAAGCGCTGCTTTGGAAAGAAGCTACAAAGAGAGAAATAGATTCCATTATATAGAACCATACTTGTGTAATAATTGATCTTTCTCTGGGAAAAGAACCTTTGGGTTGTGTAAAAGTGGATACTCAAAAGTGAGTACAAAGTAGATGGATCTACTGTCGAGTATAAGGCATCGGCTACTTGTACATGTGCTTTCCTGTGAGTAACTTAACATCTAGGGCCATTCCAGTCTTGCGTGGCATGGATGTTGAAACAACCTTCCTAGCCGGAGAATTGGAAGGGGAGAATCAGAGTTGGTTTGCTGGACTGTTGGGCTTCTTCCTGAACTTTCATTTTGGTCCTGAAAGTTTCAGATAAAACAGAAACAATGAATCTGACCACATAAACATTGACTCTGAAGTTAGAAAGCCAACAGTTGGAAAACCAAGAGTCTGAGAGTGGAAATTATATTGAAACAAAAGATATGGGTACCACAGATGGCATCTTAGGAATTGAATTTCTAAGACATCTAACAGACTGGTCTAACTCCAAACTCAGTTATGAGATAGTTAGCAGTCTCGTTGAAGCCACCAATGGATATGAATCATATAACTGATTGAAATCATGGTGCACCCATATACAAGGAGCGATATGCGCAGGTCACATGTAGTTCAATGTAAGTTATACACTACAACCGACATGATATCGGCCTACAAAGCAGATCAGTTGAACTAAGGTTCACTAATGATTTTAATAAATGATCATTAGAAGGCGTTAAGTCGGATATGACGATATCTGAAATATTCGCTTATCTACGGATCATGGTATTTTGGATGTCCAATGGTTCTGGGAGAACACAGTGATGCAAACTGGACGTCAGATGTGAAGAACACCAAAGCCATAAGTAAATGTGTATGGTGGGTCTTGGAAAATCCTCTAAGTAAACTTGCATCGGCCGATTCATGATGGAATCGGAGTTTATTGCTTTATACAAAGCATGAAATAAGTTAAGTAACTTCACGACTCCTTAGAGGACGTCCCTTATTGGGAGAAAACCGTGCCTTCAGCAGTTATACATTGTGGCTAGCCGGTCGGCTTTAGGAAGGACACAGATGACGACGTCTGGACATATCTATTAGGATCTGTCGGAGACATAAGATCGTATGACAGTTGATCATTACGGGTGTCACTTCCTTGATTACTAATCAAAGGATATAGCGGACCCTTTTTAACTAAGGGACTACCCGGAGATCAAGTGTCTGCCTGTCTAGGGGAATGGGCTTAAAACCCAAACAATATGAACCTTTGTGGTGGAAACTCAACCATACTGATTGGAGATCCCAAGAATTTGGTTCAATGAGAAAACTAAGCTGTATAAAGGTTCAGTTGAGCGCTTCGGTGGAAGCAAGAGCACTTCAGATGATGATTTCTGTAGGGAAACCTGAATCCAAAATAGACATTAAAGTGCTACCTGCATGGTGGGTAATGGTTAAGCTTCCAAACCTTTAAACGATCCTCAAACGGTTGAGGTTAAGGTTGGGAAACTTTTAATGATTCCTAACACTCGTGAAGTGGGGTATAACATGATACCTTGTAGGAGATCACCTATTTAAGTGCGAGGACAGGCCACCTCAAATGAACGCACTTAAGAATCCAAGTGTGTCCACGACCACAACGGACAAAACCATAAGAATGAAAATGAATAAGGAGAGTTATTGTGTTGGTATCATTGTCTTGGCTTACACTAAACACTGACGGTTCAAGACATCACGTTCATCGCGCAGTAAGTAAGTCGGGTGGTATTCAACTGGGGAAGGTTCAAAGCAAAAGCTACCTCTCCTGATGCAATATCTTTTCGCTGAAAGTAGGCACCATGTGTGTGCGCCAAAATCTCTTTCAAGATGGGATTGTTGGAAATTTGCCTTTGGTGGGGAGGTGCGACCATACATATTTAATGAATTAAACACTAGGGTTTCGCATGTTGGAGGCTTTGTCTCTCCACACGTGCATAATCTACTAAGTGAGTAGATGACCGTAGGGCCAAGAATCGTCAAATTTCGTTGAGAAATGAAAGAGATATTGGTCCACGAAGTAAGGTGTTTAAGACATGGAAATATGGTGTGGGACAAATCTACCACATCGGTGGGAAAAAGAAGAATTGCTCTCTTTATGAGTCTCTAAATTGAATAGAAGTTTGGGACCCCAAGGGGTATCACATGTGTTTAAAGCGGGTCGTGGGCTTCTTCTGATATTATCTCTTTGGACTCCAAATTGTTTAATATTTACAGTTTGGTCCCTGGAGTTTCTGGAATGTTGAATTTGGGAACGACGGAAGGCAGAAAGCTTCTGCCTACTGTTGGAGTTGATTTTTGGGGGCGTTATTGTGCATTAACCATCCATTACTTGGCTGATTAACTCCCTCCATTAACATCCATTACTTGGCTGAATTACACCCTCCTTCAATGGCCATAAACAGTCATTACTTGGCTGTTTAATTCCCTCATTTCAATGGGCCATTAACAGCCATGTCTTGGCAGTTGAGAGGTCTCCCCTTATGCTATATATTAATATCTCCACTCAAATCGTATCTCCAATCCCTAAATAACTAAAATTAGCCAAACTTGACCCGAATTGGAATACGATAATGCGTGAGGAATTTAATGCTTTAGCGAAATAGCACACTTAGGATTTTGTTCCAAAGCCAGATGGGCTAATGTGATTAGGTATATGTGGCTTTTCCATCATAAATTCAGAGACAGTGGTGATCTTGAGCGATATAAGACTAGACTTGTGGCTAATGGTACATGGTAGCATGAGGGAATTGATTGTCGTAAGACTTTTACTTCGATGGTTAAACCGGATACCATACGCACAGTTCTGAGCTAGCTATGGGTAAGCATTGGCCGATTCATCAGCTTGATGTGAAGAATGTGTTCTTACATGAGGATTTGAAAGAAATTGTTTATATGCACCAGCCACCTGATTTTGTACATCCAGAGGCTCTTCATTATGTATGTCATCTTCGCAAGTCACTGTATGGTTTGAAACATGCCCTCATGGCGTGGTATGAGCGCTTTGATACTTACATTATGCAGATTGGGTTCGTAAGCAACAAGTGTGATCATTCTCTATTTATTTTTCATCGAGGTGGTAACATTGCGTACTTGTTATTATATATTAATGATATTGTTCTTACTGCCTCCTCTATTATGTTGAAAAATGAGATCATTGCCCTACTTAAATCTGAATTTGCTATGACTGACTTGGAAAAGTTGAGTTACTTCTTAGAGATCTCACTGACTAGATCTACAGATACTATAATCCTGTGTCATCATAAGTATGTCAAAGAAATTGTGTACATGGCCAAAATGGCAAACTGCAAGATCATTCTTACTCTGATCGACTCAAAGTTGAAACTCAGTGCTAATGACGGTGATCCGGTGTTCGATCCCACTCTGTCTAGGAGCCTTACATGTGCACTCCAGTATCTTACTTTCACCATGCCTGATATTGCTTATGTTGTTCAGCAGGTGTGTATATTTATGCATGCCCCCAATGAGCCTCATTTCACAACTCTTAAATGTATCATTCGATACGTTAAGGATACTCTTGATTATGGATTACATCTCTACCCCTCTGCACCGTCCAGTTGATATCCTACACGGACACCGATTGGACAGGTTGTCCGGACACACGACGCTCCACCTTCGGCTACTGTGTGTTCTTAGGAGATAATCTCATTTCGTGGACTATCAAGAGGCAAGCCACCCTATCCCGATCGAGTGTAGAAGCAGAGTATCGAGGCGTTTCAAACGCTGTAGCTGAGATCTGCTGGCTCTAAAACCTTCTCTTGAAGCTTCATTGTCCCTTGCGTAAGATGTCTATGGTATAATATGTTAACATATCCACAATCTATTTATCCCGTAACCCGGTTCAGCATAAAAAAACCAAGCACATTGAGATGAATATACATTTTGTTCGTGAGTTTAATGAGTGGTTTATTTTAAATTTTTATACATAACACATAAATGAAAAAAATAAGGGAAAATAAAAAAAATGAGAAAAAAGATAAATAGCAATGGAGGTCATAGAGAGATGCCACATGAAAGAATTATAAAGTTTAAGAGAAACAAACCTCCACCTTGGGAAGACGTAATCCTGGAGAGGAACTCCCCTCAATAATTTCATGTCATACTCACAATTGTCGTAACCTCTATGTTTACACTACAATGTCACTTATAGTTTAAATAATGTGATCATTTCTTTTGGCAACAAATTTCTATTTATAGTACTATAATATGGGATGCCAAATGATGTCATGAACATGATTAATAATTATTTAGGAGTTATGGTAATAAAATATTATGAAAATAATAAAAATAAAGACCATTAAGTTTTCACATTAAAGAAGAATAGTTGAGGAGTAGTAAATTAAGAGAGTTTAATGAGTAATTTATTTTAAATTTTTGTACATAACACATAAATGAAAAAAACAGGGAAAAGGCTAAAAAAGGAGAAAAGGGATAAATAGCAATGGAGATCATAGAGAGGTGTCACATGAAAAAATTATAAAGTTTAAGAGAAACAAACATCCACCTTGGAAAAACGTAATCCTGGAAACTCTCCTCAATAATTTCATGTCATACTCACAGTTGCTGTAACCTCTACGTTTACACTACAATGCCACTTATAGTTTGAATAATGTGATCATTTCGTTTGGCAACAAATTTCTATTTATAGGACTATAAAATGAAATACCAAATAATGCCATGAACATGATTATTAATTATTTAGGTGTTATGGTAATAAAATATTGTGAAAATAATAAAAATAAAGACCATTAAATTTTTACATTAAAAAGATAGTGGAGTAGTAGTAAATTAAGAGAGTTTAATGAGTGATTTATTTTAATTTTTTTTTACATAACACATAAATGGAAAAAAATAGGGAAAAGCCAAAAAAAAGAAAATAACAATGGAGATGATAGAGGGGTGTCACAACACATTATTTATTATGCCTAGCTTTATTATATAAATAGAAGATTATAGTCTAGTAACTTTTAAACCCGACAAAAGTGAGCACCTCTTTTCAGAAATCCTTTCTGCGTTTCGAATTCCAATTTACCTTCGAGAAATTATTCCCTCATCAATAACAGAATTAATCATCATGAAACATTTAAAAGAATTCGGTATTTAAACTCATAATATTCAGATTAATATAGTACTTAAGTGGAATCGGTAAATGTCTCTCCTACGCAACATTAATTGGTGCCATTGCTCAAGTCGTCACTACTTACGTTACATTTGGTAGTAGATAGATACTCCCACTCACTCTATTAGGAGTGCCTTTTTAAGAATGTATCGGTGTTAACTTTTTTTTAGTACTATGTTACTTTCACCTGAACAAATAAAAAATTGATAAAAATATCAAATAAAAAAATGGATTAATGAGGTATAGTATATTCTTTGTAGGAAAATGTTGATATCACGTGTGTAACTAGTCATTAATGAATTAATACATGGCCAAATGTGTAACAACTGAGGGCCATACAAAGCTTTATTTTGTACGTCAATAGTTGTCGCATATAGTATTGTTGTTTATTACTTTTTTATTATTTTATTAAAAGACTCAATAATAGATAAAATTATCATTTACTGTTTTTCTAATATTTGGATTTTGAAATTAAATTAAAAAATCCTATTAAATTGATTCCTAATTTGATCTATGTAGGAAGTCCTACCATTTAGGAATTACAATCAATTAAAATCTACCAATTAGGTAGAAAGTCCTAAAGTAAAAGGATGTAAAAATACGTTAAAATAAAATAATATAATATATTACCTTATATGAATCCTCTCCTAAAACTTAGGACTTTAGGAATTTAAAGTTTTGTTGAACTTTCCATAGAGAGATTTAATAGGAATTTCATCCAAGTTTTCCAAGTTTTTAGGAGTTTATATGGGTATTTCCTAATTATTAGGACAAAAATATTATTAATACATAAAGGTCCCATTGATGATGCCGTACAAGTTACATTTTCTTTTATTAGGTTTAGGACCCTTTAGGTCCTTCTTTGATCTTTAGGTTTTTCTTTGATTAGGTTTAGGATCCCTAGAATTTTACTGTAATTTTACTTTCATTTGATCAAAGACATTGGAATCAATGTAATTTAATTAATTTGAAAGGAGAAGAGCGTTTGGTGGAGGTAAATTTGCTTGTGATATGAGGTAATAGTAGATGTTTGTGCATTTTTGATAAATAATTGTAAATTCAAAAGGTGGTCAGTTGTGATTTTTGTTTATAATATCTCATATACGATTATTAATTTAAATTAATGTATTTATAAATAGTATACAAGTTGTTTGGATCGTTGCATTCGTAGAATAAATATTGGTTAACCATTCTTACTCATATATTTTTTAAATTCAATTTATAATTGATTAAGTTATCTAAACTACCCTAGGTTTAGGATTCTTTTATTATCAATTAATACTTGTGTCTTCTTTTTGTTTAGTTTTGAGATTCACTTTAAATTTCTAGAATTTAAAACTAATAAAGTTGAGGAGCAGACCACTTATATAGTAGAAGCAACTATTCTACATTGTTTATCACAAATCTCGACATTTAACTCTCGGGCCATAACGAACAAGTAAAGAAGGAATGACCGAACGAAGCCGTTAAAGGATGGCATTCATTCTTCAGATCTAACACATAAGTGAGCCTTGGAGTAACTGATAAAATTGTTGTCATGTAACCATTATGTCATGGGTTTAAGTCATGAAAACAACCTCTTGCAGAAATGTGAGTTAAGACTACGTACAATAGACTCTTGTGGTTCGACCCTTCTTCGAATCCGCGCATAGCGGGAGCTTAGTGCACCGAACTGACTTTTTTTTTAGCTTCAGATCTAACACCCTTAGATAGCTCAACTTTTCATCTCAAATAAAAATGCAATTCAGACATAAAAGTTTAAACAAATAAGAACAAACTCTTATTGAACCCTTTTCAAGATATGATTGTCAATTTTTTTATTTTTTTTTGGCGAAATGGGTCTTTAAAGTGAACTGCTTTGGAAGAAGAAGGGAGTTGGGTGATTAAACAATGTTGTTTTCAAGTGGGTTCGTTATTGTTCTGGAAGTGGTGAAGTGGTAGTTGGGTGATGGAAGAAGAAAGAACGAAGAAGGAGAAAAAAATGAAAAAAATAAAATTAAGTGATAAAATATACAGCTAGGCGCGTACAGTTCACATCTCACAATATATTTGGTTGTGGCATCTCAAGGTTGTATTTATGATTTTATTCCGTTTTAAATAAATTCAAGGTAATAGAATCTTCGTAAAGATTGAATTTTTTACTATAAATTTGATCATAGTTTGATGTCATTTTAGCCATTTTCTTCCTAATATTAAGACTCTGAAATCAACTAAAATTTGATTACTAAATATTTCCTTATTTGAATTAGGTAAAAACTCCTAATATTTAAAAATTTTGAATCGAGCAAGATTTTTTTTTTCATAAATAAATATTTTCTTACTTTTTGCTTCACAATTAATTGCTTTGTAATTTGTTTAGGTTGGTTTCTCCCATCTATAGTTAGTTATGATTTGTTTTATATTAGTTTAGGTTTAGGTTTAGAATGAAGAATGTGTAGTCATATTTAAAACGTAACATTAAATCTAAAAGACTACATCCCTATCAATCATAGTAATTTGTGTATATACGCTAAATTCAACAATATTAAGCCCCATTAAACATTTTTCTCCTAATATGAATTTTTATTACTACTCCCTTTGTATAACTACTAAACATTGATATATATTTCATGTTTGACATATCTTTGTGTAATTTCTAATTACATAAAATTCATATAGAATTATAAAATATTGTTGTTTGAATTTTACAACTAAAATTGAATATCTTGACCTCGAACTCAATTTTATTGAACTAAGATTGGATTATTTTTTTATCTTTTCTTTTCTTAGTTGGACATAATGTATCTCTTTTTATGGGTTTATGAGTTTTCGCCTAATATTTAAAATTTAAAATTAATTATTTTCTTGGCATTAAGTCTTTTCTTATTTGAGTTTTGAGATATATAGACAATTCTAATATTAAATGACTTGTTTTTATGTTTTCTTATTTGAATTATATAACATACATAAATTTGCAAAACATAACGAAATCAAAAATGGAAAAGTTCACAAGGAATAAGTTAATGATTCACAGTTAGAAAAGTCGGTAATATCAATCGACACTCCCTCAATATTAAGGATGTGTAGGTTTTTAAACTTTGTACCTTTTGCTCTGTAAATACTTGTAAATATATACTATGTTTGAATCTCTTTTTAATGTTACCATCATTTGCACTGATATTTTAAAATTCATTCTAATAGTTCTTAATAACCAAAAACACAGAAGAAATTTTTTATTTTTTGAATAAAAAAACACCTTTTTTTAGAACTTCAATATGTGTAGGAGAGCTTGTGGGAGAATTTGATAGTAAGAGAAAAGTGATGCCATAGAAAGATAAGTTTGGTCAAATGCTAAAAAACTTGAATATGAAGATATCATCTATTCATTAAAAGATGGAGAGAGGGGCGGCAAACTCAAATAAATACCGCAATTTGGGCCCTTTTATGAATGGAATAATAGTTTGTTAATCACAATTAATAAAACGGTATGTTTGAAATTTTTGATATAATTATTAGGCGAGGCAAATAATTAAGATTATTTTCTAACTGTACTAATATTTAAATTTTAATTTATAGTGAAATTTTAATTCAACTAAATTTGTGTTCACTTAAAATTTTAGCAAAATCAATGTTCAATTATATGATGATATTCAAATTGATTATAACATTCGCATGAGACGCGAAGGGAGAAGCTATGGGTTGATCAATATTGAGGTTAAATGTACATATTTTTTGAATTTATATTTTTCTTTATTGTTTTATTTTAGAATTTTATCCTATCAGTGCTTACATTATATGTCTGAGGATTTCTAATTTACATAATTCATTTTACTTGTATACATTTTTTTAATTAATGCAATACACACGTGTAACGCACGTACACTAAACTAGTAGTATTAAACATGACTGATGACTGCTTCATTATTGTTTTATCCTTTCTATACTTGATTTTGTTATGCTTTATTTGAGTCGAAGGTCTATCGCGAACAACATTTTTATCTTCATAAGATAGGGGTAAGGTTGCGTATAGTATTCATCAGTACCCTTCTCATATTCCACTTATAAAATTACACTAAGCATGCTATTATTGTTGTGCCTTCATGGGTCGTTTGGTATGATGGATAAGCAAAAATAGTCCCGATATAAAATTTTAGTACCTCCTTATCCCATGTTTAGTTGGAGTAAAATTCCGGGATAATTAATCCCGAAACTAATTATCTCGGGATTGTAGTGTTATTTTATCTCATGTTAACAATGAAATAACTAATTTCGAAATTAGTTATTTCGGAATAACTTATTTTCCAACCAAACGATCCCTGATAGTTGTATGAGAATTTTTTTTATCTCCTACATGTACCTAAAATATGTAGACCCAAACGTTATAAATTTTGCATTAGTCCAAATTCCAAAAGCATTTATCTAGGCAAATAGAATGTCTTGAGGCCTGAGGTGAAGTGGGTGGTGGGGTGAGAGTTGTGGGTTTGAGTGGTTGAGGGTGGGGTGGGGAATGGTTAGAGGAGGGGAGGTGGGAGTGAGCGGGGATGAAGAGGGTTTGAGGTTGGGGTTGGGATTGTTGGAGGGCTGGGAAAATATTTTCTAAATATTAGAGAAAATATTTTTTAAATTATTTTAACCAATTAAATATGCGAAAATTAAATATCAAATACAACCTGATTGCTTCTTGAAAGAAATAATCCCCTTGATTATTTTCATTGATTGAATAGATATATATACAAGTTACAAAACCTTCTTCTACCATAATTCTAACTATACAATTATGGTAAGTGTATATCCTAATTATAGTAAGTGTATATCATAATCTAGGTAACAAATATACTATAATATACACACAATATACTTTCCTTAATATACAAATTATGTCTCATCGCTTTGTCGCCCTAAATCCCGTGATGGTCGGACGGTCTTTGGGCTAAGAGAGGCCCACCGCCGAGAGGCCTTGCCGCATCACGCCGCTTGCTTCACCCAGTGATAGAGAGGCCCATCGCCGAGAGGCCTTGCCGCACCGGCCGATTGTCGCTTCAGTCCATCGATATACACTGCTGTATATTCTGTATATTACATGTATATTGCTCGCTTAACACACCCCGCAGCCATAGCGGGCGGTTTTCAACGCCGAGATCGTCCCTAAAATCTTCAAAGAGAACCGCTGGTAGACCCTTTGTAAAGATGTCTGCAATTTGATAACGAGACGGGACATGGCATACGCGAACTTGACCCTTTGCAACCTTTTCACGGACAAAGTGAATGTCCATTTCGATATGCTTAGTACGTTGGTGTTGAACTGGGTTACCTGAAAGGTAGATGACACTAATGTTATCGCAATATACCAAGGTTGCCTTCTGAATGAGACACTGAAGCTCCAAAAGCAAATTACGTAGCCAACATGATTCGGAGACCACATTCGCTACCCCTCGATATTCTGCCTCGGCACTTGAGCGTGATAGAGTTGCCTGACGTTTTGCTGACCAGGAGACCAAGTTGTTGTCAAGGAACATACAGTAGCCAAAAGTCGACCGTCTGGTGTCGGGACAACCACCCCAATCAGCATCCGTGTAAGCGACAAGTGTGGATGTAGATGAAGGATACAAGTGCAACCCATAGTCTAGTGTCCCCTAAATATACCGAATGATGCGTTTGATTGCATTCATGTGCTCAACTCTGGGATCATGCATGAATAAACACACCTGCTGAACCGCATATATAATATCCGGTCTGGTAAAGGTAAGATACTGGAGGGCCCCTGCCAGACTGCGATAGCGGGTTGGGTCCTCGTATGGTGCACCTGCTGCGGCACTTAGCTTTGGGTTTGTATCAACTGGCGTGGAAGTGGACTTACAGGATGACATCCCAACCCTCTCTATGATCTCAGCAGCATACTTTCGTTGAGACAAAAACAAGCCACCTGAATGACGCTTGACGACAATCTCCAAAAAATAACTCAAAGGCCCTAAGTCTTCCATAGCAAATTCAGAACTGAGCATGGCCATGATAGACTGGCGCAAAGCATCGGAGGAGGCAGTCAAGATGATATCATCCACACACAATAGAATGTAGGCCAAGGACGAACCACGGCGGTAGATGAACAAGGAATTATCTGACCTGGTATGAGTGAACCCAATAGTTGAAACAAAGTTAGCAAACCTCGTGTACCGGGCCCTTGGAGACTGCTTAAGCCCATATAAGGACTTCTTCAACAAACATACATGATGAGGACTGTTTGGATCCCTGAAACCCAACGGCTGATGCATATAGATTGTTTCCTTGAGATCACCATGTAGGAAAGCATTCTTGACATCCAACTAATGAATTGTCCAAGTCTTTGAAAGAGCCAAGCTTAGCACAGTGCGAATGGTAGCCGGTTCGACCACCGGACTAAACGTCTCACCACAATCTATCCCAACCTGCTGAGTCTTACCATCACTAACAAGTCGTGCCTTATGTCGAGCAAATGACCCATCTGAATTCTCCTTATGAGCAAAAATTGACATAGACCTGATAACATTAATACCATATGGACGGGGCACCAACTCCCACGTCTTATTATCAATAAGAGCATTATATTCATCAGTCATAACAATTTTCCAATTAGGGTCATTTAATGCGGACACAGGATTGCGGGGCAGGGGGGATTTAGAGACATCAGAATGTAAAT
This sequence comes from Anisodus acutangulus, assembly GCA_029783415.1. NCBI lineage: Eukaryota > Viridiplantae > Streptophyta > Magnoliopsida > Solanales > Solanaceae > Anisodus > Anisodus acutangulus. Next base: position 9,940,252 of record CM056500.1, read on the forward strand.
TAAAATGTCTTTTAGGTGTAAAAATACCCCGCTGGCTTCGAGTAACCGATCTATGACTCGAGGAGGAATTGAGGGAATTTTCTGGGCTCGGGACGGACTGGCCAGCAGGCAGTGGGCCTGCTGGCCCAAATCGGTAAATAATGGACTCGTCGTGTGGACCAATTCCAGAATTGGGCTGGACTGGCCCAATTACTGTGCGTGGTGGTACTGTGGGTCTAGCGGGCAGTGGGCCCGCTGGAGGATTTTGAGTGCGGGAGATGTCCGAAAAATTCTGAATAATATACGGGGATATTTGGTCATCCAAAAAATTATACGACTTAGGCTCGGGAGTATGAACTTTCGTAAAAGGGAATTGGGTTTCATAAAAAATGACATGGCGATTTATTATGATTTTCTTGGAGGATAAATCAAAACACTTATAACCACGATGATTGAACGGATAACCCAAAAATATACACGGGGTAGACCGAGCCTGAAGTTTGTTAATTGTTGTGGATGGGAATAACGGAAAACACCAGCACCCAAAAACCCGAAGATGAGAATAAGAAGGGTTCTTATTATATAGGATTTTGAGGGGGGAAGAATACGTCAGACCTTTAGACGGAATTATGTTAATAAGATATGTGGCCATTTGTAGAGCATGATGCCAAAAATATGGAGGTACGGAGGCATGAATTAAGAGAGTTCGGACAATGTTATTTATGGAACGAATTTTGTATTCGGCTTTCCCATTTTGTGAAGATGTACGAGGACACGAAAAATGAAAATTTATCCTATTATTAGCACAAAACTCCCGAAACTCCCTATTGTCATACTCTTTCCCATTATCACATTGAATATTTTTTATTTCTCTTTCGAATTGAGTACGAATGAACGCTCTAAATTTGATGAAGACGGAAAACACTTGTGATTTATTCGCAATTGAAAACGTCCATAAAAATCTAGAATAATCATCTAAAAAGAGAACATAATATCGATGACCCAATGAACTAAGAACCGGAGACGTCCATAAGTCGCTATGAATAATGTCAAATGGCATAGAAGTATGAGAATTGGAGTTTACAAATGGCAACTTAACAATTTTTTCTAATGAACAAGACTGACAAATTGGAGTACGACTCGTACCCTTACAAGAAATAAAACTATTTTTATCTAAAACTGATAAAATAGAATATCCCGGATGACTCAGGCGAGCATGCCACATGGAAGGAGAGATGGCTGCAAAAGCTGACGGCAAGGCTGGATTCGATGGACTGAAACCAGGCATAATAGGATATAGACCCCCTACTATCACACCTCATGAGATGACTCCCCGTCTTGAAATCCTTCACAGAGAAACCGAAAGGATTAAATTCAACAGAAACAGAATTGTCATTTGTGAACTTTCGGAGACACACTAAATTTTTAATCAATTTAGGAGCATGCAAAGTATTTTTCAAGAGTGGTGGTGGATTGGGGGGAGACAACGTTTTCTGACCATACCCTAGAATTGGAATAGAACTATCATTATCAACAATTATCCCCCGAGGGGTGCTCAAATTGGAATAAGATGAGAGAGTACCTGATTCGGAAGTCATGTGAGTAGTGGCACCAGTGTCCATATACCAATTTGGGTCCGATTGAGATAACCCTAGTGTGTGCATTGCGGCCTCGATGTCGGTTTGAGTGGGGCCTGCTGCATGATGGATTTGCGGAGGTCGGGGCCCAAGAACTCCTGGTCGTAGCGAGCCGGGCCGTGAATCGCCGTTGTCGCCGCTGTTAGCCATCGCCGCCGGGCCGCCATCGCTGGTGTTGGGCCTGGATCGCCGATGACAGCCCACCGCCGAACCTCGCCGGCCGATGGTACGAGTTCAACTGCCATGGGCCCCACTGCTGGGCCCAGGGGGGTGGAGGGCCACTGTACCTTGGATGGGACCCACCGCCTGCTTATTGCCCACCGGAACCGCCACTAGAACCGCCGCGTTTGCCCCTGCAATTTTTATTATTATTTTTGCGATTATTCTTGCCGCCACCATTATTATGGTTTGGCCCGAATTATTCAAAAAACCCGAAGAACTAGGAGAGGATGCCACCATGACGACTGGCTTGCTCCGGTAGCCGCTTTTTTAGCCAAATCGGCTTCTTCCAACGTAAGCATGGAGCGGGCTTGATAGAAGTCGGGAAGAGGGTTGCTTTGGCGAAGGAGAGTTCCCACACCATTATAGGCCTCCGAAAGACCGGCAACCAACTGTAGAACTAGACGATTATTTGTTATCGGTGCGCCAACATTACGGAGTTGATCTACCAACTCCTTTAGTTTCTTGCAATATGCAGAAACGTTTGGAAATTCGTCCATTCGAACGAGAGAGAATTCCTGCTCGAGTGTGACGACACATGAATGTTGGTTGTCTTGGAATATGTCACGCAATCTATTCCATGCAGCCATAGCCGTGGTATCCGGCTCAATAATCGTCTGTAGAAGGTCCACCGAAATAGTGGCGTAGATCCACCGAGAACGGTAGCATCAAGTGTAATCCATAACTCAGATCCTCCGCAGAAGGGTCTAGCGGGAGGAATGATGTGATGAAGAACTTGATAAGAGATAGCGTGAATTTTAAACAACTCCGCCCACGTCGCATATTGGACGTTTTCCATCTCAAGGACAATAGGGATACTGCTCTTGATATTGGACACCGTGAGGGCAGGGTGATAATTGTTCTTAGACATATTGGAAGAACAAAGAAAGAAGGGAAATTTAAGAGAGGTGTTTTTTAGAGCGGAAGACGAATTTTGGAAGAGAAACCCGAGGGGGGGGGGAGGGGGGTGTCTCGGCCACAAGGAAGACAAAAGTTTGAGAGAAAAACTTTTGTTTAGACCTAGTCTTTTGATACCATGAAAGAAATAATACCATTGATTATTTTCATTGATTGAATAGATATATATACAAGTTACAAAACTTTCTTCTACCATAATTCTAACTATACAATTATGGTAAGTGTATATCCTAATTATGGTAAGTGTATATCCTAATCTAGGTAGCAAATATACTACAATATACACACAATATACTTTTCTTAATATACAAATTACATCTCATCGCTTTGTCGCCTCTAAATCTCGTGATGGGTCGGACGTCTTTGGGCTAAGAGAGGCCCATCGCCGAGAGGCCTTGTCGACCGCTACTTGTCAAGCTTCAGCTCCATCGATATACATGTGATATACACTGCTGTATATTCAGTGTATATTACATGTATATTGCTCTGCTTAACACTTCTTTCATATTACTTTCATATCTATTTATGTGATACTATTTTCTTATCAATTCATATTAAAAGAATAATATATTTTTATATTTAATAATAATTTAATTTTAAAATTTTCATTTATTAAAATAATTATATTCACGTAAATATTATAACATATTTATAATTATAATTTTTAAAAGTCAATTTAGTGCTTAAAAGTCTGCCATATCCTTGTTTAACGTTACCCCACGGCTTCTCAATTGGGGTCCTACTGCAACAGACAACATTCGTCCTAAAAGTTATTGGTCATCATTTATGTTAACGATTCTATAACAATTGATGGTTGTTCACAATTTTGCTTTCTTTTAGTGGGGTATAAAGTTGGAGAATTGTACACAGAGAATGATACCAATAATTAGTGTAGCAATTCTTTGTTGAAAATGACCGGTGATCATCTTTGTTTTCGTTTTAATTTCTTTTTGGATTGGAAGATCACGTATGAACAATAAAAAATGGGATGTGAATACTTTGGTGATGATTGAATAATGTACTTAGTATGATATTCTACTCTATTTTCTATGTTCTCTTTGTTTTTCAACCTAGAATTAATTTTATAAAAAAAGTACGTCAAGAAAAGATGCAAATAAGAAATTAATAGGATATCAACTTCTACGGCATAAACTTTAAAACAATCTACTAATGATAAATATGTCATAATTAAAAGAATACATTTTTAGTTAGATCTCAAACAAAAGTGTAGGTTAAATTTGAAACGGCCATTAAAAAAATCTTTCAATTATGAAAAATTCATCAATAAATAACAAATTTTATTATACAGATGATAGGTCAGGAATAAGGTAGTAATTCAATGGAGATTAGAATGGGAATAAAAGAAGAATTTGTAAAGGTGCATTAGTTAACATATTTTTTTCGCAAAAATGATAAATTTATTAAATTTGGAATTAAGTGAGTAAGAGAAATGCCACGCCTTAGATTAAATTGTACAAAATATGTTGATTTACATTAGTATGAACTGGGTGGGAATAATAAAAAAAATGATTTTCTATCGGGGTTAAGATCAAATTGTTAGGAAAGATAGAAAAGTGTTACGTACTTATTTTTTTAGAAATATCAAAAGCAAAAGACTGTCACATAAATTGAGATGAAAAAAATTAAATTTTATTAACTGCAAATCTAGTTAGGTGAATAATGAACACGACAATTACCACGAATATATATATTGAAAGAAATAATCCCTTGATTATTTTCATTAATTGAAAGGCTATATATATAAGTTACATATTTCCATAATAGGAGAATCCTATTCCTATTGTATTTCTAAAACCTTATTCTACCATAATTCTAACTATACAATTATGGTAGTGTATAATACTACTTTTGGTAACAAATACATTACAATATACTACACATATATTTTCCAAATATACAATATTCTTAACTCTAAAATCAGCCACAACTGAGGTCACTAATGGCCATAAATCGTGGCACTTATTATGGCAATATACACTTGTATATTGTGTGTATATTGCCATATTTAACACACCCCCGCAGTCACAGCGGGCGGTCTTCGAACGCTGAGACTGTCCCTAAAATCTTCAAAGAGTACCGAGGGAAGACCCTTTGTAAAGATGTCTGCAACTTGATATCTTGACGGGACATGACATACGCCAGATTCGCCTCGAGCAACATTTTCACGGACAAAGTGAATGTCCATTTCGATATGTTTTGTGCGTTGGTGCTGAACCGGATTACCTGAGAGGTAGATGTCACCAACATTATCACAATATACTAAGGTCGCCTTCTGAATGGGGCAATGAAGTTCTAACAACAAATTACGTAACCAACACGATTCTGAGACCACATTAGTTACCCCTCGATATTCTGCCTCTTCACTCGAGCGGGATAGAGTCGCCTGACGTTTTGCAAACCAGGAGACCAAGTTGTTGCCAAGGAACATACAATATCATGACGTAGACCGTCTGGTGTCCGGACAACCACCCCAATCCGCATCTGTGTATGAGACAAGTGTGGATGTAGAAGAAGGATACAAGTGCAACCCATAGTCCAGTGTCCCCTGAATATACCGAATGATGCGTTTTATTGCATTCATGTGCTCAACTCTGGGATCATGCATGAATAAACACACTTGCTGAACAACATACGTAATATCCGGTCTGGTAAATGTAAGATGCTGGAGAGCCCCTGCAAGACTGCGATAGCGGGTCGGGTCCTCGTATGGTGTACCTGCCGCGGCACTAAGCTTGGGTTTTGCATCAACTGGAGTAGTAGTGGACTTACAGGATGACATCCCAGCCCTCTCTATGATCTCAGCAACATACTTCCGACAAAAACAAACCACCTGAATGACGTTTGACAGCAATCCCCAAAAAATAACTCAAGGGCCCTAAGTCTTTCATAGCAAACTTAGAGCTGAGCATGGCCATGATAGACTGACGCAAGACATCGAAAAAGGCAGTCAAGATGATATCATCCACATATAACAAAATGTAGGCCAATGACGAACCACGACGGTAGATGAACAAGGAATTATCTGACCTGCTGTGAGTGAACCCAATAGTCGAAACAAAGTCAGCAAATCGTGTATACCAGGCTCGTGGAGACTTCTTAAGCTCATATAATGACTTCTTCAATAAACAGACATGATGAGGGCGGTTGGGATCTCTGAAACCCAACGGCTGATGCATATAGACTGTTTTCTTGAGATCACCATGTAGGAAAGCATTCTTGACATCCAACTGATGAATAGGCCAAGTCTTTGAAAGATCCAAGCTAAGCACAGTGCGAATAGTAGCCGGCTTGACTACCGGGCTAAACATCTCCACACAATCAATCCCAACCTGCTGAGTCTTACCATCACCCACAAGCCGCGCCTTATGTCGAGCAAATGAACCATCTGAATTTTCCTTATGAGCAAAAATCCACATAGACCTGATAACATTAATACCATATGGACGAGGCACCAACTCCCACGTCTTATTATCAATAAAAGTATTATATTCATCAGTCATAGCAATTTTTCAATTAGGGTCATTTAAGGCGGACACAGGGTTACGAGGTAAGGGGGATTTAGAGACATCAGAATGTAAATTAAAATGTCTTTTAAGTGTAAAAATACCCCGTTGACTACGAGTGGTCGATCTATGACTCGAGGAAGAATTGCGTGAATTTTGAGAATTTGATGGGCTCGGGACGGACGGGCCAGCATGCAGTGGGCCTGCTGGCCCAAATCGGTAAGCTGGGACGTCTTCTGGATCAGTTCCATAATTGGGCTGGACTGGCCCAATTGTTGGGACTGATCCATAAACTGGAATTGGGGACGACACTGTGGGTCCAGCGAGCAGTGGGCCCGCTGGAGGATTTTGGGTGCGTGAGATGTCCGAAAAATGCCGAATAATATACGGGGATATTTGTTCATCCAAAAAATTATACGATCGAGGCTCGGGAGTGTGAACTTTCGCAAAAGGAAATTGGGATTCATCAAAAATGACGTGGCGATTAATTATGATTTTATTGGAGGATAAATCAAAGCATTTATAACCACGATGATTAGACGGATAACCCAAAAATACATAAGGGGTAGACCGAGCCTGAAGTTTGTTAATTGTGGTGGATGGGAATAACGGAAAACACAAGCACCCAAAAACCCGAAGATGAGAATAAAGAGGGTTCTTATTATACAGTATTTTGAGGGGGGAAGAATATGTCAGACCTTTAGAGGGAATGATGTTAAGAAGACATGTGGCCATTTGTAGAGCATGATGCCAAAAATATGGAGGTATGGAGGCATGAATTAAGAGAGTTCGGATAATGTTATTGATGGAACGAATTTTGCGTTCGACCTTTCCATTTTGTGAATATGTATGAGGACACGAAAATCAAAAATTGATCACATTATTAGCACAGAATTCCCTAAACTCCCTATTGTCATACTCTTTCTCATTATCACATTGAATATTTTTTATTTCTCTTTCGAATTGAGTACGAATGAACACTCTAAATTGATGAAGACGGAAAACACTTGTGATTTATTCGCAACTGGAAACGTCCACAAAAATCTAGAATAATCATCTAAAAATAGAACATAATATCGATGACCCATTGAACTAAGAACAGGAGACGTCCATAGGTCGCTATGAATAATATCAAATGACATTGAAGTATGAGAATTTGAGTCTACAAATGACAACTTAGCAATTTTTCCTAATGAACAAGACTGACAAATTGGAGTACGACTCGTACCTTTACAAGAAATAAAACTATTTTTATCTAAAACTGATAAAATAGAAGATCCCGGATGACCCAGGCGAGCATGCCACACGGAAGTAGAGATGGCTGCAAAAACTGACGGCAAGGTTTAACGCGATGGACTGAAACCGAGCATGATAGGATACAGATCCCCCTACTATCACACCTCATGAGATGGCTCCCCGTCTTGAAATCCTTCACAGAGAAACCAAAAGGATCAAATTCAACGGAAATCGAATTGTCAGATGTGAACTTTCGGACGGACACTAAATTGTTAATCAATTTAGGAGCGTGTAAAGTATTTTTCAAGAGAAGGGGTGGATTGGGGGGAGATAACATTTTCTGATCATACCCTAGAATTTGAATAGAACTGCCATTACCAACAATTATCCCTCGAAGGGTGCTCAAATTGGAATAAGATGAGAGAGTACCTGATTCGGAAGTCATGTGAGTCGTGGCACCGGTGTTCATATACCAATTTGGGTCCGGTTGAGTTAACCCCAACATGTGCATCGCAACCTCGATATCGGTTTGAGTGGGGCCTGCTGCATGATGGGCTTGCGGAGGTCGGGGCCCGAGAATTCCTGACTATGATGGAGCTGGGTCGTAGCTGCTGCTGCCGCTGCTGTTGGGTGTTGGGCCTGAATTGTTGGCCAGCCCATTGGCCGCTGGAAGTTGCGGCTGGATTGCAAGGGCTGTTGGCCCACGGCCCAGTGCCCCAGCCCCACTGCTATGGGCCCCACTGCTGGGCCCAGAGGGGGTGGTGGGCCACTGTACCCTGGATGGGACCCACCACTTGCTTGTTCTCCACCGGAACCGCCACCAGAACCGTCGCGTTTGCCCCCACGGTTTTTGTTATTATTCTTGCCCCCACCATGATTATGGTTTTGGCCCGAATTATTCACAAAATCCGAAAAACTAGGAGAGGACGCCACCATGACGACGGGGCTTGCTCCGGTAGCCGCCTTTTTAGCCAAACCCGCTTCTTCCAAAGTAAGCATGGAACGGGCTTGATAGAAGTCAGGAAGAGGGTTGCTTTGGCGAAGGAGAGTTCCAACACCATTATAGGCCTCCGAAAGACCGGCAACCAACTGTAGAACTAGACGATTATTCGTTATTGGTGCGCCAACATTACGGAGTTGATCCGCCAACTCCTTTAGTTTCTTGCAATATGCGTAAACATTCGTAAATTCGCCCATTCGAACGAGAGAGAATTCACGCTGAGTGTGACGACACGTGAATGTTGGTTGTCTTGGAATATGTCACGCAATCTATTCCAGGCTGCCATAGCCGTGATATCCGGCTCAATAATCGTCTGTAGAAGGTCCACTGAAATAGTGGCGTAGATCCACCAGAGAACGGTAGCATCAAGAGTGATCCATAACTCAGGATCCTCCGCAGGAAGAGGTCTAGCGGGAGGAATGATGTGATGAAGAACTTGATAGGAGATAGCGTGAATTTTAAACAACTCCGCCCACGTCGCATATTGGACGTTTTCCATCTCAAGGACAATAGGGATACAGTTCTTGATGTTGGAAATCATGAGGCAGGATGATAATTGTTCTTAGACATATTGAAAGAACAAAGAAGGAGGGGAAATTTAAGAAAGGGTTTTGAGAGCGGAAGACGAAATTTGGAAGAGAAACCCGGGGGGGGGGGGTTCTCGGCCGAGAGAGGTCAAAAAAAACTTTGGGAGACAATTTTTTTTTGTAAAACCTAGTCTCTTGATACCATGAAAGAAATAATCCCCTTGATTATTTTCATTAATTGAAAGGCTATATATACAAGTTATATATTTCCATAATAGGAGAATCATATTCCTATTCTATTTCTAAAACCTTATTCTACCATAATTCTAACCATACAATTATGGTAGTGTATAATCCTACTTTTGGTAACAAATACATTACAATATACTACACATATATTTTCTAAATATACAATATTCTTAACTCTAAAATCAGCCACAACCGAGATCACTAATGGCCATAAATCGTGGCACTTATTATTGCAATATACACTTGTATATTGTGTGTATATTGCCATATTTAACATATATATATATAATAATTAATACTTTTTAATTTTTTGATATCCCAAAATATTATCCAAATTTGGCAATCCGTGCATAAAGATATTGTAAAAGGTTTTTCCAGATGATTGGAAAGAATCAGGGCGATCCAATTTTATTGATGATCTAAATCCAAACTGCAAAAGAGATCTTAGTTATTTTTCTTCAAAATAAAAAAAACTTTCACATATATTTTATATTTGAAATCTATATTTTAAACTTTTTTAGATATAGAGTTATAAATGATTATTTTATAACCGTTTTCTTCAAATATTATTTCTCAATTTATATTATAGCTAATCTATACAATCTTTCTCTAAACATTATTGATCTTAATTTTTTTTTATCAATTTAATTTATAAAAAAATCTTTTCGCTGAGAGAATTATTGCAGAAATTATTACTAACATTATTCTATAAGTAATATAATCATTTATAAAAGAATCAAGTTTTTTTTTTATGAAAATAAGGCAAAAAAACTTGTTACAAAAAGATATATATAAAAATTGGAGCACCGAATCAAAAACTATTACCAAACAAATCTCAGTAGGAATGGCTCACCGCTAGGATTTGCTATTGTAAGTGGTAAATTCAAAGATTGCAATTAGAGGTTGAATTTATTTCATATCTTAGTGTGTGTACAACTTTTAGCATTCTCTTGATCTATATCTTTGTGAAGGGAAAGTCCTGAAGGCGAAACCCTCCACCTGTATTAGAGGCTTCTTGGCCAGGTGGGATATAAATCGAGGGATATGCGTGAGTGGCAGCCATGCAAGGGAGAGGACCAACGGGACACGAACCCAACAACATCCCTTGCAATATTTCAGCAAAGACTATCACCACATGGATTCGAACCCGCGACGTCGGAGTGGTTGTACCACAATCACCTTGCCACTTACCAACTCGTCTGTGCCCCTGGAGGCTTCTCTTGATCTATATCTTGGAACTTTTTCCCACATGTGAGGAATTTGTTAGTGAATTATAATTAGAGACGTGATGTCTCAAAGAAACCTAAATAAAATTGATGGTCTAAAGATAAATTTTAATAATATATCATAAACTAGTTAATAAAATTCATGCACACTTTTACTTAAAAATCACACTCCAAACTTTTTGAGATATGAAATTGTGAATTAAACGTTTCATAATATTATTAAAATATCAGTTATAATATTATGAAACGGCTCCACTCATGCTTCTATTATTGGGGAATATATCAGTAATAAATGTTTGCTAAAGCTACATTGAAATGAGTTTTTTTTTTTAATACCAATACGTGATCCTAATCTGATATAGAAAAGAAGAAACAACTGAAATCGGAACCCCAAAATAGATTTTCAAAAAAGAGCTATCGTTAAATAAAAAACTCTGATCCTTAATCAGATCTAAGAAACGGCATCAACAGAACTCAAAACCCCAAACAAATCCCAAAAATTAGTCTTTTTAATACCCGTGTCTATTTTGACTTTTATTTTGTTTTAAAGAGTTTTATTTAAAAATTGAAAAGTTACAAAAAGAGTCATAATTTAAGATACCAATTTTGTTTCATTTTTCTTAAAAGAAAGAAAAAAAATCACAAAAAAATAATTCCATTAATTTTAGTTTTAGTCGTCTTATATTTTCTTAATAATCTAAAGTTAACTTGTTAATTAGTAGTATGTTTAATTTATCTTGATATTTTCTTATTTACCATTTAAAGAAAAACAATAACCAAAAAAAGAGGACAAATCACAAAATGACACATCATTACACGTGGATAAAGTTGCATAACAACTTCACATGCACAATATTCTTCGTGATATTGCATATTTTCTCAATTAGGGACACATCTTGCTTCCAAAGATACACATCACACTACATAGTGGAGAGAGACCACTTTGTCACTTCAATCGTGTTCGTCCTTTCTCGAAAGTATCTTTTTTTTGGGAACATGGTCAACCAGAAATTATTATGTTCGCGATTCTTCATCAATCGATTAAAAAAATGCTCCAGTTTTTCATTCTCATATGAGGCCGGAAAGTGGATTGAGATTTTTTTTTTTGCCAAAAACACAGTGAGGTGCATGAGTGAGAGCATTTGGGATAAAGACAGAGATCGACGACGGCAATTTCATTGTTGTTTTCTATCCACGGTCGTCCAAACAATTGTCATTTTGAAAAGGCGATAATGTCATATTCATAATTAAAATAGTTTCGGTGGGCTTTTGTACCTTAATTTCGCATGTTACATTTCAAGAAATCAAGTACTAATACAACAATAACATATTCGGTGAAATCCGACAACGTGAAATTTGGAGAGGGTAGAGTATACGCAGACCTTACCTCTATTTTGGTAGGTAAAACGGTTGTTTTTGAAAACTCTAGGCTGAATACAAAGCACAAGTATATTGATGATCTTCTACTCTATTTTCTACGTTGTCTTCATTCTTCGACACTAGTAAAAGGTTGTACATTAGTCAACATTCTTCATTCCTAACCAACTTATCGATATTACACGTAAGGGTGTTAATTAAATGGGTGATTTGGACTCAATTTAGGCAGGTCAAAATAGATTGAGTTAATAAATGAGGGAATTATTGAGCCACCCAAATATTATTTTAGGATGAAATGAGCTAAACAACGGGTCATAATCCAACCCGTCCAATTCTTACTAAATTTTAGTTTCTTTTTTTGTTCTTCAACATTTTTAGTACCTAATAAAATTATTTTTTCTTTATTATGCTATGTATAACATAGGAGTATCAAATAAACATAATGTCTTTTTGAAAATATTTTGATAATGTTTCTCATGGGTCAACTGGACTGCAAATTAGCCTAACTTTTTATGGGCTTAGCTAATAAATGAGAGGTTCGATGATCAACCCAAACTTTAATGGATTGGGCAAGTCATATTTTTATGAGCTAATTTTGCCACGTGTCACTTTAAATAATGTCTCTTCAGTATCCTTGTGACTTTTCAAACACGAAGCACAACTGATGGCATGGGCGAACACCCATAAAATAAAAGAAAAAAAAACATAGTACAACTTTAGGACGAGGAACACTTGTTCTCTATTGAATAGAAATATGAGATGGTCTACAAATCTTGAAATGGAAGATCAAGATTTCATATTTGCGTGAAAGCAAAGATGTCTACAGGAAATAAAGTGAGCAGCCACATACTGATGGTGTTTAGAATCTGTTTGGCTAGAGACACACAGATCAATCACTCCGAAAAATAAATAAGGGAACTTTAGTACAAATAACTAGCTGTATCAATTGTTTAATTTTTCTAACGGTATATACAGAATATATATATTCTACGTATGCCAGCTACTTTTAATTAAAGCGGTTGGGAGAGGGCTATTTAGGTTAATTCTTTAATAATTAATTAATACATAAAATTTGTTTGCTCGAATGAGAATACCTAATATGAACGTTTTCGTTCATTGAAGAAATATTTGACTGAGTTTCTCAAAATTATTATAGTAAGATATAAAACCCGAATTACATTTTGAATAAAAACTCATGTATTCGTAATACTGTGGTTCAGCTTCTGGCCTGGGGCTTTTTAAGTGGGGATTGGCTATTTCTTCCCTCACCCCCTCCTTTTCTTTCATGCTATTTGACTAATATTTGGGTTTTTTTTATATAAATAACCGGTCATATTTACTGATCATTTTTCTTAGCTGATATATGTAAATTATATACTAATTATATATGATTATACATATATTATATATTCACCAGCTATTTTTAGTTTACACAGTTGAGTGAGCAGCTATTTGGTTAATTCTTTGTATTTTTTTGACAATAAATGATTTTACTTCATTAATGCATAAACAGTCTAAACGAGTTAAAAATGCAACTACATCAGTTACAATCCAACTAGGAAAAAAAGAAACTCAAATAACCATATGTAACAATGAAAGCACAATTTAGCCAAATTTTCTATTTCATTGTTACATTTGTTTTATATATATTGGTATTTGAAAATCTTGAAATATGCTAGCGTACAATTTAACCAAGTTTTCTATTTAGGGAAAACAACCCAATGACTGAACAATCTTATAAGAATGGGAAAATGGAGATTCAAAAGTGTGAAATCTCGAGAATAATTTGGGTGTTTCAGTTGAAAAAAATAAAGAAGAGAAAATTGAGGAATATCGTTAAAGAAGAAAGAGTAATGAATTGAAAATAAAGAATAAAGATAATAAATAAGAGAATAAATGGGGATCACCTGATTTAGTGGGATACATTTTAGATGTAAATCCCTAATTTCATGGGGAGTAAATGACGGTAGGTAAATAAATAAAAAACAATTAAATGCTATTTTGCAGAACTCTAAGACCTATGCTAATTATGTACCTAAATTTAATATCGTGACTAATAATGTAATTTTCTCATGAAAATAAGACTTCAAATCTTCAATGCCGCAAACTAGAATGGGCTATAATGTGTTGACACACACAATATTTTGGGCCACAATGTCGAAGGAGAATCAGGCCCGTCATGGCTTATTGCGGGCCTCATCCATTTGTTAGGTCATTAAACGAAGAAAATAATTGGAAGTTAGAATGAGTTTTCTAATCAAATTCTTTTCAGTCCTCAAGTTTGGGGGTAAATTTATTTCATCCCTATTATATGAACTCTTTGAGAACAACTGATCTTTTAAGTTTTATATGGAACTCCCCAAAGCACATGACAATTCTATTAGGGTTAATCGTTGATTTGAATGCTTAACTTATGACAAATTAAAGAAATACTTAATATACTTTTCGAAAAAAAAGAAGAGAAAAAATACATACATTTTCCTTTAAACTTGTTCCGAAAACTCAATTACACACTTAAACTTTACGAACATTCTTTTATCTTCTTGAAATTAATACAACCCTAATGAATCTAATCTCTAATTTTTCTAAGTGTCCTATGCGTTAGTCCTGTAGAGCACAACCACGTCATGACTTTGAACATATCCAATCTTTTTATTTTGATTTTTTTTGGCCATCTCACTATTTCAAGTCTAAAATCATTCACTATATTTGTTATTTACAGGTAAGTGACAAATAACTCGAATTTGTATTAACGGCAGCCTTCAAGTCCTTAATCGATCTTCATACAATAATTTTGAATGGTGAAATAAAAAACATGTAATATAAAATGAGAGGAAACTGAAAAATAGTGAAAAAGAAGAAAATTGTGAAAAACACCAACTCAATTCATTAAAATTAAAGTGTGTAATTGAATTTTCAATACAAGTTTATGGGAGCAATTTATGTATTTTACACAAAAAGAATTGGTCAAAATAATAAATAAGTAAAAAATACAATAAACCTACTCATATTTTGAGTTAAAATAAAAACTCGAGATAATTAGAAGACTTTGGGAAGCGAGCTCACACTTTTAACACTACTTAAGGGTGTGCCGCTTCACTTTGTTATTAGGGTTTTTCATAGTTGTCTCTCTTCTCCGCACAAAATTCAAATATGAGGTAATCTAACATCTCTCCCGTTTCCCTTTACTATTATTTTCGTAAGATCTCAGCTTCTTATTACTTTTTTATTTGCTGAACCTTTATTCCTTGGATCCTTAACAAATTCGATTAATTAGTCACGTGTTTAACGGTAATTTGTTTGCTCTATGGACTCTTATATCTAAATTAATTAATGGAATACTTACTAGTTATGGTGACTATGTATATATGAGTCTTTGTTTCTTGTGGTTTATGGTTAATTTTCTTTACATAATCATCAGGGTTTTTTAATTTAATATAATGTTACTTATTTTGACCTTTTCCCTAGTTTTTAAAATTTTCTTTTGCTTTTAAATTGTTTAGGAGTTTGACTAGTTAATTGATTGTGATCTTGTTTAGCCAAATTAAAAGTAAAAGAAAATTAGGGAAAGTACGAGCATACCGTTCTAATTTAGGATTAATCTGATCCACTCGGGCGTGCTTGTGACTTGAAGAAGAGTCTTCATTCTCACGACAAGTAGTTGCACCATGGATGTTTTATAATTTCTTGTAGTTGTACATTCCAAGGTAGGTTTAATGTTTGCGTACACTCTAACAAGTTATGTGATTTCACTGGGTATGTTGTTGTAGTTGTACATTGAGGGACTAGTCAGGACTCATGAGCAACTTATATACATGCTTCATGAGATAGAAAACAACACATAGATTTAATTTAAGAGTTAACCATAAACCAAACGAAACAAAAGAGTTAATTTATTTACTAGTCAGAGTAGTAAATTTGCTATCTTAACTATGGTCTGGTATGATAGTTGTGTTAAATAATATCTCCCGAATGGAGAAGCTGAAAATTATCTTCTCTAGCCAAAATTAAAATGATAGAGGGAATTCTTATTTTTGTTTGTAAATGAATTTGGTGATGCCACTATTTTATCTGCTTAGAGAATTTCTTTTGTCATTCTCTATATGTGAATATATTGCGACTCATAATTTGCAAAACCCTGCATATATACTAGAAGTTCACTCTTTCGGCTAAAGATGTGTTAGCTTCATTTGTTTTGTATCGTGATATCTTACTGTCTTATTTTCTTTGAATTCCTATATTTACTATGTTTCTTTTGAGCTGAGTGTCTATATGAAACAACCTCTCTACTGAGGTATAGGAATTAAGGTCTGTGTACATTTTACCCTCCCGGACCCCATTTGTGTGATTACATTGGGTACCTTGTTGTTGTCTTTTGGCTAAAGATCAACTTTTCTTGGTTGGCAGTCTCCATCCAGAAGTCAAGTGGGCACAGAGGCCTGATGTGGTGTATCTTACTGTGATGTTACCCGATTCTAAAGATCCAAAAGTAAACTTGGAGCCAGAAGGAGTTTTTACCTTCACTGCTACTTGTGGAGCAGGAGATCGTCTCTATGAGTTGAAACTGGAGCTCCAGGATAAAGTTAATGTTGAGGTAGAGGAGGCTTTTATTTGATTTGGTGACATTACTGGATTGATTTCGATTTTATAGTTACTCATACCAATATACCATGCCTGTCTATATTATATTTCCTTTCAGGGCAGGTTAGGTAGAGCTAACATGACAGAAATGGTGTAAACCATGCTTAAAGAAGCCAAATCACAAGAGTAATTGAACCAATTAGAAAGGCAAACTTTATTATTCAGTTACTATTAGATTTAACAGGGTGATGGAGTTTATGTGGTTTAGCAATCATAAGATAGTAACAAGGGCCAGAGCCCCACTTGTGGGATTCACTGGGTATGAGTTATTGTTGTAAGATAGGAACAAGGGGATGGCAGTTTGTGTGATTTAGCTATCATAATATAGTATCTAGTGGTGACGGGAACTAGGCCACTGAAGATACAAATTTAAGCCAGCCTTTGATTTAATCGCTACACTTGTCTATCCCCGTTAAATAGAATTGCATTGTAATTTGCAATTTCATTCTGAAGGAGAGCAAAATAAGTACTGGCGTGAGAAGTATAGTCTGCATTCTGCAAAAAGCAGAGCCGAAATGGTGGAAAAAATTATTGCGTGGAGACGGGAAGGCGCCACACTATGTGAAAGTAGATTGGGACAAGTGGGTGGATGAAGATGATGAACCTGAAGCTGGTATCATCTCTATCATGTTCTGTCAATCTCTTCCCATAGTTGTTATATCACATACAGAAACTGACTTTGTTACTGCTTCAAATAATTTTTAGGTCCTGGCGATATGGATATGAATGGAATGGATTTCTCAGTAAGAATTTACTGCATTGTTCTATATATATATATGTTGCATATTTAGTTTGGAATACCTTTTGATCTTTCTGTTCATTGGTGTAATTTGTAGAAATTCGGTGGAATGGGAGGCGGCGACATGGCTTCAATGATGGGTGGAATGGGAGGCGGTGACATGGCTTCAATGATGGGCGGAATGGGTGGAATGATGGGCGGTATGGGCGGTATGGGCGGTATGGGCGGTATGGGCGGCATGGGCGGTATGGGCGGCATGGGTGGCATGGGTGATATGGCTTCAATGATGGGTGGAATGGGAGGTGATATGGGGGATGACCTTGATGATAGCGATGATGAAGGTAATTTAACATCTTTGAAGCATGCATAGATTGCCGGTTTTGGTTATGTTGATGTGTTGTTGGATTTGTATCCTCATGGAATTAGTGATTGCACGACTTCTTTTGGCCCTTCTTTCTGCAAATTTTGTTTTTTTTGGCTCTTCATCTCTTCCAGATTGCACAGGGGTGAGAAGAATTCAATAGCAAACATATTCAAGCATGTTGCTTTTAAAGACAATAACTATTAAAAATTTTGAAATGGAGGAATTTATGCATTCTGTGTTATAAATTCCTGCCTGATATCATATACGATTCGTCAAAATTGGTAAGGTTGAAATGGCGGAACTTAACCAAATCCTTGATGTACTACCTGTTTCTGGCTGTATTCAATCTAGACCTCCAAGTTCTGTTTGAAAAGAATTCAGACCTCCAAGTATGTCTATAAAATATAATATTTATGTTGCAAGATCATCGAGTAGATGGACAAATTTATATATTCATGCCTATTTTGGCTTAACTGTCCTCAATTCGCCCCTCCACCATCTTTAACTTTCTCTTTGAAAGAATAAAGTGGCATAAAAAGAGTAACAATTGTATTGTTTTAGTTGATAAGGTTAAGGTACTTGACTTGATGAGATGTTAAATTGTTGATCTGATGACAGTTCAAATAGACAATCCTGAATAGAAGATTCTAGAACTTAAGAAATGGGTGATCGTAAAAATTGAAAAACAACTCCAGGCAGTTACTTCTTTTTTCTTCATATTCATATTTATATGGATGTCTCATATGGTGTGTTTCAGTATAAAGTTTAACTCCCAGTGTTTCCTCCCAAAAGTTGATGGTAGGAATAAATTTAGAATATACTGTTGTTGATATGCCAATCAGGTCATATCCTTAAGGAAGTAATTGCGTACTTTTATCTTAGGCAATTTTTATTCAAAGATGTGTCCAACATGTATATATCGCCTAACATGATGTCTGAAGCTTATTTATGTCATGGGATTTCCCTTCTGCCTTGGGGTTTATAGTGCCCTCTTCTACTTGTCACTGTATATTAAGCTCGATTTTATTCTCTTTCTGCAGAGCAAGAAGTGACAAAGCCTTCAGCTAAAGGTGATGAGACGGTAGATGCGAAACCAAAAGTAGAAGACGCCAGCAAGGCAGGAGGTGAGGCTGCATAGGGAAGAAGTGGAAGCTCAGCCAAGCTCTTGAGTGCATAAGTAGTAGACGTTGCGGCAGAGATCCATTGGCTTGCTTTCAGCAATGCACTAGTGACATGGTTATAAGTTCTCCCTTTCTGTTCATGAAAGTAAAGAAGCTTATCACGCATGGGAGTTTGTTGTGAGGGACATTATTATCATATTTTCATCCACTCTGAGCTGGAAAACATGCCTCTATGCTACAATATGTGGGTTTTTGTACTATTGTTTTAAGTTCGACTGAGAATGGTGTGTTTTAATGACTTGGATCAAATCTCTGTATCTTTCTTGCCTGCTATTTCTTTGTTATGCTTCTGCTTAAACTGTCTCGTCATTGCGAAGATAGTTCAACATTTTAGAGAAGCAAAAACATGTTTGATGAATAATCTTACGTGCTCCAGTTCATTTCTCAGTTTCATCATCCGCAATTATTTAACCAGGTTGATGAAATTGAGAGTAGGGGTGGGCAAATTTTGGTTTAACTTGTAGACTAAACTGATGAAAATGTTATGATTTATCAGTATTGGGTTAAACCGTTTTGGATTTATTTTTTATATTGGCTTAGTCTTAAGTTTAATTATCGATTAAATCAATAACCCAGTAAGATCTTAAGTATTATCCATGATTATATAAAAGTGATTTTAGAATCCTATTCCTAACTGACTTTCAAAGACGAAGTTAGGACCGCCTTGTGACAACTGCTGCGAGTTCTTCGCTCCTCACTTTGGATACTATGATTCTAGTTTTTGTTGAATTGTAAATACATTAACTTCTAATGTGCTTGTGGAGTTGTGACTTTTCCGTTACTTGCATGCATATGAATTCATAGGGCTATGAAACTTTTCCTTTCCTTAGTGAGGAACTACCATGCAAATAAGACTTATTCAAAAGCTGAATAGCAATACAATGAAAGAAACTGAAGCTGGCAGATGGCTTCCTTCTGGAAGATGAATGCAGCCACTTTTTCTTATTTATAAATTTGTTTACTACTAACTTCTCTCTTAGGTAATGGGCTTACCGTTTAAGAACAAGTGTAACGATAAGAGTCGAAAACAGTGCATATCGACAAATGAAAACAAGAAGGGAAAGGAAAAAGATTCAGAGAAACATTTTCTTATCGGTTAAAATGAAACCTATAAGAACCGCTAATCGATTAACCAAAAACTGATAAGGAATATCTTATTGGTTCTTATTGGTTTAGCATATTTAAAAATCGATAATCAATAAATCAAACAGACAGTTACGCATCTGAGGGAACAAGCGGTTGCGTAGTTTCGAATTGGTTTATTTATTATCAGGTTGAGGGGCTGACCTATCATTTTTTTTGGGGGGGACATGGCTGGCATATAAATGCATCAACTGTACAGTACTTTCTGGATTTTCCCTCTTAAATACTTCTACTATGTTCACAACAAACAACAATATATCAGTTTAATCTCACAAGTGGGTCTGGGTAGTGTGTACGCAACCTTACCCATACTTTATAAAGGTGGAGAAGCTCTTTTTAGTAGACTCCCGGCTCAAGTAAAACATAATAAAATCAAGCACGGAAAAGAAAATACAGTAGTGAAGCTAATATGTGATAATAAAATCGAAGAACAAGATAGTATATGAGTAATAATAACAATATCGATAAAGGAGACAAGAAAATGCTCGATTACCTACTAACTTTCTATCCTAATTCCTAATTCTCGACCTTCATCTGAACTATCGAAGGTCATATTTTCGGTAAGCTGCAAGTGTGTCGTGTCTTGTCTAATCACCCTTCTTCAATACTTTCTTCGGCCTATCTCTAACTCTCCTCATACCCGCCGCCACAACCAACCTCTTGCACATTCTCATTTAGACATTTGTGCATCTCCTTTTCATATGTCCAAATCATCTTAGTCTCGCCTTTCTCATCTTAACCGCGGGAGCCAAGATAGTTGATGTTTTATTTTTGTGGTTAATGTTTCTTTTTTTTGTGTGCGTGAAATTCAAACGAAGCATAGTTCCAAGTTCACCTAAAATAGAACATA
Organism: Anisodus acutangulus; assembly: GCA_029783415.1. NCBI lineage: Eukaryota > Viridiplantae > Streptophyta > Magnoliopsida > Solanales > Solanaceae > Anisodus > Anisodus acutangulus. Next base: position 9,961,062 of record CM056500.1, read on the forward strand.
GCTTGCAAATGTAAAACATAATCCAATTATGATAAAAATATTGGGAGCGAGGAAGCCATCAACCAGTTGGTCCTCTCTTCTTTATTGTAGTTATGCAAAAACAATTGCCTCCCTCCGTATCAATTTATGAGATACTTTTCGTTTTTCGAAAGTGAATTTGACTCCCATCAAACATAAGAAGTGCAAGATGCCAACATATTTATATTTTAAAAAATGATTAGACTTTAAACTTAAGATGTTACTCTAGAAACTTTTATAGCTACAAATATATTCCTACATGTTTAAAATCATATTTGCCTTTTATTGTACTTTTTTGATATATTTGTCTTTACTATCTAACATTCAGCTCATATTTACCTCTGGAACACCCCCCACCCCCCACCCCCCACCCCAATTATTTCCAAAGACCTCAAGATTCTCGGGACAATTCCATTCAATGGGAAACAATGGAGTACTAAATCAACAAAAAGTTCTTTCACAAACCAAGAAATTCAATGGGAACATGAACAACTGATGTTCATTACACATAGGTACAAATTTGAAACTATGAATTCCATTTGAAGTTAGTGTACTGATATCAACAAGCACAGCAGCTACAAATTCCATTTGTTTTTCCTGATTCACTCTATTAAAGGTGGGAACCTGGACAAAGAGACACTTGTGAACTTTTTGTTGTGCGAATTGAAGAGAATGTTAATATATATAATTGCACTCAGTAGAGCCAGACGTCTTCAACCACCCAAAAATAATACTACTACGTTTGGAGGAGTTTTGCAGAACTAGAAGACTTCTTGGGGTGAGTTTATTTTGTAAGTGGGTTTGAGTTTAATTTAACTAGATTTAAATTGGGAAAAATTGATATTCATGTAGACGCCAGGGACAAGGGGAATTAACACTAAGGGTAAATATGAGTCCAAAGTTGGATGACAAGGATAAATATATCAAAAAGTATAATCGTACCAAAGCCAAATATGACACTTTTCTGTTAAAATAACAAGTAGTTTCACACATCTTAATTAGTACTATATTCGTCCTAATTTATATGATGTAGTTTGATTGGACACGGAATTTAAAAAATAAAGGAAATTTTTTGAATGTTGTGGTCTAAAACAAGTCAAAGATATTTGTGTGCTTATAGATCATCTCGTTTTGCGTAAATATAAAATTTAAAATTTAAAGTTAAATTATTAACAAATAAGAAAGAAAAATGATTGATGGTCATAAATCTTGTAGGCAGAATGGGCAGAACGAGTACATTTAAGTCATTTCACACAGGATGTAACTTTTTTGTCCCAGTTATGCTCTCACACTGAAGTTGGGAGTTAATGAAGAGGGTTATAACGGCGTCTTAACGCTGTCTTCTCTCTCCGTCTAATAATTAACTCATCTGATCAATATTTTGAAAAACTAAAATATGCAGCACGCCTCTCCTTTCTTCAATATATATTATATACGTCTATCCTTTCTCCAAAAATACACCTATGTATTCCCTCTTTTCGCAAAAAATACACCTTTGTATTTCCCCTACCGTATATAGTAGAATAAAACCCTACTATATTATTGCACCCTATTTTATTTGGATCTCATTTCCCGTTATCTTCTTTTTCTTCTGTACCTTTCATTATTTTCTGAAAAAATGGCAAACAAGTTTTATGTTATATTTCGTGGTAGGGTGCCTGTTATATACACGACATGGAGCGAGTGTGAATCAATGATTAAAGGTTTTAATAGAAACATTACAAGTCGTACATAACATATGAGGAAGCCCTCGAAGCTTACAACGATTACCAGAGATCTAATAGAAGTCAAGAGACGATTGATGTTGTTGAAGAGCAGGTTGCCAAGTTGATGTTGTTGAAAATGTTGAAGCTGACTCAATCCATATTTTATAGGCTTTTATAGCTGGAATAGTTGTTGGGGCTGCTTGTATGAAGATAAATAAATGAAGGGTCAACTTCGCTTTTTGTTTATTTAGTTTAAGATTATCATGATGTTCATGATTAAGATCTAATTTGTGGATAAGTCTTGTCCAATTTGTATAATTTTGACTTACTAACAGAATCATGAATAGTTTGTCCCTCTATTTTTTTTTTGTAATTTTCATAATTAAGATCTAATTTCGAAAAATCTCTTGTCCCTCTAATTGAACGGTTGAAGATTCAAGTAGTATAATATGATCTATCAACTAAGTTAATATCTTGAACGGTGGCCTAATATGACTTTTAATTGAACCATAGATGAATGCATTTGACGGATCAACTAAGTGAATATCCTGAACGGTTGCATAATATGACTTTTACTTGAACCATCAGATGAATGCATTCGACGGATCAACTAAGTGAATAGCCTAAATGGGAGCCTAATATGATATCTAGTTGAACCATCAGATGAATGCATTCAACGGGTCAATCAAATTAGATATTTGGTTAGCATTGAATAATTATCGAATTTTACTATGTTATGCTATAATTCTACCAAAAAATTATCTCATAAAGAATAACCACAATTGTTAGCGAGAATAATTCCCCTCGAATTACATGTTCATGTTCTTGTTGTTTCAATCACAAAATGAAGCCATTATAAAAAAAAGTTAAAAACATTAGCAAGGCCAATACAACCGACAATCTTAAGCACCCAGTACAAGAATTACACACATTGCTCATCATATGATGGGTGGTTCAATACACTCGTAAAAAATTTCTATGGCAAATTTCTCTCTGAATGCATGTATCTTGTTTGCGTGCAAACTAAGGGTGTCCAACGGGGCGGGGCGGGGTGGGTCTCGGAGGGACGGGGGGAGGGTCGGGACTCGGGTTCCGGTGGGACGGTGGGTGGTCCCGTCCCGTCCCACATCCCGCCAGAACGGGGTCGGGTTGGGGCGGGACTCAGGATATTTTTTGCCACTTAATTTAACAAAATAATATATAGTTATTTACAAACACTCCAATAATTGAACAAGATAGTGTAATAAAAACATCCCAAGACTTTTTTTGTGCCTATTATATTATTTAATAGAAATATGACATATTAATACAATTTCAAAATTACAACTTTGTGGTGTTGTTCAAAAGTTGCAAATGACATAGTAAAATACTGAAATTGCAATAAAAAAATTACATATTCAACCATACTCTTTCGAATTTCCTCACAATGTCTTGAGGATCTTCTGTTGGAATTTGAATTTGTTTGTCAAATTCTTCAAGGTCGCTTCCTGCTCCATCGGATAATATTTTGTTGTAGTTGTAGTCTTCTTCTTCGTTGGTCTCCGATTGGCCGCACCTCATACGCTCCGCACGAATCCAGTCTCTGAATAGAACTGTAATCTCCAATGTGTCTCCCGCCAATGAATGTCTATGCTCTCCAATTTGAAATCTTCCCGCGGAAAAGACTCTTTCAGACGCTGTTGATGACGCTTAAATGTTTAACACATCTCAGGCCATCTTTGTTAGCGTCAGAAATGTATTCTCATTCTCGCTCCAGTATTTCAGCAAGTCTTCTTTTCCTTCAGCATTGACAATTAATTCCTACAATACAACACCCTATAAAATATAAACACCAAATTCGCTAACTTGTGAAGAAGTTGAACCACTACACATTTTATTTCTAAGGCCTTGAATACTAGCAATAGAAATCACATATTTTTTATAAGGTTGCAGCGAAGTAGTAGAAGACGGTACATAAGCCGAATGATTATTTGCACTTTGTTGTTGGTAATACGTATATATTGTTTTGCATTCGGTTTGTATGCTAGACGCAACTGTTTCTTTAGTTGGTGTGTCAGTTTGTTCTTCAGTTAGAAGTACTTCCACACAATCATAAATCGTTTCTATAAGTGTTTTACAACCGTCTACTTTAATAGTTGGATTTAATACAGCACCAACAATATAAATAGTAGGGATAGGAAAAAAGTATTTTTTAGTTTTTTAAACGTTTTTTCAATAGCTGCCTTATAAGTTAGTTTTTGCATATATTCATTAAGTAATAAAAATAGTAGAGCTATATAAAATAACATATTTGAAATAGTAGGATAATAAATACTGGAAAAATCTTTAGTAGCTTGATAAAATTTGTCTAAAAATCCATTAAGTTCTAAAATTTTATCCCAATCACTATCTACAAGCATATCCCTTGAATTTTTATTGTGGGCGTTAAATAATAAATTAATAGGTTGTCTATAATCGTAAGCAACAAGTAGTTGCTCATACAGAGAATTCCACCTAGTCGAAGCTTCTTCTAGAATTTTTCTATATGATAATCCACAATCATGACATATTTTTTTATATTCTTTGCGTCTTTGTATTTTTTTACCTTTAAAAATAAAGTTTATAGCAAATTGTATTTTATCAAGAATGCTTTCAAAAAGTTTTAGGTCATCCTTTACAACTAAGTTATAAATATGACACGCACATCTTATATGAAAATGATCAGAAAAAGATAAAGTGAATCTAAGTTTTAAAAGCCTTATAGCATAATCATTAGAATAAGCATTATCTAATGTAATAGTCATAGTTTTGTCATTTATTTCATAGTATTCACAAATTTCATTAATATTATCTGCAATAAAACTACCAGTGTGCCTATTATCTATATCTATATGCTACAATACATTTTTGCATATACCAATTTTGATCTATCCAATGACATGTAACCGTTAAATAATCATTACAGTTAGTACTACGGCCTATGTCAGAAGTGATAGCCACTTTGTCATTAAAATGATACAGTGCAAAATGTAAATACTGTTGATATTCACTTGCAAATTTAAAAGCATCCCTTCTAACAGTTGATCTAGAAAAACCATTAAAATAGGATTGTATGTTTCTCGAATGTAATGAATAAAATCAGGAGATGAAGAAAATGAAAAAGGCAAACCCTCCACCGCAATTAATTTTGCCATATTTTCCCTATCTTTGTTTTTATCATATTTAGGATCAAAATTCCCCCCGTCGTCGGGTTAATTTGACCCTGTACTAGGTCGGGGACACTATGTGAACCTTGTCCCGACTCAGATGGCATTGGCACACCCGATTTTTTAGCCAGATATTGATTCAACCTAGCTGTGTGCTCGCCTTGTACATGTCTCAGTAAACTTTCCGTCCCACTTTGACCTTTTTCGGTTTTAAATTTATAAATTTTTTTACAAATTTTACATCTAGCTAGTTGATTCTCTTCGTCCCTATCAAAAAAATGTCATGCACCTGATTTTAATTTTCCTTTTGTGGGGCCTCGATTCATACTATGGGCAATAGGAGGCATTCGAGTTGCAGTTTCAGGCTGAGACTCAGTATGAGCCTGAGGTTGATGTGCACTAGTGGTGTGTTATCTATATTATCGTCTAAATTAAATTCTAATTCATCTACTTCATCATCTACTGATATATCATTAAAAAAACATTTTCATCAATATTACTGAAATCAATCAAATCATCGGGACTAGGAATAGCATTACTAGAAGAAGTATCCTTACCCTTATTATTCATACTAGAAGAAGCACCATTACCCTTACCTGTAATCAAACGTTTAAATCCTTCCATTTTAATTATACAAGTAAATAATTAAATAAATGAAATTAAGTAACAATAATAATTTAAAGAAGGAACGAATGTACCAAACGCCGACGTAACATCGACGTGTAATCGAGGTTAAAAATTTAAAACTTTGCTCGATGGATGATCCTCAAGCTAGTTGCCAACTTCACTCTTAATTTTTTAACTTTGATGTGTATTTAAGAGTAGGAAGATTTGTAGAACTGTAGAGAGATAAATTGAGAGATTAGAGAGATGGTAGGAAGATTTGTGAGAAAAATGAAGATAAAAATGAATTATTTATAGTTGAGAAATAGGATTAAAGTGTAAATATATTAATTTAGGAGTTAAAAATAAATATTAAGGAGGTAGGGGGTTTATGTGGTGGAGGGGCCAAAAATGGTCGTTATAGCCGTTGCACAACGGCCAAAATTAAAATTTGGCCGTTGTTGCAATGATTATTTTTGCAAAGGGGGACCGGTCGGGATCGGGACGGGCTGGGGTCAGGATGGGGCAGGTCAGATCGAGATCGGGATGGGCGGGATGAACCCAGGCCCCGTCCCGAGTTCGAACCCCGACCCCGATAATTTTTTTTTACCTTGGACGATCGGGACGGGCCGGGTAGTCCCGACCCGGCCCACTGGACAACCTTAGTGCAAACCCTCCATGCTTTGGCCAGCCATGATGAATTCAATGAACTTCAACTAGTAGATACCACATGTTTTACCTATTTTGTCATGTAGGACACCCACAACACCATGCTTAACCTTCCACGATTCGGTAAGTTTGTCTGTGTACAAATGGTTGAACTTGGGAGAGTCTTTGGGCAACTTTGAAAACAATATCTGAATGGGTTTTATTAAACCGTCAACCTTTTCAATTGAGTTTACTCTCCTATTGTAGTTGTAAACCTCAATCGTGGCATGATTAATGATGAAAACAAGAGTGCATTAGTGTTGGTTTTTAATATTCCATACACAAAACACTCTCTCAACACCTACCCAAGATATACCAAATAGTTGTGGATGATCACCTATCACAGAATCCAGGATCTGATCATTGAATTCATACTCCTTCAACACATATTCAGTACTTCTCTATTCTGCAGCATTCTTAACCATAATATCATCATATATTGCCATCAAGGCACAATAAAAAAATACATCCATAATGACGTATGATGGATCATAGTATTCAGGGTAATCTATGCTACGACTCCGCATCAACGCCATTATTTCAGTAACGTGCTGCAAAAATAAATCTTGTCACTAAATACATGCATAAAAAATTATGTTTAGATGACTAATAGGAAGTTAACTTACATCATCTGTTAATTAGTTGTCGGTCAGCTGAGGTACTTGAACCATGTAAAGTCCATGTTCATGATATAATCAATGTGTTGTTCATATGACCTCATATTGATCCAGCTAAGGTAAGCTTTCTTTTTCTCGATATCAACAGGTTTGTAGAGGTCAAGTGCCTTCACATTTTTAACTCTCAGGACTTTGCTCATGTATACCTCCTTTCAATTACTTTTCTCATGCTGCTCTATTCTATGAAGAATGGTATCATGTGCCACTCAGATATTTACCACCTCTTATAAAACCTTATTTAAGATAGGTGACTCGTCGACACAATGACTGCAACTAACTATATGCCTTGAGGTACCAACACCTCCTGTTGATACCCCCTCTACATCAACTGAACCAGATGGACCAACTCTATCTCATAAGCCTCCACCAAAAACATCACCTACACCTCTAGCAACTTCTGCCTTTGTTATTGATGTTGCCTCTTTCAATTCTTTTCTCAGCCTATCAATTTTTTTGTCTGGAAATTTTTGGCCAAGCGGAACAAAGTCCCTCATGAACGGTTGATATGTCTTTTGATGAGTAAGGACAATGAAAGGATGCACCTCCGTCTGTAACCAGCGTAAAATGAACCAACATGTTGTCATAGAGACACATTTTTTCTTCTTCTGTTATTTTAACATCCCGGGGAATGACGACTCATTTGATTCGGTGGTAAGACGTCCAATTGACGGTATAGTTGCATATATCCAACACTGACATTAAAAAAATACAATCATTACATAACTAACTTGTCAATTCAAATACACAAAAAAGGAATAAAAATAGTTAAAAGTGTTACCATGAAGGCATATGAGAAACCGAGAAAACTGTAATGGTATTCCCTATTGCCAATTTTTTAATTCAGAACTGGTTGCTTCATGTCCTTTTGCAGGACATCCACTAGAAGCTCAAAGCTCATTCTTTCCCATGGATAATTCTGGAAAAAAATTAGAAAGATCATTAAGCAAATCTAATAATCTTGACCTGACAAATTGTATCATAATTTCACTGTCCAATGCAATATTACATGCCTCATCAAAACAAGTCATTAACTCCTTATACTTTTTGTACTCATTCGTCATATGTGGGTAACCTCCAAGAAATATTTTTTTTCAGGTGGTGTCGAACAACATCTTTTCTCCAGCTTGTCAAAATATACCTCTCGTTGAACAATTTGATCTTTTTATGTGCCACCACCTTAAGTATATAGCAACAAAATCCCTCTTGATTCAAAGGATTTGTAATTGCACTCAAAATGTTCGCCGTCTATAGTGTGTGTTTAACCCTGAAGAAAAAATCATTCCCATAGAAATCATTTCTAATTGAGGTATCTGTTATGTCGTACTTCTCCACTCCGTCCACGGCTGGCTCATTATCTGCTATGCTTAAATCATAGTGCAAGAACCTCTTTAACTCACATTAAAAAATTTCAAATATTCTGATGGGTAAAAGCAGTTTGGAGCTACGCCTCCCACAAGAACTGCGACTCACATCTTGTTTTAGTGTAACGAAACTGATACTAAGATGCCAACTCTTTCTCATTTTTATCTCTCAATGCTAACTCATAATGCTGAACAAATTGTTTCAGTGTGCTCCTATTGTTGATAAATCCATCGAAGAAGGCATGCATTCCCTCACTTTTTTGTGTCAATAACATCCCAACCCAGAAGTAGTTATTCATGTATGTTGGCGCCCATTTTTTCCTTTCTGAATACAATTTACTGAACCAATCACTTCATTCTTGTCCATATTTCTCAATAAACTAACCCCACATATGCTCGAACTCTGGTAATGCTACTAAGGACAATGCTCTTGAATTCATTCTTTGCCGCTTTATATTGATCATCCGTCACCTTTAGACGCATAGGCAACTTAGTGAATATGTGCCAAATACAATATTTGTGAACTGTGTTTTCAAACACCACACTAACACCTCTTAATGCTTTCACATTAGTCAGTCAAGATAGCCTTTAGAGCAACATTATTCATGATTTTTTTCCATTTACGGAAAATAATCTTGTATTGTTCAGCGTCCTCACTTGTACGAAAAGCACATCCCAAAAGTATAGACTAGTCGTAATGATTAATACCAACAAAAGAAGCAAATGACATATTATACATATTCACAAGATACACATCCCAAAAGTATAGACTAGTCGTAATGATTAATACCAACAAAAGAAGAAAATGGCATATTATACACATTCACAAGATAAGTTGTATCGAAGCATATTACGTCACCGAACTCCTCATATGCATATTTACAGTGTGAGTGAACCCATATCCTAATTCATCTTCCCCGACGAATTTAGGTTTATCTCTGTGGTCCCATGAAGGTTCGACTAGTAGCACTCTGCCGGACGCTAATTCAGGTGATATTACTAGCACTCAAGTTTTGAGCCCAGTGCCAGGATTTCCTTTTTTTGATTCTTTCAAAGAGCAGTTTCAAATCTTTCTTCTCAATAGATGTTTGCAGCTTTTTATAAGGCAGGCTACGGTGGGTCCCATGGTTCTCTATTTGATCAAGGTGTTTCGCGCTCTTAATCCTACTAGCGCCATCCATCTCCATGGAGTAGTAAAATTCACTATCCTTCATCTGCATGTCACCAAAGAATTGACATAAAGCGTTTACATCACCTCCTAGCATTTGCAACCTCCTTTGTTGTTCAGTATAATTTTTACAGTCTTTCGGGGGTACAACCCATATTTTCTAGCCCACCAGACTGAACCTCTAAAAGTGTTACGCTCTTGCAACATCTTAAGCTAGCTCTATCATTAGCTTCAAGAATCCTCTTCACATATTTACTAATAGAACTGTGTCCAGCCATATGTCGCGACAGGCTAGGGTCCAATTGATGAATATGGTCTCTACACACCTTAGAGACCATCCATGAACCATCTCGCTTCCTAATGGCATTAACTCCTGCCTTGAATCCAATTCTCTTAGTGTGTATTTGATTAGTTGGTTTTGTAGACTTGTCACAAACAAAAAGAGCATAACAAGAAGAAAGTTCTTTTGAACACACAAAATTCTCTCATTTTCGCATGTCTTTTATAAAAACAAAACACCGATTCAGCAGATTTGAAAAACACACATCTCTTTGGACCTGTTAATATTTGATCATCAGAGTACACTTCCTCTGATTCTCCACTACAAGCAGAAGTTTCTTCAGCTTGTCCATCCATGTGTATATCTTCCCCGCCATTGTGACTGCCAACTGATTCAGTACTGAACTCATTATCTTCATTCATCAAGCTGTCTTCCGACATCAACCCTAGAGACTCGTATAACACAATCCTAATATGATCATCGTTGAGGTTCATTTTTTAAGTAAGAACATAAACTTAATTACAATAGATAGATTTATGGCGATTGAGTTTGTGTGATGAGGTGAGAAAGATCTATAGGTTAAGTGAAAAAATGGAGGGAAAATTCTAATATAGAGTATACATACTGATGTATAATATGTATATGTAAAATGAAAATAATACATATAGAAAAAATAAAATAAAAAAATATTTTAATTGAACAAGTCAACCTTGATCGGTGCAAACTGGCGGTGTGCTTAAGAAACTTAGTTAAGCTTAACCACATTTGTTTAAGTTGTTAAGGGCATCTATGATATTTTACTTTTTCTGCTCAAATTCTGCCCACGACTTTCTGTCCAAATAGCATCGTCCAATAAGAAAATATGTCATTCTTTTTTGGACGAATTAAAAAGGAAAGTGAGTCATTTTTTTTAGACAGAAACTCAATTGAGTCAAGGAGCTTTGTGCTGGGTCCAACGCTAAACCCTAATTAAATCAACAAAAAATAAAAAAAAATAGTCCAACCCTAAACCCTTGTGTCCTAGCCAGAGTTTTTGTTTCTTCACTCTTTTTTTCTCCTCAACACAAACACACGCGCACGCGCGCGCTATGGATGTCGCAGAGGACATGGACATAGAACAACAACAACCATTACCCAACACATCTAACCGTTTCGGTATCAAAAACTCAATTCAAACTAACTTCGGCAATGACTACGTTTTCCAAATCGTTCCCAAGTAATTCCCTTTTTTCCTTTCACTTATTTTTTGTTTTGTAAATAAATAAAATAAAATTCTCACTTAACATACGTGTTTATTAGGAATGACTGGACATCAATGGCATTATCACTTTCAACCAATACAATTAAATTGTACTCTTTAGCTACAGGACAGTACATTGGTGAATGTAATGGTCATTCTTCAACGATTAATCAAATTGACTTTTCATCGCCACGTGTATTACATTCTTGTTCTTCTGATGGGACACTTAGAGCTTGGGATACTAGGTCTTTTCAACAGGTTATTGTATAACTGTTTATATTATGTATTTGCAATGTGTGCTTTTAGCTTTTTGTTGGTATTTTTTTATTTATTTATTTGAAATAAGGTGGAATGCAGGTGTTTTCAGTAAGTGGTTGACCTTCTCAAGAGATATTTAGTTTCTCATTTGGTGGAGCTAATCATAATTTGCTTGTTGCTGGCTGTAATTCTCAGGTACTATGCTTTGTGACTGCAAATTACTCCCTCCATCCCAATTTATGTGACACTTTTTTGCTTTTCGAAAATTCAAACTATACTCCCTCTGTCCCAATTTATGTTTAGTTTGTCCCAAAAAGAATGATACATTTCTATGTTTAGAAATAATTTAACTTAAAACTTTCCTTTTACTCTTGATGAAATGATTTATAGTCACACAAAAATCTATAACTTATTTTAGACCACAAGTTTCAAAAGTCTTCCTTTCTTTCTTAAACTTCATACCTAGTCAATCTATATCAAATAAATTGAGAAGGAGGGAGTATTAATTTTGACGGACCCAAGGTGTGGCCTAGTGGTCACTTCTCTGGTACAACAAACTTGTATCTGCCAAACTAGCAGTGGTAGTTTTAGTAGAATTTGGGGTGCAGAGAACCACTGCACCTACTAAAGCAGTAGTGCTTGTGAACTTAGGAATTGTTTGTAGGAGGTATTAGAGAAAATAATGCATGTATTAACTTTGTGTATTACTAAGACCATTTTTTATTACACTTTTTCAACCTATGTATAACTTGTTAGGATTCATAATTTTTCTTTAATACATTTAAATTATTTATGTCAAAGACGGAAAGTACATCCGTAACATATGCTTCTTTTTAAAAAATAAAGTGGTGGATTGATTATTGATTAGATTTTAGGTATCCACAAATGTACAAAGCTAAAGAATTTGAAGGATATTTTTGTAAACAAATATTTTTTTAAAAAAAATTATGTAATGCATGTTATTTTTAATACATCAAATCAAACAGTCGATAAGAAATAATCTCAGCATAACTAATACCGGCATAACTAGTACCAACATTACTAATACACTCTATTAAACACTATTCTTATATACTCTACCAAACAACCCCTTAGTGTCTGTGTGTATATGTATTTAAGAAAAGAATGTTATAACAGTAAATATGATTAAAACAAGGACAGTGGGCTCAAATACTACATCTGACCCTGTAAATTAGTTAGTTGGGGAAGTTTGTTGACAGGGCTCAAAGCTAGTTTTTTTTAAGAATTTGGACCCCAAGTTTTAATTATTACGTGGCAAGACCCTTTTTATGATTAGTGCTAATTAAGTAGAGACAAGCTATTTGAGCGTCAACACAAACCCCCAAGTTTAAAAAATACATTTTCGTCCAACGATTTAAAAATAATAACTATTACAAGCTTTCAAACCAGTCTCCAAGTTTTAAAAAGTACACTTTTATCCAAAGTAAGAAATAATAAAATAAATCAAAATAAAAAATTTAAAAATATATCTTTTACCTTATTAAAAAAATATAAAATTTTATTCCCATTTCAATTCATTCCCACACGTTTTTTCCTCCAACATCCGAAATATACTCCATTGACAACCATTGTTGGAGCTTGAGCTTCAAGCTTGAAAAAATGAGTTTTGGAAAGAATGATTCATTTCAAGTAGGTGTTATTGAATTTTGTTGGGGATTTTTGATGAGTTTAAATCTCAAATTTTAGAGAGTTTTGAGAAGATTTAAGGTGGTTTTGGATTAAATTTCAGATTTGAGCTTTAGGATAGCCACTGTTGAAGCTTGAGCTTCAAACTTGAAAAATGAGTTTTATGCTATGTTGCTCGGACTCTCCAAAATTGTTTCCGCACCCGTGTCGGATCCTTTAAAAATACGCTATTTTTAGAGGATCCGACATACACCCGTTCACATTTTTGAAGAGTCCGAGCAACATAGGTTTTATGAAGGAGTGATTTATTTCAAGTGTGTGTTATTGGATTTTGTTGGGGATCTTTTGAGGAGTATAAATCTCAAATTTAAGGGAGTTTGGAGAAGATTTAAGGTGGTTTTGCGTAAAATTTCAGATTGAGCTTGAGGTAAAAGATGAACATTTCAGATTTGAGCTTGGGGTGGAAGATGAACATTTCAGATTTATAACTTTTATTAAAGACGAGACAACGTTTATGCATGATCTACATTCACAGGTGATTATACATGCATGGATGTCTTGTATCGCTTTGTCTACCTCGTATCTTTACCACAAAGAGGTCATTACCATCGAATCCTAGCAATACATTTTGGCCTTCTCAAGAATTGAGGATTGGTAGTAGTTGAAACTAGTTAATGAGGTGCTTTGGGACAAGAGAATGAAGTTCTCAAAGAGCTATGTCACCATACTTGCATACTCTGAGTTATTAGAGACCAACTACATAACATTAGAATCTATAATGTAACACTTGCTTTTGCAATAAAAAATATTTTTTAATAAGAAGTGAACTAATTTAAATTATAAAACTTATATTTGTAACTAAACAATATGTTATCAACATGAAATTAGTGAACAATACTATAATAATCTAAAATAATGATAATTAATGAGTAATATTAATAATGTGTTGAAGAAAAAGTTCTGATGATCATAGATATACTTGACAACTTAGAATTGGTGACATAACTATATGTGAAAAACACATTTTTTTAGCCATGATGCAAATGGTTACTATACTACATGTGATCTATATTGAAATTGATGACATAATTACATGTGATCAATGTGAAATGTTCTTGTCTTTATTGCAATAGGTGAAATAATTATGCGACCAACTTGTAATGTTTAGATTAATAGCGAACGACTGTATTATTTCATCTTTTGTAACCAATTTTTTTTATATAAGAAGTGAACTAATTTTAGATTATAAAACTTATATTTGTAACTAAACAATATGTTATTACCCTGAAATTAGTCAAACAACACTATAGTAATCTAAAATAATGATAATTAATGAGTAATGTTAATAATGTGTTGAAGAAAAAGTTATAATGATCATAGCTATATGTAACAATATAGAATTGGTGACATAACTATATATGAACATCACATTTTTTTTATTCATGTTGCAAATGATTGCTATATTGTATATGACCTATATTGAAATTGATGCCATAATTACTTGTGATCAATGTGAAATGCTGTCGTCTTTATTGCAATAGGTGAAATAATTATGTGACCAACTTGTAATGTTATAGCGAACGACTTGTAATATTTCATTGATATTAGTATTTATATCCATAATGATGTTATCATTTTGTTAAATATTCATTTAAACGCCAATAACGATAAGTTTCAAGAATTAATTCATCAATTTTCAAGATAATTTCATCTGAATCGTAGGCCGCTTACAAAAATCGTAGTCGCTTCTAATAACCGTAGTCGCTTCTTAGTGGCTAAAATGTGACCCTTTTCAGTTCTCAATGCATATTAACAACTAATAATTGTAGTCACTTCTAATAACCGTGATATTGACATTGATAGCTGCTACATTCCATATAAGAACTAATTTTTTCAAGTATATATAGCCAATGCAGAAGCTTAGTAGAAACTATAGGATGCTAATAAATTTATTTTAGACATGAATAAAGATTCTACTAGACTATTTCTGGCAGTGTGGCCTTCTTCCTTTTAGACGAACAACTGCTGTATTTGATCCGAAACCATATCAAATCTTAACCAAAATGCATTAAATCTCATATATGAGCTCCCTTCCACATTCTGATTGTTGTAATCCAAAATTTGAACAATTACCTTCTTCAACTTTAAGAGTTGCTATAAAATCAATTCAAAATCATGTCAAATCTCAACGAAATTGCTTCAAATTTCATATATGAATTCTCCTCGATGTTCCGATTTTTTTTAGAAATTGGCAGCTGCTACATTCCATATAACAACTAATTCTTTCAAGTTATTATATATATATATATATATATATATATATATATATATATATATATATATATATATATATATATATATATATATATATTAGTAGAAACTATAGAAATGCTAATAAACTTATTTTAGACCTGAATAAAGATTCTGCTAGACTATTTCTGGCAGTGCCGTCTTCTTTTTCTGGACGAATAACTACTGTAATTTGATCTGAAACCATGTCAGATCTTAATCAAATTGCTTCAAATTTCAGATATGAGCTCCCCTCTATGTTCCGATTCTTTTGAGATATCACCTACGTGAAATAGAGCTCGATTGTGGTAATCCAAAATTTAAACAATCATCTTCTTCAACCTTGATAGTTGCTATAAAATTGATACAAAATCATGTCAAATCTCAATGAAATTTCTTCAAATTTCAGATATGAATTCTTCTCTGTTTTTTTTAGGTATCACTCACTCAAAATAGAGCTCGTTTGCGATAACCCATATTTTTTAATTAGAGCTCCAAAGCTTTGTTAATGGCCGACAATGGTTTCCAGCTCCTTCAAGTTCTCTAGCAACCAAAATGTATGTATACTTAAAGTTTATCTTTCAACGACAATTACACACATAGAAGATGAAGGAATGAGAGAATTTGGGAGTAAAAGAATGATTTTCGGAGAAGAAGAACATGAATGAAGAAAGAGAAAGAGAAAGGGTTTTTTTTGAAAAGTTTAAAACTTAACCCCAAAGTTTTTAAAAATACAAAGAGACCTCCATGTATTTGCTAATCCTATCATTAGTAATTTCTAGAGCAAAAATAAATGAAAAAGAAAAATGAGGGCCCTGCCACTTAGAAAAAAAACTTTTGAAGCCCTGCTAACTTATTTTTCCTAGTTAGTTTTTGGCCTGTCGTAGACTATTTGACCACTTGCTTCCAGTGGAGTCAGATAGTGATGGAGTCAGGTATTTGTGCAAGGAGATACGGAAAAATACTAGAATGTCATACTTGAGATTTGAACCTATGACTTAAAACAATTCTTGGACCCCCTTTGCCATTATAATACAATTCTCTCTAGTGTCAAAGGAATTCAACCATTTATGCATAACGAAAAGAATCGTTGTTGCTCTATTTACACTATAATTTTTTACGAAGGGGATACAATTGAACCCCCTTGGCTCTACGTAGTTCCGCCCCTACTTGCTTTAGCCTTCAAACGAGAATCTCAAATTGCTTGAAACTACAACAAAGTTCTTCGTTGCCAGATATAATTCGTTAGAATTATTTTAGTACATGACAAATATGTTCTCTTTTCTTTTAGATTAGTATTCCTTTTGTAGTTTCTTGTCCTTCGATTTATGCTATTATTTATTATTTTTTGTTCTTTGACCATCGTATTACGGTGTAGTTGTTACTGCTCTATCATGTTTTTATATATAGTATGTTGCCATGGTTTATCCGTTTCCATTATTTCTTTTTCATGCTGCTTTAAAATGCTTGTCCTTATGCCGAGGGTCTATCAGAAACAACCTTTCTACCTTCCAAGATAGGGGTAAGGTCTGCGTACACTCTACCCTCCTCAAACCCACTTTGTGGATTTCACTGGGTATGTTGTTGTTGTTGTTGGAAGCACATGAAATTACTCAGCTTTATTTAGTGGTATGAGATATGTGGCAGTTGACATCTAAGTTGAGTGGACTCTCCGTTTTGGGTGCCGTCTCCGTCTGGATACGGGGATACGGGTGCGGGATACGTTCCGGATACGGTCAATCAACTTCGGATACTTTGACCGGAGTACATCAAAAATTTGGGGGGAATTGAGATTTGATTTCTCAAAATTAAAGATAAAACGGATTTAAGATAAGGGAAATGACATACCTCTAATATTATAGTATTTTTGTCTCATTTTTGTTGCTTCGTGTTTTAAAGAAACCAAGAATTCAAGGTCGTGTTCTGAGTTTGGATGGTAGACAGTAACAACGATATATCTTTATAGCTCTATTTTTTATAATTTTGAATTTTCTTAGCCGAAGCCCCGCACTCGTATCCAGGCACCCCCGAATCTTAAAATTTAAATTTTGACGAATCCGACACTCGAATACCCGCACCCGAGTCCGAGCAACTTAGGTTAACATTGCATTGTGGTTATTTTTGAATAGATACTCTTCTGGGATTGGAGGACCAAGCGTCAGGTTGCGTGCCTGGAGGAATCTCATACGGAAGATGTTACTCTGGTGTGTTACTATACTAGTTAATTGACTCATTTCCCGTACCCATCGAGTATATTTCGATGTTTTACAGTTAATGTTCTATAAGTTAGTAATAGTTTCTCATCAGGGCTAGAAGAATTCACAGTCATGTTAGTACCACACTGCAAATTGTATTTGTAAGAGCTGAATAATTTTTCTAAAACTTCCTTTTGTAGTAGCAAAATTATAGAGAATAGCTGGGTGTCGTCAAGTTTCCTGAAGTACTATTTAATACCTGAGGTGCTCTTGGAGTATTTTTCTGATGTCTAATGATATGTTTTGTATTCTAATGACAACACAAAGAAAGGTAAGATATAGGCATACTAGGTATTAGTCTTACTGTAAATTATTAGTTTTGGTTTGAAATTAGTATGTGTGAGACATAATTATACTTTTAAGTAGGAGTGGCCAGTGGGCCGGGTTTGGCTCTGGCAGGGTCGGGTCTGGCGGGACTGGAGCAAGTCCCGTCCCGATCCCGATCCCGTTGGGCTCGGGTCGGGGCGGGCTCGGGTCGGGATACGGCGGGTTTTCATTTTTTTTTAAATAACATATGTATAAAAAAAACTCAATAAACAAAACAAGATAGTGTAATAAAAACATCCCAAGGCTGTTTTTGTGCCTCTTATATTATTTAATAGACATATGATTTTTTTGTAATATAAATACAATTGTCTAAAATCTAAATTGCAACTTTGTGGTGTTGTCCAAAAGTTACAAATTACATAATAAAATTACAATTTAAAAAATTACATTCTCAAAAACTCGTTCTAATTGCTTGATGATTTCATGTGGTTCTTGGTTGGAATTGGTATTTGTTGGTCAAATTGATCCACGCCGCTTCCACTACCTTCGGTTAAGATTTCGTTGTAGTTTTCATCATCTTCTTCGTTGATCTCAGGTTGATCGCACCTTTCCGCTCCGCTCGTATCCAATCTCTCAATAATACCGCAATTTCCAAGTCGCTCTCCGCTAATGAGTGTCCTGTGGTCTCCTATTTGATATCTGCTGCGAGAAAAAGCGCTTTCAGACGCAGCTTGACGACGCTTGAATGTTCAAAACATCTCGAGCCATCATTGAAAGTGTCGGAAAGGTCTTCTCATTCCCCTCCGATTTCAAAGAAGTCTTCATGTCCATCTTCATTGATAACTTCTTGATACTGCAGAACCCTGCAAAACAAAAATATCCAACTCGCTAATTTGGTTAGTAGTAGAGGTACGACCGCACATTCTATTTACGAGGCTTTCAATACTAGCCGCGAAACAAAGATGTCTTTTGTGAGGTTGTATTGAAGATGAAGAAGATGGTATGGAAGCTGGTAAGTTACTAGCATTTTCTTGTTGATAAAATCTATATATATTTTTTTATTGGTGTTCTACGCTAGACAATACTTCTTCTTTAGTTTGTTCAATAGGTGGTGGGTGATTTAGATTTTTGGGACTTGGAGGTGGTAGTACTTCTATACAATCGTAAATAGTTTCAATTAGTGATTTAGTACCGTCTATTTTAATAGTAGGATTTAATACAGAACCAATAATATAAATAGAGGGAATAGGAATAAAATATTTTTTTATTTTGAGAAATATTTTTTTAATAGCTGCCTTATAAGCTGATTTTTCCATATATTCACTAAGTAATAAAAATATTAGAGTTATATAAAATAACATAGTTGAAATAGTAGGATAATATATACCGGAAAATTCTTTTGTTGCTTGAAAAAATTTCTCTAAAAATACAATAAGTTCGGAAATTTTTCCCAATCACTATCTAAAATCATATCACCGGCTTTTTATTATGAGAGTTAAAAATAAAGTTATAGGTAATTTATAGTCATAAGCAACAAGTAGTTGCTCAGATAAAGAATTCCACCTAGTGGATAGTTCTTGTGGAATTTTTCTAAAAGGTAGTCCACAATCATGACAAATTTTTATATTCTTTTCTCGTTGTACTTTATTACTTTTAAAAATAAAGTTTATAGCAAATTGTATTTTACTAAGAATGTCTTCAAAAAGTGATAGACCATCCTTTATAATTAAGTTATATATATGGCACGCACATTTTATATGAAAATGGTCCTGAAAAGACTGAGTTAAACTATTTTTTAAAATTGTAATTGCGTAATTGTTATTAGAAGCGTTATCTAATGTAATAGTCGAATTTTATCGGTAATTCCGTAATAATCGCACACTTGATAAATATTTTCTGCAATAAAAGTACCAGTGTGCCTATCATCTATATATCTATACGCTAAAATACGTTTTGCATAGACCATTTATAATCTATCCAATGACAAGTTACGCTTAAATAATCATGGCCGTTAGTACTACGACCTATATCAGACGTGATGGATACTTTGCCATTAAAATGATATAATGAAAACGTAAATATTGTTGATATTCATGCGCGAATTTAAATACATCTCTCTTAACAGTTGATCTAGGAAAACCGTTAAAAGCGAGGATTATATATATCTCTAATGTAATGAATAAACCGAGATGAAGGAAATGAAAAAGGCAAACCCTCCACAAAGAACTAATTTTGATATTGCTTCCTATCTCTATGTTTATTGTATTTAGGGCCTACAATTCCCCCGTCATAGGGTTAATTTGACCTTGTACTTGGTCCGACAATATTAGTATGTGAACCTTGTCTGATGGAGCGGGCGTTTGCACCGGTTTTGAAGCCTGGTATTGGGCATACCTAGCTGGATGAGCACTTACTACGTGTCTAATTAAACCCCCCGTCCCACCGTGACCTTTTCCAGTTTTAAATTTTAAAACATTTTTACAAATTTTACACATGGCTACTTGATTCTCTACGTCCCTATCAAAAAATGTCCATGCATCTGATTTTAATGGTCGTTTTGCTGGACCTCGTCTCATACTAGGGGGAATAGGAGGTATTTCAGTTGAAGGTGCACTAGTGGGTGTGTTGTCATCAACATTAGTGGGTATATCATCGTCTAAATTAAAGTCTTCTTGAGTTTCAGAAAATAGCTCCTGGTCTAAATCTAATGGTATTGTAGGAAAATGTTGAGTATCAACAAAATCATCCTGTGTAGGAATAAGATGACTAGAAGAAGTACCCTTGCCCTGGTTGCCCCTACTAGAAGAAGCACCCTTACCCTTACCCTTAAACATACCTTTTAATCATTCCATTTTAATTATGATAATAAATAAATAATTAAAGACAATAAAATTAAGTGATCTAAACTAAATAAACAGACAATAATAATTTAATGAAGGAACGAATGTACCAAACGCCGACGTAACGTCGACGTGTAATCGAGAGGTTGAAACTTTGCTCGATGGAAGATCCTCAAACTAGTTGCCAACTTCACTACCAATTCCCAAATGAATAAATAAAATTGAATATTTAGCAAACAATGTAGACTTGTAGAGAGATATATTGAGAAATTAGAGAGATTGTAGGAAGATTTGTGAGAAAGATGAAGAGAAAATGAGTTATTTATAGTTGAAAAATTGGGTTAAAGTGTAAATATAATAACTTATGGGTTAAAAATAAATATTAAGGGGTAGGGGGTTGGGGGAGGGGGGGGGGGCTAAAATGGCCGTTGGCCAACGGCCATAATCTAAAATGGCCGTTGGTGCAACGGTCATTTTTGCAAAGGGGCGGGCTCGGGGTCGGGGTCGGGGCGGGCTCGGGTCTCGCGGGCCTGGGGCGGGCTCGGGTCTCGCGGGACGAGACATCGTCCCGTCCCGAGTTCGAGTCCCGCCCCCGTAATTTTTTTTTTTTTTTTTGGCGGGCTCGGGTCGGGGTCGGGGTCGGGCTGTCCCGGCCCACTGGCCAGCCCTACTTTTAAGTGCTAATTCCATCTCTCTTGATGAGAATCATTACAAAGTTGACTGATAGTAGCTGGAAGTTGTGCTGAACCTGCTATGACTGTCTGTCATCTGGTTACTGCTCCACAATACGCAGTTGTGATTGTGGTGTTCATTGTATTTTTCCTGAGCTCTATACGCAAGAGGAGAGAAAGTTAATAACTGACCTAGCTGGGGTGCAGAGTTTTTATGCTTTTAATGATTACTAAATGCATATCCTTTTGGATTCTTTTATCTTTTCTTTTTTCTCGTTCAGAAATACTGCAATATTGTGTCTTGAAAGTCTCTTTTGCTGCTTGTGATCACTTTTAGGTGCACTTTATTCCAGGCTATGATGATAGACTCATTTCCGCATCGGTTGATGGATTGATGTGTCTATTTGATACTGGTGGAGATATCAACGATGATGAGCAATTGGTATCAGTATGTCAAAAAGAACTTTTACAGTCCATATTTTCTGTTTGGTTATTTCATTTAAAAATTATAACTACAGGTCCTTTGAGATGGTGCAGTCCACTGAACACTTAGGGATGGTTTGGTTGCTCGTTAGGAAGGGAGTTATTCATGTATTAAAAATAATATAGCTAATACTATGTTTGGTAGTTTTTTAATTGCTTTATATAAAATTCAATACATTAAGTACGGTGTTTGGTTATCATTTTACAATCCCACATAAATAATACAGGTGTAAGTTATTAGTCAAACTATGTATTATTTTATGCGGGGTAGAAGGTGGCCGAATAACTAATATATGAATAATGAAACCCTAATCCCTGCATAACTCTAACCAACAACCAAATGACCCCTTAAGGTGGAAAAGTATACACTAGCTATAAATCTATCGCATGTCTTATGTCTTATGTCTTATGTCTTATGTCTTACCATATTGTTATGCTTTTACCGAAATCCATGCTGTCATACCTATAGAGATATAACAGACTGCTACTGAAAACTTTCATGATCTCAGTTACCTTGTACTTAAAATAAAAAGGTAGTTCATGTGTATTCTAGTTGTAAATTTTTCAGCATCTCTCGTTATGAGAATACGACCTCATCCATGCTCGGTATACAACACCTTGTCTTCTTCTCACGATGATTTTGAATTTCTTTTTTCTTTACTTCTGAAGTTGCTAGTTTTGACATCAGTACAGTGTACACGTTTAGTTAACTTTGAAGCAAAACCTGGGATATTGCAGTTTTATTCATTAATAAGCACTGCCAGTGTTTTTCATGTTTCTCTTCTGTTAAATAAATTTCTGTTCTTTTTGATCATTTTGTATGCTACTTATACCAAGATGCTATTACAGGTACTCAATGTGGGAACTTGTATTGGAAAAATAGGATTTCTTGGGGAGAAGAATCAGAAGCTTTGGTGTTTAACACATATTGAAACTTTAAGGTATATTATAATATAATTTCCATATCATCCTAATATGCTCCATTAGCTCCATACTGATTGTCTTTTATGCTAAACTTTTGCCTTTAGCACAGTTGGCGTTCTTTTGTATGTTATGCATCTCTCCTTTTAGATGTCTCTGAACAACGATCTAGCTATTTTAAAAAAAAAAAAAAATTGGAGGAAATATCTGAAATTCTCACCCTTTTTTCATCTTTTTCCGGTGCAGTGTCTGGGATTGGAAAGATGAAAGAACAGTGGCCAGTTTTGAGGATGCTAGACCCTTGGCCTCTAAGAGCTGGATGACAGACAACGTATGTACACTATGTGTTTAAAAAGAAGGCAAACCACTCCTAGTTTGCAGTTGGCAGTAATCTTTGATACTTGGCAACTGCAATGTTCTGCACTTGGATTTTTTTTTTAAATTATAAATTTATCAGATAACTTGGAAAATCTGTTGTATTCAAGGTGCTGTGCAATTGAAGGCAATAATTCTGAGTTTAGATAGAGCATAAACTGACTACTCCAGCTTAATTTGTGATTGCAGGTTGACTATTTTGTTGATTGCCACTATTCAGTGGAGGAAGACCGTTTCTGGGTAATTGGCGGGACGAATGGTGGTTCCTTGGGCTATTTCCCTGTAAGTTATAAAGAGACGCGAACTATCGGTCCTCCAGAAGCAGTTTTGTGCGGTGGACATGAAGGCATCATTAGGAGTGTCTTGTCTGGCGTACCAGGTGAGACCATGGATAACCATGGTATCTTTGGATGGACTGGTGGTGAAGATGGCCGCCTTTGTTGCTGGTTGTCTGATGGTTCTGGTACAAGCCAATCATGGATCTCTACTCTTGCCCTGAAATCAGAAAAGACCCGCAAAAAGAGCAGGCATTCTCCGTATTAGCAATTTTTCCTTTGGATGGAAGATTATGTTGTATATTAGTTCTTTACATTGTCTGTCTTGTATCAATTTTGTCTTAATTCATTGGTCAGGCTTGCTTCATTTTGCAAAGGTACTTTTTTGTTGCTTATTATATTATTTTGGGGAGGTGCTTGAGCTCGTATTAGAATGAGAGGGCTCACAAGAGCCGAGTGTAATCAGCTTATACCAAGTAATAGTACTAATTTTTTTTATTAATGCAGAGTGATGGAAGCCAGTGATTGTCTAAGTAATAGTACTAAACTTTTGATTGTACACTCTGCCTATGTAACCCGTGTCTGGAAAGTATAGTTGATCCAATTCCGAATGCGATTATTGATAGGTAATAGGTTGACGATATATATGAAATTGATCTATTATGAATCTTCCAAGTGTCGGATAATATAGTGAGTTTTGCATTTAGCTGAGCTTAGTTAAAGATTTGGGGCATTGGTTCATCGACTCCTTATCTGATATTCTCCTTCTTGCTTAGCACAGAATTTCAGCCGTCCATTTTTGCACATTTTCAAGTGTAATTTGAGAAAGCAGGATTGAAAAAGACGCTCAACTCTAGCAGTTACTTGACTTCCTTGCTTCAATTCGGTAGGCGATGTTACCAACTGGATTTTATAAGGTGGTCTCATCCGCTTCTAATCTTCTATGTACAGTCCTCAGATCAACCAAGTGACGCATTGTTGGTCTACCATGTGGACAATTCCACGGAGACTTGAGGCGTGAGAGATTATCAAGTATCTGAAACAACGAATTTTATAACTCAGGTCATAAAGCAAACCAGAAGCAGAAGATTTTTTGGCCAAAAGAAAAGTTCGCCTTTTTCCCCTTCTAAACGACACTTTATAGAGGTTAAGCAATGCAAGGTTGAACGATGAAAAGAAATATTTGTAACATAGCTGATGATCATGCATTCTCAAAATCCACAATAAACAGGCAAATAAATCGGAATACTCTTTACTTGATTCAGTGCATATTTTCCATCAATTGGTGGTTGTGCACATTCTATATTAAACTAGACAATTGCTGAAGTACAAAGCAGAGAGGGTGATATTTTTTTTTCTTTTTTGTTGAAGATGAGCAGAGAGGATGATATCTATGATACCATGATATGAACATTAATTCAAGAACGGGAAAATGAACAAAAATACCTTTTGCATCTCATTTCTCCCAAGTGGATCTCCAATAACGATAGATGATTTGCAGGCACGCGATGCCAACATTGCACGAACTCTAGGAGGACATAATGAATCGGCTGCATCATTCCTATAAGTACCCATTATGGAACATTCTTCCTCACTATCGGCAAGAATGGAAATGAGTTCTTTCACATCTGCAAGAACAATGAAGTTATGAAAAAACATGAGCCAAAGTTCCTTAATGCAATAAAGCAGATGCAAGAGCTAACACGACTTGTCCTCCCTTACATTCTGTATCTTACATCAGACCCAACTACCTGCCAATAGAATGACCCAAAGGAAATTTATCCAGTAATTCAAAGCGCAATCCACATTAGAAGTTCTCTCTTTAGTTATTTTTCTATAACGCTCTTCTTTAGCTATCTTATCAAGGATTGGCAACTTGTGTGGTCGTTTACGAAGTAGCAACCCAAAGATGAAACAATGACCTATGTCCAACGGACCTTCAAGTTCGTGGAAGTATGGAATGAATCTAAATGATTACCTGCAATTCCAAAAGTTAGATTTTTGCTGAAGGGAACTGCTTTTAGCTTAAAACGATGCCCTGGAGGAGCACACAGATCCTCTTCCAATAGAAATCCATTTCTCCTGCGAGCCAAAAGATAGCAATGATATGTCATCACTCTAAGAGAGCACACATGGCACTAACTAGTTTTAAGCTAATAAGATTAGTAGTTCATCAAACAGAAGAAGTACAAGATGCCAAGATGTTTTTGTAGACTGCATTTGACTGCTATATTACAAGCTAGTTTTATTTTGCTGTCAAACTATTTGATTAAGCAGATAAAGAACCTAATTTTTATTTTTGGCACTTCTATTTGACTAAACCTTACCGACTTTTTTACTTCTCATTTGAAATGTTTTTGTTCTCCTTTTTTTTTTTTCCGGTTTCCTTATTCTCGATGGAGAGCTTACGGGGCTTCACTTTCTATTGCATTTCCAACGTTGAGAACTTAAGATGGTGGAATCTGGGGTGTCAGGAGAGTAGTCATAGCTCAATCTTGCCTAGGGGAGGGTGACTGCAGGATGCTGGGGTTTATAGGTAATGGTTGAGGAGGGCAGTCTAGCTAGGGGTTAGAAAAGCTGGTATTAGGGGCAGGCACTAAGGCTGAAGAGTGGCAGCTATCTCATTTCATAAGGCATGACCACAGAAAAAAAAATGAAGTGAAAACTATAATATAGAAAAGGAATCACATCACAATATAAGGTGTAAAAAGTACAGTTCATCCAAATTCTTCACATTTTATAGACTAATTTGGTGAAAGAGTGAAGACAACAGACGTCTCAGAAGTGGATTAATATGCGTTAAGGGTGCAAAGAATGGGAGGAAAAGATAATCATAACATCAGACAACTAATTATCATAGAATGTCAGAAAGTAAAAGGACTACTTAATCCTGACAACTAATTGATTGGATCATAGAATGTCAGAAAGTAAAAGGACTACTTAATCCTGACAACTAATTGATTGGCTTGAGCATCAGCGCGGTCATGCTTTTGACTTTTCAAACAAGTTGATAAGGTTAAGAAAAACATGCAAAGGTTGAAAACATGTCATTTTAACCTCATAAGTTGAACATAACCATACCTCAGATCATTCAGGAAGAAACAAAACCAAATGATGAAAAGAAGTGCCAACAAGAATTCACAATAAACAAAGAGCAATAAGGATTCACAAGCACCTGAAAGTATCATTGTGGATGGAAATAACTATTTCTTCTTCAGGAAATAACTCCATCTTCAAGGGCCTAGATTTAAGAAAGAAAAAAAGAAGTAAATTTGAAGCCAAGAACAAAAATTCTCGAGCAGGGCAGAAGAGAAATACTATAACTTCATCGTCCCTTCAATTTTCCAATGTTTGGTTCATTAAATGTGTGTACCTAACAATAGCAACTCCAATCCACAAAAATTCTGAAATGTGTCTACCTAACAATAGCAGCTCCAATCCACAACAATTCAACAATGTAATATAGCCTCACATCTTCACAGATAACTGATATTAATTCCACCCACAACCCAACCGTGCTGCCAGAAGGAGAACACATGATATGGGAGAAAAATAAAGGTTTTGTAGTCACAGCAATTAATTACCATACATTAATAACTTATAAACATGTAATTTCACCCGCAATATTCAATCAGATTGCATGACTCTAAATAGATCAACATGTCAATGGAGTATGTCACATAAAAAACTTGCACCAGTACAAATAATAGAGACAGAGTCTTGGGACTTCCTTCCAAAATTTTCAGGCCGGAGAATGTAAAATGAGATTGAGGGATATGTACTCATTCTGAAAGGCCAATGTAAATGCTAATTATAATTTTTAGATGATATAAAATAGAACCAGGTAGATCTTAAATTCTCACCTTAAATAAATACGGAGAAGGTTGAATTACAGGGACTTCAATTTTGACCTAGCATCTAGGTGGGCCAACTTATGACATACATCAACCAAGTGGGCCTACCGTACATACTTTTTCTCTAGCCATTTGACACCAGGAAGAGAATATTTTGATAGATCCCCTAGTTTTTATCTCTTGACTTCCCCACATTACAGGAGAAAGATAAAAGCAGAGATAATCACAAAATCATTCAGCACTCAATGCACCAACTCAAACCGATAAGGCGGTAACAACTTATTACTTTTATGTCAAGATAGGATTTGACATGAAAAATGGTTTAGTCACTTCGAGTAAAAGTAGCTCAGATCCCATATAAATCAATTATAGAAACCAAACACAAGTATAAGGCACAAAAATAAAGTCTTCTCCTAATCCTGGCTTTTAACAATTATGTTGCGCTTTTTTATTGTGCAAACAACTTATTTAGAAGGAAAAAAGAAGGTACACCCTTTATTCTTTGATCGAGTAAAGTAACATCAGTAAAGATTTGGCTTAACAAAAACATTTCACTTTCCAGCTACTATTGTGCTGGAGGGATTGCATCTATCTTGATACATAATAAAGTTAAAAAAATCTTAGACAAAACACATAGCAGGAGAATGAAGATCCTCACCGAAGTAAAGGTTGCTGATTCAAGATAGTTGATTGCGACAGACGCTCAAAATTATACTTCTCGTCTGCGGCATGCTGACCAACCAAAGAAAATGAAAAAAAGAAGAGAGAGATCGTCCGATGCAATCACATAAGCAACTTTCAGAAACCAAAATGAAATGAAAGATTAATTTACTATTAACTACAGAGAGGTCAGTACACAAAAGCAAAGGAATAATACCTGATCAACAATAAAAAGGTCTTGATCCAACCTGCCAATAATGAATCCAAGATTGAATTGCCCAATCACCTGCATAACCAAAATAGAAGTTGAGAATTTTCCAATGCTGATACTAAAACTCTGCATTTCTGCTGATGACAAAACTAAACAAGGACAAGGAGTAATTACCAATTGCATATAGTAAACTATGGCTGGCCAGTGGGCCGGGTCGGCCCGGTCCCGACCCGACACCGCCTCGGTCCTGACTATTTAAAAATAAATAAAAAAATCGCGGTATAGGGACTCGAAACGGGACGGGACATGGTCTCGTCCCGACCCGATCCCGCCCGAAACCCCCCTTTTGCAAAAACAACCGTTGCACCAACGGCCATTTTACATTTTGACCGTTGTGCAACAACCATTTTTGGCCTCCCCCAACCCCCTTAATATTTATTTTTAACCCATAAGTTATTATATTTACACTTTAACCCAATTTTTCAACTATAAATACCTCATTTTCTCTTCATCTTTCTCACAAATCTTCCTACAAACTCTCTAATCTCTCAATCTATCTCTCTACAAGTCTACATTGTCTACTAAATATTCAATTTTATTTATTCATTTGGGAGTAAAGTTGACAACTAGCTTGAGGATCTTTCATCGAGCAACGTTTCAATTTTCAACCTCTCGATTACACGTTGACATTACGTCGGCGTTTGATACATTCGTTCCTTCATTAAATTATTATTGTCTGTTTATTTTATTTAGCGCACTTACTTTAATTATTTATTAGTATAATTATAAATTTATAATGGAAGGATTTAAACGTATCCTTACGGGTAAGGGTCATGCTGCTTCTAGTAGGGGCAACAAGGACAATGGTACTTCTTCTAGTCATCCTATTTCTAGACAGAATCATATTCCAACACAGGATGATTTTGTTGATACTGAACATTTTCCTACAATACCATTAGATTTAGACGAGGAGCTATTTTCTGGAACTCAATAAGACTTTAATTTAGACGATGATCTAGATGATACATCCACTAATGTAGATGACAACACACTCACTAGTGCACAATAAACTGAAATGCCTCCTATTGCCCCTAGTATGAGACGAGGTCCAGCAAAACGAACATTAAAATAAGATGCATGGACATTTTTTGATAGGGACGTAGAGAATCAAGTAGCTAGATGTAAAATTTGTAAAGATGTTTTAAAATTTAAAACTGGAAAAGGTCAAGGTGGGACGGGGGGTTTAATGAGACACGTATCAAGGTCTCATCCAGCTAGGTATGCCCAATACGAGGCTTCAAAACCAGGTGCGCAAACGTTCGCTCCATCGGGACAAGGTTCACATACTGTCCCGAACCAAGTACAGGGTCAAATTAACCTTATGACGGGGGAATTGTAGGTCCTAAATACGATAAACATAGAGATAGAGAAGCAATAGCAAAATTAGTTGTTGTGGAGGGTTTGTCTTTTTCAATACCTTCATCTCCCGGTTTTATTCATTACATTATAGATATGTATAATCGTGCTTTTAATGATTTTTCTAGATCAACTGTTAAGAGAGATGTATTTAAATTCGCACATGAATATCAACAGTATTTACGTTATTCATTATATCATTTTAATGGAAAAGTGGCTATTACTTCTGATATAGGCCGTAGTACTAACGGCCATGATTATTTAACGATAACCTATCATTGGATAGATTATAAATGGTCTATGCAAAAACGTATCTTAGCGTATAGATATATAGATGATAGGCACACAGGTACTTTTATTGCAGAAAATCTTTATCAAGTGTGCGATTATTACAAAATAACTGATAAAATTATGACTATTACATTAGATAACGCTTCTTCTAACAATTATGCTATTACAATTTTAAAAAATAGTTTAACTCCATCTTTTCCAGATCATTTTCATATAAAATGTGTGTGCCATATATATAACTTAGTTGTAAAGGATGGTCTATCACTTTTTGAAGACATTCTTAGTAAAATACAATTTGCTATAAACTTTATTTTAAAAAATAATAGAATACAACGAAAAAAAAGAATATAAAAAACTTGTCACGATTGCCAACTACCTTATAGAAAAATTCCAGAAGAAGTACCCACTAGGTGAAATTCTTTATACGAGCAACTACTTGTTGCTTATGACTATAGAAAACCTATAACTTTATTTTTTAACTCTCATAATCAAAATCCAGCTGATATGGTTGTAGATAGCGATTGGGGAAAAATTTCCGAACTTATTGTATTTTTAGAGAAATTTTTTCAAGCAACAAAAGAATTTTTCGATATATATTATCTTACTATTTCAACTATGTTGTTTTATATAGCTCTAATATTTTTACTGCTTAATGAATATATGGATAAACCAGCTTATAAGGCAGCTATTAAAAAAATGATTATCAAAATAAAAAAATATTTTATTCCTATTCTCACTATTTATATTATTGGTGTTGTATTAAAATCCGACTATTAAAATAGACGGTACTAAATCACTTATTGAAACTATTTACTATTATATAGCAGTACTACCACCTCCAAGTCCCAAAAATTCAAATCACCCACCACCTATTGAACAAACTAAAGAAGAAGTGTTGTCTAGCGTAGAAGACGAATGCAAAAAAATATATAGGTTTTACCAACAAGAAAGTGTTAGCAATCTACCAGCTTCCATATCATCTTCTTCTTCTTCAACACAACCTCACAAAAGACACGCTACTTCTCCGGCTAGTATTGTAAGCCTCAGAAATAAAATGTGCGGCGGTCGTAACGCTACTAACCAAATTAAGCGAGTTTGATATTTTTGTTTTGCAGGGTTCTGTACCGTACCAAGCAGCTCTCAATGAAGAAGGACGTGAAGACTTGCTGGAATACTGGAGGGGGAATGAGAAGACCTTTCCGACACTTTCAATGATGGCCCGAGATGTTTTGAACATTCAAGCGTCATCAACGGCGTCTTGAAGCGCTTTTTCTGCCAACAGATATCAAATAGGAGAGCACAGACACTCATTAGCCGAAGACAGCTTGGAGATTGTAGTATTATTCAGAGATTGGATACGAGCGGAGCGGAGAAGGTGGGGTCAACCGGAGATCAACGAAGAAGAAGAAAACTACAACGAAATCTTATCCGAAGGTGGTGGGAGCGATGTGGAGCAATTTGATCAACAAATATCAATTCCAACCGAAGAACTACAAAAAATTATCAAGAAACTAGAACATTTTTTTTTCAAAATGCAATTTTTTTAATTGCAATTTTACTATGTAATTTGCAACTTTTGAACAACACCACAAAGTTGCAATTTTGACAATTGTATTTGTATTACAAAAAAAATCATGTCTATTAAATAATATAAAAGGCACAAAAACAGTCTTGGGATGTTTTTATTACACTATCTTGTTTAATTATTGAGTTTTTTATATATATGTTATTTTTTAAATTAAGTGCAAAAAAAAACCGCCCCGGATCCCGATTCCGACGGGATCGGGATGGGACTTCGGCAAATCCCGCCCTTCCCCGCCCCGCCCCAATCCCGCCAAACCCAGCCCGAACGTCCCGAGCCCGGCCCACTGGTCACCCTTATAGTAAACTAGTGCTTGGCCGAATTTTGCATAGGAAGTATGACAACCAAATATGTATAAATAAAACTCACATTTTGCAGATGTACAGCACATATTGAGCTCTGGAAATACTCAGGAGTTCAAAAGAGTAAGTTTATATCAGCATATCCAAGAGAGGACAACAAAAATCACTTATTATGGACTAAAGAATCTGTTACAATATTTTCAGTCCGATTAGTAAGGTTTCATGAGGAGAGGAAAAAAGAGAACAGAAAATTTTTTGCAGCTAAAAAAAATAAAAATGCAAATAGTGACTCCTGTCATGTCTTGAATAGGCTATTGCCTCAAAAGAACAGCTGATAATGAGTATTATCTAGAATCAAATGAGGAACATGTTCAGACTGCATTTCATAGTAGAGAAAAGAAAGAGTTGCATTAAGGAGCGGAGACGTGGGTGTATAAGGCATTTCTCAAAAAAAAAAAAAAAGAAGAAGTGGGTTTATAAGGTACAATTAAACTGTCCCTTATCCAAAAAAAAAAAAGATTTCAACTGTCACCTTTAAAGAAGTAGATGTTATTATTTACCAGGCAGAAGTAAGAGGTACACAAATTCAATTTGGCACCAAGGAATGCTACGAATTTCACGGGGGAGTTTATAAGTGTTGTTGACTGGAAAAAGATAATGAAGCGTCAGAACATCCCCAGTAACACAAGATCTTAAACCAAACCAACTAGGGAATTGCGGGTTATCTCTCCTATATGGTTTGCAGGCTATTGCGTAGGAGTGGGGTTACCCCGCGCACCCAAAGGGTAGCGGCTGTGGGTTCCCTTGTCATAAAAAAAATTAACAGTAACATCCACATGCAAACAAAAATCAGAAAACTAATTTTTTTAGATTAGAGGCAGGGCCTATTAAGATAGGGATATGGATAAAGGGCAGCCCGGTGCACTAAGCTCCCGCTATGCGCAGGGTCCGGAAAAGCGCCGGACCACAAGGGTCTGTTGTACCGTACGCAGCCTTACCTTGCATTTCTGCCAGAGGTTGTTTCCACGGCTTGAACCCATGACCTCCTGGTCACATGACAACAACTTTACCAGTTACTCCAAGGCTCCTAAAACAATCTTACCTTCCAGCCAGAATCAGGAAACAAAATTATTGGCAAATCAAAATAATATTACAGGTTTAATTTTGAATACTAATAAATGGACGAGTTTGGACCTTCATTCTAGAAAAATCTTCTTTCTTGAAAAGTCTCTCTAACTCATTGGTAGCAGCAATCAATGCTCTTGCCTTAGCCTCTTCATTTTCTGATTCGGAGAGCTCCAGGGTTGCCGCAGTGTAATCCCTACAGAAACCATTAAAGAAATTCTATTAACTAATTGAAAGACCAAAAGATCTTTTTCCCAAGCCAAGGGAAATTACCGTGGAGTACCTCTTTGTTTTCATTCTTTGAGATGTACGATTAAGGAGTTGCAATCTTGACAGTCTCTGCTTCCTTGATATAAGTTCTTTCAAACTAAATTGCAATGTCGAAACAATCTCTTTATCAGATGAAGCCTTAGGAGCATCCAGAGTCAGACTAGCAGGCTGTTCAGAAGAAGCATCTACCATATTTTCTGACACATCATGGATGTTGTTGCAAGTAGAATCAAGAGGCACTGGTTCAGTTACACATACTTCATTCATTTGAACCTCATGCTCCTGAAAATGAAATGGTTCAAACCTAAAATGACCGACCAAAATAGCATAGAGAATGAACTGAAGTTATCTTCTGTGATAACTATCATTCCTAATCCAATTCCACTGAACAACAAAGCAAGGAGAGTTAAAACCATTCAGAAAGGTAATTTCTATTAATTTTGTCTTACCTCCTCAAATTTTCCATTTTGTATACTATTTCGAGGTGGAGATAAATTATTTGTTTGATCAAGGACTGTACTCATTCTTGAGTGCTTCATTTGATGAAGAAATCTATCTATCTTTGAGAACTTGGAAGATCCAGACTCATTAATGGTTGCTTCATCACACTTATCAGCCTTAACCGGATTATCCGGAGATCTTAAGGATGTAGTATCCTTCAAAGAATTGTATTCTCCTGATGGGCACACAGTCAATCCATTTCTAAGTAGAGGTACCTCAGATAATGTAGTACTCATACTCTCGTGCTTTCTCTTATTTACCGTAACAAATTTGGTGAGTGATGACTGGACAATGATTGCACGATCAACATAACGTGCATTATCGATACAGCTTTTATCTTTTGAGCCTGGGGTGAGTGCATGTCTGTCGGTTATAGAGGTAGTCAGACCTCCCACTTCCTTCCAAGGACTACTGGAACTGTTATTGTCTTTCTTCTTTCCGTGGAATCGAAGACTGAAGTCTTTCTCTGTTGACCTGTTTCCATCATTTAGCATCACCTCCGTACCAGACGTATCTTTTAATTCCTTTTGAGCTTTTTTGAGAAAATGACCATCTTTACGTAGTTCTCCAGTGCAGTCACCTTCCTGAGTATCAGCGCTATCTGATAATAATTGCTTAGGTTGAAACTGAAAGGCCTCAAGTTGGGAAGGAGTGGATGTATGCTTTTCTTCAACCTCTTGGAGACCATTAACAGCATAACTAGCATAATTAGATGAGTATATCTTTTCTAAAGCTTCTCTCAAAGAGTGCACTATGGAGCCTTCGTCAGACAAAAATATTTTTCTTTTATCAGGAGTTACATTGACATCAAATGCACTTGGTGGGATCACAAAGTTCATGATTGCAATGGGATATTGCCGAGAGTTTGCACCTCTATACAACTCATTGACAAGCTTGCCAACTTTTGGCATATCTACCGGCCGTCCATTCACAAAAAAGTATTGTCGATCTCCTAAGTACCGTCCACTACCATAGCCAGACTTGGAAATGAATCCTTCAACAGTGCAACCATCAGACATACATACTTTGAGAGGCTCCAGACAAGTAAATGTACTCATACTAAATACTGTTATAATATTATCTTTCAGAGATCCACTTCCCTGAGTCTTCAGAACTACAGATTTTGCATTTTTTAGAGCTGAGTTGGTGCAAACTAGTCTGACTCCCTTAGAAATAAGAGCATAGGCCTAGAAGTGCAACAAAGACAAAAAAACTAAATAACTTGTACAACAAAAGCATAAAAATACTTCTTCAGCAGGAAACTATGCCTATACTCTCTTAAGATTAAGAATCTTGACAAGAATAAATTATATAGCAGCCTAACATGGATGATGTGGTCACCAAGGTTACAGCACAATGCAACTTAGAATCACCAGAAGCAAAAAGTATTTTTAGTGAAATAAATCAATTTCATTAAAGAGGGAAATCTCCCCTATACAAGAAGTATACCAAAAAAAATTGGATAGCCTACACAAAAGTATGATTCTCTAAAAAATGCACTACAAGTCGCACCAATCTTCAATTTAGATAGGAACCTCTTTTTCCTAGGAAGATCTCTATTTTGCACCCCTCGTAGAGTTTGAGTTTATAAAGGGGCTCAATTCACTCAGCTCTTCCAACTTACTTTAAGCTTTTCCAATTGAATAAAATAAGAATTAGCAGATACTGAAGAATCTCCTAAAAAACACCAGAGCACAACTGCTATGACATACAAATTCATCTACAATGGTGTCTGTTAGATAGTCTTCATTACTGAGATACTTCAAACAGAATCATAAAAACAAGATTCCAATATGGTGAAGAAATTCTCTTTTTACCTCTTTATTTTTCCTTTTGGTTGCAATAGCGGTCAACAATTTCCTCCAAAAGAAAAAAAGAACAAGATATCTATTGTAAGACAAAAGTTTGATGCTTGAAGTTTGAACCAACTTGAATTGGATTATACTGTCACGAAATGCCCTATAGATTTGAAGGTGCCAGTTGAGTTTCCCATCTTCAATTCTTAAGTTTCATTACAATTAAATCATCCTAAGAAATCAATAGCCAAACACGAGTAAGATAATACAGATTAAAGGCATCATACATTCAGCAATGTGATAAGCTTTCCATATTCCTTTCGGATGTTGTGGTGAAACTCTTTACTTCGCACTGGTAAAGTGGAGAAGAACTTCTTAACAGTGACAGTGGTACCAACTTGGCGAGCTGTGTTCCTTTCAGCTATCAGACGGCCCGAATGATCAAAAGTCAAGTGTGTCGCAATTTGCTCATTCTTCGTTCTTGTTTCAACTGTCAAATCCCCTAAAGCACAAAGTGAACTCAATGCCTCCCCTCTAAATCCAAAAGTCGCTATTGACTGAAGATCAAGAAAATCTGATAGTTTTGAGGTATGATGTTTTAGCGCTAGAACCTTCAAAACCAAAACACACACACCACTTAGCACCAAATTAGACCAATTTACTATGGACACAACAAGTAGTGAAATTATTCAACATAAACGAAAAAAAATAAACAAACAGCGGAAAATTAGCAGCGAGTGAGCTACAGCAGAGCAGAAACAACCTTGATTGAAAACAGAGATTAGTATAGCGACAGTTTACACGTGCATGCGTGTGTGTACATTTAACACATGTATATACACACATCCACACAACCTTGATTGAAAATAGAAAGTAGTATACAGAAAACCTACACACATACACATGTATAAGTGTGTGTGTCTATGCATACATATTACACACACACATATAATGAGTCAGCTGCCATGTGGACGAAATTTTATGGGTAAATTAAAATGTCACGCGCCTTTTGGCAGTTGTATTCACACTGGATCTAGTCAGCTTCGAGATGTGTTTTTTTCTTTGATAAGGTAATATTTTATTAAAAAAAAGTACCAAGATGGTACAGGACACAAAAGTCCAAACTACCACCATTGACACGACAAAACTACAAATCTCCTATCTCTTCTAGAAAAGTTCATATATTGATCCATATTTTCCATAACATTGCTTTTACACCAGAAATAAAAATTCAAAAGACTGTTGAAGTGTGTGACCATCTCATCTAAAAGATTAAGCTGTTAGAGAGAGCACACTTTTAATATTCACCAACCCCCACCCCATCCACCCCTATTCCCGACGGTATGACCCCAACAACACCGCTCCGACCACTCACTGGCGGCGACGGTAAGACCCCAACAGCACCGCTCCGACCACCCATCGGCGGCGACATAAAAACATTTTTTTTTACAAAATTTCATTTGTTTTTCTGTTCTTTTTCTTATTCTTGTTCTTGTGTTCTTTTTCTCCTAGATCTACGCAGGTACTCGATTTTTTTTGGTGAAAACTCAAGTGAACAGTACTTCCGGTGCTGGTGAACAGTGATTTCGCCGGCAAACAGGTTCGAGTCAACTGGAGTTGATACCTCCGATTGCCCGTATCCATTCTTTATCCTTAACTTTGTTGTTAAATTTTGCCGCTTCTTGTCTTTAGTTATAGCATTCTTGGCGAAGTGGTTTTACTTACCTCTAGATTCTTGTTAACTTGTGTTTGCACTTTGATCCCTTCTTGTTTTAGGGTAAACGTTTGAGTAGTTTATTATTTTATATTTGCTTTAGTGGCTTTGGTAAATGATGGTAGACTAGGGTCATGTTCTCGGTCGGGGACGGGGGCGAGGGTTAAGGGGATAAGTGGGGTAAGGGAGAGGCTAGACTGAGAATAGGGTTTTGGAACATTGGGACTTTAACGGAGAAGTCCATAGAGCTAGTTAAGATTCTTAAGAAGAGGATTAATATAGCTTGTGTCCAGGAGACCAAATGGGTAGGACCGTGGTTCTCGGGTAGGTCGAAGTATAGGAATGGGGTAGGCAGTTTGGTAGACAACGAGCTAAGGGATCAAGTGGTAAAGGTGAGGAGGGTCAATGACAGGATGATGACGATTAAGTTGGTAGTTAGAGGGTTCACTATGAACATTATTAGTGCTTATGCGCCGCATGCGAGCTTGGACAAGGAGGAGAAGAGACGTTTTAGGGCGGATTCAGACGAAGTGGTGGGAGGTATACCACCTACTGAGAAGTTATTTGTAGGAGGGATTTCAATGGACATATCAGGTCACTTTCGGGGGTTATGACGATGTGCATGGAGGCTTTGGACTCGGGGACAGGAACGGGGAAGGCGTCTCACTTTTGGAGTTCGCTAGAGCTTGTAGGATGGTGATAGCCAGTTCGAGGTTCCTGAAAAAGGAGGAACACTTGGTGACTTTTCATAGTTCGGTGGCTAAAACTCATAGACTTTTTGCTCCTTAGGAAGGTTGACAAAGGTCTTTGTAAAGACTGCAAGGTTATATCGAATAATCAAATGGGGGAGTTTGACTATGGTTAGTGCAAAGGATATGGGGGAGAGGTTGATGGCCAAGGGGCTTGGAGAAGTAGTGGGGATGCGACCTTTATGTGGGACAGAACGGTCAGTTGCATTTAGGAGGTAGCTAGAGAAGTGCTAGGGGCATCGTGGGTAACCGTGGTGGGCATCGAGGGGAACTGATGGTGGAATGGTAAAGTTCAAGAGAAGGTGGAAGCGAAAAAAGCGGCATATGTGAAATTGATATAAAGCAAGAATGAGGTGGAGAAGTAGACGAATATGGAACTGTATAAGATGGTGAGTAAGGAGGAAAAGCTAGGGTTACGGTGGTGAAAACGACGGCTTTTTGAACACATGTATGTGGAATTAGAGAAGAAAGGCGAGGATAAGAAGTTGTACAGACTAGCCAAGGCAAGGGAGATGAGGGCCCGTGACTTGGATCACGTGAGGTGCATCAAGGACGAGAACGGCAAAGTACTGGTGGAGGAAGCGTATATTAGGCGGAGTTGGCAGTCTTACTTCCATCGAAAAAGGAGACGGAGACATTGTGCTGGGAGATCTGGAGCATTCTAGTAGGTACCGAGATTTTGGGTATTGTAGAAGCATTAAGATTGAGGAGGTTAAGGGTGATGTTCGCAAGATGTGCAGGGGACGATCGACCGGGCCTGATAGAGAGCCAGTTGAATTTTGGAAGAGCGCAGGCAGGGCAAGTTTGGAGTGGATGACTGAGTTGTTTAACGTTATTTTTAAGACGGCAAGAACGCCCCAAGAATGGAGATAGAGTACAATGATTCCCTTGTACAAAAACAAATGTGATATCTAGAGTTACAACAACTATAGGGGTATCAAACTACTGAGCCACACTATGAAAGTTTGGGAAAGGGTCGTGGAGATAAGGGTGAGGAGAGGCGTGTCTATTTTCGAGAATCAGTTTCGATTCATGCCAGAACGTTCGATTACTGAAGCCGAATATCTTATTAGGAGGTTGGTGGAGCAGTATAGGGAGAGGAAGAGAGACTTACATATGATTTTCATCGACCTCGAGAAGGCATACGACAAAGTCCCTACGGAGATTCTATTGAGATGTTTGGAGGTTAGAGGTGTACCTGTGGCGTACACTAGGGCGATCAAGGATATGTATGATGGAGCAAAGACTAGGGTACGGGCAGTAGGAGGAGACTCGGAGCACTTTCCAGTGATGATGGACTGCACCAGGGATTGGCTCTTAGCCCATTCCTATCTACCTTAGTGATGAACGGACTGACGCAACAAATCCAATGAGAGGTACCCTGGTGTATGTTATTCGCAAACGACATAGTCCTGATTGATGAGACTCGCAACGGAGTGAACGTCAAGCTGAAGGTTTGGAGACAGACTCTGGAGTCTAAAGGGTTCAGGTTGAGTAAGACAAAGACAGAATATTTGGAGTGCAAATTCAGCAACGGGAGCGGCCCTAAGACATGCGTGGAGGTGAGGCTTGGTACTAGGGTCATTCCAAAGAAAGAAAACTTCAAGTACCTAGGGTCTACTATCCAAGGGAATAGAGAGAATGATGACGATGTCACACATCGTATTGGGGCAGGGTGGATGAAATAGAGGCTCACATCTGGAGTCTTGTGCGACAAAAAGGTGCCACCAAAACTTAAAAGCAAGTTCTATACGGTGGTGGTTAGACCGACTATGTTGTATGGGGCGGAGTGTTGGTCAGACAAGACTTCGCACATATAAAAAATGAAAGTTGCGGAGATGAGGATGATGAGATGAATGTGTGGGCATACAAGGAGAGATAGGATTAGAAATTATGATATCCAGGACAAATTGGGAGTGACCTCGATAGAGGATAAGATGTAGGAAGCGAGGTTGAGATAGTTCGGACATGTGTAGATGAGACACATATGCCCTAGTGTGGAGGTGTGAGAGGTTGGCAATGGACGGATTAAGGAGTGGTAGAGGTAGGCCGAAGAAGTATTGGGGAGAGGTGATTAGACAGGATATGGCGCAGGTGCAACGTACTGAGGACATGACCTTAGATAGAGGTTGTGGAGGACACGGATTAGGGTAGAAGGGTAATAGGTAGTCGAACGTAGTCCTACTTACGCTTACAAAATGATAGTTGTAGTGTTCTTACTGTAGGCCCGATTAACCTATCACACTTATAGGCATAGTATTGCTTTATAGTCCCCTGTAGTTTGATTTATGTTGCTATGTGTTCTTTAGTGTACTTTGTTTATCTTATTTAGCTGTGTTAGCTACTACTTCCTTTTGTTAGAATATGCTACCATGGCGTATTCGATTTTGTTATCAGCAATTTCATACTGCTTTAATTTCTTGTCTGAATCTGACTGTTTTTCTTCCTTTGCTTTGCTTTGATTGCTTTGCTTGTGATTATGCTTTGTCTTGAGCCGAAGGTCAAGGTCTCCCAGAAACAGTCACTCTACCTACCAAGGTGGAGGTAAGGTCTGCGTACACTTTACCCTTCCCAGACCCCACGTTGTGGAATTTCACTAGGTATGTTTTTGTCGTTGTATTCTCAACAAAGACAACTATTTTTAATCCCGAATA
Organism: Anisodus acutangulus; assembly: GCA_029783415.1. Taxonomy (NCBI): domain Eukaryota; kingdom Viridiplantae; phylum Streptophyta; class Magnoliopsida; order Solanales; family Solanaceae; genus Anisodus; species Anisodus acutangulus. The sequence goes on from CM056500.1 coordinate 10,001,414, forward strand.
TATGTTGCCTTTTCCCTTCACAACAGACCTTATCCCTCTTCAACCAAATTGTCCATAAAATGCAAAGAGTAATTGTTCTCCATATCGCTTGTTTTGATAAATAATTTGTGATAATTCAGTAGAAAACGCGAACACCTGATAATTTAGGTAGTAAACTTCAAAAAAGTGATACTTCATGGGTGTTAGAGAATAGATAGTATATGGAAAGCTTTTCCACACACATACACGCAAAATATTACTCGTTTTTTCATATATAACAATCAACCATAAAAGAGTGATGAAAATTTAGGGCTTAGAGAAGAAAATAGAAAACAAATGACCTTGAAATTGTTAGGTGAGATGCCACAACCATTGTCGATGACCTGGAAAGATATGCAAAAGCTAACACTACTCTATTACATTCGAATAAAGTGACTCGTACTGGTAGAATAATTGCAATGCGAATATACCGCTTGCTGATAAATTCAGGATAATTACATTCTTGAAAGGATCAAGGGCTCTACCCTCTCGCATAAAGTCTTACGCCGAATTTCACCCCTACACACGAAATTCCACTCTCCTCTGTCTCACTCAAGTGAGTTGATTTCGAAAGCATTCCGCTAGTTTTTGGCGGCTTTCACTCCAGTTAGAAAAGAAAATCCAATTAGAGATAAGCTGCGAATGAGCATCATGGCATAGGTAAAAGGGAACGAGGAGGCAAGCCCCCCATCTTCCGCATATCTTGCTCATGCGACAGAGAGCTATTTTACAAAGAAGCTACGTACACATTTTCGAACAGAAAGCGAGATCTTGCAACCACACTCGAAGAAGCACGCAACAAAGCTATTTTCCTTTCTCATTGAAGTATACAGCGAGGAATCCCTTTCTTTCATTTATCAATAGGACCCTGCCCTGGTCGGTCACTTTTCTGGGTCGGGATCGATAAATGGAAGTCATAAAAAAGAAATCTTTCTCTTCGCACATCAGATCAAGAGGAAGGGTTGCTTGGGGGATTCACCTGTTCCAATCCTTTCCTACTGTATGTATTCGGAGTTTCCCTGGGTTGGTAAGGTGAAATGAGGCCACCCTAGCCCATTGAGTGCTCTACCTCGAGCCATCAACATCCTACGCTCTACTGAAATAGATTCCGCGGAAAACTAGCTATATCCAATCTTGGTTGGCCTTAACGTAAAGGGGCGTGAAAAGTGGAGACTTTACAAAAGGCGAACATCCCCTTTCCAAAACATTAACAAGGCAGACATCGAAAAGGGGTGAAAAGAGTCTATTTACCTTTACATACAAGTACCTCCGTAAGGACTCCATCTCAACATCAATTCGCATTTGATGGCTATTTTACTGACTTCGACCGGGTTCTTTTATCAATCTCCTGACCCTTGCTTAACTCCTTGTTTCATAAACCGATCGCAGGTAGATCTAATCAAATCCCGCACACGCGAGATCCTATCCCGGGAGGAATGCATGGTTCCCTGGCATTTGACCCGAAATCGATCGATCTAGCCATGAACAGGTTGAAGAGAACTCTAATAGGCCTTGGAGGACCGAACTGCTTCTCGGTAAAGCAGAGTGAGCGGCTTCTTTCTTTGCTACTGCTGCCATACCACAAAGAAGTCTAATAGCTACGCCGAAATAGGAAAGGGGCTGAGCTTACTGATGAATGCCTTTTTAGCCTTTATTTAAAAGGCTCTCATGTGGAGATAACATGGCTGGCTACATACAAGTATATCCAAATCAAGATGTGCTTCGGATCAGGAGTAACCACTAGTGATAGGGCAAAAATAGGAAAAGAGATGTTTCTATTTCATCCAAATTCCTAACAATAAAATGCATTTTTGGAAAGGCCAATAACAATGCGATATTCCATAGATAAGCAAGAAACTGAAGCCTCTCTTTTTTATTTATTATGTACCGGCTTGAATTCACTTTCACTTTAGGAAAGGATTTATTTCTCCTCAAAGTAGGTGTTTGCTCCGGTTTGATTATTGCTCCAAATCAATTTGTTGTCATTGAAAGCCCAATCAAATAATCCAAACGAGAAAATCATATCTTCAAGCTAATGAATTAGGCTTCCTTTATTGATTCAAAAAGCTTCTTTCCCGCGACAATATCCATTCTGGTCGTCTCTTTCATGATACTTTCTATAGGTAGAACTATTGTAAGCGGTCTAAACTTCAACCCACACACACAAAAAAAATATTACTTGTTTTTTCACTTACAACAACTGAGCTACAACTGAGCAGAAACAATTACACTTTAGAGATTACTATAGAGACAATTTACACTTTAGCACGCCTGCACATGTATATACACATTGACACAACCTTAATCGAAAACAGAAAACCTACATGCACATACACATGTATAAGTGTGTGTATCTATGTATACATATTACACACACAACACATATACATACATATACTGACAATCCTTGATTGCGTATAGACAGTACATCGAAAGCTTACATACACACAATATTACTCATTTTTAGGGCTCAGAGCATTAAATAGAAAGGATAAGACCTTGAAATTGTTAGGTGAGATGCCACAACCGTTATCGATGACCTGGAAGGATTCAGCTCCATAGTCTTTGAGCGATACTTCGATACTCGTAGCGCCGGCGTCCAAGCTGTTCTCAACTAATTCCTTGACGGCAGAAGGAAGGCCTAGAATAACTTGACCAGCACAAATTCGATGTACTACGCCCTTGTTTATCGGCTTTATAGTCGACGGTGAAGCTGCTGCTGCTCCTTCGTCCATTTCAATGGCGCTCAATTGTACAATGCTGAGAAATTCAGGGATGCATCTGTGCAAATTTCTGAGGTTTAATTGATTGTTTAGTGGAGCTTAAACAACTAGGAATCATCACTATAAATTAAAATAAAGAAACAAAACCCTATGGTTTCAATTTGATTATGACATTAGAAAAAAACTTTTATTTGCCGCCAAATATGAAACGTATTTATGATTTCACCGACGTTGGGAAGTGAAGCGACGCAACGGTGTCGTGGTGTAGTTGGTTATCACGTCAGTCTAACACACTGAAGGTCTCCGGTTCGAGTCCGGGCGACGCCACATGTTTGTTTACTGCATTTTTAACTTTTAGAACTGAAAATTAGGAAGAAGAATCCTTTTTTCCTATTCATTGTTCATTTCCTCTAACGAATCGGGATATCAAACTAAACAATAGAGGTGACAAACTGGACCCTATTTGAGCAATAACGGTCACTTAAATAGGATTTAGAGAATGTATTACTCCATATTATACCTCTTATATGATTGCGTAGTTGTGTTAAATGTATATATACTTATTCAACTTTAGAAAACTATGGTAAAGTATCAAAGTTCAAAGGCAAACCTTTATCACTTTATGTTGTAATTATTCAATTGCTTGATTTAAGTTAACTTTGATTGCTTTTACTTTTTGTTATTTTTTTCTCCTCTTGTTGAAAGGAGAGAGATAAAAGAAATATTATCACGTAAGGGCGTATAAATCATAACTCCTTGAAGAGAGAGACGCACCAACATTCTGTCAATGCAACAATAAGGAGTGACTCAATGAAATTGATAATCTAAAACTAAATTTTAATAAGAGATCTCAAATATATTCAATAAAATTAGCTTTTGTGTGCGTTACACGTGCATTGCATGCGTCGAACGTGCATCTCATGTGCCACGCGTAGATTTCATGTCAATTAGTAAAAGTATTTTAAAATCACATATATATTGTCATTAAATATTTGTATGGTAAAAAAAATAGTATAAGTTCAAAATGACTAAGAATGATCCTATTTCAGCAGACTTAATAGTTATATACAAAATTATTAGACATTATTTAAACTTGGGACAAGTGTTTCTTAAAATAATTTTTTGAGCATAGTGGACTACTATTATGAACTATTTTCTAGCTTAATTCCATATTTTTAGAGAAAAATAATATATACACCTAACTCTACTTTTAATAACTATTAGAAAGTAGGCCTCTAAATTTAGGTGATTAAGCACTTGCCTTATTGGCTTGTGTATTGAGGGGGGCCCTGGCAATAATCCTTCGACCTTACTTCCACCGTTCCACGGAATCATATTTGAACATATTCTTCACCATTACATTTGTTAAAACGAAATTTCTATTATCTCCTAATCGTTGTAATTTCTTAGTAGCATATATTTAGTCGTTCTCTTAAGCATACTGATTTGCGGGTGCCGATGTATATACCACAATTGGAAACAAGGTTCAAAGGGTCATTTCTACGTTGTAATTGGTGCTGCAAGTTTGTCGTAGCCATTGAAGGAGCGGACGCTTTTTGATAAAGATTGTCCATAGAAGGTCAGAATTTGATTACGCTGTTACTATGTTCTCTTTCACAATATTTAATGTACTGATTAGACCACCAACAACAATAACATACCCAATGTAATTTCATAATACTGATTAAATCATCAAATTTTATTTTTATTTTATCTGAGTAAAAGTTAAGTAAATCATACATCAGGCTAGAAGAAAAATTAGATAATCGCTAGTATAGTGAACTAGCCATAATATTAGCATTCGCTCTTGTTGTTGAACCAATAACTAATACCGAGATGTACCGGACATAAAATATTAGCCCGTAACAAAATGAGGGAGATTAAATCCAAATCACATAAAAGTTTATAAGGAGAGAGTAGATGAAGCTACTCACCCAGATTTCATTGGAGACTCATAGTAGTGGTGCTTCTGGCACCCATTCCGATGGATATGACTCTGCAACGTGGGCCCTCAACCGAGGACTGTATATGAATCTTGTGATGATTTGTACTCGGAAGAAGTGGATAAAGCAATCATCAGAGAGAATAATAATCTGCATGGGTGAGAAACGACTCATGACATTAATCTTTCTCATATCATGATCAAACCTACCGCCAAGTGCTCTAGTGACTAGAATACACTACAGTATACACATATGTAATTACAAACAAATACAAGTTAATCCCGCTGAAATAGGATCATCCTTTCTCCTTTTGAGCTACCACTAAATTCTTTTTACGTATATCGAAACACGTGTTTTAACAATATATATGTGATTTTAAAAAAATTAATACTAATTGACACAGAATGCATGTGTGACACACATGATGCACGTGTCATGCATCAAATGTACGTGTGACGCATAAAATGCACGTGTCATGCGCGAAATGCACGAGATGTATGTGTGACGCACGGGATGCCCGTTTGATGCACGAGTTGCATGTGTGATGCATGCCATGGACGTGCGACGTGTAAATTCATGTTCAATTTTTTAATTACAGAAGACTCACCGGAGTTGGAGAAAGCCGACGACAACACCGAAACCGTTCCATAACAATGGTTGAAGGTAGGTCAATTTTATTTTCGCTGCGATAATGCCCTGTAATGTCTAGCATTTGGTATCAGAGCACATTTTACCTCTGGCTTTGTCACGCTCCAAAACCGACCCTGGACGTAACATGCATCTGGTGCTATGAACAACACTGGAAGCACCTTATAAGTCACTAAACGTTTACCCTTTTTAACAATATTTTGTTATTTAATCAAACAAGGTATAAATAGCTAAATGAGATCATGATCACAATTATGAAATAAAATCGGCGGAAGTCTGATATAAATGCATCGTCAAGAAACGTAGCAATACCCAAAGAACCAATAATGACTTCAACGACTACCCACATAATTAATGTCCATCTGTGGAGCCTCTAAGATGATAAATAAAGCATAGTCTAACTTCGGGACGCAACCCAGAAACTAAAAGCAATAACTAAGATAAGAGTGTCCCACGAACAAGAGTGTGGGCTCACCAAAAGTATGGAAAATAACAAGCTCTCCTAGTCCACACGCGTATCACGAACTTGTTGCTCAACGTTACCTCACACACCATAAAAAACAACAACAATGGTATGCTTGAGTATTGGTTACTCGGTGAGTGTCTAAGGGGCAATAGTTGACAATAACAAAATAAGTTGGAAAATCAGTAAAACCAAATCAATGCAAAGCAGTTCGAAATACATAGATAGAGTACGACATCAAGCTTAACAAAATTCATCAAAAACGATCAATAACGAAGAACCTATCAAGTTTAATTTATTTACCGTTATCGTATTAAGTCTTTCACTTACGAACCTGAAATCATCAATAAGCCAACTTATGGACAATCAAATAATCAACACATGCCAACTCACGAGCGAACAATCACTTGATACACCGGGGATTTATCCCACAGAGGCTAATCGTCCGCTGGACTAGCACAACAATAGATACACAGGGCTACGCGCCTCGGAGGTCAATCGTCCTCTGGACTGACACATCAATACTCAAAGTGATACGTTAGGATCCATAGCGGCTAATCGTCCTCTGAACTAGCACAGCTTGCCCATACAGGCCCAAACACAAACATGTACAAATCATGGCATCGAAGCCGAATAGTTCATTATGAATTATGTTCATCATCCCATCGGTAGGGGTACATCAATTCATTAATAGGTTTAGAGACCTTGTTCAAGTCACTAAATAAGTTTCAACTTCAACACAACTCGTTCATAGGGCAAAACACATGAAATATCTAAGCTTTCGAAATCAAGTTCAAAAGTTCCCTTACAGGGGTAAATCATGTTCATGTTAAGAAATCCAAGGCTTTATAAATCAGTTTCAATAATCCTTTTATAGGAAGAAATCAAAAATACATATATAGTATATATACCTAAGGTTCTATGAGGGCTTTCCCCTCACGCACATGAAATCTTGCTAAATAAATTATTTTTAAAATTAAAAAGTATGTTAAAAAGGAGGCATACCTCAATTCCCGCTCAAACGAATTCCTCCAAATTTAACAATCATTCTACAATTAATTAGGATAATAAAGATTAGAACTTCAAACATTTTTTCTAGAAGGATTTTTAAGTCAACATTCATGTTCTTCCTTTCACATGATTTACCCATGGATTCTAATCAATTGCAATAGCCCACACTAGTCTCAATCCATTCAATAAACAACATTATATGTTAAGTTCGTACCTTTATTGAGATTTCTCCAAAAGTCATCTTCAATGGTTTTTTCTTCGATTCTCAAGAATCTATGGATTGGAATGATAATCTAGTGTTAATTCTTATTATTTTGATGAGGTTTAATAATAATAAAATGGTTAGGAACTCACCTTGAGGTTTAAGAGAGGTCTCTAGGGTTCTTTTCCTCCAAAAGGTTGTCCAAAACAAAGTGGGGAACAACTAAAATAAAGTTAGGTTTTTTATAACATCATTCCCGTATGAGGTCGCACAGCTGGAGTTCTACTTCGCGCAACACTTCGCTCAACCGTGGCAGAAGCACTACCTCTGGTGCGCAGTCGCGCACCTGAATGGTACTTCGCACAGACTGCACAACATTCAGTAAAATGCACATGACCTTTTGCACAAAGATCCGTTTGAGCTTCACAATATATGGTTGAAAATATATTTCAAAGACCTACAACTTTCATGTTTTGAGTTTTTCTCAGATTTCTAATGTAACGACTCGAAAACTGGGCATTAGTGAGGACTGCCTCAGACTTAGACGAATTTTAAGAACTCTTACGAACTTCACCATTTGGTTTGACTTCATATCGACTATCTTACACCCAAATTCATCCCAAAGGGATCCATATAGTTAAATTATCACATTAACATCCATTATACACATTCACACCTAACTCGAATTTAGGGAGTATTACATTTACCCTCTTCTCAAGATCATATATCCCTGAATGAAAGTCATGACCTAAGATTTTTCACTAACCTCAAAATTCAAGAATTTCTAGAGTTCTTTCGAAAAATGAGTTATCCCCAAGGACAACATACGACTAATCACACCACGATTAGATCATTTAAGCCTAAACACAAAAGTGAGGGATTAATACCTCTAATCTAAACTTTCGTAGGAATTACTTAATCGAAATGTTCAACACATACCTGCAATAGAGAATAAGTGAGGGTATCTCTTCTTCATTCATCCTCGGCTTCCCAAGTTGCTTCTTCGGTATTATGATTACGCCACATGACTTTAACCAAAGCTATATCTTTCATCCTCAACCTCCTAACTTGTCAATCTAGAATTTGCACATGTTTTTTTCATAAGACAATCCCTCGTTTATTTCAATCTCCTTATGAGTCAATACATGAGAAGGATCAGGTCTATACAACCTCAACATTGAAATGTGAAACACAGGATGCACCATAGCCATCTCAGATGATAGTTTTAACTCATAAGCTACATTTCCAATTCTTCTCACAATTTCATATGGGCCAATAAAATGAGGGCTTAGCTTACCATTTCTACCAAACCACATTGCTCCCTTCATTGGTGACACTTTCAAGAACATTTTTTCACCCACAACAAACTCTAGCTTGCGACGCCTCATAAACGTATAAGACTTATGTCAACTCTGAGTTGTCTTCAGTTCATTGCACAATGAGGTTCACCTTTTCGATTGCTTCGTGAATCTAGTCAGGACTCAATAGCTCTACTTCGGTAGGTTCAAACCACCCGATAGGTGATCTGCAACACTTCCCATAAAGAGCTTTATAAGAAGCCATCTGAATACTCTCTAATAACTATTGTTATAAGCAAACTCAACGAGAGGTAGATGTTCATCCCAATCTACAAAATTAATAGCACAAGCTCTTAACATGTCTTCGAGAGTTTGTATAGTTTTACTTGCCTGCCCATCCGTCTGCAGGTGGAAGGCAGTGCTTAAGTTTATATGAGTTTCCAAACTTTCTTGGAACGATTTCTAGAAATGAGCAATGAATTGAGTGCCTCTATCAGATATGATGGATGTCGGAATCCCATGCAATCTAACTATCTCCTTATATTACTTCGTGTAATGCGCCGCGGTATCCGTTACAGGAAGAAAATGAGCAGACTTGGTCAGTCTTTCCACGATTACCCAAATAGAATCAAACTTGGCCCTTGTGCGGGGTAAACCCATGACAAATCCATGTTAATCATCTCCCACTTCCAGTGGGGAATCTCAATATTCTAGGATAAGCCACCAAGCCTTTGATGTTCAGCCTTCACCTGCTGACAGTTCAAACACTTAGAAACAAAGTTAGAAATATATACCTTCATGCTCTTCCACCAATAGTGTTGCTTCAAATCCTTATACATCTTGGTGGATCCCGGGTGCACGAAATGTTTAGAACTATGCGTTTCCACCATCAGCTCTTGTCGGAGATCATAAATATCAGGGACACATAAGCGTCCTTGCAACCTCAGGACATTGTCATCATCACCAACGGTGAATGAAGTGTACTCACCCTTTTCCACTCCATCTCGCGACTTCACCAGAAGTCTATCTTCATATTACTTGGACTTAATGCTCTCCATAATATCGGATCGCGCTTGCGTAATTCCCACTAGCTCCCATTTACAGTTTAATCGAGTCGGACTCCAAGACTGGAAAGTCTTCGAATTTCCCTGCCCATCGGTATCTCATGAGCATGCAAATATGCTAACGTACCCATAGATTTTCTGCTCAAACCATCAGCAACAACATTCGCCTTACCAGGATGATACAAGATGTTCAAGTCGTAATCTTTCAACAACTCCAACCATCTTCTTTATCTAAGATTCAACTCTCGCTGCTTGAAGATATATTGCAAGCTCTTGTGATAAGTGAAGACATCATAGTGCTCACCATACAAGTAGTGACGCCAAATCTTTAGAGAGAATACCACAACAGCCAGTTCCAAATCATGAGTCAGATGATTCTTCTCATGCTTCTCCAATTGACGCGAAGCATATGCGATCACCTTACCATTCTGCATCAATACACAACTAACCCAATTCTGGAGGCATCACAATAAACTACATAACCACCATACCATGAAGGCAGAGTCAAAGCAGGAGCCAAAGTCAATTTCGCCTTAAGCTCTTAAAAGCTCTTTTCACATGCCTCAGACAATTGAAACTTAACAGTCTTCTGAGTCAATTTTGTCACTGGCAAGGCTATAGATGAGAAGCCTTCCACAAAGTCATGCCCCAAGCTCTTAAACATTGTTCCATAGCAATGGCTGAGGTAGGCCAATCTTATTTCCGTTGCGATAATGCTCTGTAGTGTCTAACATTTGGTATCAGAGCACATGTTACCTTTGCCTTGTTGATTTTTTGGAGTTTGCGAAATAATTCAAAATGTGTCTTGATTGTTCAGATGTAGTTTTAAAACTTTTGATGTAAACTAATATCGGAAATAAGAAGGAAAATGATTTTCTAGCATTTGTGTTTAAAAATGCTATATTCGTTGTTTGGTAATGATAAAAATTTACCGGATCTAAAAACGAATTTGAAATCGGGTCGAGTAGATCAGTGTAGAAGTTGAAGATAAGATGATGTGTGTCATTTTGTGAGCTAGAAAACAAACCAATAATAATAATAATAATAATAATAATAATAATAATAATAATAATAATAATAATAATAAGAAGAAGAAGAAGAAGAAGAAGAAGAGTAATAGTAATAGTAATAGTAAAACTAATGGTAATAGTAATACTCAGTAATACTAATACTAATAGTAATACTCAGTAATACTAATACTAATACTAATAGTAATAGTAATAATAAGTAATACTAATACTAATAGCAGCAGAAGGAGGTGAGCGAATTGGATAACTCGCTCTGCGCATGTTTAACTTCTTAATGAGATTCAATTTCTGGAGAGCATTTTAAAGTGATGAAAAACAATTAGGGCTGTTGGCAATTTGGCTTGCTGCTACCGTAACTTTATATATCATTTTGAGAAATTTTATTAGATTCCCACTTTCTGATATTAACCTTAAGCAATTGTGATATTTGTATGTATTTTCTTGTTGTTGGTTACATATAGATTTTGAAAAATATTTAAGCACATAAAATATAAGTTTATTGCATAACTTGTGTAGCAATAAATTTCGAATAAACTTTAGACTTAATGTCTAGTGATCCATATAATTTTATTAAGTTAAGATTTAGCGACAACAACCTTGATTGAATAAAACTATATTGTAGACATTAAATTACTTTTAAAGTTTTAATGTTAATGTTTAAGTGATCTATGTCAGTTTTATTAATAAAAAAATAGCCACAACATCTTTGATTGAGTAAAAATTTTAAAGTTAAGGATCACATAAACAAATTTTAAATATTAGAATTGTGATTGATTATGCACGATATAATAACTTAAGAATCTTTATTATTGGGTTGCATAATTAATTAAAATAAAATATTAAATATTTTTCAAAATTACTCACAGAAATTATGAATGAGAATTTAATAGTTTTATCGTAAAGATAGAATATCATGCTAGTAAATTGATAATTCTATCCTAAAGAATGAATCTAATTGAATTAAAAATTTATCCCGCAAGCAATTTTCTTGTCGGTAGATTCAATTTTATATTATTTGCCTCAAATTTATTAAGCAAGTATGTATGTATATCTTTTGCAGTTATGCAACCTGCAAATTTCTCTGATATTTGTGATATTTTCTAACTGAATGATGAGAACCATAAGATTTGGAATGAGAGAATTCTCCTTCACTTAGGGTGCATGGACATTGATTATGCTATCAAAAAAGATGAATCACCTTTTAATGAAATCGACACTCAAGCTGAGATTTCTCTTCATGAACAATGGGAGCGTTCGAACGGTTTGAGTGTTATATTACCAAAATATTTGCTGGTATTCGTGGTTATGTTAAACAGTATAACAATGTCAAGTCATTACTGAAGGCTATTGATGAACAATGTGAGACTTCAGATAAGGCACTTGTCAACACCCTGATTATGAAATTTTCATCGACGAGGCTCATCAATGTGAGAGGTGTGCGCGAGCACATCATGAAATGTGAGACTTAGTGGCTCAGCTAAAGACTTTTGAGGTTGAAATGTCTGAAACTTTTCTTGTGCACTATATTTTGAATTCTCTTCCTCTACAATTTGGCCCCTTTAAGATCTGATATAACACACATACTGATAAATGAATTATTAATAAATTTATGACCATGTATGTTCAAGAGGATGGTCGATTGTTGATGGAAACAGGAGAAAGTGCATACATGACTACTCAAGGAAAGAAAACCTATCAAGTCAATAAGAAGTGGGGGAAAAAATCTCCACTTGAAGTTGAACTTAATATAAAAAAGAATTCAAGTGTAGCTTCTGGCACATAAAAAGTATTAAATATCATAAATGACTTGAAAAGAATGATACTTCAATATCTCTGGTATGTTACGAAGAATAATCCACATGGGTGAGAAACAACATATAGCATTAATATTTCCCATCTCATGATCTAACTTCCCATCAAAGTGCTCCAATAACTAGGATACACATCTGTAAGATATAAGCTTCCACTGAAATAGGATTATCCTCCTTCAATGGATTTGTACTAATTTTTGTTAATTTGTTGTATACCTCAACAAATGTTTTAACAACATATATATGATTTTAAATTTTTTTATTATTAATTGACATGGACTGCACGTGTGACACACGGGATGTACGTGTCATGCATGAGATGCACGTGCGATGCACACAAAAATTATTTTTATTAAATATGTAGAATTGTATTAATCTCCCTTGGGGAGCCTTTCTCATTAATACAAATATATATAGTGTGTACAATGTGGAATCCTAATACAAGAAGAATCATATATTTACCATAATTATACAACACTAATAATTACAAAATATATGGGAAATATTTTATAATTATTCACTAATACACCCCCTCAGTCGGAGCGGAAGGATGCTGGACGCTTAGACTGGATCTGAAGTCGAGGAATAGTTGTCTAGGAAGTCATTTGGTGAAGATATCCGCATACTGATACGAAGAAAGCACATGAAACACCTTAACATGACCGATAGCAACACACAGTAGCCTGAGGTGGAGCGTCACGTGTCCGGACAACCTGCACAATCTGCATCTGTATATGATAACAACCTGGTCGGTGCAGAGAGATATAGATGTAATCCATAATCAAGTGTGCCCTTAACGTATCAAATGATACGTTTAAGAGCAGTAAAATGAGACTCCATGGGAGCATGCATAAACAAGCACACATGCTGAACAACATAAGTAATATTAGGCCTGGTGAAAGTAAGATACTTAAGTGCACATGCAAGATTCATATACAGAGTGGGATCAGACACTGGATCACCACCAACAATACTGAGTTTTGACTTAGAGTCAACCGGAGTGGGCATGATCATACAATTTATCATTTTAGCCCTGTATACAATCTCATCTGCATACTTACGCTGACACAGGAACATAGTATCTGCAGTTCTAGTCACTGATATCCCCAAAAAGTAACTCAACTTCTCCAAGTCAGTCATAGCAAATTCGATTTTAAGCAGTGCAATGATCTCATTTTTCAATACATCAGATGAGGCAGTAAGAACAATATCATCCACATATAACAACAAATAAGCAATGTTACTACCTCGATGAAAAATAAAGAGAGAATTATCACACTTGCTGCATGCAAACTCAATCTGCATTATGTAATTGTCAAAGTGTTCATACCACACTCTGGGGGCTTGTTTCAAATCATTAATTGACTTACGGAGATGACATACATAATTAGGAGCCTCTGGATGGACAAAGCCCGGCGGCTGGTGCATGTAAATAGTTTCTTTCAAGCCCCCATGTAAAAATGCATTCTTCACATCAAGCAGATGAATCGGCCAATGCTTACCCATAACAATGCTTAGAACTGTGCAAATGGTAACCGGTTTAACAACCGGACTAAATGTCTCACCACAATCAATACCCTCATGCTGATTAGTACCATTAGCCACAAGTCTCGCCTTATATCTCTCTAGGTCACTACTGTCTCTGAATTTGTGATGAAATAGTCATATACATCGAATCACATTCACCCCATCCAGTCTAGGAACCAAATCCCATGCGTTCTGTTTCGTTAAAGCATTAAATTCCTCACGCGTGACCGCATTCCAATTCGGATCATGTTTGGCTATTTCTGGGTTTTTGGGAATTAGGGATATGTTTTGTGTGGATAGGTTAAATTAGGCTTTTGGTTTGAAGATCCCGTGTTGAGCACTGGTTTCCATATGGTATGTGGGGGTAGGGGCAGTGTGGGTATTTTGGAGGGGTACGGATTGGGTTGGTTGTGGGTCAAGGGTTGAGTTTTGGGTTATAGTGACGGGAATGTGTCGGGGTGTGTCGGCGGGATATGTGTGATTAGGGCTCGGCACTAGTGACTGAGTGGGTGTGGTGGTGTATAGATTGAGGTCGATGGGTTGGGATGCGTCGGTGTCGGGTCTGGTGATGTTGACGGTGACGATGTTGGGTTACTATAATGGGGTCATCGAGGGGTGGACTCTGGGTTTGGATGGTCGATGGAGGTCGGAGGACATAGGGGGTAACACTAGGTTCGGATAACTGAGTATCCGGCGGGTGGAGGATACAACGATGGGTCCGGCCGTCTCTGCCGGTGAAAAACCTGACAAATTGTTGGTGGTGATTGTGTAGGTAGGTGGTGACAGAACAGTGGCTGTAGTGATGGCGGTACGACGGAGTTCGGTGAGTATGAAAGGGGAGGTATCCGACTCATCTAGAAAATTGTAGTCAGTGTTTTGGAATTTTTGGATGTTTGCAAAAGGGAAGGTTGTCTCGTCAAATGTGACATGGCGAGAGACGTGGATTTTACAAGTAGGTATTTCATAGCACAAATGTCCTCTATGATTGGGTGGAAAACCTAAGAAGACACGTGGAGTGGAGCGTGATGCTAATTTATGGGGGCACGTGGCGACTAGATTTGGATAGCAAATGCAATCGAAAATCCGAAGGTGATCATATGTGGGGATCCGACGGTAGAGGATTTCGGTGGGTATTCTATTTTGGAGAGTTTGGGTGGGAAAAATATTTAAGATATATTCGGCCATTTTAACAGCATAGACCAAAAAAGGAAGGGGGAGAGAGGCATGAAACAGGATCGTACGAACCATGTTATTGATAGTGCGAATGATTCGTTCGGCCTTGCCATTTTGAGAGGAGGTGTAGAGACATGAGAATCGAAAACCATGTCATTAGTAGAGCAAATTTTGTGAAACGCAGAATTATTGAACTCACGACTGTTATCACACTGAAACAATTTTATATCTTTTTCAAATTGCGTTTTGACATAGATACGAAATTCAAGAAACTTGACAAACACTTCAGACTAGAATTTAAGCGGATAGACCCATACAAAGTGAGAATAGTCATCTAATAAGATGAGATAAAATTTATGACCCAGTGAGCTAGTAATGAGAGATGTCCATAAATCTGCATGAACAATGTCAAAGGCAGAAACCGTAACACTTAAAGAAGATTGAAACGGAAGGCGAACATGTTTGGATAAAGGTCAAGAAAAACACTGTTGGGCAAATTTCCCATTACGACAACGAATTAAATTATTGCTTCGAAGAAAATTAAAAACATGAGCTCCTGGGTGTCCAAGTCTATTGTGTCAGGTTGACGGAGAGATTGTTGCTAAAGCGGTTGGAGGAGTGACATGGGTTGTTAGAGATGTGGGAGGGTTGACACTAGCATCGGACGTGGATAGAAATGGATAGAGGTCCTCCTCACTATTGCATCTCGTAAGGAGTTTCTCGGTACGTAGGTCCGTTACAGAAAATCCAAACGGGTCAAAATTAATTGATACGAAATTATCCGTGACAAATTTTCTAACGGAGATTAGGTTCTTGATAATATTTGAGGCATATAGGACGTTATTTAGGGAGAAGTGAGGATGTGGTGGTGGGGTTAGTGTGTGGTCAAACCCTTGAATTGGAATGCGATGACCATTTCCGACCATAATAGATTGTGGAGTATTTAAATTTCGCAGTTGAGAAAAATTACCAGAATTATTGGTGAGGTGAGACGTGGCGCCCGTGTCCATATATCACGCATTATCGGGCTACCGATGAGTCAATGTGACAAAAGTATGACCCAAATTGGATTGGGGAAGGCCCGGAGCGGACTGCTGGGCACCAAAAAATTAGGCCTGATTGCTGTGGCTTGTTGGAAATTGGGGCGGACTGCATGACTGATGGTGGGCCGCAGTTGGTGGGCCATTTATGGAATAAACTGGACCTGTGTTGGAGGCCCAAGACCCATACTGCTACATCTAAAATTGGGGCGACCTGCAGGCCTGTTGATGGGCCGCAGTTGCTGGGCCATTTATGAAAGACGGTGGACTTGTGCTAAAGGCCCAGGTCCCATGCTGCTGCCAGGGCAGTGGACTCGTGCTGGAGACCTGACGCCCTCTGCCACCCCTGCGCCTCTGGCCACTGCCACATCCGTGGTTGTTCTCAGCCAGCCGAAGCTAGAGAGAGAACGTATACATGCAGTAGATGAGGCAAAAACAGTCGTATACGAAGTGTATAACGACTTAGGGAGGCCATATACGGATAGTATATAGTGGCAGGGAAGGTATATCCGTCGTATACATAGTGTATATCGGCGTGTATAGGCTATATACGAGGGGTATACGACCTGTTGGAGAGATAAAGAAGGAAAGAGGGTTGTATATCAACAATATACCAAGGGTATACAAGGCTATTTGTAGAATTGGAGGGCTGGACAACTATTTATCAGAGGTATACCGACAATATATGGTCGGTTCGGCGCTGGAAAAGGACAGGAATGGGAGGCTGAAATTAGGTTTTAGGTCGGGAAGGATTGTTGGCTCTGATACCATGTAAAATTGTATTAATCTCCTTTGAGAAGTCTTTCTCATTAATACAAATATATATAGTGTGTATAATGTGGAATCATAACATAAAAAGAATCTTATATTTACCATAATTATACAACACTAATAATTACAAAATATATGAAACATATTTTATAATTATTCACTAATAGAATACACTTGAGACCATTTATTAAGGTTTATCGTGACAATCTACCAAAAGTTTTTTTTTCCTGCTTTGAAGTCGCTTCGAATATCTGTAAGTGATAGCAGTGGTAATCTTGTGCATTTCACTTAATTTGGAAACTCCTCTAGACGAAGTTTTAGATGGTTACGCACAGCAGCTAAAAAACTGAAAAGTCAGCTTCAAATGTAAAAAACCAGCAGCTAAATATATTTGGCAGCAGAGATCAACATGATGAGGGTTGTGTTAGCTATGCCTGTTATAGTAGGTTTCTTCCAAACCAATTACAAAAGCCTTCAAGAACACCCTTTATAGCCTACTTCATCTAAAGTTTTCTCTAACTGTGCAAAATTATTACTTACTAGATTCACATTCTTCTCAAATACCTTAAGACAAAACAGAATAGAGGAGCACAGAGAAGAGAAACAGAGTACCGGATTACGAAGAGAAATCAGGCGGTCACTTAGTTATTAGCTGTAAAAAATTGCACCCCACGTATATATATTACATTCAACGTGTATAAGAGAAAATCAGCCAAAGTGGGAATTTGAGGGCTCTTCCGTCTTTTCACATTGACGGGAAGCTCCTCTCGATTCCTGCTTATTAAGAGTCTAGTAAGGATAGCCCGGGCCCAATATGAACACAGAACAAAGTTATATTGTTTTATAGACATTGTACATAAATCTGTAGTCACAATATATACAACAACGAAACGTCAAGAGTTAAAAGGTTGTTACAATATATTTTGCTCAGCGGAGAAAGTATTGATTGGGCTGTGTGTAACTCGATTGATCAGCACAACTATAAGGATCATTGAAAAATTCATCCAATTTGTTAGCAAATAAGCATATTTCTAAATGAGAAGTAGAATGATGAATGGATATGAATCTATTCTCTCACACCCCTGCAGATGGGAAAATTGTAAGTCGACAACACTGTTGTTTTTGCACCCTCAAAGAAGGGAGAACTGTGAGCCGTAACAGTGTTGTCAAACCTATTAGATGCACTCATAAGCATCAACTCAATAAAAACTCAAGAATTGCGAAAAATATTAATCTCTGCCCACTGTCCTCGGTACTTTTGTCATGTACCTCAGATTTTGACTTTTCAGATTCTTCTTCTTCGCCCTCATTGTCTGAGCTTTCCGGCTAGTTCTATTGACGAAGTGAGAATAAAGAAGCCTGCTTTTTCTAGCTTTATAATGATGGTTAATATTGTGCAAAGACCATATGAATCTTTTGAAAAAAAGTTGCAGAAAGCTTACCTTCTTGTTGTTGTAAGCATTCATGAGCTTTCCATACTCAGCCTCCCTTTTGCAGCTTTGGCTTCATATGCTGGTTATTTCTTTCAATAGGTAAAATCAGCCTTATAAGTGAACTCATTACATCAAACATGTAGATATTGTCCTGTAAAAGAGAATGTAATGAATCCATTCTTATTCTGCAAAGTAAATGCTTATATTTTCACCGCCAAATAAATTTATTCACCAATGCTAATTGACTCTTCTTCAACGAGAGTACTGAAAGAAGTTCGCAACTGGCTAACTGGTATAACCATATAACAGTATAACATGTATGAAGTGATCACACCAAATTGGCAGGTTGAATTACTAATTTTAAGAAATAAACCGCTCATAGATTTCCGTTTTTCTTCTCCAGCTTTGCCGACCTTTATTTATGATGTCAAACGAAGAAGCAATCAATTGCTAAGAACCAACTATTAAAGGAAGCAACATTTATCAAATAACCATCAAAAGCTTACAGCTGATACAACCTTCACATAGGGATTTTCCTATTTAAATGTCTTCCAGAATTCGTCACTCCAGTTGGAAGAAAACATGTTCCAACACATTCATGCACATAACAATGACAAAGCATGATGGATTTAGCAGAATTTTTACTCATGTTAGGAATTCATTATAAGTTTGGACCTTACAAGAGCATAGTACACTAAATGGATACGATACTAACCTCTGGATATGCCTTTTGACCACAATCAACGCACTTGCTTCCTACAAAGAAAGACAAAAAGATCACAGATTATAAACTCAAAAGTCAGTTTTCCAAATTCAACAGACTCAATTAATACTTTGGAATTTGCGTCGCAATAATACTTTCAGCAATTTTTTTTGCATTCACCGTAATGATAGCACTCTGAAATTCCTAATTCCAATCCTTCATTACTGAAGGCATCCATTGGCTATACCAGTAATAACCTCTCGAAGTTGGTGAACTCCATTCTTCCAAGCATAGCCCATTTACATGAGCTAACTAACTTTTTTCTGTTTTGGTGGTTGCTATGTTTCTGACTATGGGGTAATCTATAGTTATTTTAATACTTTATGGAAAACTTGAATACAGATATAATCTGCAGGACCAAGCCTTCTTCGGAGTAGACCAAGCGTCCCTGCTCAACCAAACCAGATGTTGAGATGAAACTTTGAGACATGAAATGTATAGATTGGTATCCGCGGGAAAAAAAGAGGCACCATTACTACATCAATGAACAAAAAGGCAAGTACAAAAAAGGAGTAGTATGAGTTGAGGCTGCTGCGCTTCATGGCACTTTTCAATGTGCAGATGAGCTGCAAGAAAAAACTTTTCCTTCGACATATAACGTTCTATGTTTCTATTTTTCAGTTCATATACTCAGCTGTGTGAGACATCTAAATTACGGCATAACATCATTACTAATTAGACCTCTAAAATGCTCTTCCTGAGAAGAAGAGGAAATTGGGTTACTTCCATAAAGAGTAGTTTCCAGCATAGCTTTATTGTAAACTGTTATTTATTTGTGAGTTAAAAGAGTTGACTCTTTAACCTACTATAATTGTACTTACAACTTAAAGAAGAGAACGGAAGACAATTTCTCTCGGGGACTTTTTGTAAGTGATTGTCATGGTTAGTGGAAAGACCAATTATAGCTCTTGAGCACAGTAGACAGCTCGATTAATTCAATAGTAAGAACAACAATCTGAATATCATAATCCCAAAAGGCTGTAGAAGCTGAAGATCTTTTTTTTGTTTAGACAAAGTGATCTGAAGCACAAACTTGTATAACTTTAACATCATAATTTAATTCATTCTATTTATTTTATTCAAATATCCTAAGCAGAATGCAACACCTTTTTTAAGCTCTTAGATTACACGGCTGGACCAACTTCTGAAACACCCTATTCAAAGCTATTTTTGGTCTAGACAATCTGGATTTAAGATCTTCCTAACAGAGGCCAAAAAGATTAGTAGTTTCTTCTTTGGGGTAATTTCTCAAACACCTCTGCCGCAGGTCCGGATGCAGTATGTCAGATGACAGCGAACTCATATCCATTCTGACTGCACTTTGAAAGACTTTAAACAGATGGAAATGAAGAACAAACAATGCAAACAGCGAAGGGGAACACACAGAATAAAGGTGCAACAATTAATCACCGATTAACTTAAAATTTTAGGCGAAAGTAAGCTAAATCTTCCATTGTAAGATTCAAAACATAAAAAGAAAACATTCTTCAAATTAAAACTCATCATAATCTTAAATCTAAATAGCACTGATAATCAGAAAAGATGGAATAAAGAAAGGGGGAACAGCAAAAAAAATTTATCTAATAACTCTACAGGCAACGCGCAAGTACAGAGAAGAGCGAGGAGCCGACGCAAAACAGGGGGAAGATGTATCAAAATATGGAGATCAGTCTGTGTCGAAGCACATAAGAATTACCTTTGAAATTCCGAGAATGCCCTCCTGACCCGAAGCTCCTCTCGCTAGCTGCTTATATATAAGTAGTAATATGTTTTAGGGCATATACAAATCATAAAACACCATGAAGAGAAGGACACAGACTGGCATTCCGCCAATTCACTGCTGATGTATAAACAATTTCAGAATACCCCTTCTAGGTTGTAAATTGTAATAGGTGAGGAAAGTTTGTCGTAGCCCTTTCTCTTGTTTACATATATGAAACCAACTGCAGACATATTATTGTATCAATGCAAAAAGTTGGGAACTTTGACAGAGGAAGTAAGCAGAAGAATAATAACCAGATCTCCTTCATATTTCATTATGGCAAAAGAATAATGTATACAAAACATTAGGAAACAGCTACCAAATGCGTCTAACGGATCAAGTATATAAGCAGAAGTTGACAATCAAAATTTATCCACTACGACTACTATTACTCTTAGACCCCGTGTTGTGTGTTTCCCCAAGACTCTACTGCAATACATGCACTTGATGCCAAAGAAATCTACTGTGTTAGCACACAATCGGACTGGAGAGATACTGTCTTCGCAAATTATAAGAACCACGTCAACATTTCTCAAACTCTCTGGTAAACATTTTTATCTGAAAGAATTGAACAGAAAATGGAGGTCATCGTCCAGTATTCATCCAGCAAAATTTCGTCGAATAGTTCATCTTTGACATCTGCTAGCTGCATCCTTCATTCTTTTTTAATCGAAATTGTCCAAAGGAGGTCAGAATCAGATTGCACCGTTACTATGTTCTCTTTCACAATGTTTGATGTACTGACTAAGCCCCCAAATCTCATTTCTGTATTATCTGAATAAAAGTCAAGTACAGGTAAATCAGTCTAGCAGGAAAACTAGACAATCACTAGTACAACGACATCAAGCATAATGTTATTATTGGCTATCTGGAGAGAATTTTATCCCTCTTGTAAATGAACTAATAGCTAAACAGAGATGTCCAGGGCACAAAGTATGAGCCCGTTACAAAATGAGGCAGGTTTAATATTTTACAAGGAAAGAGTAGATGGAGCTACTCACCCAGATTCCATTGGAGACCCGTAGTAGTGGTTCTTTCAGCAACCATCCCAATGGGTATGAGTCCGCAATGTGGGCCTTCAACTGAGGAATGTATATGAATCTTGTGATGATGTGTACTCGGGAGAAGTTGGATTAGGCAATCATCAGAGAGAAGAATAATCCGCATGGATGGGAAACGGCAAATGACATTAATATTTCCCATCTCATGGTCAAACCTTCCACCAAGTGCTCCAGTGACTAGAATACACAACTGTAATTACACACAGCTACAAGTTAATCCCACTGAAACTCCATTAGGCCATTCTTTTCAGCAGTGGAGACCTATATTCATCTCACTATGTTGACTTGTAATACTGCATCAGATTCTTAATCTTCACAGTAGTTGCTTTTCTCCAATGACAGTAGATGCAGGATGCACTCAAAATAACAATAATAATCGCGATAACAAAAAGACAACAACAAATGCATTGCTCCATTTAGTACCACTTCATGTTATAGAAGTACTATGCCATACTGTAAAATGTTTATCACCAATACCCAATGTGTCAACTTTAAATTTGACACTGCATGATGATTCAGCACCCTTTAGGGCCATGGTAGAGATGTTAGATAATTAAATTGTTCAATTTATCACGACGCCTCTACTATATTTTGTAGCAGAAGTAATAAAAGTTGGACAAATCATGTTACAAGTAGTAAAACTTCCACCATATATACTAAGGCATCACTTCTTTTTCCGTAATAACCTTACAAGATACCCTACAAGCAATAATGGGGAAGAGGTTAAGAGGGTTATCGTACTTATTGGCAATTACACCACATTGCAACTTTATATCCACACTTCACTAAAGATTGTGCATATAATGGTGTCCCTGGTAACTAGCTCAATTTTATTTCAATGGAATGAGGAAAGAGAAGAAACCAATGTAGCTTATCATCAATCCAAATTGAACAGTGACAGATAACAAATACATCTGATCCACCACAGGATATTTTTCTAATGAATTGTTCATTTCAAGTATCCATTCTAAAAGAATTGTATCTTAATCATTTGGAGTAATTAGAACTGCAAAACAATTAGATTATGAATATCCCACAAAGATATGATGGAAATATGGTTTGAGCAACTATTTAGTATAGTGATATTTTTAACAGATGTAAACTAGAATATCACATATTGATAATGATGGGAAAAGGTTAAAAATTTCTACAGCTATGTTTAAAAGCTTAACTTACATTTGGATGTTCCGGGTTTAGTAAGTCGCGAATATATGCAACACATTTATGAAGATCAGTCGTATCTTGATCCTGAGATTCATCAATTATCTTGGTCCCCTGCATGTGGTCAGCAAGCAAATCTTCAAAATATAATTTATCCTAATCGTTAAATCTTCAAAATAGGGTTCTAACATGCTTCGTAATGAAATGCACCAACATATTGCACAAGAACAATACCACGGAGAATGATCTTGACCTACATGCTATATGTCCAAAAGTGTAATATATCCTATGTATCTAGTGCTGGCAAATGAAATACACATGTAGACAGCTAGCTAAGCATCCTCATAATTTGGCTTCTAACATGCTTCAAAATGAAAAAAATGCACATGTATAATTGTGTAATAGGCTAGAAAGAAATATAAACAAGAGCACATGCATTTGACTTGATCACCACACAAAAGCTAGTATCTAAAGTGTATTAACGGATGTTATGCAGCTCAAAAGCTTGAACTCAAAAATAAATTTGGGAACTACATGGTGTTAACAAAGTGAGCCTTTCTACCAGACTTAAGAATATATTTGCAGAGCTCAACTGTACTGTAAACAAATCTCACTCTCGGACAGAGAGAAAGAAAGACAAGCCCTTAACACGTCATACTAGTGCAAACTGTAACATGGTGTTCCACTCCATTGCGTATCCAAATAAGGTCTACCACAAAGATACAATAAGACTCACTGTTACCATTCTCAAAAAAGATACAAGGCCAGGGTTTCAAGACCAAATTTTTTGAAGGCTGATCTCCCTGGAGGTAAGCCTTTAATCCAAACAGATAATTCAATTAATGTAGGATAAATCCTACTAGTCTTAGGGACAAATTTTGAAATATATCAATCAACTAGGCCTCAATCCCAAAATAGTTGAAATCCTCCGTATCCATTCCACCGCACTATTCAGGTTTCATTTCATTAATAAAGGGGCAGCCCGGTGCACTAAGCTCCCGCTATGCGCGGGGTCCGGGGAAGGGCCGGACCACAATACTAAATATTTTGTCCTTTAAAGCAAAGTAGGGATTCTCTAAAACTAGGTGTTTTTAAATTTTACACTTATTCCTATACAAATCTGGTTGCTTTTTAAATCCGTTCATTGAAAAGAATGTCGTTGAGAAACTACAGGACCACCATAAGCAAATTCTAGCTTACCAGGCCTCTATAATACTCAAGAACTTCAGTTCTGATTGAATCCATATCTCCTTTTATCGCATATGGCTTGTACCTGCAATAAAATCATGATTTTAGTCTAATTCAATCTCTGATGACAGACTAAAATTTTCCAAATGTAAAGAAATTCTGCTCTAGCCCAACTAAAAATAAAATGGGAATGCTTATACATACCCGAATGTGCTTTAGCTCATTTAAAGCTCAACGCTAATATGGCATGAAAATTTTCAAATAGTGACTATAACTGATTCTTTCCTCCTGTACAAATCTAAGTTCTGGTTTCCTTTTGTCCATCTTGGTCCAAAAAAAAAAGGGAGGCCCGCACATGAAGAAGTGTTATAAACCTAAATAAATAAAAATATAACCTCTCTAGCAGCTGTTTCTTTTTCCGGAACTACTTTCATTCGCTTGCCTTGGGCCGAGGCTCTATCAGAAACAACTTCTCCCTCTACCTCTCAAGGCAGGGGTAAGGTCTGCGTATACTCTGTCATCCCCAGGCTCCACTTGTGGGATTGCACTGGGTATGTTGTTGTAATCTCTCTAGCAGCTAAAACTTTTCACGAGGTGATTCAAATAGTTGAAAGCTAACATAACTTTTATTTAGCATTGGCTAAAGGTACAATTTTCCTCCTGTTTCCTTTCCTTTATAACAATGGTGTCCCACTCCCCACCAGCAACAGGTACCAGCTAACTCTGTCCCTATGACAGACGGAAAGAATTCAGCTAATGTTCTTGTCTCTATTGGATTTGAACCTGAGACCTCATGATTCTCAGCCCACTTCATTGACTACTAGACCGCACGTTGGGGGTAGAAATCACTGTTCTATTCCTTTTTTTTTTTTCAATTTGCATAAACAAGTCTAGAAAATTCTTCACCAAACAAATTGAAGTATGAACCAGCAAACAATAAGCTATACCAAAAAAAATTGCTTAATAAATTAAAGAAATCACCTCATACGAATATCAGAAGGGTCCTCATGAGGAAAGAAGCCAGGTAATTCATCAAACACCCTATTGGCTCCACCATCAGCGCAAATATGAACCTGTGCTGTTCTAAACAACAACAACCTATTCAGGCAAACACGCATCCCTACTGTAACTATAAAAGGTTCAAATTCAAAAAACGAAAGTGCAGGGAAATTACCGTGCTTCCAAAGCAGAGGAGTAAATCGAGTGAGGCGTTGGTTAAGTATAATAAGGGCGTACGTTAGAGCAGGTCCGTTGTCGGTGGTGGGAAGATTTGGGAGGAGGAAGGTTGAAGAATGAGATATTAATCCCATCGCTGCTAACTTGCACCCGTCGCTGTTTAGAAAACATTGTATATAATATGAATACTATTAAATATACAAATCAATCAACCAGCTATCTCCCATTTTGCAAGTGTATTATATTTAATTTTTAATGTAAAAAATAATTGAGTATAGCTAAAGTGTACGGATATGAACACTATTTGTATTTTGACAACCCTTCCCATAATTATTTGGCCGGAAGGGATGCAAAAGTCAAAGGATTAGGTCGTAGAAATATATCCGAGTTGAATTATGCCCTTAAAGGGCTTTTATTGATAAATAAAATGCAAAAATAACGGACAAGTGTCCAAGTCCAAAAATAGAAAAGGAAACAAAATAAATGAATTAAAACATAACAAATAAAATATGTGGGTGATGTCATTTGTTGCTCTAAAAAACTCGCAGTATTTTTTCTCTCTAACTAGAGCGTCTCTCTCTAACTTTTGCCACCATAATAAAAGATGATAACCGGAGTTGGTGTCGACCTCATTTCCGGCATGCATGATCTGATTTTGCTTAGATATTCTATCTTATTTTAAAATTTAGTAGTAAGTTTTATATTTAAGAAAAGTTATTTATAATATTCTAATTTAAATAATTCAATGATAATATAAAAAAAATACTAACACGTACTACCTCCGTTCAAAATACGGGAAGAAAACACAAATATCAGCCCAATTACTTGAAATAACCCCTAAAATTTTATAGCTGGCTAAACGTAACCAACCAAAATTCCCACCACTCCAAATGCCTCTCACCCAAACAAGTGTTTTCGGCTTTTTCAATATTCTGACATTGGAAGCCAAGTTTAGGTTCTTCAAGAATCACTTTGATGTGTAACTTCACATATACAAATACTCCACAAAAAAATTAATATGTGTTTATCCACATTTACTTCAGTCTGAATCCAGTATATATACATGTTTATCCACATTATACACTTAATATGTGTTGTATAATTAGTGCATAATATGTGTAATCAGTGTGTATACATTGATTATACACTTAATATACATAAATTATACTGAGTATGCACCAGCCAAAGGAAGAAAAAAATGAAGCAGACCAACAATGGGAAGCAATCAGAAAATTGGTGAAAACTCAGATGTATATTGGCTATTCATCAATTACCATGAAAACTTCTTTCAAATTGAATAGGCAAAACCCCCATCTGCATAGCTTTGTGCAAAATTTTCATTCATACTGCCTACCCTCTCTAATTATGGTTGATTATATAGGAGAGTGAAACTTCTTTGAAATTCAAAAAAAATTAAAAAAATCAACGATAAAAATAGAGATTTTTCTTGGAAAGTGAAAGATTTAATGGATTTAGGGAATGTGTGTAGCGGAAACCGCACGTTATGTATTGAGAGTGATTAATGGGTTAAAAAAAGTAAACAAGGTGTGAAGATTGTTTATAATGGATTACTAAAATAAACTACTTTAAGTTTATGGAGTAGTTAATACGGGCTGGTAGTCCAGTTAATTATTCTATTTTTTATTTACATGCCTCTTAAGAAATAATTTATAAAAATAATAATTTGATTATTTTACTCTCTTAATATATTTTATCACGTAATCTCTCTCAATAAATATTTGTTCTGCCAATGATGAAAACCACTTTAAATAATGTTAATTAATACAAGAGTAAAATAAGAAAAAGTTAATTTTATCTTGGTTAAATAAAATAATAAATATTTTTTATAAGGACGACAAGTATTTTGAGACGTAAAGAGTAGATAATATAAACTCGTATATCTATTGGTCAACTTTTAATAGATCAGAGTTACACCAATCAGAATCAATGAAGGAGAGGGGAAATACTTGAAAATACAGCAGCAATAATCATCAATCATGTACCAATTGGAAGCAAAGTCGATCGGAAGTGGTGGCACCGCCGAGCAGGGGTGGATTTAGAGGGTCTCACCCTCGGCAAAAAAATTACACTATATATACATGATAAATTTTCTATGTTTATGTACATATAATAACTTTTGAACACCTTGAATAAATGCAAAAGGTTAGCTCAAGTGATTCAGGGTGTTCAAAATTGTGTCTAGCATCCTATGTTCAATTTTCAGGGACAATATTATTTTTTATATTTAGCTTTTATTATTTTTTTCGAATTCCCTGAGTAAAAATTCTAAATCTGTCACTGCCGTTGAGCCAAGGAAGACCAGAGCAATGTTGTTTTCGGCAACTCAACTCTATCTAGACCTCTCTGTTTTCTTCAAGTATTTCATTGTCGTTTTATTTTCCTTGTGTAAGACTTGGGTTTTGTTTATTATTTAATAAAATAGCCCTAGGCAATCCAACCTAACAACAACAATAACATACCTGGTGTAGTCTCACAACGTGGGGTCTGGAGAAGGTAGAGTGTACACAGACCTTACCTCTAACTTGGTAGGTAGAGCGATTGTTTCCGAGAGACCCTCGGCTCAGGACAAGTACAACAGAAAAAAAAAGTCAGACCCAGTCAAAACGCATAACAGAAGAAATAAAACTACAAAAGACTATAGAGCGATATTACGCCTATTAGTATGATATGATAAGCATGCCTACAGTAATAACACTACACCTACCAATTTGTAAGCGTAAGTAGGACTACGCTCGACTACCTACTACCCTTCTACCTAATCTGTGACCTTCACAACCCCTATCTAATGTCATGTCCTCAATAAGTCTCGGCTGCTCCATATCTCGTCTAATCACCTCGCCCCAATATTTTTTCAGCCTACCTCTACCCCTCATGAACCCGTCCATAACCAATCTCTCACACCTCTGCACTGGGGCATTTATGTCTCTCCTCCGCACATGTTCAAACCATCTCAACCTCGCTTCCCGCATCTTATACTCCACCGAGGCCACTCCCACTTTTCCCCCCGATATCTTCATTTCTAATCCTATCCTTCCTTGTATGCCCACACATCCATCTCGGCATCCTCATCTCCGCCGCTCTCATCCTTTGGGTGTGCAACGCCTTGACTGACCAACACTCCGCCCCATACAATATAGTCGGTCTAACCATCACCCTATAAAACTTGCATTTTAGCTTTAGTGGCACCTTTTTGTTGCACAAGACTCCAGATGCACGCCTCCATTTCATCCGTCCTGCCCTAATACGATGTGTGACAATCCAGTAGCCTTTAATTTTTTTTTTTTAAAAAAAATTATTAGATGAGAAAACTTTAATTTGAGTGAAGTCACTGGCAGATAGCTGGTCAAACACTGCTACTATTTCACGAAAAGTAAGTCACCTAATTTCTTGTTTTAGATACAAAGTTTTAAAATTATAAGAAGTTTAGTTTGATATTTTAGTATACGAGTATTGTATACATGAAATCATTAAACAGGATTCCATAATACGGGACTTTTATACGTAGAATAAATACATAAAACTTGTTATACGTTGAATAAACAATAGAAAAATTACTTTTTCATGAATTACTTATTTTAAGAATATTTCTCTTTAGATACTCTTATCCATGTGCTGCTACTACATGTATGAAATAGTTTATATTGTGCGTTTTGAACCTAGGGCTTGCATGGCTTGAGAACGCGTCAGTAAGGTATAAGATTTGCCTACTTATATACCTAGCATCTCCCCTATGTTTTACCAATGTGAGACTCATCTCCTAAACTAGGATGTCACAATGTATTACTTATTCCACCTTCTATTTCGTATAAAATAATATATAAATATCCGATATAAGTAGTTATACAACATTTTTGATTTCCGAAGTAAAATCCGCATAACATTTCCTGGTTTGCATGTAGAGCGTATATCAGTTTGTGCACCAAGATTAACTTGGCTTACACCTCTAACCAAACGACCCCTAAGAGTATGTTATTTACTGTAAAATTGAAATATTGAAATTAAAATCACACAAAAAAAAATCTCCTTAAATAGACTAAAATGGAAAGTAAGACATGGGAAGTATATATTTAGTGAACTGATTATAAAAGCATAATAAATTGAAATTGAATTGTTTATAAAAACACATTTTAGTCAACATTCATAAAGGAAGAAAAAACTAGAATGAAGCGGCCCATACCCCATCACGACACCAGAGGCCATGCATAAAAAACTGAATCTTTGATGTTTTCGCACAACTCTTCAGGTTCGCATAAGGACCATTGCACTCTTTGATTAACTCGTAATTCAAACTCAGATTATTTCCATGGTCCGCCTCTCCTTTGCTTGTTTTTCTTCTTTTCCTTATTGTTTACTCAGTTTACAATTTAAAAAATTCAGTTTCGCCATAGTATTACTCAGAACATGTTTTCTTCAAAAAAATATGTGAAAAATGTTTCTCTTCGGAATCATTTGTATATTGTTTTCCATTATTTGGATGATAAAAGTTGGTGACATTTGGTAACCATATATGTGTGTGTTGCGCGCGTATACGGAAATGAGATAAGGTATGACATAATTGACAATATTTAGAAGTATTAAAGACTAACAGTAATGTCAAATATTGATAAAAGTAACAGAGAGTAAGAGTTGAAACATTTACAAATAAAAAAAAAATCTTCAATTTATATGTGAGGAAAGTGAAGTATTTTTAAAATAATCTACCCTACTCCAATTAACCCCAACAAGTTTGCCTGCTTCACAAAAGAAATCAAACTATACAAAGCTCAAATACATAAAAGAATATTAGATTATGCTGCTTAAACTAGTCAACTCATATGTACAGAGAAGAGACCTACAAATGAGAAAACTGGGTGAGACAAGACATGAGAGACTTTAGGACTTGAAGTTAGTAAAAATTCTATGAACTAAATATGATACATAAGGGCCCAACCCAATTGGACTCGGGAACCTGGAATGGATTATCCACGCATGCTGCTCCCGCTGCTATCTCAGGTTGCAGAACAGGAAAATAAATAAACCAATGCTTGCTTATATAATTATACATCTCTCTCCTCTACATGAAGTAACTGAGAGATGTTTTCTTTCTTGATCCACCTTCTCCATATAATTCATTCCACTGAAGAAGCTCATTCATATTTGAAGATTCTGATGATACACTAGCACATACCTGCATTTGTTAACACGTAAAACAAGTCATGAATCTACTAAATGCATATAAATCACACTACATCAAAATATTCTCCATACTGACGAAAGCTAGGAAACCATACAAGGGCCCTAGAAAGTAGTAGTACTTCCTTTTTTCTTTTCAACACTAACAAGTTAGTAGAGTAACTATTTCATTTGCACAAATTGGTACCATAACAGTCGAGCTTTCTGGTAGGTTAAATTGACAAAAACTCAGAATAAGAACATGATATCAACATCTAATGTCACCTATGCAGCAAGGTAATTCTCAAAAGAACATCATGATATTTAGATTGAGGTTATCAGATTAGTTGCTATTACGAAGGGCACCAATAGTGATGGTCATGTGATCACATTGTCTCAACTTTTGTTCTTCATTACAGATGGTGTGTGCAAGCATAATAACAAGGATAAGAGATGAGTGTAGGTTTATGCAAGGGGACCTGATAGAATTGAGCAAAATGAGGCACCAGAATAAGATCAGTTGCCTAAAGAATGGCATTTGAGCTCATAAGACTAAGTAGCCAAGTTCCTCGAACCCAGTGGATATCCTCTTAATCACTCTTATCCACACTATTAGCAGGCATTGCACCGTCAAAAAAATGGTGATGCTGTATTGGGGCCAAAGCAATTAGCTGATAAAACTAAGACGCGTGGCATATAATTAGGCTATGTACCATTAAAAACCAGAGTGTCTACCAGTCTAAAGGAGAAGACTAGTGGAATTTGTCTCTATATCTTGATTGTCAGATTAAGGACCGGCCAGTGCAGGAACAGGTACAGGTACCTATACTAACGGTTGACTAGGAGATGCTAGTGTAAATAGAGAATCCTCAGACTTGCAATCCATGAAATTTGAGGAAAGAAGCCACTAGTAAGAGAGAAATACTTCAGTTGGAGGAGCTATTGATCTTTCAAGATACATTCAGGCTACATGATCGAAACCACAAATGTTGTGGTGGATTCTAATGCAATCACATGAACAAAATTCCGTTTTAACTTACTTTCACCAATAGCATGTAATAAGACGTGAGAAACTAACAACATTTAACCAGTTAACATGATTTACCCTTAATGTTATAACGCCAGCTCCCAAATCCTAAATCTGTATCTCCCACCAACAAATATATAAATAGAATAAAAACTAATCACTTGAGTACATATCTAATCTGCAACAGGTTGACATCCGAAAGGATCCATGAGAAAGTACCAAAGTCTACTTGGTAGTAACAGAAGCTACTAACCTTTCTCTTGAACCCCAAGTAACTTTTGCAAAGAAAGTAGAATGCAACACATAAAAATCAGCTTAACAACCACAGTATGTGCAATAGAGTACCTGTTCATGTGCATACTTAAAATCATCCATGTTAAGAGGACGAATGTCTGCACTACTATGCAATGCTGGTGTTGGCCTGTTCTCTACAATTGCCGATGCTTTTTCCTGAAATCATGCCCCAAAAGTAAAAAAAGAAAAATAATCAATAGATTAGCAGATTAAAATGATGATGATGACCCAATAATTTCAAACATCACGAAAGGAAACACACATCATGAAGCTATAACTAAACGACTTCCAAACAAAATTAGTAATAGTAGCATTTTAGTATGCCATGGATCCAGGTCACCAATTCAACCAAATGTTGGAAGGTTACAGAGTTATAAAGAATGACAAGACTGAACTCAGTCGACTGACCTTCTTCTCGTTCTCCAAAATTTCTCTAATCGGGCAATGCGCAGCGGTCACACATAAATTCTGGGATTGGAAATTTGAAGTGGCAGTAAGTATGATATGCAATATCGAATATAAGTAATGCAGTTATTTTGATCCAGACCTTTAAATCGCTCCCTGAATACCCTTCCGTCATATTAGCAATAGCTTCTACATCGACATTTGGTGTTAATTCTTCCTTCACCAATATAACTCTCAAAATTTTCTCCCTATTTGGAGCATCTGGTAAGTTTACCATCAACCTGCATCAAAGGTACACCAACGGCATCACTACCCATAAATCATTTAGAAATCATCATTGATCAATCAGTTACACAAATCATAAGGAAATAATTAAATTAAAGTTTACCTACGGGGAAGCCTCCTAATAACTGCTTCATCAAGGTCGAAGGGTCTATTTGTTGCAGCAAGTACAAGAACTCGTTCCTTGTCTTTTGTACGCAAACCATCCCAATTAACCATGAATTCATTCTTCATTTTCCGCATAGCTTCATGCTCTCCGGGGTTTTCTCGTCTTCCCAACATGCTGTCCACCTAGTAGACAAGAAGAAAATAGAGGGAAAAGGACAATATCAACAAGAATGACATAAAGAAGAAAATTTAATAACTTTGAAGGGATGTGAAAAGGAAAATCTAATTGTTATCTATTTAGGAAATAAATTTAGCCCAGTGATGGCTGCATCGCGGAGAAAATGTCACCAACCTCGTCAACGAAAACAACACTAGGCGCTATTTTACTAGCCAAAGTGAAGACTGCTTTGACGTACTTCTCTCCTTCACCGAACCACTGGCAAGAAAAAGTTAACCATTTTAAGAAGGGCCAGCCAGAGATAAAACAGGCAGAAACCATATATCAGTAATACCTTGGAGGTAATGCTTGACATTGATATGTTGATAAAGTTTGCACCAGCCTCAGTAGCAACAGCTTTTGCAAGCATTGTTTTACCAGTACCTGGAGGTCCAAAGAGCAATATTCCCTTGCAAGGCTGCAGATAGCATCTTGTTCAGAAACATAAGTGCATTCTTGATGACCAAGTTTTAATAACCTAACCCCCCCCCCCCCCCCCCCAAAAAAACAAGAAATAAGAAAACACACACACAGAGGGTGGAGAGGCATGAAGATCCCAATGGACTTCAACATAAAGCAAATCATTTCCTTTTACCTTGGCCAGCTGTCCTTTACAAAACAATTCTGGTCTCTGAAGAGGCAGCATCACCAGTTCTTTCACAGTATCCTTGACAGTTTCCAAGGCCCCAATGTCATTAAAAGTAACACCAATATCACTAGGGGGAATTACGTCCCCAAGCAGTCTCTTCTCGAACTCATTTTCAGTAACCACATCCTGAAAGTCAAGTATCCATCTCATGATTTGGGAAATTCAGAACAAGAAGCACCTTTTTAAAACAAGTAAATTTGCACAGTCGAGAAAAAAATCAGAGCCTTCACCTTGAGGGATTTCTTTGAACTCTTGGTTTCACTCTGAATGCCTTGCAACATATTGAGCCCATAAGCAATGCTGCGAATAAAAAGACTTTTCAGTAACATGTATACCAACCCATACAACCTTCGGCCCTTAGACAAGTGAAACAAGAGAACATTTTTTCTACATGTTATAACATTATGGACCAGAGAGTGAAAATTAAATTTGACCTTTCACTGGAGATAACTAGCTTTGCCTCTTTCATAGAAGAATCAGATTCATGCATAAAGTGATGACTCAAAGCCCAGCCGATTATCTTTTCAACACCTTGACAACCACACAAGAAACATGACAAACTATTATAATCAAGTAAAGGATTTCAAATCTAAAAGGCCTAAAACTACGAGAAACTACTTACTTTCATTCGTCAGTGCTTGATCCTTTATGCATAAAGATTCAAGGTCAGCGCAATTAATTCTGATTCGATTCAAAACCTGAAATCACTCATATAGTTAGAACAACTCAATAAATCAGTTCATTGAGGATACAATTCCATAAGCATCATACTCATTTATCTTTCTAACACAAATCACCATAAACTGTCAATTGTAAACATTATTCTTATACTTTAGCTCCATAAGTGGTCCAAATTAACTTCCACTTCTCACAAGAGATGCACCGACGAGAAGGTGGTTTCAGCCTTTCAGGTGAATCCAGGATAAGACAGTAAAACCATTGGCTTATCAAACTATCTATCGAGCCGGGTCCGGGAGATGAGGGAAAGGATAATAATATGAAAATTGAAGTGCTAAAGAAATGTTAATGGTGTTGCCTATGTAAGTAATTAAAATTTCACAGAACATAGAATATTTCATATGGTCCTACATAATCCACAACTGGAGAACATTGACGGGATCTAAGATAAAAGTTTGTTTTCCCTTAGCTGGCAAGTATAGAGAACTCACATTGCGAATGCTTGCTATGTTTGACTGAGATTTCATAGTTCCCATATCCCGATCTAACTGTTGCTTCCAGTCTGATAATAAGGTCACATCCTGCCATAAGAAGATCTGTATTAAATGCTTGCATCAAAATTAATACAGTTGGCAGTCTAAACATAAACTGAAAGTTACCTGAGGGATCTGTATGGTAACTTTGTTGGGAAACAGTCGGGTGAGCTGCTTCATTGTCTTGGGGGTTTCTTTGCTTCTATCATGCAACCTACCAAAATTATCCTGGAAAGTGATGCCATTCGATGCATTAATATTAACCATTTTACTGGTGCATGTACTTCTATAATGCGATTAGACATTCATCAAGAAGCTTCAAGGAGATGCCAATAATAATAGAATAACAACAATAACCCTCACAGAAAAGATAACATCAATACTTCATTCCAAAAAAAAAAAGATAACATCAATAACAATTGTTTTTGATAACCAATAACACCAATAATTTTGTCAAGAAAATATAATTTTTTTAAGAAGGTAACAGTAAGCTGCACATATTATGAAGTTAGCAAAAATTTATAATAAAGACTAAAAAGGAAAGGATGCAGCAGACTCAGATTCTAAATGTAATCTAAGACATCAAAAATATACTGTGCATCTTCTATAGATTCATGTTTACACCAAAAGTGGTACAAAACTACACAGTTCATTTTCTGAATAGAGCTTCCTTTGTCTTCAAAACATCTCCGGTTCCTCTCTTTCCACACTGTCCACCAAATACAAGCTGGGACAATGTTCCATCTCTCCTTCTGACTACACACATTACCCTCTGTGCTCCAGCTGTCCAATAAACCATTCACCCTTCCTGGCATAGCCCATCTAATACCCCTCAAATTCATGAAAATGCTCCACAGTTGATTTGTATAAGCACAATGAAGAAAGAGGTGACTTATTGTCAGTGCTTGCTCCCCATATAGGTAACACCTAGAGCATAGCTGGAAACCCCTTCTAGCTAGGCTGTCTTGAGTCAGAACTGCTTCTTTGGCCAGTAACCAGGAGAAACAGGCTACTCTGTATGGAACTTTAGCTTTTATAGCATTTTCGAAGGCCAACTTCCCACCTGATTGTTTGACTGATTGAAATCTCTACAGGCTGCCTTAACAGTGAACTTGCCTTGACTATCACCTAGCCACCACCATGCTGTCCACAGCTCCAGAGGTCCCTTTAAATTGTGCTAAGGTGCTACATAAATATGCTACTCTATTCACCTCCCAATCATTCAGATATCTTCTATAGCTCAAGTTCCACCCTTGTGCTGACCATACTTCTCCCACTAAAGCCTCTTTGTCCTAGCAAAGATTAAAGAGATCTCGATATAGCTTTCAGAGGTTCTTGAGTTAGCCAGTTGTCTTTCAAAAATGATACCTTCAGTAACGACGACGACTCCTCTCTACATTACAACTCTCACGTAGAACTAGTAAGCTAAATCCAAGTCCGTAGGCCCGTCCATTCCTTGACTCATAAGGACCATATTAGTGCATAAAAATGGTTTAGCACACAATGGTTAAAATAGGTTTCAAACCCCATTTTTATTGAGTTGGGTGTGGGTTTAACACTAAGTTTCTTTTGGGGGGATGGGTATGGGAATTAGGGGGTGGTATGATGGAAATTTGAAGATTTGGTTATGGAAAAAGCCACATAAACATAGCAACATGTTCTAGTTAATTTGTTAGTATGGCACACCTGCCACCCTCTAATCCCCAAACAACCCCCGCAAAAGAAACTTACCATTTCCATCCTGCCCCTTGTAGCCTTTCATTCTATAACTCCCCTCACTCATACATACAAACACATTAAACATATATATATATATATATATATACACGTGGGTGAAAGAAAATTTCTAGAGGCCATTGGTGGGTGGTGATAGCTTCGGTGATTGAAAGATAAAGCCATATGAGTAGGAGTAGAAAGGTATGTCTGCTATAATATGGGTAATAATGTGTCGTATAAGAAGAAAGAATGAGGATATGGATCAAAATGGGTGTCGGGTGGGTTGGGTTAAGGCCTGTACAGCTGTACTGATTACTAAAACCCAATCCATTCCTGCCCATATCCAACCTAACACAAGTTGACATCACTATGCCTGAGAATTTCATTAATGTAAGAAAGAGTTTCAGTTGTATGCTCAGCCATGCAATGGGTGAGTAATCCTTTTCGAAACCTAATGTCAGCCATAGGGAAATAGAAGATAAATTTGAACTTTGTGACTTCTCACAAGCATACATTCAAATAAATATATGAAACCATTTGCTAATGTAGACACCTCATATATATGTATCCACATATGGGTGTGTGAAAAAAAAAATTGATGGCGATTGGTTTGAAGTACTTAAAAACAGAGACATGGATGGGTTAAAGTAGTTCGGGTAATTGAAAGATGAGAAATATGGATAGGAATCGGCCCCGAGGGCTTTGGTCTAGTCGTAAGAGCGCGGCGGGTGATGTGTGGTTAGGCACACGTTACGGATTCGAACCCTGCCGCAGACAAAAGTATGGTACTTAAGTGGAGAAGGGTAGAACGATAGGCCTACTATCCACCAAATTTCGAGTCATGCGCTTTCTGGCCTCTGGGAGTTCTTGGTTATCAAAAATATATATGGACTGGTCTTACTCAAAAAAAGAGTATGGATTGGAGTAGAGAAGAATGCATTTTTTTAGAATGGTAACAGAGAAGGATGCATTGTATAAGAACAAAGTATGAGGAATGGATTAAATGGGTTTAGGTGGGTCGGGTAAAGCCGGCACCCCATTTTCTTAAAACCCAATTGACACCCAATCCTTTGACAACTCCTACACCTCAGCATATTATGAGGGCAAAAGGCCTGATTTGTACTGTATATGCTCCTCAACTATGCAATTCCTAAATGACCAAATGTAAAGGCTTGGGGAATCCATAGTGTCAGTCAGGGGTAATAACATATTAACACATTGAGCACCTCCCCTAAGACATGCAGTTAGAGTGCTTACAGTCCCTCGTAGTTCTTAGGTACAACACTGAGAACAAGGGAATGGGAGAGAATGGAAAAACTAAAACAAAAGGGAATGGGAGAGAAAGCTTTACATACTGGGAAGGCAAGGTCAAGTAATGCCGTTTGGTTACTTCCAAATTTCGTAAATAGCAAGCCACCAGGATGAGACTGTAACGGATAAAGTAAGATTATCAGAATCACAAGTCAAACTTTTATCATGAAGGAATGGAAAATAACCATGTCTTTGCATACTTTCTCCTTTCGATTGTCCGACTGGGCATGGGATGCTATGGCAACAACATTCTCTGGCAAATGCTCAAGCTTAACCTTGAAAGCAGCATAGGCCTCAGGATTACTCACCATAGACTTCTCAATGTCTTTGATGAACAGAACTAGAGGACTACTTTTACTTTCTTTTGAAGCAACCTACATAGACAAAAAATAATGAACCAAGGACACTCGGCACAGAAATGGAATAGTATCATGGAGAGGTATATTAGGAAATACCTCAAAGAGTTCATTGATAGCAAGTTTATCAATTTCATCAGTGCTTGAGCTATCAAGACGGAGCAAGTCAGCTGTGGAAAAGAAAAGATCAGGCCACCAAAAAGACATGCTTATGTTATCCGACATAGCTGAGCCAGGCAACAAAAAATAAACGCTGGAACTTTCTGATATAAAGCTGGCAGCAGATTACTACCAGCACAAAAGAACCCATGATCTTCATCGCACAGACCACCAAGATCATTACCCTCTGGAATTGATCTATCAAATCTGACACCAATTTTAGAGGACCCATTTTCCGCAAATGCAAGAACCACTTGGCCCCTGTAACCATATGTTGGACCCCTGCAATAATGTATGTTCATGCCGTGATTTTAAAAATAAAGGAGTGACTGACTGACAGACCTCAATAGAGACAGCATTCAGTTCACAAAAGAATAACAAGAAAATTTACTCAACAAAAAGTCAATCCTGACGTAATTTGGTGTACCTTCTTGGTACCTATTGTTAATAATACTTTTACCTTATCAAAAAAAAAAACAAGTCAATCCTGACAAAGAGCATTCTGTTCACAAAGAATAACAAGTAGACTAACTAAGCAAGTCAATCACACCCAACGGCTAATAGCAAAGGTATAGCACTCATCCTAAAGGACTACTACTAGAGACTGAAATCGAAATAGTGAACCTTTGAACATTCAGGAAAAATGGTTACTTTATTATCATTTTTGTCATACAAAAGTAAACATTATCCCCTTTAAAACTGGTACTACATTGAACACAAGAACATGTAGCTTTCATAAGAAAGCAACACGATTTATAATCATTAGTTTAAAGAAAGAGATTAATAATCAATTAGTAATTTAAACCACATATAAACATAACCACAATGGAATCTCTATCCATTAACATCTTTTAAGCAGTATATCTAGGTGATCTCTCTACACATTGTAACTTTTTCTATGGAATGATATGATCGGCTAATTGTATGCCTACAATTTAAGCGAGACTTTTGTTGGGTCAGATCTTTTGGGAAGCTTCTGGATCTAGAGAAAAGATAACAGGGCAGTGCATTAGAAGTTATTATTCAATATTTTTTACAAGAAGTGGTCGGCAAACTTTATAATGTACTACATCCAAAAAGAATGACAGGTTCCGGAGTAGGAGAGTCAACGCACCTAATTTTCAAGAGTGAATGAATAACAATTCCGTAAATTTTAAAGACAATTTGCATGTTCAAAAAATAATAAGTACTAATACAACCAACAAAATTTACAGTCAAAAACTTGAATTCCAGATAAAGTAATAAAATTTTATTAAATGAAAGGAAAAGATACACCCGCATAAGAAAGATATGGTTTTCTAATAACGACCCAATTTTTTTATACAATTAGAAGCCTCGTGGTTGCACCAAAAGGAGATAAAGGATAAGAGGTTATTTTTTTTTTTGGAAAATGGTAAATTTGTATTCTACAGCATTAAGGAGATGTTGGGGACCTTCAAAAGAAAAACAGAGAAAGAAATACTTAAGAGATCCTAATAATTCTACCACTGTTCTGTTTCCTCCACATCTTTTTCTTTACACCAAAAATAAAAAGGTTATTCCTCAAGTATACAAAATTCTTATCTACTCCATGGAAAGCTCTCCTATTTCTCTTTACATATGGTCCACATAAGTGCTAGAGGAGCAACATCCCATATCCCGGTATCTTCTCTTCCGTCTTCTAAAGGTCCAGCTAAATATTGCTTCTTTACCGGTGTCGGGCATCGCTCCTGAGTCCAAACCATCTATGTACTTCCCACCACAAAGTAGACACTTCGGCAGTGTAAGATGAAGTGATTCATGTCTTCTCCCGAGATTTTACACATGAAGTGCCAAGGAACACAGATAATCTTCCACTACCTCAAATTCTTAGCCATCAAGATCACCCCCTCGCAGCTAACCAAGTGAAAAAACACACCTTTTTGATACCCTAGGTTTCCATACTGAGAGGTGTGGAGAAGTTTACTTCTCCTAATCAAAAGCTTCTCAAAATTGGATTTGGCAAAAAACGTCATTATTCCCCGTTTCCCATCTCCATATATCATGACTACCCGATACAGTTCTTTTGTTCGTGAAGCAATTCAACCATGATATGAAATTTTGTGATCTCAGTCTTACAAGTTCCTCCTAAATCTCAAATCCAGTATACTTCTCCCCGTGTAGGCTCCATATTCGTGGGACTGGCATCTCATTTCAGCATGTAATCTTGTACATGACTTGGAAATATAATTCTCTAAGTGATTTTTCCGCACCATCTATGTTTCCAGAAACTTACCCTACTCTCGTCATCTACCCTAAATGATAGGTTCTCACTGAACTCTTCCCACTCTTTCAGATATTCATCCAAATCCAGCACCAATAAGTGAGATTTTTAGTTCTTCAACACCCCATATTTCTCCACGATCAACCCCCCACCCCATCCCCCAAAAAAGCATTTCTCCACTACCCCAAATCTTCATAATCACTTCCCAATAACGCCTCTTTAAACCCCTTCAACTCTTTAATCCCAAGTCCACCCCAACACTTTGGTTTTGTGACAACCTCCGAACTTACCAAGTGAAACTTCCTCTTCCCGCTTGAAGTATCCTTGGCATTAACCGTTGTCGATATTTTAACATTGGATTCCGGCCAAAACTTTTCATCAACATGTCTTCCAATGCTCCCCCCTGCACTTCCTTTCTTTCCCCCCTTCTCATCAGGACTTCTGTAAGAAATTCAGGAAACAACCATAATCTGGAACCCAGTGCACCATCATGAACCACTGAGACAAGAATCCTACCCACATTGCTTACTAGATTATTCTAACTCTCATCATTTCATGCATGATGCACGTGTCATCTATAAATTCCTGACATAAGTCTCCCATTTTCTTGAATAGTTTGATATACCACAAATGTACCGGTTAAAGCTTTTTTTAACAAGGTACTCTTAAAACTATCTATAAGCCATTCATGATGAAAATGTTTGTACCCATGTTCCTATTTGATTTTCACATTTAGAGAAAGAATACGGCCAAGGGAAGGAATCAAAAGATTTCAAATGATTCTACTTGGTCACAACACTTAAAAAATTACATAAATCAAACAACCATTTTGGATAAGTTTTAAGACTGATGTAAGACAAATTCAAAATTTCTCCAACAATTAATACTCCAAATGGACCTTTTGACAAAAAATTGGCCCATTAGAGGAAAATGGTTCCATGAAACTGTTGAAGTTATTACACACTACAGAGTAGTAATTTTAGAGAGTGGACTACAGGAGATCTTTATCGACACAGAAGACCACTTAATTCATTCAACTAAGAAGATTATTAGCACTATTAAACAACCACTAACTCAATTACAAAATTGACTAATGTTCCAACTGATTCATAAAAATGATCCACATCATGAACTCAAGTAAACAGACATTGTAAGTTACTAAGGGACTTACTAGCAACTTTGAGGGTGACATGCAAATTATATTTGTCTAAGTAGTATTATAAGTATCAAAGAATACTCAAGCTAATTATGGAAGTTGGTAATTCTATTCATATACGAAGATTTGAACAAGACATCCTATTTAAACTGCTACTTTTCAGAACTGATTCAAAACGCATCATCAAGCATACGTATGAGCACTAATGAGAGTACTGAACTAACATCACACAGAATTTATTGCAGTTACCTTAAAGGTGTTTGCAATGGAGAAAAGCCTGATGTTAAAGATCCGACATACTTCACTCTATCACCTGTCAAAATGACAGGTCTAGCATTAAGCACAAAACTGCCAACTTAAAAGGATATCCTTATTATGTATATAATGAAGTGACGTCTTCTATCTTTATCAGTATGTGTGTGTATGTGTGTGTGTGTGTGTGTGTGTGAGAGAGAGAGAGAGAATACTCGACAAGGAGTTCTCACTATGGAAGCAACAATTACCTTTCTTGAAAGTGTAGTTTTTTGACGAGGCAGTATATGCCTCCTGCTTGGGCTGAGGATGAGAACTTAAAATTGAACCACCAGTTATGTCAGCCTCAACACTTGAAGCTGGCTTCTTATTAAGATGCAGTGCCGCCGCTTGCGCAGCACGTTTAGCAAATACACTGGCTCTCTCTGGTTTTGAACTTTCTTTCACGGGCTCGACATCTTTGGCAATTGAACCCTACATAATAATAAAGAAAAAAAAATGAATTGCAGGATGATGAAAATTCAATTACATTAACCTGTTCTTACACCAATAATAACAGAAACGTTCCGAGTACCCGTCCCTCCCATTTCACGTAACACTGTTTATAAATACTCTTCAAAAAGTCTGACCACCATCCATATGATCATTGAATTTTTTTCGCAAAATTTTAGATTGGATTGCCCTGAGCCTGCCGTCAAGCACCTCCCCATTTACTTCTAACCTGTCTTGCAGTGGGCAGTGTGGATGTTCAGCGTTGATTTACAGGAGCAAACTAACAAAATCCCTAAGGGAACCAGGAAAATCGTTGATTTACACGAGCAAACTAACAAATTTGCAGCCAAAGTTTCTGTCCCATTCTCTAATTCCCCATTGAAATGGTACCCCTATGGTTCTCGAGGTCAAGGCTCAAATCAAAATGCTGACATTTTTCATATATTCTGTCAGTAAGTCGAGATGAAACGAACCGTAATACATGCAGTAGTTGGTCTCATAATGGTTACACAAGAAAAAGAAACATTTGGCCATTCTGCAGAGGAGCTCATGTGCTATAGTAATTTTAGATAGAAGTTTTCTTTTTTAATCCCAATACACAGGCTTTCCTATTTCCAGTTATTACTATGAAAAGGAATTGGAAAACTAGAAATGCCCTGTAATCCAAACAGTCGTAGCTTGTTGCATATTTCTCTTACAGCTTTCAACTACATTTCCACTTTTCATGAAATGAGGCGGTAAAAAGTAAGATAAACCAATATAAAGGGGCACCTGGGGGGGTTGAAGTGGTATAAAAGTATGAGCCAAGTAACAGAAGACACTTACGCCAGGCAGCATGAGAGAATCCACTATCAGTAGCTTAGCACCAAAGTATTTAGCTAGTGCTTTAACCAATGTCTCCTGATAAATTTCTGAACCTGTGAGCAGTAACAAAAATGTGATTGAGGGCTGGATTGAACTAAAGAAAACTAGATAAGAGATTTCTGCATATATGGGGCAGGAAATACCTGCTGGACCTGATAGCAAAATCCTAGGGCACACTGTGGGGAGATCTGATGTATATTTTGCAAACTTGTTACACTTCAAGTGTATATAAGTGGAAGCAATCAGAATATTCTTTGTGTTTTCACTGTCATACCAAAAAAAATAGTAAGTACAGAAATCAATATAACAAATTCCAGAAATACACGAGTACCAACTTTAACTTGAACAAACTTAATGTTGCAGCGAGAAGTAATGAAGACAGCAATTAAAGCAATATCAACCAGAAAATTGAAAAGAAAAAAAAGGTGAGACCAATATTGACCTTAAATAATATGGAAAATTTTCAAATGTGACCTCAATAGCGTTGAAATCAACCACTCCTTGTTGTAAGGCATTTTTAAACGTTTGGCGCCTAGTTAAAGCCGAAATTGGGGGATCAAAATCCTTGAGTAGTTCTTGGAAACTCCTTTGCTCCTTAAAAATTTTGGAAATGCTACCACTCAAATCAAACTCAGAAGCAGAAGATCCAGCAAGCACTCGAAGGAGAGGTCGCACCTTCCCAATCTCTGCATCAACTGAATCTAGTGCAACGTTATCAAGATTCAAGTTACCATTTTCAACGTCAGGAGATAACACGTCATTCTTCTCATCCACCAACACACTAGGTAC
This sequence comes from Anisodus acutangulus, assembly GCA_029783415.1. NCBI lineage: Eukaryota > Viridiplantae > Streptophyta > Magnoliopsida > Solanales > Solanaceae > Anisodus > Anisodus acutangulus. The sequence continues at coordinate 10,045,380 of CM056500.1, forward strand.
ATCATTACAATCAGAAGCATCCTTCATATCAGTATCTAAATCATCTTTCTCTGTCACTCCACTGGCAGCGGGTAGAATTGGCACCTCTGAACCTTGTTTTACATCCTTACCATTTTGAGGTGATAGTGGGAGAAGGGACAAGTCTTTCCGAAGATTTGACAAAGATGCCAGGGTCGATGCAACAGATACAGTGGAGGGATCCCCAGACCTTGCCTCAAGATGCAGTCCCTTGATTGATCCACTATGAGCTTCCAATATACTAACAGGATGAGCCAAATTTGTAGCAGCTAAGTCATCATCAAAGATCTAAAGTATAAAGTCAAGGAAATGCAAGTAATTCCAGTTCTAACATCCAAAATGGAATTCACATTTTTTACATGTGTATAAATTCTCAAACACAATGAATTAAGGATACGTAAGCATGTTGACCAGATGAGCCAAAGACAACCTCGTCACCTCCATTGAGAGGGACAATAGAATTCTTTGGGTAGACCTTGCCATTGACTTGCACATCACCTTTTTTCCCCGTAATTTCAAGAAGAGTAATGGATACCCCTTTCTAGTCATAAAGAAACCATAAACAGAATGAATAATGTGATATTTCTACTACAAGTGAGAAACAAAGGAAAGCAATGTTGAACCATGAAGAAACACTACTTTTGAGCCAGGATAAAATAGTGTAGTAAGAAAAAGTCAGGCTTACCTCTGTCTCAGTGTGCTTGAGATTACATAAAGTTTTACTAACAGAAGAATCTCCTATCCACAAGTCACTGCCACGACCTTGACCTACAGTATAAGTTGGGCGATGCATAACAAAATGAGGATTCTGCAAAAGCAAATAGATGCTTATTAGTGTATTAGGTGGATTAATTTCAGAAGAAAACCCATTAACAAGTTGGCATCTGGGATGTTGTTGATATTTGGTACGGTAAATATGTAAAGTGATCCCGCCTACTTTTAAAAGTAAAAAGAGCTTGATATTATGTGCAACCATCCGGCCCTTCCCAGACCCCGCGCATAGCGGGAGCTTAGTGCACCGGACTGCCCTTTCATAAGGCTAATGTTGAAAGACAGCCAATTGAGTTGGCCAGGGCCAAGCCTCCTCTCCTAAACACACTAAAAATAGAATTGTCTCCCAGACTCCCATATCAAAAGAAGAATTATAACCAAATTTAAGTGAGTGAATGAGACCAAAACAATCTGGAGACATTATAAGCTGCACCTTCGTGTCTTCAGCCTAAGTCAACTTTCAACACGTTTCCAACACCAACTCTACCATGTCTATATCCTTTATATTTTCGCATTTTTTATAACTAGCTTGGAGGCACCTCTATTAGTACTACTTCCACATGATATCTGCTATCTCCCACCAGTAAAAGTATTGAGTAACTCTGTCCACCAAGGCTTGGAAAAATGGAAAGAAAGCAACTACTAGTATTTTTTCCTCAGCTGGGAATTGAGATTTGAACTTGAGACCTTATGACTCTTAACACACTTCATCGACCAATAGGCCACACAATTGGGTGCAAATAACTGTGGTGTCCAAGCCAACTTGTGCTTCAGCACTCATCTCACCTACCTGGGCACTCATGTAGGGTTTGTTGGACAAGATTGAGATACCAACTTCTAGAATTTCTTTTCTAGCACACAACACAAACTTCCTCAGAAGTGAAATGGAGTCTTCCACATAATGAGACCTTTCAGAATGTCAAATCCACCCTTCTTTGAACAAGTGTTTAATTAAGTTTATCAGAAGAAAAACAAAAAAGAACAACCAAACAAAAACAAAAAGAATAGCTTTAATTAACAATAAATATCAAGACTTTGCAACTAAATTTAGAAATTTAATATCCCTATACCAGACTACGGAACCACATCTCCTCTTTTTTTCAACAACTTTCCAGAAAACAAAAAAGTAGTAAGATCCCTATACCAGACCTCCCAAACATTGAAAACTTTCCTAAAGGTTATGCACCAGGTGCCCTGATATTTAATTAACAATAAATATCAAGACTTTGCAACTAAATTTAGAAATTTAATATCCCTATACCAGACTACGGAACCACATCTCCTCTTTTTTTCAACAACTTTCCAGAAAACAAAAAAGTAGTAAGATCCCTATACCAGACCTCCCAAACATTGAAAATTTTCCTAAAGGTTATGCACCAGGGTGCCCTGATTTTGTAATCTGCCAGTGTTGCATCTGATTGAGTGGCCAGTCTGTATATACCTGACACACCTTCAACCGAACTGGTCTGGCCAGATATCCTTAATGTCACCTAACCTGCCCTTTCTGATTTCAAATTATGATGGAAGAGTTAAAAGTCCTTCCAAAGAGTCCATGCTAATGGCAGTGGTTCATGCATTCTACCACCTTCTTCCCAACTACTTCCACACTCTTTACATCGGTGAAAGAAAGCTACAATGAAGCCATAAAGACCAGGCACGTTATCTCCCAAGCAACTTCCCAGCGCTTGAGCAATTGAAAGTAAGATCTCTTTGCTGAATAGTGTCTCCAAATCTTCCCTATTGTTTATTGTTTGTGAGTCTGAAAAGTAACTTTGTTCATTATTGGGCCCCAAAACGTCCCTCTCCTTATAGAGGTTGCAATAATAGTTGGAGTAACTGGTAAAGTTGATGTCATGTGACCAGGAGGTCATTGGTTCAAGCCGTGGAAACAGCCTCTTGCAGAAATGTGAGGTAAGGCAGCGTACGATATACCCTTGTGGTCCGGCCCTTCCTCGGACCCCGCGCATAGCGGGAGCTTAGTGCACCGAACTGCCCTTTTATCAGTAATAAGACACTTTACAAAATTATTTCTTCTACGAGTGTTGGTCTATGGAAGAACTTCATTTTGCTATCACCTTTTATAACCATTTTAATGTGTGATTTTTGCCTCATTTATCTTTTGGGCCACGCACTACACATCACTTTCTGATGATTTCTCTTGTAATCTCCTCATCGTCACTTAGGTCTTTCCTTCCATCCTTTTAATCCATTAACTTAAATGCCCAGCATAGGTTTCAAATCTTCCATTTCAAAAAAGAAAAATATAGGTTTGAAGTCTTAATCTCCATGATCCCACAAGCCTCTTCCTTCCATTCCACAAATCATTCTTCCGCAACTTCACTTTTCTCACCAATACATTGCAGTCATCCCAAAACGGAGAAACTACCAAACCAAGATTTCATGTTCTCATTAAAATTCCGAAGTTCTACCTACATATTCCAAATCTGAAGAGGACTAGACCCTTGTGTGTGACTCCATTAACAGATGGAAACAAACATAGTCTCTGTATGCGTCTACTCTTTAAAAAAGAGATATGATGCTTGTTTTAATCAAGTATGGCTCTTCTTTTTGAATTTCTGGAGTATATGAATCTAGAGAGGTAGTTGTGAAACTGAAACTACTTATACTCCTGCAGTACCTTCATGGTACTATTTAAGGAAATACATTTACTTCATCAACCAAAAGTAAGAAAAAACATTGGTCTGAAATCGCCTCAGTAAATCCTTTTGGATGAAAATGAGAAATGTTTCCTCTCGTTTTGTGGAGAACAGAAAATGATAAAGCTATGGACTCTGCCATTTCTCCATGTGAATTTTGCCTCAATGAAAGTTGGAAGCGTTGAATTCCTGCCTTCCACATATCTAACAAAATGCTATTCCCTTACCACTGCCCAGGAATGCCATTTCCGACATACTTCATACTGTTTCTGCCAAAGCTCCCTCTTCATTGATCAGCAGGCCATGTATGCAGTCGCTGTAATCCTTGAGAAACCAAAAAAATTCTTTGACGCATTTGAAAGTACATCTCAAAGAATTTGTCCTTGGAACTGGAAGCACCTCCAAACTTTCAAGCATTTTTTGTCCCACTTTATTAACACTCCTGACATCTATCCACCGAAAAAGTCCAGTCCACAAATCTATTTTTCCACAACAATGATTTCTTCAAATTGATGATTTCCCCATAATGATTACGTTTGCGGATCAAAAAAGTAAGGTTTCCCATAACGATGATACTATAGTATTTGATACATCTTCAAGTCTGTTTTCGAAGACTTGCCAAATTTGGTCCCCATTACCTTAACATGGCTTTCGCTACTGCTCTTTCCAAGAGATCATTTACACTCCTCGTGCCAAATTTGGTCCCCATTTCCTTAACATGGCTTTCGCTACTACCCTTTCCAAGAGATCATTTACACTCCTCGTGTTTGACGTCATAATGTTCCTCTACCTGTTAGAAGAACACTTTAGCCTATTACCCCCTCCCCTGGCTTCCCCCTTTTCTCCACTTGTCCACATTAGTCTTCTGAACCCACTCCCATCCCTTTTCCGAAATTTCAGATTTTACCACATCCATTTTAAGGTTGCTCTGAAATTGAACTTTTACAGTTTTACTCAGTTGTTACCAGTGGCAGTGAGCTAGCTAATGGGTTACTGTTTTGGCGTCAAGTCATCAGCATTCCATCACTTATATCCGACTTATTCATCTTTAAATTCTTCTGGAACCTTTACTACTTTACCCAGTCAGAAGAGTCGAAGATAAGCATACAGAAAGCCTAAGAAGCAAAACCTACCTGAGAGCACTGCGAAAGAAGTTTACCCCATTCAGAATCAACACTAGATTTCACCTGCCGCTTCTTTCCCCAATTCAATCCCGACCCATTTGACTTGGAATTCTCCACAACCGCAGAATCACCTAAAACGCATCACACGAAAATTCAAAAAAACAACCAAAAACATCAAAAAGATCAAAATTTTACTCCCTCCATCCAAATTAATGTGATACTTTTCACTTTTCAAGAGTAAATTTGACTAAATTTTGAAATTAAATTGGATTAGATTAACATAAATTGGGACAGAGGGAGTACTAATTACTGTCTCTAATTTCTTTGAAATAATTGTCCTTCTTGAACTCCTTGAGATGCAGTCATCTCTAGTTTTTCAATGTTCAATGTGTTAACCTCTTTTGAAAGAATCTGCTCTGATATCAATTGTTATTTGTTATTTTCCTGCCACCTATAATCATGAGTGAATTTATGTATAAATTTTGGGCATGTGAACTCATTGTCTTCCTGCAAAACTAGATATTTTATGTACATACTTTCTAGAATGAATCTAATATTACCCGATGGCACCCATTGCTACAAAAAAGCTTAGTAGTCCACTTGGTTAAAAGCTTAATTATTTATCAAGAGGAACAAGAATCAATTCCTTTCCCTTTACTTTACTAGTGGACCATGTTCTAGAAATCCTAGATTCATGTATGCCTATAAAAGGAAAAAAACAGGTTCTTACAGCAACATGCAAAAGAAAAAGGGTACCTAAAGTCATCGGTGATACCAAAGGCTGCTCATTTGCCCCATCAGTTTCCATCGATTTCTGTGCCAGGTCAGCAGCATCAGACGATTTGGCAGGAGCGAGATCAGCTGATCGAACTTCTTGTTCAGCAGATTCATTTACCCCACCACCACCCTGTGATTGGCTATCATTAGTCGATGACAATGCCTCCACCGCCTACAAAGTCCCATAAAAAATTACATTACAGAAAATTCAATTAAAAAAATACTCCCTCTCGTCCCAATTTATGTGTGATACACTTTTCATTTTTAGTCCGTCCTAAATATTTTGTAACAATTTAATTTCAACATTTATATTTTACTCGATTTATAACCACAAAAATATATTTAACTTATTTTAGACAGCAAGATTCAGATTTTCCTTTATTTCTTAAACAATCATATGTTTTACTTTATTTCTTACACTTCGTACCGAGTTAAACTATATCACATAAATTGGAGATGGGAGATTTATTAGTTAACGGAAAGCAAGTGGATCGATAATTAGATAAGAAAAAAACCCTAACCCTAACCTTAGAGCGCTTGTTGTTATTAGGAATTGAAGAGGTGGGAGAAGAAAGAGTCGAACGCTTTGATGAAGAAGTGCTTCGTCTCGTCTCAACCATGTTTGGTATTCTTGGTTCTACCGATCCAATGAATTAGAGAGAATGAAGGTAAATGGATTTGGATTTGTGTGTGGGGAAAAATTGGGGAGAGAGACAATGAATGATTGCGTGAAGATCAGTTACAGAGTTCCATCTGTTGCTGAATTTATATGTAGAATTATATAGCTGCTAAAGTTTTAAATATGGCAACTGGCACAAGGACCAGGCTATTATTTTAGTAGGGATTTTTTAGGAAATACGAAGTGTGTCCTAATTGATGTGGCATAATTTGATTTGTCATCAAATTTAAGAAATAAAATAATATTTTTAAAATATATAATTTAAAACAAGTCTTTTATAGATGTACGACGGTAAAGTTAAATTATTCTAAATGTTAAAAGATGACATTCTTTTTTAGATATATAAAAAAATGATGTCACGTAAATTAGGACAAAGAGATTAGTAAGATTTTTTCTTGAGAAATGATTAAATAGGGGTTATTTAGTTCTTTTGTTTTGGGTTTGAGGAATAGTTGGTCCTTGATTGATATGTGGGTAAGGATTAGTAGGTGTTATGCCATAGAAATCAAATGCATTTTTTGCTTTGTTTGGAATTTTTGAAGGCCAAATTCATAGACAGTTTCTTTGTAGTAGTAAAGATTTTTTATTTAGACATCTCAACTAAATTGTAGATCTATTGAAATGGTGTAGTGGATAAAATGGAGGCTCGCTTTCGGAATATTGTGTGATAAGAAGGTGCCACCAAAACTTACAGGTAAGTTCTACAAATTGATGGTTAGACCGACTATGTTGTATGAGTGGAGTGTTGGCCTATCGAAAATTCTCATGTTCAGAAGATGAAAGTTGCAAAAACGAGAATGTTGCGATGGATGTGTGGGCACACTAGGAGAGATAGGATTAGGAATGAATATATTCCGGACAATGTGGGAGTAACCTCAATGAAGATAAGATGTGGGAAGCGATGCTGAGATGGTTTTTGGGCATGTGAAGAGGAGAGACACAAGTGCCCCAGGGCGGAGGTGTGAGAGGTTGGCTATAGACATTTTTAGAAGAGGTAGAGGTAGGTTGAAGAAGTATTGGGGATAGGTGATTAGACAGCACATGGCGCAGTTTCAGCTTACCGAGGACATAACCTTAGATAGGAGGTTATGGAGAACCCAGATTAGGGTAGAAGTTTAGTAGGTAGTCCCGCTTAGCCTATCATACTAGTAGGCGCAGTATTATCTTATAGTTTCATGTCCTTTGATTTCTGCTGCTATCTGTTATTACGTATACTTTGATTATCTTGTTTACATGTGGTAGTTAATGCTTCTTTTTTCAGAACGCTCAATCATGACTTATTCGCTTTCGTTACTTTCATTTCATACTGCTTTAAATTTCTTGCCCGTGTCTGGACATTTCTTTTACTTTTGCTTATGCTTTCTCGTGAGCCGGGGGTGTTTCGGAAACAACCTCTCTACCTACCAAGGTAGAGGTAAGGTTTGTACACTCTACCCTCCCCAACCCCCACATTGTGTGATTTTATTGGGTATGTTGTTGTTGTTGAGCACAAAGTTGTTCCAATTAGACATGTTGTTAACAATCAGCTAAAATTACAAAGTGTGTGTAATGACGTGGCATGATGACTAATTAAAAGATGACATGTGGCATTTGGGTACAAGATATTAATTTAAAAATAAATAAAAAGGAAAAAGAAAAAAAAACTATTTTCAGCAAAAAACTAAATTTTAAAAAAATATTTTCTAAACACTCTTTTGTCTCCTTCACTAGTAACGTCATCGCCACCGGAGCTTGCCGCCGACAACCAACGACGACGATAAGATAACTTTGTTTCCTCGCCCCTTCTTCTTTCACTGTGTCTTTCCTTTTTGAATCTGATACCTGTAATGACCTCACTAGTCTGTCATTTTCAGCCATCATCTTTAGCGGAAAAGACCCAATTTGGCCCGATTTATATGTTTCTGACGTTTCATTGTTGAAGCGACGTTGTTGGACATCGCTATAGATTATTGTTCTCCCCTTCTCCCTTTATTTTTGTCACTTCCCCAACATAGAACCTCGCAGGAGATTATTTTTCAGCGACTTGCCATTGAAACCAGTAGTATAAGCCCAAGCTTTCTTTCACTAACATTTTTGTTTTGCTTCAGTTTCTTCTCTTTCTAATATTAAATTAGTTGATGGAAAAATGAAGAATTCAAGAAAGAAAAAATTGTTATCATAAGTCCAAGAAGATTTTAGAGTTGTGCCGATGTTAATGGCAGGGAGAAAGAGTGAGGAAAAAGGAGGAGAAAAAAAATCACCACGATATATAAAAGAATGAAAGCTATTATGAGAGAGTTTAAACCTTCTATAACAGGGATATGCTCATATTCAATTTCACCACAAGGTTCGGTCAATTATGGTGAGTTCAATATTAACAACGATGAATCTTTGACTGATTTTCTGAGGGAGCCCAGCGATTTTAGATATCAAACCAACCTATACATGCTTGAAACGTATTTCAAACAAAATACCTATGACTTATCTTGAAGTCCCTGAAAGTCCCGCTTCCTCACGATAACGCTAACACTTATCCTGACATGAGTTGTCACGACCCAAAATCTCATTTATGTCGTGAGGGACCCTAACCCTTAGGCGAACCACTAGTCATACAAGGCAATAGATTATTAAATGTAAATGCGGAAGAGGTAAATAGCAACAGAAGTGCTGACAAAGTCTAGACACTTAAAACATAAACCTTAGTACAGAGCTACTAATCGAAATTCAATTCTGGAACTTTAAACACAATTATTGTCTGAAATATAGGACAGAGAAGTAAGATAACAAGATGAAGAGTTCCAGTGCCGTGATGGAATTTATCGCTCACCATGGACTCCCAAGATGAATCTCCAAGCTCTACGTCAAGCTCCTCCGTTGGCGTTCGGATCGGTACCTGCACAAAGAGTGCATCAAGTGTAGAGTGAGTACAGAAAGCACGTGTACCCATCAGCATCGTCGACTGACCCTAACTATAGCGGTGGCGCGTGTACCCGTCAGCATCGTCGATTGACCCTAACTATAGCGGTGGCGCGTGTACCCATCAGCATCGTCGACTGACCCTAACTATAGCGGTGGCGAGGGTTGGTACTTCCAATACTTCTTTTCTTGCTTCGTTAGTCAATTTATACAATTTTCTAAGCAATTCAACCATTTCAAGTAAAGATTCTACAAACGTACCAAGTCGTAAGTCCATTGCTCTTCAGATAATACCAAAAGGTTATGAATTTTACCACAATTATGATAGATATAGTAATAAAATTTTAACCTTGGACAAATCGGCATCTAAGTCCTCAAAGATCACCTCTTTTCATTAATTAAATAAGCTTATCATTCAAGGTTCAATCTTTAAGTTCTTATACTGAGGTACACGTAAAGATCACATATGTACGTTGTTCCTAACATTCCAAGTCTTAAAGATCCCATCTCTATTAGAATTTCTAGCAATCAGGGTCATAAAGATTCCATATTTATATCATAACCATACCGTCTCATAATTCCATCTTTCATCAAGAATAATATATAAGGTGCAAGTATTACTCTCCTTAACAGTCATATGATCGTAAATTCTACCAGAAATCAACACTGAGTATACATATCATCAAATACATATCAGGAATATGAATGCAATGCAGATGATATGTATGTATGTATACAATGGTCATATGTACTCGGTATACACATGTTGTTGCATCAGCTGTCACGTGACCCATGGGGGACTCATGAGGTCCATATACCCATCATATCCCAGTTATGTGGCTCTAGTATCATAACCGTCCGGAATTTCTGATCGGACCCCCGTTCTATGGCTGTAGTGTCATCATCTATCATCACTCCCGTATCATGTACCATATCCAATGACCGGTTTCTCAAGCCTCTATTAGCAATATCTTAACATTTCAATGGCAAATATAATATGTATGAATGATATGGATATGTGTACACCATGCAATGCAATCAGCATACAATAAGTATTTATCCATTTATTTTCAAGTATTTAGACGAGATATGGAGTGATGAATGCATGACAAGTTTAATCAAAGATATAATATCAAATATGGCTATGAGCCCAAATAATTAGCAAACATACCAACCTAAGCAGATTTATGCACCGCACCCGTAGCCCTAAGGCTAAACACATAAACTCCTTCACATGTATCAATTGATTCTTTAATCACCCAAGTTAAGTTCACCGGTACCCGTATTAGTACTCATCACCTCACTAATATGGGACCCTCAATTCCCCATTACTCCCATTTAAGTCATTAATAGCATACCAACACATAAGTGTTACACAAGAGTCTGGTAAGTCTTGACTTGCCTATTTCGGAGCCAAAGAATCACGCAACAACTTTCTTTTTTCTCTGAGCTTTCTCGCGAACCCACTCTATTCACGTTAACTAGATGAGATTACGGGTCTAACGGTACCCATATCGATATATAAGACTAGAATCCCTGAGTTAAACTATAAAGGAACCCTGGGCACACATTATCAAGACACGAGCTTTATTATCCAAATAATTTCATAGCATGCTAGATAGTCATAATCTCAAGTTAATTTAATAACTAAGCCCAATGGATCCTTAAATCATGAATTGGCAAAAAACTCGAATTCTAACCCTAGAATTTCCTTCAATTTCCAAAAGGATTTTTAACATGCAATTGGTCAAATAAATACCATTCACTAGTCTAATACATCACTAGTTCTCGATATCAACAACAATAATCCAATAACCAATCTCAAATTCTCAAATATAGCTCTTTTATTCTTCCACAAAACACTCTTCTTATTTCCCCAACTAAGAATCATACTTAGGACAGAACTTTATCTAGTACACATTAATTAATGGAGGAAAGTTTCCTTAGATGATGGATTCTCTTGATTCTTCATCAATATCTACTGTCCAAGCTCTACTATCAAGAGGGGTGTTTTTGGGAAATGAAACTCGATTCTAAGTCATCAATTTTATATTCTGAATAGTGCTTCTACTCCGACGGAATCGATTCCGCTGGAGCGGACGTGTTTCGATGGAAAACTTATCCGTTGTGGCGGAGTCACTTAAAAATTCTAAAACATGCTGGGGCGGAAGGAATCTCTGCAGGGGCGAACCCGTTGTGGCGAGGAACTTTTCCTCCAAGCCGGAACCTCAGCTCAAGGTCAAACCTTAGTTCAGCGAGCCAAACCTTCATAGATGCAGATATGCGGAAGCGGAATTAGAGGTGCTACAGCGAACACCAGACACCAACAATGCCCAAAACTCACTAACTCCCCGCTAAACATCTAAAACACTCCCAGTACCTCCCGGATAGAAACCGGACATGCATTCCTTCATGAAACACATTCCAAACCTGTTCGCGCACTCGGATTTCTCGGAAAAGGTCTCTAAGACTCGAATTTGACTAAAATCAACTCTTAAGTTCTAATTTTATAATTTCACAAATAAACCCTCAAAACACACCCGACTATCTCGAGAACCAAACCAAAGGCTCGACTAAGTCATAAACATCATTCCGGATATAATGGAACCAACGAAACCACAAAATGAGTGCGTTTACCCAAAAGTCAACTATGAGTTAAACACCTCTATTTTCTTAACTTAGCATTTTCCAAACTTAGCAAAAAGGGTCCAAAACCTACCCGATCACCTCGAGAACCAAGCATTCACTTCTGCAACTCATAAACACCGAGTTAAAGCTACATGGAGGGTATTCTTGGAAAAATAAATTCAAAAATTTAAAACCACCAAACGGGTCGTTACATAAGTGTTTGTGGACATATTCTTATGGGTAAAATATCAATGGAATCATTAACTGGTTTGAACCAAACTTACGACAAAAGTTATGGTGTCACTCTAAATTAACAAATGTATCTACCCGACTAATAAATGTCAATTATTATTTTGTGTATTATCATATTTTTATTATTTGTATAGTAATGGTGTTCGTATATTTTAGGGGTTATCAACATGATATGAATAATATCAGAAGTTATGGACGTGAGCTTAATATCGGGGATCCTCTCAGTCTAGATGAACAAATCACGTTGTAACATCATCAACCTATCAAATGGAGCAAAATGTTGCTCCTTGCTGATTACTATTGATAAGTCTATTATTTAAATATTAAATAATATATATTTTTATATTTAGTAATATTTTATTTTCTTGTGTAGGGAAAATACTACACAAGACAAGCCTATGGTACTAGAGCATATCAATGATATTGATCTTGCGGACACAACACAAAGCTCAAAGACTGATAGACAGTCGCATAATGCGGAGGTATCAGGCGATGGAGTACTTTTCTCAACCTCTAAAAGTGAGTATTAATATGTGATGCCTCTTCCGCTATAGAGCCCATTTCATCAACCAAAGCCGATGTCCTAAGCAACTCAATCCCAGAGCCATCGCGTACTCAATTTCATGCTCATGTGATTTCCTTTCTTGGTCATCTTCAAGATCTGTCTTTGTTTATTCTATGAATAATGATGCAATTTGTCAAGCTATGTGGACTAAACCACAAATCTTCAAACCGAGTGAATTGACCTTAAGTCAGATATGTTTTTCAACTCCAAGAAGGCATTGCAAAGGGTCGTTAGAATTTGTAGTTTCCAAGAAATCAAGGAGTTAATTGTTGATGAATCCAAGAGGAAAGTGTTGGTACTCTATTCTACTTTATAAAGCAGTACGGGAAGTAAATAACTATTACAAGTGTTATAAAGGATAAATAAATGGTCAATCTTCAAAACTGCCGCAAGCTTGTTGTGTCTTGAATGTTGATAACCTAAAATTAAGAAACAACTAAATCTGAATGGTTACAACGTTGTGTGTTGAGTCGAGGGATTGCCCTCTGTCCTTAAGGCAATATTGGCCCGTACATATGCTTTTACGTTAGCGGGCAATAGTCTCCCAAGATAAAACAACACTTTAATCTCAACGCTACAAAGCCAATATGTTGAGCCTGCCGAATAAACAAATATGAATCGACTTGCTGAAGATATGAAAAAGGAAGGAAGAGTTTCTATCTTCTCTTATGTTTTGTCTCTATTGTGTATATCTTGTGTATATGAGTTTATTTACTCACTGTTTTTCAACACTGTTTTGCTCACTGTTTTGTGGTCTATTTTTGCTATTTTCTATGTCTGTATATTCTATTTTTCAGTCACGTATGTGTACTATATTGCTGTCACCAATTGAGCCAAAGGAGGCATCAATATATAGCATGAAGGAGGGCTGCCCAACAGCCATAAACAAGGTTGTTAATAGCCATTAGTGAAGGCTGTCAATGGCCATTAGGAGGCAGATTAATGGGTGGTTTAAGGGTTGTTCATGGCCATTGAAGAAGGGCTGATAATGGAGGAGTTAATCAGCCAAGTAATGGCTGATTAATGCCTCAAAAAACAGTTCCAACGGTTTCTGCCTTCCGTCGTTCCAAAATCAACTTTTCAGAAACTTTAGGGACCAAATTGTAAATATTAAGCAATTTGGGGTCCAAAAAGATAATATCAGAAAGTCCCCAGAGCCTGTGACCGGACCGGCGGCGGCGCGCGTGTGGGCTTAGCCTTGAACCCAAGCACATCTAGGTCCTCCCTCCTTTAAACACATGGGATACCCCTTGGGGTCCCAAACCCTTTACCACATTAGAGACTTATATAGATAGCAATTCTTCCTATTCCCACCGATGTGGTAGATTTGTCCCACACCATATTTTCATGCCTCAAACACCTTACTTCGTGGACCAATATCTCTTTCATTTCTCAACGAAATTTGACGATTCTTGGCCCTACGGTCATCTACTCACTTAGTAGATTATGCATGTGTGAAGAGACAAAGCCTCCAAAATGCGGAACACTAGTGTTTAATTCATCAAAGATGGGTGGACGCATCTCCCCGACAAAGGCAAATTTCGAACAGAAAGTTTGACGAGTAATCTGCAGGTGGTGGCAATAAAGGTGTCAATAAATGTTTTGTGGTAGGGAGTGTCCTGATCGTATGTGGATTATTAAAAAATATTCTGTTAAGACACTTGTGATATGAGTATATGCACTCAAACATTTCAATTTAAATGTTAATATGATGTTGATTTGCTAATTTCTGATATTGAAACTACCCCAGATTTCCTATTAAATATTGCATTGTAACAATATAGAAACAATATGTCAAAATCATAAGTAGGACAAAGGCATATCTCTGACGCAAGAGCGCTTTCCAGAGGGTCTGGTATTTGGGAGGGCTGCCTCAGCGCGTTGTCGAGGTACATGACTGTTTTACAACGAGTTAATCATGACACAAATGTTGAGTGAAAGCTCAACAAACGTTCTGATGTGCCAGAAAATATTTTTACAATCCAGATCCACAAATTTATGTGTTAATATCAATAAGTAATCATAATAATGACGCAATACCAAACGGAGAACACTTACCTAATAATCCAAGATGAAATCTCTCTTTGAATCTCCCCATAATTGAGCCTCCAAGTCCCGATCTGTAATTTTAAATACTTACAGGCATTAACCCTTCGCGACTACGATAAGACCTTTCACGACCGCGAAGGGAAACCAGGTGAGGACTCTATGCGATCCTGAGGCCTTTGACGCGACTATGAGGCATAATGCCTCATCTAAGTGTGATCGCGCCCCGTACCCCACGTGACCGCAAAGGTCAACTGTTGCACTAAAAAAATTGATGCAACTCCAATGTAATTTTAGCACCCGAAACTCACTTGAACTCTTCAGATTTCAATCTGAACATACGTACAAGTTCAAAATCATCATACGGGCCTATAGGAACCTTCAAATCACTAATCTAAGTTTGTTTTCTCAATTATGTGACTCTGGTCAATTCTATGAACTTTAAGTCACTAGTTTAGGTTCAAGTACTTCAAACGCTCTTGGATCCCTCAGGACCCATACCATCCATATTCACATGTCATAAATCACCCAAATAAATCTACAAAGAAGTCTCAAATAGGAAAAAGAGATTCTAAAACTCAAAACGACCGAATTGATCGTTATAATAGAATACTAATAAATCTCATAATCGGTCTTCTCAATAAAAAAGGAACGTAACATTTTGGGTTACATATACAAACAACAATAACATAAAATATCACACGTGTTGGAAACTGACGTATCAAAATTAGGGAAATTGAGCACTGGAGACAGCATGTTGACAAATGTAACTATATTTTATGAATTGCAAACTAAATAACTAGAATGTACATTAATGCAGAAATGATTCTGAAAGCGTATGATTTTCTTATGAATTTGGTTTTCATGTCGCGGCCTTGTGTATGTTAGATCTGGTAACACGCACACGGTGTCTTCATATCCCTCTATAAAATAAAAATAAGTTGGCGTCTACAAGTGTATGGTAGCTAACCCCGGTCTTCGTGACTCTCTCACAAGATTAAGTTGACTGATTCTCTCTTTTGAGTTTGGATGTGATCACATTAGTAGCTGAATCTGAATTAAATAAAAACGTGGCAACGCGATGCATGTGACACGTAATGGTTCATGATTTGTGTAAATATGTAATGTTCTAAAAGCTGAGTAAATAAATAACATAAACTATGAAAGATACTATATAACAGTGCATGTTGGACTCATACTTTCTTACTTAGGACTGAACTACATTAGAATAGGCTGAACTGATACTACAACAATAATATACCCAATAATCTCACAAAGTGAAGTCTGGAGAGGATAAGACGTACGCATATCTTATATCTACCTTAATCCATAGGAATACTATATGTGCTATATGTGATATTTGATCGAACGTGTGAGATACATAAGTTTTGCTAGAAGTCCCATTTAATATGTTAGCAAACCTTAATTTACCTCGAACCACGTGATTACTCAGTTACATGCTCGTGTTCTACAAACGATCCAATACTCAATTCATGGTTCATCTAAAGTTCGGAGTAAAGATAATCAATACGTATTTAAAGATTTAAACTTTATCCCTTATCTTAACGAAATTTCATCTGTGAACCTAAGGTTCTTGTAATTCATGATTTAAATAATCTACTAGTTCGTATAATTCGTTTCTTATGCTTCATCACAACTCGTAGGAAGAGAAAGTGAGTTTTACCTTTTTGAAGGAACCTTAGGTTTGTCTTTATGAGGAATGGATGAAAAAGCTCTTATTCATTATCTTAATCCTTAAAGTTTCTTCCAATAAAAAGGTAGAAAAGATTCCACCCTTCTAGCCTCGAGTAGTGGATATTTTATCATTGAGAGAGATGTTATTGATCACTCCTGTGGTATTAGTATCATTTTCTCTTCACTTAACCCATCAACATCATAATATTCCACTAAAATCAGCATAGTTATAGCATAGTTATGATTGGATTCTTACACTGGATGGATTTGTGAAATCATAGGTCGTTCTTCTCTTCGAAAGCTTTCCAAAATACTAACAAATAAAGTATTTATCTCTCTCATAATGCTATTTTCTAAGCCTAAAAACTTAATTTTGCATCGTAAAGCTATAACGCTACGCCAAACCTAAATTTTTTTTCCAGATTTTGGGCAACACACAGTTATAGTGTCACAACACTAGAATGTTTGGTTTCAACTTTCAATCATTGCGATGGCTGTGCAAAGCATATCCCATATTTAGGTCCTGTACATGTTATTTAGTCCGTTTAAAGTATTTTAAGCTACCTTATCGCTTTGCTAGGTCCAATATTGTATCGTGTATCTATTAATATGTCTTAAATACTCTTATACTCAATAAGTCTCAACTAGTTATATGACATTACAGAGCTATACATATATAACATTTCTTTCTATTTTAAGATGTCTAAAACTATGTAACCAATAATATTATTGTTAATATGTTATATACTTTTGCAAGCTTTTATAACTCAGATTAATTTGACAATTTTTGAAAACTAGGTAATGGTATTCCATATTTGAGACTTATTTTAAAAATAATTTTAGTATATTTTCCAAATATTACTTACATATATTTACCAATATAACATTATACTCTTCTGTGACATAAAATCCTAATCACGAATTAGTTTAGTGCGGATCAAACTTCCAAAGGGGGACATCACAAGATTGTATTCAAATTGTATTTTCTTTTTGTTTTCATCCGGTGTCCGGTACCATAACTAATTCGGATTCGCGCCGGATAGGCCCTGAATACCCTATCAAGATTTTTTTCATACCTAGGACTCAAATCAGAGACCTCTGATTAAGAGATGAACAATCTTATCTATTTCACCACCTCCGTTGGTGGTATATTCAAATTGTATTGTCTTAACCTCTTTGGAATATTTTATTAGCTTGTTGACCAAAGATGGAAAACACAACTAACTTAGAATACACTTTTACTATTATTTTATTCTATTTTTCCTATTCTGGAGGACAATGAATGGTCTAGAAAGAAACAACCAGCCACAAATTTGTCCTCCTTTACAACTAAAAAGCATAAGACAAAGCCTTTTACATATCAATTTTTTTTAATATTTGCCTCATACTAAATGACACGATGAGAAAACATTATTCACATTTAGTATTTATATTATGTTATATATTATTATAGTTTAGTCATAAGATAAGGTGGTAACATGAATTAATTGACCATAACTAACTAATAAACAATTATCTAGATAGATAATATTCACTTATATATAAAATAAAATTTTAATATAAATATAAGAGTTGATAATTTTCTAACTACAACTTGAAGTTGCTTTTCAAGATTGAAAAAGTGCTGCAAACCACTTTAACAAATGATCTTTGTTATTTTTTTTTAATAACAATTCAATATTTTCCAAATCAATTGCATGTCAAAATATAATTTTGATTCTGCAACGCTCTCCTTTTCTTTCTCTTTCTTTACCTAACGGTAACATTTCTGCAACGCTAACGGACATCTGTCCACCGCCGGCTCCGGCGATTCCTCAGCTGGCATACAGGTAAGACCTGCCTCTGTTTTCTCATTTCTCTCTTCATATCTCTCCATCTTCTCCATTGTTTTCTCTTTTCTCTTTTCTGCCATTTTTTCTTTCTTTCTTCCCTTTCCGGCGGTTTTATCCGGTGAACATCACCGTCAACCAGAACTCTTCTTTTCTTTCTTTCCTGTCTGGCAGTGCCCATCTCCGGTGAACATCGCCGGCGATCGAAACCCTAGCCACATACGAGATTTTATCCAAGTACCATCTTTTATGCCTTTGCTCGGCGTGCAGCCGACCAATGAAGCCACCGGCGAAACCATCGCCGCCGCCGCCACCGACTAGGTTCGATCGTTCCTTTTATGTATTTTAGTGTCTGGATATCGAGTAGCGTCGTGCTGCGTATTGATTTCTGTTTGGGAATCATGTTTGTTGACTGTATGCTTGCTTAGTTATTATTTCATTCTTGCTCTAATTTAACTTAGTTGCTTTCTGTCTTTGAAATTTTGTGGTTCTACTGGGTATACTTAATTAAATTACTCCATTCTTGTTGTGACTGTGTATTTAGTTTTTTGGTTTCTCCGGCTTGGTTATTGTTGCACTTCAGATTCTGCTAATTTCTGGTGACATTAGGAGTATTGCAGTAAACTGACTTGATTGTCCAAACATTCTGGCTTTCTTTTATCTTAGTTATATTTTGCCTTGTTTGGTGTGATTATTGTACCTTTCTTGCTTGGCCTTTCTGTTGTTGGATTTTTAGTGTAAACCCTTGAGTAGTCCTATTTGCTTTAGTAACGTTGGTGAACAATGGTAGACTAGGGTCATGTTCTCGGTTGGCGGCAGGAGCGGGGCGAGGGTCAGGGGTGGGAAGTGGGTTAATGAAGCTTCTAAGCTGAGGGTAGGGTCTTGGAACATTAGGACTTTAACGGGGAAGTCCATAGAGTTAGTTAAGATTCTTAAGAGGAGAAGAATTAATATATCCTGTGTCCAGGAGACCAAATGGGTAGCACCTAAGGCTAAGGATGTGGACTGGTATAAGTTGTGGTTCTCAGGTAGGTCGAGGATGGGGTAGGCATTTTGGTAGACAACGAGTTAAGGGATCAAGTGGTAGATGTTAGGATGGTCAATGACAGGATGATGATAATTAAGTTAGTAGTTAGAGGGACCACAATGAACATTATTAGTACTTACGCGCCGCATGCGGGCTTAGATGATGAGGAGAAGAGGCGTTTTTGAGAGGATTTGGATGAGGTGGTGGGAGGTATATCACCCACTGAGAAGTTATTTGTAGGAGGAGATTTCAATGGACATATCGGGTCACTTTCGGAGGGTTATGAAGATGAAAGGAATGGGGGAGGCGTCTCACTCTTGGAGTTCGCTAAAGCTTTTGGGATGGTGATAGACAATTCAAGTTTCATGAGGAATGAGGAGCACTTGGTGACTTTTCGTAGCTCAGTGGCTAAGATGGAGAAGAAGAGGAGAGTTGTGGATGACAGGTTAAGAATCAAATGGGGAAGTTTGACCATGGCTAGTGCAAATGAGATGGAGTAGAGGTTGATGGCTAAGGGGGCTTGAGGGAGTAGTGGGGATACGACCTGTATGTGGGACAGGATGACCAGTTGCATCCGGGAGGTAGCAAGAGAAGTGTTAGGGGTCTCGCGGGGTAGCCGGGATGGGCATTGACGGGACTGGTGGTGGAATGGTAAAGTTCAAGAGAATGTGGAAGCAAAGAAAATGGCGTATGCAAAATTGGTAGAAAGCAAGGATGAGATGGAGAAGTTGATGAATAGAGAATTATATAAGATGGCGAGGAAGGAGGCAAAACTAGTGGTTACGGCGGCAAAAATAACGGTGTTTGAATTCCTATATGTGGAATTAGAGGAAAAAGGCAGGGATAAGAAGTTGTACATACTAGCCAAGACGATGGAGATGAGGGCTATTGACTTGGATCAGGTGAGGTGCATCAAGGAAGAGGACGACAAAGTACTAGTGGAAGATGCACATATTAGACGGAGGTGGTAGTCTTAGTTCCATAAACTCTTGAACGAAGAAGGATATAAAGACATTATGCTGGGAGACCTGGAGCAATTTGGAAGGTACTGAGATTTTAGGTATTGTAGAAGCATTAATATTGAGGAGGTTAAGGGTGTTGTTCGCAGGATGCACAAGGGACGAGCGACCGGACCTGATGAGATCCTAGTTGAATTTTAGAAGAGCGTAGGCAGGGCAGGTTTGGAGTTGCCGACTGAGTTATTTAATGTCATTTTTAAGACGACGAGAATGCTCAAAGAATGGAGGTGGAGTACAATGATTCCTTTGTACAAGAACAAAGGTGACCTTTATAGTTGCAATAACTATAGGGGCATCAAGCTGCTAAGCCACACTATGAAAGTTTGGGAAAGGTTCGTGGAGATGAGGGTGAGAAGAGGTGTGTATATTTCCAAGAACCAGTTTTGATTCATATCGGGGCGTTCTACTACAGAAGCCATTCATCTTATTAGGAGGTTGGTGGAACAATACAGGGAGAGGAAGAGAGACTTATATATGGTTTTTATCGACCTCGAGAAGGCATATGATAAAGTACCTTGGGAGGTTCTATAGAGATGTTTGGAGGTTAGATGTGTACCTGTGGCGTACACTAGGGCGATCAATGATATGTATGATGGAGAGAAGACCAGGGTACGGACAGTAGGAGGAGACTCGGAGCACTTCCCAGTGATAAATGGGCTACATCATGGATCAACTCTTAGCCTATTCTTATTTTCCTTGGTGATGGATAGACTGTCGTGACAAATCCAAGAAGAGGTTCCATGGTGTATGTTATTCGCATACGATATAACCCTAATTGATGAGACTCACAGTGGAGTGAACGCTAAGCTGGAGGTTTGGAAATAGACTCTGGAGTCTAAAGAGTTCATGTTAAGTAGGACCAATGTAGAATACTTGAAGTACAAGTTCAGTAATGATAGCGACCATGAGACAGGCATGGAGGTGAGGCTTGGTACTCAGGTCATTCCAAAGAAAGGAAGCTTCAAGTACCTCGGGTCTATTATCCAAGGGAATGGAGAGATTGATAAATATGTCACACATCATATTGGGGCATGGTGGATGAAATGGAGACTCACATTTGGAGTCTTGTGCGATAAAAATGTGTTACCAAAACTTAAAGCCAAGTCCTATAGGGTGGTGGTTAGACCGACTATGTTGTATGGGGTGGAGTGTTGGACAGTCAAGACTTCACACATCTAAAAGATAAAAGTTGCGGAGATGAGGATGCTGAGATGGATGTGTGGGCATACAAAGAGGGATAAAATTAAAAATGACGATATATGAGACAGTGTGGGAGTGGCATAGGTGGAGGATAAGATTCGGGAAGCGAGGCTGAGATGGTTCGGGCATGTGTAGAAGAGAGACACAAATGCCCTAGTGCAAAAGTGTGAGAGGTTGTCTATGGACGGGTTCAAGAGGGGTACAGATAGGCCGAAGAAATATTGGGGAGAGGTGATTAGATGGGATATAGCGCATGTACAACTTACTAAGGACATGACCTTAGATAGGGGTTTGTAGAAGACACGCATTAGGGTAGAAAGGTAGTAGGTAGTCGAGCGTAGCACTACTTACGCTTACAAACTGGTAGTTATAGTGTTATTATTGTAGGTCTGCTTAACCTATCATACTAGTAGGCGCAATATTGCTTTATAGTCTTATGTAGTTTTATTTCTGCTGATATGTGTTTTATTTTTGGATGATTATTCTACTTTTTTATGGACCTTTCCGTTACCGAAAAAATCACAAGTTTTTTCCACATTCTTAAAATTTAAAGCATTCATCCGTACCCAATTCGAGTGGAAAATAAAAAATATTCAATGTGATAATGGGTTGTTTCAGGATTTTTGTGATACTAATGGCATAGTTTTTTGTTTCACTTTTCCTTATACTTCTTCACAAAATGAGAAAGCTGAACGAAAAATTCGTACAATTAATAATATTGTCCAAACTTTATTGGTCCATGCTTCCGTACCCCTTTCCTTTTGGCATCATGCTCTACAAATGGCTAATTGTCTTCTTAATATTCTTCCTACCAAAGGTTTGGCATATTCATCCCCTCTTCAATTCCTATATAATAAGACTCCTCCGTATTCACATCTTAGGGTCTTTGGGTGCTTATGGTATCCACTATTTTCGTCAACTACAATTAACAAACTTCAAGCTCGTTCTACCCCTTGCATGTTTTTGGGTTATCCATTCAATCATCGTGGTTACAAATATTTAGATTTATCGTCTAATAAAATCATCATTAGTCGTCATGTTATTTTCGATGAAACCCAATTTTCGTTTGCAAAAGTAAATAGTCTCGAGCCTAGTTCGTATAATTTTTTAGATGACAATGTCTCCGCATATATTATCCAATATTTATCGGACATGTCCCGCACTCAAAATCTGCCAGCGGGCCCACTGCCCGGTGGTCCACCAGTATCGTCGCAGTACAATTATTGGGCCAATAACTGGGCCGCCTATCCAACCCAGTTCTACCCCAATTTTTGTTTCCGATGTCGGTCCCAGTTCCAGTATTGGGCCAGCAGGCACACTGCCTACTGTCCAGTCCATCACATGTCCCGATATTTCCCAACATCCACTCAATTCTCCCGCCCATCAAGTCACCGACCGGTCACTTGTAGTCAACGGGGTATTTTTAAATCGAAAAGACATTTTAATTTAAATTTTAATCTTCTTAAATTCCTCTACCCCGTAACCCAGTGTCCGCATAAATGACCCGAATTGAAAATTGGCTATGACCGACGAATACGATGCTCTATAGCAAATAAGACGTGGGAGTTGGTACCCCGTCCTTCTGGTGTTAATATTATTCAGTCTATGTGGATTTTTACTCATAAGGATAATTTTGACTGTTCTTTTGCAAGGCATAAGACTCGTCTTGTAGGTGATGGTAAGACTAAACAGGTTGGCGTGGATTGTGGTGAGACGTTTAGTCCGATGGTCAAATCGGCTACCATTCACACTGTTCTCAATATGGCTCTTTCGAAAGCTTGGCCCATCCATCAATTAGATGTGAAGAATGCTTTATTACATGGTGATCTTAAGGAGACCGTTTACATGCATCAACCCTTGAGTTTTCGAGACCCTAAATATCTTCATCATGTCTGTTTATTGAAGAAGTCCTTGTATGGGCTTAAGCAAGCCCCGCAGGCTTGGTATAAGCGGTTTGCAGACTATGTTTCATCTATTGGATTTTCACACAGCAGGTCTGATAATTCATTGTTCATATATAGTCGTGGTCCTTCCCTGGCGTATATACTATTATATGTTGATGATATTATCTTGACTGCCTCTTCTGATGCTTTGCGAAAGTCTATCATGACAATGCTCAGTTCTGAGTTTGCTATGAAAGACTTGTGGTCCTTGAGTTATTTTTTGGGGATTGATATCTCTCATAATGAAGGTGGGTTGTTCTTATCACAATGAAAGTATGTTGCTGAGATCATTGAGCGAGCTGGTATGTCCTTTTGCAAGTCTACTTCCACTCTGGTTGATACTAAGCCTAAGCTGGGTGCTGCGGCTGGCTCACTATACGAGGATCCGACTCACTATCGCAGTCTTGTAGGGCCTCTTCAGTATCTTACTTTTACGAGACCATATATTACGTATGTCGTACAACAGGTGTGCTTGTTTATGCATGATCACATGATTGAACACATGAATGCGCTCAAACGCATTATTCGATACATCTTGGGGACACTTGACTATGGCTTACATTTATATCTTTCATCGACATCTACACTTGTCTCGTATACTGATACTGATTGGGGTCATTGTCCAGATACCAGACGTTTCACGTCCGACTATTGTATGTTTCTTGGTAATAACTTGGTCTCATGATCTACGAAGCGTCAGTCTACATTGTCTCGCTCAATGCAGAGGCCGAGTATCGAGGGGTAGCCAATGTGGTCTCTGAATCCTGTTGGTTATGTAATCTTCTTTTAGAGCTTCATTGTCCTATTCAGAAAGCTACCTTGGTTTATTGTGATAATATTAGTGTCATCTACCTGTCTGGTAATTCGGTTCAACACCGGCGCACTAAACACATCGAGATGAATATTCACTTTGTTCGCGAAAAGGTAGCTCGTGGACAAGTACGCGTCTGCCATGTCCCTTCCAGGTATCAAATTCCAAACATCTTTACCAAAGGTCTTCCGTCGGTGCTTTTTGAAAATTTTAGGGACAGTCACAGCGTACGAAGACCGCCTGCTATGACTGCGAGTGTGTGTTAGTTATACCCGTGATATACATGGATTTGTATACCATGTATATCACGGTTTCACAAGGTAAATTACCATATGTGAAACCGCATATACACGGTATACAAACCCGTGTATATCATAGTTTTTGGTAAGTTTAATTAGTGTAAATATTGTATTAAATTAGTATTGTACACTTATCATAATTATAGGATTCTTGTTCAACTAGAATAGGGTTGTGGGAGTATAATAGGAATATGATTTTTCTATTATGAAAAATTATAAATGATATATATACTCTTTCATTAATGAAAATAATCGAGAGATTATTTCTTTATATGACGCAAGTGTAACTTACTGAGGACATGATCTTAGATAGGGGATTGTGGAGGACACGAATTAGGATATAAGGGTAGTAGGTAATAGAGTGTAGCACTACTTACGCTTACAAACTGATAATTGTAATGATATATATGTTTACTCAAAATATAATAAAATATTTAAAATATGATTCAGAAACTATAAGCTAAAAAATTTAACACTGCCTTTGATTGTACCTACTTAATTTTATTCTCAGTACTATCTTTCTTTTGATTAGTATGAAGGCAATATGACACATCATGCTTATATAATATTATTGTCACAATTATATATGTATGAGATGTTATCTGGACACAATCATTGTATATTGACATCCATCTACATTTCTAATCACAACTTGCTCCGTATGTGAACACATGCATGTTTATAGGTTGGCCTTAACAAGGAAAAGGAAAAAACAATTACTGCTATTGAAGTGTCTGTATTTGCATACCGAGGAAGAATTGTTGTCAACATGTACAACAGCTTTATTCCACTAAATTTACAAGTAATATGTAAAACCTTTTCTTAATAGGCGTTTGGTCATGGAACTCAAATTCAAGTTTTGATTTCAAATTAATGTTTCTTAATGAAATTTGCATAAAATTTTAAATTATGATTTCAAATTTTAAATTCTCCAAAGACTAGATTTCAAATTCCAAGTTGTGATTTTAATTTTTTTAAATGTAAAACTTGATCAATAAATTTATATTTTGTAAATATAATCCATCATTTTAAAATTTACAAGAAAAGACTCATGCTCAACGTGAAAAAATTATCCATATCATGTGGGAAGGATTATATTAAAGAATAGTTAGTTGTTAATATTATTGATTTTTTATATCAGTGAATCTTTGTAAAATTATATGTATTTGAAAGTTTGTAATAGCATGTCATTGCAATATTTATTTGTAAAATAAACATAGAAATATGCAATTTATTAATGCGGCAAATGGGATATTCTGATACCTTAATAACTACATCAACAATATACCAGTGTAATCCAACACAATATGATCTGGGGAGGGTAAGATGTACGCAGACCTTACCTCTACTTTTGTGTGGTAGAGAGAATGTTTCCGATAGACCCTCGGCTCAAAAGAATGTAGTCAATGCAGAAATTTAAGGAAAATAAGACAACAAAATATCACAATAACAAAACAACTAAAGCAACACATATGAATACACACAAAAGAGTATGGATCTACATGAAATCTAAATAATACTACAAAGAAAGGGAGAATAGGAGATGGAGAGGCTATCCCCCTACACTTCTCACACTAGTGCGACAAAACTCAACTACCTACTAACATTTTATCCTAATCCCCGACCTTCAAATCTTTCTATCAAGGGTCATGTCCTTGGTCAGCTGGAGATGTGTCATGTCTTGTCTAATCACCTCTCCCCAATTCTTCTTCGGTCTACTTCTACCTCTCAGAACTTCTGCTATCTACCTCCTAACTGGCGCATCTTCACACCTCCTCTTCACATGCTCGAACCACCTCAGTTTCGCTTCTCTCATCTTGTCCGCCACGGAGGTTACTCCGATCTTCTCCCGTATAACTTAGTTTCTAATCATGTCTCTCCTAGTATGGCCACACATTCATATGAGCATCCTCATCTCCGCTACCTGCATCTTCTGCACGTGGATGTTCTTGACTGGCCAACATTCAGCCATATACAACAACGCTGGTCTAACCACCACTCTGTAGAACTTACCTATCAGCCTAGTCAACAACTTCTTATCACAAAGCACCCCGGAGGCGAGCCTCCATTTCGTCCACCCTTCTCCAATATGGTGTGCGACATCACCGTTAATCTCCCTATTTTCTTGTATTACGGACCCAAGATACTTGAAGCTTCCTCTTTTGGATATAGCCTGAATTCGACTAACTGATTTCAAATTATATCCAAACATGCCCTTAGGTTATAATTATTGAAAAACTCTATTATAATAACATATAAAATGATTGTCATTCACGGTTTGGTGATGGGCCCGTTGGAGAGTAAGAATTCTTTTGCCTGTAATTAAAATTTTTATTTTTTATTTTTTTGTAAACTAGGAAACCGCAACTGCTTTTCTTAGGGTGGCTACACTAGACAAGCCCGTGCGATGAGTTCACACTAAGAAAATTGTTGGCGAAGGAAATTAATTTCACGTCTCTCACGTGGGAAATCACTCACTAAACCAATTCAGCCACCCTGGTGGGTAAAATTTTTAAATTTGATCATTAGAAATTAATTTATTTTTGATAGAAAGCAATTTACTTCCCTTAAAGAATCTGTCCGCCACGATTTGAAGTAGTCTGGACAGACGGTATTGAATGCTTCAAGCCTTCAAGTAAGAAAGATAATATAAAGCAGGCAAATAGAAATCAAATATTTTCAATTTATTTTAAAAAAATTAAGTTGGAGTTGAAGATGAAGTTGTATTTGATTATAGTTTTTTTTTTAAAATTTAGTTGTTTGGATATACTGAAAATGAGAAAAGTGAAAACAAAGTTTTAAAAGTAAAAAAAGTGATTTGTCTAAACATTGATAATGAGTTTAAACAATTATGCTATTACAATTTTGATAATGAGTTTAAACAAGTTTTAAGCAAGTCTCGTAAGAGTTCGGGGCTAAATGAATCGAAGAAATTAAGTTCATCGAAACTCGGGGAAAGACAGGCAGAATTCTGGACAGGATTTTGGCCCAACTTTCTGAGGATATATCTCCTATTCTATAAGGATTTATGGGGTGTATAGCCTATCTAAATTCAAGATCATCGAGTCTACTTTCCAACGCAACAAATTGTTTGTCAATCGGCGCCCTGTACAAAAAGTTGTGTATGTTTTAAAAAAACACTGCAAGCAGCTCCCTTTGGGACCCACATGATCAGTGTAAACTTATCCACTTGTTATAAATCGGTGGCTTCGTCTCCAAACCTCATTTTCGACCAAATCTGAGTTCCTAGAGCTCCTATGTTGTCTCTAAACATTGTCCCGTGGTTTCTATGTAAACCTAAGACAAAATCACCCAAGTCCAACACAAAAAGTCTTGTAGATGTTGTGAAGATCACTTATATGATGTTGTTGATGAGTTGTGAGTTCTTTTAAGTTGAAGGAGAGTTGTTCTTGGATTTTTTCTTGCTGTTTATGGTAAGTTCTTCCTTTCTTCTATGGATTTGATCATATCTAAGTTCTAGAACAGTTGTTTGAATGGAAAAGGGCAAGATAAGTACTTGGAGAAATAGTAGTTTTGTTGAACCTTGTTGGGATGCTTGTTGAGCTTCTTATGATGGATATAAAGTTGGATATTGATATGTATATGTTTGTTTGTGTGATGGCTGTGTTAGTATTGATGTTGCTGATTTGAGAAAAGTGAAAGAAATAGGGGAAGTGTTGTCGAAATTGCTACAGATGAGTTTGTCGCTCATTTGTGTCGACTTATATATTCTATAAGATTAATGGTGGTTCTTTATCGCTTGTTGTAGATTGAAGTGACGTACGGTTGCGTCCGTTGCATTGTTAAAGAAGATTACAAGGTATGTAATGACTAACATTTCTTTCAAAGAATGAATTCTGACCTATATATCATTTTCCAAAAGCAAAGAATATTTTATTCTTAAATTGTATGTCCTTTGTTGGGAGTACTTTCATGTCTTATATTATATCATGTCTAGGTTGGATTGTCAGCTGTTATTCTGAGTTTCTTGAGTTTTATAGTCCTCCTAAAAGGAGCGTATCAAAATATCTACTCCTAAGAGTCGACCAAATGTCGTCTAAGTAAAAGAAAAAGTTTCAAAGAGTTGATGAAGCCAAGAGTGCTATATATATATATATATATATATATCGCCGAGCTATAATCGGTGGGCGATGACCTCTATGTGGCATACATACATTGATTCATAAATACCACCGGTTGGGCGACACATATTCGTACATATAAGATTACCACCGAACTATAATCGGTTGGGCGACGGACATTTATAAGGATTTTTGAGTTTCATTGGTCGCCCTGAGTGGCATTCAGGTTATCAGATTATCAGGTTGTCTCTTATACTCTATTTCGCAGCTTATGCTTTCATATTGTTATTCATGCCTTACATACATATACATTTCATTCATACTGACGTCCCTTTTGCTGGGGGCGCTGGATTTCATGCTGAAGGTTCAGGTAGAGGTACAGATAGACCTCCCCAGTAAGAGCTTGTTGAGTTCAGCTGTTGATTGGTAAGCTTCGCTTCTTCCGAGGCTACCGAGTCAGAGATCGTGAGCTGAGTCTTTTGTATATATACAGATGAGGGGTAGGTCAGAGCTCTGTCCTGACCATATTGCAATTATGTTTTTCTTAAAGGCTTGTAGACCTGGTATGTATGTCTAGATGTCTTGTACGACCTTACTGGCCTGGATGTTGGCATGTTGATCTGTACAATGACCTTGCCGATCTTATATATGCATGTATGTATCTGTTTTGGATTTGTTTACCTTCCTTATCGAGACGTCCAGATGACGTCCTATGTTTCCAGATTGTGGCATTGTTTGCCCTATATGTATGTTGGTTATACCTCCATACCTATCATGGTTGTTCTGGCCTTGTTGGCCATAGTTTCAGTAAGTTCAGATGTTATGTTTCAGAGTGGTACGCTCGGACAAGTGAGGCACCGGGTGCCGGCCACACCCCTCATATTGGGGTGTAACTCTAAGTAAAAGCCAACTTATAATAAGTAGACATTTTAAAGTACGTTCCAAGTCTGTTATATTTGTCATTTCCTAATTAAAACTAAAGTAAGTTTTTAATAGGTTAACCTTTTAAAATTAGTTCTAGTTACCTGTCCTATACTCAGCACCTTAATTTGACTTTATGCTGATTTGGTATTCAACCAGAAATGAAAGAATATTTTAGAAAAAACATAAGTTTTTCATCCTTGATTTAATTATATTCCTTATGTTAATTACCGAGATAACATATAAATAGTTCCCTCAGGCCTCAACTTGTTGCAAAATTTCAACTACACACTTAAAACATTATATCCTTGTCTAAATTATACTCTCTTTTACCACCTTAAGCGACCCAAGAGTGCCAAGACTACTTCTACGGCCGTTGGACTTATTTTTCTTTGGGGAAGACCAGAAGAGCGATGGTATATGGCTAACGTTATGTCTAATAAATAATGATAGACGTAAAATAGTAGTATATGACTAAATTTATGTTGTTGCCAAATACAAAATGTGAGGTTTGCTTTTTAGACAGGATATTGGACCAACTTCTGCACCTCTATGTGATCCAAACAACTCATATTCAATCACCCTTTTAAGAATTTATAGATTTTTATAATCATATTTTTTTCTAAATGAAGACAAAATATAATTAAAGAGAACTAGATTTTAAAACCTGTGTTAAAATGTTGAAATTAATGGTTAACTCTTTTATGAATTTGGATTTATAGGAGTATAAAATAATCTTTACTTAATATTATAGAAGTATAAACGTTTATTGAGTGTTTTTTTAGATTTTTTTGCTAATGTTTGCAAGTGATAGATTCTCCTACATATACAATTATTTAAGATTGATTTGGTTATCCTTTGGAAAACATATTCTTACTATATTGATATTTTCAGCAAGGCCCTTAAAATATGGCTTGTTTAGTTGCAAATGTTCAATGACAAGAGCATATATATATAAACGCCCACAAAGGTCCACTACTTCGTAACCCGAGATGTTGTTCTAAAAGCCCACAAAGGTTTTTTTATTTTGGGTTGTTTTCACTTTTGTTCCTATTTTGTTTTGGTCTTTAATTTTTCCCGTTAAATAAAATTTATGCCTATTTGGACATAAGTTCTTCACACATAATTTGTATTGGATCCTTTAAAGAACTTATGCCTTAATAGGATAAATTCCATTTGAGGGAAAAATTAAAGACCAATCCATTTGAAGGAAAACCGTGCAATTAAATGCTTTTATTTTCTAGCTTTGACCATCAATGGGTATCAAACACTATATTAAACAATATAAACAGTATCAAACACTATATTAAAAATGCATTTAAATACGGAGATTATTTCTTTCAATGCTACAGATCAAACATCATGTAAGTAAAAGAAAACAACCAACACAGATTGATGTGGAGTAGTAGGTAATTTTTATTCTTAACTAGATGTCTCGATTCAGGCACTGAATATTATGTCATGTTTGTTCAAAAGAACTTTACAATCAATATGGGATTTCTCAACGTGAATTCAGGTTTAATCGAGCCTCAATATGCGTACCAAATTAAGATGGAAAAAAAGATTCTGAAGTAAACCACATGCTAGACGGCCCAAACCGAAACATGGTTGGCAAGCCCAATTAAATTGGACCTAGATCTCAGTGCTTTATAAAGCCCCAAAAGGGGGAAAAGTTAGGAGATTTTTTGGGTCATTTGCACTTTTGATCCTATCTTGTACTGGTCTTTAATTTCTGTCTATCAAATGAAAATTATGCCATCCGGAGTATAAACTCTTTACGGGATCCGACACAAGTTACGGCGGATCGCATAAAGAACTTATGCCCGGAATTGCCTAACTTTCATTGAGGGACAAAAATTAAAAACCAGTCCATTTGAAGAAGCCGTGCAATTTCTAGGATTTTTTTCTTTTCATTGGAGGAAGATAATTTAGGGATTTGGAATATCATGGAAGCTGGAAAAACTAAGGCCATACATTGGAGATTAGGAAACAGAGGTCCACAAAGAATCAGTAAAACCCACGTTATGACAAAATTTTAAAGAGCAAAGAGAACACATTCAAACAAAAAAACAAAAGGGTTTTGTGGGAAACTCAATCCCTCAAGATATTATCATTATCATCATTTCCATCCAAAGCCTGCAGTTGCAACCAAACAAATATGCTTAAGTCCTTTCCAAACCCTAGCTGACACTCTATTTTGTTATAATCTGTTTAGCCAAGTTTTTGAGGAGTAAAAAATATATATTTTAGAAAGTTAATGAGTTTGGAATTTGGATACATTACTAAGAAAAAAATAAGTGTTTTTGTAAGAAGTAGAAACTGAAAAAAAGTTTTTTTTTTTCGAAAAATATTTGTAACGGAAAATACTTTTAAAATAAGTAGATGGTGAAAGTTTGATCAAACAAAGTATTAGTATACCATTGTAAATTCTACTATATACAACAATTCGATTGTTCAACTTTATTGTAATTTCAAAAACTATTACAGTTTATTGTTCAACTTTATTGTAATTTCAGTTTGTTGTAATACTTAGCAGTTACTTATTTCCGTTTCCTGCCTCATTGTAACCAACACAAACTACCTAAATTCTTATAACCAAGCAATCTTCGAATGTCAGATGAGCACGATTCAAGAGTCAGCATATATGTATGTAATAGGTTTGCCCCACTACTTTATTAGATTTTAGTTGATGCCAAAGCTATGCATTTGGGGAAAAAAAGAAGAAGCTCTAGGGAAAACTCTGTAAATTTAACTACACAAATGAACTTGCGATAATTTATTTGGATAGAGATTGTTACATCTAGCAAATTTATGGAGTCGCTTCAGAAGCTACGAAAGTACGTAGAATGACAGATAATTTGTTTTTTTTTCGCCCGTTGTTTGACATTCGTACTAAGATTCGATTAAATTTGAGTTTGCGCCGAAAATTTTATATTGGGATAAAGTGTTTCCTAACAAAGACTTTTTAATACCTACGACTCGACCCAAACATTTATATCAGATAATTTCATTTCACTGAATCAATGAAGCAATATATTGCTTTAATTTCCTCGTAGCTGAATTGACGCCCTACATTATAGGTTTATGAATGAACGTTTCCATTTGTCACTTATCTTACTATTTCTTCATTTAATTGATTATTGCTGGATTTCTGATGTTGCAGCTATGTTTCCCCTTGAATGGTAATGCATAGTACCACTCCATTTGTTCTTTCACAAGACTCGCCAATGCATCAAAAATTTACCAACGAAGTTGCTTTCACATTCCCTAGCTGTGTCCGAATGCATTGAACAGTAAATCATAAATTATCACTTATTTATTTTCATCGGCTAGTTTTGTTTCCTACACTACTAAAAAAATGTGAATTTGTGAAATTGGCTCGTCAGGAAGGGATTTTTATCGTTGAAAACGTGTCTGCCGAGTCGAAAATCTCCGTCAGAAATTAGCGTCTTTTTAATAGTGCTACTCGGTGCGTGGTATTTACAGGTGGCATGCGTAATTTCTCCGTATTTAATTTGTACATGTAATTAAGCTATGAAAAACTTCGATATCACAGAGTTTATTGAGAACCTAGGGGTCATGAAGAGTCTAATCAGATCCCTCAACATACCTTATTGATAAGAGGTTAAGTGTTTATAAGCTTGACGCTTAACCAAATCCAAATTAAATTATTAAAGGGAAGAGAATCACTTCTATCACATTTTTTCCATTCCCCAAGTTAAAACAGGTGAAGTCCTGAGTAACAAACGAAAATCAAAAGCTTAAGATACAAGAATTATGTAAGCTCCGTACCTTCTTAACAAGCTCAACTAGCTTTCCATAATATTAGTCAGGAAAGTTCTCAAATCATACAAATCACGCTTAGAAATGAGAGATTTAGACTGCTAATGTGTTCATTAAAGGATAAAATGCTTCTTTTCATAATTTTCAGGCTTAGAGATGAGATATATATACCATTTCACGTTAAAATGCTCCTTTAACGTGTTCATTAAAGGACAAAATGCTCCTTTCCAAAACTCTGCATCTAAAGTTATAAATTTTATTTGAAGTTTGACATATTATTTGTGTAAATGCACTTTTGATACACACGTCAGATGTTTGAGTCATTGTTACCAAGGCTAGACTTCAACATGAATAATGTTCGAAGTTTCAAACATATATGCTTGAAATTGATAGTAGTTTCTCTAAATTTTGAACTATCAATTTTTATCTTTGACAAAATTTTCAAATTTTTCTAATAACACGTACTTAATTTAAACTCACTTTTCATTTTCGAAATTTAAGACTAACTTTTTCAAGCCTGCAACAATTGTAATTTTTAGATGATGTTTTAATTTACCCTGTGGAATCTTGTATAAAGAAGCTGTTGGAATTGTTCCTTTTATGATTTTTATAGTTTTTGATTTGAACTTTATACTTCAATTGATGATATATTCAAAATGCACTACTGTACAACAACTAAGACGAAGAAAAAACAAATGAAAAGTTGTCTTAAAGTTTGCCTCTACTATCTATCAATTACTAATATTTTGCTAGAACTGGATATATTATTGGAGGATCCTATTAGGATGCCTCATAAAATTTTATAGACATTTTCATTATCATGGCTGGAACATGAGATATGTGATTAGGGATGGCAACGGATCGGATCTGGATCGGATTCTACTAGATTCAAATCCAGATCCGTTTTTCATATATGGATTCAGATTCATCGGGTCCATAAAAATCATATCTAAATCCGGATATATCGGATCCACCGGGTCCACGAATCGGATCTGGATCAACATGTAAAAAAAATTGCCAAAGAATATTGAGACAATTATCAATCTAGCTTCAGGGAAACATATAGATGAAACACACACCAAGAACTAAACTAATTTAAACTAGGTGCAAACTGTAGGCATTCCTCATATTCTATCAAAAATATTTTTTTCTATTCCAATCAGGATAAATAGCAATAAAAGCCAAACAAAAACAAGTAGCATAGTACTTATGAAATCCTCGACAACATGTTAATAGTGTTTAGAAAAAAAATAGTTTCCAAGATCATTTCTTAGAACCTCAAAAGGAAACACTGACAGAACCTTTAAAAAAGACCAACAACTTATATTAACATATTGATAACTCAAATACATAACTAGGTAAATGTAATAAAATTTTAGGACAACAACTATCCAAAAATAGTAAGCAAGGATCAATTATCGAATTTTACAGAAATTATGAAAAATACAAAAATTATGAAAAAATTTAAGAAAATACTTATAAAATTACATTCTAGGTTAGAAAAGAATTCGGGTCTGAATTATATATTGTTTTAGTATTTTATTGAATTATATATTGAATTATAATTCAATAAAATACTAAATGAATATAATATATATCATTAAAAAAATTATATGACAGTTAGTGATGGTGATGGTGATGGTAATGACTATTGATGATGGTTGTGGTGATGATAATAGTATTGACTAATGATGGTGTTGTGGGTAATATTTAGTGACAATATTTATGGTAGTTGATGGTCACAGCTGATAGTTGTGGTGGATATAGTGATAGCTGATGGTGGTGGTGAATGATGACAGCAGTTTTCGATATAAATGGTAACTGATGGTAGTGATTGTCGGCAGTAATTGTCGGTTAGTGGTGATGATTATAAATAGTGGCTAGTGGCCATGACAACTGATTTGTAGTGATTGACAATGATGGTGGATGTGGTTGAGGCTGGTGGTTGTGGATGGTGGACTACAGTGACAGAGCCAGATTTTTTACTAAGGCGATTAAAACAATATAAAGAAGTAAATACTCGAAGAAGCCAAAGGGGTTCAACATCTAATATATATATACATAAAAATAATTATCTTAGATATATAGTGTAATTTTTTGCTGAAGGGGTTCGAATTAATCCCTTTACCCCTTACTGGCTCCGCCTCTGGTGGATGATAATAATTGATAATGATGGACGATACCAGTAGCAATCAGAGAATTGAGTTGGTGAAAGATAGACATCTTAATGATATTAAAATTTTGCTACATATCTTAATTATTCATATGTATTTAAACCCATTAAGTGGTTGTGACATTAGAAAACAAATACATTTAATGGTTAATATATTAAGATTAGATCTAACAAACAAACAGACTTAATGACTTAGATCTAACAAACAAACATACTTAATGACTGAGATCCGAATGATTAAATCAAGACATTCATTGAAGGCAAACAAATGAGGCCTTACATAGTGAGAAAATGATAAAAATGATCCCTTATGTTTGTAGTAAATTCAAAATAATCCCTTAATTATACTCTTGAGCAGTTTTACTCCTTTAAGTTTGTCAAATCAAGCACTTTTCGTCTCCACAAATATTTAACAAAATATGAATGTTATATTTAATTAGAATTGTGAAAAAAAAAACATGAACTCACATTTAAGGTGCAATGTCTGCTATTCTTGCTCCATTTCTAAACACCATTGTAACTTTTGAGATATAGTTTTTGCTACTTTATTTTAATATTTTTTTGTTTCGCTATTTGTAAGATTTGACGAAACTAAATCTTTTCCACCGCACATTTCATATAGAATTTCCATAAGGTTTAACTAGAGGTGGCCAGTGGGCCGGGCTGGGACGAGTCGGGTCGGGACCGGCGGGATCGGGTCGGGGCCGGATAGGCGGGATTCGCCTCCGTCCCGTTCCGTTTTCGATCCCGTCGGAATAGGGGCGGGGCGGGATCGGGCTGGGGGGGATCGAAATCGGGGTGGGATTTTTTTTTAAATAACATATATATATATATATATATATAACACTCAATCATTAAACAAGATAGTGTAATAAAATATTCCAAGACTGTTTTTGTGCCTCTTATATTATTTAATAGACATATGATTTTTTTTGTAATACAAATACAATTGTCAAAATTGCAACTTTGTGGTGTTGTTCAAAAGTTGTAAATTACATAGTAAAATTGCAATTAAAAATTTACATTTTGAAAAAAACCTGTTCTAGTTTCTTGATAGTTTTCTGTGGTTCTTCGGTTGGAATTGGTATTTGTTGGTCAAATTGCTCCATGTCGCTTCCACCACCTTCGGATAAGATTTCGTTGTAGTTTTCATCTTCTTCTTCTTTGATCTCCGGTTGACCGCACTTTCTCCGCTCCGCTCGTATACAATCTCTGAATAATACAACAACCTCCAAGATGTCTCCGGCTAATGAGTGTATGTGCTCTCCTATTTGATATCTGCCGGCAGAAAAAACACTTTCAGACGCCGTTGATGACGCTTGAATGTTCAAAACATCTTGGGTCATCATTGAAAGTGTCGGAAAGGTCTTCTCATTCCCCCTCCAGCATTTCAGCAAGTCTCCACGTCCTTCTTCATTGAGAACTTCTTGGTACGGTACAGAACCCTGCAAAACAAAAATATCAAACTCGCTAATTTGGTTAGTAGTGTTACGGCCGCACATTCTATTTATGAGGCTTTCAATACTAGCCGCAGAAACAACATGTCTTTTGTGAGGTTGTGTTGAAGAAGAAGAAGAAGATGGTATGGAAGCCGGTAGGTTGCTAGCACTTTCTTGTTGGTAAAACCTATATACTTTTTTGCATTCGTCTTCTGCGCTAGACAACATTTCTTCTTTAGTTTGTTCAATAGGTGGTGAGTGATTTAGATTTTTGGGATTTGGAGGTGGTAGTACTGCTATACAATCATAAATAGTTTCAACATGTGATTTAGTACCGTCTATTTTAATAGTCGGATTTAATACATCACCAATAATATAAATAGTGGGAATAGGAATAAAATATTTTTTTATTTTGATATTTTTTTTAATATTTGTCTTATGAGCTGGTTTATCCATATATTCATTAAGCAGTAAAAATACTAGAGCTATATAAAACAACATAGTTGAAATAGTATGATAATATATATCGGAAAATTATTTTGTTGCTTGAAAAAAATTCTCTAGAAATACAATAAGTTCGGAAATTTTTCTCCAATCGCTATCTACAACCATATCAGCTAGATTTTGATTATGAGAGTTAAAAAATAAAGTTATAGGTTTTCTATAGTCATAAGTAACAATTAGTTGCTCGTATAAAGAATTTCACCTAGTGAGTACTTTTTCTGGAATTTGTCTATAAGGTAACTTCTCTCTTAACAGTTGATCTAGGACAACCGTTAAAAGCAGAATTATACATTTCTCTAATGTAATAAATAAAACATGAGATAAAGGAAATGAAAAAGACAAACCCTCCACAACAACTAATTTTGCTATTGCTTCCTTATCTCTATGTTTATCGTATTTAGGGCCTACAATTCCCCCATCATAGGGTTAATTTGACCATGTACTTGGTCCGGGACAGTATGTGAACTTGTCCCGATAGAGCGGACGTTTGCGCACCCATTTTTGAAACCTCGTATTGGGCATATCTACCTGGATGAGCCCTTGTTACGTGTCTCATTAAGCCCCCCGTCCCACCGTGACCTTTTTCAGTTTTAAATTTTAAAACATCTTTACAAATTTTACATCTAGCTACTTGATTCTCTACATCCCTATCAAAAAATGTCCATGCATATGATTTTAATGGTCGTTTTGCTGGACCTCATCTCATACTACGGGGAATATGAGGCATTTCAGTTGAAGGTGCACTAGTGGGTGTGTTGTCATCTACATTAGTGGGTGTATCATCTAGATCATCGTCTAAATTAAAGTCTTCTTGAGTTCCAGAAAATAGTTTCTCGTCTAAATCTAATGGTATTGTAGGAAAATGTTCAGTATAAAAAAAATCATCATGTGTAGGAATACGATTCTGTCTATTAATAGAATGACTAGAAGAAGTACCCATGTCCTTGTTGCCCCTACTAGAAGAAGCCTGACCCTTATCCGTAAGCATACTTTTAAATTATTCCATTATAAATTTATAATTATACTAACAAATAATTAAAGTAAATAAAATTAAGTGCGCTAAATAAATAAACAGACAATAATAATTTAATGAAGGAACGAATGTACCAAACGCCGACATGTAATCGAGAGGTTGAAAATTGAAACTTTGCTCGATGAAAGATCCTCAAGCTAGTTGCCAAATTCACCCTAAATGAATAAATAAAATTCAATATTTAATAGACAATGTAGACTTGTAGAGATAGATTGAGTGATTTAGAGAGATTGTAGGAAGATTTGTGAGAAAGATGAAGAGAAAATGAGGTATTTATAGTTGAAAAATTGGGTTAAAGTGTAAATATAATAACTTATGGATTAAAATAAATATTAAGGGGTAGGGGGAGGCCAAAAATGACCGTTGCACAACAACCAAAATGTAAAATGGTCGTTGGTGCAACGATTATTTGTGCAAAGCGGGGTTTCGGGCGGGATCGGGGGCGGGACCGGGATCGGGTCTGTCCTGGCGGGACTGGGTGGGCCGGGCCGGGACCGACCCGACCCGACCCACTGTCCAGCCTTAGGTTTAACAAATAGAACTTCTAAAATTTTTGACGAAAGAATCGAAACTGTTCAAAAACATATTTACGGATTAGTTTGAATCTTACTTCTAAATATGAGAGCTAATCTTTGTCATTTTCTTGTTAAATTGTATTGTAGTTACTGTGGTGTAATAACTTGTTTGGATGGTTGTTACATGTTTTATTGGAGTGTATTGTTAGTTTAAATATAATAATTTAGTTGTTATTTTATTTTATTGCATGCTATGATTAAATTTATCAATGTGTAACGATAAAAAATTACATTTTATGTAACAATTGATTGGTGGTCACATTGTTACTTTATTTTTCTTTCTCATTTTTGACTTTATTTATTATATAATAATTTTATTTTATTCTTTTTTCTATCTTTTTATAATAACTTTATTTTGTACCACCAAAATATGTAGGGTAGCGGATGACACTGCTTCTCCCTTAACCAGAGGTTTCAGGTTCGAGTCCTGGGTATGAAATTTTTTTTGGTAGAAAGCGTTTCTTCGGAATTGGCCCTATGCGGCGCAAATATCGGGCTCCAATACAGGTACCGAATACCGGATGAAAAATAAAAAAAGCTCTAACTTGCACCTTACTTTTCTAAATTGTAACGACCGAAATATAAATCCATCCAATATTATATCCAACAAAACAATATAATATAATTTAATACATCATAACTCAATATAATATGATACATTACTAAATGATACTATGTAACAATCATCTAAACAAGGTGTAAAAAAATTAGACTCCTACTATCAATGTAAGTAATAAAGTTGGTAATTTAATTTGTTTTTCTCCCTAAAAGATTGAATAATTCTCAAAACCCCAACCCATAGTGTGCCTATAGCTAGTATAAAGTATAAACCTTATCGTCTACTCAATCTCCCACAAAACGTTCCCCTCTTTGTTCTCTCCACAGAGAACTTCATATCTTATACTCAATTCTTTACAGTTGAGAAGCGGAGTTGTTGTTGTTGTTGCGCTATGGATTCTGAAGAAGCGACGTCGTTTCCACCAGTTGTCTCTTCTCCAGGTTCTTCTCCCATCAACAATTCCTCTTCTTCTCAAATTCAAAATGTCTCCAATATTAATCTTGAAGAAAACAACAACACTGATTCCCAAACTAATAATAACAGTTTTGTTAGTAATAGTGATGG
Source organism: Anisodus acutangulus (assembly GCA_029783415.1). Classification (NCBI taxonomy): domain Eukaryota; kingdom Viridiplantae; phylum Streptophyta; class Magnoliopsida; order Solanales; family Solanaceae; genus Anisodus; species Anisodus acutangulus. The sequence goes on from CM056500.1 coordinate 10,085,248, forward strand.
AACAATTGTGAGTGGTCAGCAAGAAAAGCCCGTTCTTGCTGACCCAGATGAGGAAACCCTAGACAAATCAGTTCTTGAAGTGCAGTCCAATGTTTCTGAGGTTACTATGAATAAGGGTGTTGATAAATTTGAGGTCTTGAGGGTAAAAAAGAGTGAAGGGGTTGTGTTGAATGAGGATTCTGGTGGGGTTGGTGGTGATGCCACCGAAACTCCGGGCACGGGAATCGAGGGAAATACTGAGGAATCCGACTCAGTTGACGAGTCAAATTCGATTGGGCAGGTGAAAGAAAGTGGTGGTGAGGTTGCAGTAGGGGAAGAGTTGAAAGAGGGTGAGGTGGGGTCCGCTCAGGAGGAGGTGAAAGAAATGGTTGAGAACGAAAATATAAAAGAGGTTGAGGATAGGTCCATTCAGGAGGAAGCGAAGGAAACTAAAGAATTGAAAGTGGGTGAGGATAGGTCTACTCGGGAGGAGGTGAAGGAAACTGTGGAGAACGAAAAGACAGAATTGGATGTGGGGAAGGATAGGTCGACTAAGGAGGAGGTGAAGGGAATTGTGGAGAATGAAAAGGCAGAATTGAAAGAGGGTGAGGATAAGTCTGCTCAGGAGGAGGTTAAGGAGAGTGTGGAGAATGAAAAGAATGAAGCTTTAACTAGTGTTGCTTCATCTAATTTGAAGGAGGCTGAGGAACCTACCTCGGTCGTTGAAGAGAGTTCTATTGCTTCATCTAATTTGAAGGAGGCTGAGGAACCCGCCTTGGTCATTGAAGAGAGTGCTATCCCTAGTGATGATGCCGACAAATCCAATAAGGCGGTAGTTGAACTGTCAGAGTCTTTGTTGGTTGATGAAGCAGATGGTGAGAAATTTACTTCTGAAGGTGATGCAGTTGTGGATGCTATTGAAGTCAATGTATCAGGGACAGGGGTTGCTGTTGTTGGAGATGTGGAAGAGAGCAAAGAAGTGGAAGAACTTGTTGAAAGTACTACTGATGACAATGTGACATCAGTAAACGGTGTTGGTGAGACCAGACAACTTATTGAACAAGTGCCTAATATGACAGTTGATGAAGTAGCTGTACAGAACTCTAAGCCTGCGGTGGATGATATTGTTGCAGCTACAGAATCTAAGCCTGTGACTGATAACATTGTTGGTGCTGGAAGTGATGGACTAGATTCTGGAGACGTTCAGACTGGTGACACAGTAGCTGCTACCGAAGAAATCAAAGAAGCAGATCCTGAAGCTGGTACTAAAAATCTGGACGTGAAGGATGTTGAAATGGAACCTGAGCAGGCAGTGTCTGAAACTATATATGCCAATGGTGACCATTCCGGAGAAAGCATTGAGGGAGATGTAGTGGAAGCTGAAGTCACAGGTCAATCATCTGCCATATCAAGGTCAATCACTGGCTCGGAGCAAATACTGGAAGCAGATGGAGAAGCTAAATATCAAATAGATGAGGAAGCTGACCATGAAGGCTCAATATCAGATGGAGAGACAGACGGTATGGTTTTTGGAAGCTCTGAAGCTGCCAGACATTTTATGGAGGAGCTGGAAAGGGAATCTGGTGGTGGCTATGCTGGTGCTGAGGCTTCGCAGGAAATGGATGGTCAGATTGTCACCGACTCAGATGAGGAGGCTGATACTGATGAAGAAGGAGATGGGAAGGAGTTGTTCGATTCAGCTGCCTTAACTGCCCTCTTAAAAGCAGCAACAGGTAGTGATTCTGATGGTGGCAGCATCACAATCACGTCACAAGATGGATCAAGACTATTCTCTGTTGAACGTCCTGCTGGTCTTGGGTCATCACTTCGGTCATTGAGGCCAGCTCCCCGACCAAACCAACCCTATCTTTTTAATCCTTCCAGTCTTCAGAACAGTGGAGAATCTGAGAACAACTTGAGTGAAGAAGAGAAGAAGAAGTTGGAGAAACTACAGCAGATTAGGGTCAAGTTTTTGAGGCTTATTCACAGGTTGGGGCTTTCTTCTGATGAGTCCATAGCTGCACAAGTTTTGTACCGGATGGCACTTATTGCAAGAAGGCAAAACAGTCCACTTTTTAGCATGGATGCTGCCAAGATGAGAGCTCTCCAGCTTGAAGCAGAGGGGAAAGATGATTTGGACTTCTCTGTGAATATCCTGGTTATTGGAAAATCTGGGGTGGGTAAGAGTGCTACCATAAACTCAATTTTTGGAGAGGAAAAAGCATCAATCGATGCCTTTGGACCTGCTACCACCAGCGTGAAAGAGATTAGTGGTGTTGTAGATGGTGTTAAGATTCGGGTATTTGATACACCTGGTCTCAAGTCCTCTGTTATGGAACAGGGTTTCAATCGCAGTGTCTTGTCTTCAGTAAAGAAGTTTACTAAGAAGAACCCCCCTGATATTTTCCTCTATGTTGATCGGCTAGATGCCCAAACTAGAGATCTCAATGATCTTCCTATGCTAAAGACTATCACAACTTGTCTTGGCCCTTCAATATGGCGAAGTGCGATAGTCACCCTCACACATGGAGCTTCTGCACCTCCAGATGGACCTTCTGGATCCCCTTTAAGTTATGAGACGTTTGTTACTCAAAGGTCTCATGTTGTTCAGCAGTCTATCGGGCAAGCAGTAGGCGATTTACGAATGATGAGTCCAAGTTTGATGAATCCTGTCTCTCTGGTAGAAAATCATCCATCTTGTAGGAAGAACAGGGAAGGACAGAAGATACTACCTAATGGCCAGAGCTGGAGGCCACAATTACTGCTATTATCCTACTCAATTAAGATCTTATCCGAAGCAAGTGCGCTTTCAAAGCCTGAAGATCCATTCGATCACCGTAAGCTCTTTGGTTTCCGCACACGCTCACCGCCTCTTCCCTACATGCTTTCTTCAATGTTGCAGTCACGTGCGCATCCAAAGCTTTCTGCCGAGCAGGGTGGTGATAATGGTGATTCCGACATTGACTTGGATGATTTTTCAGACTTCGACCAAGAAGAAGAAGATGAGTACGACCAGCTTCCTTCCTTTAAGTCTCTTCGGAAGGCTCAGTTCGCTAAGCTCAGCAAAGAACAGCGGAAGGCATATTTTGAGGAGTATGACTATAGGGTTAAGCTCCTTCAGAAGAAACAGTTTAGAGAAGAGTTAAGAAGAGTGAAAGAAATGAAAAATAACAAGGGAAAAGAGCCGGCAATTGAGTACGGTTATGCAGAGGAAGAAGCTGATGGAGGTGCAGCAGCTCCTGTAGCAGTTCCCCTACCTGACATGGTCCTCCCGCCTTCTTTTGATAGCGATAATCCTGCCTACAGGTACCGCTTTTTGGAGCCCACATCACAGTTCCTTGCAAGACCTGTTCTGGACACGCATGGTTGGGATCATGATTGTGGCTATGATGGTGTTAACGTGGAACAGAGTTTAGCCATTGCAACTCGCTTCCCTGCTGCAGTTACAGTGCAAGTCACCAAAGATAAGAAGGATTTCAGTATCAATTTGGACTCTTCTATTTCTGCTAAGCACGGAGATAATGGATCAACCATGGCTGGCTTTGATATTCAAAGCATAGGAAAACAACTTGCCTATATTGTCCGAGGAGAAACCAAATTCAAAATCCTTAAGAAGAACAAGACTGCTGGCGGAATTTCCGTTACATTTCTAGGTGAAAATGTGGTTACTGGACTTAAAGTTGAAGATCAAATCACCTTAGGCAAGCAATACGTTCTAGTTGGCAGCGCTGGCACTGTTCGATCTCAGAGTGACACGGCTTATGGTGCGAACTTTGAACTGCAGAGAAGGGAGGCAGATTTTCCAATTGGTCAGGTGCAATCTACATTGTCTCTGTCTGTCATAAAGTGGAGAGGTGATTTGGCTTTAGGGTTCAACAGCATGGCACAGTTCGCGGTTGGACGTAATTCAAAGGTAGCTGTTCGAGCTGGAATCAATAACAAGATGAGTGGGCAAGTAACTGTGAGGACAAGTAGTTCAGACCAGCTCTCTCTTGCACTTACTGCGATAATTCCAACTGCAATTGCCATCTACAGGAAGCTTTGGCCTGATGCTGGCGAGAAGTACTCAATTTACTAAATTTCATTTTTCATTATGAGCATTGCATTTTTGGTTCATTAGACTTTATGATATCATATTATCTTGTCATTTTATTGAATAATGTTTCTGTTAATTTCCTATCTATCTATCTAGGATTCTCTATTGTTATGAGTTAAGAGTCAATTTTGCGTGATTGAATGTACTTATTGCCAAATGAAATCAAGAGGTTCGTGTTGCTTAAATGCTTCGTACAATATATTGAACTATTGTGATTCTTTTTCTTGGTTGAGTCATGAGTGTATGGAAGTTGAAACCCTGCTTTTAAAATGTTAGTACCATTTAATGTGCTTTTATTCAACACATCTTAAAAAAGAGGGCCCACAAGGATATGACAAAGAGCTTCATTGATTCTTTGCTCCAAAAGGTGGAATCTCCCACCCAGGAGCCCCACACCCCGGTCCGACAGGTCTGTGAAGGAGGTAAATCATGGTGACTCAATTGATTTCAAAGGTTAGACCACTACCACGCTGCGCACAAGGGGCCCTCCTTTATTTCAAGAAGAAACCCCCACACTGCCGCTGACGGGATTCGATCCTTGGTCTTTGCTCCAAATATCCCCCTTGAAACCAATTGAGCTGCCCAAGCGGACAGAGCTTCATTGATTCTTTATTTGTTCATAAGATGATATTAATTGCTCCAAAGGTACAATGTTTCAGGAGAACTTGGTTAGGTCTTCTTGCCTTGTCACATACTAAAGTCTTGCATATTTGTGGCTTATTCTTGGGAGAGGACATGTTAAATGGATTGACCTAAGTATCTAAATGGTTTGAAAAACAAAGTTCATTTTCCTTTTTTGTGCAAAAATGTTGAAACAAACAGAATATATATAAGCAAGTAGCTAATGAGTTGATCTGCCGTACTCTTCCATGACTATTAACCAACTAGAACTGTTCACTAATTTTTCAATATTGCCAATCGAGCTCGACTCTTTAGATGCATAAGAACTAATAAAGATGTCAATGAAATTTTGTTTGACTACCTTGTTCTATGACGTTTGTGGTTAAACATTTGAAGTTTCTGAATTTTTATTTTCTACAACTATTTTAAGTTAATATAATAATGCTTCATCTATTTTAGTTTATTTATTTTACTTTTTATTTTAGTCTGTTTAAAAAAATATCACTTTCTATATTTTGTAATTCTTTATTTCTAATATTTCACGTGACATAGTTAAGACCATAAGATTCAAAAGGTTTAAGACCGCAAAATCTAAAAATTACTCCCTATCCAATTAAAATTTAAACTTAGACATAAATGAAATGAAAGAAATATACAATAATAATTGAATTTACATTTAAATATTTATAAATATTTAATAGAATCTTTTTAACATATACGGACTTTAAACGAATTCATACAGTGGATGAGATTGCTCCTCTCTTAATCAGATGTTTCGGGTTCGAGCTCTGGTATGTCTCGGGTTCGAGTCCTGGTATAAAAAATTCTTTGTAGGGAACGCTTCCCTCAGAAATGGGTTATACACGACGCGAATTTGAATATAATCAACTCTAATACAAATATCTAATACAAATATCGAACACGGTGGGAAACAAAAAAAAAATCCTAGATCTTGGGCCGTGGCTGACAGTCTTTGGAATCCTTGAAAGTTGGTCAGCACCAATATTCCTGACTTCCTGTTTTTCTTTTGGAAATAATGGCAATTTATTTATTCATTTCTCGAAAGGTGTTTATGCTGTGTTATATAAAGGACAAGGTAATAGGGAAAAAAGGTCAACTTTTCGACCTTTTTAATAAAGCATGAATTTTAATAAGCACTTAAAAGTTAAAACTGTGCAAACTATTGCAAAAATGTTTAGACTTCCTTTTCCCTTTCAAATAGAAGCATGCAAAAAAGACTTAAAAGTAATATATATATATATGTTAACTTACCTAAATAACTATAGTTTCACCCCTTTCAACCAATTATAGTTGATGTTTCTGTTAAACAAAGCAATATATCTGTGATATACACTCAATATACAGAAATGTATATCACGGGCAAATGGAACGGTGGCCCAACACGAAAGCCCAGCAGTGGGGCAGATCTCAGAGCCCATCACGGGATTGGTACAAGATATCAATCATGTATATATGGTATATATATTTGGTGTATATTGTAATGTATTTGTTACCTAAATTAGGATTATACACTTACAATAATTGTATAGTTAGAATTATGGTAGAATAAGGTTTTAGGAATAGAATAGGAATAGAATTCTCCTATTTTGTAACTTGTAACCTTTCAATTAATGAAAATAATCAAGGGGATTATTTCTTTCATGGTATCAAGAGACTAGGTCTAACAAAATTTTCTCTCCCAAAATTTTGTGCATTTCGGCCGACCCCCCCCCCATTCGGGTTTTCTCTTCCAAAATTCGTCTTCCGCTCTCAAAATCTCTCTTACTTTCCCCTCCTTCTTTGTTCTTTCAATATGTCTAAGAAGAATTATCATCCTGCCCTCATGATTTCCAACGTCAAGAACAGTATCCCTATTGTGTTTGAGATGGAAAACGTCCAATATGCGACGTGGGCAGAGTTGTTTAAAATTCACGCTGTCTCCCATCAAGTTATCCATCACATAATTCCTCCCGCTACACCTCTTCCCGCGGAGGATTCTCAGGTATGGATTACTCTTGATGCTACCGTTCTCCAGTGGATCTATTCCACTATTTCGGTTGACCTTTTACAAACGATTATTGAGCCGGATACCACGGCTATGGCTACCTGGAATAGATTGCGTGACAGATTCCAAGATAACCAACATTCACGTGCCGTCACACTCGAGCAGGAATTCTCCCTAGTTCGCATGGAAGAATTTCCAAACGTATCTGCCTATTGCAAGAAACTTAAGGAGTTGGCAGATCAACTCCGTAATGTGGGCGCACCTGTAACAAATAATCGTCTGGTTCTACAATTGGTTGTCGACCTTTCGGAGGCCTATAATGGCGTTGGAACTCTCCTACGTCAAAGTAACCCTATTCCCGCCTTTTTTCAAGCCCGCTCCATGCTTACTTTGGAAGAAGCCGGTTTGGCTAAAAAGGCGGCTACCGGAGCAAGCCCCGTCGTCATGATGGCATCCTCCACAATTTTTTCAGGTTTTGTTGATAATTCGGGCCAAAACCGTACCCATAGTGGTGGCAAAAATAATCGCAAAAATAATAATAAAAACCGTGGGGGCAAACGCGGCGGTTTCGGTGGTTAGCAAACATGCAGTGGGCCCCGTCCAGTGAACAGTGGCCCACCACCCTACTGGTCCCAAAGAAGGGGCCCATGGCGATGAGGTCGAGCAAGGGCCAAGAACCCTTATGCTCCAAAGAAGCGTCCGAACCGGTGGTCACAAGATTTCGTGCCCAATAATCGGCCGCGCCATCGCCGGCCGCCCAAAGAACTCCAGCCTCCAAAGCCTACGGCCAACAAATTACGGAATTATTGGGCCCTACCACAAGCCCACCATGCAGCAGGCCCCACTCCCACCGACATTGAGGCCGCAATGCACACACTTGGGTTGACGCAACCAGATCCAAATTGGTACATGGACACCGGCACAACGACACACATGACCTCCGATCAAGGTACTCTCTCGTCTTATTCCAATTTGAGCAACCTTCGTGGTATAATTATCGAAAATGGTAACTCTATTCCAATTAAGGGTTATGGTCATAAAACGTTGTCTCCCCCCAATCCACCCCTTATCTTAAAAAATACTTTACATGCTCCCAAATTGATTAAAAACTTAGTGTATGTCCGCAAGTTCACCACTGGCAATTCCGTTTCTGTTGAATTTGATCCTTTTGGTTTTTCTGTGAAGGATTTCAAGACGGGGAGTCCTCTCATGAGGTGTGATAGTAGGGGAGATCGGTATCCTATCACACCCGGTTTCCGTCCATCAAGTCAAGCCTTGCCTTCAGCTTTTGCAGCCATTTCTCCTTCCTTGTGGCATGCTCGCCTTGGTCATCCGGGATATTCTATTTTATCAGTTTTAGACAAAAATGACTTTATTTCTTGTAAGGGTACGAGTCGTACCCAAATTTGTCAATCTTGTTCGTTAGGAAAAATTGTTAAGTTGTCATTTGTAGACTCAAATTCTCATACTTCAATGCCATTTGATATTATTCATATCGACCTATGGACGTCTCCTGTTCTAAGTTCGTTAGGTCATCGATATTATGTTCTTTTTTTTGGATGATTATTCTAAATTTTTATGGACGTTTCCAATTGCCAATAAATCTCAAGTGTTTTCTGTCTTCATAAAATTTAGAGCATTCATTAGAACACAATTCGAAAGAGAAATAAAAAATATTCAGTGTGATAATGGGAAAGAGTATGACAATAGGGTGTTTCGGGAGTTCTGTGATAATAATAGGATCAATTTTCATTTTTCGTTCCCTCATACATCTTCTCAAAATGGGAAAGTCGAACGCAAAATTTGTTCCATAAATAACATTGTCCGCACCCTCCATGCTTCCGTACCCCCATATTTTTGGCATCATGCTCTGCAAATGACAACATATCTCCTTAACATAATTCCTACCAAAGGTCTGACATATTCTTCCCCTCTCCAAATCCTATATAATAAGAACCCTTCTTATTCTCATCTTCGGGTTTTTGGGTGCTTGTGTTATCCGTTATTCCCATCCACCACAATTAACAAACTTCAGGCCCGATTTACTCCGTGTGTGTTTTTGGGTTATCCGTCTAATCATCGGGGTTACAAATGCTTTGATTTATCCTCCAAGAAAATCATAATTAATCGCCATGTGATTTTCGATGAAACCCAATTTCCATTTACGAAAGTTCAGACTCCCGCGCCTAGTTCCTATAATATTTTGGATGATGATATATCCCCGTATATTACTCACCATTTTTCGGACGTATCCCGCACCCAATATTCTCCAACAGGCCCACTGCCCGCTGGCCCCACTGTTCCGAGTCCAGTTGATCGCTGAGCAGTTCCAGAATTGGGCCACCTGCATCTAATTTTGAACTGGTCCGCCATTTCAGATTCTCGATTTGGGCGATGAGGCCCACCGTCACTGGCCGATCCGTCCCAAGTCCAACAAATTCCCAAACTTCACTAAATTATTTCTCGAGTCATAGACCGGTCACTCGTAGTCAGCGGGGTATTTTTACACCTAAGAGACATTTTAATTTATATTCTAATGTCTCTAAATCCCCCCTGTCCCGTAATCCTGTGTCCGCCTTAAATGACCCGAATTGAAAAATTGCTATGACCGATGAATATAATGCTCTTATTGATAATAAGACGTGGGAGTTGGTTCCCCGTCCATCTGATATTAATGTTATCAGGTCTATGTGGATTTTTGCTCATAAGGAGAATTCCGATGGGTCATTTGCTCGACATAAGGCGCGGCTTGTGGGTGATGGTAAGACTAAGCAGGTTGGAATAGATTGTGGGGAGACGTTTAGTCCGGTGGTCAAGCCGGCTTCTCTTTCTAAGGCATGGCCTATTAATCAGTTGAATGTCAAGAATGCTTTCCTACTTGGTGACCTCAAGAAAACAATCTATATGCATCAACCGTTGGGATTCAGGGATCCCAAACGTCCTCATCATGTCTGTTTATTGAAGAAGTCCTTATACAGGCTTAAGCAGTCTCCACGGGCCTGGTATACAAGGTTTGCTGACTATGTTTCAACCATTGGGTTCACTCACAACAGGTCAGACAATTCTTTGTTCATCTACCGACGTGGTTCATCATTGGCCTACATCCTGTTGTATGTGGATGATATCATTCTGACTGCCTCTTCCGATGCCTTACGCCAGTCTATCATGACCATGCTTAGCTCGGAGTTTTCTATAAACGACTTAGGGGCTTTGAGTTATTTTTTTGGGATTGCTGTCAAACGTCATTCAGATGGATTATTTTTGTCTCAACGAAAGTATGTTGCTGAGATCATAGAGAGGGCTGGGATGTCATCCTGTAAGTCCATTTCCACTCCAGTTAATGTAAAACCCAAGCTTAGTGCCGCAGCAGGTGCACCATACGAGGACCCGACCCGCTATCGCAGTCTTGCACGGGCCCTCCAGTATCTTACCTTTATCAGACCGGATATTACGTATGCTGTTCAGCAGGTGTGTTTATTCATGCATGATCCCAGAGTTGAGCACATGAATGCAATCAAACGCATCATTCGGTATATTCAGGGGACACTGGACTATGGTTTGCACTTGTATTTTTCATCTACATCCACACTGGTCTCGTACACATATGCTGATTGGGGTGGTTGTCCCGACACCAGACGGTCGACGTCTGACTACTGTATGTTCCTTGGCAACAACTTGGTCTCCTGGTCGGCAAAGCGTCAGGCAACTCTATCACGTTCAAGTGTAGAGGCCGAATATCGAGAGGTAGCGAATGTGGTCTCCGAATCATGTTGGCTACATAATTTGCTTTTGGAGCTTCATTGTCCCATTCAGAAGGCAACCTTGGTATATTGCGATAACATTAGTGCCATCTACCTTTCAGGTAACCCGGTTCAGCACCAACGCACTAAGCATATCGAAATGGACATTCACTTTGTCCGTGAAAAGGTGGCTAGAGGTCACGTTCGCGTATGCCATGTCCCGTCTCGTTATCAAGTTGCAGACATCTTTACAAAGGGTCTTCCCTCGGTACTCTTTGAAGATTTTAGGGACAGTCTCAGCATTCGAAGACCGCCCGCTATGAGTGCGGGTGTGTGTTACACAAAGAAATATACCCGTGATATACACCTAATATACATAAATGTATATCACGGGCAAATGGAATAGTGGCCCAACACGGAAGCCCAGCAGTGGGGCAAATCTCGGAGCCCATCACGGGATTGGTACAAGATATCAATCATGTATATATGGTATATATATTTGGTGTATATTATAATGTATTTGTTACCTAAATTAGGATTATACACTTACCATAATTGTATAGTTAGAATTATGGTAGAATAAGGTTTTAGGGATAGAATAGGAATATGATTCTCATATTTTGTAACTTGTAACCTTTCAATTAATGGGGATTATTTCTTTCAGTTTTCTTATGAATTATAATTCACAGCTAGTTTATAATTGTTTCGCGAGTATTTATGTGTATTCAAATACTCAATTTCAAAATTAAAGTCAACTAAATACATTTATGTTTTACCTGTGTCGCGTGTATTCTAGTGTATTATTATACACAATTTTTCCTTCGTAATATAGAAATACAAGTATCTACACTAAAAATGAAAAACACAGTCAAATCCAGTCAAATCTCCGGCGAAAATATAAAATACACTATATTTAAAAATGGACAATACAATCAAATTCGGTTGGATCTTTGACGAAATATAAACTACATTGTATTTGCACTAAAAATGGAGAATACACTCAAATTCATTTTAAGAATACTCATAATTTACTCAAAAAATGTATACAAACAACAAAATTTCAGATACACTGTATTTACTCAAAAAAATTATATACAAACAACAATTTTTCGACATGAAAAAGCAGTGGAAGAGGAAGAGGCATCTATATTTTCCAGCGTGAAAAGTAGTGGAGAGGAAGATGAGGAGGCGTGATGGAGATGACGGACTCCCAATGGTGGAAGTGAAAAGGGAGTAGGAGAACAGATCTGGCCATCGCGAAGAGGGAGTAGGAGAACAGATTTAGCCACGACTGCTGCTTTTTGCTGAAGTCCAATACCAGATGAAGGGCGTGGTGACGACTGTTGCTTAGTTTTCCTGCAGAGAGCCTTTTCAGACTCCGGTGGCATAGTGGTTGTTAATGTTTAGTTCGGTTTTGTGACATTATGCCCAACATAACGTTTTATGTACTAATTTAAATGTAAGAAATATTGGAACAAATGTCACAACATTCGGACCAACATTTTATGAAAAACAGTTTTGCCTTACTTCACGGAATGAAGCAATATTTGTGGAAATATTACTACGAAGTAAAAGTGACTTGACAAGGTAAATAGGAGCTGATGAAAAATATGAGAAGAACAAGTCAAAGTCGTTGCTATGCTTGAGGAACAAGTCCAAAAAGTTAGAGGATTTTGCTCCATGATCTTCTCCAACAAACCTTACCAGCTGTCCACCTTTCCCTCGACCTTCACAACAAATCGATGAGCTTTTCAAGGAATAATCTCTACTATAAATAGAGAGGATGCCGAAGTGAATCGATATCCAGAATCAGAAATCAAAAATACCAAGAGAGCTGTCGGGAATTAAGCCTAGAAAACTGGATCATAAGTGTTGCCTGAGCGAGTCGACAATATTTTGTCAAACATTACAATTGTTGCTTAGATTCAAGATATGTTATGTATTGAAGCAATTGTAATGAGAAGTTGTCTACGTCTATTTAGGTAGATTTTTCAGGCAGAAGTCATATGCGACTTCACCATTTTTAATTCCTTTTTGTTGTACTTTGTAAAATTGTAAAAGAAAGAATTTATTCAATTGTATTTAATATATACAATACTTTTGGTCATTGACCATCATAAGTTATATCAACATATAACTTATGAAAATTTAAAATCTTTGTGTTCTTTATATTTTCGCTGTTTTTTTACTTTTTAAAGGTTTTCTGTTTTACTACTGTGTTGTTACTGTTGTCAGACAACATTAGTCCTGACATTCGGAAACACAATTGGCTTTCAAAGTTGATTTAGTTTATTTACATTTTATTTATTGTTCCATAGCTCCCCGGGACCTTACAAGTGGTATTAGAGCCAACACTTAACACAATAAGTGTCTGGTCCTGTTATTTAAAAGCTATGGATCCGGCAAATCCAACTATTGGTAGACTTCCCATTTTAGATGGTTCAAACTATGACTATTGGAAGATTCGCCTACGTTCTCATATTAAATCAATTTATGTTAGGGCATGAAGATCTATAACTAATGGATATGTTGTTCCAATGTTGCCGCCGGATGAGGAAGGTGACATTCTTGTTAAACCTGAATCCGAATGGACGGCGGAAGAAACTAATAATGCTAGTTTTAACGAAAAGATCTTAAATTTAATTTTTGGATGGGTTGATCTTTATATGTTCAAACTCATATAAAATTGTTCTTCAGCTAAAGCCGCTTGAGATACTTTACAAACTCATTGTGAAGGTAGCTCAAGTGTTCGTCGGACGAACCTACGCATGCTCATGAGTAGATATGAACGTTTAAGGATGAAAGAATCGGAGGACATCAAATCCTATTTTGAAAAGTTGATTGACATCTCTAATAAATGTCAAGTACTTGGTGCTCCTTTAACTAACACTCAACTTGTGGAAAAGGCACTCCGTTCACTTCCTAAAAAGTTCAATATAAAGATTTGTGTGATTAAAGAAGCTCACAATCTTGATACAATGGACCTTCATACCTTAATAAACATTCTCAAAACCTATGAGATGAACATTGAGAATCAAATGGAATTGTACAAGAACAATAACGTAGCACTTTAAGTCCAATCCTTGGAGAATCAAATCGAAGAAGAGGATGAGAACCTTGAAGAAGTTGGTGATGGTGCAAATATTGCTCTCTTCACTCGAAACTTCAATTCGATGGTGAGAAAGTTCAACAATGATCGAAATAAGTTCAAATCCAAAGAGCACCGGAACCAAGGCTTCAATCAAAAGTCCACTAAATCTATTCTAATAGTGCAAAGAGAAAATCAACTAAAGAGAACCAACTCTGATCGTACCAAATTTGATCCCAAATAACTTGAATTCGTGCAATGTCATGCATGCTCAGGTTGGGGTCATTATGCTAATGAATGTGCAAATACCTTGAGAAAATTTGGTAAGAGTTTATGTGTTTCTCTTAGTGACGACGAATGAGAATAGAAAGGAGATCAAGAAATCAAATCACAAGCAATGCTGGCTACTATTCTTGAACAGTCTCTGTCGGATGATGAAAATGTCATCAACAGTGTTGTCCCAAATGTCACAACATTTGCGTCAACATCAGCAACGACATCCACATTCTCAGCAACATCCGAGAGGTATGAATTCTTTGACTATTCTTATGTAAATTGCTTTAGTGGTTTTATTAGTGAGACTGATTGTGAGGATCAAGTTGACTCCAAAGATGATATGATTAAGGAATTGCAAAATATTTGTAAAGGCTTAATCTTAGAATCCAAGCAACTTGAAACAAAAGTAAAATCTTTAACTCGTGAGAATGCAGATTTAAAAGGCACAATAACCCGACTAGAGGTTGCACTTACCAAAAAGGACATTGAATTTGATAAGATAAGTACAAAATTGGATCTAACCGAAGCAACCTTCCATAAGCTCAACACCGGAACTTCGAAATTGAATGAGATACTCAACCTTATTAAACCTTCACATGCAAGTATTGGATACGCAAACTCTCTTAAAACAATAAGCTCGAGTATCCTTGATAAAAATAAGAAAATAAGCTTTGTAAAAGAAAAGGGGATAAAGAATAGTTTCTCATATAGGTCAAGGAAAATGAAGTTTGTATGTCATTACTGTAAATCCCCTGGACACTTACGATCATATTGTTTCAAACTTCGAAATTAAGTGAGTAAAATGTTGCCCAAAAAGTTGTCTAACATACCTGATAATAATAAAGACAACATTTCTGGACCACAAAGTAGGAAATATTTTAAGAGAGTCTGGGTTCCTAAAAAGGATATTGCTTGTAATATTGCCATAACTGCATTAAGAACTAACATTTTAGGTTCTTGGTACCTTGATAGTGGATGTTCTCGCCACATGACATGTATAAAGGAGTTTTTAAGGGACTATGAGTCATTCAATGGAGGGAACGTGACTTTTGGAGGTGGCAATAAAAGCAAAATAATTGGAAAATTGATCTTGAATGTTCCTGGATTTCCAATCCTAAGAAATGTCTTACATGTTGAGGGTTTAATGGAAAATCTGGTCAGTATTAGTCAACTATGTGATGACAATCTTGAGGTAAAGTTTAATAAGAATGTCTGTGAAGTTACGAATGAAGCTAATGAATGTGTCATGACAGGTACTAGAATAGGTGATAATTGCTATCTTGTCGCAAGACAAGAAACTTGCAATAATGTCAAGATCGATGACACATCAATATGTCATCAAAAGTTGGGGCATGTCAACTATCGCAATTTGGAAAAAAATGGTCTCATATGAAGCAGTTATAGGCTTACCCAATCTTAGCCATAAAAGTAAAAATGTATGTGAAGATTGTCTAAAAGGTAAGCAAACTCGTGTTTCCTATAATATTGTTCAAAATGATGGACAACATTCAGGTACGTCTCACTGCTTTCAATTATTGCACATGGATCTTATGGGTCCAATTGAGGTAGACAGTTTAGGAGGCATGAGGTATTCCTATGTAACAGTAGATGATTTTTTTAGATATTCATTAGGGGTGGGCATATATCGGTTTATATCGGTTTTGTATCCGAAAAATATGAACCGCATAAAAATTATTTGTTTTTTTAAAAAAAAAAGAATACAACTTTTAAAAAACCCGATATGTTCGGTTCATATCGCCGAACGTATCGGATTATATCAGTTTTTTTAGTGGGTCGGGCCGGGTCGGGGATTTTTTTTTAATTGAATTTCCAAAACTGAAATTGACATTCACATCTACACTATCATGAAATTTCGACGTTGAAATCTATTGTGTATCGTGAGACGTTTACTAAAGAAAAAGGAAAATTAGAAATCAATTTGGGAGAAAGCACAAATTGATTGGGAAAAATGACGTATTTCTAAAAATTGGTTGTGCCAAACTGCCCTTTTAGCAGTTTGACCTGATCCGCCTCGAAAAAATACCCAAAATAAAAAAAATCGGGTAAAACGGACATCCGAGCGTAGAGTTATGACCATTTAAAGTTTTACCAATTTACAATTACTTTCTCTCCCTACATTTTATGTCAATGCTTCCATGATATGTTAATCAAGTTCATGCCGCATGCGACTTCCATAAAAACTTCATAGATTGGCTTCAATGGCTATGATTCAAGAGATAACAATAGCCTAAAATAAAAAATAAAAAAATTTATATATTTAATTCAGTTTTTCGATTCGGTTCGTATCCAAAATTAAAAAAATGAACCGAATTTCGGTTCAGTTCGATTTTTTCGGTTCTCCGGGTTTTTTGCCCACCCCTAATATTCATGGATATATTTCTTGAAAGAAAAATAACAAACTTTTGACATGTTTAAAATTTTGCATTCTAGAAAGGAACTTGTTTTATTGGTCTCACCTTTGTTTTAAATAAATTGAAGAGCGAAGTTACTAGGAAATAGCACTGTGATTTGGTCTCATCCGTTACTTATAGGTACGCAGAAAATTTAGGTTCCTCTTCAGTTGATTGATCGTTGAGACTGGTAAACACCAAACAATGCTTATTCATCTGCTCTATTGTTCAACTCTGTATTTTTCTTGATTGTTTTGGTTTCTTCCCTTTTCTTTGTTGTATGACTACTTTTTAATAGTACCATTCTAGTAAATAGGAACATTGTGTACATATTCGGAACATCCAGCAGGGCTAGTGTTCTTAGCTTATACGAATGAGACTATATTTTTGTTCACTGTAATAGTTTATTATGTTACATTATTTCTTTGATAATCTCATAGCAACCTTATGTTGCAGTTAAATAAAAGTTTCTTTTCAACTGATGTATAATAGTGCAAGAATGTTCTTAGTCGACTATCAGAAAAGCATGGATCCAAAGTAAGTTTATACTATCTATTAATTGTTTGTTTTTCTTGGATTTTCTTATAAAAAAAGTAACTTTATATCTATTATTAGATACTTGAACTTTGGCAGGTATATCTGCTTGCTTTTAGTTTAGGATTACATGAACCATTTAAAAGTATATTTATGTCTTAGAGACAATCTATATTAGGATAAATGTACTTTACACACATTCGTATTATTATTAATGGAGATTAATATTTTGGCATTTGCAATTATTGAATTATTAATTGATTGTTTATAATATTCTATAATATGCATTCCTGGAGGTTACGCTGTTATTGATAATGTGAGATATTAATATTATAACGTAACTCTTAAAATAGCCTCGACTAATGATCATCGAGAACGAGATATCGATGATATGTGATAAGTCGACATGTGGTTTGCATCACATCCTTAGAGGATGTAGCATGTCTCACCTGCTACGAGTAATGACTACTCGTGATGGACACATGGATACTTTGGAAGTATTGGTATACCCTGTTGATATAATGTTTGTTATACTTGTCTAAAGTATGATCAACGTGTGGGAGATAGAAGTCCTTAGACTTGAGGTCAATAAGCACATTATCTACAAAGTAATGTACTTTGATCCTGTCCTAAGCTCAAATTCCTTATAGGTTGAGATACGGCTTGTATTGGGTACATTGCGATGTCGATTAAAGGTGATAATTGAGCCAAGATTGAGATTCATTCCTCGAATGTATATTCGAGAGAACACTCAGATTCTCAATTATATTAGGTTGACTAAGTCGTTGGCCAACGCAATAGACATATTTAGAATATGGTGTAGTTGTCAACTAATATAGATGAGATACAATGATTAAGCCATTTGGATAGACACTTGACAAATCCTAAGCTTGATCGGGTGTGTCGTGAATGAAAGGATTTTATCTTACCACATAGAGGTTAAGTTTACTGGATTCGTGTAAACGTACTTCACATATTGAGTTCGTCTTGCGGCGCCTTCTAGGAGTTCCGCGTAGACCTTAATTTGATTAATGTCGATATGTGAAGGCATGTAGGGTCACACTATGTCGATTGTCTTTTCGAGCTAAGGAATGTATTGATAGAGTATTAAATATTTGATTTAGAATCGAGATATTTAAATGAATAATGATTTTTTTAATTAAGTCAAAATTGAATTTTAGATTTAATTAAGAATGTGCGGAAAATAAATCGAGACGGGGTAGGGCCACATCAAGCGCTGCGACGCCCACACCATAGGGCCGCAACGCTAATGACCTAATCTGTCTCGATTTATGGGTCAGGCCCAAGGTCAAACCTTAATCCGATTTGACCTAATTTTCACCTATAAATACAGACATTCATTTCATTATTCTACGCACTTAATTTCATATTATTATTCTAAGTCTTAGAGATTTAGAATCAAAACACTCTCTCAAACCTCTGCCGGATTTCCTAGCTTTCCGAAGGAGAAATACATTGAAGTTTGGAGCTTGCAATCCAAAAGGCTTTCGCGTGCGAACCCACAGTTGATAAAGATTCCAGATAATACAACATGTAAGTGTTCATGTTTTATTTTATAGGTTTTTGATTGTCATATAACCATATCAGAAGTAATTGTTGGGATAAGTAAGAACAAAATTTTAAACTTCCGTTATGCCTTACTTATATGTTTTGAACCCAATAAAACCCTACGCCATTGGCATCAATGTGTAGTAACTCTATTCTTTTTATTTATCTCATGTTTGAACATAACAGAGATTGTAATAATACTAGAGTTGCAATAGATGTGCACAACTCATATTGTTTTTATTGGATCTGAATCATGATGCAGGCTGAATCCAGATTATCTTTGAATATTTTATTGCATCACATATCTTCTTACTAGATCTTGATGTCTTATTTGGAGCAACTTCAAATTGTTTCCCGATATTATTATCTTTTTTCTTTCTTTTATCTTCAGAAAAGGAGCGAGATTGACATATGATACTCGAAGAAATCTGGCACTATTTCGCTCATATAGCAGAAAACTATATTGCTGCTCAACGACATAGGTGATAAATTCAATACTCGTTAATATTCAGGTCTGTTTTAGTCTATTTATGTATTCATTATATGAAATCTGTTGTATCACCTTCTCTAGCGCGAGACTATGAGTTGCTTTAACACTATATGAGAGTCTTGGGCTATGAACAAGGTGGGACGGATAAATGTGGGGAGTTTTGGGATGTGACAACTGACAAAGGTTTTGGTACGTGTTAAACCTGTTTTTTTTTATAAATTTATACCCTGTCAAACACCACAATATAAAATGATGTAGAAAGTATCATAATCGCCTCAAGAAACGACTTCATTTCGGGAGAACTTTCCTCCTTTCGTCTACTTTATTTAGTTTTTGCGGGTTAACAAATACTATCACAAAGCTACAACCACGAGGAGGAACCCATATCATCTGCTGGTTCTCTTTAATATGGCTTCTGCTTCTTGTTTCTAGGTTAATAAGCCATTTAATGGTCATATTATTGAAGTTATTGTTCAAATTCTAGTACTCACACAAACAAAAGTGTTTTGAGCTTCACTTTGCCGAGAATTCAGACAGATCAACAATTAGTCTAGTGTTAGAAAATTTATGAATAGACAATGAAATCACGTGATGACAAGAAATTTGGTGTAATTGTTGTTAGAAGATATTATTTATTATTGTATTTAAATGATAATTACTATAGAATATTCTAGATAGCTAGTCATTAGTATAGAATCACATTTGTATGGAAAGAATAGGATAGATGAGGAGAAGATTAAGGCTACCAATTTTCTACCATATTTGTATATATTCTTATCATTTGTAAATGGCAAAGATGAGGAAAATATTCTACTTACCCTAGAATTATTACATGGTATCAAGAGCTTAAGGAAAGATCCAAATTAGTTTAATTTCTTCCAATTTTTTTTGATCATCTTCCTCCCTAGAACAAAACCTAGTGGCCGATTTTTTTATTTTTTTTCTCTACTCCATTATTGATTATCCTTCATCACAACTAGTTATGTCTGAATCAAAATCATTTTTTCACCCTGCCCTAAACGTCTCAAACATCAAAACACATGTTTCCATCAAACTAGAAATGGAAATCTTTCATTATGCGACGTGGGCAGAATTATTCAAAATATGTTGTCGTGCTCACAAAGTTCTTCATCATATAATTCCTCCAAAATACGGTAAAGGGAAAGACATAACGAACGATGCAGACAAGAAATTGTGGGATACACTTGATGCCACAGTCCTTGGTTGGATTTATGCGACAATCTCCACAGACTTGTTGCATACAATAATGGAACCGGATTCCACAGCCATGGCGGCATGGGAACGTTTGTGAGATATATTTCAGGATAACCAAAACTCTCGTGTTATTTCATTGGAACAGGAGTTCTCAACCATTGACATGGCGGATTTCCCTAATGTTTCTACATATTGTCAACGCCTCAAAGTGTTGGCCGATCAACTACGAAACGTTGGTTCACCGGTTACTAATAACCGGTTAGTCTTGCAATTGGTAGACGGACTCACCGAAGCGTATAGCGGCGTGGAAACTCTTATTCGTCAAAGTAATCCTTTACCACAATTTTATTAAGCAAGGTCCATGCTTGTTCTTGAAGAGTCGGGCTTGGTGAAAAAGGCCTCAACTACTTCAAATTACGCCATGATTGCCACTCCTTCACATGATGGTAATTTTTTTGACCCTTCTCAACAAAATAAGGGACAAAAAGGACGTCATAATAATAAAAATAAGGGTGGAAATCGCGGAAATAACAAAGGTGGAGGCCACCGAAATTTCGATGGCGGCGGTAATGGCGGCACCACCAACTCTGGTGGCGGACAGTGGCAGCAGCAACCCGGCAGGGGGCGGCAAAGGCGGCAAGAACGTGCGGCGGCGGCGGTAGCAGCGGCGGCAGACAAGGCAAAGCGAAAGCGGCCGCAGACTTGATCGCACCACCCACCCAGCCCAGTAATCAGGGGCAGCAGCCTCCCAGGCCCATCGCGGCAAAGAACACAAAGGGCCCAAATCACCGGCGATGGTGGCGGCGGCAACAGCCCAGCAGGCCCATTTCACTGGGTCTGTTGCCCCAGGCAGTAGCAGTGGGCCTCAACCGACCCAATTGCATGAGGCCCATTCAATAGGGGCCCACCCCACGGAAATTGAGTCTGCCATGCACACTCTTTGACTTAATCCACCGGATTCAAATTGGTATATGGACTCCGGAGCGACATCACATATGAGGTTCTCCCAAGGTAATCTCTCGTCCTATTTTAATTTGAGCAATGATAATGGAATAATTGTCGGAAATGGACATTCAATTCCAATAAAAGGTTATGGTTCTAGCAAATTGTTACCGCCAAACCCACCAATAATTTTAAAGAATGTCCTTCATGCTCCCAAATTAATCAAAAACTTGGTTTCTGTTAGAAAGTTTACAACTGATAATTGGGTATCTGTCCGGTTTGACCCCTTTGGTTTTTCCGTGCATGATTTTCAGACGGAGAAGCTTCTCATGAGATGTGATAGCAAGGGGGAGCTCTATCCAATAAATCCATCAACCCAACAATTCAAGTTTCCTTCTGTTTTTGTTGCCTTGGCACCATCTTTATGGCACCAACGTTTGGGACATCCGGGAGAGCCTGTTTTGGCTTCTCTTAAACAAAATAATTTTATTTTTTGTACCCAGATACGGACTCTAAATAAGTGTCAGTCTTGCACACTTGGTAAACATGTTAAGTTGCCTTTTATTTCCTTTACTTCATGCATTCTTTTGCCATTTGATATTTTACATTGTGATATTTGGACATCCCCTGTTTTGAGTTCCTCTGGTCATAGATATTATTTGCTTATACTTGATGACTACTCTAATTATTTGTGGACATTCCCTTTATCAAAAAAATCACAAGTGTTTTTCACTTTTCTCACTTTTCTCACTTTTAGAGCATTTATTCGAACTCAATTTGAACGTGATATCAAAAATATTCAATGTGACAATGGGGGGGAGTTTGACAATAAACAGTTTTGGGATTTTTTCAAAACAAATGATCTTCAGTTTCATTTTTTTTGTCCTCATACTTCATCACAAAATGGGACGGCGGAACGTAAAATTAGAACAATTAACAATATTGTTAGAACATCTCTTTCTCATGCTTCTCTTCCCCATGTATTTTGGCATCATGCACTCCAAATGGCAACATATGTGTTGAATATCCTTCCTCAGAAAAATCTTTATACCAAGCTGCCCTAAAAATGCTTTACCTACGAGAGCCCACATATCATCACTTACGAGTGTTTGGTTCTCTTTGCTACCCTCTATTTCCATCCACCACGTCACAAAACTCCAAGCCCGGTCTACTCCCTGTGTGTTCTTAGAATACCCTACTCATCATCGCGGTTACCAATGTTACGACATTTCTTCCAAAAGAATCTTTATAAGTCGTCATGTAATCTTTGATGAAACAATATTTCCTTTTGCTAAGTTACATGCCACCGGGACCCCTAACTATGATTTTTTGGATGATGATAAGCTCTCGTATCTAACACATTTTTTTCATAGCCCGGTACCTATTCCTAGTGTTGAACACCATAATTCAGGCCTATTGGGCCAGGTAGTCCCAACGGGCCCAATTCAAACTCCATCAATACAGCCCACTGGTCCCTTGGTTTCTCACTCCTCGGTCAGTGGCGTCTAGTCCACTAGCCCAACAACCCGTCCGATCACCCGTAGTCAACATGGGATTGTCAAACCCAATGCAAAATATAGCCTTCACACCCAGGTCTCAAAATCACCCTTGCCTCGTAATACAGTATCTGCTCTAAAAGACCCGAATTGGAAAATGGCCATGGATGATGAATATCATGCTCTAATTACAAATAGGACATGAGATTTAGTACATCGTCCATCTAATGCTAATATAATTCGATCTATGTGGATTTTCAGCCATAAAGAAAAATCTGATGGAACTTTTGAGCGGCATAAAACCCGTATTGTAGGGGATGGAAAGACACAGCAGGTTGGTGTAGATTGCGGGGAAACATTCAGTCCAATGGTCAAACCTGCAACTATCAGAAACAGTTCTCAGTCCGTCTCTCTCAAAAGGATGGTCACTTCATCAATTGGATGTCAAAAATGCCTTCCTCCATGGACACCTTAATGAGACTGTTTACATGCACCAACCATTGGGATACAGGGATCCTAAATATCCCAACCATGTGTGTTTGCTCAACAAATCCTTATATGGCCTCAAGCAGGCCCCAGGGCTTGGTATACACGGTTTGCAGATTTTGTGTCACGCATGGGTTTCTCGCACAGCCGTTCAGATAATTCCATGTTTATCTATCGTCAGGGTAATCATACTGCTTATCTTCTTCTATATGTAGATGATATTATTCTAACAGCATCTTCAGACTCTCTTCGCAAGAATATCATGTCACAACTTAGTTCTGAATTTGCTATGAAAGATATTGGCCCACTCCACTACTTTCTAGGGATTGTTGCGACCCGACATACAGGTGGATTATTCCTTTCCCAGAAGAAGTATGCATCAGAAATCGTGGAACGAGCTGGGATGGCTTTCTGCAAACCTTCGGCAACTCCAGTCGACACAACGTCGAAATTGAGTGTCATCTCTAGCAAACCTTTTGCTGATCCGACATTATACCGCAGCCTAGCAGGAGCTTTACAGTATCTCACATTCACCAGGCCAGATATTACCTATGCAATGTAACAAGTGTGTCTATTCATGCATAATCCAATGGAAGAACATATGCATGCTCTGAAACGCATTGTGCGGCATATTCAGGGCACTCTGGAGTATGGATTACATCTATACCTGTCCTCTAGTTCCAAACTTGTTACTTACACTGATGCAGATTGTGCAGGCTGTCCGGATACAAGACGATCCACCTCCGGGTATTGCGTCTTCCTTGGTGACAATTTAATCGCATGGTCCTCAAAAAGGCAGGCCACGATATCACGCTCAAGTGCTGAAGCAGAATATCGTGATGTGGCTAATGTTGTGTCTGACTCATGTTGGATTCGGAACCTATTACTTGAACTTCATTGTCCTTTTTCGACTGCAACAATAGTATACTGTGATAATATTAGTGCAATTTATCTCTCAGGGAATCCCATCCACCATCAACGCACTAAACATATTGAGTTAGATATTCACTTTGTACGTGAGAAGGTGGCTCATGGACAAAGTTCGGTCTTTGCGTGTCCCAACGCGACATCAAATCGCAGATATCTTCACAAAAGGATTTCCGCTGATTTTATTTGAAGACTTTCGGGACAGTCTCAGCATTCGTCGTCCTCCCGCTTCGACTGAGGGGGAGTGTTAGAAGATATTATTTATTATTGTATTTAAATTATAATTACTATAGAATATTCTAGATATCTAGTCATTAGTATAGAATTACATTTGTATGGAAAGAATAGGATAGATGAGGAGAAGATTAAGACTACCAATCTTCTACCATATTTATATATATTCTTATCATTTGTAAATGGCAAAGATGAGAAAAATATTCTACTTACCCTAGAATTATTATAATTGTCTCCAAAGTTACACAATGCGTTCAACAAAAAGTTTGAACCTTAGCCAGGGAATAGCGGCTAAGGTTCCCTCATTTTCATATTTTGAACAAATCAGGTATACAATAGGCTGTCTAGCGTATATATTAAAGCAACCGAGCCTATGAATTTTATGTTACTCAAAAGTCTCTGCAATTTTTCTTTTGGAAACCTCCCTAGATAAATTTTGCGTAGACTCTACTCTCCTCAGACCCCATCCAATCGTGAGAGTACCCCACCCCACCGTGTGGGATTACACCGGGTATATTGTTGTTGTATTTGTTATATAACAACATATAGACATCAAATTGATGTACCTTCAGTTCATTATGACTCATATAGTGACACATGACAGCTTTAAATACCCACAGTACACTAACTACAGAGTTGGTAAATGCTTTGAACAATCAGCTAAAACAGTTCTCATGTTGGCCAATAGTGTAAATCTTGCTTCAATGTGAGCACTCGAGGCTTCCCATTCAGGTGAACTGTTCGTACACGAACAAACTCTCCATGCTCTATTGTTGCTCGTTAAAAACTTTATTGAAATTTGGTTTATAGAGGATAGCAGGACCAGTAATTTTGTACCTATTGTCCCTAATTTTATCAATTGCAGGTCTGCCTCTAATGAACTTACTACTATGGTCCATCGGCAAGTGTCCGCCAAGAGTTCATGTTCTTCCTTTGTGAAAACCACCACCGTTTTGCCATCAACAATTTCATGCAATCTTGGTGGTAGCCTTACTTTCAACTTTGATCGATTTCCCATCTTGTACCCCAAAGCACCTGCATAATAATTCTGGGTTGGTCTGGGGTTTCGTCGATTTCCATGTTTTTTTTTGGAGATATGGAAAATTCTCTGCGTGGGAGAATTTATTTTTATTTGCTGGGTCTGGTGGATTTGGTAATTTGAGGGTGGATGTTCT
This sequence comes from Anisodus acutangulus, assembly GCA_029783415.1. Taxonomy (NCBI): domain Eukaryota; kingdom Viridiplantae; phylum Streptophyta; class Magnoliopsida; order Solanales; family Solanaceae; genus Anisodus; species Anisodus acutangulus. Next base: position 10,110,532 of record CM056500.1, read on the forward strand.
TCCATTGTTATCGGAGAGCATTCTCGAGCTCGTCGGAGCTGGTCAGTACTGGCCGTTATCAGCTCAAAAGAGCCGTTGAGGGCGGTGAATTCTGGATCGATTAGATGGAGAACTTGTACAAGTGCTTAAGATTAGACCAAGTCAAATGATTATTAAATAAGAAAACGTGTCATGTAAATTAAAATAGAAATATTTAATTTTAAATATTTAATTAAAACTTGATATAATATGAGTTCCGAAATCTAAAATTAGGTGACTTGGAATATTAATAAATAATATACTTTTAAAACCCCAAAACGTAAATTATGGAGCTCTCCCACATCTCCTAGCTAACAAACAGAGGAAATACAGTATATTAAGGACTTTAACACAGTATCAATAAAGATGAACAATTACTACTACCGACAAACAAAACCCAAGTTATTAACCCCGCGGCCCATTAGGAAGCCCAATAGGCCCAACCCATCATTGCGCCGAGGCAACAGTACCGTCGATCATGGGAACAGAATCCCCGTTTTCGACGGCGCCGCCGCCTTCAAACACCTTCGCGATCCTCTCAACAGGAATAGCCGGCAAATAATACGCCACCGCAAATCCTCTCTCTAACGCATACGTCACAGCTCGATTATACTTCTCGCTCCAATACGCAGCCGTTGGAACCAAAATCTGAGCCACTTGAGGGAACAAAGGAAGCTTATACATTGACCGCCAAGCCGAAACTGCATTTTTCTCGGCTACTGGCTCGTATTTTGCGTATAGCTCCTTAGCTGTAGGTTCGTACTTTGTGTAGAGCGATTTGGCTATGTTACTTGCTATGTCCACTAAACCATCGCGATGTACCTCGCTCGCGAGATCTCGAGCTATTTCTGATGCCTTATGAGCTATTAATAGAGCTTGGCTTGATGCTTGCTTTAGTAGAGATGGTACATGGCTATCAACTTCTGTTATCAACTCTACCACCTGCATAGATTCAACATTTTCAAAATTTTGACACTGAATTCATTGCTAATGGATACAAATTTACTATTTCTTCGGTACATTTTTACTTGTCCACATTTGACGCCACTTAAAGAAACAATAGTAATAAAATAATAATTTTATTATATCACTAATAATTATAAATCATTTAAGTAATTAAAATAAACAACATACTTTCAAAGTTGTGAAGCTACTAATCATAATTGATAATAAAGATAAATAAATATAAAATGATAAATTATTTCTTATTTTTCAAACTGGACAAGTAAAAGTGACATTTAATATGTTGAACAAGTAAAAATGGATAGAAGGAGTATTTATTATATTTTATTAAAATTTCATGCGATGCTTTGTCTCAGGGGCGGAGCCAGTAATGGCCAATAGGTTCATCTGAACTCTCTACGACGAAAAATTACATTTCATATAGTACAAGATTAAATTTTTTTATATTTATATAGTAAATGTTACCTTTAGCTTTTTTGCGTGTACTATTTTATATTTTTAAACCTCCTTACATATAAAAGTCCTGACTGTGCCGCTGATCTCAACATCAATTTTTACTGTGCAAATGTATAATTCATCCAATAGAGATAGATCTGGGATTTCAAGCCATTGGAGAAAACAATTTCTAAATGCCAATAAGCTAATATGTATATCTTCTCTATTACAGGAAACTTTCAACTGCAACAAGTTTTATCAAAAGAATGGTGTGGACAGTGTGGGTCAAATTTGATGTATATTAAACTACTCCAAATATTCTATATGACAAGTTTATAACCACAAAATCAAAAGACATTTTAGTAGATCACACAATCTTTAATTTAAAATCATGAAATTCAAAATTTTCTTTTTATTTTTTAAACTTCGTGTCTAATCAAATTAAGTCACTTAAATTGGACGGAGAAGTATTATAATTGGTGCTGGAGAAAGAAGGTGAACCTTTAGGTCGATGAACTTGAGGAGATCAAAAGGGATGTCGTGGAACTTCTCGTAAACCGGTCCGATGACAGTTTTAACAGTGGCTTCTACGGCCTGGACACCAGGTTTCAACGGGCCGGAGTTTCCTTTTCCGTATTCATACAAAGTTGAGAAGCAAACAATCACATAGATCGCTGTAACTTGAACGAAATCCAGGTATTTGAGTTTCCTCTCATCTTCTGCTACCTTCAATTATAAACAATCAGGTACAAAATTAAAACTTAAACTTATGAAGACATGAGAAAACGCATCTCCTTTAAGAAACGAACTTACCGTGAAAAAGGAAATTAAAATGATAAAGTTCATTCAAGAAAGCCGGGATTTGAAGTTTATGGATTATGTATTCTAATTTTTTAAAATTATTGAATTCTAAATTAATAATTTGTACATATTCAATCTGTAATTAATATGTTAAAGCATTACCTTTGGTCATAATGATTCATGTGGGATATGTACATGTTGCGAAAATGGAATTTGACCATAATTTCAAAATCTAACCATGAGGTAAAGATTGTGAAACACCAAATTTGAAGGCAACAGCTCGTTCCTAGATTAACATGGGATAATTTAGCACCTCAAAATAATTAAGAAGAATACGGAGTAATTGAACACCTTTGATCTAAAGCATATGGAGCATGGACTATATACTTTTCAGTCAATTATTGTGCCTTCACGTTAAATAATTCCTTTGATTTGTAACTGATAAAGTTGTTGCCACAAGACCAAGAAGTCACGCATTCAGGTCGTGTTCTTTTATAGAAATGCAAGGTAAGAGTGTGTACAATAAATCCCCTTCCCCATACCCCGCACATAGCGTGAATAATTAGTGCATCAAACTGTTTTTTTTTATTGTGCCTTTACGCATTTCGAGAAAAATCAGTTAGCTCTAGATCCAGAGCGGACAATTGAGAATTAAGAATTGCTATGAATTTGATTCTAATATCATGATACTCCAAGAATTATGAGGGCACTAATATTACTACCAATTAGAGGAGAGACCACGAAACTAGAACTACAAATATGTTATGGCAATTGACATTTGGTAGTGAAGAGTAGACGAAGGCATAGTGTACTTACTGCATCAGTAGGTGGCCTAACATCTGACTCGGCCATGGTGCAGAAAATGAGAATAAGAGTGATAAAGAAAACTAACCCCTTTTTATGGAATTGTACAAAGGAAGCTTCGGAAAGGGAGGCCGTTGACAAGTCCTCTTTTATAGCGGAGCTGGCACAAAATCGTGTGCGGAGAACTCGATGAAAACACCTAGGGTTAAGGTTAATTTTTTGTTAGGAACGCTAGTAAGCTGATGCATATCTTAATTAATTTCACCGGTAATTTTATTTATCATACAAAAGAAATTACCTACTAATATTTTTGTATTTGTGAATTTTTAAACCTGAAACCTCAAGATATGTGAAATTGAACAAAAATGTCATTAAACAATATGTTTATTAGGAAAAAGAGTATTTTTAAACCAAATTATTAACAACGGATATTTTTTAATCAAACTACTAATGAAGTCATTTTTATTGCATAATTTAAGAATATTTTTTATCATTTTCCGCATTTTATTCACCATTAGACCACAATCTTGGTGGGCGCATATCACTTTTTCAGTAAGCGAGTTATTCCCACGTGATTAGCTAGCGGTTCTAATATCTTGACAGAGTCACGCGTATTCCTTGATTATTTTAATTTTTCTTAGTACCAATTTAACATATTTATATTTAACAGGGTCGGATTCGGGTACTAACTTTTAGTAAGATTCACTTTAGCTTCTCTGGATCTAAAATTGATTCCATTTGCCATCGCTTTTTTTCAAGGAGCTAAGATTAAATAAGCAAAACTAGACCTTTACCCTTTTTTATATCGTTAACAAGGGGACTGAATAAGCAAAACTAAACTAGGCAACAATAGTAACAGCTTGTTTGGATGGTATTGTATTAATATTGTGTTGTTAGATTAAATATAATATTTATTTAAATTATTACTTAAATTTTATTATTTTATATCGTTAAATTGATCCTTCTGACCGGATTTTAATTAATTCGAATTTGTGTTCGCTGTCCTCTAATAAAAAAAGTATAAGATACATACTCAAAACTTCTTATTAAATATGAATAGATCCTAATATATCCACCACAATCTTAATTGGTGAAGGATGCACAATTCACATTGAACACGAGTTCTGAATTTACTAGTAAAAGAGCTTTAGTTCTATCGCTAAGTAAAGGTATTGTTAAACAGAGCAATATACATGTGATATACACCGAATATATAGCAGTGTATATCACATGTATATCAGTGAACTGAAGCAACAAAGAAGGCAAAGAAGGGCCCAAGGTCTGGTTGGGCCTCTAGGCAAAGGCCCAAAGCGATACATCAGTTGCCCGGTTGGGCCTCTCGGCGATGGACCAAGACGTCGGCCCAAATCCGACCCATGGCGAATTAGGCAAAGAAACAAAGAGACAAATCTTGTATATTAAGGAAAGTATATTGTGTGTATATTGTAGTATATTTGTTACCTAGATTAGGATATACACTTACCATAATTAGGATATACACTTACCATATTGTATAGTTAGAATTATGGTAGAAGAAGGTTTGTAACTTGTATATATATCTATTCAATCAATGAAAATAATAAAGGGGATTATTTCTTTCATGGTATCAAGAGACTAGGTCTAAACAAAAGTTTTTTTCTCTCAAACTTTTGCCTCCCTTTTGGCCGAGACCCCCCCCCCTCCTCGGGTTTCTCTTCCAAATTTCGTCTTCCGCTCTCACAAACACCTCTCTTAAATTTCCCTTTCTTCTTTGTTCTTTCAATATGTCTAAGAACAATTTTCACCCTGCCCTCACAGTTTCCAATATCAAGAGTAGTATCCCTATTGTCCTTGAGATGGAAAACGTCCAATATGCGATGTGGGCGGAGTTGTTTAAAATTCACGCTAGCTCTTATCAAGTTCTTCATCACATCATTCCTCCCGCTAGACCCCTTCATGCGGAGGATCCTGAGTTATGGATTACACTTGATGCCACCGTTCTTCGGTGGATCTACGCCACTATTTCAGTGGACCTCCGGATACCACGGCTATGGCTGCATGTAATAGATTGCGTGACATATTCCAAGACAACCAACATTCACGTGTCGTCACACTCGAGCAGGAATTCTCTCTCGTTCGAATGGACAAATTTTCAAACGTTTCTGCATATTGTAAGAAACTAAAGGAGTTGGCGGATCAACTCCGTAATATTGGCGCACCAATAACAAACAATCGTCTAGTTCTACAGTTGGTTGCCGGTCTTTCGGAGGCCTATAATGGGGTTGGAACTCTCCTTCGCCAAAGCAACCCTCTTCCCGACTTCTATCAAGCCCGCTCCATGCTTACGTTGAAAGAAGCCGGTTTTGCAAAAAAGGCGGCTACCGGAGCAAGCCAAGTCACCATGGTGGCGTCCTCTCCTAGTCCTTCGAGTTTTGTTAATAATTCGGGCCAAAACCATAACAATGGTGGCGGCAAGAATAATCGAAAGAATAATAACAAAAACCGCGGGGGCAAACGCAGTGGTTCTAGTGGCGGTTCCGGTGGTCAGCAAGCAGGCGGTGGGTCCCATCCAGTGAACAATGGCCCACCACTCCCTGGGCCCAGCAGTGGGGCCCATGGCAATGGGGCTGGGGCAGTGGGCCGTAGGCCAACAATCCCATAACGCAGAAATTCCGGTGGCGATGGCTGGCCAACGATCGAGCCCAACGCCCAGCGGTGGCGGCCCACCGTCGATGGCCCAACAAAGAAGAACTCCGGCCTACGGCCCAGCACCATCACGGACAGGAGTCCTTGGGCCCCGTCCTCCGCAACCCATCATGCATCAGGCCCCACTTAGACTGATATTGAGGCCGCGATTCACACGTTGGGGTTGACTCAATCGGATCCAAATTGGTACATGGACACCGGGGCGACTACTCACATGACTTCCGAATCAGGTACTCTCTCCTCTTATTCCAATTTGAGCACCCCTCGAGGTATAATTGTTGGTAATGGCAACTCTATTCCAATTCAGAGTTATGGTCAGAAAACGTTGTCTCCCCCCAATCCACCCCTTCTTTTGAAAAATACTTTACATGCTCCTAAATTGATTAAAAATTTAGTGTTTGTCCGAAAGTTCACTACTGACAATTCCGTTTCCGTTGAGTTTGATCCTTTTGGTTTTTCTGTGAAGGATTTCAAGACGGGGAGTCATCTCATGATGTGTGATAGTAGGGGGGGACCTGTATCCTATCATGCCTGATTTCAGTTCATCGAGTCAAACCATGCCATCAACCTTTGCAGTCATCTCTCCTTCCATGTGGCATGCTCGTTTGGGTCATCCGGGATCTTCTATTTTATCAGTTTTAGATAAAAATAGCTTTATTTCCTGTAAGGGTACGAGTCGTACTCCACTTTGTCAGTCTTGTTCATTAGGGAAAATTGTTAAGCTGCCATTTGTAGACTCCAATTCTCATACTTCGATGTCATTTGATATTATTCATAGTGACTTATGGACGTCTCATGTTCTCAGTTCATTGGGTCATCGATATCATGTTCTCTTTTTAGATGATTATTCTAGATTTTTGTGGACGTTTCCAATTGTGAATAAATCACAAGTGTTTTCCGTCTTCATCTAATTTAGCGCGTTCAATTCGAAAGAGAAATAAAGAATATTCAATGTGATAATGGGAAAGAGTATGACAATAGGGAGTTTCGGGATTTCTGTGCTAAAAATGGGATCAATTTTCGGTTTTCGTGTCCTCATACATCTTCACAAAATGGGAAGGCCGAATGCAAAATTCGTTCCATCAATAACATTGTCCGAACTCTCCTAATTCATGCCTCCATACCTCCATACCTCCATATTTTTGGCATCATGCTCTACAAATGGCCACATATCTTCTTAACATAATTCCGTCTAAAGGTCTGACATATTCTTCCCCCCTCAAAATCTTATATAATAAGATTCCTTCTTATTCTCATCTTCGGATTTTTGGGTGCTTGTGTTATCCGTTATTCTCATCCACCACAATTAATAAACTTCAGGCTCGGTCTACCCCGTGTGTGTTTTTGGGTTATCCGTCGAATCATCGTGGTTATAAGTGTTTTGATTTATCCTCCAAGAAAATCATAATCAATCGCCATGTCATTTTTTATGAAACTCAACTCCCATTTACAAAAGTCCATACTCCCGATCCTAAGTCATATAATTTTTTGGATCACCAAATATCCCTGTATATTATTCAGAATTTTTCGGACGTCTCCCGTACTCAAAATCCTCCAGTAGACCATTGCATTGGACCCTGACCGCCGCCACACCCAGCAATTCCAGCCACTGGAACAGTTCCAGCAATTGGGCCAGTCCAGCCCAATTCTGGAACTGGTCCAGTCGACGAGTCCAGCCTTTACCGATTTGGGCCAGCAGGCCCACTGCCTGCTGGCCAGTCCGTCCCGAGCCCAGAAAATTCCCAAAATTCCCTCAATTCTTCCTCGAGTCATCGACCGGTCACTCGTAGTCAGCGGGGTATTTTTACACCTAAAAGACATTTTAATTTACATTCTGATGTCTCTAAATCCCCCTTGCCCCGCAATCCTGTGTCCGCATTAAATGACCCTAATTGGAAAATTGCTATGACTGATGAATATAATGCTCTTATTGATAATAAGACGTGGGAGTTGGTGCCCCGTCCATATGGTATTAATGTTATCAGGTCTATGTGGATTTTTGCTCATAAGGAGAATTCAGATGGGTCCTTTGCTCGACATAAGGCACGACTTGTTGGTGATGGTAAGACTCATCAGGTTGGGATAGATTGTGGTGGGACGTTTAGTCCGGTGGTCAAATCGTCTACCATTCGCACTGTGCTAAGCTTGGCTCTTTCAAAGACTTGGCGAATTCATCAGTTGGATGTCAAGAATGCTTTCCTACATGGGGATCTCAAGGAAACAGTCTATATGCATCAGCCGTTGGGTTTCAGGGATCCAAACCGTCCTCATCATGTATGTTTGTTGAAGAAGTCCTTATATGGGCTTAAGCAGTCTCCAAGGGCCCGGTACACGAGGTTTGCTGACTTTGTTTCAACTATTGGGTTCACTCATAGCAGGTCAGACAATTCCTTGTTCATCTACCGCCGTAGTTCGTCCCTGGCCTACATTCTGCTGTATGTGGATGATATCATCTTGACTGCCTCCTCCGATGCTTTGCGCCAGTCTATCATGGTCATGCTCAGCTCTGAATTTGCTATGAAAGACTTAGGGCCCTTGAGTTATTTTTTGGGGATTGTCGTCAAGCGTCATTCAGGTGGCTTGTTTTTGTCTCAACGAAAGTATGCTGCTGAGATCATAGAGAGGGCTGGGATGTCATCATGTAAGTCCACTTCCACGCTAGTTGATGCAAATCCAAAGCTAAGTGCCGCAGCAGGTGCACCATACGAGGACCCGACCCGCTATCGCAGTCTGGCAGGGGCCCTCAAGTATCTTACCTTTACCAGACCGGATATTACATATGCGGTTCAGCATGTGTGTTTATTCATGCATGATCCAGAGTTGAGCACATGAATGCAATCAAACGCATCATTCGGTATATTCATGGGACACTAGACTATGGGTTGCACTTGTATCCTTCATCTACATCCACACTTGTCTCTTACACAGATGGTGATTGGGGTGGTTGTCCCGACACCAGACGATCGACTTCTGGCTACTGTATGTTCCTTGGCAACAACTTGGTCTCCTGGTCAGCGAAACGTCAGGCAACTCTATCACGCTCAAGTGCCGAGGCAGAATATCGAGGGGTAGCGAATGTGGTCTCTGAATCATGTTGGCTACGTAATTTGCTTTTGGAGCTTCATTGTCCCATTCAGAAGGCAACCTTGGTATATTACGATAACATTAGTGTCATCTACCTTTCAGGCAACCTAGTTCAACACCAACGCACCAAACATATCGAAATGGACATTCACTTTGTCCGTGAAAAGGTTGCAAAGGGTCAAGTTCACGTATGTCATGTCCCGTCTCGTTATCAAATTACAGACATATTTACAAAGGGTCTACCAACGGTTCTCTTTGAATATTTTAGGGACAGTCTCAGCGTTCGAAAACTGCCCGCTATGACTGCGGGGGGGGGGAGGGTGTTAAACAGAGTAATATACACGTGATATACACCTAATATACAACAGTGTATATCACATGTATATCAGTGAACTGAAGAAGCAAAACAACGGTCTGTGATGGCCAATGATGGCGGTTGGGCCTCTAGGCGATGGCCCAAAGCGGCAAGATGGCTCGATTGGGCCTCTCGGCGATGGACCCGGTGAACACGTCCGATAATGGCGAATTAGGGCGACAAAGCGTGAGACAAATCTTGTATATTAAGGAAAATATATTGTGAATATATTGTAGTATATTTGTTACCTAGATTAGGATATACACTTACCATAATTAAGATATACACTTACCATATTGTATAGTTAGAATTATGGTAGAAGAAGGTTTGTAACTTTGTATATATATCTATTCAATCAATGAAAATAATCAAGAAGATTATTTCTTTCAGGTATTGTCATCGTTGGATTATTAATAAGAATAGTTTAAATTGGTAATTGTGTTAGGAATTATATGCAATCTATTTTTTCACTAAATATTTTTTCTTTACTATTAAATGCGAGTACATAAACATAATAAGTGGAAAAGAAAGTCGAATGAATCTCAGTTATAATAGGAAAAAAAATCATCTTTTAATTATTCATCTATTTAAGTAATCTCAGCCACTAATTGCGGCACGCCCACGGTATTCTTTAGTAAAAGTCGTAAGAATAATTCGCGGGTGGCTGCGTGATTTTTCATGATTATCACGAACTCATTATATACTGCTTCCAGCCTTTCGCTTACTCACTTATCTAACGATGTTCTTAGCAACCTCACTTACACACGTAATTCCAATTTATAGGCTTTTGTGCCTTTGTTGGGTCCAATACTTTCAAGTTCGGGGGACGGGTTTTCCGCACAAATACCCATATATTTGGGGATGGTCTTTAATTTTTGCTCCTCAAATTTGTGATTTTTAGTTTTTGTCACTAAATTATGTACAAGCTTTTCAGAAATACTACGAATAAAGGCACAAGTCATCAACAAAAAGAGGAGAATAAATGACAAAATTACAAAGACCAGGAGCCGCGCATAACTTAGTGCAAAGGACTGTCTTTTTTACTGAAAATAGGCGGAAAGCGATCTATGCCATTAAAAACTCTACATTGCAGAGAGTTTAGGATTTGAAATATAGAACACTAATATAATACATGTAAATTACAGTACGCGAGCATCACATTAAAGAAAAACAAGTGCGTATGACAACTATATGTTTCCTAGTGGAATAGGAGCATAAGATTTGCTAGACTCAATAGCACAGCCCATCCAAGACAAGGTTTAACCAAATCCCCAGCAATAGGATTCACATTTTTAAAAGCCCTAGCACAAGCAATCAACACTCCAAACAAAGCCATACACAAGACCAACCCAACCTTAGTAGCTCCTGCTTTAAACACCACTGGATCCCAAGCCAAACTCAAGCCCAACTGGCCTAAGTACAAAAGCATAGCCATGGGCTGACGATGAAACCCACCTTCAGCCCAAACAAGCCAAGCAGAAAGGCCCATAAGAAAAGCAGAGCCCACACAAGCCAAATGCAAAGCCCACAAACTTGGAATCCAAAAAGGCTTCTCCATTGACACGTACTGGTAACTTGACCCAAAAAGAGAGATGTCTAAAAGAGTTAATAATAGTGGGATGGATAAAGCGATGCCTAATGACTTGAGGCCTCGTTTGGCCTTTTGTTTTCTTGTTGATTTGTTCATTTTTGTATCGTTGTGGTGATCAGTTTTTTTGTATTGAGTAGGTTCGTTTTGTTGATCATCTTGTTGTTGTTTGGTGGTGCTTCTGTGTTTGAGTTGTTGATGTTGAGAAGCCATGATCCGATAATAGCGTTTGTTTTTTACTAGAAGTAGACTCGGGAACAACCAAGGGTGTGGAGAACTTTCAGGTGATGGAATGATTTGTATGCAATTTTGTAGTGCAATTATGAGATTGTTTAATTAAAATAGGTGATAAGTATAAAAGGTACGCGTGAAATATGCGGTAGCAAGCAAGATGAACATTAATTAGGAGGAGGACAGATGGCTGAAAGAGTGATGAAGAGTGGAAAGGAGTAGTACACGTGCCAACACTGATAGCAATAAGATTTTTATGATGTCGTTTTTCTATCAAAAAAACACTTGTGGTCAAAGTAGGGATGACAACGGATCGGATCCTATTAAATTCAAATTCATATTCATTTTTCATACATGAATTCAGATTCCGACTCAAATTTATCGGGTCCATAAAAATTATATTCAAATTCGGATTCACCGGGTCCACAGATCGGATCTGGATCTACATATAATTTTTTTGGCTTGAATAATATTCCCACCTGTTGAAACTTTTATGACAAAATGAAACACAATCTTATTGAAAAAAATTATTGAGTTCATTCAATCAACCTACACAAACATGATACCATTCTTCCAAAATACTGAACAAAGTTTTAACATCACAAGAAAATAAAGACGATTGACTTCATTAGTGATACTGAACAGGTTGCAACTTTGAGCTAATTTTTGGAGGCTTTAGTGATGCTCCACTTGTAGTTCTACTAATTGACTTCATTAAACAACATAAAACAATTTCAGTCATATATCAAAAGTCCCATTTTTTTGTTGATCAAACTGTTGAAAATTAGCCTTTGGCGGGAGTTGACCGACCAACTTTAACGGCTTAAACACTTGTGTTACGCATATTGGAGAATCCGGTTCTTCACACATACATGATCTATTAAGTACGTAGATAACCGTAGGGCCAAGAATCGTCAAATTTCATTGAGAAATGAAAGAGATAGTGGTTCACGAAGTAAGGTGTTTGAAACATGGAAAAGTGTGGTGTGTGATCAATTCTCCCTCGTCGGTAGAGGAAGAAAGAATTGTTGTGTATATAAGACTCGAAATTGGTTTGGGGTTTGGGACCCCAAGGGGTATCCCATGTGTTTAAATGAGGGAGGACCTAGATGTGCTTCGGTTCGAGGAAAGCCCACAAGCGCGCCGCGCGCCCGTCCCATCTGGTTCCGGGTTCCGGATTCCGAGTTCCGGGTTCACGGGCTGTGGGCTGTGGGCTGTGGGTGTTCTGATATTATTTTTTGGGCCAGAGAACTTTGCCAGAAGTACAGTTTGATCCCAGAAGTTTCAGATGTACAGTTTGGACCAGAATTCTTTTAGATGTACAGTTTGGTCCCTGAAGTTTCCAGAAGAAGTCGAATTTGGGCAATCGAGCGAAGCGTCCAGCACTCAATTCAGCCATTTATTTTGGCTGAATTACTCCTCCTATAATGGCAAATCCGTTGGTCTTTCTCATAATTTATGTTGGTGGATTTACTACCTCCATAATGATCATTATTTGGCCAATAATGGCTGTTATGGAGGCAGTCAAACTGCCCTCCCTCACCTATATAAACACCCCTTGCACCATTGTTGAGCAACACTTGATATACACGAAAATACACAAGCAGAAAAACAGTTTCTTCCTACAACTTTCAAGCATCATTTCGTTACTTAATATTCTTCACGGTAGCTCTTGAGTTTCCTTTGCTCAATTGTTCAATTGTTGTTTTATCTTGGGAGACGAATTGTCCAGGACGTATAAAGAATACATACGGGGCAATATTATCTTAAGGACAGAGTGTCACACTCGACTCAGCAAAAACAGTTTCCAGTTTTCTTCTTCAATAAAATTGTAATTTCAGTTTTGTTGTTCTATTGTAATTTTCAGCTCTTGAATTACTTTGCAGTTCCTTGTAATTTCCGTTTCCTGCAATCCTTTGTAAACCCAACAACTTAAGACAATATTTTGCTTACGGTAACTGCAAGAACACACGGCCGAAATATGGTGATGTTCTTGCCATCGATGCCTCTCGAGGCAACGTTGTCGCTTTCCCCGCCATCGCCGTATCGCCAAAGGCGTGCTGCTGCCGCTTTCATCACGCCGCCATCGTTCAAGGCAGAATAACGCCGCCTTACCGATCGCGTGCTACACCTTCTTCCTCACACCACCATGATCGTCCTGAAAAAATCATGGGATCAGAATTTAAGAGATGACAGCAAAAGATGTTGTTATACTTAACAGTTATGGGCATGGCCCGGTTCCTTACGGAAGATCCTTCACAAGCTGGAGATGAAATGGACTCTTCACCTAATGAAACGGGTGAAGGGGGCCTTGATATCCATGCCATTAATGGCATGAAAATGGTTCGTGACGTATGGAATCATAGCGATTTCATGTGCAAGAATTATATACTGAACTGCTTAGCAAACCCTCTATACACGGTCTATTACACCGTTGGCACAGCCAAAGAGCTGTGGGAAAAACTGCAAAAGAAGTATAACGCACAAGATGCGGGTACTAAGAAGTTCATCGTTGGAAAATTTTTAAAATTCCAAATGGTGGACAACAAGACAGTGATGTCCCAAGTCCAGGAATTCCAGATGATTATACATCACCTGGATTTGAAAGGACTGAAACCAAACGAGCAGTTTTTGGTTGCATCGCTGATTGAAAAGTTACCTCATTCATGAAATGAGTTTATGAGTTACTTGAAACTCAAGACAAAGGAGATGACCTTTGAAGAGCTTGTTATCAAACTGCAAATCCAGGAAGATAACAAGAAGGCCTTACCTAGAAGGCGAGACAAGCTGGCCGAGGCAAAGGCAAATCTGGCTGAGGCCAAAGGGAACTCAAGCAAGAAGCGGAAGTTCCAGAAAGATCGCAAAACCCCCGCAGCGGAGATGTTCAGAGGTAATTGTCATCATTGTGTGAAACCTGGTCATAGGATCAAGGAATGCCGCAAGCTCAAGACTGAGCAACAACAGAAAGCCAAGGCGCAAGCAAACGTCGTCAAGGACACGCTCCTGGATGACATGATTGAGGAATTCTCGGCAGTAGTGCTAGAAGCCAACTTGGTTGAGAATCCGATGCAGTGTTCTTCCCTAGGTTGAGAATTGGAATACTCTTGACTGCTTTCCAGTGTTCTTCCCCAGGATTCTGCTGGAACGTGCAATTTTGCTGGAACGTGCAAGTCATACTAAGTGCAAATGCCACATCTGGCCTAGTACAGGTCATCCTATAGCCGAAGCATATGGGATCATTTTTATGCGTTCAAGTTCTATAGAATTAGAATGACTATACTTCTTAGATAACTTGATGCCTTGTCCCATAGGTAGACCGCCTTTCTTGGAATTTTCCATAAAAAAACGTCTAAGCACTTTGTCTATGTAGACTGACTGTGACAGCCCCAACAATCTATTAGATCTATCTCTATAGATCCTAATCCCCAGAATATAGCAGGATTCACCTAAATTATTCATCATGAAGGTACTTGACAACCACTATTTTACTGATTGTAGGAGAGTCTTATTGTCTCCCATTATTAATATGTCATATACATATATGATAACAAAGGCAATACTTCCATCATTGTGTTTACTAAAAACACATGGATCCTCTTTGCTTTTGACGAAATCAAATGACTTGATAGCCCTGTCAAAGCAAATGTTCCAACTCCTTGAGGCTTGCTTAAGCCCATAAATGGACTTTTGTAGCTTGCATACAACATTTGGTTTGGACTCAATTGAAAAACCCTCAGGTTGTTTCATATACACTTCCTCAACTATATTACCATTGAGGAATGCAATTTTGACGTTCATTTGCCAAATGTCATAGTCATAATATGTAGCTAATGCAAACAAAATCCGAATGGACTTAATCTTAGCAACAGGTGAAAAGGTTTCATCATAATCGACCCCAGGCCGTTGATTATAACATTTAGCCACCAGTCTTGCTTTATAAGTCTGTACCTTGCCAAATGCATCAATCTTCTTCTTGAAGACCCATTTGCATCCTATGGGTCTAACCCCTGTTGGCAAATCAACCAAGTTCCAAACTTGATTTATGTACATCGAGTCCATCTCAGATTTCATGGCTTCTTGCCATCTCTGCGAATCAACGTCTAACATAGCTTCGCTATAGGTTGTAGGTTCATCGTCATCAGGAATATTTATCTCATTTTGTGTTTCAACAAGGAGATTAAATCTTTCAGGTGGACGATGAGTCCTAGTGGTCCTACGGAGTTGAGTATTCTGTGTTTCAGTGTTTGTTGCATTCTGATTGTGATAAGGTATTTGTGTGTTGGACAATCTATCACTTTGAGAGTTTTCAGGAATGTCATTTTCATGTATTTCCTGAATGAGATGATGTACAACCATTGCATCATCTTCCATTGGTTGTATATGAGAGCCTTGCATTTCTGCACTGTCTCTCACAGCACTCCCACTGGCTGAAGGGCGTACTCTAAGTACCCAATCTTCACGAGATACTCCCACTGAATCCTTGTTTAAGTCATTCAACAAGGGTTCATTTTTTGTGTTATCTTGTGGTTCTTGAATTTCTTCAAGTTCTATTTATGTGCAGTTATGTTCCTTGTAGACATATTCTTCTTCAAAGAAAGTTGCGTTCCTGGAAACAATGACCTTATGTTCTCCATGAATATAGAAGTAGTATTCTTAGTTTCCTTTGGATACCCCACGAAGTAACATTTCTCACTTTTAGATTCCAACTTATCAGTGAGCATCTTCTTAACATATGCAGGGCACCCCCAGGGTCTCATATGTTTAAGAATTGGCTTCTTGCCACACCATATCTGATAGGTGTCTTTTCTACTGACTTGGAAGGAACTCTATTCATAATGTATATAGAGGTTTGTATAGCATGTCCCAAAGGTATGTCGGTAGAGCTGAGGAGCTCATCATGGATTGAACCATATCCAATAAGGTTTGATTTCTCCTTTTGGCAACACCGTTCATCTGTGGCGTTCCTGGAGGTATCCATTCAGATTGGACTCCATGTAGCTTTAACTAATCTAGAAAATCCTTGCTTAAGTACTCACCTCCTCGATCCGATCGAAGGGTCTACTTGTTGCAAGTTGCTTCTCTACTTCCGACTTGTACTCCTTGAACTTCTCAAAATCCTTTTCAGATAATAAGTTCTGTAGATCTGGAATATTAAGTTCCGGATAGTCAGTAACTTCTGAGTCCTTCTAGTTCCAGATAATCAAAGACTCCCGGGTCTTGCTCGTTTTGAGCATTTTGTTCATAACTTTGTTTGCGCAAAATTATTTCTTTTTCCTTTCTAGAAAAGATCTGTTCAAAGAATTCATCATTCCTTGATTCCATGTTCATACCCTCGTAGATATCAGGTATCTCCGACTTATACACTAAGAAGTGATAAGCACTACTATTATTTGCATATCCAATGAATATGCAATCTACAGTCTTAGGTCCAATTTTGACCTGTTTTAGTTTAAGTACTTCGACATTTTCCAAACAGCCCCACAAATTTGTTGGACTCAAAAACTAATCTAAAACCAGCATGGACCAACAGTTGCCCTGAAACCAAGTTCTTGCGGATGTCAGTGACGTACATCACTTCCTTCAGAGTAAGCTCCTTGCCTGAAGTCATTTTGAGGACAACCTTTCTAACCCCTTGCACTTTAAAGGTGGCGTCGTTGCCCATGAACAACTTCTTGCTCGTTACTAGGGCATATGAGGAGAATGCATTTTTGTCATAGCAGATATGACGGGTTGAGCCCGTGTCTATCCATAATTGCCTTGGATTCTCCACCGGATTTGCCTCCAACACCATTGCCGAGAAATCCACAGTCTTGTCGTCAATATCTGAAGGATTATCCTCGTCTTGTACAACGTTAGCCTCTGTCTTGAGTTTGTTCTTGGCCTTCAGGTCATTTGTGACCTGGGTATTTTGGCCCACTTCAGTCGTTGTGTTAGACTGAGTGTCTATTGCATCCCCACTATACGGAGGATCCTCTGTTTGAGATCGTGAGAGGCTCAACGTAGTAAGATAGAGCAATATTTGTAGTCTGCTTCTCTTGTTGTAATTGTTATCTAGAACTTTACCTTGGTGTTTGCTTTGGAAATTGTCAGGAGCATGGACAACAATATTTCCTTGAGCAGCGCCAAAGACAACAACATTTTGTTGAGCAATGGCAGAGACAACAACATTTCCTTGAACATCAGCATTGCCTTGAACAACAACAGTAGAACGAGAAACATAATTGTTGACATGAGTAGAACCAGAACCACCAACGTAATTGTTAACAGAACTGTCAACAGAACAATCGGCAGAAACATACATCTTTCGAACACTTAGAAAATAGCAAAATTTTATCTTAAAATTGTAAGTTTTGTCTTAAATTGTAGGTAAAAATCGGGGTAAAGTGTATTCGAAAGGTTAAACAAAAGAAATGTTGAGTCGAGAGATGACTCTTTGTCTTTAAGACAAAATTGCCCCGTATAAATGCTTTTACGGTATTGGGCAATAGTCTCCCAAGATAAAACAACAACTAATCAATTGTACAAAGCAAATACAGTTGATTCTAGCGAAGAAAATGAATAAGAACTGATTGCTGAAGAAAGAAAATAAAAAAGTGTTTTCTATTTTCCGTTTCTACATTTTCGTTTTCTATTTTGTATGTTCTGGACGATGAACAGAACATAAAAGAAAAGCTTTGAGTAATTGTGTTTTCTCTGTTTCGATCAGAAGCAGAAAAACGTGTTGTGTATTCTGTCTATTCGTACTCTGTAATTTGAACAGAATTGTTCAATTTATAAGAGCAGAAAGGGAGCAAACAGTCATGTCCGTTGGTGTTCTGTAACGCTCTATTCTCTTGAACAGTCATGTTTGTTGGAGTCTTTTAGAACTGTTGTAATGTTCTAAAAATTTCAGGGATCAAAATGTAAATAATTAACATTTCAAGGACCAAAAAGAAAGTAGCAGAAGAGCCCAAGCCCACAGCCCACGACCCCCTCTCCCTTCTAAACACATGGATTACCCTCTTGGAGTCTCAAACTTAGAGTTTATATATAGCATAAACTATCCATCTTTTACCAATGAGGGAAGTCATTTTTTGCCAAAGACCCTCCACATTTTTATGTCTCAAACACCTTACTTTGTGTACCAATATCTCTTTCATTTCTTAATGAAATTTGACGATACTTGACACTAACATTATCTACTCACTTAGTAGGTTAGACATATGCAAAGAAATGATGTTTTCGATATGCGGGGTCTCACGTGTTTAAGTCATTAAAGACGGGATAAACTCAATCCACATTTAGTAAATTTCCAACAGAGATATGTACGGTAACCGTAGAAATCAAGAATGTTTAATGTAAAGGTTTCCGATCGAAAAACAAACAGCAAGGCTTAATAGCCTTTCATGCTACAATGGTGTGAAAATTTAAGAAATAAAATCTTAAGAAACTAATTTAAATGTTCTAGAGTATTTTTTCCTCTTTTCCAAATCGAATTCATCTTTTGATTTTCTTTGGAATGTAGAAATGCTTTGAGTAATTGTGTTTTCATGCTATGTTCATCTTTTCCAATATATATATATATATATATATAGCACTCATAACTACATCCCTATTTCCACCTATCGGAAAAAAGTGTAGAGAGAACAGATAATGTCAACTTTCTCTCGTGTAAAATTTCCACGTCTGATACGTGGTTTCAGATAATTCACCCATCTCAATCTGCAATTCTTCCCACAACGATTCAGCCCTGAATTATGAACACAAATAATTAACTCGTTAGTGTCAAAGAAAAGCAATTAAAGGGTAAATTTTTTCTGAAATGAAAAAGAAAGAGAAGTAAAATTAACCAGCTTTGTGAGGAATGTTGGTCCAATTGTCAACAGTGCCATACTTAAAGTGGTGATTCTTGAGGATTTCATCTTTCTCAAGAGACCACCGACCCCTCTTAACTTCACTCTTATTACAACAAGGTTTTCTTCTCATGACTTTTGAGTGTGCAAAGTAGTAGCGTAGGCCACACATATATATACAGAAAGAGGCAAGGTAGATTATGGCTACCTCTAATATAATTTTACTTCGGACGCATAATTTGCTTGACGTGTTAGATTGTTTTTTTAGTACTCCAATATATATTTTGCAGATTTTATATTTTTTACTACTCAAGTCCTTCTTTAGATAAGCAATTCAACTGGTTATACCTCAATATTATCATTGAGCCGTCCGAAAGCTCCAAGAGTGCTTATATTCCGTATAATCAATCTGATTATGTAAATGTATGTCTAGTTTGATATTTTTGGAATTTATCACATTCTTAGTGACTTAAACTAGTCCAAGTACGGTTATTATTCCAAAATATTATGGCATGAATCAGTCTTAGTTGATTGCTTATTTAATAATAGCCTTGTCCCAATCCATTCATCTCACTTGGTTAAGATACTAAGAGTAATGGTCATTTGAGTGTTTGAATCTGTTAAAATGCAAAAAATATTAGTCTCTCATGTTGTGCCTAAGCAAGTCATATTAACCTATTAGTGATGTGTTTTGAACCATGACCCTGTGATTTTATCTTATCCCTTTTCATTCCGTGATGTCCTTGTGTGATAAGTGTTATAAGATGTTTAGCCAATGTCCTAAAAATTGATCTTTATGTATGATTTGTCAACTTGCAATTACTTCATAATTGTTTTATGAAGTTTTGTCTTTGTTTAATGTAATAACATTTACTGAAAAATGCATATTATTTCTGATTGAAATGAACTGAGATCCGTCGTATTGCTTTGATGTTATGTGCTATGTGGCTTAAATTGTGAGTTCGATGAAGTCTTAGTTGAATATTTGTTGTCTAAAGGTTTGTGATGTCCTACCTATTGAATATGAAAGCATATGAACAAAGTCATGAACTAAGCTATTTGATCTTAACCAATGTGTGTTCAAATGAAATCGGTACATCTCATTGTCTCTTTTATCATGTGAGGTATCCTATGTTAAAAATTTGTTTAGTCTTGAAGAAGCTGTCACTGAACCTTTAGTTCTGTATAGGATCATGCTAACCTGGGGAGTCCTAAGCTGGTCTGTTTGATTTTTAAATTTTTTCTTT